>CM068543.1:13824114-15180799 GCA_035048495.1 Euptelea pleiosperma
TAAAAATTGTCCAAACTTCTCTAAGTTAACTGTTTACTTCGAATTAATTCGACGAATTTATACAATTTTTGTGCTAAAAAGGCTAAACTTTGATAAATTAGCTAAATTTTTACTGTTTACTTTGAATTAATTCGGTGATTTTTTGTAAATTTTTTAATACATGTACAGTTTAATTCGGTCAGTCAAAATTCGGAATTAATTCAGCTAATTTCGCCGAATTTTGTCGAATTTTAAAACTATGATTGAAAACTTAAGTGAAACTTTCGTAATACTATATTTACCCCTCTAATCCTTCAAGAAAAATTATAAAATGACCACTCCAACCATTTTTATTGACAAAAATATCCTTCTAAGCCTTTAGTGCAAATTATAAATGACCAATTCGTCCTTCCATATCAAATAAGCTATTTTTTCTCCTTCCAAACACACTTCCACTGACTAGTAGGCAACTTCTACTACAGGTAGAAGTGCTTCTACTTCTTGTTCCCAAACGGGGCCTAAGATCTGTTTTTTGTTGCTGTTTCAATCCAAAGATACAGTCATGTAAAAGACTGAAGTTATGAAAATTAAAAGTTGGGGATTGCTTTTTCAATCCAACGCACGTGCCGCCCCGTAGTTATAATAAACATAATTAAATTAAAATTACACTTCCCCTCAATATTAGAATATTCCTTGATTCCTATGTCTATATCAGTTGGGGTATGGTACCATTCAGAACATAAATATTAAACAGTAATGGTATCGGCCAGCACTAATAGGTTTGAAGAAGTTTCTCATATCATTCTCACTCAAATAAACAAGTAAAGTTATTATTTCTTTAATAACAAAAAATTATGCGATAGTATTTCTTTTTGAAAAAGGTAGGATATATATATAAAAGAGAAGAATACAAGAAAGATAGAGAGAGGACGAGAAGGCCTCCTCAAGCCAAGGACTAAGAGACTGTAAAAAAACACAAACCCCAAAAACAATTATCCCCTAGCCAAAATGGAATCCGATCGGAACACCATATCCTCAAAGGAAAGGCCCCTACATTCCTCGAAAAGCTTGGACCAAAGGAAAAGAAGAGCCTTGATGGAGAGGCCGAGGGCGAAAATAGAAGCCTCGTTCCCCTCAAAGATCCTGCTGTTCCTTTCCCTCCAGATGCCCCACCAAACTGCAAACGGGAGAAGACTCCAAAGCCTGCGACTGCAGGGAGCAAAACAAGAACAAAACCAGCTACGTAAGGTGTCTAAGACAGACTCCGGGAAGACCCAAACCATCCCAAACGAGGTCAGGAAGATGCTCCAGATCTCCCGTGCGGTCTCGCAATGCAACAACAAGTGGTTGCCAGACTCCCCAGCTCCCTTGCACATAAAGCAGTAGCTTGCCATCACCCACTTCTTTTTTATGAGGTTATCAGCTGTAAGGATCTTCCCAAGGAAAGCGCACCAAACAAAGAAAGCAATTTTGTACGGAATTTTAGACCCCCACACTCTAGCCGTCGGGTAAGCTGTCCTCAAATCAGAAAGAGGATGTGTCGGAGATGACCTCAAACCACAATCCAGCATCTCATAAAATGAGTGAACCGTGAACTGCCCATCGGTCCTGCCGATCCACCTGATACCATCCTCTCTAGAAGAATCACACTCTGTCCCCTCCTATCTGAGAAGCAAAGCTGCCATCGTAGGGACTTCCCAATCATTCAAGTTGCGCCTGAAACCAAAATCCCATGCAAGAGCATTCCCCTCCCCTACCAAAAAATCATGTATAGGCTCCTGCTTCTTAGTGGACAATGCAAAAAGCTGGGGAAAATCCTCCATGAGGGCCTTGTTGCCGCACCAAACGTCGATCCAAAAGCGGATCCTCTTCCCCGATCCCACTTTAAAATGGATACCTGCCGTAAAAGAGGATGAAGTTTTCAAAATCCCTTCCAGATGCCACAGCCATACGAGGATTTGACCTCCCTACTAAACCACTCGAATGGCTCACACCTATGTCTAGCCACTATGACCTTCCTCCAAAGACTCTCACCCTCCTTGGTGAATCTCCATAACCATTTCCCCAAGAGAGCGCGGTTCATCAACCTCAAGTCTTTGATACCTAGACCGCCCTTATCTTTGGGAGAGCAAGTAGACCTCCATCCGACCAAGGGGTAGCCCTTTCCCTCCTTACTGCCACACCATAGGAATCGACAAAAGAAAAATTCCAACCTCTTAGCCACACCAACTGGCATGGAGAAAAGGGAGAGATAGTAGATCGGGATATTGGAAAGAGTACTCTTGATGAGACAGACCCTACCCCCTTTGGATAGATATTTTGCCTTCCAGACTACCAATCTTTTTAACATCTCGACCAAGGAGCCTTGTCCCCTTCCATGGATATGATAGTGCTCACCACCTCTGTTTCAAAATTGGGCCTTTCCAACCACTCTCTCTGACTATGCTCTAGACAATTAAACTCTAAACCATCCACCCTTGGTCTCCAAACCTGCCTCTCCCTATATAAATCCATGTAGAACTCCACAACACCCCTCCTAATATCCTCCTCCTCACTAAGCGCCCTCTCTCCTATAGTGATGTTCTCCAGTTTGTTCATCTTCCTCCTCGCATTAGCCACTTTATGGAAAAAATTCATATTGTTGCCCCACTCCTTCAACCATCTGATCCTAGATTTCTGCTTCCAACTGATCTCTTCCATTCTGACCATAGATTGATACTCCTCCCTGAAGCTACTACTCCTACACCTATCATTCAAACTTTATAAACCTTCCTCCCTATCGAAAGTCAAATGACCTCCAACAACCGATCTTTTCTCCTTTCGACTCTCCCAAATTCCAAACTATTCCACTCTTTAATTTTACCTTTGAGCGCGCAAAACTTTTTCCAACACACAACCCTCGGGCATCCGTAACACTCAAATTGATCCCACCAAGCTTTAACTTTCTCACAGAAGTCTGGCACTTCCAACCACATATTTTCAAAACTAAAAGGACGAGGTCTACAAGACAAATTCCCCAACTTTAGTAGAGAGTGATCTGAAGCCGGTCTGGGAAGGATAGACTGCCTAACACCGAGAAACAACGCCTCCCACAACTCTGAAATCAGAAATTTGTCTAGCCAACACATCACAAGGTTCTCTTGATTATTGGTCCACGTGAACTTTCCTCCTAGGAAGGGAAAGTCCACCAATGAGTGAGCCCCCAAAAAATCCCCAAATTCTCTCTCGCACCTCGTAATTACAAATCAGAAACAGAAACATCAAATGGATAAAATCATGAACAATAAGTTTGGACTCATCCACACCCACTTTTAGATCAAGTCTCTCATGCCTTACAATATTTCTCCAACTCAACTTATGTTTCACAAACCCCATAGTTAACTTCGATCTATGTAACAAGGGCATGGCACTTTTAGGGTTTTTTGTCATGTTACACATCGACAAACGGACACGAGTGTTGACACATCCCAACATGCATCCTCACATATGCAAGTGTCACCTTTATTTTAATATTAATTATTAAATAAATACTTTCTAAAAGAGGGTTGCGTTTTCCATCCTCCATATAGTACTTTATAAGTTGTTAAACACAGTTATAGTTTTTTGATAGTCTTCCCTCTTATATATCTACTTATAATTGTTATGCTATTGGATAGGCCCCCAAGGTATAGAAATGTTTCCTTTTACCTTTCATATATTTCTTTCCTTATTTTTATAGAAAAGAAGCATTTGATTAAATATAACTAAAATATTATATAATAATACATTTGTACGGATGTGTCATTGTGACGAGCTCCTTAAAGGTGTCATAAGACTCGTAAGAGACACCTCGTATCTGTGTCGGACACCAACACACTTGTCCGTATCATTTTTACATAGCCTGCAAATGGATTCCCCAGTCCTACCCTCGATACCAAAGTTTAGAATTTCGACAACACATTTTGCCAGATATTCTGATTGTCAAATAAGGACCACCATAGCCGTTAAACCATAATTTGTATACCGTAACACATGAGTAAAAAAGCAATATTTATCGATTCAATATAAGATGCACTTAAAGGGAAAAAAAACATGCACAAACAAGTCTAGAATGCACAAACTGAACTTGTTCAACGCAGAACATATGGTCCCAGAAGCCAAAAATGCAGTTTGTCACCTAAATACAGCTCTTTCTGCAACTTTGAAGCAATATAGCTCAGGCAGCATCTTAGTTAAGAAATTCAATTTTATTTCATTATCACTACTGTACCAGTATCCTAACCTATGAAGATATGCTCTTACTTGACTCTCATTATCAGAACCACAAAATGTATCAAAGATTCAAAATAGAAATGGCAATTTTCAGATAAGATGTTGTTTGAGAACTACCATAACCTTTTTTATAGAAGTTGAAAACAAAGTACAATAGACCCCCCAATATGATATCTATAAAAGAATAACAGAACTTTTACCATGCAATATTTCATATACAATAGCTTTTAACATTTCAACCATTTCTCACAAACCAGGGGGTTACTTATATGGTTTATATTTTTGCAACTTATTATTTGTTCTCAAACATAATTTATTCTTCATTATGTCTGCAATGTACTCAGTGCTGGATATATCATTCGTTAAGTCCATAAAGAAAACTAAGGTGGATATTTTTCACCGTTATGGTGCTTATAATGATTCACTTGTAATATGGGATCGTATGCAAGATTGGGCAAGTTTTATACTTCCCTCTGGGTCCATTTCCAGTTTAGCAAACTGCTAGCTCACTTGATAAAGAATGTTCGAAAAGTCTGTGTAAAAGGGTCTAGATTCTACAAACCATCTTATCAAGTTGTATGACCTGCGGCTTTCCAACACAAGTCTCTTCTAGTTGCAAGAGAAGTACCTCAGACAGATTTTGGAAAGAAAAAAAAAAAAACATTACATGTCTTCCCTTATCTCCACGAGGAGCTTCCTTTGAAGTCCTATCCACCATCAGAGAAGTGGGGATTTCTGAAACAAGAACTTAGTTTTGATCCTTCCTTTTCCAGTCGAAGTTAGAGTCTGAAAGTCTGAACTTGGACAAAACATAAAAATCTCATTTATAACCATTAATTCTTGTCAATTTTGTTTTTTTTTTTAATTTTTTAATTTTTCTACTTTTTAGCTTCTGTAGCAAAGTTTTCCACCCACATGTTTGCAGTTCAATTTTGCAACACGTCTTTCTCTAATTTCCATTTTAATAGAAAGAACTTACAACTTATTCTTCTAAGTTCAGAGATATCTCCTGCACCAAATATTACCTATTACAGAGCACTGAATGAACATATCTGGCAAACTAAAGTAATTCTACCCACCAATATTATGTAACTAAATATAAAACCCATTTGCAGATAAGGAGTCACATGGAAATCTCTAAAACCACAAGAAAGGAAAATATCATATGGAGTCCATAAACCAGTAAGTAGATAACATTTTAAAAACAATACCCATCCGTGAACACACCAAAAGCTTTTATTTTTTAGCACAAGAAATGTCTTAGAGAAACTGAATGGAAAATGAACTTGGAAAGGAAAAAATTAGAAACCCAGATCAAGAAGAAAACATTTTTACAGCATATCACCTGTAAAGAGTTTGAAGGCGGTGGGAACGCTTCTTCTCTGTGTAACCCAGAAAACATCAGCTTTCTTGGTCATATACAACCCCGGATCAACAATTATTGGTTTCGCCCGTTGAAACCTACAAAAATTCGAAACTGATCTCATCCAATTCCCACACAATTCAAACATTAAAAAAAACTAAATATATAGAAGATTCACATACTCCTTCCACCCGATATTACTAGTATGATCAATGAAATTGAGATCCCGCGGCAAATACGAAAACGTGTGCAGTAGATCTAAATGATCAATTAAAACCATCCATCATCACCAACACAAACAATTCAAAAAAAAAAAAAAATTCGGATCGAGTCGAATCAAAATCGAACAAGAACAATTCGAAAGTGCTCACCGTCTTGAGTAACAAGGGGATAATCGGAGGCGCTGAGATTAATGAACCAATCCCAATCCCCACCCTCCTTCAACAAGATCGCAGCAGCGTGGAGCGTGTTGGCCACCATCGTTGGGCCTCGGTATGTGACGAGATTGGCTTTGGTGATCATACGGACATTACCGACAGAGGTGAAGACGGGATGGCTGATAATATAATCATGGAGATCGAAGCGTTCCTTGGGAGACGACTCGAGGTCGAGATGAACGACATAGCTGTTATGAGGATGGTAGAGTGCTTGGAGGGTGCGCTTGAGCATTTCACCATCTCCGACGGAGCCGGAGATGAGGTAGGCGAGGCGGGGTGGTGGTGGGAGGGTGGAAAGGGGAATGGAATGGAGCTTGGACTCGACGAAGATAGCACCGGAAGCGGTGGCAGAGCGGTAGAGAGGGAAGAATGGGATGCCATCTGAGGAGGTGAGGGTTGTAAGAAATAAAAGGAAAAGAGAAACTATGGATCCTACGGCTAAAGGTAAGATCCATTTCCGTTCCATGTTCGGTGGTTGTTGTCTGGTGTGCAGATAGCTTCTTAGTCTCTTCATCTCATCTCTCTCTCTCTCTCTCAGAAGTCAGAACTGAGAGAGAGCTTCTTCTTCTTTTCCTTTTTCCTTTCTCTCTGTGTTTCTGTTTCCTGTTTTTAGCTGTTAGTTTGGTGGGTTTTGTGGGCTTTTTTTTTCCTCTCTTTTTGTTCGGTGGTTTTGCGTGAAGTCTGAGACTTGATTTCGCTCTTTTGCCTCTTTCGGATTCTTCGTTTTGTTATTTATTGCTATTGGTTGATCGGAGGATCGGGATGTAAAAAACGAATGATCTTGTCAGTGAGAACGGTTCTGTCCTCGAATCTGCTCACCTGATGAACGTGATGACTGATGATAAATGAGGACTACTCAAATGGGTCCCACCTAAACGAGATGATATCAAATTAAATCACGACAACCAGCAACTTGATCAGATGATCATAATTAGGGAGTAAAACCAGTCATTGAAAACTCGAAAACTCGACTCGACTCCAAAGTCTACCGAGTTGAGTTAACTCGAAGACTCCAACTCGACCTGAAGTAACTCGACTCGAGTAATATATTAATATTATATAGTTATATTAATATTAATAAATAAATATCATATTTTATAAGTAGAATTTATAAGATTTGGTTGATTTTTTGTTGTTGAAAAATTTATTCGATTAAAAAATAACACACCAAAACTGTTGTTTTTTTTTTCAGAAAAACAACGTGCCAAAACCGTTGTTTATTTCGAGTCAACTCGGCCGAGTTTCGAGTTGACGCGACGAGTTTTAAAACACTGAGTAAAATTTAGATGACGGCGCAATTGAGCCACGTGGCACACTCTTAGAGGACTTTGCCCAATCCCTAGTTGGACCTACAAACCAAAATTCACCCTGATTAGTGATTTCTAGGCGTCGGATGGTTTGAAATACTAATCAAGCTGAATTTTGGTTTATAGGTCCACCTAGGGATTGGCCAAATATCCATACGGTCAGAGTCCTCAAAGAGTGTGCCACGTGGCTCAATTGCACTAAAAGGATCAATTAGATGTTGGTGGGTCCCACTAACCTGCAAGAACGAGGGAGGTAGACTATTCTCTTTAGGTGACCAATTTGGTAGCACATCAACCAAGCGTGGACAGAATGAATGTAAACATGAGAATTACATGAAGGGACGTAAAGGAGCCATCGGTAAGGTCAAGGCACAAGAATTAAACAACCATGAAATGGTTACAGTAAGTCTATTTTTGGGATGAGACTTGACTTTAGAGTTCCCGTCTTGGGTGGGACCCATTATGGTGCAATGGTCCCACCCATGGTTTAATAAATGGTCGTTATTTGACTTGACTTGAGAGTTTCGTCTTGGGTCGGACCCATCATGGGGCAAAAGTCCCACCCATGGTTTAAAAAACGGCCGTTATAACGGAAACAATAGCCGTTATAACGGATTCGGACCTCCCCATTACATTATGTACCCTTAAAATGCTTTAAAAATAATGGCTGTCATTTCCATTATAAACGGCAGTTATTTTCTAGAAAATTTTGTGAAAAAAACATCTCTTATGTCTGTTATCTTTCCATTTTTTTTCCGTTTTTGAAAATTTGAAATTCATTTCAGCATCATGTTTTTTTCTTTTTTCCGTTATTTTCTTTTTTTGCCCCTGAGCAGTACAATTCATTATAACGGAAAAATAGTAACACCCCTAGTCCGTTATACCTTTGTAATGGCCAAGGTTAAACCTTGGTCCCACCCATGGTTTAAAGAACGGCCATCATAACAAAAATAACGGCCTTTATAATGGAAACAGACCTCCCCTTTATGTTACGTATCGTTTTAACGCTTAGAAAATAACAGCCCTTATTTTTGTTATAACGACTTTTTTTAAATAACAGCCTTTATGCAAAAAAAAAAAATTGGTAAAAAAAATGCCTGTTATTTTCCATTTTTTTCATTATAAATTTTACTGAAAATAATGAATTTTAGATCATTTTTTCCTGTTAATTTCCATTTTTTCCCCTTTTTGCCCCTATGTATTACAATATGTTATAAAGGAAAAAACGGTAACGCCCCCAGTCCGTTATACCATTATAACGGCCCTTTTAAAACTTGGTCCCACCCACTTACATGGATGCATGGGTAGTAAACTAGTAACTACTGACCGTTGTTATGATTATGCGCGTTACATGAATTCATCTATAAATAGTCTGTTTATGAGATCCGTTTTGACCTTTGTCAATTAACTGTTGCCTTTTTTTATCAGGAGATTTAAGATTTTTATCAGGAGATTTAAGATAGTTACGGGCAACGGCTTCTTTATGGTGAGTTCCAAACGGGTGGAGAGCGTTTTGGGTGAATTTGATCGTGTGGTCCCAACTCCATACCTGCTCATCAGGTCGGGGATTTCTTCCCATATTCTTACCAAGTGCATATTGCCGTTAATATATAGAGGTAACCGTTGATTCTTTCTTTAAGGATATCATGATGAAATAGAATAGAATCCCCAGACTACGTATTGTTGACTGCATGGTTTAAAAACGGCCGTTATAACGAAAATAACTGCCGCTGTAACAGTAACGCTCCAACCCGTGGCGGAGCCAAAACTTCAAAAATTGATTAAAAAAAATTTCCGAAAATGAAAAAAATGTAACGAAGTAGAGGTATAGTGATTTTTGTTACTCACCGATGTTATCTTGGCCTACTGGCTGTTTAGATCACCTTGATTGGTAATCTCTGGCCATTAGATTTTAGTACTTTTTAATGCGTGATTCTAGCTATTGAATTCAACAAATTTTTTGGGTATTAAATCCAACGGCTAAAAATCATCAAACAAGCTGATTTTTCATATGAATGTCTACCAAAGGGTGGGCTAAACAACCATGCGGTCAATAGGCCCATATGGCAGCAATGATCACAAACAAAAATCGCGCTATACGTGGGCATCAGGTCTACCTTGTTACATCACCACCATTTAAAAAAATATCCTTTTAACCTGCAGCTAAAGGGAGAATGAACTCCCATCTCTCAAATCTCGCTTGCGACCTTTCCATTTAAGGTCTTGGACGTCTGCCGCTGCCTGTCGCTTGCCAAATTTTGCCCACCCTCGAATAAAATCCTGACTCCACCACTTGCTCCAACCCCGTTATTTAATTTAGAACAGAAATAATAGCTGTTATTTTTTGAGAAAAACCTTTTTATAGTTATCGAGGTTATTTTGAAAAAATAATAATATTTTGACCATTTTTATGACTCAAGTGGCTGATGCGACGACCCGTTATAGAATGATTACATAATGGTAACGATGAGGGACGTTATAAGGTTACAAGGGAGCATTTAAAACCTTTGTTGACCCTATATGGGAGACGAAATTAATTTCCTCTTGCTCTAAATAAGTAAATAGTACGTTAAGAATTGACTAAGGCGTGATCCTACCTGTTTCCTGTTAAGGGACGTTATTAGTAAGTTTTTTCAAACGTACACATTGTTGAAAATCTGGGTGGTCTTCAATCTAGGTTGAAAATCTGCCTGATTGGTGATTTTTAGCCATTGGATCTTTGTACCCACCTGAAAATAATGATTCAATCCTATTGCTGAAAATCACCCATGAAAAGACTAAAATCTGACGGATATAAAGCACTAATCATGCTAATGTTTGATATGTATGTCCACCAAGGGATGGGCCTAACATCTATTAGATCAATGGTCTCTAAGAGTGTTATACTTGAGAAATTTTTTATGTAGGCAATTTTTTATCCGGTCGCCCCTAAAAATAGACCATACATATAGACAAGAATTTTTTGGTGTCGGACTCTTTATACTATATCGTATTATACACAAATTATTCTCAAACATTTTTTTTTCTTTTATTTGACCATTTTTTCCTGTATTTCGAAATTTTCAAAACGGATTATATTCGTACTATTCCCGTCCCCAATTTGGCTGAATTGCTAACTAGGTCCCCACAATGGTTTGAGAAGGAAAGATGAAAGTAGTCTACTTGTCATTACTCGTTGTGTTCACGCTTCTCGGGCCCACCGTTTGATGGTCCCCACAATGGCTTGAAAAGGAAAGATGATAGTCTTGATATTGTAGCATCTTCGTCCTGCATAGCCACTATAGTATCGTATTTGGGATGTCCTCCCTTCAGAAAAATAACTATAACGACAGTTACAACGGCAATAACAGACTTTATATACTATATAACATCCTCCAACCCCACGTTATATAGTATTTGACGCCTGTTAGCACGAAAATAACAGACTTTATAACGCTTTTAAAAGTTATTGAAATGTTGAGCGTTACCGTTGTAATGGCATTTTTTTTAACTATGGTTTAGTCACTTTAGGGTGGACTTGGTCAAAGCCAAAAATCAAGGGAGACATGCCTAAATTTGTTGAATATAAGGTGGTTGACTATTTTTTGCCTAATTTTCTACTATGTGCCCTTCCTTGGAGAAAATTTGCTCCTGGCGTTTTTCGCTCCGGGCATCCCGGCTGCACTAAAAAACGCACCTGTCACACTCTTAGAGACCAATGACCACGTGGCACACAGTGACCAATGACCGTATGGAAGTTTAGCCCATCCCTAGGTGGACCTACATTAGATTTTTGCCTTTGTTTCATGGATGATTTTCAACCGTGGGATTCGAGTATTATTTTGGGGTACTCAGATCCAACGTCTAGAAATCACCAATTAAGGTGATTTTTAGTCGTCTACCTCCCTATGGATGACACATCCATAAGGTCATTGGTCACTAAGAATGTGCCACATGGCATTTTTAAGTGCAGCTCGGACGCCCCGAACAAAAAAAACATCTCCCTTGCTATGCGTCTCATTTTGGCAAATCATGGGCCTCAAGAGTCAAGATAGCCAGTACCTGTAAGGTGTCTACTTTGCACTCTCTCCTAACTCCAGCCGCCCAGCCCAGCTTCTTTGTAAGTGCATTCTTTGAAAACGAAGCTTCTGCCTCTTTCAAATTTGTGGCTGAGAACGGTAAGAGCAGTCTCACTGCGACAAAACCTCTGCTACTCTATAATCCTGCTTTGAAGGCAAGAGCTTCTGCCTCTTCTCAATCTGCAGCTGAGATAACAAGAGGTCTAGCAAAAATACACAATCGTAAGAGTACAAAAGTTCAAGAAAACAGCAGAAGAGAACAAAAGTTCCAAGGAGGTTGAGAAAACCTCTTGAGGGAAGTAAAGACAAAGTAAGAGACAAAACAACAAAAAGACCTACTCTCTAGTCTCTACTAGACAACAAAGATTTTCATCTAAAACAAAATCTTAAAAGATACCGCCACATTACGTAAATAAGGTAGACCACTGAAACATAAAAGGGGTATCATTATCCATACAGAATACAGTGCTGGAGCGAAAAGGCCAAGCTACAAGACCAAGACATAACAGCAAAATTCTATCCTCTTGTTATCGGCTGGCCACACCTCTTGGTGGAATTAAAAGGGAAAGATGGAGAACCTGATTATTATAATAGTCCAATTATCGGTAGTCATCACTATAAGGCTTTTCTCAATGATCTGAGGTCGGCTGCACGAATCATGTTCCTCCATTCAATCATGTCTAAAGTCATCCCTTCCATTAAAACAAGTCTCTTAAAATCTCCTCTCAAAACCTCACTCCACGTCTGATTTGGCCTTCCCCTCGCCCTCTAGGCCTTTCAACCTCACATTCCTCCTCCCTGGTGCTGTCATTGATCTTCATTGTACATGACTAAACCAACTCAATCAACTTTACCCCATTTTGTCACTTGTTGGGGCTACTCCTATATTTTCATGAATGTGTTCATTTCTAACCTGCTGGTGTAGCGATTTTACACTATATTGCTGGTCCCAAGCCAGATGAAGAAGGGCTACATCAGGTTGGTAACCGATGTTAAAAAAGTTGCCAAATCATAACATGAATCCTGATCCATTGTGTATCGAATATATTAAAAATATATTCTATTGCCCACACAAAAAAAGGGGAGCTACAAACCGATGACCATGTACAACAAATGTCCGTTATAACTTATACATTTTCTCGATCAAACATTAAACACATCAGATCCTGAAGGTGAGACCCTTTGAGGTCTCGCCTGCCTGCATGGCCACACAAAACTACGCTGGGTGTAAATCGTAAAGTGACACAATGAATCTATGGTATATAATCAACTGGAGTTAATCCCACTTAAAATATGTTAATGTATTGTATGATGGGAAAAGGTTTTCTAAACAGAGAGCACAGTTGAAGTATGTACAGTAGGGGTTTTTCTTACACATGGCATCTTCAGTTGCTGCTGGAAGGGTCCTCGTGTTTTGCCACATCAACCTCTCCCCCTGGCAGATGCATCTAAAACATACATATCCAGTAAGAAAAAACAAAGCCTAGTGACAAAGAAAGGTATCTCAGTCCTTGTGTTCCCAATTTCTTCTTCTATAAGCACAAGAACTATTTTTCTCCAAACTCATAGCTTCACCATCTGTTCTTCAGTTACTACTCTTACTAAATGGTGGTCTCTGGTGTGATTTAGTAACAAATCCAATTCAAACCCCAATCTATTGTTACAAACTACTGAAACAACCCAGAAGAAACTTATGTAGCTTGTGTCGAGCAGAAAATGTTCTCGGTTGACCAAGAATGTAAGAGTGCAGACAGAGAAAAAACAAAACCAAACTAAAAAGCTCGTAAAATTAAAACTAACTACCCCATTTCTGTTTTCGGGTTCAAATAAGTAACAATTTTTGTTAAAGACAAAACCATGAATATGTAGAGAAGAAAGGATAGCAACTTCCCTAAAACACAGAAGGAACAAAAGCAAAAAGAAAAAAGAAAAAAAAATGTGAGAGGACAAAAATGATGTTGCTTGTTTTGGTTCATGTTATGCCAAATTTTGGCATTAGTCATGGGTGAAGTGGCAATCGCATTGCTCTGATGCAACACGGTTTCAGGTTTGAGCCATGAATACTAGGTCAAGAAAGGTCCGTTCAATGTGATAGTTAGCTCACTTTCGATTCTAACTTCTGACACTGTTTTCTGGTCAACAACCAAACAGTAAATAAAATAACTAATTCTCTTCCAGTGCACCTTGATACAGTTACCAGAAAGACAAAATAGTATCAACGACCAAACAGAAAACAAATAATTAATTTTCGAGAGAACAGTGTTAGCAACCAAACAGAAAACAAATAATTAATTTTCGAGAGAACAGTGTTAGCAACCAAACATAAAACAAATAATTAATTCTCGTCCAGTGCACGTAAAAATTTGGTAAAAGTTCTTCACTCTTTGTTCATGATTGTTAGCCTGATGGATTAACATTGATTCAAGGGCCTTTTAAAAATAGAATTTCCATACTGCTGTGAGTGTGTGTGCGTAAAGAAGGCCAGTAAGTGAATCACCAAAAAAAGGCCACTAGGTACACTGGTGAGAAGTATACTGGTGCAGGTCAAAGACACTAAAAAGTGGAGGTGAAGGAGCAAACATATGGTAGAAGTTGTTCACTCTTTGTTCATGATTGTTGGCCTGGTGGATTAACATCAGTTCAAGGGTCTTTTAGAAATAGAATTTACATACTGCTGTGTGTGTGGGTGAAAAATGCCACTAATGAATAACCAAAACAAAGGCCACAAGAGTGTACGTGTGAAGAAGCATACTGGTGCAGGTCAAAGAGTCAAAAAAGTGGAGGTGAGGTATCCAGATAGTGAGAAAGGATTGAAGGAGTGTGCATTAATGGAGGACATGGCCACAGATAGAATGGGATGGTGCAACAAGATTTGTGTAAGCATGCCTCTTTTTGCCAGGTGGTGGAGAGCTACTGGGCTTAAACTTTCCACACGTGATTGACATGGTGAAATGGTGAATCTAGCATTTATCCAAAAATGTAAAACCATTTTCTTCTGTTTAGCCCATAGGAAGATCTATGAACTACAAAACCAAGAATACAACAACTGGAGAAGTATTTACTTCGGTCTCTTCACTCTGCTGCAACCAATAGATCAACTGTAAGAACTTTGATAGCCCATGTCACCTTTTGAAAGTGTGAAAATGGAGGAACTAAATATGAACTAAAGATTCAAATACAAGCATTTACAAAACAATTAAGAGAAAACCATGCAATTTACAACAGTGTGCTTGAAAGTTAGTCCTTGCAAGGATCAGATACTTTGTCTCTATGATGACAATGCATTCGAAATACCCCTTTTGCTTATCCGGTTGATTATTCGAGATGCGTCATCCAGTCTATTTCTTCTTTCATAAATGCTGGCAGCCACAAGATGCAACTCTTTCTTGTCAATGTTGGGATCACAGTCCAACCTCTCAAACAACAACTCCACTTCCTTAAAATCCCCCCGTGCACCATAGAGGCTTAGCATTTGGAAGTGTACTTCATCTGGGAAAACACAACCCTCTTCCTGCATCTCCTTATAAACAGCCTCTGCCTTATCGAATTCCCGCAACTTCCCGTAAGCATTCAGCACTAGAGCAATCATATTAGAATCAGGAAAATATCCAGCCCCTCTCATCTTATCAAACACCTCAATAACATTCACATGCTTCCTGTTCCTTGAGAATAGATCGATCATGCACCTGAAGACAGATATATCCTTAACCTCCCCTACACCAAAAGCCTGACGGAAAACATAGGTAGCTTCCTCAATACGACCAGCGCCTGCAAGAATAGAAATGGCAATCTCCCTGGGGATGTTATCTGGGCGTTTGAGTTCATGCAGCAAACGCTTGGCATGTGCAATCAGACCCACCCTCTCGTATGCCACGATCATTGTCTGATAAAGGACCTGATCAATCTCAACCCCAGAGCTCCTCAGCTTTTGAAACAATATAGCCGCCCGATCCAATTTCCCTGCCTTTCCCCATATCGAAATAATTGTCGAGTACGTAACAGCATTTGGCTCAATCCCTCTAGTCTGCATCTCTTGCACGAGATTTGTAGCCTTCTCGTGCTCCAGAGATTTTCCATAAATCTTGATCATGGTGTTGTAAGTGACAACATTCTGCTCAATGTCCTTCCTCTGCATTAGCCGAAAAAGATGGATTGCTTCCCCAAATAGCTCAGCTTCACCATAGACCCTCAAGAGGGTGTTATAGCTAACAACATTGGGCTCAATTCCCATCTTCCTCATGCTCCAGAATAGGCGGTCCGCTTCTTTGGCCATATCCAACTGACCGTAGACATCAATCATGATGTTGCAAGTGGTGAGATCGAGCCGACACCTGACTTGGTTCATCTCAGAAAATATTGACAACGCCTCAACAAATCTCCCGTTCTCAACAAATGTAGTGAGAAGTGTAGAGTAGCTAACGGTGTCGGGAGCAACCCCGGATGATCTCATCTCATTGAGAAGTTGCCGGGCTTCGTGAAAGAGCTTAGCTTTGCCAAACACATTGATCATTGAATTGTAAGCAACAAGGTCAGGAGATATACCAGCACGTTTTAATCTCGAGAAGAGAGAGATTGCCTTGGAGTAGTCACGGAGCTTGCGCGAAAGCTCGATTAGGTTACTATATAAGACAAGGTCACCCGACACACGATCTTGCTCCATTTGTTGGAGCCAAGAGAGAGCAGAGTCGAAGAGTCCCTCCTTGCCGAAATAGGTTATAAGAGTAGAGTAGGTGAAGCGGTCAGGTGAGAGGGCCCTTTGGCGCATTTCGTCGACTAGGCCGTAGGCAAGGTCCCACTGTTTGGCGCGAAGGACATTACGGATGACTACATTGTAAGCGAAAACGGAAGGAGAGTAAGATGCTTGCTCGATCATCCAATCGAGGAGAGCGATGGAGCGTTGCCAGTCGGATTCACGGGAGAGAAGAGAGACCATGAAGCGAAGGGAAAGCTGTCTCCCTTTGTATGGGGACATTAGAGCGTAGAGTTCTTGCTCGGTGCAGGTTTGCTTAATGGAGGACATTAGGTCATCCATGTCAACACTGTGGTCCAAGTAGACCTGGTGTTGTCGGCGATGATGTTTTTGATGAATTTGATGAAGAGAAGAAGAAGAAGTGATGCTGTTGTTGTTGTTGGGATCTGATCTTCTCCAAACATGTTTAATTGAAGACGAGGAGACAATTAAAACAATAGAAGATGACCTCCACTTCCGTCGCTTCTTGGAAGGTAGGATTCTGTAATTGTCGTTTCTGATAAACGACGACGACGACGACAACATGGAGGACGGAAAGGAAGTAGATGGAACTGTGTCCAGTTGCATCGTAGCAGATAAAAAAGAGATTGTATCCATCTTTTAGTCTCCACTCCTCACCCCATGGTCAAACCAGGAAGCAGCAGAGTTCATGTTCTTGGTTTTGGTTTCGGGCTTTTGGCTCCAAAAAATGGAACTTAAGGTTTCGGATTGCTTGGACCTGTTGTCCAGTTCGCCGGACCAACAATAGAATTGACGGTTCTGATTGATCATCGTAGCCCATCAGTGGTGGGACCATAGTAATGCACACGTACAATTCCCAACAGGCAAAAAGATGTAACAAGGATCGCACCAGTTCGCAGGTTGTCCTCAGTGGGCCCTAAAGCTGTCAGGCTGGTGATCTGATAGGCTTCACAAAGGGTCGGGCGCCGCGTCACAGTACTAATTAGGATTATTGATTAGATTTGACAAGGATTAGATCTGATTCTGATAGATCATGATTTACTTTCCTTCATTTATTAGACGCTTGTGGAAGAGCTTTGTTAGATTCAAAATGTAATCACCAATCCAAGCTATTATCAATAAATCATATTTTTATCACACCCATCACTCCTAAGTCATAACCAAACTCCAGTCAAAAAAATTCTCAATCAACCAGCCCAATCCCCTCTCGAAGTTGTACATTACAAGAACAAACCCAAAAGAAGCAAGAAGGAAGAAGAGGATAAGAGCACCAGCTCCTTCTGCAGGGCCTTCAACTGACTCCCAGATGATGAGGGGGACAAAGAAGGGCTGGGACCTGGACTCCCAAGATCCACAACATTTTCCTTGGAGCAAGTGTAATTGCAGCGACTTGGACGGACCACTCTGTATACACCACTGCTTGTTAGAAGAAAGATATCCTTCCTATTATCCTCCCCAAATGAGAATCTGTAACCCAAAGCGGGAAGGTGACTTCCCGCCACCGAGCTACATTGGATTGGAGAATTATGTGCACAACTGAAAGGAATCTGGGCAGTAGTGAAATTCCCACTGTTTTCCGGGGTTTCATTAGCTGCCCATATAGCACCAGCATACAAATCTGCAAACAAGTACCTGTAATTCCATTTATAAACAACACAATTAACAGGCTGATTTAAGTTTCCACATAAACACAATCAATTAGTATAGTCCCCCACTCACCTTCCATACATGCATGGATCAGTCATGGAGCGATAGAAATAGCCACCTGTTATTGACGCGGATCCTTCGTTCTTATTTACATCAGTGTGGTTGTATCCCATTACAGGGAAGATGGTTTTTATGGCACTGGCCGACGTATTTCCTCCAGGAGACTGTGGAGGATTGTAAAGGCTGTAGCCCTCGTAAACACGCCATCCATAGTTCCCACCCTTGGTGACTATATCCACCTCTTCAAATTGCTCCTATTAGATTCTAATAATTGTAAGCATAAACAAGTTCGATAACAAGCAAACTACGAAAAATCTAACGAGATCAGACAGCTGAATCAACAGATTGACATGATCATTAGGCTAAATGAAGTACAAAATGACCCATTGAATGGAAAATCGGGAACAGTGAGCGTATGGATCATGTGAACAGCACTGTACAGAACCCTGTTACGTAATCCTTTCTCATCAAGAAAATTTGTCAAGAAGAATTTGACTCGCAATTATGCATTGGGAATTTGGGATTTCAAAGGAAATCACAAGAAAGTATGTGGAAAAGCTTAAAACATGCCAAAGAATATTATAAAAAAAAAAATCCCCTGACCTGGCCGACATCCGCGCAGAGAAAGTAGGAAGGCCTTTCTGAATCAAAACTACATCGCCAAGGATTTCTAAATCCTAGAGCCCAAATTTCAGGCTGTAATTCCTTGTCATCAAAAGATGGATTATCCTTTGGAATGGAATAGTTTCCCCATAGATGAAGGTTATTTATTTCTCTTGCACCTGGAAAGACATAGCAAGGATGCAATGGAAAAAGAATCATTAATGAAATATAGATAAGATTAGCAAGTAACTTAGCTTGTAGTTCCAAGTTCTAACTTGCTCCATAGAAGAAAATTAAGAAAAAAATATATATACTTATGATTGGACCCACAACTCTTGTGATTCTTGTTCACTTAGTAATATTTACTATAGCGGACAAGAATCACAAGATGAAGTAAGCAAAAATTGAAGGATCCCCAGATCCAGCATGTTTAAATTATATAAATACTTCAGAGAATTGAACTGGAAACTGCTATGTTCACAGAAATGAAAATATGTATAAAGCAGTAGATGGTTCTAACAAGAAGGAACAAGATTAAACTCCCCCATGCAGATTGTTCTGTCCCAATACTCACTTGGTATGTTATCTATGTCGAACCTCATAATCTTTCCGAGCAAGGATTTCTTGTTTTGGGAAAAATTGTAAGGATCGCCTCTATTTCCACCATCCCCCATCATAAAGTATAAATACCCATCTGCAGGTCCGAAAAGAATCTGGCCTGCATGATGGCCTGTAAATGGAAGGCCCATTGTAAATATCCTTCTCACTTCTGATGGATTGGCACTCATTGCCTGGAAAACAGATCAAGATAGAATTAAATAAGCATCCCTTGGTGAGAATTGTCACAGATATTCATGAGAAGTGTATAGATGAGTACCAAGGAAGGCTGTGATGTGGTACCATTAGCAGTAAACTCAGCAATAACACTATGATACTGGCATGGCTGGGCCCCATTATCAGGACTAAGCTTTGAAGGATCACACTTTGCATCTGAATTACAAGAACATCTTCCGAAACATCCTGTCGATTGGACCTTATCGCAATTGAATGAAACAAAGAAGCGGCCATTGTGTTCAAAATTTGGATGGAATGCCATACCCATCAGCCCAAACTCCGTATCAAAATGTACTTCATCAGTTAAATCTAGAAAGGGATTGGATTCTTCAAGACCCAGTGTTCCTCCAGATCCCTCTTCAGGAACAGTTGCCAACCATATCTTTCCTTCTTGGTTAGAAAAGAAAACGCGATTGGACCCATCAGGATGAGCAACCATATTAAGGTAAGATCCATTCCCTATTTTCTCAAGGCACAGACCATTTGGGGGATGTGGAGTTTCAGTATTATTTAGTGAAACTGGTTTACCGTCAAAACATACGGATCCATCATCAGAAGATCCACCAAATGCCTCACAGAAAACAGTTTTTGATTGCCAGAGATCAATCAATTTGGAAGAAGTAGAATTAACTGGAACTCCAGTACTACCTTGCAATGAAGGGGCAAATGGGGAATTTGATACAGATACATTTTGGCATGTATCCCAGACCTTTGCACAAAAGTCATTTGCTGCACTGTTAGACTGGGATGAGTTCACTGAAACTGTGGAGTTGCACAGAACAGGAACTGTCCGAAGTCCTGATTCAATTTTGAATAGCTCTGCTGAGAATTGATCACATCTCTGCAAACCATGGCAATCAGAAAATTAACATGGAGTGGAATGTTGTTAGGAGCAAATATTTAACACATCAATGTACCTATTGGCTTTACATTCATGTTGGGAGGGGTTTCAAATAAAGAATCAAAAGATTGCCATTACAAACACAAGAACCCAACTTATTACCATCTGTGTACTATTTGAACCAACTTATTACCATCTGTGTACTATTTGAACAACTTTGAGAGAAGAGATAAAAGTAGGTCAAACCTTGAACCTCAATCCCTCGATTGGACAAGGAAAAGAGGTTGTGTACTCAGCACCCTTGTGGTTGCATTCATAAACATGTTTCCATGCTTGTGGAGTTGCACACTTGCATCACATTCATGCAATAGACAACTTTAATGTTTATTTGAAGCATTTTTTTGTACTTTTCTGTTGGGATCAACAAAGTTTTCTTAATTCTATTTGAGGAGTGTTTGCATCGTTCTTAGGATGATACTGTAGCATGTCACCCCAAGGTGCAGACCACTGATGGTCTTCGAGATTCTCGGCTCATCTCAAAGACCACCATATATTTTTCAAAGAACATCCAATGGTTTGAACACATGGACGAAGAGGCTACAATATTGTTGTCCTAGGGACGATGCTAGGATTAAATGATTCTTTTCCTCTCTGGGACATTAACCCCAGCAACTTCAAGAGCAGCAATGATGATAATGATAAGTGCAAAATGGTAAGGATCGCTTATAAAGATACAAATGTTAAACTTGAAGGCAATTGTTAGGTAAGATTCCAGCTCTACTTATCAGAACACAGATGAATATATGATAAATCATGCTTTGAAATTAGAATCATGGGTAAGCATCCTGTGCCTGACAATCTTATCGGGTATTTCACAAAAGAACCAGGCATAATTTGTAGCAATGACCAACTGCAAATGTTCTCAGGTAGGTCATGGGCCTGACAATTATGATTTTTCTTTAGCAACCTATGAATGCTGAATTTACATAAAACAGAATTCATGGATCGATCAAATATGGTCAACTGACTCGATATAATTAAGATCAACTATTTCATTTTCAATTAAGGTTAGAACCCATGATATGAGTATACTACTAATCAATTAATCAACCAATTCATGGAGAGTTTGAAATTAGAAAATAATCGGCAGAACTTCTCTGAATTATTGGGTAGAGAGGACTCACTGCACAGAGGATTGATTTCAAGAGAGAAGCACAGGCAGTACCATTGACATTCATTGCTTGAAATTGTTTCCGCAACTGTGAATCTTTGATGGAGTCACAGCAGATACTCCCATTGTAAGGACAGAAGGACAGAGGGGTCTTTGGGGTAAAGGGTGCCCCTATTCCAATAAAAGAAAAAATGGAATTCAGCAAAAGAATTACAAAAAAAAAATCATAAAAATTGTAAAAATTAAACAAGATTGAAATGAAATGCGGAGAGAGAGAGAGAGAGAGAGAGAGAGAACCCACTTAAGTCAGTGCATAAGGGATGTGAAGAAGAAGGATCAGGAAGCAGAAGTAAGTGAGAAAACAGTAGGAGAATGGCAACACCACCACCACCCATCTCTTCACACAGACAAAGAGAAAGCAACAACAACCCTGTCTGCTATCTCTTGTTAAAGAGGGATTTAAGAAGATCATCAGACACCCTACCATTTTTTTCATGCTGCCCAATTGACTATTAATCATAAAATAATACTACTTATAGACCAAAGCTTTCCGGCTATTTTGCCAACAACAACTCCCCTTATCTCTTTCTCTTCCTGTCTATCCATCAATCTCTCTCTAACCCAGTTTCACAAACGGTTTTTTATTCCTCTCTCTCTCTCTCTCTCTCTCTCTCTGAAGGTCTCTGTAAACCAGTTTTTTACAGACAAAATTCACATCTTCTTTTAAATGCCATGGCTAGATAGATGAAATAGACAAATCACAAAAACAAATTTCTGTCTAAGAGTATTTTATTATGTATGGCGCCCTCAATTGGGCAGTCCATATCGTTGACATGAATCTTCAATCTTATTAAATGAGGTAGTTAAGATTGTAGAAGGCGTGAAGTTGACTAAAAAATCAAGTTGGCTTGATCTCCGGTAAGTTGACATTTCTTGTGCTCATATTAAATTATTAATTGGCCTTGTTGTCGGTTCCGAACGGGGAAAACTAAAATTTAGTACAACTTTGATGACAGCGGTATGTGAGCGAAGCCGCTGACTACCAAATTACTAATGCGTTCTAGTACCCCAGTGCTTTTGCCACCTACCCAAGTGCTTTTTGTTTTTGTAATAAAAATTAAAAAAATCTAAAAAAACACTCACATGGGTACGTGGCAAAAAGCCCTCGAGTACGTTCCGAGAACTCATTGGTAGTCAGTGGCTTCAACAGCCCGCTGGCATCAAAGTTTTACTCACTAAACGTGAAGTTCGAAAACCCCATTTGGATTTACTCAGTGCCCAAGACATGCCAAATTCAACACATTGCCACCCCTAATTTTGACCTCTGTCGTGCATAGGTTACCCCCACAGCCCCACGTATGGTGATTAGTGAAAGTGTTAGGATCCTAAAAGTTAAGACTTAAGCTTTCTGCACTCCTATCACTTAAGTGTTTTTGGTGTATTAGTTTGGGTCTTAGCATTTGGTATCAGAGCCAACCCCACATCATGGGAGGGGCAACCTGAGGAAAGAGCTACCCAGGGACTCGCTCAAAAAAAGAAAATAGGGGTACCGAAAAAAAATGTTTGGGGCTTGCACACAAAAGGTAAGAAAATAGTGATATCGGAGTGAAAGTCACCTCAGAGTGGGCCACCATGGATGTCGTCGACCTTAGAAGAAATGTTAGGAGCTAACGGTTAAGACTTAAGCTTTCCGCACCTCTATCACCTAATTGCTTTTGTGTATTGGTTTGGGTCTTAGTTGTTGGTGCTTTTGGTATACATAGTTGTTTCGCCTTTCCTCAACAAGTCGATCTTTTGGGAAAATGGTTGTTTCACATTGTATCAGAGCCTTTAGGCATGGGAGGTCGCGGATTCAAGTCTCCAACGGAGTGTATTCCTGTTGAGGGGGCGTTTTAGCGGATGGTGAATGTGTTCCCGCGCAAATGTTGTGTTGGCCCAACAACCTGTTGGTATACATAGTTGTTTCACCTTTCCCCGACTGGCCGATCTTTTGGGGTAAGTATTTATTTTACACAAAGCAACATGTACACCACTGCAAATCAGATGGTTGGGTTTAAGATGCATTTACTTCCTCTTTGGCAAATTTGGGACCGTTTGATGGCCTGTAAAGACAGGTTTCCATGGTGCAGTTCGGCCTTGGTGAATTGAAAGTCCATCAGATCTTGATCCAACAGTTGTCATTTATGACTCCCTCAGCTCCCAGACCGTGATACCCCACTCTGGATCGGTTTTAGATAATGATCTGGTGGCACGGACACAATTGACAACGCTTAAACTCATAGATTCAACTATATCAAACTTTGAAACTAGATTTCCGCAACGGGTACAGGCTAGTTAACTACGAACCAGTAAACCAGTCCCCATGACGGTCCAGGCCTAGGTCGGCATTGACTGGAATTTAAAATTCAGTTATTTTTATAGAAAACCCCAGACAGGCTGCCTGCTGACCAACGGGGTGAACCGGCCAGTCCAGCGGTTCAACAGCCCGGCCCATCCAAACCATCAGCTTTCCTTATTAAATTTCGCAAACTAGGACCCAACTTAAAAAGGAATTAAAGATGGAAATATATACTTCTGAATAACCCTCCTTAAACACAATAAGTGGACACGTGGCGAGCGCGCAGAAATCAGGACCCAACATTTTGTGGGCCCCTTCTTTACAGGATCAATGTATGGTGAAAAAAATCTAGTATAACCTCTGCAAAAAATTACAGATCTGATTGTCAAATATCATCTGATTGAGGCATTATGCTGATTTTTGGCCTAAGAAATCACCTACAAGGACCCATATTGTGTCAAACCATTTTATTGTTCACACAACAGGGGCAAGATATTGAGCTTGAGGATGGACAGTCACAAGCACTGGGACTTGAGGCGCTCCTTATTTATTTTATTTTCATTTGTAGAATTAATACCACTAATAATATCAAACACTAAATTTGGATTCTTGAGTCGTCCTGATCAACTCAGTCGTGCCCGGGTTGACTAGGCCGAGGCATCCTGGTCAGGATTAACTGAGTCTGTTGTGACCATGACCTGGTCTGTGAGCTGATCAAGTTCACTTGGTCAAGTCCTGACTCAATCCACCTGTTTCGCGAACTACGATCAAAAACTTCAAATTCACCAGGAACGACAGAAAAAAAATGATCTGATATTTACTACAACAACGCTCCCCTCTAGAGAACAGCAGTTATAAGGTAAAACCCAGTAGAAGCAACAAGAAAGAAGAGGACAAGAGCAACAGATCCTTTTGTGGGCCCCTAAAATAGCATCCAGATGAAGGGAAGAGGAAGGACCGGGACTTGGAGTTTGAATAGCTGTAACATTTTCCTTGGAGCAAGTGTAATTACAGCGACTTGGACGGACAACTCTGTACACACCCTTGCTTGTTAAAATAAAAACATCCTTCCTGTTATCCTCCCCCATTGAGAAGATGTAACCCAAAGAAGGGAGAGGACTTCCTGCCACCGAACTGCATTGGATTGGGGAGTTATGCGCACAACGGAAAGAAAGCCGGGAAGTAGTGAAATTCCCACTGTTTTCTGGGCTTTCAGTGCCTGCCCACATAATACCCGCATACAAATCTGTATATAAGTACCTGGAATTCCATTTATAAGCAGAATGGTAAACAAGCTGATTCAAGTTTCTACATGCAAGCGATCAATTAGTACGGCTTTACCAATCATCAGATCATAGGGAAATGTACTCACCTTCCATACATGCATGGATCAGTCTTCGACCGATAGAAATAACCACCTGTGATCGATGCAGATCCCTCGTTTGTATTTACAGCAGAGTGATCGTATCCCATTACAGGGAAGATGGAGTTTATGGAGCTCGCAGACGTATTTCCTCCAGGAGACTGCGGAGGATTGAAAAGAGTGGTGCCCTCATAAACTCGCCATCCATAGTTCCCACCCTTTGTGACTATATCCACCTCTTCATATTGATCCTATGAATTTGTAAGGATCATAGGCAACAGACACGTTTGATAATGAGCAAATGAAGAACCTGGCGTCATAATCAGGACGTTGAGGAAAAAGAGTATTTTGAGCAAAATAAAATCCTTAGAAGAAACTTTCAATGTCAAGCAAAGTAATCTCATGCACAAGAACCTTTTTTAAGACCCTAGAGGCTACTCTCTTCTAAGTAAGGCCGGAAAAACATAGTGCACCTATGCAGGAAGGTCCCTACTTGAGTGTTGCCTCCCATATGATGTGGAGCTTGCCAATCAGCAATATCCGAACTATGATCGTTACGTACAGAATTTCCTTTTGAAGTTTGGGACTACAATTGTCTGAAGTGTGAATTAGTTTAAGCTATGGATACAAGGTGCAGGCATGACTTTGGAAACCCCAACTACCAAAACTCAGCATAGTTACCCGATAATGTCAAATGTACTCTTGTTACTTGTTGAAAATTAATCTATAGAAGAATAACATTGAGAAAAAATGCATGTCAAATAATAAAACTGATTTGAATTATTTATGTAGCATATATTAAGCACCAGAAGATGAGAAAAAAGTTCACTTTAAGTCTTATCCTAGTAGCTGTGTTGACATATCTGACACACGTCTGACAACAAATGCTTGGGCCGTTCTTCAGAAAAAATAGCATAATGTTACATGGCTAATAAGAAAGGCCCATCTATTGGACAGTTGGAAATATCAGACATGATTTTGGGCCACAGGTAGTTCAAGAAGTGACCCATTGAATGGACAATCTGGACCAGTGAGCATATGGATCATGAACAATATGTTATCATTTCTCGACATGAGACACATAAAGAAGAATTTGACTGGCAATAATGCACTGAGATTCCAAGGCAGCCACAAGAAACATAAGATAGCAAAGCTTAGGAGATATCAAAAATAATTAGAATATAAATAAATCTCCAAACCTGGCCACAATCTCCACAGAGAAAGTAGGATGGCCTTTCTGAATCAAAACTACAGCGCCAAGGATTTCTAATCCCTAAAGCCCAGATTTCAGGCAGAAACTCCTTATCATCAGAATACGGATTATCCCTTGGGATAGAATAGTTTCCCCATAGACCAATGTCATTTATTTCTGTTGCACCTGGAAATACATGGAAAGGGTGAGAAAGAACTGTTTATGAAAAATAATGATAAGGTAAGCAAGTGAATTAATTTTTTCTTCCATCTTACTTCATACACTTGAGGTAAAAATAAAAAGATATACTTCTCAATAGAGAAATCTAAATTAACTGTCAAGTCAACCATAAAACAGTCCAGCAATGACATAACAGTAAAATGACTCAAGTGCAGAGTGAATACCACGTGTACCAAATGACGGAATCAGGTGATCAAAACCACCTGCTAACATAGAGTTCTTTTTTTCCAGATAGTCACAATATATATTTTGGAGCCATCATTCTATGAATCTCATCTAGGAATTCTCCTATCCCAAAATCGACCATAGCTCAAATGGTTAAGAAACTATCCAATTAGGTCGATTTTGGTATAGGAGAGTTGCTAGATGAGATTGATAAGATGTGTTGGAAGAAAGAATAAACCACACGAAGATGCAATCACACGACACAGATATTTACATGGTTCCCTCAAGATCGAGGCACATCCACGGACTCACACTGATTCCACTATGTTCTAAGCAAAAGAAAAAGTCACAATACAATAATGACTGCCTCACGGAAACTGAGGTATATATAACTCCAAAAACTAGGGTTTCCGTATCTCTATGTAAAAGTATGAAAACACCCTTAAGGAAAAAAAAACACTCTAGAAAAATTCAAGTCAGGGCACTACCCCCGAACCCCTCCTTTGGGCAGGGGCGCTGTGAAACCCTGGTAATTCAAAATATTCTAGTACAAAATGTGCATAGAATGGTAGTTGACTATATGACTTAGTTTAGATTTGTAGAGAGATTCTTCTTGACTTTTGACCGGTGTTTCGATCTATTCTGGGTGTACCAAGAAACTTGTAGCAAAATCTATAAGGAATTTGACCGAATAGACTGCGCCACGAGCTCCGGCACGTCGATTTAACCTAAGATGGGTATATAACACTCCTATTAGGACTCTCAGTGGAGCTCTATAGTATTTTCTGGACAATTCGATAAATTTCAATTAATTGCGAAAAGTCAGTTGATGTGTAGATTTTCTTGGGTTTCGTGTCAACAAAATCAATGTCAAGAATGTTAAACAGCAGGTACATCAACCCGATCGAAATGACTGAATCCGATCGATCATCGGATGGGTGTGGGACCCACAATCGCAACTTGATCATGTATATACAAGTTATTGAAGATCAAAGAGGAGCTAGAGATGAAGAAAATGATGAACAGGAATTCTGCTCAATTTGTTTGAATGTGGAAAGAGGTTAGTGGGTTAGGCTTTTTAATACGTAGATGGCATAGTCCCTATTTAATTTTGTTTTATTTTATTTATTACCTTTATTTATATAAATGTTAATCATGGGTTCTTTTTATTGATCTGCATTTAAATTGAGTTGTTTATTTTCTGTTTTACTGCTATATTTTAGTTGCAACATGTGTAGTTGTAGGTTAGATTTAAATTTCATATATTATTATGTTATTTCATCAATGTTCATTTCGACCAATTTCACTAAATTAACCAGTTTTCCCTTGTTTAACAAATATTCATTTTATTATTTGATTTTTACCAGAATTAGTCATTTCAACCTATTTTGACCCTATTTGCTCAAATGTGACCATAGAGTTATATTTTTACATGATTTTGACTAAATTACCCTTACAAGGTTTAACAACTATGTTTATCGAGGTTTCATGTTGGATTTAATATTCTGATCATTTTAAAAATTTCAGAAGCGGATTTCACACTTAATTGTTTCCATCTAATTTTCAAAGAAATAAGAAAGAATTTAGAATTACGAGTTTATCGTGTAGAACAAGTATGTCAGGGGATGTGGTGTATAAGATTAGTGTCCCTAAAAGAGACAGATTTGTTTGATTGGGTGCCCGCTGTGGATCAAGGTTGTGATTATGAGAGGTACTGGTTTAGGTGATTGGGTACTCTTCTAACACACACGTCAGTCTGAAATCTGAATATGAGTTCAACAAGTATTAAGTTTACATTACATATCTTATATATACATACCAGAGTGAATTAGAAGGGTCGATTAATTATTGACAGACTCTATATCTATGTGTTCTCTAGTGACATGGGTAACTGTGAAAACTATATGATATTGGGTTTTATTATAGAATTCTGATTTCTTCCGAGGATCTTGTTGATGCATGTTTACTGAGAGTAGTAGAGGGTTACAAGGTAATTGCCTGATAGGCATAGGACGCAAGGGTATGCGTGACTTTGCCCTAAACTTGTCTTTGGATCTTTAGAAAGTATGCAGACATCAAACGCTTTGGCCAGCATTCACATTTCACCTACCTACCTGGCTATGTTTTATTATTAGTTGTGGCATAACGACGACCTGAGCTAGAAACGTAGGATACAGTGTCTGATCCATGCCAGATAAGCTAACATGGTGTCAACGTCAAGTCCCAAGCCGAAAAATCGAGACAAGTTGAAGACCGCCTAGTGCCCAGCCCGCGCAAAAAATGCTAATGATGCATTTCACATCGATGAATACACACTAAAATAATGTCATGACCAGGGTTGTATACCGATAGTAACGTAATGAGATTCTCTATATTCTACATCACTTATTTAGATTGCTAGCTATACTTGTAGATGTGAGAATGTTATCAAGTTTTGAGTTTTGGATTATACATTGTTCTATCTTGATTTACGATTCTGTTTTATATAAATGATTTTAACTGGTGCAAATGTAGTATAAAAGTATTACTACTATTTTCCTGGTTATTCAGTTGTTTTCCATCTATATAATTAGTCTAGTTCATTTACCGGCTTGGTTGAAAGCTCAAGATATGCACTATATTTTTATTTAGCTTACCCTATAGAGGATACTATGTACCTTGTGGATCCTTTAGACATGGACCCCTACCTGAAGTTTGCGAGGGCGAACGAGGAGTTCATAGACTAGCGGTATTCTATTTATTTTTAGTGTTGAGGAGACAAGATGGAGCTTCATCGTTTTATTTTGCCTTTTCAGTCTTATCTTCTTGTGGGATGACTGTATATATATATATATATATATATCAGGCTACACGGTTACTTACATACTAATATCACACTTTGTTTCTATTTATATTATGTTGATCATGCATATATGAGCAGCAGGATGGTTTATCTTATATCATTTTTTTTTAATCATTTACTTGTTAATTAACAAAGTAATTAGAATATAAATCTTAATGAATCGAGTTAATTCTGATCTGTTTTGTATACTAGAGCTTGAAATTATTTTAATAGCTTCAGATCCTAGTATTCGAATTGTTAGGGATCATTTCAGTTACCCGCTCACCCTCGATTCACATTAATTGGGGCGTGACAGGCGCGTTGGATCCGCGGTAACAGTGGCTTGATTTACAGTACTCTAGCACCATCAGACTCCGAAAGCATAACAATCTCCCACTTGGAGACTGATCACGAGCATCTCCGCTGAACTTGCTGCATCTGGAATGTGACGCCTCTATAGGGAACTCAATGTGAGCCTCCTTGTCTTCTAAGCAAGAAGACCAACAGAAACTGAACATGACAGATGCTTCTGTCATAGCATTCTGACAGATGCTTGTCACAATGCAAAATACAGGCCACGTGGCACACTCTTAGTGGATGTTGACCGTACGGATGTTTGGCCAGTCCCTCAGTGGACCTCTAAACCAAAAATAGCCTGATTAGTGATTTCTAAGCGATTCGATTGAAGTTATTTTCATGGGTTGATTTTAACGGTAGGAATTCGAGTGTTATTTGGGTGCAAAGATCCAAAGGTTGTAAATCACTAATCAGGCTGATTTTTGGTTTATAGGTCCACCGAGGGACTGGCCAAACATCCATACAGTCAACGTCCACTAAGAGTGTGCCACGTGGCCTGTATTTTTCATTGTGACAGAAGCATCTGTCAGAACATTTTAATAGAAGTTTTACTCTAAGAATTGGGTGTAGATTTATCCTAACCAATGGGGGTAAAATAGACAATATTTTAGTTTTTAATAATAAATTTTATGCATTTGTTTCAAGTAATAATCAAATACATACTGCACTCACTTTTTAAGTTGATAATATAAATAGTAAGAGAGTTGAGGGAGACAACAAAGATACCCTTAGCACGGTATATGAGGAGAATAAAAGGGCCCAAAAATAACTGTATAAACTTGATTAATAGAAGAGCTAAGTCGGACAATTTCCAATTTCACAAAACAACACTAACTGGACAATATATTCTGTTTTAGGTCTCTTATGACAAGCTAGAACTAACTCTACAAAAAGATTCGGTTCAACAGATTAGCAATTCTATTCCCTTCCAAAAGTGGTTCAGTTTTATCCTTGGTTCCTTTTCCCCATACAAAAGAAGTGCTTCACACATTCATGTGAAACTTAGATTAACCCAGAACATGTCAAGTGTTTCACCTATTTTCGCCCAAATTCCCCAAGTTGGTTCTTCCTCTAGACAAGCTTGCACACACAGAACCCATAGCCTGAAAATTAGCACCCCACTAGATCTGGCAACAGTATCAAGTTCCTTATTTTTGCAATGTAAAATTTTCTTTCCCATGGATACAACATGACCCAGATGAGGACATTCAATCAACGGGGCATCCATCTAAACAATCATTAGTCTATGCATAAATCCATAAATAGAACTGGGAATAATGAATGCATTTTCCGGGGCCCTCACTGATAAACTTTACATTTGGCATGCATCAAGCGAGGTCAGTCATGGTGAGAATTTTAGACACGCACAGATCACCTGTATGTCAAAGAACTGAACCCCATTCCATATTTTTCCGTTGTCTTGCACCACAAGCTCCTTTTTGGAGCTTGCGAGAGATAATAGCAGTAATCTCTTTCAGCGTACCATGAGAACTTATGATTTAATTCCTTTATTTTCAAGGATCATAATTATTTTTCCTGAAGTTGTTCTTTTTATACAATTATATGGACGTGGAGCTAAGCTCTTAAAAAATTGGAAAGAAACAGTCAACTTCATCAGTGGAATTTTCCTTTGGATATATTCTGACTAATCAATCACCTTTTTGCACTGAAAGATGGATTTTGCAGAGTTCCCTTGACAGTGCTTTGTTTTCTTCCGTTCAAACAGATCCATCAAAGACACTTGTTCAATGAGATGTCTTCAAGCAACAATTAACTTTAGGGAACAAGATGAAGTAACCAAAACGGGAAGGAGACACAAATTCAGAATGCTAAAATCATATAAATATGCTAAGAGAATTGGATTGAGAACCATATTCGCAGAGAAGGAAAAGAACGCATAAAGCAGCAAATATTTCTAAGAAGAAAAAACAAGTAACAACAAAAATCAAGAATAACTTATCCCATGCAGATAGTTCTGCCCCGTTACTAACTTGGTATGTTATCTATGTCAAACCTCATAATCTTTCCAAGCAAAGATTTCTTGTTTTGGGAAAAATTGTATGGATCAACTCCACCTCCACCATCTCCCATCATAAAGTATAAATACCTGTCTGCAGGTCCAAAGAGAATCTGTCCCATGACCACTCGTATATGGAAGGCCCATCGTGAATATCCTTCTCACTTCTGATGGATTGGCTCTTATTGCCTGAAAAAAAAAAAAGAGTTCAAAAGAGAATTACATTAAATTACCTCAGTATGAATTTGCACAGATTTATGAGAAGAGTGCAGGTATGTACCAAGGAAAGCTGTGATGTGGTACCGTTAGCAGTGAACTCTGCGATAACACTATGATACTGGCATGGCTAGGCCCCATTATGAGAACTGAGCTTCGAAGGATCGCAGCTCACATCCGTATTACAAGAACATCTTCCAGAACATCCCGGCCATTGAACCTTATCACAGTTGAATGAAACAAAGAAGCGGCCATTGCGTGCAAAGTTCGGATGGAACGCCATACCCATCAATCCAAGCTCAGTATCAAAATGTACTGCGTCAGTTAAATCTAGAAATGGATTGGATTCATCGAGCACCAAGGTTCCTCCAGATCCCTCATCAGGAACAGTTGCCAACCATATCTTACCTTGTTGGTTACCCAGGAAGACACGGTTGGATCCATCAGGATGAGCAACCATATCAAGGTAGGATTCATTGGAGATTTTCTCAAGGCACACACCATCTGGGGGTCGTGGAATTTCAGTATTACTTAGTGATACTGGTTCACCATTGAAACATACTGATCCATTGTCAGAAGATTCACCAAATGCTTTGCAGAAAACACCTTTTGACTGCCAGAGATCAGTCAGTTTGGAAGAAACCGAATTAACGGGTACTCCAGCTCTAGCTCGCAATGAAGGAGCAAATGGGGAGTTCAATACAGATACATTTTGGCATGTATCCCAGACCTTGGAACAAAAGTCATTTGCAGCACCCTTGGACTGGGTTGAGTTCACTGAAACAGTGGAGTTGCACAAAACAGGAACGGTATGCATCCCTGATTCAATTTAATATAACTCAGCTGAGAACTGATCACATTTCTGCAAACCATCAAAAGCTGAAAATTAACGTTGGATGGAATATGGGTAAAAATGCATCCACCAATAAAACAAATGATTTGGGAGGGGCAACATTAACATCTTATGGTATCTATTGGCCTTGCATTTATGTTTTCATCAAATCACCTCAACATCTGGAAGGTGTTTCAAACGTTTAAAACCAAAAGGTTGCCTTTACAAACACAAAACCCAACTTTCTAACCATCTGCATAGTATTTATGCAACTTAGAGACAAGAACAGGTTGAACCTTGAATGACAATCCCTAGATTGGCCAAGGAAAACAATTGGAGTCCTCAAAGCCTCTCATGGTTATCTTATGTTCATCAACATGTTTTCAGGGCTTGCGGAGCTCATTCATGCAATAGACAACTTCTCTGTTATTTATTCAAGGTACTTTTTACGTGTTCCCGTTAGATCAATAGTTTTATCTTGATTCCGTTGCATGAATCTTGAAGCAAAGCACTAGTTTAATCCCAGTTTCAGCTTTCTAGAATTTGTTGTACATGTTAGGATTTCTTTTCCTTTTTTTTTATACCATTTAACATTTGTACACGTTAAAAATGTGCTATTGCCATGATTAAACCTCTATATTCTTGGATTGCGGGCAACGGTACTAAAGTAGACATTTGGCGTGAACCATGGGCAGGCGACTACGCCATTAACGACCTTCTCATTATTGACAAGAAAGCTTGGAAATCTTGCACTACTAAACTTAGCGATCTCATCATAAACTCTCAATGGTGTATTCCTCCTTTGGTCCATCAGGTATTTTATCAAAGCCGGAATTAACATTCCTACTGGTAAAACCACTAGTCTGCCAGACATTAGAATTTGGAAGCCAACAACGAATGGGAAATTCTTTGTTTCTTTGGCTTGGGACTCCATTAGATCAAAGAGTGCCAAAGTGAGATGGTCTACTTGGTTTTGGAAATCTTCTATCCATCCCAGAACTGCAGCTCTTGCATGGAAAATTTTCCACCATGCCCTACCATTTGAAGATCATATTCAACATAGAGGTATCTCTCTCGCCTCTAGATGTGCCCTTTGCAATACTGCTTCCGATTCTGCTAGACACATTTTCTTTGAATGCGATTTTGCCTCTCGCATTTGGTCAATTCTTGAAGATATGCTTAATGTCAAGCTGAACCTCACTGATTGGAACATGTTCTTCTCAACCTGCAATAACTGTGGCTGTATTCTGAAAACTCTGTGGCGTACCACTGCTACCCTTTGCATTGTCTATATTTGGAAGGCCCGTTATAGAGCTATTTTTGACAACGTGACTGTCACTTCTCCTTCAGTTTGGATCTTGACCATGGTTGCCTTGAGAGAAGCCGATCCTTTTCTTCACCAACACTTAAATCTCTCACATTCTGATAAAGCTATCTTTTCTAAATTCGGTCTTAAGCATGTTCTGGGTAAGGCCCCTAAAATTTTTTCATGCAGATGGTGTCTTCCAAAAAAATGCATTGTGAAACTGAATTGCGATGATGCTTCTAAAGGTAACCCGGGGATTGGTGGTCTTGGAGTTGTCTTAGAGATGATCAAGATAATATCATAGGAGTTTTGGCTGCAGGACTTGGTGTTGTTACAAATTATTTAGCGAAATGCCACGCGACTGTGGATGGGATTGACAAAGCTTTATCTAAAGGATGGAAGGACGTATGGATTGAATCTGATTCAGAAGCAGCCATAAAATCCTTTAAGAAGGATGATGTTCCATGGAAGATTAGAGCTAAATGGAATCTCATTAAATCACAGATCGATCGAGTGGTTTTCACTTCAACTTGGAGAGAAATTAACTTCGGAGCAGACAATTGTGCGAATTTTGGGTGTTGAGCATTGGCAATTATCAATGGTGGAATGATAGACCTCGATTCCTTAGCATCGAGGATCCATCGAAAACCTACTACCGATTTGTTGATTGAGGACTCTACAGTCTCTTTTTTTCTTTTTCTCTCCTTCTTCCTTCTCTTTTTTTGGTTGAATCTTTTCAACTATTTTTGTAAACCCTCTTTTATCTTTTTAATACTATTTTCATCATTAAGCAAAAAAAAAGACATCAGATTCTTTGATTCTTGGTTCTTCATAAGGTAGACCTCTCAAGGTTTCCAAACCATATATTTCATATTATATGGTGAAACGGTTGATTTTGACTATGCAACAACAACAAGATGATACCAAACATGTGCATGTTGCAACATTGTTCATGAAACTACAAATGAGTAACTTGAGGATGGTGGGTGGGTGAGATCAGTGTGATACTTATCCAGGGTGCCATCAATGAAGCAAGCATGTGGAGGTTAACCGATGGTAATTTTGAAGGGACTAAGTGAAAAAAGGAACAGTCGAGGGCTCTTCGATTTAATGCAAAGACTAACTAACAGATGTACTCGGGAAGCTCTTGGGCCTAACAGATTTCAACATTTCATTAGCGAGCTACAAATGGTACATTTATATTAGTACAAAATTATAAAACAGAATTCATGTATCAACCAGAATGTGTCATCAGATTAAGTTAAAATATGTTGCGGCGAATTTGTAATCGAAAAAGGCTGAGACCCATCATTATCTATCTTACTAAGAATCAATAAATCAATTCAGCAGAGTTCGAGGTTCAAAAATCAATAGGTAGCTTTCCTCATAATTATTGGCTAAAAAAATCTTACCGCGCAGAGGATGGATTTCAGGAGAGAAGCGCAAGCAGGATCAGAGACGTTCATCGCTTTAAATCGTTTCTGCAATCGCAAATCTTCAACGGAGTCACAGCATACACTCCCATTGTAAGGACAGAAGATCAGAGGGGTCTTTGGAACAAAGGGTGCTCCTATTCCCAATAAAACAAGAAACCCAGTTGGGATTTCAGCACAAGAGTTGCAACAAAGCATAAAAGTCAACCAAATCGAAATGGAACACACACACACACACACTAAGAAATTGGGAGACCCACTTGCGTCAGTGCATAAGGGATGTGAAGAACAAGGATCAGGAAGTAGCAGCAAGTGAGAAAAGAGAAGGAGAATGGTAATAGCACCGCCCATCTCTTCTAAGTCCTATCTTTACTTCAAGAGTGATTTAAGAAGATGGAGACTCATCATTTTCAAAATCTCTCTCTCTCTCGGAGACCAAAAGAAGGCAACGACCCACCTGGATTTAGCTTCAGTTTCAGAAAAAAGTTGGAAAACGACTACCTCAACAGTCAATAGACTCGATACAAATAAAACAAAAAAAAAAACAAGAAACTTTCTTCCAAAAGATAGATTGAGGGAGTAAAACTTCTATCACAGCTTTCTGACAGTTGCTTCTGTCACCACGCAAAACACAGGACACGTGGCACACTCTTACCGGACTCTGACCGTATGGATGTTTGGCCAGTCCCTCGGTGGACCTATAACCAAAAATCAACCTGATTAGTGATTTATAACCTTTGGATCTTTGCACACAAATAACGCTCAATAATGCTCGAATTCTTACCGTTAAAATGAACCCATGAAAATAACTTCAATCGCGTCGCTTAGAATTCACTAATCAGGCTGATTTTTGGTTTAGAGGTCCACTGAGGGACTGGCCAAACATCCATACGGTCAGCTTCCACTAAGAGTGTGCCACGTGGCCTTTTCATTGTGACAGAAGCACATTGAGGGATGTGAGGAGAGTTTTTGGTACTCGCTTCTCTTACTTGAAAGCGGATTTTCCCATGAGAAAGATCATCATATCTTTATCATAAGGTTGTACCCATCACCTGCTAAAAGAAAATAATGTGGGTCCGGGGTTTTCATTCTGTTCCACTTTGGATTCGGGTCGGGTGTAGGTAGATCATGATCTGGATCTGACTTTAAAATAGCAAAACCATATTGGGATCCACGACCCATAATCCAAATCTGAACCATGATCCTTATGAGAATATTCAGATCAGACCCATATGTGTAATATGAATCAATCTAACGATTCAAGCCTCAAACCGAGGATCTGAATTTGACCCAATCCAAATCAGGTCAATTTACATGGATCTGCATCTGATCCATTTTCATTTGGATCACATCAAATATTCACGGGTGAGATCTCAGGTTTGACCTGCCCCATTTGATGCCACATTGCAAATGTCATCTGATGGATCAAATGGTTATGATCATCCAACCAGATCTATCTTTAGATTGTGCAAGTACGAAGATGTTAGGTCATCCTTAGGGCTTCCCAGATTGATTTTTGATAGATTAGTTGGTTACAATCATTCAACCGGATTGATTTTTTATTGTAACCAATTTGTGAACAGAGAATTAATTTGGAATAATTTGAGGCGACCTAAAGTAATAATCAATTCAAGGCCAGATAAATTCCAAGAGCCTGTACACATTTTGCCCTTCAACCGCGTTTGTTGGCCTATATTCCCCGCACATCCTCACCAGGTAAAATCATCTCAACTATCAAGGGCACCAAGGGCCTTCATGTCCTCCAAAAAGGCAGTATACGAGTCATCAATGCTGTGCGTCTTTGGTGCTGATGAGTAGTTAACTGGCTCTGACTTCCCAACGGCTGCAGGAGCTGCTGGCTGGGGAGGTGTTGCCACTGATGACACTGGTGGCTTTGGTTTTCCTTTCTGGACAACAGTCTCTCTCCTTACACGTACAGAAGCTGGAACCTGAATTTATACAAATGGTATTAGGATTTTATCAAAAGATCTTATACAAAAATAGAGAATAAAATCCAAATGCAATATCAGGTCATAACATTATTCAATCACGGTACACTGCAATGTAACAACACAACATATAATTAGCAGAAAAAGTCCCAACTCACCATAGCTGTGAGTTCTGGGGTATGTTGTGCTAGTGGCCTCTTCACAACTGTAGATGCTGCCGACTTGACATACGATGGCTTCTGAGGTGCTGAAGCTCTAACTGCAGCATGAACATCTTCTTGAGTAGCAAAAGGAGGGCCCGGTGGAAGTGGTGCTCTCATCATCGGGGGTGGTCCGGGTGGTGGTCCAAAAGGTGGCCTTGGAATTGGTGGGGCAACCATTCCAGGAGGAGCAGGACGACCAGTTAGTCCAGGGGCAGATAATGGTGGCCCTGGTGGAGGTGGGGGTGGGGGAAACCGTGAAATGCCTGGGGGTAATACGTCAAGCTGTAAGTTAGGTATTAAGGCAGATCTAGGCACTGGAGGTGGCTGCCTTGGAGGAGGAGGTGGTGGTAGAATCATCTTAGAGATGTCCTTGGTCCCTATAGAGATATTAGCATCAGACTCAGAGGGTGTGCCTTCATGCTGATGATTCACCAACTTTGGTGGCAACCCAGGAGGTGGTGGAGGTGGAGGGAGCACGGCCAGCACCTACAAAAGAGAGAGAGAGAGAGAGAGAGAGAGAGATGTTATTACAAGTTGCCTCGGCATTGAAACAGTTAGTCTCCAAAACCATGTACGAGAGACGAACTTACTTGATCTGCAGACTCCTTAGTGTTCGGGTCATCTGATGCTACAGTTTGACCTTTTCGCTTCTCACTTCCGCCCGTGCCAGGTGGAGGTGGCTGAGTAGATCGTTGGAGTGGTGGAGGCGGAGGCAGTGGAGTGCGAACAGCAGCTTGTTCTTTGGGAGAGGGGCCTGGAGGTGGTGGAGGCAGTGGCGGTGGGGGCAATGTTGTGCCCAAGTCCACAGTAGCAGGCTTTGGTGGCATAGGAGGTGGGGGAGGTAGAGGCAACGAGGAAGGTAATGCAGAACCATCACCAGACCCCAATTCACCAGAATCTGGCAAGGGTGGGGGCAAAGGAGGAGGTGGAGGGGGTACAGCTAAAGCCACATCTTCTGACTCTAACATTGATGAAGATGCTGCACCACTTGATGATGCCACTGACAAGGGAATCCTGGGTCCTGCAGTGCAAAAGCCAAAACAGAAAAAGAAAATAGAAACAAAAAAAAATGACAATATCATGAATTGTCAACGTGTAAGAAAAAGTTAAACTGATCTATGCTTATAAAAAAACTGACCTATTGATGATTTGTACATGGGAGGTTTTCCCGGAGGCGGTGCCCCAGTAGGGTTTAGCGTAGGATGATAGTATACAGAATCCTGAAACCAGAAATTGGTTAGTGTAATTCCTAAGCAGAAGGGGTGGGAATCATCTACATGAATCAGATCTGAAAATACTTCTGGCTTTGGATGTTTCACTCTCTCCTCTTCTTCCGCAGTTGTTCGTCTTCGAGGAGGTCCCAAGTGGCTGAAACAAAAGATAAAGCAAACTGTAGTTTGGTAAGAAAAGAATCAGAGGCAAGATTAAATACTTAAGTCAGTGTCTCATGCATAGAAGTAAATCAGAAACAAGAGGAAAGCTTCTTCACCTGAACATTACCGGTTCCTCACCCTTTTCCCGCAATTTCTCATCATACTCCTGTTGAAGTAGTAATAAAATGCAGATGCAGATTTAGCAATATATATAGAATAAGTGATACTGATGGAAACGGTTCACCGCTGACATCATGGAAGTAGCAAGGGAAAGAAAAAAAAAATCCAAAATACTGTCAAAAATCTATTAAAGATTAAGGTTTGAGATATGGTTTCACTTCTCATTTCTCAATCTTCGATTTTTCTGCAATGATTCTATACAGTTACACTCCTCAATCATTCCAAAGCTTCTTTCTATAGCAATTCTATCTTTTCTTCACCATTTTAACCCTTGTGGACCTCTTCTTTGGACCAACAAATGACAAGAAGTCTCTTCAGAGACATCCAATAAAACACACAATCGGCAAACTACTCAGATCACAGGAAGGATGGAAGACACTCCTACCAGATGAAGTTAAAAGTTTTTATGCATGTTAAGAGTTGTGCCTAGAGCATGAGAACCGATAAGAAGTGTCTGACCAGGACACCTGCAAACCAAGCACTACGAAAAGCCCTCTAAAATTGAGTGGATTCCAGTGAAAACAAAACATGCAAGGAGAATCTCAGCGACCCTATTAAGTGCATAATCTAGTTCATTGTCATTAGCAACAGATTACATCCTGAGCTAGGGCCACAGGTTGTGAAAAAGAAAAAATTGCTTCACAAAAAGGAACAAAGATTTTTTTTTCGCTTTTATTACAAGGAATGAATACAAGCAAGATCATATGCAACTCAGGCTTCAAATCAGTAGCTAGCACATCCACTGCATGGGAAGTTTGTAATGCATGAAATTATTCCTAAAACAGAACCTCCCATACTTCCATGGTGATGTCGCCTAATTCTGCTACAGTCTACGGCCCCGTGGACACCCAGAAGTGTTTGAGTACATAATTGGAGAAGGTACAAAAATCAGAAGTTAAAAGACCTGACCCCCGTAAAGCTCCTTTAAACCTGTTAATGTACCCATATTGGCACTTCTAGTACCAACCACATCATTCCAAAGAAAGAAACAATCATAATTTTGACCAGCAATTGAGATATTAACGTAAATATAATGACATTTCCTAAAATGTTAATTAGTTATTTTGTAAAGAATTTTCAGTAAATGCTGCCAGCACAGGAATGAGTGCATTTCACCTACCATACATAAAATCAATAGAGAAGGAAAAGATGAGAAAAAAAAACAGTTTATTTTAGTATAAGGTACAAAAGTCCACAAGTTTGGGATCCAAAATAGCAACAATAGAAGAAACTCCAATTGTCTCACTACCTCAGTCAAATCAGTCTTCTTTTATTGCTACTTGAAAGCCTACCACTACTCTTGCCACATTGCTATCCGCATTTGTCTAAAAATATATATCATTTCTAACTGACACAAGACCAATTTTCCTTTTCCTCCTCTTTCTGGGTCACACAAAATATTATCAATTTGACCATTTTGGGGATTTAAAACCTGACATCCATCTTTGGCTTCACCATCCAATCCAAACCAGGGCAATCCTATCTACAGTTCTCTTTTACACATGTCCATGAATTCACTTTTAAACAAGAAGCAGATGGACCCAGCATGGTCTTTCTCGCATGGAAAAACCCCATATGCTCCATTTTATTCAATCCCTTGAATAAATTCAACCTGAACTGTGGCATAACTCGCTGATCCTACAATGTTTAAACCTAATCTCAAAGAATATTCCTTTTAACCCCACCCCAGTCTTACCCAGACGTGAAATCTCGTCTAAACGCAAAGTAAATGACCTGACCATGGCTATTTTCAACATTCCAATCTATACAATCTGATCCAAGATAAAATCAACCTAACTACTACAATGTCCCATGGCCCTCAATATAATAACTTCAAAGTTATGTAACAAGGACACTGACACGGGTGTCGGTGTCCGACACGGATACGAGGTGTCCAACACGGCAACATAAAAAAATACGATACGTAGACACGTCCGTACATATATTAATTATAATATATTAATACTATGAATGCTTAAAGTTATTAATAAAATAATAAAAAATAGAAAATAAAGCAGACAATATATATTAGTTTATTATTGTATGGAGGATGGAACACACCAACCCACTTTTAGGAATCAATTTTATATTAAAAATTATTAAAATAAGGGGTGACACGGCCATAAGTGTCCAAATGTGTGTCGGGAAGTGTCGACACGCGTGTCCAGGTGTCGAGGTGTCCGACACGGCAAAAAGCCCTAAAAGTGAAGTGTCCTTGTTACATAGCTTCAAACTTAAGCAAGATCAAATACCTTGCACATGACAAGAGGCATGGTATCTCCTAAACTCCACATATTCTTGCATTCCACAAACATCATCCAAATTGGGTCACCATCCTAGGAATGATTTCACAATCAAAACCCTGTCATTTTGTCCTCTAACAATTACATAGGAATTATCCCCTCTGCATAGCTGAACTCTTCTAGAGCGTTTTGATAAGGGTCGGGATCTGGGAACAACCACTATTGACAACTTTTTGTGCCAACAACTCTTAGCTGTTGATTGCTTCTAAATCTGACGGTTAACCAACAGAGACATTTAAGAAAGTTGAAGCCAAGCCGTAGCCGAGTGGGAACAAGCCGTAGAGAGAGAATTAAATGCAACGCAAAGTGGCACAATCTGCCCCCTCTCTTGTCAACTGCAGCCGTCTCTTTCTATTCACATGTCTTACGTCTCTTTCTCTTCTCTAACACAAGCAACAAAACCCTTTCTTCCTTGAGCTCATTCATGGAGGTTTAAAGTTACTGATGAAGAAAGGGTTCTTCTAGATCTGGGGACAACGCCGACCAGCAAGAGGTAACCCCCTCTTTTCCTCTCTCTCAGTTCTGAAATGGTTTTGGACTTATCTCCTAGTATTTGCGAAGTTCTAAGTTTTCCCGTCTTGAGGTTTTAGGCCTCAAATGATGCACATAATGTATTAGTACTATTTTTTTTGCTCTTACTAATAACAGGTTGTTATCATTCTCAGGTTCTGAGCTGGAGAGATTTCATGAAGACAGGAAAGGTGTCAATACTGATTTTGTAGCCAACCCATGTCCGATGTCGATAGATCAGGTCTCTAACATGGGAGTGATACTAACATGTAATTTTTTGTAAATTTTGGTTGTTGGGCATCCATGCAACGATTTAAGCATTTATGCAAGTTAAACCACAGTTCTTCCAAGGGGATGTTTGGTTGCAACTTTCAAGCAGTGAAGTGCCGATTGAAATGGAAACAATGTTGTAGGCGCATTTGGTACCAACTTTTAGAGATCTAATGCCTTTTTCAGTTCTGAAATGCCTTTGATGTCTATTATAATTTTTTAGAGTTATATTGCCTTCATCAAGGTGTCTGATGGTCATCGAAAGAAACAAATATGTAAAGCACAAGCAAACAAACCACCACAAGTTGTCAATAATGGTTGTCCCCAGATCCCGACCCTTAATAATAAGATACCAGATACTAATGCAGGGTCATATAGAGCTCTGGAACAACATTAAATGTAGAAATTATTTTGCAAGGAGAGTTGTGACCAAACTTAAGGATGTAGTTTTGCCTTTTTTTTGGTTTTTTTGGGTGCTTCCCTTTTAATGAATATACACATTTATCAAAAAAAAACTGCTACTGGTAATTAAACTATTTCTCCAACTTAAAACTCAAAATATCCATTCATAGAATAACGCAAAATCTTCTTTTGAAACCATATAAATCGTCCACCAATGCATAAATTCCATAATACCTTTCTCTTCTTCAAAACAAGATTCAGTGTGTCCTCAAGCTGTCTTTTTTTGTGCTTCCTTGCCTTATCCAGAGCACCATCTGCCTCTGCACCAATTAATACACAAATCAGTAATATTGAATAGAGGGGGAAAAACCCTAGTCAAGCTGTTTCTCTGAATAACAAAATAACAATAAAAGGAAAAGAAATTGACAAATATTGCTAGTGAACAATATGAGAACATACCAGTAATTGCAAGCAATCAGCAATCAATTTAAGGGCAGTGTCAGCATCCAAAAGCCATTGAAAATGCATGTTATGCAGTGCTTGATCTTTCAGAGATTGAACTATATCTCCGGAATTAATTTGTATGATTGATTGGAAGATGAAGCCAACAAACCAACACCCGTAAGTAAGTAGTATAAACTTGACATTCTATTATTTAGACAATACACCACCCAACACACACTGATAAGAAGTTCAGATACACTACACCCACATACCCAATATGTCAACTCATCCAAACAGTTTATTCCATATGTCAAGAGACATTTTTAAAGTACTATAGCTCATGTGAAAATTTTAAATTTTATTTGAGAAAGTGTGTCGGCATGCGTCGAACAAATTCTTAGAAAATGGAGTGTCCTTGTTACGTAGATAGTCAAAAATTTATTCTCTATGAGGCAACCATGTTATATACCATTTTGATATTTTCTAATTTTTCCATCATGTAGTTCTGTTGATAAATCATGAGTTATTCCTATCCACTCTCACATTACCAAATATTGAAAAGAAAAAAAATGCATTTTGTCATGTTATTTAGCATGATTTAGACAACTCCATAAATCATTTAATTCTTAAGAGTTCATAATTATTGCAGAAAGAAATTTTGCATGAACAGTGGAAGACAATTAATTGCACAATAGGGAAACAACGACTGGTAGGAGAAGAATAAAGACTTACTCATCATCTCCAACTTCTCAATCTGATCCTTAATTGTCTCAGGATCCTTCTTCAAAATCCCAACCTCCCTCACCTTCTTTCTTTCTTTTTTGTTCTGTTACACAAGAAAATAAATATATAATTCAAAATGAGGAGTGTCCGAATCCAAATGCAAGACACGCATTAAACCCGTGAAGTCAAACAAAATTCCCGAAAAAGTGAGATCAAATGGACGGGATCTTAAATTGAAGCATTTCAAATGCCCAAGGACGTAACCACGCATTGCTCCCTAAAAGCATAGAAGATATAATACCCAAATGAGAGCTCGGTGTAGTTTAGAATTAGATGAAGTAGCTTATAATTAGGTCAAATAATTCGAAAGCGGCATAATGCACTTGTTTATAGGATTTCTCCAAGTGTGAAATCAAACAATAAGTTCAATTCAAAATAATAAACAACAACCGATACCGCATAATTGGAATACATCGATGAGAAACCAAATAAGATTGTTCTTCACAAATTGTTATGTTTTGTGAAGCTAATGATTCTCCATAAGAACCCTAAGAAACAGAAATGGGAGCTGACAGCATGCATCCCTGCCTAATTACGAACATAACGACGCATCTGACAAACAAGGATTAGGGCATTTTAAGTAATTGATAATGGAAACAGAAACCCTAGAAAGATGATTGTGGAGAGGTTACCCTTTTCAGCTCCTTCTTTCGGAGCTCTTTCCGGTAGGCGTCGGTAGGGTTCATGACCTTTCCTCCCTTTGTAGTCTTCATCTTCGTCACAACGGTCTCTTATTCGATTTCAAAACGCAGGTCAGTAGCGATTACAGGGAGGAAGGGAAGGGAACAACTCTTCTCACGTAACGTAAAACCTGTTTGTTTCGGTTTTGCTGTGTTGGTAAGGAAGGCCCCAATGGATATTAGACCCCCAATTTTTTTTTTCTTTTTTTGTAACGATTTACGCTCTCTGTGTCTGTGTTTTTAAATTTTAATGTTAAAGACGAGGGAAAAAAAATCTAAAATTTGATGCAGGAAATTCTCCAAATGCCACGTGGTACACTGTTTGGGACCCACTAACCCAAGAACATTTGGCCCACACACACCTTGATGGACCTACACACAAACAATCAGCTCGATTGGTGATTTCTAGCCATCGGATTTGAGTACTTTTTCATCATGATCTTGGTACCCACAGCCACAGACCTGCTCATGAAACGCATTATGAAAAAGTGCTCAAATCCAGTGGATAGAAATCATCGATCAGGCTGATTTTTGGTGTGTAGGTTCACCAGGTGGAACCGAAAAGCATGCACCACGTGGCGCTTTGACAGACTTCTGTTTCGTAGAACGGCTCATGATGGAGTAAAACTTCTGTCACAAGATGTTGTGACCGAAGCCGGTCACAACCCACAATACCGGCCACGTGGCACACTATTAGACGGCGCTGACCGTATGGATGTTTGGCCAGTCCCTCGATGGACCTGCAAACCAAAAATCAGACTGATTAGTGATTTACAACATTTGGATCTTTGCACCCAAATAACGATCAATAATGCTCAAATTCCTACGGTTAAAATCAACCCATGAAAATAACTTCAATCCAATGCTTAGAAATCACTAATCAGGCCGATTTTTGGTTTGCAGGTCCACCGAGGGACTGGCCAAACATCCATACGGTCAGCACCCTCTAATAGTGTGCCACGTAGCTCGTATTGTGGGTTGTGACCGGCTTCTCAGAAAATCTTGTGACAGAAGTTTTTCTCCTCATGATGATACCAAAGGGACCCACCAATCGGACAGGTCTCTTGGTTGAGAAATTTCAGGCAGATGTCAAAGATCAACCTGATTGGATGACTGTAACCATTCGATTTGCAATTATCTGGATCAGTAAAAGGTCTATAGATCTGGTGGTTATAACGATTTGATCAGGGATTTTTTTTATTAAACATGAATTGATCAGGTTGGTCATCTTTATATTGGATCTTATCGGTCGGATCTTTCTCGGTCCTTTTTTTTAGGCCACGGTTGAGGCTGGACGGTCCTTCCATCAGTTAGGGATGGTGTTTGGTTTATATGATGCCTTCTTTCTTTTTTATTAACTTCCTCGCACATGGATAAGGCCAAATCCATTCCATTTCTTTTTACCACTGGAGGGGAACGTTGCAGGACACAATATGAGCCACGTGGCATACTCTTAGAGGACTTTAACCATGTGGATGTTTGGCCTATCCCTAGGTGGACCTACAAACCAAAAATCAGCCTGATTAGTGATTTCTAGGCGTTGGGTTAGACTTATTTTCATGGGTTGATCTCAATTGTGGAATTTGAACAGTATTTGGGGTAAAAATATCCAAATTTTTGAAATCACTAATCAAGCTGAGGTGCAAGTTAAGGGTCAAGCAGTTTAGGAAGGGGTGTACATTTGGACCCATGTCCAAAACCTAACCTGATTTTCAAGCAAAACCCAGCCTTGGTCCTGAGTTTCGGCATACCCAATCCGACCCAAAATTCTGAACCCCGAGCTTGGGTTCCATGAGCCCAAACCAAAACCATATCAACTGTCGAGCCGCCCAGCTTGGTGAAGGGAGCCTTCGATGTGTGCTGTTGTATATCTGCAATTTTTTTAGGAAAAATGCTTTTACTTTTGAATGAAGTTGTTCTTATTAATTAAAAAAAAATAGAGAAAATGTATATAAAAAAGGGTAATTATCAAAAAAATTAACGTTTTCAACATTTATCACCGAACAGCCAACGACTTTTCAACATTTCCTCGTTTGTTAATTTGGGCACATTTTCGGACATTATTACCCTTACTGTCAAAACAATTTTTCCATTACAAAAAGTAAAAAAAGTACACCTATATTTATTGTCAAAACAACTTTTTCCTTACGAAAGAAAGCTTCTCCGGTAAGCTTTCTTCTTCATTTTTTATCCTGTAAACTTTCTTCATTTGTTCATACGCAGAGATCAAAGATTGTAATATGGTAAGCTTTCTTCATTTTTTCATTTCTTTTTCATCCGTTTTCTCATTTGCTATCTTTTCTCCCTTTCTACCATCCGTTTTCTCATTTTTTAAAGCTTCTCCGGTAAGCTTTCTTTTTCATTTTTTCTCGTGTAAGCTTTCTTTATTTGTTCATACGCAGAGATCAAAGATTGTAATATGGTAAGCTTTCTTCATTTTTTTATTTCTTTTTCATCCATTTTCTCATTTGCTCTCTTTTCTCCATTTCTACTATCCGTTTTCTGATTTTTTAAAGCTTCTCCGATAAGCTTTCTTCTTCATTTTTTCTCTTGTAAGCTTTTTTTATTTGTTCATACGCAGAGATTAAAGATTGTAATACGTTAAGCTTTCTTCATTTTTTCATTTCTTTTTCATCCATTTTTTCATTTGCTCTCTTTTCTCCATTTCTACCATCCGTTTTTTCATTTTTTAAAGCTTCTCCGGTAAGCTTTCTTCTTCATTTTTTCTCTTGTAAGCTTTCTTCATTTGTTCATACGCAAGATCAAAGATTGTAATACTGTAAGCTTTCTTCATTTTTTCATTTCTTTTTCATCCGTTTTCTCTTTTGCTCTCTTTTCTCCTTTTCTATCATCTGTTTTTTCATTTGCTTTCTTTTCTCCTTTTCTATCATCCGTTTTCTCCTTTGCACTCTTTTCTCTATTTCTATCATTCGTTTTCTCATTTTCTAACATCTATTTTCTCCTTTTCTAACATCTATTTTCTCAATTTCTATCTTCTATTTTCTCATTTCACATTTTTTATCTTCTGTGTTTCTCCTACTCCGTCGTCTGTTTTCTCATACTTTGTCGTCTGTTTTCTCCTACTTTGTCTTCTGTTTTCTCCTCTTTCGTCGTCTATTTTCTCTTTTTCTATCATCCGTTTTCTCCTTTGCTCTCTTTTCTCCCTTTCTATCATCAATTTTCTCATTTTCTAACATCTATTTTCTTAATTTTTATCTTCTCTTTTCTTTTTTTCTATCATCCATTTTTTCATTTTTCATCATCTCTTTTAACATTTTCTATCTTCTGTTTTCTCCTACTCCATCGTCTGTTTTCTCCTACTTTGTCGTTTATTTTCTCCTACTCCGTCATCTATTTTTCTCTTTTTCTATCATCCATTTTCTCCTTTGCTCTATTTTCTCCATTTCTATAATCCGTTTTCTCCTTTTCTAACATCTATTTTCTCTATTTCTATTTTCTCTTTTCTCATTTTTCATCATCTCTTTTCACATTTTCTATCGTCTGTTTTCTCCTACTTCGTTGTCTGTTTTCTCCTACTTTGTCGTTTGTTTTCTCTTACTCCGTCGTCTGTTCTCTTTTTCTATCATCCGTTTTTTCATTTGTTTTCTTTTTTCCCTTTCTATCATCCGTTTTCTCCTTTTCTAACATCTATTTTCTTCATTTCTATCTTCTCTTTTCTCATTTTCTATCATCCATTTTCTCCTTTTCCATCATCTCTTTTCATATTTTTTATCGTCTGTTTTTTTCTACTCTGTCGTCTGTTTTCTCCTACTCCGTCGTCTGTTTTCTCTTTTTCCATCATCCGTTTTCTCCTTTGCTCTCTTTTTTCCCTTTCTATCATCCGTTTTCTCCTTTTCTGACATCTATTTTCTCAATTTCTATATTCTCTTTTCTCCTTTTCTATCATCCATTTTTTCCTTTGCTAACATCTATTTTTTTTATTTTCCATCATCAATTTTCTCTTTTGCTAACATCATACGTGTAATACCCTGAACTTTCGTTCTATGGTATTATGGTAAATTCACCTAATAATGAAAACCTGAAACTTTTTCAGACTCTTATTATTATTTTTATTGTTTAATTTCATGCTTGAGTATGTGTATTCAGTTTAGTTTCATTCTGACAACTTTAAAAAACCTGCTATTTTTGAAACTTGCTCTTTGGGCTAAATTCTTGCTAAAAATAATGAACCATAACTTGCAGGGGACTTTTTCTTTCCCCAGCTAACATTCCAGAAATTTTATAAAAAAATTATTTTATGGGCCCGAGACACCAAAAATATTTCTATTTTATCCTTACCAACTTACCTGTGAAATTTGAAACCTTTCTTGAGACATGAAAACCCTAACGGGAGATTTTGGGAGATTTTGACAAAAATAGTATTTTCGTAATTTTTGAACTTTCCTACCATTCTTATATTTTTTAAATAATATTTAATTATATTTTATTTATTTAATAGGAGTGTGGGACCCACGAATCACTTTCGGGTCATTCCGATGTCACTTGACACTTTTCCGGTGCTTTAAACATTTTTTTATGATTTTTATATATTTAAACTACTTTTATGTGATTTGTGTGTGTGACATGTGTCAATACCTTATTGTATGAACTTTTAAATTATATAATATAGTTTGATTGAATTAATTTATAATTATTTGTGTTATGATTGTTGGGTGGGCCCGTATGGCCAATCTAGATACCTTTTGGGCTTAATAATATTCTTAAATAAAGCCTAGTTGATGTATATGGGCCTTGGGCCCATTTCTAACCCATTAGTAGTGTAAAATATAAGTTTTTCAGGGTTGAAAAAGTCATTCCTTTGATAGTTACGAATTTCAACAAAATAGAAACCATAATCCTTCCCTAAACCTATTTATGAAAACCATAAAGCTTTAGAAGCTTTCACAAACCCAACTCCATTGAAGAATAGAGCAAGCTCCATTAAACCTTCATCCGGGCACCGATCGCACTCGAGCAAGAAGGGAGAATTGACGAGGACTCCGATTTGAAGAACATACTCCGAGGAGAGGACGATCCGACATCTTTCAAATTTAAAGAAACTTTTGATTTTCATTAAAGTTCAAGAAACCTGAAGGTAAGTGCGTTTGATCCATCCTATACTTGTTTTTCTTCAAGAGTTTGTTTTTCTTTCATTAGGTAATGGTTGATACTCATTATAAATTAATTTCAATTATATTTACTTTATTCTTATTGGGTTGAGCTTTATTTTGGGCCACCATGATGGGTTTGGCCATAGTCTATTTTGTGCTTATAACGGATGACTATGTTCTTTATCATTTTCGCTGTATTTTTATAATTTAAATATTTTTATAATTATTATTTTTTCTAAATACCCATATGAATCTATTTTTCAAAACCGTTTAGTTTATATTTTTCTGATTTTTATTGATTAAGTTATTATTTTTCTAAGTTGTATGACTTTACCAAAAAACTCAGAATTTCAGATTTTAAACGGTCCGATTCACTTGGGATTTCGATCTATATTTTTAATCTAAATATTTTTTTAATTATTTTTAATGGATACCTCTATAAATCTAGTTTCTAGAACCTTTGAGTTTATATTTTTCTGATTTGTATTGATTAAGTTATGATTTTTCAAACGTGCTGGACTTTTCTGTAAAACCCAGAATTTCAAATTTTACACGGTCCACTTTACCTGAGATTTCGATCTATATTTTTAACCTAAATATTTTTTTAATTATTTTTCACAGATACCTCTATCAATCTAGTTTCTAGAACCTTTGAGTTTATATTTTTCTGATCTGTATTGATTAAGATTTTTCAAACGTACTGGACTTTTCTGTAAAACCCAGAATTTTAGATTTTACACGGTCAACTTTAATTGAGATTTTGATCTATATTTTTAATTTAAATATTTTTTTAATTATTTTTCATAGATATCTCTATCAATTTAGTTTCTAGAACCCTTGAGTTTGTATTTTTTCGATATGTATTGATTAAGTTATGATTTTTTAAATGTGTGAGACTTTTCTGTATCCCAGATTCTGTCCGGCCCAATTAATTAAGAGTTTTGACCTATATTTTGAATCTGAATATTTTTCTATTTATTTTTCTTAAAAACCTCTGTGAATCTAGTTTTTAAATCTATTGAGTTTATATTTTTCTAATTCATATTTATTTAGTTATGATTTTTATAATACAGTATATTTTTTTTATAAAAACCTATTAATTGTTCATGGTTCGGTCATGATTATTAACTATTAAGGTTTTAACCTTGTTGTTTGACTAAACCCTAGATGGTTTGACCTATACCTGTATGCATGGGGATCCCACCCATGTGTCTTGGATCCCTCATAGGGTTCGACCAAGTGTCTTGGATCCATCTTTAGGGTTCGACCTTGTGTCATGGATCCCTTATAGAGTTCGGCCATGGTGTGTTGGATTGTCTTGTGATTTTCACTTATATTATTCATCCGTGTTGATCGTGACCTTCGGTGATTGTTACATATTATTCATGGTTACCCTAATTCGTTCCCATATTATTACTCTTAATGATCATTGGTTCATTTTATATTTTTATTTAAATGTTAAATACACGTGTGCTTATGTCATGTAACCCTAGTACATCTTGTTGTCATGCCATGATCATCACGTCATTTCATATAAGGGGTGCATAAGGGAACGGGGTTGAAGTATATTATATACGTTTATATTGGTTTTATCAATTAATCAGGGTTCGGTACCCTAGGGTGAAAGGCCCCAGACGTTATTATATCTTGCAGATGGGTCAATGAGACCGCTCCCAGTGCGGGAAGGAGATGGAGACCCTATGTGGTTATGGGTACTAGTTGCATTGGCATCCCATACTCACGTGCATTCACCATCATATTCATGTCATCCTTATTATATAATTGAGATGCATACCTTGATTTAAAACTTGTATAGTATGATATCATACCATGCACACTGTTGTATTACTGGGCCTCGGCTCACGGTGCTACACCGATACCATTTTCAGATTTTGAGGAGCCGGATACGTGAGATGATTTTGAGGCGAAAGACTCCGGTGCATTCGAGGAGATCGGCGAGGATTTGGGGAGTCGATCCTACACTTTTTAGAAGAATTTATTTTGATTGTTCTAAACATTACTTATTTATTTTAACGGGCATATAGTCTTTTGATTGAGAGCATGTTCTCATCTCCATCTCTCTATACTTAATTGATTGGTTGAATTGTTTGAATTATGATTTATTTTAATTATTTGTTTTCTACATCTAGACTATTTCTTTTTACTTAGTGGGTTTTCGAATGAACCTTAGTAGTCTAATTGACATAATTGGACCACTAGGGGACATCATGGATCACCTTTGGGTTCGGGTACGGGTCGATCCACGGATTTTCAGGTCGTATCTGGGTATCCGGATTCGGGGCGTGACAATACGAGACAATTATTAAACTTGTTAAGAATCGCAAGTTATGAAACTTGACAATTATGAATAGATGTTGTCATCTCTAATAACAAATACTGTAATAAGTAACTCTCGATCTATTCACTTGTTCTGTTCTAATACATCAATTAAAGGACAAAACCGATGACAAAAGGAAACAGATGATAAAATATAAACAAACTAACGATAGAAGAGAGTTAAGAAGACAAACGACAGACAAGAAGAAAATAGAAAACAGACATTGAGAAAATAGATGACATACAAGTATTACGAAAATAGACGACATACAAAGAGAGAATAGCCAACAGACAAAGAGAAAACAGACGACATACAAAGAGAAACACAGACGACATACGAGATATATAGACAACACAAAACAGACGACAGACATAGAGAAAATAGACGACATACAAGCAAGACGAAAATAGACGACATACAAAGAGAAAACAACCGACAGGCAAAGAGAAAACAGACGACATATAAAGAGAAAACAGACGACATACGAGATATATAGACAACACAAAACAGACGACAGACATAGAGAAAACATATGACATATAAGACAAAAACAGACGACATACATTCCTCTCCTGTTCAACCTTCTTTTCTTCTTCTTCATCATCTATCTTCCTCTCCTGTTCAGCCTTCATTTTCTCTTCCTCTTCCACCCTCATCTCCTATTCAGTCTTTATTTTCTCCTGTGATTTCTTTTGCATGTTCTATCATCTGTTTTCTCTTCGTGTCTATTTTCTACTTTGATATTATCTGTTTTCTCCTTTTATACCATCTCTTTTACATTTTCATGTCATTTATTTTCTACTATTCTATCATTTGTTTCTCCTCATGTCTATTTGCTCATTTAGGTGATTATAATGAGTTTTTTCATGGCCATTGTTGATCTTGTATCAGAGAGAACAAATGATAGAGAATGAGAAAACATATTACAAAATAAGAGAAACAGATGACAGAATATGAGGAAATAGATGATAAAATAGGCAAAAAATAAAAAAAATGAACATAAAAGAGTGTCATTGTAAAAAATCGTTGATTGCTTTTTAAAGTGATCCCCAGTTGTTAGATCATAATCAGACGGTTGATCCAAAAGTATTTTAGAGCCATCATTGGGAATCGTACAGTCGTGTCAGCTTTGCTTCAGTCGCCTTTTTGAAGTCACACTTAAAAGTTAATAGCAAAATCGGTAATCGTTAATTTTTTTGGTATTTCAAACATGTCAGTTGACTGTTCGGTGATAAAAGTTGAAAACGTTAATTTTTTTGATAATTACCCTGTAAAAAAAGGGGGGTTAAGAATTCTGTTTCTTTTGTTTTGGGGTAAGGTCCTTCAAGATTCAACCAGGCTTGACTAATTTCGAATCAAGGTTGATCCAGTCAAAACCTGAGAAAATCAAAAATTGGGGCCTAGCCCGGTCGGGCTACACAAATGTGTACCCCTAGTTTCAGGTTGGATTTTGATCGATTTGTTAGAACCATATTCAGTTTTGTTTTTGGATTTAGATGAACTTTGGGACAGGTTCGAGTCTCCAACCCATGGCCCACCTCTTAGTGGACCTAAACACCAAAAATCATCTTCATTGGTCATTTTTAGCCATTGGATTTGATCATTTTTTATAGGTTGATCTCTAAACAATGGATTTGAACATTTGTTTTTGGGTTACTCAGATCTAAGAGCTATAGAAATCACTAATGAAGCTAATTTTTGGCGTGGAGGGAGGTCCACCAAGGGGTGGGCCAGACATCCATGGGGTCATTAGGTCCAAAAGCTCCTTTTGGGACAGCAAACTTGCGGTCGACAAGAGTAGAAAGTAAAACAGCCATTAGATTGTTGAAATAGATGCACCTGCACAAGAATAAACGCTAAACCTCATCAATGTTGTCTGCATCTCCAATCAGACGGGACTTGTCCGCCAAAACAGAAGTCCATAAAACCCGACTCAGAGCTAGTCTTTATCAAGGCACAGAGAAAACTTTAAAGTCCCCGTACCTCATATCATAAGGACCATTTTAATTTGCGACAGAATTAATGTTTGGTGCGGCTGAGCTGGTTAGAGATTGGTCCAGCCTCACTTTAATTTCTTGCTTGCCATGTGTAAAGAAGGGACACTGTTTTTGTGCAGCTGGACTAATTACCTCATCTCAGCTGGACGACAGACACCTTCAATGCTATATCCGTGCAGCAGATGTATGGTAGTCATTGACCACCGTAATTGATCCATCTTACAGAAATTTTAGTGGAAAATGGATCCAATCTGATGATCATAACCATCAGATCCATCGCATTCTATTTGGATAAAATATACGATAGAGCCAAGGTCCATCTTCCTCAATGCTCCCACTTTTTAGGGAGAGAGTTTTGATCACGGTGTCCATGCCACTCTTGAAAATGCCACGTGGCTTATTATTAGAGATCAATAACCGTACGGCTATATGAACCATCACTAGATAGTCGGGTTGGTCAATTTCATATTTTTTTATTGGTTAGAAAAGTTACTACAAAAAATTTATATTAAAATTGTTTATTGGTCAATATAATGACATTTATGTTAGCCATAAAAAATTAGCTTCATTTCTATGTCACGTTAAATAGGACTAAATTAACAAAATATATACACATTTATATTCATCATCTTTATAGGTTTATTCATACAAAAATTACAAGTTCAAAATTCTCCCTGTAATCTTATTATACTAATGTATATATACGTGTGAATGTAAGCGGGTTATCAAAATTCAGACCGAGCCCAACCCAAGTACTGAAGGGGCCAACCCAACGTCAGGTTGAGCCCGTCGGACTCGGGTTGAACCCACCCAAGTTGCAGGTTCCTACCAATGGGTAATAGTACCACCTCTTGGATGAAGCATAGTCACAAGATCAAGACCGAAGTTCACAACTTTTTCATCTATGGTCAAAACTTGAAAGTCGGAACAACAAATGTTCACATTCATCCAATAAATCTCTCATCTTTTGTCCCACCAAATATGAATACCAACCACCACGTGGAGGGCCACAAAGAGGGGACCCCCTTACCTCAAGAAACTCAAAAGTTTCCTCATTAAAAAAAAAAAAAAAAGCTAGCAGACTACTCACCTGGGTACCTGTGCGGTGAGGACGAGGTAGTCCGTCCGTACAAAATACACGTGCCCGACATCTCCTGCCCTGTCATCTCCCTTGATGACAGGGCCCGGTCATCAAAGTTTTATCCGTACTATAGTAACACACCATAAATCCAACTCAGTACGACCTTTTTTTAATATAAACAGTCGAGAATTAAAACGGAAACATAACCCAGTCAAGAATTAAATCTCACAATGTAGGATCATCCCCCAATTCAATTCTCCCTTCAACCAAAACCTTATATCTACCATCTCTGCTTTTCCCTTCCCTTCATCAAACATGGGTCTAAACCCCAACCTCGTTAAGAAAATCTTGGTATCTTACGTTTACGTAGCGATATGGATCTTCCTCAGCTTCACGGTCATCGTCTACAACAAGTACATTCTCGATCGCAAGCTTTACAATTGGCCCTTCCCCATCTCCCTTACCATGATCCACATGTCCTTCTGTTCCATCCTCGCTTTCCTTCTTGTCCGAGTCTTCCAAGTTGTCGACTCCGTCTCCATGACCCGAGAACTCTACGTCTCCTCCGTCATCCCTATCGGTGCTCTATACTCTCTAAGTCTTTGGTTCTCTAATTCTGCTTATATCTACCTCTCTGTCTCCTTCATTCAAATGCTTAAAGCCTTGATGCCCGTCGCCGTTTACTCTATCAGCGTCGGTCTTAAGAAAGATGTGTTTAAATCTGATGTCATGTCTAATATGATCGGTATATCGATCGGAGTCGCTGTTGCAGCTTTTGGTGAAGCCCAGTTCAATACTTGGGGGGTGTTACTACAATTGTCCGCTGTCGCATTTGAGGCCACCCGATTGGTTCTGATTCAAGTCTTACTTACATCCAAAGGGATCACTTTGAATCCGATCACCTCTCTTTACTATGTTGCTCCTTGCTGCCTTGTTTTCCTTTCAGTCCCTTGGTTTTACATTGAGTTTCCTATTATTAGAGAGACTTCGTCGCTGCATTTCGATATCCCGATCTTTCTGTCTAATTCGGTCTGTGCATTTGCACTCAATTTGGCAGTCTTTTTACTAGTTGGGAAGACCTCGGCGCTTACCATGAATGTCGCGGGTGTCGTTAAGGACTGGCTTCTGATTGCATTCTCTTGGTCAGTCATTAGGGACACGATTACGGAGATTAATTTGGTCGGGTATGGGATTGCATTCCTTGGTGTGTGTTACTACAACCACCTCAAATATAAGGCTTTGAAATTGAAAGAGGTGCAGAAGAAGAGTACCCAAGCAGGAGATGAGGAAGCTGGAACTAAATTGATCCAAGCGGAAAACCATGCAGCTAATGGATCCAAGGGTGATGACTCCAAGTCTTGACTAAATCTCTCATCAACCCTTCAGATTTAGCTTTGGCTGTTGTTAGGCTCTCTCCTTTAGAGAAATGGGTAGTTTTAATATCTAGATGGACCTTTCTGATCAGGTTCACATGTGGGAGTTTGTTTACATTATGAGTATGAATTAGTAGTTTTGTCTCCCAATCTTTTTTAGACTCTCTAATGGCTAGAACTTGTTTGTCTGAACTACTCTACTTTCATGAAAAATATATAGTTCTCTGTTTTTTTCCCATTAATAGATTGTTTCCTGATTGTCCTGCAATGTGATCATGTGGGGTCTTATGGCTATAAAGATTTGTCTAGTTATGTTGTTTGGTGGTGTGACCAGAGCTTCTCATGGCTTGTGGTCTCTTCCTACACTTCATACAGTTCGCGAAACCAATCTAAAGATGATGGGTTGTTAGCCTGGATTCCCATTTTGTTGCCGTCTTTGTATTCGTTCTCTTTGTTCTTCGATTTGTTTCTGCATTTGATGACTTTCAGCAATTCAGTGACCTATGGAAATGTAGAAAAAGGACAGTGCCAAAGTCTTGTGTTGAAGCTGAATGGTAAGCAACGTCGCATTAACGTAATGAATTTGCCTAGCTAAGAGGCCTTCTGAGGTGATCTTGGACTTCAATTTTCCGCTCATGAAAACAAAACCAGTGAAATACATTTTGCAGCTAACCTTGCCTTTTGCAACTGCATTATGAACTCATTAGTTCATTTTTATGTATAGCCATGTTAGCAATTGTGTACGGTAAAAGGTACAAAGAGAACAGCCCCAACAGGGGAAGGCAGGAACGGCAAACCCCCCGTCCTCAACAAAAGGAATCAAACCGGAAAACTTAATCACTGAAAAAAGTGCCTCTCAACTCAGAGGAAATACTGCCCCAGCTAAGGAAGAAGGCCTTAATGCTAATCATGATGTCTTGGAGGGAGCCTTCTTAGGCAGATGTAGTTGGTTGGATGTCGAAATTGAGATCAACCTGATCACGAGTGGTACCGAACAATGACCAAATTCATGAACACCCCAAATCAAACTTCGAACGAATTGAAAACAACATCGACTGTGTTTTGGTACATCCAATTCGAACTTAGCCACAGAAGGGTGAATATTTCGCATAACAGTCGTCTTGCAAACAATAACCCATCGAAGAAGATGAATGATCACATGCAAACAATAATCCATCGAAGATGCAATAAAATAATTGATATACATGCTTTTGCAAATAATTTAAAATCTGTATCTTCTAACCTAAGAGTGTATGGTAGTGGTGGATAGTCGTGGACTGATGATGTCGTTATGGTGGGAGGACGAAAGAGGTAGAAAAGAAGCCTGGTGCCAAATTCGCATGAAGGGTAGGCTACAACGCTAACTGTTGGACCGTAGACATCCTTAAGTGGCGGGGCTAGGTCCACAGGCAACAAGGGCCATTGCACAACTGGGGGACGTCTTGCCCTGGCACGAGTTTGAACCCCATGACTCCCCAGTTCCCATAGAAGGGTTCCATGATCCAAGCAAGTTGATTTTTGATTGCGCCAATCTAAAAATAAAGTTGACTCGTAACTAGGGTTGTCAATGGATATGGGATCAACTCTTTGGGTTTTTCAGAACTCCATGACCACTGGATTTGACTGCCCACTTGCCCCAATGATCCAATACGATCTACTGTTTGGATTTTTCAAAACTCCATGAACATGCAAAAGAGAAATGCTATCCCCACTTGGACCAATACATAACTTTTCAACATCATCTAAAAACGTTGGATGTGAATCAGGGAATTGTGATCCTATGAACTCGATTTTTCATTGACTTTGACCCAATCCGATATCAAGTTGTGTACACCCTATTTTTACATCCAGTGGTGGGGCCCACATGGAAATCATGTTGGAAGATCGAAGTTATCGAACTATATTTCCAAAAAAAAAAAAAGGGTGGCCTAAAGCAAAGGTTTTTTGCGTAAGCTACAGCTCTACTTGAGGCTGTGAAGATCTCCTGTATGGGACCCACTGAATGGTACCTTGCAATGTGCCGCGTGTCATGTTATACAAGACATTGATGTATTTGATTGGAGATTGAAGAATTGTTATTACTAAAAATTTATTTACGATAGTTTGTATGCGTCCGCACTAGTGGTCTAGTGATAGAATAGTACCCTGCCACGGTACAGACGCGGGTTCGATTCCCGGCTGGTGCACATTTTTTTACTTTATTTTAGTTTTAATAGGTGCTGGGCTAGACTGTCCAAGTTATTAAAGCCCAGGCCCAACGAAGGATAGCGCATACAGCAGTAACATACTAACAATGCTGACACAGTTACCATCTCTCTCTCTCTCTACAAGGTGTTTGTTGTCATTGAACCCAAGGAAAGGGTGTTTTTCGTAATTTAAAATTCCTGGAACTTCTCATTATGATTATCTGTGAGGAGAAAAAAAAACCAAAAACCCTAGCAAGGATTTCTGCATCTGTAAAACCCTTAATTGTTTTCTTTGTTGTTAGAAGCTTTTGATACAAGCCATCTCTCAAATGGGTTTCTGAAAATCTTCTTTTTCTTAATTTTTCCCTATTTGCAGGGATCAAAGTCTGTACATCAGAGAAAAAAAATCCAAAACAGAGAACGATAGCAAGCTGAGGAAATGGTTGTTAGGCTTCGATTATCGAGGTTTGGATGCAAAAACAAGCCATTTTATCGAGTTATGGCTGCTGATAGCAGATCTCCAAGAGATGGGAAGCATCTTGAAGTCTTGGGTTACTATAATCCATTACCAGGTATTTTTTATTTTTCTCTCTTTTTGTGATTTTTATCGCTTATGAGTTTTATTTTGTTCAGACCCATTTGTTCAATTTTTTGTTTTATTGATACCCATTTGTTCGAATTGATTTTTTGTAGCCCGTCCTGTTTTAGAAAATGAGATTTGTTTTAGTTCTCTCCCCCTTTGTAAAATTTTTAATTATTTTTTAAGTGATTAATGATTCTTAAATATATATTTCTTTTGGGTATGTCGGGTTTTTATAGGGCAGGATGGTGGAAAGAGAATGGGTCTGAACTTCGACAGAGTGAAGTAAGTAATTATTTCTTTTATTTAAATACTAATTTATATGCTCATCAATTGTCTCAGTGAAAACTTGCTTCCTGGTAGTGTAAGTTGATTGCAAATTGAAGCTGGAAATAATTCAATTTTATTTGTCTGTTTATACTTTTATTCAAGTTTCAAATTGTTCTGATATTTGTGACAACTATCTTGAATTACTTTGTACATTGAGGAACTTATTCATATTTATTTGAAGTTCAGCTTAATAGCTCAATGCTCGCTTTTATTCTCCGAAAAAAATCATGCAATAAGATATATTGAGAGAAAAGGAAGACAAAGAGGAGGATCCATGAGCTCACAATAACAAGAAAGAAAGAAAAATAAATTCAACAGAGATCAAAGGATTAGGAAGGGGGACATAATTATACTATCCAAGCATTACTTACAGTCTGTTGTTCTATAGTGGGGGAGATACCCAATTATTCTGTCTGTGGATATGAGAGATTTTGACTGTTTCTAACCATTTGTTATACTCCAAAGGTTACCATGTCACTTGTTGTGCATGCATCTGATGCGTATTCATTCTGTTAGAAGCCCACCTACTGCTTTATTTCTTCACGGTGTTTTGCCGAACCTTTCAAAATTTGAACTTGCTCATACACATTGGTTGTTGGTTGATATGCTATAGAACTGACTACTGAGTTTTATGTAAAGGAGAGGAGGATCTAAGATGAAAATTTCAACATTTCCACATTATTTTGACCCCATTCAAGTGCTGTTTTGGATATCACACTCGAAATCATAGTGTTCAGCACGGGTGTGACTATTATTTAGAAGCATCTGGCTAGAAAAAGCATTGCTAATGAGGCACCAAGTAAACTATGTTCTCCATGTATAAAAAAAAAACAAAACAAAAAAAACTATGTACTCCACTCATGTTTGCCAACTGTGGATGCCATCGGTGTTTTTAAACTCTGAGGCGTGAGGCGAGGCGCTTCACTAGCCAAAGCTTTGAAGCGTAAGCCTCACTCGCACGCATTTTTTAGGTAGATAACTATTTAAAATTTTAAATATATTAATAAATTTAGCAAAAATTCAAAAAAAAAACATATTTTCAAGTTTCATATTTCCAATTCCAAGTTCCAACCACTGTAACAAAAAAATAATACACCAATCAAAGACTCAATTTTCTACTAAATTAAATGCATCTTCATCAATTATATGAGCAACATCCTCTTCTTGATAGTCCGAGCTAATATTCCCCTCCTCATCAATCAATTGTAGATTAACGCTCTTGCCTTTATGAGTTATAAATATAAAAAATTAGGTTTTTTTAATTCTTATATTTTGTATAAATGACACTTGTTTTTATTTCTTTTTATGCCAAAAAAAAGTAACACCTCTGAGGCGTACGCCCACTCCAAGAGGCGTTGAAGAGGCGCACGCCTCATCAATGCCTCCTGGAGTGAAGCGTAAGTCTTAGTTGTATAAACACCTCTTCCTTGAGCCTCGAGGCGTTTTTCAAGGGCTTCGCCCCGAGGCACGCCTCGAGGCGTACACCTCACACGCCTTTAAAAACATTGGATGCCATTACGTTATACTCCACTTTGAGTTGGTTCTAGCAGCCATCTTACCTCATCTTTTCAGCCAACTGCTTGTGACTCAAGAACTCGTGGTAGATCTTGGACAACTAGAGCTCCTTGCTCTATCAGCCTATGTACGAAAGGAACCATGGAAGGAAAGGATGTCTGCTACCAAAGGATTGTGTAGATTCGCTATTGTTGTGATTGCATTGTGTAGTGAATGGAATTTTAAGACCCTAGATCCGCTATGATGGTTGTCATCTAGATCAGCTCTTCATTCTTGTAGAAAGTAGGACCCTAATTCCTATAAGTAGAAGCCCTTTCTGTTCTCTTCTATGAATTCTAATCTCCATCATGATCTCATCTCTGGTCCTAAAAGTATAACCCAAGGGTTTAGTGTTTGTCTTCTTAGTTGTGACTTGTGAGGTTATTAAAATGGGAAGTGCTAAAACTCCAGTTTTTTTCTAATGTTTAGGAGTATATAACTTGTTCTTTTCTTGGTGTTGTTAGATGTTTTTATTTAACGTTTTGGGCCATGAAAAAAGGTGTTTTCTAAGTTATAACTGATACCTGAAAATTGCAAAGAAAAAATATATTTTTAACTCTGATTGTAAAATATACAATCTTGTGGGGCTGCGCCTTCATAATTTTTAGTGGGCCATGCTTGTGTCCAATGATGAAAGATCCTCGTGGGTCTGTGCCTTCAAAAAATTTTGCGTAGGCTGGGAATTTTGATCTCGGCCTAGCCCAACCTCTAGATCTTCTAACACCTCTCAGTTGAGCTTAAATTAATTGTCACAACTCTTGAAACAAATTTAAAGGGCTGTTTTTTGTTGATTTTGCTTCTAGATGGAATTCGATATTGTATAGGGGAGAATAGCCTTGTCCAACTTATAAAAAAATTAGCCATGTCCTCCTTTCTCCCCTATTCTTTCTTGTTTTTTTTTTTTTTTTTGTGATCTTCTCAATGTCTTAGGTCTGTTTGTTCTTCTTTTGGCCTTGGCCTTTAATAAATTCTTTACTTATAAAAAATAAATGCATGAAACTGGGGTCCTAGTTATTGTTAAAAAACCTGTATCTGTAGAAAGCATAACAAGTGAGATTACCTAATCTCCCCACTTCCTGTTTCCAAGATCTGTTTCAGGAAATTTTGGTGGCTTAACTAACTTCCATGTTCCTCTGCATTTCGATTAGGGTTGTATTCTATGGTTACGATCGTTATTATCTGCATATGGCCTTTTTTTTTTCCCTAGGTGCTCATTTTCTCTGGGGTTTCAGTTTGATGTTTCCTTTTTGGGGAATATGAGTCGAAGCAATAACAAGAATATTTCTAGGGAGCATCTTTCATGACATCTACTTATATAAAAACCTTCAACCCATTTGGCATTGGATTTATTGGCTATTCATGTTGTTTCTCACCATAATGATGACAGCAATGCAAAGGGCATTTGGGTGCCAGGTTACCAAGGATTGGAGATTGTTCTAATGACTGAATTTGAATAGTTTAGAGAACATTTTTTAGGGGAGTTTTGTGTGTTGATACACGACCTCATCTGCCTTCTCTCTCGGGGGGTACCATCTTCTTTCTTCCAGCATCCATCTCTTGACAATACTGGAGTCATTATCTAATACTAATTGATTGAAGTTAAAGCCTTCAAAACTAGATAAAGAAAAACAAAACTAGGGAAGGTCATCCTTAATGTACTGATGTGCATTGTACAAAACAGACCTAAACATACCATCTGTGACAGTCCATATTCCCACTAGTGGAGCAGAAAGTGTATAAGATGTTCACTATTGCATGTCCCATGTCCTTCTCTGAGTGGTGTAAGGGTTGGTTGTGCCCCTGCCTGTTTCCTATCTATTGGGGAGCCATAGAGGTGAGGGCCTTGAGAGATGTTTTTTCTTTAGGAGAGATTGCATCATGTCTTCTACAGGGAGAAAGGATTAAATATGTATCTTTGTTATGCCTTCTTTTTGTGTGCTTTTTTATGGCATTCTTATGATCTGAATGATTATATCTCTTTTTTATGCTTTTTTTTAAGTCAAAGATTTCTGCCATATTTTGTTTGCGCTAGGGGACCATGTATTTTTTTTTTCCAATTAGTATGTGCGATAGTATAGGATTTGTGCAAGATTTATACATGAATTCCTGCGCTGTTCTTTCTTGACATGTGGATCAGTTCAATTATATCTATAATTGTTTTTTAATCTGGTTTTTTAACTCTTTGCCTTTTAATCATCTATTTATCTATTTGCAGGTACTGGTTATCGGTTGGTGCTCAGCCTTCGGACCCTGTCCAGCGCATTCTTTTCAGAGCTGGGCTTCTACCTCCGCCACCAATGCTTGCGATGGGACAGAAAGGTGGGCCCCGTGACACACGTCCTATCGATCCTTTGAGTGGCCGCTTGGTCACTCCTAAGAAGCCTGCTGATGCTGACAAACCAAATGCCATTGGAGGTGATGAAAATGATGCCGAAGACAACACACCAACCCCATGAAAGGCCCCATAACAACAACATTGGTCCATGTATTGTTCTTGGGGATCAAATCTCTTAGATCGACTTTGTCAGCCTCAATCCCCGTTCATGTTACAAGGGAATTTGGGTTTGATTTTGTTTCTATTGAGAAATGTAATGGAATTTTTTCAATGGAGCCAGATTTGTGTTTTCTAACATTTTAAATTTTGTGATTAGTTTTATGTGTGAAGGTTTGCTTAGAGGATATTACTTTTATAGGTATGTTAATTTTATCTGATTAGGCTTTTTATAGCTTGTTTTTGAATTATTTTTTTATTGGTTGTATTTTAAACAAGACCCGACAAGTATTCACAATAGTATATACGTCTATCAGGGACAGTGACAATTACGAGATTGCCCAAGTCCCAAGTTTTCTGTAAGGATGTTTTATTTGTGAAGGTTTGTGGAGATTTGTATGAGGGTTGATTTTTTTATATATCGTTTCTTTTTTGGGTGATGTTATCTTTTAATATTATAATTTATTATTCAATGAGATTTACGCAGTCTCGAATGAGTTGTCACAGGCATCATAGCGACCCATCAAGGGGGCGTGAATATAATTGTGGAGTTGCCTATATATCTTATTTGGTGGATTGTTAGAAACTAGTGGGTGGTCCGTGCCCATGGCACTTCCTGACAAAGTGTGCTAAAATCGGGTGTGAGTGGTTGAGATCCACTGTCCAATTGGGGGATAAGATCTCAAAATTGGGTGTGAGTGGTTGAGATCCACCGTCCTTCTTTGTTGAAGCTGATAAGAGGGGTACAAGTGGGGAGACAACCATTGTCACTTGTTATATAGACTAGTAAATGGCTTGTGCCCACGGCATTCTCCGATAAAAGCGTTTGCAAAAATTGGGTGCCTTCGGCACTCAAACGGTATAACGGACTGGGGTGTTACTGTCTTTTGCAATATAACGGCCTGTTATAACGGATTGTAACGCACAGAGGGAGAAATGGGAAAATAACAAAAAATAACAATGTTGAAATTTAAATTTTGAATAAATTGACGTCAATGAGGCGGATTGAGTGGCTGAAATCTAACCGTCCACATTAGATCGATGTATTTGATCTCAACCACTCTTTATCTAACCGTCCACATTAGATGGATGGATAAGATAAGAGAATACAACTGAGTTGTCTTGATATATGCATGGGTGGCCCGTGCCCGCGGCACTATCCGACAAAGTGTTTGTCAAAATCGGGTGGGAGTTAATCTCAGCCATCGATATGAAGCATAGTGGATCTCAGGCCCTTGGCCGTTTCAATCCATTTTAACGATAACACCCTTCTCGAGGCATAAAAAGTTGGGCTCCTGAGCCTGACCCTTGGGCTATATGTAAATCCAACCCATTTCATTCCTTATATATAGGTAAATAGTAGGTGACCCATGCCCAAGGCACTCATCGACAAAGCGTTTGTCAAAATTGGGTGTGAGTGACTGAGATCCACTGTCCATTTGGTGTGATAAGATCTTGGCCATCCTTTATGAAGCCGGATAAGAGGGGGAGACAACCGTCATGTTTTGTTATATAGACTAGTGGGTGCCCTGTGCCATCAGCACTCCCTGACAAAGAATTTGCTAAAATCAGGTGAGTGGCGGTGATCCACCGTCCATTTGGGGGAGGATTAGATCTCGGTCATTCTTTGTTGATGCTTATAAGGGGAAGTATAAGTAGGGAGACAACTAATGTGTTTTGTTATATAGAATAGTAAATGGCCCATGCCCAAGGCACTCTCTGACAAAAGCATTCGGTAAAATTGGGTGCCTTCGGCACTCAAACGGTATAACGGACGGGGGGGGGGGGGGGGGGTTACCGTTTTTTCCATTATAATGGATTGTAACGCACAGAGGGAGAAATGGAAAAATAACAAAAAATAAATGTTGAAATTTAAATTTTGAATAAATTGAAGTCAAATGAGGCGGATTGAGTGGCTGAAATCTAACCGCCCACATTAGATTGATGGATTTGATCTCAACCACTCTTTATCTAACCTTCCACATTAGATGGATGGATAAGATAAGATAATACAACTGAGTTGTCTTGATATATCCGTGGGTGGCTTGTGCCCGCGGCACTTTCCAACAAAGTGTTTATCAAAATCGGGTGGGAGTTACAGCACCACTTTTTCCCATTAAAATCTATTTTTTCCATTTTTGCCCTTGGCCGTTTCAATCCATTTTAACAATAACACCCCTCTTGAGGCAAAAAAAGTGGGACTCTTGAGCCTGACCTTTGGGCTATATGTAAATCTAACCCATTTCATTCCTTATATATAGGTAAATAGTAGGTGACCCATGCTCACGGCACTCATTGACAAAACGTTTGTCAAAATTGGGTGTGAGTGGCTGAGATCCACTGTCCATTTGGTGTGATAAGATCTCGGCCATCTTTTATGAAGCCAGATAAGAGGGGGAGACAACCGTCCTATTTTGTTATATAGATATGTGATTAGGGTTGGGCTCCGATGACAGATCTAAAATGACAGGGACACAATATAAGCCACGTGGCAACTGTTACAGGACTATAACAGTATGGATGTTTGTTCTATCCCATGGTGGACCTACAAACCAAAAAATCAACCTGATTAGTGATTTATAGGCTTTGGATTGGACTTATTTTCATGGGTTGATCTCAACTGTAGGAAATTGAGCAATATTTGAAGTACAAAGATGCAACGCTTATAAGACTGCGTTTATTTTTTTTTTCACGCGTGTTTTTAGATGTGCGCATTTTGAACACTCGCACATTCAATGCACCCGAATTTTAATGTATGATGTTTGGACGAACTCAACAAATCACACGCGAAAATTGATTATGTGCATTTATTTATGCGAATGATGGTGGATGTTGCATCTGATTCGGTGTATCGCATTGTTTTGTATAAAATTATACATACACGTTTTCAAACTACCACGTATACTCGAATATTTTTATACGGTTTAAATATACATTTAATATATTATATAATGTCTAATATTATATATATATATATATTAGATATTTTATATAAAGGCTGGGATAGAATGACTAATGGAATTCTTACTAATATTCTTACTAATAGATGTGTGGCCCACATGCAGATGAGTTAATAGATGATTTTTGGTCACCCTTACCAAAAATTAGCAATTTTTAAAACTTCTGATCCTACCGAATACGGATCTAAATTTAACGGTGAAAATGGATGGTCCAAAAATTTTCAATTTGCAATCACTTTTCACAAGACTACAAATGTTGTAATAGGATGATTTTTTGTGTGGTTGATATCCACATTGAGAAGAGTATTATCGCCAAAAATCATCCCTTAGCTTATCAAGAGAGCCCCACCCATGTGAATAATTTTTTGAGAATTAACTCCATTAATTTGATTTGATGGCATTGACTTGTGTTCTTAATATTTTATTTTATTTAAATTTTTCCTTATTTTTAGGTATTATTATATATATTTTTGTTGGATTTTTTTATAGGTCAATAAATCTTTATAATCGTCAGTGTCGTCCTTCCAAAGGGTATGGACCGTCTATGATTGCCACATCTTATTGATTGCAGGGTGACGTTCATTTATTATGTGGGCCAGAATTGATTGCAGGATCTTATTGAAAGTTTGTATAGCGGATTGTAGAGATTTGTGTGATTGTGGCTGTTGAACATTTATATTTTCTCTTTGGGGTCGGGGTCCTGGCAAGCTGGCACCAGCAAGTTCACCAATTGCTTCACGTCTGCGAGACAACCGTATATCTACAATTAATCCAACGGCTGGGGAATCGAAGAATTGCTTTTGGATGTTGCCTCTTTACTTGAGCTTTACTTGAGCCGAGCCAACAGCGAAGCCATCTGCTTGGGTATTCTCGCACGGCTTTATAGCTACTGCAGCACGTAAAGTCGAGAGAACCGCACATTCTCAGTAGATACAAAACCTTTATTTTCCGTTATAACAAAAATAACGGCCGTTATTTTCTGGGAAATTTTGTAAAAAAAAGGCCGTTATTTCCGTTTTTGCCCCTGAATGTTACAATTCGTTACAACGGCCATTATAACAGAACAAAATGGTAACGTCCCCAGTCCGTTATACAGTTATAACGGCCCCCTTTTTAAACCTCGATATCGAACACCCATCTGCCCAAAAAGAAGAGAAAAAATATCAACATGACAGAATTAGTTCATCTCTTCTCAAATAAGGCAGAGAAAACACCACTCTGAAAAATATATAACAAAGAGAACTCTGCAAAAATATAAAACAAAGAGAAATAAAAAGTTGTGAGAAGCTTCACCCCATCTGTTTCCTTTCACCCATAAATAGCAATCAACAATTCCCCTCTTATTGTCTAGCAGAATGATGTAATCTTTCTAATATAACCTGCTTATAAAACCTTCTTGTCCGGAAGAACAATCCCAAGGCAATAAGGAACCCAAAAAAACTAACAGATGCCATAATCAGAAAAGATAACATGAAGCAGTGGGTACCAATGCATGTGTTCCCACTCCCTGATGATGCTTCTTTGTCATAGATGTAGCCAACTACCCTCACGGAGAGAATATATGATCCGATGGGACTCGCAATGGAGATGGTGTTGAATATGGTGCCCATATGCACTACACCGAATATTTCAGATGTGATGGTGGGCATTAATGACCATTGTGAACCATAACAAACACCCACCAATATTGAACCTGCATACAGGGCCCCAGGTAGGCCAGACGCGATCACTGCATGACCGACGCTCATGGTTGCTAGAGTGATGACCATGAATAATGGCCTTGCCCAGCCTCTCAAGTGCAGGAAATAATCAGACACATACCCAGCTCCAAAACGACCAAGAAAATTCCAGATGCTCCACAGAGAAACCAAAGTACTTATTTCCACACTGGTGTAACCAAGAGATCCTCCTATTTGACTCATGTTATTCACTGTGGTCAATCCTGAGCCCATACCACATGCCATGGCTAGAAAAAGCAACCAGAAGTCAAGTATGCCCATGGCCTGCAAAAGATTCAAGTCTTCTCCCAGTGGCGTTATCCTCTTGTCCTGGTTAGGCGACTCTTGATCAGGATCGCGATACACGATAGGATCATGTCTCGCGTACATCTTCTCATCTTCTAGTGGCTCCAAATCATCCAACAATTGGGTCTCTTCAGGAGATGAAGTGGGTAAAAAGATCTGAGAGTCCCTGAAATGAACCCTAATTGCAATGCCAAGTGGGGAGGCAAGTAACAAGAGAAGTATTACAAATGTAATTATACGTGCCCCTAATCCCAAAGTGAAGACGTTTTCCAAGATTATTATGACCATAAGATAAGCAGCAATGATCAGAGCAGTGATTGAAAAATCATTCAGGTGTTTCTTGTCCTCTCCATTTGTACGATGGATTCTTACGAAACACATGAGTAACAGAGGAATGAGGGTTGGCAACAGTGCAAGCATCAGAAGGAAAGAGCTTGGTTTGTCCTCGAATATTGTCTCATATACTTGAATTAGTATTGCTCCACTAAGACCAAGAAATCCCTAAATAGAAACAGGTAAATAGCACTTTTAAAATCCCCACTTAGAGGGTCCAAATAACCAAGAAGACAGTAATGTTCAAACTAGAACATCAATAAACAGGTACATAGTATCCTATTATATGGCACACGTCTTGTGTTCATATTCTAAAAAAGTTATTAAGATGAATATTGTACCGTATCAACTCACATAAAGGAAATTCAGAAGATTCTCACTTGTTTAAAGCCAACTATGTATCAGAGACTTACAGGTAAATAAAACAAGAATCCTAAGTTGCAGGTAGGATAGTGAAGGTTTTCCACACTTCAGGTGCTTGATAATGTTGATGCACAATAATGACAGGAATTGGGAGCCATCATGAGGATGGATATATTTAGATATGTACAAATAAGAGATGAGTCATAAAGCAGTGCCTTGGCACATCTAAGTATGTGGCTGAATGAAATGTTCAAATAGAAACTTAACTATCAACATGCTCAAGGATGTGTGCCAACCTCCAAGGCCACTCAGACCTATTAAAAGTCGACGCTGTTAACAGTCCCTTTCCACATATTGAATCAGAAATCTCTCTGATGATTTTCCAAGCCCTCAAACAGCCCGTAGACCTGCTTATCAAAAAATAAAACAACCAAAAGGCCTCTACTCCATTGGAATGTTTGATACCAATAGGATAGCTATAAAACTTATTTATGACAGACACTTCAGGTTTTCCTGGGAGCTTCCGCCAAAGTTGGGTTATAACCCACTGGTGCTGAGCGGTCTGGAGAAAGCAAAAAAGACTCTTAGAAATGCCACTTTCCAATATTGAAAGTCCATGTCTTTGGATTTCATACCATGGAAATCCTTATCAAAAGATACCCAATCGATAATGATATCTCCAACAGAACGACAAACAGTCCCATCGAGGCGCTCTTAGCCCTAATAATCTATTGCTACAATCCTTCCAGCAAACCTCCAGCAAGAAGCATATGGAAGAAGTCTCCTTAAGACTAACAGACTATACCACTTTCTCCGAATGCATTAGTTGCCCACCATCAATGAGAAAATTGCCACTCTTAATGAGAACAGCACATGGACATGGTCCCAACATGTGCCATGGAAGAAACATAACAGGGAAAATGTGTACACAAAGTGCAGTTCTTATAAATTTGGGTACAAGCAAATGCAAAGCTATGTTGGTAGCATACTAATATTCCTGAGAGAGAGAAATGTGGATGGAGATAATGAGAAGATATTTAACCTAATGGCATTGGTAATAATGATTTGGACTGTGTTCTCACAAGCAAGCTGTAATGAGCAAAGCAGATCAAGATACAAGCAGACATGAAATGCAAAATATAGATTATTAGAACACATTCAGCTCAATTGTGAAGACAAAAACAAACTAACTTGCGTTTTTACTAGGTAGTAGTTAGTGGTCTAGAACAAGCATTAAGGGCCTGTTTTTGGCAGCCTTTATGCCGGTTTTAATAAATATGCATTCACTCCTAATCAATGGTGGATCACTCCCACTTGAAAGAGAATGCCATCATCGATAAGCCTACCAACTATTTGGCAAAACATTTTGTAACTCGAGAGCTACCAAATGAAATGGTCTCGAGGATTCAACATGATTCAGTTAGGAAGGCCCAGGAAAGGAGCCCAATCCGAGGCCAGTCCGATGATCCGATCCAAGGTACAAGCCTGAGGTCCTGGTCACAGAGCCAAGCTCTCAGCAGTCTGTGGACAATCTTTCTTGTTGACCATGTTGGGCATTTCCGGAAAACTACCATATTCCTTTGATTTGCTTGTTAAGGTCTTCTATTAAAAAGAGGCAAGAATGAGATCATTTTTGGACTTAAGATTTTGAAGAATTTACATCCATACTGCACTTTTGGGGTTTTCTGTTGGATTTGAGGATCTGTCATCGCTTGAAACTCCGGCCACGTATCAACACCTCTCTGCTGTGTTTCTGCATAAGAGCCTACCCTCCACACCTGTACTGCTGCTTCATTTTTTATGGAATTTTGGTTAGGTTCTTCATGATTGAGGTAATCCCAAACTGTTTCTCTTTGATTTAAGCCTGTAAATTGGTGAACTAATTGAATCCAATTACTTCAGTTATCTTCCGATTTGTGTTGTTCCCTTAGAAATTACATCCGGGCTGTCGTCCAAATCTGCTTAAAAAACGCCACAGCTCCCACAATTCTCAGTTGATGTACACAATCAAAAGGTTTATCGCTTCTGTTGTTAAGCTTAAACCACAACACACTGTGTGATACAGGGCGACCCACCACACCAAACCACCATTTGATATCAAATTGATCCTTTTTTTCGGATACTACGGCCTGAATTAGTCTTTGCGCCAGCACAATAGACAGCTCACAATTAACCACTGGATCCATCACATTGAAAAAGTCATAAAGATGCCTAATTTTCCATCTACAAACCAGAATTTACAGATTCAAAAATCATTTCTATAATTTTAATTGATGACAGCATGCATGTGTTTAAATCCACTCGAATTAAAGATAATAGTCACAGTTCAGCAATATGCATTCAAAGCGATCATATCAGAATCACACAAATAAAACCCAAGTGAAAAAAAATGGATGAACAGGGGTAGATAGATCAACGGACCTTCATGATTCCAACAATGGTCCCACTGTAATCAGGGAAGTTTTGGACGGCAGTGACGACATTGGCAGTGTTAAAGTAGGTCTGAGCATGGGCTGCGAGGAACATGTAGAAGCACATGAGTGGGACAGGAGGTCGAGAAAGGACTCCGGTGACTGAGAGCCACATAAGGAAGTAGCCCGTGAAGCACAATATCGCCCCGGTGGCATGGACTACCCATGGCCCACGAACTCTGGTGAAGAAAGAAGAAGGAGAACGAGAAGGACGGGCTGTAACTGCGGTGTAAAGAAGGCCAGATAGAATTCCAGCGTTGGCTCCGATGTCTTTGAAGACGGCGATGGAGTCCAGGGTGGATTGATCGTAATCCTGACTCGATTTCAGCAGCGGTGAGTATATACCGAAGGCGTATGATGAGCCGCTGCTACACTGAATCCATACGCTCGCGACCGTTGCAATCCATTTGCTGCTCTCCATCTTCCTCAACCTTCTCTTCCCACGACCCGCCACGCCCCACGTCTTCTGTTCTTCTACTCTTCTTTATTCGCTTCGCTGGAAGTGCCTTTACTCTGGGTGTACAGGTGTCTTGATTCGCTTTCTCCAGTTGGTGATGGGGACCCACCTCGTCTAAAATACGTCGTGGGATGTATCCCTAGGTGGGCTTATAACAAAAAATCAGCCTGATTAGAGATTTCTAGCCGGTGGATTGGAGTTATGTTAGTGGGTTGATTTTAACCATGGGAATTTGAGCATTATTGGCCATTTTTTTTGGAGTAAACCTTCGATCACTGCGGAGTGTGAGCGAAGCCGCTCACAATCACCGAATTCTCTCCACGTGGATTCTAACTCCTGACTCCTAACTATCGTAAGATTTTAAATTTTTTTGTTTTTTTAATAAAAAAGAACAAGGCGAGTAAAACTTCTGTCACAACGTTACGACAGAAGCTTCTCTCACAAGTCACAAGGCACAATACAAGACACGTGGCGAACTATTAGTGAACGCTGACCATAAGGATGTTTTGCCAGGACCTTAGTGGACCTGTAAACAAAAAATCAGCCTAATTAGTGATTTATAACCGATTCGATTGAAGTTATTTTCGTGGGTTGATTTTAACGGTAGGAATTTGAGCATTATTGATTGTTATTTGGGTACAATGATACAAAGGTTGTAAATCACTAATTCGGCTGATTTTTGGTTTACTGGTCCACTGAGGAACTGGAGAAACATCCATACGGTCATCATCCATTAATAGTAGGCGACGTGGCCCTTATTGTGCGTTATGACAGAAGCTTCTGTCAAAACGTTGTGACAGAAGTTTTACTCGAACAGGGCGGTCTTATTTTCGTGGAATGCTTTAACCCATTTCTTTTTTGGGTCGGGCTCCGTTGACAGGTCTAAAATGACAGGTATCTGTACAGAAACACCATATAAGCCACGTGGCACACTCTTAGAGGAATCTGACAGTATGGATGTTTATCCAATCCCATGATGAACCTAAAAAACCAAACATCAGGCTGACTAGTGATTTATAGGCTTTGGATCTTTGTACCTCAAGTACTGCTCAAATTCCCACAATTGCGATCAGCCCATGAAAATAAGTCCAATCCAAAGCCTATAAATCACTAATCAGGCTGATTTTTGGTTCGTAGGTCCACCATGGGATTGGACAAACATCCATACGGTCAGATTCCTCTAAAAGTGTGCCACGTGGCTTATACTGTATACAGATACCTGTCATTGTAGACCTGTCAACGGAGCCCGACCCTTCTTTTTTATTAGAAAATAAAAAAAAAAAAAATGAAATCTTACCTGAGTTAAGAGTCAGGGTTAGAATCCACGTGGAGAGAACTCGGTGATTGTGAGCAGCTTCGCTCACACTCCGCAGTGATCGAAGGTTTACTCAGGAGAGGAGATTACAACGACCAGACACGACGGGGTAGGGACCTGCCAGCAGCGTCATCCACAAGCAACAGATGAATGTCCTTAGGGTGGGACCCTATCCAAACCTTGGCTGAGCAGCTATGACCCATGGAAGCCAGTTTGTCCTTCTCTAAAGCCGTGAGTGGCTATCCATTCCATATCTTCCTTTGCCACGAGATCTTTGATGTCTTGTACCAGGTTTTTGGGTCTCCAAGGTCCGTGAATGGTATTGTTAAGGCTGCATATTACTGTATTAGAATCCTAGTTAGCAATTCGGCATACGGTAAAAATTCGGGACGGGAATAGTACAAATATAATCCGTTTAAAATTTTTTGTAATACGGTAAAATAACGGTCAAATAAATGGGAAACAGAAAAAGAACAGTTCGAGAATAATTCGTGTGTAATACAATTTAGTATAAAGAGTCCGGCGTAAAAAATTCGTGTATGTATTTGTATATATGGCCTATTTTTAGGTTCAGTCAGGCGCAGGATGAAAATCACTTAGATCAAAAAAAAATTCACATGGATCAAAAAAAAATTCACATGGAACACTTTTACAAACCATTGATAATATGGATGTTAGGCCCATCCCTAAGTGGACATAGGGACCAAACATAAGTATGATTAGTGCTTTATATTCGTCACATTTTAGTCTTTTTCATGAGTTGATTTTTCAACTATGGGATTTGGCTATTGTTTTGGGTTGGGTACAAAAATCCAATGACTAAAAATCACCAATCAGACTGATTTTCAACTGAGATCAGAGATTATCCAGAAAAAAAAAGCGTCAGGACATTGATATCTAAGAATGTGCCAATGGACTTTTTCCTGCACGTTAAAGTATTATTTGAAAGTTTTATTGAAAAAAACGGAAAGACGTGTTTTAATCGGTTTTAGAGAAAAAATGGAGTATAATCCGTACAATTCAATATATACGTTGTTTAAAACGTTTTCTTAAAAAAACTTACTATTCGGGTAGAATACGCGTATAGTACGCAGAATTGCTAACTAGGATCAGAATCACCTTGGATAATAAGCTTTTTAAGGTTCAGTTGGTGATCTGCAAGCCAAATACCTTCTCTAAGCGCTAGGCCTTCTGGTACTGTGATAGTAGCACTACCCACGTTCGCTGCATATGCGGCTAAGCACTGGCCTGACGCGTCTCTTATCACTCCTCCAATGGTGGCCTTGTTTGAATCAGGGAGAGCCGAACCATCAAAGTTGAGCTTTAGCTATTGATCTGGGGGTGGGTGCCATCTAATCAGTTCTTCTGTTTGTTGTTTTTTTTTCTTCCAATTGTATTCTCCACGTTTTGCTTCCTTGAAGAGATGCTACAGCTTCATTTGCAAAGCTGAATTCATTTTTGATGCTCCATGCTGCGTTCACAATCGTCTCACTGGCTGTTCTTTGGTTTCTAAATATGAGCTTGTTTCTTGCTTTCCAAAGATCCAAAGTTTTGAGTAAAACTTGTGTCACAAGATGTTGTGACGAATCCGGTCACAGCACTCAATACGATCCACGTGGCATACGATCAGAGGGCGCTGACCGTATGGATGTTTGGCCAATCCCTCGGTGGACCTACAAACCAAAAATCAGCCTGATTAGTGATTTACAACCTTTGGATTTTGGCAACCAAATAAAGCTCAAATTCCTACCGTTAAAATCAACCTGTAAAAATAACTTCAATTGAATCGTTTAGAAATCACGAATCAGGCTGATTCTTTGTGTACCGGTCCACCGAGTGACTGGCCAAACATCCATACGGTCATTGTCACAACATCTTGCGACACAAGTTTTACTCAAGTTTTGCAATCACTAATCATGCTTATTAGGTCCACATAATGATTGGAAAAACATGCATACGGTCAGAATCCTCTAAGAGTGTACCACGTGGCTCATATTGTGCGCTGTCATCAAAGTTTTACTCATGAATGAATGGATGGTGTGCTTATTTGATGATTTTGTCCATGTTTGTGGCCCAGAGCAAACTCATTGGTTGGGATAAACATCATTTCACAATTTTATTCGTTGTACTGTCGGGGTTGTCTGTTGGATGGTCCTCGAGATTTACATCACACAAAAATTCTCAAAAATCATCATATGGTCTGCAGTCTTCACAAGGTTTTCTCTTCAAGATTTTGTCAAATTTTAGGACCCGTTTAGCCGATGTAATTCAAATCGGACCCAATTCTACTTGGGACTAATTGGGATAAACAAGAGTCTGCAACCTTCCATGTCTAAAGAAAGACAAAAAACCCGGTCCCTTAGAGCACGTCCACGTCAGCGTTAATAAAAATGTGTTATCTCCATTTGCTTCTTCAAAATAATCAAGCAGGCTCCGGTTACAAGACAGAATATGAGCCGCGTGGCACACTCTTAGTGGACAAATTTTGAGCCTCGGGGTTGAGAGCTTTTTTAAGCTATATGATGGAGGACAAATTTTGGGTTTTCTCTTTAACTTTGATTCAGAGAACGAAGATGAGGATGTGTGGGACAGGTACAACTCATGCTTACTAACCTAATCTATGCCGAGTTTGCGTTGGACTTCAAGTCCTGATCGAAAGTCAGGTTGGGCTAGGGTTGAGGCCTTTGATAAGTTGAGCTTGACCTTTTATTTTATGTGTAGTAGTTGAGAGACACCTGCATCCTGCATGGGTTTGTATAATAAAGAAAAATGTTGTAAACGTAACGGTTGTAACCGATGGCTGACCGCTGCTTATGTGGCGTCAGTTACACTATCAATATTTACTTTTTAACTGTTCAGCATTTACCTTGTAACGTCCCTGCATTTACTTTGTAACGTCCCGATCAAGGGCTATATATATGTGTGTTGATCAATGGAAAGATAATCAGATCCACAACACATTATCAACACGCTCTATTCTCTCGTATTCCATCAAGTGTGGAGTGGTAAGCATGAATCCGTGGTGCTCAACATCATCTATCCACACCAGGTATTTATCTTTTTTTTTTTTTTTGGATTCAACGATTAACAAGCATGCTTGATAGATTACCATTTTGTTTTTAGATCACATGCTTGTATTGTGTGGGTATATACCTGTTGTGTGTTGATCAAGGGCTATACGTGGATAATTGCTCTTTCTTCGACTTTAATTTTATTTGCTTAAAGAATGGAAACCAAGCAAAAATAAATTTTATAACCAAGAAAAGTCTAAAGTGACCAAAATGCCCTTATTTTATTAAACATGTATTTAATATTGTAGGGGTGTTTTTGAAAAAAAATTAACAAAAAAATGATGTTGAATTTAGAAGAGTATTGCTGCATCATAATACTATAGATACACACGTGAAGATATTCTTAGTCGTATTGTTGGTCATTACTAAAGGGAAAATTTATTCGCACCCCACAAATTGTGATAGCACCCCAGTAAAACTTTGCTGACCACCCATGATTACCGCTCCTGATAACTGCCTAGAATATGAACCACGTGGCGCACTTTTAAGGATGCTTCCCATATGGATGTTAGACCAATCCCTAGATGGGCCTACAAACCAAGAATCAGCCTGATTGGTGATTTCAAACCTTGGACACTCGTACCCCCAATAATGACCAACTCTTAGAAATCACTAATCAGGCTGATTTTTGGTTTGTAGGTCTACCTAAAGATTGGCCAAACATCCCTACAGTCAGTGTCCTCTATTGTGGGCGGTCATCAAAGTTTTACTCAGGCGCTTTCACAATTTGTGGGGTGCAAATAAATTTACCCATCTCAAAAACTAGTGACGGCACTGCTGTCCACATTCATCGCACAGTTGCACATCGAGGGGAACCCTGTCCAAATACATTCAAGTTGTTGCTATCCTGGATAAAACATGAGCACCCGACCGTGTACTTGATGTTTACAAGTGAGAATGATTTGAGGAGAGTAAAACTTTGATGACAGTGGATTGTCATCGGCGCTCGATGACTTTCATAGAGTTCTCGGCACGTGGATTTTGTTCGGTGACCTCGACTTGACTAAACACGTACCAAGGGCAAGCTCGCTCCGTTAACTTGGGTAGGTGTGATTCGTGTGAACCCGTCAGTCAAACCTACTTGCGAAAAATGACGTGACAGCTACTTATACCAGAGTAAAACTTCGATGACAGGGCCCTGTCATCAAGGAAGATGACAGGGCAGCAGATCTCGGCACGTGTATTTTGCTCGGACGGACCACCTCGGCCTCACACGATAGTGATTTGAGCCGAGGAGTAATTTGATGACAGGGCCCTGTCATCGAACCACGTGGACTTTGCTGATAGCCACAGACAGTGGGGGCTTTGATGAAAGCCACAGAGTTCTCGAGGTGTACTCTAGTGCTTTTTGGTTTTTGCCACCTATTCAAGTGAATTAAAAAAGGAATTTCACATGCCACCTATTCAAGTGAATTAAAAAAGGAATTTTACATATACCCCCCATGTTATCTTTAAAATTTGACATACACCCCCCCCCTCCCCCGCTTTGAAAAAGCTGACATACCCCTATGACTTGGACCAAGGTCAGTTGACCAATGTTGACTTGAGTTGACCAGCATATTTTACATTAAAACACAAAAATACCCTTGTCTTCAACCTTGGAACAAGGGTTTGGACCAAAACCAAACCCCCAAATCAAATGGCTGCGGTGTATGGCAAGCCAAATCACATGACCGGAGTCTCATGCCGGTCATCCACCATTCCGACAAAAATTAAAAAAATCATTGGGTTGTCCGACCATAGACTCGAGCTTGTATTTTCCATCCAATTTTAGCTTGAAAATAGATGATCTCCTAACTATTATTGTTAAAAAATATCCAATCATATATGGAGTGGGAATCCCCAATTCTAGTCGAGATACCAAGAAAATATTCAGAGCTTAATATTTGCATTACAATGCCACTTCAGCCTTAGAAGTTTTTTTTATTTTTTTTTTAAGTTGGTGTTCCCAAAAAAATAAAAACAAAAAAAGTAAAACTCTGGATACCAATGGGTTTTTTAATTTTCGTTGGAGTGGTGCATGACCGGCGTGAAACTCCAATGGGTTGGTCTCCGGTGATGGACAACTAATCCATTGGTATCTCTTGGCTTGCCATGCACCATAGCCATTTGATTTAGGGGTTTGGTTTTGGTCCAAAACCCTTGTTCAAAGTTGAAGACAAGGGTATTTTTGTATTTTAATGTAAAATATGTTGGTCAACTCAGGTCAACATTGGTCAACTGACCTAGGACCAAGTTATAGGTATGTCAGCTCTTTCAAAGTGTGGGGGGTATGTCAAATTTCAAAGGTAACATGAGGGGTATGTCAAAAATTCCCAATTAAAAAAGGGGTCGGGATCCGTAGACAGATATAAAATGACAAGGACATAATATAAGCCACGTGGAAATTTATTAGAGGACATTGACCGTATAGATGTTTGACCAATCTGTAAGTGGACCCACGAACCAAAAATCAGCCTGATTAGTGATTTCAAAACCGTTAAATCTTTATACTGAAATAATGGTTAATAATGCTCAAATTCCTACGGCTAAGATCAACCAATGAAAATGACTTCAACTAACGCTTAGAAATCACTGATCAGGTTGATTTTGGGTTTGTAGGTCCACCTAGGGATTGGCCAAACATCTATACGGTCATTGTCGTCTAATAAATTTCCACGTGGCTTATATTGTGAGTGGTCAGGCACGTCTAGCTCAAGTTAACGAGTACAAATTTGATGACCGGGCACAATATGAGCCACGTGACAGCTGCTTATACAAAGGAGTAAAACTTCTGTCACAGCGTTCTGGCAGATGCGTCTGTCACTAGCTGTCACGTCATTTTTCGCAAGTAGGTTTGACTGACGGGTTCACACAAATCACACCTACCCAAGTTGACGAGTACAACTTTGATGACCGGGCACAATATGAGCCACGTGGCACACGTGACAGCTGCTTATACAAAGGAGTAAAACTTCTGTCACAGTGCTCTGGCAGACGCGTCTGTCACAATGCAAAATACATGACACGGTGGTACACTCTTAGTGGACTCTGATTGTATGGATACTTGGCCGGTGGACCTTAAACCAAAAATTAACCCGATTAGTGATTTACAACCTTTGGATATTTGCACCCAAATAACGCTCAATAATAATAGAATTCCTACTGTTAAAATCAACCCATGAAAAAAATCTCCATCGAATCGCTTAGGTAGTGTTTGGGAACGCTTTTGGGGAAGCGCTTCTCCAGCTTTTGGATCGGAGGAGCGCTTCCTTAACATAAATACCCGTTTGGTTTACAAAAGCACTATAGCTTCCCGCGTCTAAAAGAAACCAGAAGTGCTTTTTTGAGAAACACCTGCGAAGGTTTTTCTCAAAAAAGCAGTTCCAAGTTTCCGCGGGAAGCAAATCACCCTATAAACGGCTTTCGTATTTTTACTTTTTTGTCCAAACTTTCTCTTATTCTCCTTCAAAGATGGAAGCCACAGCTTTCTCTAACTCACTCATCTCCTCTCACTTCTCGCTCATCAGTCACCACCATCACCGGATCCGGACGCTCGACCTTTTCTGCTTACTTGTTTCGCCTGTGCATCAACGAAGAACCTCTTCTTATTGAATCTTACTGTTTTCCCCTTCTTATTTTTTTCGAATAACAAAACTAACAGAGCATGGACAGCCCAACTGGTTTCAGGTGGAGAAAACTAGAATGAGTGCTCTTCATTTTTGATAAGCAAAGCCCATTGGAACAAAACGAAAACCTAATGTAGAACATAGACAGAGGAGAAAGAAAGAAAACTGGAAAACAGAACATAAAAACAAAAACCCTAGCTGAAAAAGGGCTCGAAAATAAGATTAACCAGATTTCGATCGAAGAGTTTCATCGCCGTGTATGCGAGTATCCCAAAAGGTATTCCTATGATCTCTTTTCCTTTTCCTTTTCCTTTTTTAGATTTTGTACACCTTGTTTCATCTTGATTTTTTGTTTTTTAGTTGTGTTTGATCTAGAGTTTGAGGTTCAATTTATCTTCTTCTTCGATTCCTAGTTGCTAATGGAGTTCTATTTGTCGGAAAGAAAGAAACAGAAAACCATGAGTTTTCGACAACTGGTGGTGTTGGAATACTTGTTTCCTAAATCTCAAAGGAGATTCGATAGGTGGCTGTGGAGAACTTTTTCAATTATGCAAATTATTTGACTTGAGTGTTTGTAGACCAGACTTTTTTGTTCATTCGGGAACTGGAGAAGCCCCTTTACAGTGAGTCCATATGTCTTGAACGCCGTTTCCATTTCGTGTGGTGGGTTTGATTACATTTCCATGAGCTGTTTAAGTTCTTTTCAGCTCTCTTTTTTTTTTATCTAGAGCACAAAACAGGGAATGGGTATTTATTTTTCTTGAGATTTATTTTGATTTCTGGAAGTGATTATGTTGCATGGTTGTGATGCTTCTATTCTGAACTTATTTTTAGCAATCGTCTATCATGTATCTATAGGAAGAAGAGATGGGACCGTTTCCTCCATGAGTGATGTTCATCTTCATGGTCCACCTTTCTCTATTGATGCTGCTTTGAGTGCTTTCCAAAACATTGGCCTTGATTTAGATTATCTCAAAACTTTACTAAGTAAGCTGGATCTTGTAAGAACATTCTTTGTTTTTTTTACAGAAAATATATTACCCGAACTCAAGCATTTCAAGCTCTTACTTTGAACGTGCCGTGTAGATTAAGTGTAGAGGAAATCTAAGTTACCTATCAGTGAGACCTTGAGTGTTCTTTAAGAATTGACATACGGATTCACATAGCACAAGTAAAATGTTTGATCCTCCATTTGATGCTTCATCTCAAGAGATCCCATATACCCCAAATTGAAAAAACCAGATAGATGATCCTAACCATTTGTTTTATGGATTTCTTTTGACAATTTACCATAACCTTTTGATCTTATAAACAATAATCCAATCGAGTCGGTGTTAGAGACCCATCCTATATTTTCATTTGTTATTCAATGGGTAATTCTATCTACCCTACATTTCCCCATTGTTAGTCGTTAGCTAATTTGATATTAAGGTTAGATATTTTATTTTTCAGGTGCTCATGATATAGAATTGTCACTGTGGCTTCTTCGTGGATCGGCTCTATAACTTCAAAAGTACCGGCCGACCTGACCCAGTTTTGGATCCTGGTGCTTTTGATCGCCTAAAGAAGAAATGCCCAAGACTTGTAAATCAGATCTTTAACATAAGCGAGGGCCCCCACAGTGTTCATGAACCGCAGAAGAGTATATTACCGATGTCGCCGAACATGTTGTAAACCCATTTTTGAGTTCAAGTTCTTCAATGCATCTCAAAACATATAACTCCGTTTTTTTTTATTATTATTTCAAAAATGTTCATCAGATAACAAGGAAACCTCAACGGAGTCCTTATTGTGGATTGAAGTTATTTTGTAATTAATTCTTTCGTCCTTACTATGGCCACAACCGAGTCTCTTTCAACCAAATAAATAAAGAACATCTGCACAGGAAACAACACCAGGGCACTCGGCTTCTAGTAAGCTTTTCACTTTGTCGATGAAGTTGAAGCCTTGAAGGGTCTGATAATCTGATTCGATACAACATCCTTCTCAGCTTGGTTGGTTGAAGTGTCATTTAGCAGCACAAATGTATCACAACCCTGAAATATAAAATTAAAAATCTTCAGGTGTTACCTAAAACCAAATAAACCATTACTTCGCAACACTCCAAATTAAAAAAAACGGCAAAACATTGTTTTGAATTTAAGGGTATTCTTGACATTTTGATAGAATCTAGAAGCTCAGGCTTGGTTTTGCCAAACATCAATACTTTTTCTGCACACAAAATAGCACTTCTCTAGTATGGTTTGCCAAACACTATTCTAGAGAAAAGCGCTTCTCAGTGGTAGATCTTAGAAGACATCTTTTTTAGTAGGAATGTGAACAAATTGAATTATTGAAGGAGTGTTTGAAACTTTACCTAGTCACAAACATTTAGGGAGACCACCAATCTTGGGCTCACTCCAAATTCGGCTGTTTTTAGGTTCCTTCTTTTTATACATCTCTAGCCCCCTATACTTTTAATCCCCTCTTTCCTTGTCTAAGCATTTGGAAATCCAAAGTACCTTTGAAGTTTTTTATTTTCTTGGGTTGCCACCTTGAATAAAATCCTTAATATTGAGAATTTGATTGTTAAAAAGTGGATTGTGATTTTACCCGACAGGTTTGGTCATACTTTCAAGCACATGTGGGTTTACTTTGGATCCTTCTGAAGTCCATTGAAGCTATATTGGGCGACTGGCATCAGAACCCCATGACATCTAGGAGAATATTGCTTTGGAAGATGAGGTCGTTTGTATTATTTAGGGATTGTGGCTAGAGAGGAACATGAAAGTCCTTAAAGACAGAGAGTTACCTTCAGGATATCATTTTGAATATCAAGGCTCTCTATTTAGTTGGGGTAGTATTTCCTCAAAGATGAAAGTCATTTTTTTCAGTGACATGGTGTTTAGGTTTAACGAAGTCTTGGAGTAATTGTCTTTTCTTGCTTTTCTTCTATTCTTGTATTGTTCTTTTGAGATCCTCTCGATCTTGCTCTTTTAATATATCTATTTCCTTCTTAGCACCATTCTGCCCACTTGAAAAAGTACACCTTTGCCCACCAGGGAACAAAATTTGTACAAAATTGCCCACCCCAGATCAACATCCTGGCTCCGCCACTATCCATGGGTAAGGAGATGGAGGGGTTGAGGATGGTGTGGCGAGTGGAACTGTTCCCTCAAATGTGAAACCACTAGTTAGAGTTTCAATCACGATGGGTAATCTCTACCTTAAAGCCATTAAAGAGATCACCTAAGGCCCTCAGCCCAAGTCCCAACTCCATGACTACAACAATAATGATGACAGACTTACATTCTCTTCACCTTATGTGATATGAATTTATATAGAAGTTATACAAATCTTCTAGATGGTTCAATCGATTCCTTTTGAAAGACGAGTGGGTCCATATAATTCTACTCATCCAATGGTTAGGATATTCGAATGATGAAATTTTGGACTTGGGGTTGATCCTTACCCTCTCTTTCCAAGATACCCGTGGTGTCGAAGTTACCACAAAAACATATCTGGTTTGGTAAACTAAAGTCTTTAAGGACTACATTTAGTCTTTCATTTCTCGAGAAGGTTTGACTGTTCTTGTGACTATGACGAGGACAATTAGAAAAACGAGGCAAGGAAGACTTCGGGCCCGTTTGACAAACCAGTGGAAGCAAAAAGTAACTTCTAAATTAAGTTGTTGAATTTAAAAGCTGTTATTTAGAAGCAAAAGTTTGTTTGGTGAAACACTGACTTATAAGTTAAAAAGTGAAAAGTTAGTTTGGCATGAATTAAGTCAAATAGTTATTTTTTTTAAATTTTATATACGTATTATATTCTAATAAACCATTAATAAAGATTATAAACCAATATCACATATGTTATTTTTTTTTCAAAGATTTTAAATTGTAAATGGTCGTTAATAAAAGGCACATCAAGTGCGTCGTTTTATGGGAAATTATTAAAAAAAAAACGATGGTCTACTAACCTGCTCCTCAATAGAATTAAAACACAAATTCTTTGGAAAGAAAGAAAGATTGCCTTATAAGAAAGAGAGGCGGACATTCTCACGGTGGACGGGGTCGAAAAGATGATACCACGTCAAGGTTGAAGAGATGGAGAGAGGAAAGAGAATGAGAGAAGCCCTAATCGTCAAAGATGGAGAGAGGAAAGAGAATGAGAGAAGCCCTAATCGTCAAAGATGGAGAGGACTGTGATGTAAAAAAATAAATTATCCGAGCTAGGGGTAAATTTTTTTATAAAGATTCACTTAAAATTAGAAACATTGGTTCCATAATTTTTTTTTTTGTCTTTTGCTTCCATCGGAAGCAAGAAGCAAAAAAATTCTGCTTCCACAAAAAGTAAGTTTTTGACTTTTGAGAAGCAATTCCAAAATGGATACCCAAACAAGCTTTTCAACTTTTTTGCTTTTTGAAGCAAAAAAGTAACTTATTTCAGTGTTGCCAAACAGGCCCTTCAAGACTTGAAGAGGCATGATTTGCTAGCCATCTCTCGTATTAAATGTTCTCATGGTTCCAAACACCATGAATTGTCACACACATTTTGATTCCTCACCTCCCAATGGTTCAAACGGTCGTTTGGTACATGGAAACAAAACAAATTTGTTGGCTTCTTTTTCAATCTGAACCACTACACTATGTCGGAACACGATCATGACGATCTGATCCTTGCATTTTTTTTCCTCTTTCATCTGATGATCCAAAATTGAATTTCATGATTGAAAGGATAAGATCGATCACTGACTTGAAAAAATAATGGTTAAAAGATCGACTATGGGTACACGATACCGAATGAGAATCAGATATAGTTCAAAATCCGCGACCACCTTTTCTTCATATAGAAAATAAAAAAAAATTAATTAATTTTAATTTATATTAATATTTTAATAAAAAAATCTCATTTAGAGTTTTTGTCTTAAGCAACATCCAGTATTGCGACGCCACGTGCATAAACTCCAAATTATTCAGTTTGGGCTTAAGATTGGTATTTAACATGATGACATCTATAAGATCAGCACTACATTTGAAAGTCAGTTCGGCTTGCCTCACCTATTTGGTTGGACAAATTTAGCATGCAACCATTTACATACTTAAAAGTATGCAAACATTGTCAGTACGGTTGGATGTCCCTTGAAAAATGTGTTATTTAAATTTTTTCAAAAAAAATATTTTATAAATTCAAAAACACGTTTTTCAATGAGCATTCAATGATGGATACAATGTTTGCATACTTAAAAGTATGTAAATGGTTGCATACTAGACCGACCCTGTTGTGACACGGGTAACCCTAAGGTCCCTAACTAGTAGGTTGCATCGACAGAAGTGGGCTGTTCTTTGATACCGACTTCGGTATCAAAATTTTGATGCCGAAGTCCCTCAATTTGTCATGTAGTAGACTCTTTCGGCCCCACCGACTCCATGAATATTTGGCCCACATCTTGGTGGACTCACACACCAAAAATCAGCGTGATTGGTGATTTCTAGCCATAGGATTTGAGCACTTTTCATCATGGGTTTTATGAACATGCCTATGAAGTGGTTCCAAGCCCATGATGAAAAAGTGCTCAAATTCAATGGCTAGAAAGCGCTAATCACGCTGATTTTTAGTGTGTGGGTCCACTGAGATGTGGGCCAAATATTCATTGGAGTCAGTGGGCACGAAAGAGTCTACTACGTGGCAAATTGAGGTACTTCGGCATCAAAGTCGGTATCATAGATTTTTCCGACAGAAGTGTTAAAAAAAACCTCGGGTTAGGCTGAGGAACCCCCCCCTTTTTGTGCCCCCTCGTGGGAGTCGTGTTCTCGGCTGTGGATTCCGAGAATCCAACGGTGGTTGTTAGCACCACCAAAAGCAAAAAAAGTGATGCCATCTCAGCGCTAACATCCATCGTTGGATTCTCAGAATCCACGGACGAGAATACGACTTCCAAGAGGGGCACAAAAAGGGGGGCTCTTGAGCCGAACTTGAACCGAAACTAAATGTAGGTTGGTTCACATGACCCTTGACCCCATCCACATCTCACAACATGATAGGAGGTTGAATGAAGAGTAAAAACTCACAATACGAGCCACGTGGTACACGTTTAAAGGGCGCTGACCATATGGATGTTTGGCCAGTCCGTCGATGGACCTGCAAACCAAAAATCTGCTTGATTAGTGATTTACAACCTTTGAATCTTTGCACCCAAATAACGCTCAGTGATCCGAACCTGCCCGGAGCGAGCCAAGGCCCTCCACAGAGGCAAGTGAAGTTGGTGAGCGTACGATGGGCTACTATCTCTTCGGTTCGCTTAATAATGTTCAAATTCCTACGGTTAAAATTAACCATGAAAATAACTTCAATCCAACGCTTAGAAATCATTAATCAGGCTGATTTTTGATTTGCAGGTCCACCAAGGGCTGGCCAAAACATCCATACGGTCAGCGACCTCTAATAGTGTGCCAAGTGGCTCGAATTGTGGGTTGTGACTGCTTACAACCCGTGTTTGGCGCCACATATACCCATGGTTTAGGATTTGGTTTTAGAAAGACATTTTAAATAGTAACCATGGGTATATGCGGCAGGCGATCATTTGCGCATGATCGCCACTTCAAAAATCCCGCCCCTTCAAAAAATTTCTCATTTCAAACCTTCAAACTTTGAAGTTTTCGCCTCTAAACCCGTCCAGCGTTCGATGGTGGTCACATTTCTAAGTTTTCTCTCTGCCTGCCTGTGGAGGAGTTCCTGCCCTGAGAGAGGATTGGTTGCAGAGAGATAGAGAAAGAAGAGAATGGAGGGAGACAGAGACGGAGTCGGAGATGGAGACGGAGTGCAACTGGACATATGGGGATATCCAGTGAAGACCTCTTCTCTTGCTTGCATATCCGCCATTAATTCCTACTATCACCAGGTTTGTATTTTGTAGTCTGTACATCTCCATCTCTCTTCTGTTCCGGGCTCTTTGATAATTGAATTTGTTTGAATGAACGCATCAACGTAGGTTCTGAATTACGGGAGAGGGCGGTCGGTGATACTCGAAGCGCCGCTCCACGACAACGACTGCGTTCTGGGCAATATCTTAGCTGTGTATTTCCTCTCCTACGCCAACCCTTCCCGAGCTCCCTCTTATCTCGCCACCGCCAAGGCTCGACTCGTAAGCTTTTTCTCTTTTCTAATTTCCCATGTTTTTTTTCCCTCTCCCACGTTTATATTCCCATTAATTCTCTTTTCCTGAGATACAATTTCCCTTTTGCTCAGGAACACACCACTTCGTATGAGAAGGCGGTCTTCGATGCGATCTCCTGCTTGATCGCCGATAACAGGGATGACGATGTTGCTTTTGATTCACACTCCAAGGTAGAATTTTTACTACTTAATTAGTGAGATTAAATCAATTTTTTCAATTGCAAAGTGGGAATTAGTGTTGGTAGTGTCAGTAAACAAACTCTAATGAAGAGGAGATTACCCCTTCCGCTATCTAATAGTTTCTGTTTGATTAAAGTGTGTGTGTTTTAAGATGAGATAGAAGCGTTATCCGCCTTTTTTCTTTGATTGCAGTTCTTTTTTCACCTGCCTCTGCGTAATAAATAAATGGCTTCACCTTCATGATACTGTTACCCCATTCCACATGTTCCCCAAAACTAAATGTAGATCGCCAGCGTGAGGTTCGATTCATGATTATAAGTTCTTATTAAAATTACTATTTGGTTTTGACATTCTAAAAGTGAGTGTTTGATTATAAGTTCTTATTAAAATTACTATTTGGTTTTGACATTCTAAAAGCTTAAAGTGTTGAAAATTGACCTTCTACGAACCAGCAGTGGAATAATGGTTCCACATCTTTGTTTGTGTTTATTGCAAGAGATTTGGTGTTATATCGCTGGCTGTGCATTATGCAGTAACTCTGTTATGATGTTTACTTTGCAGCTACTGAAGCAGTTCCCAAGAGACCTGGTATCTCTAAACAGGGCTCAGACGCTATGCTTTTATATGGGTCGGCCTGATCTATCTTTGAATCTTGTTGAGCAGGTTTTGTTCCTTCTCTTACAATATATGTTTAAGGACACTTATAAATAAACAAACAAAGGCCATCACGATATCATGGTTTCTTGTACACTTCTCCAAGACAATTTCAATGACTGCATAGTTCTTTTGCTTACATTTCAAGTAACACATTTTTGCAGTACATGTTGCTTAATGTCTTTCAAGTCTTCCATGAGAATCTTCAAATTCTTCCTTATGCATGGGATTGGGGCCCTAGTATGGTTTAAATGAGTTTAACATCGATATATTTAACAGGTTTTACCACATAATCAACAAGAGAACTACATATATGGAATGCTTGCTTTTCCTTTATTAGAGCTTGGCAGAATGGCAGATGCTGAGAAAGCTGCAAGAAAGGGGTTTGAGATCAACATGAAAGATTTGTGGTCGCAACATGCTGTGAGTCAAAGCTCTTTGATCTCCTTGAGACTTGAGTAAATACATTTGAACTGTATCCTTATTCCTTTACTCACTTGGATTCTGGATAAACTTATGTTTATGATATCTTGATTAACCTATTGAGTTTTTTGTTTATCAAGTCTCTTGTTGGTTGTTCTGATTTCAAAAATGACTGTTTACACTGAAGCATAAAATATTTTCTGAAAATTGCGTCAATTATGTTTTGTTTTGGTGGGCTAGAGGGTTAGTGATTAGTGAGTGAAGACTTGTCTACACATATTGCCTTGTTTATGTTGAGAGTGGATCTTATTTTTTCATTTTAATATCTAGGGTACATCATTCAGTGACCATCGTCGTCATCATCATAAGCCTTACCTCAACTATGTGGGTTTGGCTATGGAATCCTGTTCCTCTACTCAAACAATGGATCTGGATTCATGATAGGATATGGCAAAGTTTTACACCGGATGCCAACCTGATATATCCCTCCTTCATCCGGGCTTGGACCAGCGATGTAATGGAAAAGCACTACATCGTTCTCTATCATTCAGTTACCACCAAGATAATTTGTTACTCTAGTATTACCATCAGGAAACTATGTGTAAGTGCGTAGGGCTGCAAGCATACATAGTTCCGGCTGTGGCTGTTAGCTCTGTCAAATTTAATGCAAAAGCATATACTGGAATTTCTATTAACAATGGTGTACCTTGCCACCATACTACATTATTGCATAGCCTATAGGATATTGTTGATCTTCTTCTAAGCTAAATTTCTCAATTTGACCCTTTTTTGTACATATATATTCTCATGAAATATTGAACAGAAACATCCAACTGTTAAAGAATTTTATATAAAACATACCAAAATAGGGCCAAGAATGAACTGAGTTATAGTCTATGCATATAAATTTAACAAATATATTAGCACGTTTTATCCTGCTGCTGGCTTCAAATTTCCCTTTGTCTGAATATTGAATATGTGAAATATGACCAAGAAACAGGGAAATCGCATGCTCAATATCCTAAAAATTTGGAAAGGTCCACCATGGAAGCGTAATCTCCCTTTTAAGCTATCGTGCAGCAAATTACAGAATCACACAATCCAAAGCATAGTGAAAATTACTTTCTATGTGCAAGTCATGAGTACGGACCTGAGGAGAGTCCATGCAACAATGCTCCTAGATATGAAGATAGATCCAGTTATTTTGCAAAGTGGCACTTATTTTAATACATATCAGCTAGTGGATATTTTAATACATAGATAATGAATTGGGTAATACGAAGTTTTTCTTTTCTCTTCTTGGTATTGTAATGAAAAGCTCAGATACCCAGATATGGTATGGGAAACGGGGAAATGACTAAATCCTGGACATGGATACTAATATAATATAATATCCCATCCAATATATAGAAACTGTTTAATATTTAGTATTTTTTCCTTTCAACTAAGTATCATCTTTTTAATATTTACACCATTCAAAATGCAATGATACTTCTAACATAAGCAAATCTTTTTACTGTAATATCATAGTCAGCAATTTGGCATCCGCCAAAAAATACAGTACTGGAAAAGTTCGAGTATAATTGGGTTTGTCATTCAAAAATTCGGCCAAAAAAATTAATAATAATGAAAAAATGAAGACCAAAACAAAAAAAAATCCAAAAAAGTTGAGAATGTTTTTTCTTTTGGTCTTGTACAACGTTTTTTTATTTTTTGCCATATATGAATAATTTTGGGAATAATTCAGCCAAGTCCAACTATTTCGAATTGTTGAAATGGACATCCAAATAATTTGTTAAATTCGCAAATAATTCTCTAATAATTCAACAAATTGCTAACTATAATAAAGATGTTAAAATATACACTTAATGTTTTCTCTTGACAAAACAAACAAGGAAGTTATTAGGAGTAAGAAAATAACTAATAGAAAATGAGAAAATTGTAATGTAGATGTACATGCAGTTTCTGTATCAGTATTTGTGTAGTATTGAGTCAATACAGGTATGCTGGGCTTGTTGAAGTACCTGGGTATCATAGATGAATTTTTTATTATTAGAGACATGCACAATCTGTTCAATCTTCTAATTTTGGATGACCCCTTAATCTGCTTTACTAGCAATGACGTTCGTCAGTTCTTCATATCTTGAAATAAGTGACAAAATAAGTACATCATGTGTAAAGCTTGTATTGACAAAGATTTAGGTAGGGTTAGCATGATCCTGTAATAGTTTAGTGTGATTCTGTAATTTGCGGACTTGCATATGAGAGTTGACTTGAATTCTAGTTCTTGTAGTGAACAAATTGCAAATTCAGTAACATACATTGATCTTTTGTATCACTGTTAGTTACTGGTTGGGTAAGATGCTTTTCCATTTACCATTTGCAGCAACCCCCAATACTTCAAACCCTTATAGTTCCTGGGAATGTTTTAAATTCTTGTGCAGATATGCCATGTTTATCAGTATGAATGTTTTTTCAAGGAAGCAGTAGAGTTCATGGAAGAATGTTCTCCTTCATGGAGCTCTTGTACATCATTCATGTATGGTGCTTTCATTCTTTAAATCAGAGCTTTCCATGGACTTCATCATAAGCATTGTGTTTTATAATTTAGGTGGCTAGTGAATTTTATTTTCAGGTACACACACAATTGGTGGCATGTTGCTGTTTGTTATTTGGAAGGTAATTCTCCAATAAGCAAAGTCTTGGAAGTTTACGACAACTGTATCTGGAAGGAATTACAAAGAAGTGATGCTGTTTGTGGAGAGGTATATTACTAGCTATGCTCTTTTGCATGACCCAGTTTATAGTACTCATAAGTCGTTCCTCTCTTGTGCATTCAGGTGTATCTGAATGCTCTAGCCTTGTTGTTACGGTTATACGTACGGGGTCAGATGAGTTTCTTTGAGGACCGTCTAAAGATCTTGTCAGATTGTCTTATGGACCAAGTAAGTTAAAATACAGTATATATATTATGAAAGTGTTATCTCAGGAGATAGTTATGCTACATGTAAGCGGGAAATGCTGATGTAGAATTGATCATGCAATCACAGTGAAATTGTTGTAAATTTTAGGCCAAAAATTCTTGAATTTGAATGAAAAAGCAGTTTGGAGACAGAGAGAGAGAGAATTTACCTTAAACATGAATGTTTTTTGGAGTGATGTATTTTGTTTCTCGAGTGCCTTTGTATGTTGATTAGTGATCACTCTTTAATTATCAGACCACCTGGCATATGGTGTTGCATCTTGATATATTAATACTGTGGGCCTTAGCTAGTACGAACAAAATAGCTAAAGCAGAGGAATTTCTCAAGGCCATGAAATCCAGGTAAGAGGAAATATTTTTTTTTATTCAAGATGTGTCCTACATTTGTTTGACTGTGGTTATAATACCATTTTCTCTTTAATATTTTTGTAGGATTTATTTGATGAGCAGTAAGAAGCAACAATCAATGCAGAAAGGAATTCTGGTTGGTCTCATTTACTATATTTCCCTTCATAGTGTACTTCAATAGTAATTCCTTTATAAGACTATAAAAGTTCTTTGGGGCACATTTCGTTTCTCTGACTCTTTTATTGGGAAGAAGAAATATACTTTGAAATTGGTTGAAGCTTTTATATTAGCATACATTGATTTATTATTGGTTTTTCCTGAATATTTTTGTTCTCCAAGGCATGGTTTTAAAAAATGGTCATAATGCCCGTTAAACGGTAAAGCTCCAACCCCATTACATTATTTGGTACTTAACACCAAAAATGTTATTATGGCTGTTATTTTGAAAATAATGGTTGTTATTTTAAAAATAATGGCCGTTAATTGTTATTTGCATTTATCATAAAATTTTACCCTATTTTGATCCGTTATAATGGCCGTTAAGCACTCAACGGTAACGTTACCTACCCATTATGCCGTTATAATGATCCCTAAACTTGCTCCAAGGTGCTATTCTGTCCATAAAGTTTGTCCAATAAATATGTATTATGCAATAGGTGATGTGATGAAAGCATTTTGGGTTGGGGGCCAGTATGTTGGTTCCATGGGTAGATCTTATTTTGAATTTTAATTTGGTCACACTATTCTTGTTACATGGTCAAGCGTATTGGTAAACTTTAACTTTTTGTGTTATTTTGCTATATATGTATGTGTATCTTTATATATAGGGAAATGGTTTTTCCAGTGGGAAGCTAAAGAGGTCGAGATGACCTCCGAGAGCCACTACAAAGAAGCCATAAACCCCAAAGGCAGAATAGAAAAAAGGTAAAAAAACTAACTGCTCTCTCTTGAGCAAATTGGGTCCCTACATAACACAGAGTCTTCAAAGAAGAGACTTCTACACTCTTTGAAGGCTTTTGACCAGAAGAACATGAGACCCTTGATATCCAGAATAACCAAAGCCACCTCGACTTCCTTGCCTTCAAAAACCCTTCTGTTTCTCTCTTTCCAAAGGTCCCAACAAGTAGCGAACGGGAGAAATCGCCATTACACACGACCTCTAGAAGAGACGGCATAGGAGTGCCAGCAGGCACCTAGAGTCATTAAACTTCCGTAACAAATATCAGACCATTATGTGTTGCTAAGCCAATATTGTCATTCTATTAACACTCGTATCCCCAAATGTCCAACATAATAAGTGGTTTGCTAATTGCACTGTTAGTCAGGTATCCATTTGTACTTTTGAAGCCACTATCTCATTTCTTTTAATACTCAGCTTGCAGAGGCCATATATGAATATGGAAAAGGCAATTACGAACAAGCATTTGAATTGCTTGGTCCAGACTTTGATGCCAATGACTGTAAGGTATGATCATCACGTAATATTTTTTCTTCTCTCCTTTTATTTTTCACTTCTTTTCTCCACATGTTGGCCACATTTTCTTTATATTTGAGGACTTTTTATCACAGCCGATAATTGGGGCATCTGATGAACAACTTGAGGTCTTTAAGGAAGTTTGGTACAGTGTTTTGTTGAACACCGGACGGTTCCCGAAGGGTATGTTCAGCATTGTTTTTTTATTCTTGAAATTTGTGTTTTTTTTTCCTCATTGATGGTGATGTTTGAACTACAGCAATCGAAGAAATTGAAAAACAGGTTAAAAAGAGGGAAGGGATTCCTTTCTTGTGGAGTTTGCTGGTATACCTCTGTTTTCACATACAAGTTCATTTATTTATTATTAGGTTGATTCAATTTTTGTGGATTTTTGCTGGAAGCAAATCTAACAATACTAAGGCTGATATTTAGGAGACCTAGTTTGAAGATACTGAATATAATCAATCATCAGACTAGCGTTGAGGCATGCATACATGCACGTGTTTATGTACGTGTATGAATTTTTGCATGTATATATGTGTATATATTGCTTGGGGCATTTATAGAAGATTTGTTTGCATGGTTGGTCCAGGCGAAAGGTTATTCTATGGCAGGCAGAGATGATGCTATCGTTGCATCGGAAAAGGCTAAGGCTTTAGAGGCTGCATATTTTGAACATCTGGTATGAACTGAACTAAATAATCATCTTTCATCTATCATTCCGTTCTGGTTTCAAGAGATCTTTGCAGAGCAAACTATTGGTCGCAGAGATCTCTAGTACTTAATTATGTACTTTTTAAACTGCCTCGTTGTTGATATCATCATCTTACACGAGAGATAAATCAAGATGTAATGACAAATCCTTGGATTAGACATACATATTTCCCACGATATTAACCATTAAAAGGCTTGTATCTGTACTATGTGTCCTGTGAGGTGCAGCGTCATTCTGTATTGCAACAAACTTTTTTTTTTTTTTTGATAATTAAACTTCTTTATTGAATGGGGCTCTTAGAGGCTAAGGATGCCTGCCAAGAGACCAAACTAACTACAAGGGAGCTTCAAAAGCGAAAGAAACAAAACAGGCACAAAAAAGTAACAAACAATCACCCACTCTAATCCCTCATCACAAGTCCCTCTCTCTACCGCACAAATCTGACCATTTAAACACGATGTCTTCAAATGATACGCCTTTCCCTTCCTCGTACAACTTGACCCAAAAGAAAACCAAAGCTTTAATCTCCAAGAGAAGCTGCTCCAAAGGGAGGTTTTTGCTCTCAAACACCGTGTTGTTCCTCTCCCTCCACAATCCCCAAATAACTGCTAAAGGAGTAAGGGCCCACATTCTTCTCCCAAGACTCCCCAAAGATTTCTCTCTCCAGGCAAAAAAAAAACTCCTTAACTGACTCAGGGACCTTGTGTTAGAGTGCTTAGAAACTCGTCTCTCTAGGTGGAAAGCTAAATTCCTATCCAAAGGGGGTAAATTGGTGCTTATGGACAAATCTAGTCTGCAACTGTTTGCAAACTTAAAGGTATGCAAACATTGTCAGTACTGTTGGATGTCCCTTGAAAAATGTGTTATTTCAATGTTTTCAAAAAAAATATTTTATAAATTAAAAACACGTTTTTCAAAGAGAATTCAACGGTGGATACAATGTTTGCATACTTTTAAGTCTTCAAACGTATGCAGACAAGATTTGTACGGTGCTTATTAAGAGTACCCTCTCTAGTATACCATTGTATTACATGTCTCTCTTTACGATGCCCGTGTGTATGTGTGGAGAAGAGGATTGTAAGAATTATGAGAAATTTTTTGTGGAGTGGGAAGGTCGCAAGTTGTGCCTTATTGGCTGGAGGTCCATCACTAGGCCTAGAGAAAAGGGTGAGTTGGGGATTAGGAAGATTAGAAGTATGTGTGAAGCGCTGAGAGGTAAGTGGCTTTGGCGCTTTGGATCTGAGAGAGAAGGCTTGTGGCGTGAAGTGATTTCTGGGAGATATGGTGAGAGTGATAGGATTGGTTAGTAAGAAGCCAAAGGGTGTTTGGAGAGGGATCATGAAAGGGCTGCAGAAATTTGAGGAAGGGGTTGTTTTTAAGGTGGGAAAAGGCAATAGAGTATTGTTTTGGAAAGACATTTGGTGCTCGAAATCTAGGCTAGAGTATGAGTTTCACAACCTTTATTCTATATCTAGGAAGAAATTGGCCACAGTTAGTGATGCAGGTTATAGGTGATGCTCTGCCAGCTTAGGATTTCAAATTCCGACGGAACCTCAGTGATGGGGAAATGTCAAGTGTGGCGAATCTTCTTCAGAGAGTGAGGGATACTCCTCTTAGTCATGTGGAAGACGTAAGATGGTGGAAGCATGACAGTAAAGGTAAATTTTCTATGCGCTCTTTTTATGAGGCTTTGGATGATGGTGAGTCTAAGATCTTCCCAGTGACTAAAGTGTGGAGCAACAGAGCCCCTTCCAAAGTTTGTTTCTTTGCCTGGTGCGTGGTCCGAGGTTGAGTTCAAACCATGGACTTTTTATGGAGGAGAGGCATGAGGGTGATCAACCATTGCCCCATGTGTTTAGAGTGTGGGGAGTCATGTGATCACTTGTTCCTACATTGCAGAGTGGCTTGGGTGGTTTGGTCCGAATTTTGCGCAGACTTCTGCTTCAGTTGGGCAGTTCCCCAGTCCTTTAGAGATTTGCTCCTTGCTTGGCATTGCAAGGCACATGGGGATCTCGGGAAGAAATTGTGGGCCCTTGTTCCATTAGCTATCATTTGGGGTATTTGGAGAGAGCGAAACAGCAGGGTCTTCAAGGGTAAAAACTCTTCCCTTGAAGCTCTCTCATTGGAAATTAGGAGACTTATGTATATGTGGGTCAAGTTGTATGATGTGGGGAGGGGTGTTAGGTTTGAGGACATGGTTTTCAACTGGTTGTCTCCAGTTGAGAGGGATTAAGAGGTTGTCGGACTCGGGTTCGTTTGTTCATTTGGTTGAGGCATCTCCTTAACCCCGTATGAAATTAAAGTGACGTCTAGCTCTGTGAGTGTGAACCATCAAAAACAAAACAAAACAAAACAAAGATGAGGCATAATTGAGAAAGTTAAAAAAAAAAAAAAAACATGAAACTAAGATATTTTTTGTACAATAAAATGTCAAAATTTATTTATTTCCGAGAGTATTCTAATTACAAAAGAATCATTGAATCTTTATTTGTCAACACTCAAAATTGTCGAATCATATCTATGGAATTAATCAGAAAAAAAAAGTTAGAAGGAAATCAAACACTCAGTTCTCTTCCCTTCTTGTTGATTTTCGATTAGTTGACACTCGTAAGACTAAAGCATGCAGCAGCAGTATTTAGTTCATTCTCTGGAACATGTTGAATTGATTGTGTCGTATCCTTCAACGACGACTCCGGGCTGCGAAAAGCATCGATAAATGTTCGAAACATAAATGCCAACATAATTAAATCAGGGGAATTGCTAAAATCAATACCTGGACTCATCGTATGCATCCTTCGAATCCAAATATGATTGTCTATCATCAAGGGTATCGAAAAAAGACGGCATCTCATCGTAATCTTGCGGTACTTCTGCCCCTTGTTGTTCATAAGGAAGTGAATGTGAAGAAACCAATTGAGATTGATTGTTATCATAAGAATGCTGTAGCCATAAAGGATTCATTAAGTTATCCCTCGACGGAGATTCGATGTACGCGGTTGCATTGTAAACAGGACTGAATGGTGGGTGATGATGATTTTGGAAGAGTGGGAGAACGTTAGATGGAGATTGTTGTTGTTGTTCTTGTTCTTGTTGTTGTTGTCTACAAATGGCGAGCTGTGTGTTAACGGCGTCAAGTTCGAGTTGGGCTTGTTGAAGTTGATGTTGTAATTGCAAGATGAAACCGTAGCATCCATGGACGGGGAATTTGTCGCGGATGTCAGCTTGGAAAACGATGGATCGCATGGCTTCCATTTTCTGACTTTGATTTAGATGCTTTAGTATTTTCAAAATATTGCTTACGCCGAAGAGCTTGTGAGCATTCTGGAATCTCTTTGGTTGATCGGGAGGGAAGTAGGGAGCGAGCTGACAATCTGACGCGCACTTTCTCCGTTGGTATTTGCACGCAGCGCACGCCTGGCTCGTGCCACCCTTAACGGTCATCGTTTCTGCCAGGCAATTTGGAAAGAAGAGGTTGAGAGGAAGAAATGGCAGGGAGAGGGAGAGGGAGAGGGAGAGGGAGATGGAGAGATTTTCGAAGTTTGTTTCAAATCAAATTGGTTGAATAGACACGCGTTTGTTACGATAATGTTGGAATGGACGACTAAGTAAACGAATTTTGAGATCCTGGACGCCTAGTAAAAGTGATTATTTCTCTACTGTTTTTGTTTTAACCGTCTGGGACAGATGTTGGGTCCTGGAAGAGTACGATATTTTTGCGCCATGCAACCCCTCTTCTGTTTACGGAAATATCTAGATTATAGAGAAGTCCCACGAGTCACCGCATTGTACTCTCTTTTGGGCCCACTTGCTCTGTCAATGTTTGGAGCAAACCTTGGTGGACCCACACAGCATGGTTATTTCCATCCATTGGATTTGAGCACTTTTTTTCATGGGCTTGAAAAAACCAACTTTAGGCCTGTTTAAGAAGCCCATACTGAACAAGTGCTCGAATTCTATGGCTAGAAATCATCGATCATGCTGATTTTTGGTTTGTAGGTCCACTGTATTGCCAGTTGGCCGGTAAGAGTGCACAACGTGGTAATTTTAGGGACTTCTGCATCGTAGAGCTGATCTCTATTTTCTATGTAGAGATCCAACGGGGTTTGGTACGTGAGAAAAAGAGTTCCAACGGTGAATATTTAGTCAAACAAATATTATCTTGATTACCTGTTTAGTACGTGAGAAAAAGAGTTCCAATGGTGAATATTTTGCCAGACGAATATTATCTTGGCTAAATATTTGAGCATGTCGATTTTTAACAACGTTTTGTATGTGTATTAGCTAGTTTACTTCATTTTCTTTAAATTTGTGTGGGTCCCACATATCAAAGTCAGTCCAATATGGGTTAAGCGAGTGTGGGACCCACATATTAGGTTAAAGGATTAAAAAATTTCTTTTTTTTTATTTATTGAAAATAGTGATTTTTCTGCCAGAAAATAAAATTTTCCCACCAAGGCTTAATTGGTGTGAAAATATTTACTCGGGTGGGGAGGTGATCAGATGTTTTCTCACCATGGTGGGCAAATTTGTGGGCCCGGCTAAATATTCGGCACTAGTGGGCAAATATGTGCCAAACACGCCCGAGCGGATATTAGCGCACGCAAATATTTTATTGAAGCGGCGATCAAGCACCCAATCATATTGCACCAGGTACACCGCGGTTAACCTGGCGCAACATCATTGCCCATATAATTTGGTGTACCTGGTACAATATTATTGGGTGCCTGATCGCGGCTTCAAAAATTTTCTCATTCTAATTTAGGGGTGCAACTCGGGCCGATTGCGTCAGGTTTGGGGGCGTTATCCAAGCTTCAAAGTATTCAACTCAGCTTACGTCTACAACCCAGCAACTCACACGTCAGCCCAAGCTTGACCAGTGTTGAGTTGGGTCAAGAGGGGTAATTATAGGTATGGCTTGAGATGGGTCAAAATTTCTTGAGGCCTCAAATAGAGCCCAACTTGAATTTTTTTGCTGGGCTTTGAATCTTGGCCCAACTCCAAACTAAATGATACCGAGTTTGCAAACTATTGTTAGAGGGGTCGGGCTCCGTTGACAGATATAGAATGACAGGTAAAATGACAGGGACACAATATAAGCCAGGTGGCACACTGTTACAGAACTCTGACCGTACGGATCTTTGTCCTATCCCATGGTGGACCTACAAACCAAAAATCAGCCTGATTAGTGATTTAGAAGTGTTGCATCTTTGTACCTCAAATACTGCTCAAATTCCTACAGTTGAGATCAGCCCATGAAAATAAGTCCAATCCAAAGCCTATAAATCACTAATCAGGCTGATTTTCGGTTTGTAGGTCCACCGTTGGATAGGACAAACATCCATACGGTCAGAGTACTGTAACAGGGTGCCACGTGGCTTATATTGTGTCCTTGTCATTTAGCCTGTCATTTTATATCTGTCAACGGAGCCCGACCCGACTATTGATCTTGCCTGGTTGATCAGCTTTCCAACTTCGTAGATGGTACAATATTTACAGTTGTTCATGATAACCAGCGTTTGTCACAACTTACAAGTGGGGAGCAGGTGCAGTACACGTGGAGCTCAAAGCATGGTTTAAAAAACGGCCGTTATTTTCAGTTACAACGAAAACGAACGTTATTTTTTGAGAAAATATGTGAAAAAAAGCTCGTTTTTTCCGTTATTTTTTTTTATTGAAATTTCGAATTTTGATTTTAGCGCCATTTTTCCGTTATTTTCCATTCTTGCCCCTGAGCGTTATCAAATATTATCCAAAAATTTCATATTCGAATTTAGATAATTTTTGATATTCGAATATTTTTCAAATATAGATTCGGATTTTATAGATTTGATTTGATAATATCGATGTGTTATATTATATAAATATATTTATTATTTTATGAATATAATGATTAATATATTTGATTTACTTATCGAACAATCGGATATTATCCAGATTCGAATTTGCATATTGAATCAGAGTATTCGTAGAATATTAAATTGAATTCGGAGTCAAATATGCTTATATTTGATTAGAATAATTTCTTGGGAGTTTGGCTTTCGCTGTCACCCGAGTATGATTGGGAGCTTTCCCGATTGGCCGATCTAATTGCCAAGGTGGGGGATAATCATTCGTTTAGCCAAACAGATGAGGTGAGAAGGTGGACCTTTGATAGTAAAGGGACTTTCTCAGTTCGTTCATTCTATGAGTTACTCGCAGACTATGGGGTAGAAGAGTTTCTGACGAATCGAGTTTGGGGTAGTAAGGCGCCTTTGAAAGTTCGCTTCTGGGCTTGGTGCACAGTTTGGGGAAAGTATAGACCATAGATCTTCTTTGGAGGAAATATAACAACATCGTCAATCACTGTCCTTTTTGTTTGGAGAGTGGCGAATCTAACGATTATATATTTTTCTTGCTTTGCAAGTGGGCTTAGAAGGTGTGGACTATTTTGGAGGAGTTTTGGAGTTGGTTGCAATTATGTGGAGCATCTGGAAAGAGCATAATAACAAGGTGTTTGAGGGGAGAAGTATGTCGTCGGAAGCGTTGGTGTTAGAGATCAAATGGCTTATCTTTCTTTGGGTTAAGTTTGACAGAGAGGGGCGAGGTATTTACTTTAAGGACGTGGTTTTTAAGTAGGACTCTTTGATTTATGGTAAGGGGTGAGAGGTCAGGGTTGGGTTGGGTTGGCTCTTTTTTTGTTTTTGTTTCTTTGTTTTGTAGTCTTTTTGTTTTTGTTTTCTTGGTTTGCTGCGGATGCCAGCTTGTCCTCCTAGTGCCTTTTTAATCTATTTCAATTTACCTATAAAAAAAATCTATCGATACTTGACAGCCCTATGTTAAGGTTGACCATAGTAGTAAATCGCTTACAGAACTGTTTATGATAAAGTATGATCCAGAAATGTCCACAAATTTCTTGAGGGGATATTGGCACTCGCGTTTTAGCTCAGGAGACCCACTTAACCGAAAAAAAAAAAAAAAAACCAAAAATGTTCCTTGTTTTCACTCTCACCACCCACAAAAAAAAAAACCTAAAAATAGAAGAGGAAGAAGAGGGGAATGATGATGCTGCTGCCACCACCGCCTACACTGCAGGTACCGAGGCCGAGAGAGAGAGAGAGAGAGTTTACTGAGTTTACTAGCGGAGGTTCCTCCTCTTCTCCAATTTTTTTTTTTTTTTTTTTCGTTTTGGTGGGTGTCAAGAGTGACTTGGGTGTAGAAGAGTTGGGGAGGATTTTTAGGTGGGTTTAGTGAGTAAGTGGGTCTCCTGAGCGGAAATGCGGGTACTAATATTCCATCCCATTTTTTTTTTTTAATTATTGCCCAATAATTTCTGAATTATTCATTTATGGCCAAAAAAATATCGATTTCTTAAAAAAATAAAAAACATTAATGACCGCTTTCATCCCTAATTGATGCCATGTGGCTGGATAGAAGGGCTACGGCTCTTCGCACTGTTCTATGATGGAGAATTATGTATCAAAATTTTGATGCAGAAGTCCCTCAAATTGCCATGTAGCACACTCTTTTGGGCTCACTGGTCCCCTGAATATTTGGCCCACACTTTGGTGGACCTACACACCAAAAATCAGTGTGATTGATGATTTCTAGAATTCGAGCACTTTATCGTATCACGGGCTTCGTTAACAGGCCTATGGGTTGATTCCAAGCAGGTTTATTTTCCTACCTCTTTATCTTATTCATGTTTACACTGCATCGATTCTCTTTGAATCTTATGGGTTAAAATTCAATCACACAATTTTATGCACTCTTCTCTCGGTTGAGTTTTTTTGAATTATTTTCCAAATCAATATCCCAAGTCAAAAACTAACCTATGGCTATAGATTATATCAACCATCATATTGAATCTCTTCCCAAACCGGAAAAGTATCTTCATGATGGATGGCGCGAAGCATGGATTATCGGATTGAAGCATGGATTATCGGATTATTTTTTTGACTTTTGGTGGGTCCCGAGTCTTGAACATTACATGTACACCGCGAGAGATCTATTGGAAATCTGAATTCGATGGAGGAAACAAAATAAGGAGAAAGTTATGATCTGTAAAACTTCAAGGCTCGATCAATCGATGTCTTTTAGACAATATTTCTCCCATTTCAGTTAGAACCGCGAGTACACAATAGGTATGAGAAAATCGCTTTTAGGATACAATGAAGTTTCAATCAACACTGTTGTATTCGAATTATGTATGATCCGATCACAACCAAGAACACTCTAAAATCAAATCTGATGACGCAAAAAACTTAGGAATGAAATAACAAACTCACTGTAATTTTCGGTGTCCAAAACAGATGTCTGGATCTCTTTTTATAGCCATTTTTGTGTCTGTTGACCAAACAATCATTATTTTTGACCAACAGTCACGATCTGATCCAACAGCGTAGATCATTCCTTGAAACAATGTGTTCCATAAAGAACACAACTCTATCATTGATCAGATACCCAACTATTTGATAATAAAAAGCGCTCAAAAGGCCCTAACGTCCAATCGCCATTTCGCACACACGCGTGCGCGTGGTGCTTCGCACCACACACAATTATTCTCTTCACATGTGAGTTAGTTACACAAGAGTAAGTGGGGATAAGGCCTTACAAAGAGAAGAACTTTTCTTCTCCTATCCAATGTGGGACTAAAATTTGCAAATTGAGTTTTATACCTATTAAACCAAAAAACAAAAGATTAGTTTTATTGAAAATATTCAACAAGATCTAGACCCTTGCATGTACATGACACAGGATATTACCCCACAGATAACAAAAATAAGTGTGGTTGAGGCCATTCACCGTTGGATTCAAGAGATACATGGTCTACGAGGCAACAACTATTTACTCTTTACAGTTATTGACTCGTGAATCCATTGGCCAATAATGACGTCGTCATCAACGTTGACGACATCAAGGACTACAGCATTAGCCATGCGGAACATCTTAAAGACTACTGACCTCGAAATTTGGCCGATCCCTACATATCAAAAATCAGCTTGATTAGTGATTTCAAACATTTGATCTTTGTACTCCAAATAATGCTTAAATTCTAAGGTTAAAAATCAACCCATGAAAACGACTCAAATGCAATGCTTAGAAATCATTAATCAGGCTAATTTTTGGTCTATAGGTCCACCTAGTGTTGGGGTAAACATCCATACGGTCAGCGAATTTTAAGTGTTTGCCACGTGGCCAATACTGTAGTCCATTGTCAGTGTTGATGACAAGCATCTGTTAGCAAAGTTCTACTTGGATACGGGTTCTACGCAATTATTTAACATTGATTAGGAGATGAGAAAGATATGAACTCCAAGATTCAGAGTTCTTGCAATTTAAGTTACTTCACAACATTTGGGTTGAAAGTGAAATTTGAAACTGTGCAACGTTTACTTCAGTAATACAATAATACATCTTCCAGAAAAAGTAGAATAAAGTCAATATATCTGTGGTTACGAAATTACGATCAGCGAATCAGGTTATTTTTTTGGGTAAATCGCATTAAGGGGTAGACCTAACCCTATACGTGCGGGTGACAGTACGATTATCGTGTGAACAGTCCCTTGTTGTATCTGATGCAAACCTTTCTTTGCGTCCTACAAATATCTAAAACATGTTTAATGTCTAAGCCAATCATAATCAACGGAAATGAGTAAAACTTTGATGACATGGTGCAATATGAACCATGTGACATGCGCTTAGAGGACTCTGACCGTATGGATGTTTGGCTGATCCCTAGGTGGACCTACAAACCTAAAATCAGCCCGATTAATGTTTTCTTGGCATTGGATTGGTGTTATTTTCATGGGTTGATTTTAATCTTGGAATTTTGAGCATAATCGGACAATATTTGAGGTATAAAGATCCAAAGGTTTGAAATCACTGATCAGGTTGATTTTTGGTTTGTACGTCCGAGATTGGCCAACCATCAATTCAGTCAAGAGTCCTCTAAGAAAGTGCCACATGGCTCATCAAACTTTTACTCCTTTTGGCTGATTACACGATTGGCTCAGCCATTAAACATGTTTTAGACTGTTGCGAGACCTTTGTTTTAGACTGTTGCGAGACCTAAAGAAAGGTCTGCATGCATCGGATACCGCAAAGGACTGTCCACACAACACGCATACTGTCACAGGCCCGTACAAGGCTGGGTCTACCCTTGATACAAGAAAACCTTCGCTCACACTTGTGTGTGAGCAAAGCCGATCACACATCACAATATGAGCCACGGGGCACACTCTTAGAGGACGATGACTGTATGGATGTTTGGTTAGTCCCTCAGTGGACTTGTAAACCAAAAATTAGCTTGATTAGTTATTTCTAAGCGTTGGATAGGAGTCATTTGCATGGGTTGATTGTAACAGTAGAATTTAAAGCATTATTGACCATTATTTGGGGTACTATATCCAAAGGTTCGACATTACTAATCAGGCTGATTTTTGGTTTGCAGGTCCAACGAGGGACTGGCCAAACATCCATACGGTCATAGTCCTCTAAGAGTGTGCCCCGTGGCTCATATTGTGGTGTGTGATCGGCTTTGCTCACACACAGGTGTGAGCGAAGGTTTACTCCCCTTGATACCACCTGCCCCAAACCCAATCTGATTCATTGATCATAAGTTCGTAGCTAAATGATATATTGGCTTTATTCTACTTTTTCTGGAAAATGTACTATTGTATCACTACAGTAAACAACCCAAATGGTGTACAGTAACTTAACCTGCCTACAACTCTGAATCTTGGAACACCCTATGATCAAGCTTTGGGGACATCGGGAGCAACACTCGAAGCGCGATGTACACGTGTACGGTTTCGAATCCGTTTCAACTCGGCTACAACCTCCTTAGCATCCGGACGGTCATCCTTATCGGCGGCCACGCACCTGAATGCCAGCTCCGCCACCGCATTAATGGTGCCCATCGCCTCCCCTTCAAGTATCAAAACCGGGTCCACCACCTGGTGCAGCGAACCCACCTGAATTTTCGACACCACCAGATCGGCCAACGCAACCTCTCTTTTGTCCCTACTGAGGTCCACCGCTTTCATCCCCGATATCAGTTCGAACAAAACGACTCCGAAGCTGTACAAGTCGCTCTTTTCCGTCAGTCGGAAGGACCGGTGGTAGTCCGGATCTAAGTACCCGGGAGTACCTTGCGGTCCCGTCCACACATGTCCAGACGACGACGACGATGATTCAGGGTAAACGAGAAGTCTCGAGAGCCCGAAATCTCCGACCTTGATCCTCATATCTTTCTCAACAAAGATGTTCGATGAGGTTATATCTCTGTGAACGATAGCTGGCTGGACTGAGAAGTGTAGATACTCGATCGCCATGGCCGTCTGCAACGCAGCGTCGACTCTTACCTGCCATGTTAAAGCCCCTTTTCTGTATAAGCTCTTCGGCCCATGGAGATGGTCGGCGAGGGTTCCGTTAGGAACGTAATCGTACACGAGGAGGAGCCCTCTTGGGTCGCTACAGTACCCATGAAGCTTAACGAGGTTCGGATGATCGATCGAGGAGAGTATTAAGATTTCGTTACAGAACGACTTCGTGGAAGCGGCCCGACCCGTTGCAGCGGCCGCGGTGTGTGGTCTGTGGAGCTTTTTCACGGCAACGATCCGTCCGTCGTAGAGCTGGCCTAGGTAAACCGAACCGAACCCACCGTCGCCGATTTTGCGTTTTGGGTCGAACCGATTTGTAGATGTCTCGAGCTCTTCGTAGGTGAAGACGGGTGGGAGGAGATTGGCTGAGCGATGGCGATGGAGGAACAGAGTAGTTGGGTCTTCTTCAGTTGCCGATGATTTCAAGCCTCTGCTTCGAAAGATCGCCGTTGCGACTGCGAGAACAAGCAAGAGGCACGTAAAGATGAAAATGGTACACAAGAGAACAATCCGATTTGGGTTATCTCGACGGATCCATGGCGGCATTGGCGAGGAAAGCTGGGTCTGCGAGGAAAAGCAGATAAAAGGTTTCTGGGGGTCTGATGAATTGTAGCCACAAACGCCATTCTTGGCATGGCAAGCGCTGCAATTCGAGAAGTAGGTGTCGCGATCTTCATCCCACTCAACCTGAATTCCCCATTTCAGGAATCTGTTTAAATAATCCAAGACGTCTTCTTGGCAGCCCTGTTCAGAGACCGAGTGATGCTTGGGTTCGCAGCCTTGTAAGAGACGAACTGGGAGCTTAAGCAGCTCACAATCCCAACTACAAAGACTGCAATTTGGGAGATTGAGAGGTGGGCAAGGTCTGAGAACAGAGAGCCTAGAGCATGAAACGTCAGAGAATCGAAATGGGGAGCCCGAGAGGTTGATAGAGCGTTTGGGAAGAGAGGGCAAAGAAGCAGCAGAACACTGAGAGTGAGTAGGGTGGGGGACGGAAGGCTCAGGGTCAGGGAAGAGAAAAAGAGAACTAGAGTTTGGTTCATGACGGAGGACAGAGAACGAGAGGTCGTTGATAAAGATGATTGAGTGCGGCGAGGAGCACCGGATCTGAAAGTATGGGTGGCCGCAACCGGGGGATGAAGCGAATGGGAACGAAGGCGGAGAGATGAACGGCGGACATGAAGAAGATTTGTCTGCTTGGTGCGAAGAACATGTGTGAGAGGTCGTCAGATCAACGAACAGTGTCAAAACGACGACGACGAGCAAGAGGGTGATCGTGTGTAGCGGCGGCGGAGTCATTAACGGGGAGAGAAACAGAGAGAATGATCTGATATCTGTGATCTTCTTTACTCTACTTGATCGAGTGAGAGTGAGAGTGAGAGTGAGAGTGAGGAAGAGCGTCTCGTGGTTCGTAGAGAGGGTCACGTGGGTGGGTGAAGACAAAACTCGAAAGGGTAGCAGTGAGAGACCAGGGTGTGAAAATCTTAACCTTGCTTTGCCTTCCATTTTAAATACTGCACTTGGGAATCCGGTCTGGGGATTCTCTCCACTAAAGCTTTTCCTCTGCCCCTCTCCGTATTTAATTCTCCAGCAGTGTCGCTGTCATGCGGGCCCTATGTGAAGTCATCTCTAGGTCTTGACCGCTGATGGTTCTCGATATTCCCACTTCACTAATCTCGAAGATCACACGTCGGTTGGAACCAGGAAGGACATCTCCTCAGTATATGATTAGAGGAAACCTTTGCTCACACCTGTGTTTGAGCAAAGCCGATCGCACATCTCCATATGAGCCACGGGGCACACTCTTAGAGGATGATGACCGTATGGATGTTTGGCTAGTCCCTCGGTGGACTTGTAAACGAAAAATTATTAGTGATTTCTAAGCATTGGATTAGAGTAATTTGCATGGGTTGATTTTAACCGTACAATTTAAAAGCATTATTGACCATTATTTGGGGTACTAGATCCAAAGGTCTTACATAACTAATCAGGCTGATTTTTGGTTTGCAGGTGCAACAAGGGACTGGCTAAACCTCCATACGGTCATCGTCCTCTAAGAGTGTGCCACGTGTCTCTTCTTGTGGTTTGTGATCGGCTCGCGAAGGTTTACTCGTATGATTACTATCATTTCTCGAGTCTCGCTTCGAGTGAATCTTATCTGACCACCCACAATATAAGCTGCTAGTAATTTCTTAGAGAACACTGACCGTACAGATGATTGACCAATCCCTAGGTGGACCTGCAAACCAAAAATCAACCTGATCAGTGATTTCTAAGCGTTAGATGAAGTCATTTTCATGGGTTGATTTGAACCGTAGGAATTTGAGCATTATTTACCATCATTTGGGTACAATGATCTAAAGGTTTTAAATTACTAATCAGTCTGATTTTAGTTTGTAGGTCCACCTAGGAATTTGCCAAACATCCATAGGGTCAGTGTCTACTAAGAGTGTACCACGTGGCTCATATTACTGGTGGTCAGTTTTACTCTGTGGCTTCTATAGGTCCGAGTCATAGGAGCCTCCAAAATGCCACGTGACACTTTGTCGGCCACACCAAAAATCAGTCAGATTGATGATATCTTTACGTTGGATTTGAGCTTTTTATATTGCAATCATGGGCTTCATGAACAGGCATATGAATCAGTTTCAAGCCCATGACAAAAAAAAAAAATGCCAAATCCTATAACTAGAAATCATCGATCAGGCAAATTTTTGGTGTGGGACCACCATGGAATGTTGTCAGTATAACCAAGCCGGGAAGGAAGGCTCTAGAATTGTACAGCTGAGTATGCCACGTGGCATTTCGGTAGAGGTCATATTAAACTTTGTATAGGACCCGATCCTATACTCCAAAGGAACCGGAACAGGTTCTAAGGCTAGCTGTTACATATGTCGGAACTGAAAAGATCCGAAATTGATAAGAACCCAGAAGAGACCACGAACAGGGTTCTGTTGGGGGGATGTTGTGAGCACATGTGGCACAAGGCTCGAAACTAGTGTTAATGGTCTTCTTATTGTAAAAGACGCCGTCGCCGTGTTGTAAAAAATATAGAAATAAGTAAATAAAAAAGAAACTATATTCATGTTAATGTGTATCTCAAGATCATACAACAGTGTAGACCTAGAGATAGTAGCCGTCTTCCTTACGATGATAGCGACACAGCTCGTTTGTTTATTAATATATATATGTCATAGTTACGAGGAAATGAATTTTTCCGCCCCACTGATTTTTCAACGCCGTTTTGAAAACGGGTACCATTTAGAAACGGGCCCGTTGGGAAATGTACGGGCAATGCTAAATTGAAATGTAGGAGGAAACTTGTACGTACTTCCCCTTTTTTTTGGCAATCGTATGCACACGAAATATATCATTTCTTTACAAAAGTTGAGGGATTAATTTCGTAATCTATCAACACAACTCTATTATGTGGGACCCACATATGATCCAACAAGTTCCATTCTTCTGTGGGGCCCACATGATCTATCCAACTCTAGTTATTATGTGTGGCCACTCTAGTTATGTCTGGCCCACATGATTTATCATCCTTTTTTCTTAAGTATTTAGGGCCCACATGATCTATTAACTCGATTATTATGTAAAACCCACATAATCTATCATCCTTCATTTTTATGTGGGGTCTACAGATCTATCGATTCACGTAGTAGGTGGCACCCACATAATCTATCACCCCTCGTTCTTATATGAGGCCCGCATGATCTATCAACTTCGTTATTAGGTAGGGCCCACATGACCTATCACCTTTCATTCTTATGTGGCACCTACATGATCTCTATCAAATTGCTGTTAATATGTGTGGCTCAAACAATTCTAAGATGTGCATCTTCCTCTATCAAATTGCTGTTAATATGTGTGGCTCAAACAATTCTAAGATGTGCATCTTCATTTGTGAATCAAATATATGAGAACTAAAACGCACGTCTTCGAGGCACATGCTTGGTGTGTAGAACCAAACGCCGATCTAGATCTTGATCTTCAAGGTTGTCAGTTCAAACCCAACTCAACCCGAGGTTGGGCCTATAATTTTCAGTCCCAACCCGATCCAGTTAGTTGGGTTGGTAAATTACTCAAATTTTTTTTTTTTTTGTTGCTAGGAAAGGTTGGTAATTTGTTTTTTTAATTTTTAATGTAAAAATACATAGACAGAAAATTTTATTATGTTATCTTTACAAACATAAATCACACTAAAATTGGGTTAGAAAAAAAATAATACATTAAAAAAATATACATTTATATTTGCAGTGGTGTTTTGTCAGGCTCGAATTAGCCAAAAGCCTCATCCGGAGAGCTCAACCCGATTTTAATCAAGACGTCGAAATTCAAGCATGAACCCAACCCGAATACTGAAGGGACCAACGTCGGGTTGAGTTGGGCCCGACACGTACCCTCTTTCAAGGTATAAACCAGGTGTCCCCCTAATACACGGAACCACCTCGTCAATCGAGTGATGGAAACACTTTTCTTTCTTCTCTTTTCGATAATCAGGAAACCTTAGGCCCTCTGTGCTTTGACCAAACGCCCTGTTGGTCAATTGTTTGATAACACTGTGGACTTGGCTCCCACCGTCCAATTCTTCTTTTTCACACTTTTACGCGCTTGGGGGCTGTTAACATCTAGGACGACATCCTCTTCATGGTTTACATCGTCAGATGGTCTGACGTTCTCGAACTATGGATGACAGCAACAATGCTCCTTCATTGGGAACGGCTTGTATAGGACCGGGTCTCACGCGAAGTTTGATGGACCCTTCACTAAAATGCCACGTTGCACTCTTTTCGGCACACTGGCCTCATGATTGTTGCCCACCCTGGCTGGACCTACACACCAAAAATCGGCCTGATTAATGATTTCTAGTCATAATTGGAATTGCGCTTTTTTTGTCATGGGCTTTGGTTTACTATGGATGAATTCCAAGTCGATCAAGCCCAAGGTGCGTAACTTTTTACCCATCTGATTGCTTGGAATAAATCTTTGATGATCGTTCGTGTGGACTACGTGGCACACTCTTAGAGACCAATGACCGTATGGATGTTTGGACCATCCTAGAGGTCCATGGAAGGTCAGAACTTAGGAACTGTGCCAGGATATCTAAGTACCCACATAACTTTCTCTCGGAGGTGTGGCTCACCGGAGGCGCGGACGGTCTGCCTCCGAAAAGACCAGAATAGTTCTCGATCAAATAATGTTATGATTATCAGGCTGACTGTCATGCGACTGGTCAAACTAGGAGATTTGTGTATGAAGTCGGTCAGGTTTTTATGCATGATCTATTTCAAAGGCTCTGTGTTGTGTCTACTCTGGAATTATGGCTTTGTGCCTGATTTGTTATATGGCTTAGTGTCTAGGGCTTTTTGCCCAATTTGTTATAAGGCTTTATTTCGTGCTTGGTCTTGGCCAAGCACTAAGTCCCATTCCACAATCGAGTAGTCAGCGATGATAAGGCCAGATGGTCAAGCTCCCTAGTTCGGATGGGACAAAGAGATGGTCTAGGTTGGACCAATCTATTGGTGTAGTTATCGACTGGATCCGATAGTTTGGTTGCCCGAAGATGCTCGGCATGAGCATCCGGATTCAGTGGATTGCAACTAATGCTCAGTCAAAGACGTGTACGGTTGAACCTCAGGAATCATATCGAGGCGGTCCGTAAAAGGTCAGCATCGGATATCGTGCCAGGAATAGGATATCTGTGTACCCACATTAGGCTAATTAGCCTAAACATGCAAATTAAGCAAATTTTTTTATGTGTAAGTCCGCAAGTGGTGGACCGAACATTGAATGGATCCATGGCCCCAAAAAGTGTGCAATAATGCGACATTTTAATAGGTTGATCATTTTTCTTCAAGCTTTGCTTAAGCCAAAGAATGAAAATTGCCTCTGGAATGCATTATTTAGAGGAAATAAATGCACTGGATGAGCAAGATGGATGCTCCTTGCACCAGCATGAATTAAAACACATTGCACATTTACCAAAGTCATTTTTTGGGACAGATTTTGATCATTGAATTCAACCATTTGATCTAGACCCAAAACTTGTATGCGAGAGAAACATTAGGTATTCTAGTTACATCACACTAGTGGGCGACACGTGCATGCGTTACGTGTGAGTGATTGTAAGGGTGTCTTTGAAAGAAGTGGCAAAATAAGAGGATTTCAATCCAAAGGGTAGTTTTGAAAAATTAATTTGAAGGAGCAAATCTGTAAAGGGTGACAACTCAAGGCACAATTAGATCAAATCAAATTCTGAAGCAATCCATGTAGAACAGATGAGTAGTTATTAAGGGGTCATTTTGAACATATATAAGCAATGGCATGGAAAGTAATTAAGTTGTTCTTAAGAAATTGTGTTTATAAATATGGAAGAAATGGCATGGAAAGTAATTAAGTTGTTCTTGAGAAATTGTGTTTATAAATATGGAAGAAATGGCATAGAAAGTACTTAAGGAACTGTTTTGGAAATATGAAAAAATGGCATACTACGTAATTAAATATTTGTAAAGAGGCAAATCTATAAATTAATGACATGTGAAATGTTAAAAGGTATTATTTTGAAGATATAGATAAAATGGCATGGTAAGTAATTTACTAATCATGGATGGGTTTTATTGAAAATAAAATAAATGGCAAGAGAAGTAATTAAGTAGTTAAATAGTTATTTTTCAATAGCTAGTAGCTTTTCTGAAACCAAAGTATTGAAAATATAATTAATGGCATGAAAACAGGCGGAATATATTAGGAACATTAAATGGACAATTTTTTTGTATTTTTGGAGAAAAGCATTTAATGAGCTAATGAGTTTCTATGTTTTTTTCGTAAGCATAGGTGCCCATGTGAACCGTTGTGTGGCAACTCAAGTTTTGGCTTTAAAATAGTAATAGATATATGATAGTACCTAGTCTACATTGCACAAATGGTACATATTCTTATCAACCTTGATAATCCAAACAATAAGCACTGCTTTGTAGGAGACCTCTTTGATTAAAAATCAGCTGGATCAATATTTAACCATCCAATAAATAGACATTTTTCTCTTAGACGACCACTCTTGCATTTCAGGTTGTGGGGTCAAATTTTGTCTTATAAGGGTAAAACCAACTCAAGAGTTCAAATGCCCGATTTGAACAATTGATTTTCCTATTCGTTTGATATGAATTGGGAACTCAATAACTCAAGTCGAGTTGGGAGGCCTAGTGAGATAAAGAGAGAAATAAGGCAGAGCTTCCGCAGGTTGTATATTTTTTGAGATTAGAGATCCCTTTCTCAACGTATGAGGCCGCTATTTATAGGAATGAGAGGTTGATTGAGATTTTGCAGGGCATGGTCGTCTATGAGGGTGAGTGTGTACCCTCTAATAGGTGCAAGAAGCTTCAATCAACCCATCTCTCATCATTTTGTTTAGGTAAATCTTAGGTAGCAACCCGCACAGACATGGGATACCCCTATAGAGTAGGTACGAGAAGTCATATCGACCAAGGGTTAAGTAGAGACCACTTAGTAGAATATTGCTGACAAGCTGGGTGATCGGACTCCTTTGCCCGAGTTGACTCACCCAACTAGTCGGCTCTCCCCTCTACCAAATCAATCTCTGAGTTGGGTTGGATAAGTCAACGAAGAGGTCCGAGCTCAAAGTTGAGTAGAGTTGGTCCAAGAGCTGCAACTCGAATCTAAAGGTGAGTGTGTACCTTTGATGAATGCAGAAAGCTTCAATCAACCTATCTCTCATCATTCTGTTTTGTTCAGTACCAACCATCATATATATATATATATATATATAGGGTCGGGCTCAAGGGACCCCATTTCTGACTCCTTTTTTTGACCCCATCTTGGCGTACCCACATAGAAGATGAATCAATGGCTGGTTTTTGGTGAGGATGATCTCTATGGTGAGGAGATCATCCTCACAAAAATTCAAATCATTCTGATATTCATAGACTGGTTTAGAAGCTGAAGCATTATGAACCGTCGATTTTTACCGTGTAACTTTAAAACCACATTTGATGGGGTTAGAAATTTTGGAATGGGCTGATTTTTTGTTGGGGTAATCTATATGGTGAGGTTATCATCCCCACCAAAAATCAGTCATTGATTGATCTTTTATGTGGGTACACCAAGATGGGGGTCAAAAAAGAGGGCCAGAAATGGGGTCCCTTGAGCCTGACCCATATATATATTTCCTCAAGAAAGATAAACAAACCGTTTTTTAAATCATAAAAAAAACCTAGTTGTCCTTTTAATAGTAGCTCTCAACGGCTATTACAAATAAAAAAAATAATAATAATAATAATAATAAATATTAGTTCTTAATGGTCACAACTAAATAGATTTTTCATTTGACTCCGTCAACCCCATTTAAAGGCCTGTTTGGTAACGCACCGCAGCGGGAAAATAAAATATTTGTGCGCACTAATATTCGCCCTGATGCGTTTGGCAGCCACTTGTCCTCGGCGAATACTTAGCCAGGCCCACATATTTGCCTCCATGGTGGAAAAACATTTGATCACCTCCCCCCCTGTGTAAATATTTTCACGCCAATTATGTCTTGGTCAGAAAATTTTATTTTCTCGCCAAAAAATTCCTATTTTCAATAAAATTAATTTTTTAATATATAAAAAAGATAAAAATAAGTTTTTTTTTTTATCCTTTGACATAATATGTGGTTCCTGCACTCGCCTAACCTATTTTTGACTTACTTTGATATGCAGGACCCACTCAAATTGAAAGAAAATGAAGTAAGCTGAAGTGAACTAGCTCAACACATACCAAACATTGTTAAATATTGATATGAGCAAATACTTAACCAAGATAATATTCGCCTGGCTAAATATTTGCCATCGGAACTCTTTTTCTCACGTACCAAACAGACCATAAGGTCGGAAATTTAATGAGAAGGAAGGATACAAGTTCTTGAGTCCTACCCAAAAACAAATATTTGTTCTTAAAGTCCAAATGTTCAACGCCGTTGCCTAGGATCTAAGCCATTGATATGTACAGAAGAAGTTATTGTCGAGATCTAATTGAATCGTACGGATTGATGAGAAACTGTCCTACCTACCCTGTTATTCTCGATGACTTTTAATTTTTTTTCTTTTTTTATGGGTCGAGATGTAACAAGTTACACCGGATATTTTTTTCACATTTTCGTTACTCACCCGCTGCCATCTGGGCCTACTGACAGCATGGATGTTTAGCTCAACCTTTAGTAGACATCCACGTGGCACATTCTTGGAGGAATCTGACCGTATGGATGTTTGGCCAATCCCTAGGTAGACCTACAAACCAAAAATCAGCTTGATTAGTGATTTCAAACCTTTGGATCTTTGTACCTCAAATACTGCTCGAATTCACACAGTTGAGATCAAAATAAGTCCAATCCAACGCCTAGAAATCACTAATCATGCTGATTTTTGGTTTGTAGGTCCAACTAGGGATTGGCCGGAATTTTCCTATCTTCATAACGCGTCGAAAATCTATGCCAACAACCCCAAAAAAATTTGGAATTTTTATTGCTGTTCATAGAAATGTTGACTAGTATGCAAGAAAAACTTTTGATGTTTCGTGAATCATTGAAAATCAATGCTCACACCCAAAAAGAGGTTATCTAAAAAAATGACTGACCCCTAGTTTGAACAGCCGATCCCGTCCTGGATCGGGCAATCCACTCTGATCCGATTAAAAAATTGATCGTCTCGCCCCGAGATCACTGTTTCCCAAAGAAGTCTCACTTTGTCTCAGGCAAGATGTGCCAATACCGTTCTGGATCAGACCGATACGGATCTGGATCAGGATCAGGATCAGGATCGGAGCCCACCAATCGGCCTCCGATCCAATGATTTCGAACCATGCTCTGACCCATTCAACGGCAGCTAGCTGCCAAGGAAATCTACCAGACCAAAAGAATAAGCCCTGATTAGATGATCATAACTATGAAACCCATCTAAATGTGTAGGTCTCAAAACATTCTCCTCCGTGTATTAGAGATAGAACATCCGGTAGTATTATAACAAGTACAACAAATGCTACAAGCGGTTGGATTGGTAACAATCGAATCATAAGAGAAGAACAATAGGCCCCACAACAGTAACCGTATTAAGAACGGCAATGAGGACGCAACCACAATAATATTTTCAATTTTTTTAAAAATGTCCACCTTTGACCTTCGTCTAGCTTCGTCTCCTTTTTTGCCTGGTCAAGAAATGATGCAACCTCGAAGTTTCTTCGTCAACGCATCAAAGTCCTTTACAGAGATGCCATTTTCAGATCTCCTTCCCTCATTTATAAACCCCCCTTCAAAGTTCAAACAATCCATTAAAGAAACAACAAAAAGGAGAAGAACAAGAAGAACAGACACCTCAAAAAACCTCATCTTCCTTCTTCTGGTAAGAAAGACAACACCCATCTTTTGATTTCTTCCTATTATTTAAAAACTCGTGGTTCGGCTTCTTATTAATTCTATAATAATTCTGCTTAATATCAGGTATAACAATGGAGTTATTCAACAAAGTTGAAGCCGTTAGACTGCGAAGCCATTTGGACAAGTTCTTACTTGCCGAAGAAGATGAAGAAACAGTTCGACAAAGTCGTAATGGATCATCTCGTAAAGTGCAGTGGACGGTTGAGCTCGTCGAAGGGAACAGCCATGTCGTGCGGCTCAAGAGCTGCTACGGTCGATACCTTACCGCCTCCAATGTGCCCTTTCTTTTGGGCATGACAGGGAAGAAGGTCCTCCAGACTGCACCAGGGACAAATTTGGATTCGTTGATTGAATGGGAGCCCATAAGAGATGGATTTCAAGTGAAATTAAGGACTCGAGCCGGAAAATTCTTGCGCGCAAATGGCGGTACGCCGCCTTGGAGGAACTCTATCACTCACGATGTCCCTAAAAGGACTGCTACACACGATTGGGTGTTGTGGTCTGTCGACATGGTGGATATATCACAAGCTGAGTCGTTTTCCGGATATGAATCACAATTATCAAGTTTATCGTCCCTATCGGACGAATATCTCGATTCACTGACGTCATCACCGTTGTCGGGGGCGGCGTCCCTAACAAAGTCCTCCAGATATTCGATGTCGTCGTCGGCCTTAACAAAGTCCCCCGTATATTCTTTTTCATCACAGGTATGGTTTCGAACTTGTTCCATTTAGGCTCTGAATGGTTGCCCTGAATAAGTTTTCTAGAAATGATTTCTACATATAAGGCCCTGCTTGGTATCCAATATGTAGTTTACTGAAAATTTTTGTAGGGAAATATTTGATAATCAAATGTTTGCAATGAGAAACATTTTTGGGAAAATATATATTCGCATAGTTGAAGAGGGGAGAGCTAGCTGTTGGGGGAGACAAGGGAATGAGAGTCATTTGCCTATTGTTTGCAGCCATTTTTTTGCTACAAATATTAGACCACTTTTTTTGGCCAAAAAAATGATTGATTCTAATGCAAATATTTGTTTGATGTTGCCCCACCAAACATTTTGCACACAAACATTTGTAGTGCTACCAAGCAAGGCCTAAATATCATAAAAACTTTTCCTTTGTCAACACTTCCTAACCTACAAAATCCTTTTTCTACAAGGGGAAGGCTCTAGGACCCCCTCTTGGGAATCGCAGATTTCGAGAATATTACGGTGGTTAGCACCATAGTTTAAAAAGGGCCATTATAACGAAAACAACAGCCTTTATAACGGATGCGGACCTCCTCCATTATGTTATGTACCGTTAAAACAAAAATAACGACCATTATTTTCTGAAAAATTATGAAGAAAAATGGCTGTTACTTCCGTTTTTTTTTTTTTTTTCGTTTTTTCTGTTTTTCCCATTTAGGAATCTTGCACTAAAACTATAGATGGATAGTGGGATGATAAAACTTTGCTCCTAAGCGCGTAGGAAGGAAGCTGTACCCTTGCTCCTAAGCTGCTCTCCACCTGACATGTGAGCCATGCTCACGTGACACGTGACAGGCTCCCTACATGTGTCCCCTAAAGTAGTAGTAAATCCCCAAGACCATTACGAGTTTTTGAAGACCACCACACAAATTTAAAGGCCGCATATAATGACCTAGGACGGAAACGGAATTATCTAGAAAATTGTAGGGTAGTTTTGTAATACTCATGAAAAATTGAAAGTATATAATAAAAGTAACTATGGGAATAATAAAGTTCAATTAGGTTAACTAGGGGTGGCACGTGAGTGAGCGTCTTGTGAAGCCCATGTGAGGGGGTGGGGGCTGTTAATATTTGAAAGGTCGGGGGGGTATTACTAATTACAATCAAACTTCAGGGGGTTGACAGAAGCTCTTTTTTTTTCATATAAAAAGAAAAGAGGCTCCAGGAAGTCACGAAAAGTCACGAAAAATAAAATTAAATAAAAAAGAAGACAAAAAGTAGTGCAATCTTCTTAATGTACACGTAAGGGATCTACGGGCGCTTCTATCCTTGAAGATAGAAGACGCTTACGTTAAAAAGTTTTCTAGAGAAAGTGATAGGTACCTAACTATCAACTTTTGTACACCCACCACCCTCACCATGTGAGATTACTATTTTACAACTTTGACTAAAAACAGGTGGTGGGCTATCTTACAACTAGGGGTGTAATTAACGGATAGTCGAAAATTTGCTTCCCAAAAAAATAAAAAATTCGAAAAATCAAAAAATCGAATTCGAATTAGAAGTAGAATTCGAATTCTTATTCGAATAATCAAATATTATTTAAAAATTTGGGATTTACATATTTTTGAGTAAGCAGTAGAACAACCGCAGGGTCTTCCAACAGTGACAGCTGAACTAACCAGATGGACCGCCCAACACCTTGGGTTCGGATTCGGATTCGGATTCGGATCTGTTTATATTGGATAAGAATATCCGTGGACAACCCTAATTACAACCTTACCTATGTTTTTAAGGAGTATCTCACATTAGATAATGTTTGGGATACTTTACAGTCAGCACCACGTGTCCATGCAGATTAGCTTCAATCCTTATTTTCCAAACGATTTTATTGAAGACATTGATTGGTAGTGTACCGTTAGATACAAGAGATGAATGGTCGATGAGGTAGTAACTTTATTAATATTAATTATTCTTGAAAAAACCCTTTTATGACATCACTGTTCTCTCATCCAACAACTGACATTAAGGCGTGATAATAGCCGTTTCCTTTCATTTATTTCACGGGAATAAACGATGAACGGTTTTCTGGAGTATGGGTTCAAACCTATTCACTGCACAAGACATTATTTCTTACAAGTGGCATCATCTTATATGTCCACGTGTTTTGCCACTGTTTTAAGTTTTAGCGTGATAGAAACAAATTTTGACCTGGCGGTCGGAACTAGGAAGAACCAAGAAATAAAGGCTCGTTATATAACAAGGTCTACCTCACACCGAAAAACGTGAGGTGGCACGATTTTTGCTACCTGGGCCCACTGACCGTATGGATGTTTAGCCCATCTTCGTAGACAGATTACCAATCATGGGAGATTTTTGGTATGCATATCTATCAAGGTCCATGCAGTCAATGGGCCCAGAGGTAGCTGTGAGTAACAAAAATCGTGTTACCTGACGCCACAAAGCGTGAGGTATATATACCTTGTGACATCTCTTCCTAAAATAGAAAAAAAAAAAACACATGTTTGTGAGCAATTTTCAACGTTCCCACCTGGCGTCTGTGCACAAGCGAAGCCACCTTGCAGTTTCCTTTTGTCGACGGACGCGTTTCAAAAACCCGCAGCCCATTTAATAAGTCAATCAGAGAAGAAGAAGAAAACAATCTCAGATTTCTTCTTCGATCGGAATTCTATTTTTGTTTGATTGCAGAGATCTCTCTTTAACAACCAAATCCCTTTCTCTCTTCCTCTCTTTCTCTTTATCAGAAGGGAATGGAAATCTTCCACAATGCCAAAGCCGTTCGTCTCCGGAGCCACCACGAGAAGTACTTACTCGCGGAGGAGGACGAAGAATCAGTTTGCCAAGACCGCAACGGGTCGTCCAAGAGAGCGAAATGGACTGTTGAGTTCGTCGATGGGATGGACACTAACTTTATCCGTCTCAAGAGCTGCTATGGTAAATACCTCACGGCGTCCAACGCCCCTTTTCTTCTTGGGATGACGGGGAGAAAAGTCCTTCAAACTCTCCCCAGACGATTGGATTCTTCGCTCGAGTGGGAACCCATTAGAGAAGGAGTTCAGGTTAAGCTAAAGACTCGCTACGGTAACTTCCTTCGTGCAAACGGAGGTATCCCGCCTTGGAGAAATTCCATCACTCACGACGTCCCTAATCGAACTGCTACTCAAGATTGGGTCTTGTGGGATGTTGATATCGTGGAGATTCTAGTTAAATCTCCCTCCCAACCTCCACCTCCACCTCCACCTCCTCAACCTACTTCATCTTCACCCCCCTCAACCAAAACCCACAAATTGTCTAAACTAGAGGTTTGATTTCAATCCCTTTTCTTTCTTTCTTTCTTTTTTTTTTTCCCTTTTTTCTAGGTCTTGTTTGATTTAAAGTTGCAATTTTTTTTGTGGTTGGCAGTCGAGTGATTCTTTGATCAGTTCACCACCGAAGGTAGACGGTCGGACAATCTATTTCTATGTTGCGGATGACAACGGTAAAATCGACGAATCCATTGAAGCCCCTTCATTCATTTTTAAGGGGACTAAGGTAGATGAGTTGACTCGGAAGTTGGAAGAAGAAACAGAGCTTGAAGATATCATTGTGTGTACTCGCAATCCAGTGAGGGGAAATCTTTATCCTCTTCGTTTGCAACTCCCTCCCAACAAGACAACTATGCAAGTTGTTGTAGTTACGGCGTCATCACAAAGTGAGTTTTTTTGCATTTCTCGGCACTTTATTATGTGTTTTTCTTTGATTCTATGAACTCTGTTGTAGACTTGTCGTAGCTTCTTTCGCCGAATTATCTTCGAATTTCAATTTTTAACTTATTAAACAGTACTATATAGTTGGTTTAGACATGATTGAATGGCGGAATTGGATTCATGCAGCCGACACGATACCGTTGGGAAAAGGCTTATGATGATGATGATGATGAAACAATACTATATAGTGTTCTAGATATGAGATGGGTTTACCAATGTTGAATCACACCAAAATTGAACCTACCTCTGAATGTGGTATTCAGCCCCATGAAGGGGTATTATTAAAACGACACACCATTGGGCTATCTAAATCCAAACCGCCTTATTGATTGCTAGGCATCTAAAAGCCAACTTTTCTTTTTTTCTTTTTTAGGTATTCAATACAAATTTAGCAACACATTACCTGTTTAGTTCTTTAACATTAAACTAGGACATCTGTTCAACATTGGGGATCTGATTGTTTCGCTTAACCAAGGTTTTATACTTGATCCTATGACTACTTATTGGGTAGCTCTGCCTCTGTATTTCCTGAGAAGTGAAAATTTGGAGTTGTGAGAACTTCTCAAATCTGTGTCGTCTTCATCTTTGTGATGATTGTTCTTCTAGTCAATATGTTCACCTTATCATACCATAAAATGTTCAAATTGTAATTTCTTCAGCTAATCTATCATAAATCATAAACTAGTTAAAATATTGATAGGTTTGACCAGAGTAAACCTAAGTGGGAAGGAAAATGACAACCCTGTGTAGCAAACCAAACAATTGTAAATGAATCTAACGCTGGTAGAGAGAGATGCGATAATTCTCTCATTTAGAGTTGATGATTTAAATGTGTACATTGGTTACATCAAAGATTTAAGTTACTTAGTTGTAATCAGTGTCTTAAAAAGCAATTGAGGCTTACGCCTCGGGGTGAGTTCCCCAAAACGCACGAGGCTTTTAAGAAAAACGTAAAAGCTCGTAAGGCATACACCTGAGTCGCTGAGGCTTTAAAAAAGGCTTGCACCTTAGGCCTTTTACAAGTTTATTAACACCTCGTGTATGAGTTGTGCACCTCACATGACCAATATATGATGAAATTTCTGTTCCTCTTCACACTCTTCCCCTCAGTCAACTCCATGGACCAAAAAAGGATCCTCCACAAGATAAACCTCTAGAACCAAAGGAACTAATCCAACTTTACAGACGAAATTTTAACCAAAAAGGCCCGTTTAGAGATGTCCAAAGTATTGAGGAAATGAATTCAGTGGATGTGATACAGATTCTCCCTCCACCTGCAAATCATATTAATGTTTGAAAACTGTTACTACTGATTTTTAAAATGGTCAAAAGCCAGTATACCAAGATGAAAGTACTCTGCAAGTAACTCCTTTCCAAACTCTCCTACTCGATCCAACCAAAGGTAGATAAACATCTTCAAGATGAACAAATGCTATTCGATAACCAAATTTCTTCCTCTCTTAAGCACTGACATGACACTTTTTCCCCCTCCTTTTGTGCATGAATGCACGTGCACACACATATTGACAACAAATTCCCTAGGGCCATGATAGAGAAGAAACTGAAGCTTATTAAACACTTCAGTTGTTTCTATTTCTAATTTAACATCAACTTCTCTTTTTATCAGCTTCATAAAATGTATTTGCTGAGGCACAGTGAACTCACTAAAATTCTTGCAACGCAGGGTTTTCTTTCATCTGCTCATGTACAGATGTAGTCATAAGTTGTGTACTTGATTCTGATCTGATATTTTATACGCGAGGAACTTTATTCTTTTGATGCATCTTGGTTGCTTATTCAGACTGATTTTGTAGAATACTATCAATCATGTCAATACTGGGTAGTCTGAACAAGTTATGACATGATTTCATGCTGGCTCTCTAGCCATCTTAGCTCTATACTTTATGATTTCATGCTACATTCAGCTTACTATTTTTCGATATATGATTTCATTTTATCCATTGGCTCACTGGCTTTACTTTGTGTTCTTGTATCAGTGGCAAGAGATTTTGAAACATCAGGCCTGCTGTAAAATGAGCTGCGGTTGGACTCGACCTTTTTTGTGTAACATACAAATTCACATACGATGTATATTCTCCCTCGGGCATGCTTGCTGAAACTTGCTGGAATCAGCTGGAATGGTTCTCATTGATGGTTTGCCTTCGTACCCCCCGTTGAATTGTTATCGCGAGGGATTATTGATTATTGTTATGGCAGAGGGTGAAATCTTGTTCTACTTGGCAGCAATATGTGATTGAAAACCTTGTTCCTTTGGGGACCTGGGCAACTGTTCTGGTGTACATTTTTTATGAATGATTTATTGTTTGGTGAGGGATGATAACTAGTGACTTCCATTGTTCTCTCTGCAATAATGTTTACGCTTTTTTTAGTTTTTAGTTTATTTGTTGGAGAAAGGATTGGATCTTTCATGTGAGCAATCTGTTGAAGATGCAGATTAAAGAACTCGTTTATTCGTGTTCTCAGGATGAATAGTCAGACAAAAGTTTCACTGGCTATTGAGAACGAATCAAATCAAATCAAATGGTTCTATTTCTCAATCGTCAACACGAAAGCAATGCAGAACTTGATTGAAACTAGTCTCTCCCTTGATTATGGCCTACTCAAAGCGACTACATCTGCAATGGAGAAGGCCAGATGGATCCCATCAAGGATGTCTCCTATGCAGAAAATAAACCTGAACAAATTGCTAAATCCATCCAACCAGTTGCTTTTAGATGGTTCTGATGGGTATAATAAATCGAATGGTGTTATAAACTCTCTACATTTGCACCACCTGTACAGCACAGATCTGAACAGAGGTTACTCATGCACACGTTCGGATCCAATCTCAAATTTTGAGAAAACCAGTCAAATAGCACAAATGAATGATTTCGAACATAAAATATATCCAGATGTCTGATTAAACTGGAATGATTAACAGAAGATTAGCATGGCCACTCGAACCCGGTGGTGGATGCAGATGCAGTTATATTGGAAGATCGGTGCGTGTAGCTTTTGATCGTAACTTCAAGTAGAATGAATATAGTGAGAACTAGGAAAAATGCGAATGCAGGGTTGAATGCGGGGTTCCATGCACACAGCTGGGCTGGGTGGCCATAGATTTAAAAGACTTGGTCATTTTCTTGAATAAGGACCATTTGCCCCAGGCTCAGCAACTCCTAGGGAAAAGACCAGAAGGTAAGTTCCTTCCACAAGATTGAACCCTCTGGTCACTACTCTTAACAGACTATTTGTGACTTGTGTGCGTTCATGGATTTTTTTTTCCGTGACTGTCAGGTATCTGCTGGAACAACAAATCCAGCTTGATCGGCCTTCTCCATCACTTTCAATTGGCATAATGAGATGATAATAATGTTAATTTCTGCAGACTTGGGCAAATAAAGGTTCCCTCAAGAAATCTTATGTCGAGTATCCGTTACTTCCCAAATCAAATATCAGGAGCTGTTGATTTAGTGAACTTTGGGTTCTCCTCCTAAACAAAATCCTTCACAAAATAACCCATCAGTAGCACCTTTTTTATTACATTCTGGATCTATATAAACTACATTCCCCCTAACTGCTAATTATGTCTTATTTAACAAATATACAGAAAATTTCATACTGAAGAAAAAGAGTCAATATGGTAGCCCGTGAACTTCATATTAAATAATCTTGTGGGTTCCCGACACCAAAGATCATACACCCACAGCATTTGAAGATGCTAGCATAAGAAAATGAAATTATGATGACAACAAACATCTTCCCCAGAGTCCAGACCACTTGACAGTCTTCGGGATTTGTGTAGTGCGAACTCCGAGGACCATCAGCGATCTGAACCTAGCTACCTGCTGTAAGTAATATGCTTATATCTACAAGAAGCTATTGGTGATCGGGTTGCAATCGACGTAGCTTCAAGTTTGGGAGGTATTTCTATGTTTCCCCGAAAATGAAAGTCTGCTGTAAAAGCTTGCAGAGGAGACAAAAACTCACCAAAATATACCCACCTTGGCATTAGCAGTTGTGGGTTCTTCCAGTATGAGAGTGGAACACAAATGCCAAGAAAAAAACTGCTGCATGAATTAAATTCATAGACATGAAGATGGGAAAAGATATAATAAGGAGACGAAGAAAAACAGCACATTTAACTTCTATCATCACTTTTACCTCTCCCCTTCACTTTTTTTCTTTTCAATTTAATGTTGAGATGTAACTCTTTACAAAGTAAAATTTGCCCAAATCAACAATAACTAATCATGCAGTTCACAGTGAAAGTAGAATCTCAGCCTCTAAGAAGAATAGAGAATACATTTTTTTTCGCATTGGCATCATCAAGACACATATAACTGTAAGCTACAGTATTGAAAGCCAAGGAGCTGTAACGTTTTCTATGCACAGGACCACTTCAACTCCACAAAATCGAACTATCTCTGAGTCAATTTGGATCCAATTAAACTGGTATTCCCTGTATAGGACCATGCTGAACGTTGCCAACAATCAGCCAGTCATAGTATCATTGCCATTGAGAAGGCAGCACGGCTCCTTTGGTTCATCCATGCCAAGCAACACTTGTTACTTCCCTTCCCTTCAATTATGCCACCTTATTGGGGGAAAAAAAAGAAAAGCAAAAAAAAAAGAGAGAGAGAGAGAAGCCCACGGACAGGAACCCAGCTTTTGCCGATACGGAGTTTGTGGCTGAAAGGAACCAACACCGATACTAGTTCTTCGATCATCTGATTTCCTCAATTCAAAATAAAACCTCTTTTAATACAGTGTGTTTCTCCGGGAGGCCAGTTGCTCCTACAAAATCTCTTCATTTCACTTCAAAACTTTTGACTGCTTAGAAACAAAATCCGCAAATCTCGCTGCCATATTGCAGGATTGATTATGACCAGTGATACATCATCGTAGATGATAAATGAACAAAAAGCCACACTAGACTTGTCGTACCCCGGTTGAGCAAATAGTGAGACATTCTCGAGGTAATAGCTAATTTATAGCTTCAAAGAAAAGAACCTGAGGCTGTAGATGCCCTCTTTTACACATGGTTAGAACGTCGTCCCAGCCACCAATTACCTAGAGGAGTCAAATTTGATCATAAAAACCAGAGAGTGAATCATTATAATCACATATTGTAACCGAGTGAACTTTACCTTGACAGTTCTGTCATCATACATGATCCATCGTCCATGCTCATGGCTGTAGGCAAAGCAGTGATAATGTTGCCCATAATAACAAACCTATGAATTAGAGTAACAATAATCAGGGCCAAAAATGATGTGGTGAACAGGTACCCTCACAATCATAATTGACTAACATCAAAATACATGTAGAGCACAGCAACACCAATAAGTTGGCGCAGTTCAAGGTAAGCTAGAATAGTTATCATCAATTTCCAGTGTTGCAACTGTTGAGATGTGTCGACATGTATATTATCCTCAGGAGGAGGGTATTGCATACTTTACACAGGTAGTCAAATTTTTGTTCTTTTTGTATATAATTGTAATACTCTGCCTGAGTCTGATGAAACACAATCCCCACATCTGAGAATTTTCTTAACCTTCTCCAAATTTCATGGTATCAGAGCCCGACCCTCTAGAATTTCCGTTCTCTTTGAGGATCTTCAATGAACTAAGGTGAATCATTCACTAATTCTACAAATACCTGATATTTGCTTCCTATGCTGATCATACTACCAGAAAGATAAGGGCTCATATCTCCCTCATTTTTTAATTCTTTGGCATTTTATTAGATTTTTTTTCTTGCTTCTTGTCTTGATGGTTTTTCAAGTCTCTCAATCTTTAGAAAAATCATCGGTTTCAAGTTTATATTTTATTCTCTTGAGCTGTTTCTGGAAACCACTTGGATCTTGTATCAATTCTCATTTTATGAATGCTCCAAATAAGTCCCACTCAATCCTTCATTATCAGAGAATTTAGGGAGCAAGCAATAAGAAGAGGCGTTACTGTAGATTGAATAGACGGTACTATCTAAATACACATCGACCAGTAATAGAAATAGGATCCCTGATTCATATTGCTTTTACTTCTATTCTAAACAAAATTTAGATACCAGCCCTTCAATCCTTTTCCTAGACTATGTTACAAATGTCAGTTAGTGGGTTCTAATGAGAAAAGCAAAAGTTACTGTGCAGGAAAAGTCACAGAGTGGTGCAGAAATAAGACAAGAATTTGGGGAAATGCAGAAATAATTAGAATGAACTTGCCAAGAAGAGAAACAACTTCAAAGGAGTAGCATTTTTTCTATCGGCTTTCATCAGAAAATTGAGCCAATGAAGATCATTGATCCAATTGACAGAACCAAAATAGTTCTTTGTTAATCTCAGTAACAAAAGCAACTTAAGATCAATATCTCAATCATAAGGTAGCACTATTTGTGAGAGTTATCCATGCATACCACTGAAACCAGGCAATGTCTGTTCCCTGGATCTAGACCTCGATACAGCACACCAATATCTAACTCGGTGGTTATGGCATCCAATGTTGCCGATATGTCATCTGCACTCTCACAGGTATTCTGCCAACCCAGAACTGCAATATGCAAAAGGGTCCAGTTACAGATTTCTAACAAAGAAAACACTACTGATCATGTAGCAGAATGATAGATCTCTCAACAATATGACAACTTTTACCTGTTGTGAACACGTGAGGAGGAGTTGAAAGAAAATGATGGATATAGTTGAGTTCGCCACAGCCCCCTACCTCTGGATCAGGGTCACAGGCTAACTGGTGATTCCTCTCTACAGACTTCAAAAGCTCGTCAAAAGAGCTATATTTACACTCAATCTGAGGGAAAAAGAATCCATTCTTAATAGCCTTGTAGCTAATTTAACAAACACATCATAACTCTCAGGTATAAATTTGCTATTATATCTTAAACATAATAGCTCCCCAGTTATAAATTTTCTAATTTATCTTAGGAAACAACTGTTCATATGAGACATGCCTTCATTGTCCGGAGCGCGCTGGCGTTGATGTTGTGAAAAAACGAAGTGTATTTAAAATGTCTGGACTCCACACTACAGCTGTAGCAGTTCATCTGTTCAAAGATGTTCATTCCAAAAAGAGTATGTGCTATGCAAGCATTGTTTGCACATTCCCAAGAGCCCGGGCAATTACTTTCTTCTGATTCAGTATCCGAAACACCCGAACCAGAAGTACATGAGCGATGAAGACACTCAAAGATGACTACCAATACTTCAGAAGCATCATTCATCTGCGCCTGTAATTAACATTACACCTATCAGATCTATTTCACTAATAAGAGAACAAAATTATTGGACAATTTCCATGTCTACAAATTATAATTTTAGAGCATAGGTGAAGATAAAATTCTGTGCAACCATTGGCTGTTACAAGTTCCACTATAAAATAGAAACTAGACAAACAGAACGAGAGACCACCAGAGTCCTGTGAACTTACCTCCTGGAAGAAATTACTATGAGGATACAGGTTGCTTAGAGCAATCCTCAGACCAGTAGGAGCAACAGCTTCTCTTCGTGTGTCTGCAGACGCCATACTCAAGGCAGTAAAAATATCTTTTAACGCACAGACAACACAAGGATCCCCGACATGCACATGCAATGACGACTTCTTCAGGAATTCATCTCGGAAACGTCTTATATGCCATAAAGACTGCATTTCACAAGAAAGATTAATCCTTTCAGGCCATAGAAAAAGTAAAAGTGAAGCAATGCATTATTAAAAGATAGTAGAAATGGAAAGCTCTTAGAAAACTATGGAACGCTGACCTGTATTATTACATTCAGAAAGCAATTGTATTCACCAACTTCATTTTTTAGCCCTGTCCCAAACACATTCATTTTGTTCACACTGTTAACCATGACTTCACTTTGTGCAGCCCCAGAATCATCTGCTTCGGGAGATATCTTTGGAGGCACTCTTGGCCCTGGAACCACGGGCAAATTTTGATGCGCTTGATATGTGTCTTGAAATAAAGCAACAAAAATAAAGGGTCAGAATGTTGCCAATATTGCTTAATGACTCCATGGAACAGGGCAATGACAATACAAGGTCAGTATAATCCTATTCTTGTGAGTTCTGAGCTACAGGATATCACATTTGGGCCCATTCACTGGATGATCTGAGTCGGTCCATATGTGCACAATGTGTCGGTAAGGAAGCATCAATGGTTACTGAAATGTTTTCCTCCATTGGACACTTCCCTTGTATATAGAAAGAGAGCTATAAGGAGAAAAGTAGAAATCACTTCCAATGAACGTTTCGAAAAAAGTGACCTATTGTGATTGAATACCATTGGAAGACTGTAAATCAGAAGGCCTCTTTGACTAGGTATTAGGATGTGCTAATAAGCAGAAATTTGTGGCTTTTGAAGTATTATGCTAGATACCAAGACCTTTTATGAATAATTTTCTGTTGCATGACTAACCTAGTAAGACGTAGGCCACCTTTATATGCTTCATGGTGGGCCACCGCCTTTAAAAAAAAATACCAAAGACACATTTGGCTTGGTTGAAAGAAAACTAAATGCTGTGGTACCTGGATACCTAAAATGTTTACCGTACCCATATCAACAAGATAAGATACCAATACTGGTCTTGGATACTTGTAGCATATTTTTTTTATTTCCTATAGAACAATATTTTTCATTAGTATTTGTTATTGTTATGCATCATTTAACATAAAATTTAAATGCTTCAACATAAAAAATATCACATGCTTGAGAGAATCACATGCTTCACTTCATTCCCATACATGTGACATTGTCCAATGTGAATAAGAAGCCCAATCAAATAATCACGGGCAAATCAATCCACCTTCATAGAGGAAAATGTGGGTAATGTACATGGACACCATCTGACACATGATTCCCAAACTTGTAACCCCTCCTTTAAGACATGTAACCTCTCCCATAACTTGGTCCAAAAGCTATGGTTGAACTCTAAAAATAGGGGAAGTGGCCTTGGTTTGTAGCCAAGGCTTAAAATCTAGGTCGGAGTGACTCCAAAACCGAGACATACCAACTGAGAAGATATGATACAAATTGAGACAGATACCTAGTGTATTGTTTCAGTCATCCACAGTAACAAGATGCCTCAACCGTGACGTTCTGAGACGGAACGACACTTTGAACCATGTTTGTAGCATTGAATTTGAAAACTAAGGTGTGGAGTATCTTTGGGCTGCCTTCAAGAAATCTCTTTTACGTTTTACCTTCTTCTGAGGATACAAAGCGGTTCAGCCCTCCAAAGAAGTCATCTAGTCAAACTCGAGGATGAGTTCTTTTCCAAATAGGGGAGAATGATGCAACAAGAAGTATTGAGCCTTCTAAATCAAGAATTTGAGACTAACAAAGGAGCAAGGTATTAAATTTCTTTTATTTTACGAATATTTCTATTTCGAGGTAGTCTGACAGGAAACATTACTTAGTGTAAATAAAGAGCATCCTCATGGTAGAAGAAGCCCACGCTAGTTTTTGTGGAGGCTTTATTAATTTGCCAGACTCATGTGCCTTCTAGAACCAGGAGAGTTCCCTTGCTCTAGCTGCGTACGATTAGCCAGCTATTTCACGAAATATTTCGATTATTTTCTAGAAAAGTGCCTATGCCGGCCATGCATAGGCACTTTCTAGGAGATCTTCTAAGGGTGCGAAAAGGATTTCTTGTGCTGAAGAAGTAATGGGACCCATAGAGGACGTTATTGCCCCTATCGCAAAGGTTCAAGCTATGATTCTTGTAGAAGACTCTGGATATGCTTTGGAGGCTGAAGGAGGGGAGTGCGAAGATGATCTAGAGGGTCCGTCGGAGCCTTCGGAGTGGGTGTTGAGGAAGATCATGGACTTCGGAAGGTTTTTGGGCTTGTCCTATGGTGGCCACGATCATGGAGAAATCAGGAGTCATAATAGCGGAAAAGATAAACCAGGATCTTGTTACAGTTCATCCTCCAAAAAAAAAAGCAGGTCAAATTGTCTAGAGAAATTCAGAGTTTGGTTTGTCCGTTTAACTCAGGGGACATGTTGGTCTAAAACAGTCACGGAAGAGGGAGAAAGATTAGTGGTGATAAATGAAGCTAAAAATTATGTCATGGAATGTTCGAGGGTTAGGAAATAAAGAAAAGAGGGTGGTAGTAAAAAGCAGTGTTCGAAAACTCGACTCGACTCGAAAGTCTGGGACTCTAGCAAGTTGTGTTAATTCGAAGACTCGACTTGATTAGAAACAACTCGACTCGAGAATAAGTTTGAGAACAAATTTTTAAAATACACGTACGGTCTTAAACTTATAAAAATTTCTAAGATATAATATTGTGCCAATTATATTAATTTATAATATAGTTGTTTGAGTGAACGTAATTGTTGTTTGATGAATTCTGGGTAAACCTTCGCTCACCCCGTCACAACCCACAATACGGGCCACGTGGCACACTCTAGTGGACGCTGACCGTATTGATGTTTGGCCAATCACTAAGTGGACCCATAAACCTGATCAATGATTGCTAGGCGTGGATTGAAGTTATTTTCATGTGTTGATTTTAACTGCAGGAATTTGGACATTATTGAGCGTTATTTGGGTGCAAAGATCCAAAGGTTGTAAATCACTAATCAAGGAAGGCAACTACAAACGACGACTGTGAACGATGAAGCCAATGACAACTACAACGACGACGGAAAAACGATGAGGGGTGGCTGGGTGAAACCATAGTATTAAGAATAGGGGTAGGGTTCTTTAATTTTTTTTTTTTTGTGTATTTATATTTATTTATATGGAAGTCAAAAGATTTACTCGATCGAGTCGAGTCGAGTTGTCAATTTTCCGAGGAAATCGACGAGTCAACCCAAAACTCGATCGAGTTTTTTTCCATTCGAGTTTTTCGCAAGTCAACTCGAAAATCAACCGAGTCGAGTCAACGCAGCCGAGTTTCGAGTTAACTCGACGAGTTTTAAAACACTGGTAAAAAACATGATCAAGAGATGGGGAGCTAGCATAGTTATACTTCAAGAAACAAAAGTGGAAAATTTAAATTAAGCTCTTATTAGGGAGCTTTGTGGTTATTTGGAGTATGGATGGCATGATCTTCCAGTGATTGGAACTTCGGGAGGGGAAAATTCTTAGAAGTGGCCGAAGTTCTGGTGGGAGCATTTTCGGTTACTATTCGTTGTAAATGTGTGGGAGATCAGCTTTACTGGATTCTTTCAGGGTGTACGGGCCATCGGTGGGTTATCTTCGGGAACAATTTTGGAAAGAGCGGATGATATTGTGTCTATGGGACGAACCGTGGTGTATCAGAGGGGATTTCAACGTTATTCAGTTTGCGCATGAGAAAAATGTAGGGGAAGAATGACCAAAAGCATGAGGGATTTCAACAATTCCATTAACAGAAATTGTTTGATGAACCTTCCAATGGGCGGGGGCATGTACACATGGTCCAATAACCAAGAAGATCCTACTTTATGTAGACTAGACTGATTTTTAGTATCTTCTAGTTGGGAGGATCACTTTCGTGGTATCTCATTGGTGGCGATCCCTAGGCCTGTCTCAGACTATAGTCCTTTACTTCTAGATTGTGGTGACTTTAACTCGCAGCCTATTCCCTTCCGATTTGAGAATATGTGGTTATCGAACCAAATATTCAAGTACAAGGTAGAGGAGTGGTGGAAGTCCTCTTTTACAGAAAGGCGGGGGTTGTTTTCATACTTAAAGTCAAAGCACTCAAGGAAACAATGAAGACATGGAATCAGGAGGAATTTGGGAGAATTGATCAGTGAAAGGGTCTTTTGCTTAAGGAGATGTCCTTGATCGATCAGAAGGAGGAAGTAGGGCATTTATCTATGGAGGAAAGAGCTAGTAGAATTAAGTTGAAAGCCGAGTACCAACAGACAGTTAAGATGGAGGAAATCATTTGGAAGCAAAAATCCATAATTAGGTGGTTGAAAGAGGGAGACAACAACACCAAACTCTTTCATAAAATGGCGAGTGCTCATAGAAGACAATCATGTAGCTCGTCTCAAAATCCGAGGAAACTGGCTGGAGGATGAGGAGAGCATCAGGGAAGGGGTGGTAGGCTTTTATTCAAATCTCTATTCAAAATCTCATTCTTTCAGACCACTGTTAGATGGTCTCTCTTTTGATCAGATTAGTCTTGGGGATAGGGAGCATTTAGAGAGGCCTTTTGAGGAGGAGGTTCTTCGTGCAATTTCAGAGTTGGCTGGCGACAAGGCTCCTGTCCAAACGGTTTTTCTATAGTATTTTTCAAACAATGTTGGGATGTTACTGGGACGGATTTTATAAAATTGTGATGGAATTTCATGACGAAGGGTATTTGGACTACAAATCAAAGTGTACATTCATAGCTATGATTCCTAAGAAGCAAGGGGCGGACGACATTGCAGATTTTAGGCCTATTAGTTTGGTGGGGAGTATATACAAGATTATTACTAAGATGCTTGCTTCGAGGATTCGTGCAGTATTGTCGTTGGTTATAGTGCCGAACCAAGGGGCTTTTGTCAGGGGACGTCAGATCTTGGATGGGATTCTCATTGCAAATGAGTGTGTTGATTCCAGATTTAAGAAGGGAGAAACGGGAGTTATGTGCAAGATTAATAGGGAAAAGGCTTATGATCATGAGGATTGGAGATTCCTTGACTACATGTTAACGAGGATGGGCTTCGGTGAAAAGTGGAGGAAGCGGATTTGGAAATGTATTTCGTCTGCTTCTTTCTCTATTTTGGTGAATGGATCTCCAGTTGGTTTTTTCAAGTTCCAAAGGGTTGAGGCAGGGTGATCCGCTATCCCCTTTTCTATTTATAGTGGTGGTGGAAGCTTTAAGAAGCATGATTGCTAGAGCGGTGAGTATCAGAGAGCTGGAGGGCTTTGAGGTAGCCAGAGGAGTCCCTGCAATCTCACACTTACAGTTTGCAGACGATACTCTAGTCTTCGTTGATCCCTCAGTTTCACAACTCAGATTCCTCAGAGAATTATCATGTTGTTTCGAAGCAGTATCAGGGTTGCGCGTGCATTGACCAAAAGCAAAGTGTAGGGGGTGGGCGAGATGGAGAATATGTCAAATTTGGCGAGTATCCTCGGGTGTAGAATTGAAAGTCTGCCAACTACTTATTTGGGCCTTCCATTAGGGGCATCTTATAGATCAAAATCTATATGTGATCCAGTGATAGAAAGATTTGAGAGGCAGCTAGCATTATAGAAGGCGATATATCTTTCTAAAGGGGGAAAAGTGGTTCTAATCAGAAGTGTTCTATCCAGCTTATTTATTATCTGTCTTTGTTCTCGATCTCGAGTAGTGTTTTACGTATTTTGGAGAAACTCATGAGGGACTTCTTATGGCATCATAGGGAGAACTCTAATAAGGTACATTTGGTTGCTTGGAAGTCAGTGTGCAAGTCAAAGGAAAAAGGAGGATTGGGTATCAAAAGCATTAAGATTGTGAACAAGGCGCTCCTGGGTAAATTGCCTTGGAGGTTTGAGAAGGAGAATTCAAGCTTATGGCGTAAGGTAACAACGGGTAAATACAGGGAAAAGCTATATGGAAGGGAAAATAGAATGGTTCGAAGTGCGTACGGATGTAGTGTGGAGGGGAATCACGAAGATATCGACAGACTTTTTGCAAGGTATTCGATTAGGTGTTGGTTCAAGGGAGAGAATTAGTTTCCAGAAGGATGTTTCGTGTGGAGAAGCTTCGTTACAAACTGAGTTCCCGAAACTATTTACTCTATCTGAGAGAAAGACTTGGTCGTTTCGGGATTGTGCTGATGAAGGGGGGGAGGTTAGTGTGTGAGATTTCAGATTTAGGAGGAATCTCAATGATTGGGAGATAGAACCCATAACTAGATTGCTTTCTCGATTAAACGATGTTCATCTGCAACCTTTGGTTCAAGATAAGTGGGAATGGAAATGGACTAAGGGAGGTTTGTTCTTAGTTCGTTCGTTATACGAGGGTATGGAAAAATCTCCAAGTATCAATTTTCCAATATCGCTGGTTTGGCGTTCGAAAGTTCCGCAAAAGATCACGTTCTTTGTTTGGCTGACTTCCTTGGAGAAAATATTGATAGTGGATTACTTGATTACTAGAGGCTTTATAATTATAGATTATTGCTCGATGTGCAAGCAACATGGGGAAATTGTTAATCATCTTAAGCTACATTGCACTAAAGCCAAGGAGGTATGGTCATCTCTTTTTCTGGAGTTTTGGAATATATTGGGTGATGCCGGTTTCATTTATGGAGCTCCTCGTTAGTTGGCAAACCAAAGCTCTTTCGAAAAGAGGTCGTATTTTCTGGAGAATGCTGCCATTTGCGATAGCCTGGGGTATCTGGAGGGAGAGAAATCAAAGAATAATTGAAGACAAATGTGGAGACTTGGCCTCGATCATTCTTAACATTAAAGGGATGTTTTTCCTCTGGTCCAAAGGGTTCGAGGAATGTAGAGGGATCTTTTTTTAGGACCTCGTATTTTGTGGGAACATTCTTTATTCTAAGGATGTTTGAAGCTAGAATTCATATTCACTTTTTGTTGCTCTTTTTTTTCCTATTTCCGTCTCTTGTAGGTCATTTCGACCTCCTTAGCTAAACTGTGTATTTTGTTTGGCTTTTGCCTCTTTAATGATAAATTTTCCTTGTCAAAAAAAAAAAAGAGCTTAAACACTTGGCCACGTTACCCAAGGAGGAATCTCGTTCTCCCCTAAAAAATGTTTAGGGAAAAGGTAACCACATTAGCAAGGGAAATCCAAGGCCTAGTGGATGCACAAAGCCAAATGGAGTTGGTAGAATGGAGAAGCAGCAGAAGGAAGGGGAGGGGAAAAGAGGTCGGCCATGAAGAAGCTTAACTTCTTAACCTGGAATGTTAGGGGTCTCGAGAGTAAGGAAAGAAGGTCAGTTTATAGGTGCGTATTTCAAAGGTGGAGGCGGACATTGTAGTGTTGCAAGAGACTAGGAAGGAAGTTTTGACTGATGGGGAGGTGGACCTATGGGGCAGTCCAAAATGTGGGTGGGAAGTGTTACCGGCTAGGGGATCAACAGGTGGTATTTCAGTCGTTTGGAACAACACTAAAATTGTGGTAGATGACTCTTTTATAGGGGAGTTCTCGGTTTCAGTTCTTTGCAAGGACATGGATGATCAAAGTCTCTGGGTGCTCACAAGGGTTTATGGGCCCACCAACCATAGTAGGAGAAGAGAGCTTTGGTCGGAGCTCGATGTTGTTTGAGGAAGGTGGAGGCAACCATGGTGCATAGGGATTAGGGGGTGATTTTAATGTCATCCGTTTCTTGAGTGAGAAGAAAGGTAAGAGTAGGCTGACGAGTAGTATCAGAGATTTTGACGCTTTTGTTGAAAGGAATCGCCTTCTTTTCTCTTTAATATTGTGGTGGAGGCTCTCGAAAGAATGATCGATAGGGCGGTGGACAAAAGGCTGATAGATTATTTTCAAGTAGAGGAGTCAAGCCCCATGATATCCCACTTACAGTTTGCTGATGACACCTTAGTCTTCTTGGGAGCAGCCTGGGACCAGTGTTCTCTGTTGAAAGGGACTCTTGCTCGCTATGAGGCAGTTTTAGGCCTTAAGGTGAACTTCTCCAAAAGCAAGTTATACATGGTCGGTGAGGTTGAGAACATTGTGGACCTTGCTTCCTCATTAGGAGTCCTCGTTGCATCTTTCCCAACTTCTTATCTTGGCCTGCCTCTTGGTGTGCCATACAGTTCTACAGTGTTGTGGGCAGTGTCACAAAAATCTCCGATTTTTTTAAAAATCTCCAAAATTCTCCGAATTTTTGAATTCACGAATCAATCGCCGATTAATCGGCAAAATCAGCAAAATCTCCGATTAATCAAAAAACTCGCCGATCAATCAACGATTTTGCCGAATTTTGCCGATTAATCAACTGAGACCCATTTTTTTCCACTTACGATTTCGATTTTTGCCGATTTTGGAATTATGAATGATATATCATACTTATAAGTTATGAGTTAATGACTTATTATTATGGAATTATAGATGTGCTTTTCACCATATAAATGTGTTTTGTTAAAAACATTTATAACTTGACAAATGTCATGATATATATTTTTTATTTTTGCCGATTTCTGTCAATTTTTACCGAATTTATCCGAATTTTCCCGACTTGACCCCTTGCCGATTTATTGCCGAATCCCGACTTTGTGACTATGGTTGTGGGATCCAGTCATTGATCGATGCGAGAGCAGATTGGTAGTCTAGAAGGCCAAGAGATTGGAATACTTTTTCCGGCGCTTTCCGTGGCTTGGTAAGATTGAGGGGAAGGGTTATCCTCTTGTAGATTGGAGGCTCATTCGCTCCCCTAAAAAGATGGGGGCTTCAGCATCAAGGATCTGAGATTGATGAACCGTGCTCTTCTAGGCAAATGGTTGTGGCGTTTTGATGTGAAAGACAGCTTATGGAGAAAGGTCATTAAGGCTAGACATGGGTGCGAGCCTAGGGAGTGGTTCAGCAGGGTGATTAAGTCTTCGTATGGTTGTGGCGTATGGAAAGGGATTATGAGATTATCCTCATCCTTCTATGCAGGCATCAGTTTCAAGGTGGGAGCTGGGAAAAAGGTTCGTTTCTGGTATGATGTATGGTATGGTGGCAAGGCTCTTATGTTGGACTTTCCTCAACTCTTTGCAACTCTTCTTAGATTGGATGGGGAGTCGCTTGATAGATCTAAAGAGGATGCCATCATGTGGAATGGCAGGTCTGGTGGTCATTTTTCTGTGCACTCGTTTTATGTGATGTTGGATAGGCTATGAAGATCTTCTCAAGTGCACTCCACTACTGCCTGGAGACTTTCTTACCCGAACGCCAAAGTGTGGCGGTCTAGGTCCCTCCGAAAGTTGCTTTCTTTGCGTGGTGTGCCTCTTTGGGGAAGATCCTCATTGTCGATAATCTCATCAAAAGGAATTGGGTGATGGCCAATTACTACTACATGTGCAAGGGAAGCTGGGGAGTCTTGCTTCTGCATTGCAAGATAGCTAGGGAGATTTGGAGCCTATTCTTTGGATCCTTTGGGATGAGTTGGATTCTTCCCGAGTCCATCTTAGATACCTTGGGCAGCTGGAAGTGTTTTTGCTTTCCTCCTTGAGGTCGTAGACTGTGGAGCCTTCTGCCCATTGCGGTTAAGCGGGTATTCTGGAAGGAGAGGAACAAAAGGGTGTTTGAGGGGAAAGCGGCCTCTATCTTAGATATCTCTCTTTCTATTAAGGCGCTTATCTTCCTTTGGTCTTAACTTTTTGAGGAGTGCAAAGGTCTATCCTTTGAGGACATGGTGTTTAGATAGGACTCTATTATGGTTAGGGCAATTAGAAGTCTCTTTGTTTTTTCTTTCTTTGTTCTTGAAGAGGTCTTCTCGACCTCCTTGCTCTCTTTGCTTGCATTTTTCCTTTCTTTAATGAAATCTACCTTATCAAAAAAAAATTGTCTTCTTGATCTGCCTTTCACAAGAGCCAAGTTCACTTCGACCAACAACCAAAAGAGGCCCTCAATGACTAGACTGGATAGGTTCCTTGTCTCGGATGATTGGGAAGATTTTTGTCCCGAGCTTATTCAAGAAGCGTTGCCCAAACCAGCGTTTGACCATAACCCAGTGATGATTAAATGTGGAAGTGTTCATAGAAGACCGACACCTTTCAAATTCAAGAATATGTGGTCAAAGGAGCCTCAATTTCATGGTTTAGTAGCTGAGTGGTGGGACTCCTTTTAGTTTGTGGGAAAGGCAAGATACATCTTTAGGCAGAAGCTGAAGGCTTTGAAAGGCAAGTTGAAAACCTGGAACAAGCAGGTTCTCGGACGTGTGGACGAAAAGATGAAGGGGCTTCCTGAGGAGATAGCAACCATTGATGGAAAGGATGAGATCGATGGGGTGACGGATGCAGAAGGGAGGATGGAAGCTAAGGAGTTTCAAACGTGGGCTCGCATGGAGGAGATCAATTGGATGCAGAAGGTGAGGGTGAAGTGGCTGAAGGAAAGTGACAAATTCCAAATACTTTCATCAGATTGCTAGTGCGAGGACTAATAACGGAAGAGGAGATTAGGGATAGTGTAGTGCAGTACTACTCTCGTCTTTATTCAGAGTCTTGTGATTTTTGACCAAAGGTGGATGGTCTTCAGTTTGACCGGATTGATAGAGAGCATAAAGTGTGGCTGGGACGTCTGTTGGAGGAAGATGAGATTTTTAGGGCCTTGACGAGCTTGGGGGGGATCGATCCCCGAGGCTAGATGGTTTCTCTTTGGCCTTTTTTAAGAACTGTTGGGCCATCATTGGGAAAGAATTCATGAGAATAGTTAAGGAGTTCGAGGACGAAGCAGTCTTGGATAGGTGTATGAACAGTACTTTCATCACTCTTATCCCTAAGGAGCGGAATCTTTGTCGGACTTTCGGCCCAAAAGCCTTGTGGGGAGTACTTATAAGATCATCTCGAAGGTGTTTGCATCAAGGATGAAGGAGGTAATGGGGACAGTTATTTCTCTCCCGCAATGCGCTTTCATGAAAGGAATGCAAATTTTAGATGGTGTTTTGATTGCGAATGAATGCATTGATTCCAAAATGAGAGAGAAGAGGGAGGGCATTGTTTGCAAGACTGATATGGAAAAAGCCTACGACCACATTTGTTGGAAGTTCCTTGATTATTTGCTAGATAGAATGGGGTTCAAGTGGAGGTGGAGGTGGAGGAAATGGATTCGGGTCTGCATCTCTTCTACGTCCTCTATCTTGGCGAATGGCACTCCGATAGCCTATTTTGGTAGACCCAGGGGGTGAGACAGGGAAATCCCTTATCCCCATTTTTGTTTATCGTTGTGGTCGAAACTTTGAGCAGAATGATTAGTAGAGCGGCTGAGGGGGGTATGATTGAAGGTTTTTCTCCGAGAAGCAGAGGTCATATGATCACTCACGTGTAGTTTGTTGATGATACAATTATCTTTGCCCAGGCTTCTCATTGGCAGTTGAAGTACATTCGTTGTGCTCTTAGATGTTTTGAAGCGGTTTTAGGCTTGTGCATTAATCTAGCCAAAAGTGAGGTGTTTGTGGTTGGGGAGGTGCCAAGGTTGAAGGAATTGGCCTAGAGCTTGGGCTGTAAGGTTGGAAAACTTCCTACTACTTACCTTGGGCTTTCATTGGGCGCTAAGTATAAGGATAAGTCTATTTGGGATTCGGTGGCGGTTTGGTCAGAGGCTAACAGGGTGGAAGAAGAAATACCTCTACAAACGAGGTACGATTATGCTCATTAAGAGTACTTTATCCAGTTTGCCCATCTACTTCCTCTCTCTCTTTTCCATTCTGGTTAGTGTGGTTAAGGAATTGGAGAAGATGATGAGAAACTTTTTGTGGCATGAGAAGAAGGATGACCATAAATTTCACCTGGTGGATTGGGCAAGAATTTTCAAGCCCAAGGAGGAAGGTGGTTTACTTCCTAAGAGAGGTGAATGTGGCTCTTTTGGGGAAATTACTTTGGAGATTCAATGAAGAAGAGAGTTTGTGGCAGTCGGTCATAGCGGGAAAATATGAAGAGGAGCTAGAAGGGGGAGTGGGGATTTCAGCGTCTCAGTCATATGGGTGCAGCCTTTGGAAGGGTATTTTAAAGGTGTTAATTTGTTTTAGAGAAGGAGTCCAATTTAAAATGGGGAAGGGGGGCAGGATACGTTTATGGGAGGACATATGGTGTGGAGAAGAACCCTTAAAAGAAACATTTCCGTCTTTATATCTCATTTCTGATCTCCAAGGGGCTAAGATCCAGGAGTGCCTTGTGGTTAGTGAGGGGGTGCCTTTAGGAGGAACTTGAACGATTGGGATGTGGATAGTTTGGGCAATCTTTTGTCTAGGATTGGTGACGTCCCTCTTCTTTCGCCAAAGGTTGATCAGAGAATCTGGAGATGGGATCGAAAGGGTTTGTTCCCAGTCGGTTATTTTTTTTACCACATTAGTAGCTCGGCCAGAGTTTATTTCTAGCATTTAGGGTGTGGGGGGGCCCTATCCCAACGAAGGTGATGTTTTTCATATGGACTGCTAGTCTGGATAAGATATTGATGGTGGACCACCTAAATAGGAGGGGGATGGTGATCCCTAATACGTGCCCCTTGTGCAAATCAGATAGCGAGCCCGTAGATCATCTATTGCTTCATTGCCCTTTTACATACTCCATTTGGTAAGTTTGGTTCGCTCTTTTTGGTATCGCCTTTGTTGTACTGGAGCACGTGGACTCTTTTTTCGATTCCACTGATATGGCAGTGTTCTTTGGTAGAGGAAGGCTCCTTGGGCGTATCCTCCCATTTGCAATTATGTGGGCCATTTGGAAAGAGAGGAACCGACGTATATTTGGAGAAGAAGACATCCCTAGAGTTATTTTGAGAATTAAAGCCTCCTTGTATCTATGGTCCTCTACATCGCCGAGTTTCGAGGATTTTTTTTATGCTTGTGTTTAGATGGGAAGAGATCATGCTAGGATCTTCCCCAGTTTGATTGGTTTTCTGTTTGTTCTGCGGGTATCTCGTTTTGAGATCCCTTTTGTAGCTCGTTTTGGGCCATTGTCCCTTTTTAATATCAAATCCAACTTACCAAAAAAAATGTGATGTATAATGAAAAAGGAGCCAAAATAGTACAAAGATACACAAAATGAAAAAGAGGCTAGGCCTCGTAGAAAGCCAAAAACCAAAAAAATATTACGTCCTCCTAGCCCCATAAACAATATCTCCCCACCTAAATACAAAGTTCTCAAACTAAAACCCCTTAAACTCAATCAAGAGATAAGACCAATAATAAATAGAAGCTTTAATCTTCAACACCAGAAGGGAAATATTTTGAGATAGAAAAATACCATGGGCAGAAGGGAAATAAATTGAGAAAACATATATGACTGTGAAACCCTTTGGCCAGCTAAAAATTTGAGTTCAATTGCACAAATAAACCCAAAAAAATTACATATTAAATATCGAACTAAACAAGAGTGGCATAAAAGGAAAGAAATGAGGAAAAGACGATGTGATTCAAATTACCAAGGCTTTGACGCACGGCTGTTTTAAGGTCAGCTTGGAACCTTTCCTCATCATCTTCCTCTACATGCAGTTGTCTCAATGTCTTTGTTTCATTGTCTCCCGAATATAAAACAACTAATTAAAACCATGATCATATTAGTTTCATGCTCCCAACATTATTAAGGGACTATACAAATCAAATATATTATGTAAAAAAAGCCTCCCTCTAAAATTAGAAAAATCTAATTTCCAATTTCCAATTCGAATTGCTAGAAGATGATGGACGCAATGGTAAACATGGCAAGAAGTAACATCATATGGGAGCAGTCACAAATAATTCCTATTGAACCTTTGGAAAGATTAAAAAAGTTTAAAATAGCGTACAAGAGATACTTAACAAAATTCTAGAACTTAACGCTATGCACATTTATATGAATCCTGACAATGACTTGTGCAAGAGAGTTGAAATCCCCATATTTGGACTTCCATTTCTACTTCACTATTGCCATTGTCAAGATACCAGAGAATTGGTCCACTTTTGTCAAATAAGGAGTTTATTCCCATGAAGCCTCTAGCAACCTTATCCTACATAAACTGGCAAACAACCACTGCATTTTCCACATACAGGATTTTTGGTGATAGGCATAGTACTCATGTCGTCATTGGAGATATATATCATTTGGCTTCATTGGTTGATCCCCAACACTCCCAACAGCAAACAATGAACTGATTGAGTTTGCTACAAGGGCCAAGGCATTTTACTTGGCCTCAAATGATGTAGTACCCATATCTTCCTCAAAAACCAGATCATTCCCAAGAAAGATTCTCAATTGAGATGAACAAGGACCTTCAGGTAACTGCACATTGCCATTAGCTTTTAATACGTTAGCATTGAAATGAGGCTTTCCAGACATACACACAAATTGCTTGGTCCCTCCAAATGACAGGCAATATCACCACAGAAATCTCCGAAGTCTAACCTTCTTCCACCTGAAGCTTCCAGTATCTTTCCATCAGAAGGCATATCGCTCGTAGGTAACCATTCTGTTCTCTAATAATGGAATAACACTTGCACTATAGTCAAACACAATTTGTTAACCAAATATTTCCATCCAAGAGGTATTTCAAATCACCTCCTAGGTTCTCTATCTCAAAATTCTCTCAAATATAAGATTGCGCTCATATATACTTCTCCAATCTTTGTATTTAGCATGAAGATGTGACAATCATTATTGAACGTTATTTGTAACAACATGCTTGTCAAATAATAAACCAAATTAAATGGTAAATCAATATTTTCGTACAGGTAGAAAGAAAGGAGAAAACTATTCTTGAATGACCTTCATTTAGAAGCCTTGGAGATGCAATTACATAAACCTCTTTTAGGCACTTACTAATACATCTTAACATCAATTGAGCACATATAGGAATCAAAACTAGAAAAGAGTTCATGCAGTTCAATTTTTGTATGTAAATTACACGATAGCTATGTTAGCCAGACCAACCACGGATCCAGCCTAACACCACTCTGCACTGTTTCTACCCTTAAGCATAAATTTATTCAAAATTATTTTGTTTTCAGGTATATGTTGTTATTTTACAAAATTATTTTTCAGGTATTACTTCTATGTTGTTGATAGAATTTTAATGTATATTAGCTCATCCAAATACATCCTTTCTATATTCTCTACTTAATGTGAAGTAAAGTATTTTCAAAAATATCTCTTAACAAATAAAATGAACGGACATATCAGTGTATCGTCTTTGTGGTGGTCAGTTTGTCTGACTTTGTATCAGTGTCAGACATGCACGTACACATGTTTCCTGTCCTAATTACATATGAATCAGGAAGTAATTATGGAGCTGAAAATTTTACCAATAATAAGCTCCTTGAAGTTAGAAAGAATAATAAAAGGCAAATAACAACCCATTTCTAGGGCTCAGAAGTACAGCCATACTTACTGTTGCTACCATGAAGGGTCTCTTGACCCCTTGCATTAGCTTGCTCTTTGGTGCAACTCTCAGTTTGCAAACTAACTGCATGGTTTTCTTTATCAGCGGATAGGGGTTGAGGATTTCTGTCACGCAATTTGGTAGAGCTGTTCTGACGTTTGCCTTGCCTCCCAGTCCATCGATCAGAAGGCAAAACACCATCTTCTGGAGTTCCTCGGTTAGGTAGGCCTGCACAAGACAAAGATGATTCAGGGAACAGCTTCCAACTATTTGAATACTTCTAACCGAAAAGGGAATTAGATGAATACATGAATACCAAATATAATTACAGCTAAAATCTGTAGCTTTATTAAAGGTGCTAACCTTGCTTGACTTTGCCATGAGATTGACTATTTGTTCTTTTATTCCTTTGGACGCTGGAATTGGGAAAGGATTTGCTTGTCACTGCAGTTCCTCCTGCACTGTTTATGGGTTTGACAACTAAATCTTTCAACAATCCAGTCTTCCCTGTCGATGGATCCTCATAACTATAAGATTCATGAGGCTTCTCACGGTAGCTAAACGAGACACTCTCAGCGTCTGATTTTAGCATCATGTCATGCCTCCCAGAATAGTTGCTGGACTCATCCAATCCAATATTCCGACCATCTGGGGGAAAGGGAACTTGAGAATGTGAACCACCAAGTTCGATCCCTTTACAACTAACTGAAGAGCCACCATCACCAGGAATGCTTACTGGCTTATAATGTCTCAACTGCTCATGTACATCTGGATCATCAGCATTGGGCTTGAGGTCAACAACAGACAATCCGGCTGCCACATTCTCTTGAATTGTTCCAGTAGCCTTCTTATGTTGCTCTGCAAGGAGCTTCTGTTTGGCCTCATCCTCAATTCGCCTTTGATATTCCAAAGTTTCTTCAAGCTTTCTTTCCTCCGCTTCCAGCTCAATTTTACGTCTAAATTCCTCTTCTTGTTTAAATTCTTCAACGCTTGCAATACCTAGAGTCTCGGAATCTAGATCAGATGCAATGGGAAAGCAACTGCAGCAAAACACACATAAAAACATCAAATAAGGGTAAACCCTCATAGTCTAGAACAGAAATGAAGGACTCAATGTTTTGGAAAGTGTGTGCGTGTGCTTATAAAGAGCAACAGAGAGACATACGCCTGTTCTGCGGTTTCCTGATGAAGGAGAAGCTGATCATTACCACCAGTAGCCTGCAGAATACTAAAAACATAAGCCCTACATCATGGAAGTTGTATAGAAAATAATTATAGCACTAGTAAAAGAAACATAATCAGACCCGACACAGTTAAAACCTTTAAATCCTTAGCTTTTCTGTTATCCTTGTTCCTTTTCTTATCCTTTGACTTCTCCTGCATTTGTTTTGATTGATCACCTCCTTTATTGATACTCTTTCTGGCATCAAGTGCAAGTTCTGCTAAAAACGCTTCTCTTGCAGCATCAGATTTCTCTGTGGCATCTTTGTCCACAAGATCCTCCAAGTGTGCCTGGAAAAGAGAGATTAAGACCAAGAAAATAAAAATTTACTTCCCAAAAAGGGGAGGACTGTAATACAAAGCAGTCAAACAAATCAGTACAGACCCGCATGAATGACTTAACAAGAGACAACATAATTGCCCGGTAATCATGGGCAGAAAAGGGTCCAAGCTTAAGCTCCAAATGCTGCATGCCTGTGACATTCCGCATGATCCTTGCATCAATTTTGCTAAGCTGCATGACAAAACACAGTGATATAAAAAGGGCAAGGACCCCAAAGTCATGGTTTTTGTTTTAAAGATACGACCAGAACTAACAGACCCACCTCTACAGATAACTGCTCCTTCTGTCTCTGGATCGCCACTTCTATGCAAGTATCTGCTTGATGCACGTAGTCCTGCATCCTCCAATCATCCTCTTCACCACATTCCAAGTCACATAAACGAGAAGATACACCAGTCAAAGTTTCCTCATACCCAAACTGTGTAACATTCAAAGCTTGAGCTTCTTTAAGAACATTTGATATAGCATCCAACTCGAACCGACTGCTCATGAACGGCACATCATTGTCCCTCTCAACAAGCTCTTCCTGCCGCTTGAGGAGGACAGTCTCGTAACTTCGAGAGATGCATTTCGTGACGTGCTCCCTTTTCTTAAGTTCTTCAAGACAGACACTTTCCACCGCCTGCAAAGCTTCTTCGTAGCTCAAATGTTCACATTTCCTCTCGCACAAGCTCTGTAAGAGGCAAAATTCCTTCTCAAGCATCTGGAGAATTTCCATTCCACGATGTGTTTTCTCTTCTCGCAGATGTATCCATGGTGCCAGTTGTTCCCCACTCAAAGGACCTGTAAATATCCAGGATAACAAAGCATCGCTATCAGGTGATACCCCATCTTCACAATCACCAACAAAAACAGAAGTTGCTGCAGCACCATCATCCACGGAGCTACTCATCTCAGAATATCTTCCAGGAGTAATTTCCCCCCGCAATAAACGTTCATCCAAAAGGAGACACGTAGAATCACCAGTTAAAAATAACCTCTCTCTGATTTCAAAAACGTGACTGGCACTTTGTGTCTCATCCGTGGTGCTACTCTTCTCAGAATATCTGCCTAACCCACAAGAATGAGAAAGCTCCTGCAAGAATTTGAGGACTTTTCTAAGCTGCGAAGCTCCCAAGAAGCAGATGCAGAGAGGCGTTTGGTCCAAACCATGATTCATAAACCATGAACCAGGAGCGAGACCTTGGAGCTCATCCATGGTGTATTGTATCACCTTGCTAAGTTGGCTCGCAGCAAGATACTTATGTCTCAGAAGCAACTGGAACATGCCATGGATTCCTTCAAGGAGCTTTGCACGTTCAGAATCATCGGATAACGGCCAACTCCATGCAAAGGAATAATCCTTAGACCAACGGTTGCTATCATATTCCATTAATTCAAAATTGGATACATCATCATGGTTTCTGCTTTCTACAAAACTTCCATTGCAAATCTCCTCCGCTTTGGACTCTTCATCAAATGGCTGTACCTTTCCCTCGTCCGCGGAAGAATCCCATGTATCTTTAGAGCACCAGCCGTCAGTAAGACAGTCCTCCTTACTCCTGTCAGTATGGTTCCCGATATTTGAACCATCAACATTTGTCAGAGATTGGCATTTCGACTGATCTTCAAGCATTTTTACAGCAGCAGAGGCATCCAGAGGTTTCCATGAACCATTAAGAAGCATCTCAACCCATTCACTGTCAACTTCTTGAGGCAAGACAGACTGCAACTTGGGCGAGAGGTTCCCCATGTGCTCCCGCACAACATGCTGCATATGCGATTCACAATCAGTAAATTTCTCATTGCAGTGGCAGCACTCCCAGAACTTCCATGTCTTATTGGCCTCAGCAAAAGATAGAGCTTCTGATAGAACCTCCGTTGCCAAACCATCCTTGGATGAACTGAAATGGGCCCTGAGATCAGGAACTCTCACTTCAAGCAAGCTATGCTTCTTATCAAGACTCATGGAGTTCCAATACGACCGAACCTGAACCATCCTTTCTGCGGAAGAGGCAATCTTGCGTAAATTTGCATACTTACGACGCTCTCCCAGTCGGTGGGCCCCCGAGGACGAGTCAGATGTCCTATCCTCGTCAGTCTGCGAGTGGGGCGAATCAGATTTCTGCTGCAACAGCCTCGCAGCGGCAACACGCACCTCAATCTCTTTTCTCCTCTCTTCTGGTGTCTTAGTGGCCTTCTTGATCTCATTAGGCCGCCTAGTCTTAACTTCCATTGGGTCTTCAGATAGCGGTCTCATCCGTATCCACCGAAACTTCTCCTCACCAGTTCCATTTCCAAGATTTTTCATCCAAGTCGAGATTGAGGCAATGTTGGATTTATGAATAAGCGAACGAAGCTCCTGCTGCACATGGGCGATCCGTGCGTCCGGCGTCGACAACTTCAGTTGACTCTCATCCTGCAAGCTCTCTTTCGCCGGGTCAACTGGGTTCTGAATCGAGAGTGCCCTCTCACACTCTTGCACAACCTCCTCGTACCCCTTACTATCATTTGACGCCTCGTGGAGTAGATTAGCATAGAAATAAGCAAACTCGATTGAGTTGGGGGAGAGCGAAACCGCTCTCCTTGCAGACTCAATTGCGTTCTTAAGGTGTCTTTGTTTGGCATTAGGGTCTTCGATTAGGGAAGCAACCTTGACACAGACAGTCCCTTGGACGCGGTGGAGGAGAGCGGATGTCTCGTGGCGGAGACACGACTCCTTCATGAGTCTTAGGGCCTTGGTGTGGTTCCCACGCCGCAGAGCGGTGAGGGACCGCTCGCATTCGAGCTTGATCGAAGAGTGAGACGAAGGGTCCGACTGGACAGCGGCTTCGATCTTACTTTGTTCGCGAAGGGAATCATCGGAAGAACCGAGATTCAGCGAACGCGAAGGCTCATCTTCGACGGGGCCAAGACCATCGGCTGCATCGGTAGGGACCACCGCTGCAGCAGCAGCAGCAGCAGCATCAGAAGGAGGAGGAGGAGATGGTCTGGAGCGTGGAGCAGGGTTTCGCTTCTTATGCCCCATGGAAGATGAGACTTGCAGCCTTTGATTCTAATTCAATTCGCTTTGCATGCATAACAGCACTGATGACAAGGAGAAATCGAGACTTACCGAGAGATTGAACACGCACAGAGAGAGATAACGATGTGGACGGAGAAATGTGAAGGCGAAGTTCCAAGTTGGGAGTTCTGTCTGCTCCGGTGACGATCGATCGGCTGTGATCTCTCTCTGCGCGTCTCTCTCTCTCTCTCTCTCACTCTCACACCTACCAATCGGTAGACGGTGAGATTGAGATGTTTATGTTTAACCCTGGAAGATGAAGAAGATACAGAATCGACCCGCCCTTCTTTCTCTCTCTCTTTCTTTCTGGGCTCGTGGACTGAGGTAATTTAACTAAGCCGCTAATAGAGCTTGATAGAGCCCAAAACTCAACTAAATGTTGATCATCATCACACCATAAGTCTTCGCTATAGTGCCAGGATCCCTTCAGCGTGAAGGCCTGATGTGGGAGTCTTATCTCCCATGTATAGGGGAACCTTTGGATTGTTTACAAGAACACCACCCTTGTCCACGTCATGCTTATTAGTTTTTCTTTTTTTTTTTTTCAAATTCCGGGTCGATCCAGATCGGGATCGGCAGGCACCGATCCATCCAATCTCGGGGTTCTCTCGCCCTAGATACACTGGCCTCGCGTCGTCTCAAGTAAGACGGGTGCGAGACGGACTTGGATCGGACTGATCCCGATCAAAATCGACACCCAACGATCTGACCTTTGATCCCTAGAGTTCTAACCATGGTATGAATTCTTAGTTTCACGACCCTCCCATATATTGTATTTTCCCCTATGAAGTTGCATCACTGATTATAAATACTAGTGGAGCCACGTGTGTTGCAGTAGGAGCTTCGACAACGTTGATGACGAACCACTGTTCCACGTGGCACACTCTTAGAGACCACTGACCGTATGGATGATTGGCACATCCCCATTGATTTACATACCAAAATTCAACCTGATTAGTAATTTCTATCTGTTGTGTTAGAATCTTTTTTTATTGTTTATTTTTAACCGTGGATTTTGAGCATTTTTTGGGTACTCAGATCCAAACATTAGAAAAATGCATATTTTGGTATGTAGGTCTACCTAGAGATGAGCCAAACATCCATACGGTCAGCAGTCTCTAATAGTGTGCCATGTGGCCCACATAGTCATCCCTCATCAACGTTGATGATCTGCTTGAGTGCCTACTTGGATGGCAACCCTGGTTTCGCTTTATAATAGTACAAAAATAAAAATAAATAAATAAAAAAAGAAACATGCCTCTTTCCATCCGGGTGCTATTGGGTTGAAACTTGCCACGTGGGATAGATGCTGAGGTGGCAAGATACAAGGCACTTTTGGGCCTACCATCACAGCTGCCATGTGTAAAGAAAACCCATCACTACTTAGAAGACTTATAAGTTGTATCTCCAGAAAACTAGGCCCCTTACATATTAAAAGATTAAAACACTTGTATATGATATAAAATCTTATAGCTATATTTATGTATTATATACAAAATCTTAAGGGGGTGTTTGGCAACACAAAAATAAGTAAGTTATTGAATTTTATAAGCCAAGAAGTTAAAAAGTTAGTTTGGATGTGTTTCATATTTTAACTTTTGAAAAGTTAAAAACTAAATCAAAACTGAAGCTAAATTTTTTAGCTTTTAACTTCTAAGAAATTACTTCTCAAAAAATTAGAAGGCCTCCCTACAAGTAGAAGTGCTTTTACTTCTCGCAAGTAGAAAAAATCTTGCTTGTGTTGTGACCCTTTCTCATTGATGCCTTTCTTTTTCTTTTCTCTCAATTGATCTTTCATCGAATTATATCTATCAACACATATTAGAAAAATGAAAGGCTAGAATAAGGGCTTTTTACTGAATTACCCATTCAAGATCAATTGTTTTATTAAAAGAATAAAGGTAAAAGAGACATTTTGACTGTCATAGAAATTAAGAAAAGGAATACTCTCTTTCCATATTTATTTTATATTAATCTAATATCTATATAACAAAACAGGGAAGTTGTCTCCCCACTTATACCCCCTCTTATCTATTTTGACAAAAGATGGCCAAGATCTTTTCCCCCAAATGATGGTGGATCTCAGCCACTCACACCTGATTTTGGCAAATGCTTTGACGGAGTACCGAGGGCCCAGGCCACCCACAATAAATATAACAAGTGATGACTGTGATTTTCTTATACCCCCTCTTATCTTATATGGCTTCAATAATGAGTGGCTGAGATCCACTATGCTTCATATCGATGGCTGAGATTAACTCTCACACGATTTTGACAAACACTTTGTCGAAAAGTGCCACGGGCAGGGGCCACCCACGCATATAACAAGACAACTCAGTTGTATTCTCTTATCTTATCCATCCATCTAATGTGGACGGTTAGATAAAGATTGGTTGAGATCAAATCCATCGATCTAATGTGGACGGTTAGATTTCAGCCACTCAATCCGCCTCATTTGACTTCAATTTATTCAAAATTTGAATTTCAACACCATTATTTTTTGTTATTTATGTTATTTTCCCATTTCCCCCTCTGTGCGTTACAATCCGTTATAACGGAAAAAATGGTAATGCCCCAGTCCGTTATACCGTTTGAGTGCTGAAGGCACCCAATTTTTGCAAACGCTTTTGTCAGAGAGTGCTGTGGGCATGGGCCATTTATACCTCCTCTAATTCTCTCCCAAATGGACGGTGGATCTCCGCCACTCACCTGATTTTGGCAAATTCTTTGTCGAGGAGTGCTGATGGCACGGGGCACCCACTCGTATATATACAAACTACAATCTTCATCCACCCATATATTTATAAATACAATTAATTTTTATTTACAACTAATTAATTTTTTCTATCCTTCGTTATCACATGCGAACAGGGTCGACTCTGCCTTAAGGCCATTAAGGCAGTGGCCAAAGGCCCCTTGGTGAGAGAAGGTCCCCAGCCCAGGTCCCACTAACAAACCACATGGATTTTTAGACTACCCCTTATTATAGATACAAACCAAAAATTAACCTGATTGATTATCTCTAGCCATAGATTTTAGTACTTTTTAGAACATGATTCTAGCCATTGGATTCAAGCATGTTTTTGGGATAGTAAATCCAATAGCTATAAATCATCAATCAAGCTGATTTTCAGTGTGTTTGTCAACCAATAGGTGAGTTGAACATCCACACAATCATTCGGCCAAAAATGATCTATTTAGAACCACGAGAGTCATCTGCATCGACTGCAACGGTAGTCCTCTATATCTAATTTTTTTTGTAGTTTTTGATTATCTAGAATAGTTTTTACATAAAAATTTTCAATCATATAAAGAGTTTCAATTTTTTTTTAATTAATACTATATATAAATATATAAAAAAGGCCTTATATAGAGTTTTCGCCTTAGGCCTCAACTTGTATCGAGACGACCGTGCATGTGAATGCATGTGCCCCTACTAGAAAGTTTAAATTTACTACTGAATTAGAATTAATTATATTCAAAAGTTTCAAACTTGAAAAAGAACAAGAAAGAAGCTAAATCATAGAAATTAAACAAAGTTAAATCTAAAATATTGATAGGGTATAAACTTGGAAAATCCATAAAGAATGATAAATAATTTTACGGTATAATTTTAGAAAAAAGGTTGAACAGAATGTGTGAAACTCTAGATAATAATTTTCAAGGTCCGTTTTGTTGCAGGATATTTTATAAGAATTTTGGCCTGAGGAGGTTTCTCAATGTATATGGAACAAAATTATTCCTCTTAATGTTATCGATCTTTTCTGCAATTACATATTGGGAGTTTCGGAATAACGATTATGCTATTATTATTGTAAGTTTTAATACTTAGGTTGTTTCAAGAACAGTGCCATTGCGAGCTCACACAACCGTTTATTAGGGCTAAACGGAGCCCTCTCTTCTATCTCTATATAAAGAGAGGTTTTAGGGGTGTCTTTTTATCGTGTTTCCTTCACTTTAATTTTTAAAGGCAATACCATCGCGGGTTTGTAAGTATTGGAGATCCAGTCGACTGTTGAAACCTAGAGGTAGATGTCCAAACAAATGATAGCAACATTGTGAAAGTGCAGTGTTGAAATCTGCCTTTAGACAGTATTTCAGTTTCATGAAAATCCACAAACATATATGCATAGACTGATCCGCTATAAAATTAGAATTTATAGCTTTAGACAAAGTCAAAGAAGAAGTCGATTAATGACTAAGAAACTTTTTGGTGAATATTCTATTAGCTATGACCTAAACTAATTTTTGCCAATATTACTATTCATTGTAAGTACCAAGCTACGATAGCAAAGGTCAGAAACAACTCATATAATGGCAAATCTCCACATATTCGTCGAAAACATATCTCTATGAAACTACCCTCGGGAGATAATAATAACAATTGATTTTGTAAAATCAAAAGATAACTTACTTATCAAATCTTTTGACTAAAAGACTTACCAGAAATAGTTCATATGACATCGAGGGAGAACTCAAAGCTTATAAGCGATTAAAACACACCAATGGAAACCAAACCTAGCTATGTGACTGGAAATCCCTAGATTGAGATAAATTTATGTATCTATATCCAGGGATGGACCAAACATCTATAAAGTCAGTGATCTCTAAGAGTGTGCCACGTGTAAGGTGCATGTGCATCGCACGGGGTGTCTCCCCATAGTATAACTAATGTTTGATAATTGGACTTAATGTTGTTTAACAAGAGGAGGTGCTTTATGAAACCGAGCCTACTCTGTCATACCAGGAGAATGACGCAGTCACGATTATCATATGGTTCGTGATCCCTATAATTCTGTTAGTTTTTGTTTCTTAATTTTACGTTTATCGGCCTTGTAAACAAAATGGGTTGATTAGAGAAGATAAGTAGATTTCTTATCCAAACTCCCAAGCCTGGCTAAACTCTATCGTCTCTCCCTCCATAGAATAGGAAATATATCTGGATACTGACCAGCATCAAGGTTCATAGTGGGTTAATCATCTGCCATCTACACTTCCATTAGCCTGAGTAAAATGCAGTTAGGGGTTTTGTCCAAACTCCCAAACGGCACCTGAGATTTGATCTTGATCACCCAGACGGATTAAGCTTTAGTCCTACACAATAACAGCTACAACCATTTGGGTCAAGATATGTTGACCATCTTGAATCCATTCAGAATTAAGTCCTAATGACTTAGAATTCACCAATCAAATTGATGATCCACTTCATAGCCCAACTGAAACGCGCTCTAAGTTGCTACTTTGAGATTGTGGTTCAATCTCAGCTTAGCTACAAAAACAGAAGACCTTTGGACGGATAGTGTTTCTGAACGACCATGATTGAACCGATGCTCCCGATTGCCTTACAGTCCTTGTGTCATGAGATTGGGTAGGTGTTAAGAAGAGGTCTCAAACAAAGGGATCACTCAAGTTTTACTGTAAACAAACCCACTTGGGCAATTGAACTTCCATCAGTTTAGATCCTCCCACCAGGCAATCTCTTCAAATCCCACGACACTAAAGTCCGGTATTGAGAGCTTTTTGATCAAAAGTGAGTTCCACAAGAAGCAGAGCTCCATTTAAAACCTGTCTTCAAAACATAACACCATTTAAAAAGGCCAATATTAGAACTCAATGAGATTCAACACGCTGTTTAATTTCATACAGCTTGAATTTGAACTATAGGAGGCAACGCGCATTCCCCTTTCACAACAAAACTGCATAGTGCTACAATGAAGGAACAAAAGATCACAAAACTACAGTAAGTGCATTCGCTCCACGTAAGGGTGGAGCAACCATCTACCGAGAGGCTCTCCACACCCCACAAAGCACCCTGAGTTGCCATTTTCAGTATAGAAGGGAAACTTAAAGATATGTAGCAGCTCCTGCACAGACTGTCTAACCAGAGAAGATCCTGTCACCCTGCTGCGTCGACCCCATCCTGTCACGATATCAATCCGGCTGGGTACAATACCTGATGCAAGCATCTGCCTGCGGAACCAGGCAAGCGTCCTTGACAAAGCTGTCACGGCAGTTCCATCTGACATAACGTGAAGGTTGATAAGCCAGTAGCAGGATCTCTTCTCCCTCACCGCATCTGGGTAGACATTCTTCTGTGCAGCCACCTCCCACACCGAGCCTGCCTCCTCCTTGAGACCTGACTTATGAAGGAAATCTATAACAGCATCCACAAGCCCCCTCTTGCTCTCCCTATCCTCACTGTGCATCAGGTCAAAGAAATTGCTTGCATGGTCCCGCACATTCTGCCCATCTGGTCCCGCAGCTGGCATAGATAGTAGGAATGCATGGGCAGGGTGGCCAGTGATTGCCATGAGCTCACAGCAAAAGCCCATATCACCATGAGACTGTGTGTCCGTACAGCAGCTGAGGAGCAGAGTATAGGTCTGCAGAGAAGGGTGCAGACCCAATCTCAGCATACTCTGCAGCACGTTATAGGCATCTGAGAATCGATGCACCCGGAGGAATGCACTGAGCAGAGAATTGCACGTGGGGACATTAGGGCAGAGGCCCGCATCGAACATTGCTTGATACCATCCTCGAGCCTTGTTGACATTGCCAGCCTTCCCCCACAAGTCTACCAGGAGACCATAAACAGGCTCATCGGGAACCCAATTCTTCCGTTTCATCTCTGCAAACACAGCTTCTGCTTCTTCGAGACGCCCACAATGCCCAAGGACCTCCATCACAATGCTGTACGTCACCTTATCAGGTTGGAATCCAGCAGACTGCATGTCCCGATACAGCTTTAATGCACAAGGGTAGTTTCTTGCCTTGGCTTGCAGAGCAATCATGATGTTATATGTAACCAGGTTAGGAACACAACCCTGGGCAACCATCTCACAGAACAGCTTGTAAGCAGCAGTCAGATGGCCAGCCTTCCCAAGGCAGTTGATTATAACACTGTATGTAAAAGTATCGGGAGAAAGTCCTGCCTCTTGCATCCTTCGGTACATATCCATTGCAACATCAAGAAACCCTGCCTTTGCGTGGATGTCAATGAGAGTGCAATAGGTAACCCGGTCAGGTTCGCACCCCACTTCCTGCATTCGATAGAAAACATTGATCGCTTCATCCATGTAATTTGCACGGCCATAGCTGTGAATCATTCGGTTATATGTCACCACGTTTGGCAAGCACCCATCCCTGACCATTTCATCAAGCAATCTGTTTATGGAACCAAACTGTCTGGCACGTCCAAGGATGCCAACCATTGTAGTGTAACTATGATCATCATGCTTAAACCCAGCCTGACGTTTCAACCAGTAGAAATAACCAAGAGCAACCGAATGATCTTGAAGCTGTTTGAGAATTTGGTTTGCTTGATAAACGTCCAATGAACAGTTAAGATTCTCCAGAGCCTCTTCTGCAGCGGGGCCCCACTTCAGCTGGTGCAAAATGTCATAAACATGTTCCACAGCATGCCTAGCATTTACAAACTGCCTAGCCAGTGGTGCAGTTCTTGTAAATCTCAAGGGCTTCTGAACATTATCTGCAGATCTAATGCCTTCAGCAATGCCTCCTGTAACATTTGGTTCTGAAATCCGTCCACTTGACTTGGACTTTGCAACGAAGTGGTAAGAATTGGTTTTTGATCTCTGCGATACAGATTGCCTTTGCTCCCGAGTATCTGAAGGTGCACTATGCGTCTCTACTGAATTCCTTGTTGCCTTACTTGGGACATGGTTCGAAGCTTTTACTGAACCAGATTTTTCAGCTTTACCTTTAGGATTATGACAGTGAGCTGTGGAATTCAACCCTCCTGCTATCTCAACAGACGGTTTTTCATGGACATTAGAAAAGTTCTCTCTTTTATGGGGCTTTGCATTTGATGATCTAATGTTTGAAATTGGCCGTGTAGAATCAACCATACAATTTTGGGGGATGAAAAGAGCTCCATTCCCATCTGATATAGGAAGCTTGTAATTTACCAAGTCAGACAGAAAGCCAACTGCTGCAATACCAGCTTTGACAAAGTGGTCAGTGCCAAGAGCAGAGGAATGCACCTTATCTTTTTGAGTAGCATGGACATCACCATTTACAGAACTCACACCATCCGATCTCTGTGAAGAGCTGGGAGCTAATACAGCATGTGCAAATGAAGCAGGATACACGCTACTCTCAGCTTTATGATAACCAACTGTTCCAATTGCATCTCCAGAAAGTAGAGTCCCTGCTCTTGCTTTAGTCTTTAATACTAAGGAGGAAGACTTCTGTGGATGCATAACGTCGTTACTTCTCTCCTGCTTTCCTGAAACGCAAGTTTCATCTTCGGAGCAAGTACATGAACTTCCATCTGCGCTAGATCGTGAACCACTAATAAAAAAGTACCTAGCACCCTGGGAAAGGTGACCAATCTGCTTTGTTCTTAACATTATCTGCACCAACTAGTTATGCTCAGTGCTGCCTTCCAAGGAGGACCCAAAGTGTCAAGTATAATATAAGAACATGACTGATCTTTAAACAGAAATGGACTCAATTATTTGTTCATAATCTAGTTCTAGCATATATTTTGTTTAAGCTATCCATAGGCTGAGCTCCTCCCCTTAGTTGCAAAAGGAGTGATGAGAAAGCTAAAAAGGCATTCCATTGTCCCATATCCAATTGGTTGGTACATGACTGCCCAGCAACAGAGACATTCCTGTAATTACAGCGAAAACAAATGCTTTAAGTTAAACCAAAACCAAGCCAATAGAGTGGGTAAACCCAACCCAAAAAAGAAGAAAAAACTAAGCAAGATGAGCATTTGGCAAACAAGCCAAGCTGAGTTCAGCAGCCAAATGATATAAATATGCAGGTGCAACCCAAAAATATATGAGCAGCATATAGTTGATTGTTCTTGACAAGGGTCTACTTAGCTGCATCCAGGTATTCAAGCCGCCACACATCAGTGAACGAGCAAACTTTCTGATGTGCTTAAGCCACACAGTTTTATTCGCTTTTTGAAAATTTGGAATAGACTACTATCAGTTTGAGCTTGTTACTCATTTAAGTTTTACTCACCTGACATATAAGGACACAACGAGAATGTTATATAAGTTATGATCAACTTTTCTTTTTCATTTAAATGAGTTGAAATTCCTAGGCGGCTTACATAAAAATTCGAAATTAAAATGTGTGTAAAAGAATTTAGGGCATTTTAACCTAGGTTAAAAAACATTCGTAATAAATGGTATGGTCACATCAGTCACATTTGAGTAAAAGAAGCAGCCAGAATATTATTATTATTTTTTTAAATAACCTCAATAATAGTAAAATAGCCTCTTTTACTTTTTTTTCCCCAAAAGGCCATTATTTCTGTGATAACACAGCCTGTTTTTTTTTTCGGTTTTGGTCAATATTTTCTAAATAACGTAACAGGATTGGGGCGTTACTGTTGGAAACTTGGAACGCCGCTACAACGTTTTTTTAAAACATGATTTAGCACTACCCCCTGAAAATTAGCCGCATTAATAGGACCGCATGACTTACTTTGACCGCGTTCCAACGTTTTTTTGAAACATGATTTAGCACTACCCCTTGAAAATTAGCCGCATTAATAGGGCCGCATGAATTACTTTGACTTAGGGTCAAAGGAGGTGATTCTAATTCAAAGAAGTACAGTGGTCCTTATTAATGCGACCAACTTTTCAGGGTGGATAGTACCAGTATTTTAAAGGTGTGTGAGGCATACGCCTCGGGGCGAAGCTCTAAAAAAATGCCCTGAGGCTCAATAATAAGGTGTTTACACATCTGAGGCGTACACTTCACTCCAAGAGGTGTTGACGCCTCTTGGTAAGGCATATGCCTCGTCAACGCCTCTTGGTAAGGGCGTACGCCTCAGATGTGCTGTTTTTTGGCATGTTGTTTTAACTTAAAAATTTTGAAAAAAAAAAAAAGAATGTCGAGATATAAAACAAAAGGTGTCGTTTATATAAGATATAAAAATAAAAAAGCCCTACTTTTTATATTCAAAAGGGACCCAGTAGTGCCTTTGTCTTCTTTCTACCCTTCGTCTTCAACATCTCCAGCCAGCATCGAAGGGGCCAACGGGCAGCAACCATCGTTTACAGCCAGTATCCATTCTTTCACGTCAGCAAAAAACAGCAACGTCCCAAGGTGAAAGGTACACCTCCTCCTCCTCCTTCACACCTTCTTCTTCTTCTTCTTCCTCTGTTTTTTGTTCTTCAATTTCTCGGTTCTTCAGCAGTCCAACATTGTCTTCTTCTTCTTCACACCTTCTTCTTCTTCCTTTGTTTTCAGGAACTTGGAATTGGAAATATGAAACTTGGAAGTATTTTTTTTTTTTTTAAAATTTTTGCTACATATATTTAAATACTTAACTACCTAAAAAATGTGTGCGTGTAAGACTGGAAGGTTGTTAAAATCTAGGGCAGTATAATACTATCCAGTGTTTTTTTTTTTTTTTGAATTTTTGCTACATATATTTAAATACTTAACTACCTAAAAAATGTGTGCGTATAAGGCTTACGCCTCAAGGCTTTGGCTAGTGAATTGCCATGCCTCACGCCTTAACATTTAAAAACACTGGATAGTATTAACAACCTTCCAGTTTGCGGATGACACCCTTCTGGTTCTCGGTTCTTCCGTTTCTCAACTGAGATTCCTCAAAGGCCTCCTCTGCTGCTTTGAAAATGTTTCGGGATCGAAGGTTAATATGTCCAAGAGTAAGGTGTTCGGCGTTGGTGTAGTGGAGAGCATCTCAGAATTGGCTAGCATCTTAAAACGTAGTGTTGATACACTTCCGACTAGTTATTTGGGTCTTCCTCTTGGGAACACTTGTAGATCTAACGCTTTATGGGAGCCTGATATAGAATGCTTTGGGAGAAGGCTAGCTACATGGAAATCTAAATACTTATCCAAAAGGGGCAGATTAGTCCTTATCAAAAGCACTCTCTCCAGTTAACCGATATACTATATGTCCCTCTTCACTATGCCTAGTAGTTTGCCGAAAGCTTCGGAGAAAACCATGAGGGACGTTTTGGGAATGGTAGGGAAGGGGACCATAAGTTTCATTTGGTGAAGTGGAACAAAGTGCGTCTATCCAAAGTGAAAGGGGGATTGGGGATTAAGAATAAGCAAATGGGTTTGGAGGTTCGGGGAGGAGCTTACTAGCCGTGGCAAGAGGTCATTGCGGGTAAGTATGGGGTTTTGTTTTTTGGCTAGGTGAGTAGATCGATACATACACCGTATGGGTGCAATGTTTGGAAGGGTATCTCCAAGTATCCGAAGACTTCAATAGGGGAGTTCGATTTGTGGCTGCATCGGGTAACATGATCAGAATCTGGGAAGATCTTTGGTGTGGGAAGGTCTTTTTAGTGTTGACTTCCTAGAGCTTTATTCTCTTTCAGATAGGAAAGATCGGTTCATCTTTGATTGTGCTCTCACAGGAGGGGAGGTTGTTGGATGGGATTTCGGCTTCAGGAGAAATCTCAATGATTGGAAGATTGAGCCCCTTTCCAGATTGCTCCTTCGTTTGCACAATGTCCATCTCATGCCATTGGGCCAGGACAAGCGGGTGTGGATATGGACTAAGGACAGATTGTTCTCAATTCGTTCCTTCTACGAGGCTTTACATTTGTCAACAGGATCCTCCTTTCCAGCTTCTTCGTCTGGAGCCCCATAGTTCACTCTAAATTGGCCCTTTTCACCTGGGAGGCTTCTCTGGACAAGATTTTGACAATGATCCATTTGCGTTCTAGAGGTCTTATCATAGTAGACTATTGTTGGATGTGTCAGTGTGAAGGTGAAACTATTGATCATCTCCTATTACATTGCAATGTGGCGTCTGGGGCCTGGTCTTCATTCCTCTACAAAAGTTTGAGATGGTGATGCTGGGTTCTCTCCTGGATCTCATACTCAGTTGGCTATCTAATGATTTCTCCTCTCGAGTTAACATCCTATGGCGGATGCTGCCTTTTGCCATAGTGTGGTGACTTTGGAGGGATAAAAACCAAAGGGCTTTCAAAGGCAAGAGTGTAATGAAGCTTCGATTGTCCTCAACATTAAGGGGTTACTGTTTTTATGGTCAGGGCGTTCTTGGAGTGTAGGGGCTATTCTTTGAAGACTTTGTTTTTTGCATGGACCTTCTTCGACATAGGGATTGATGTTAGCATTTCTCCCTGAGTAGGGTGGCTGGGGTTTGTATCACTTTGGGTCTGCTTAGGCTTTTAGTAGGTCATATCGACCTCTATTAAGCCTCGGCTCTTGTATGCCTCGACTTCTTTTGTTTATTAATTAAGCTTTCACTTGTCAAAAAAAAAAACTTGTTCCTTCTCAACTATAATAGCCAACTGTAAAAAAGTATTGAAGATGAATCACTGCAACAATAAATTGTCACTGCAACGATAAATTGTCACTTATAGAAGTAAGATTTCATACATATCCTAAAAAATATAAGGCTCCATAACTATTTCCACCATTTTTTTTCCAATACTAAAGGGTTATACACAAATTTGACATCCTTTGAAGAATTTTCCTATTTTCTATACAAATTTGACATCCTTTTAAGAATTTTCATTTTTTTTTCTCCTATGTAATATTGTATAACATCCAAATTACACTTAAATGATATGCAGTTTGAAGACTTAACATCTAAGAAGAAAAATCACCATAGGAGAAAGCCAAGTTATCAAATTACAAGAAACAGCATCCCCATACAAGCATTAAGCATGCACCCAGTAGAACTATTGCAGGCCGAAATGGCACTGACATAACAAAGGTACTTCCTTTCTAATAGATCTGTTTGACCCTTTCCCTTTTTATGATTTCTAAGCTGTTCAAGAGAATAAAGTGTCAAAATTGCTCTTAACAAATGTTCGGAAAGGCTGATTGATTCTCTCCCACCCTGACCTCCAATCAATGTTTAAAATCACAGATAAATTGTCTGAGCCATCTCGGTGCCAGGCATTAACAACATGGGTTGAATGTTTAAGAAACCCAACCTAATTGTAGCAAATTCCATATATAATTGATCTCAACTCAGAGAATTCCACACCAAGTCGTGTCAGCTAGATGTTGGCCATATTACACACCCTAACTCAGTCTTTAATCCCAGTACCAACACCGAAGCTTCTAACTTTCATGTCAAACGTTTAAAAATAGAACTCATTGAGGTATCACCATCCCCATTGATTGGTGGTTTTTATGGTCAAATCATACAATAATCTCTAATTTCGCCATCTTCAAAGTTGAATAATTTCATGATTCAATATTGTCCACTTCCCTTTTAGCTCCAGTGCATGTCACGACCGTGCTCTCCGCCCCATAAAATTTTGTTTCATGAAGCCTTTGACGTCTTTTGATAGTAGTTCCGTCCGCCTAAGCTCATCACAGGCATTCCAATACAGCATGGACATCCTATAACCGTTACCAGAACCATCCCTTCTCCTCTTCCTCAGCTGGATTGGAGTTGACAGGTTGGCATGTACAGAATGAAAACTTCATTCTCGATTCTACGAGAATTTTTATGAAAGCGTTTCATTTGCTTCTCTTCCATGGAAGTTTTATTTCCCCAGAATGTATCCTAATTTTTGGCCTAATTCTTCTTCTAATACATCTAAGGGGTGTGATTCTTCCAACAACAACAATTCCCATCGATCAAAAGATTTTTTTTTTTAATTTTTCTAATGAACCCCCCAAAAAAAATCAAAACTTTCTGTCAAATCCCCCTCACCCCATCTGGGATAAATTGAAGAATTCATGCTCTTCATCAATGAACTAGAAAGTATTCTTAATGAGAACACACAGAACACATAAACACCCATGGAGACCAAAATAAGGGAAACAAAACAGCAAAGTAATCAACAGGAATCAATTAAAGAAGAAAAACAGAGAGATGGATAAAATGAGTTACCTTGAAATGGTCTAATGCTTTCTAAATATCTCCGGTGAATCGGTGAAAGAGAGAGAAACAGAGAAGGGCGGCTCTCCGCCTGCCCTCCACCGTCGGTTTCCAAGCAAGTGGGGGAGGCTCAGCTGTGAATGAAAATCAAGGTTTTGGCTCCCCTTTTTACACTTTTATACCCCTGGGACCCGACCATTTCTCTCATACCCTTTCGAGGAAAGGATGCCATGTTTTAGTTTTGACTTTTGTCTACACGAGTAGAACTTTGCTGACCGACGTCCAACCGTCATCAACGTTGACGAAGAACCAGAGTATGAGCCACGTGGCACATTCTTACGGATCGATGACCGTATGTATCTTTGGAGCAACCCTAGGTGGACCTACAGAAACTTTTAGCCTGATTAGTGATTTCTAAGCGTTGGATTGGAGTAGTTTTCATGGGTTGTTTTTTTAACCGTAGAATTCGAGCATTATTAGAGGTACAATGATCAAAAGGTTTGAAACACTAATCAGGATTTTTTTTTTGGGTATATAGGTCCAACTAGGGTTGGGCTAAACATCCATACGGTCAACGGTATCTGGAAGTCCGCCAGGTGGATACTGTGACGGACGTCCATCAGCAAAGTTTTACTCCTCCTACACTATTGTGTTAAAGTTGGTCAAATAGACCGAAAATTCCAAGTAATGTGTATTGAGATGAACCCACGGAAGCATTTCTTCTCTATTGAATTTCGTTTTTGGAGTCGGATCAACGGTTAGGAACACTCTATTAGATTGATTCCACGGAAAATTGCATAAAAGAAAACAAACTTTAATTTATTTACAAAAAAGAATACAACTTTTTCGCAAATCCCAAGAAAGAAAACAAAAGTGTTTTGTCTGCTGTCAGTCGAATCAGTCGCCGACTGACTAACGAATAACTGATGGCTGACACGTCTGACAAACGCCCTTTTAAAGGGCGTTTATTCCTAAGAAATGATTTTTTAAAAAACGTTTTCATGAAAAAAACGCACTTTTAAATTCCGCCTAAGTCGCTTTCATCTATTCTCCCGCCTCTCCCCTCTCGCTGTGTTCTCCTCCGGCGAACTCTCCCCTCTCTCTCTCCGGCGGTCTCCTCGCGGCCTCCTTGCTCCGATCGAAGTGGCCTCCTACGCTTTAAAACTCAGGTATGTATTTATTTTTTATTTTTCTTTTAGTTTTTTTAATTTTTGGTTGGGCTTGGGGGACCCCCATTTTGGCCTACACAGTAAAAATCGACGGCCCATAATTCATCAACTTCTAAACCAGTCTACGAATATCGGAATGATCTGAATTTTTGTGAGGATGATCTCCTCACCGTAGAGATCATCCTCACCAAAAATCAGTCATTGATTCATCTTCTGGGTACACCAAAATGGGCGTAAAAATTGGGGTTCCCTTGTTTATCAAAAAACGTCATTTAAAAGGGCGTTAGTCAGTAAAAAACGCCATTTAAAATGACGTTTTCTACTGACACGCGCCCTTTAAAATAACGTCTGTCAGTTGTCAGAGGTCTGACAGACGTTTTTTAAAAAGGCGTCTATTACTGAAAAACGCCCTTTAAAATGGCGTTTGTCAGTAAAAAACGCCATTTTAAAGGGCGTTTTTTGATAAACATGTGCCACGTAATGAAGTTTCGTTTTCTTTTTTGGGAGTTGCAAAAAGTTGTATTCTTTTTTGTAAATAGATTAAAGTTTATTTTCTTTTTAGAAATTTTCTGTTGATTCTATCCAAAGGGATCTTCTTAAGTGGGTCCCACAGAATGGTAGGGTGTTGGGGGTGCCATGTATATGGCGTTATTCAATCGCGATCCATGGAATATAATTACGTTGATCATGATCCATGTAATAAGATAGTAAGATTTTTTAATTAGGTATTTTAGTAACACCCCCTTAAAATTTGAAAGTAATTTGTAATACCCCTTTATACTTTTGAACTTTAGGATTACGCCCCTTGACCTAGTTTAACAGTGGTTGACTTGACTTAAAACAAACTTGAATCACACGTTTTTAGCATTGTACTTGCAATATTATGGTCCTTTCATAAGTACATTAACAGGCGCATGTCGCATGTCACGTTTTAAAGTTAGTCAAATGATGGTAAAACCAGGTCAAGGGGGTAATCCTAAGATTTGAAAGTGTAAGGGGTATTACAAATTACTTTCAAATTTCAGGGGGTTGTTACTAAAATACAATTTTTATTTTGTTTTACTTGGAGAAAGGTAATAGAAAAAGGGTAGCGATGTGACAAGCTGTAGCTCAATCCAAAAGCGCAAACTAGCACCATTACTGTTACTCACCTCTGTCATCTAAGCCCACTAACCTCGTAGATGTTTAGCCCACCCCTTGATGGATATACACACCCAAAATCACCATGATTGGTAATCTCTAGTCATTAGATTTTAATACTTTTAAGACGTGATTCTAGCTGTTGAAATCAACCATTTTTTTTGTAGTATAGAAATCAATGGGTAAAAATTATCAAACAAGCTGATTTTTTGTATGAAAGCTTATTAAGGGGTGGGCTAAACTAAACATCCATACAGTCAGTGGGTCCCAGATGGCAGCCGTTAGTAACAAAAAAGTTGCTAGCTTACGCTTTTGGACCAAGTTATAGATACTTACGTCGCGACCCATAGAAGAGTAAGATTACACATTTCATTCTTTTGGAATTTCAAAGTAACGGAAGCTCACCAGCTATTTCTGATTGCAGACGAAAACACCCACAATGGAATTTCACTGTCAACACTTTCCTTGTCGCTCAAGACATCGCTTCTTAACTGTGTTGTCTTTAATCATAAGGTTATCTTTTCTCTGGTCAGCAGCCATAACGGTTTGGGCTGTTAATGGACTGGGCCGCCCCGATAACCCAATCCAATAACATTGGGTACAAACATGGGAATCATGATACTGTAAGCCATCGAATTGGTTATGGATCTACCTTGATCAGATGTATAATGATCCAATCCGATATTATGAGTGGGTGGCTCACATGCGTTGCACCTGAGTTACTGTTAGGGGTGTTTGTGGAAGAACAGAGAAAATAGGTAAGTTTCAATTCAAATGACAGTTTTGGAATATTAGTTTGAAGGGGTTAATGTGTACATGGTAATTCTATAGGGTAATTTTAGTCGCACCCCACAAAATGTGAGGGCACTCGAAACCCTTGGTTTTTTTATCACGAAAATACCCTTTTAAAATTTTTCTATGCATCCTCTAATCAACTGTTTTCTCTGCAGAAGTTTTACCTATTTGCAACAAAACTTGTCACAACCGGTTTTGACCGAATCCAGTTACAACCCACAATACGAATCACGTGGCACATCTTAGTGGATGCTGACCGTATGGATGTTTGGCCAGTCCCTCGGTGGACCTCCAAACAAAAAATCAGCCTGATTAGTGAATTCAAAGTGTTGGATTGAAGTCATTTTCATGGGTTGATTTTAACCGTAGGAATCTGAGCATTATTGATCGTTGTTGGATTTATTTGAATAAAAAATAGAAAAAATGATTTATTTAATAGTCTTATACTATTTATAGTCCTCTTTGAAAAATTAGATGGCTAAGAGGTTTGATCCTTAGACCTCTTGCCATTATGCTTTTTTGTCTCTTTTACTTTTGTACTAGTTACTTTATTTCAGACCTTTTGAACTAAAACTTTTGGAGGGAAACCAATATTTTGTTCATGCTTTTAGACTATAGTTTACCCACTCTTTTAGTTCTACATTGCTTGAGAGAATAAGTCTCATTGAGTATATAAGTAGGAGAGTTGGCCATAAAGGGTGGAGCCCGGGCTCGGAGTCGTGGGTCGTGGGTCGTGGATGTGGATGTGGGAAGTGGAAAGTTATTAAATCCTATCTTTTTACTCAAAGTTTGGACTCATTCTTAGAATGGTAACCGTGTGTAACTTCCCACCACCTATTTCGTGGGAAACGTGCCCCACGTATAGGATCCATCATTTGGAGTCTCCCTTCACTATTTAATACAACAAAAATTCATCTCTGTTTTACTCTCTTCTTTACTGTGATTTTCTAGAGTTCGATACAGTGAATTCGTCTCTTTGTACAGTGTTGGTACAGAAGAGAAGATCGTTGAACCCTGAGAGGTGTACGCAACAACATGCCGACAACATATATGCGGTGGCGTTTTTCACCTTAAGGACATCGTGCAGAGCACGAACCTCGATCTACAACAGTCGTCTGTATCTCCCATCTGCCATTGCCATATGTTTTTGTTGCAGCATACTTGTGTGTGAATTCTGTTTCATTACTACTTAATCCGAATTATATTCTCTAGGTTTATACAGATTTAATAACAATCGTTCTTTGGGTGCAAAGATCCAAAGGTTGTAAATCACTAATCAGGCTGATTTTTGGTTTGTAGGTCCACCGAGGGACTGGCCAAACATCTATATGGTCAGCATTTGCTAAGAGTGTGCCACGTAGCTTCTATTGTGGGGCTGTGACTGGCTTCGGTCACAACCTTTTGTGACAAGTTTTACTCGTTATTCTCTTGCGCTGAAATGAGCGAAGGGTGCCCTCACAAAGTTAGAAATCTAAGTGGGGTGCGACTAAAATTACCCAATTCTATGGGCACCCATGTCTTTCGGCTAGGTGCCGATGTGCACAAAAGTGCCCCCCCCCCCCCCCCCCCCCCCCCCCAGCACCGTGGGGGTTAAAGGTCCAAAGAGCGAGAAAGGGAGAGAGAGAGAAGGGATGAGGTGGGGTGGGTGCCCAAACCGGGGGGGCTTTTTCTTAAAAAAAAGTTGTTTGGATGTGAGTGCCCAGCTTAAAGAGGTGGGCACCTGTAGAGGTACCCATATGTAAACTATGGCAACTTAAGGCATAGTTAGAAAAGTAGAATTCCGAAGTTGGAAACGTCAAAACTGCCCATAGTTAATGCAAATAGGTGCAAAAAGATGAATGAACTCAAACAGGGGCATTTTGGGAATAGATTGAAAGGTGCGCCAACTCCGCTAAAGGGTAGGTTCATTCACAATTTGCTACTTCTTTTCGCAAGATGCCATTGACTTTCTTTATCTTCAAAAACAACAATGGGTAATACAGTTTTTCAAAGATGTTTGGTTGGCATATCTTCATCTTGAAAATACATGCAATGATTGTTGATACAACTGTGCAAACAGCAGCAACAAAACATCAATGAATTTCAAAGATGTTTGGTTGGCTTATCTTCATCCCAACGAGTGCAGTCCCCCAAAAACACATCTCCAGTGGTCCAATCTCTCTTTTTAGTGTACTCATGGATCCACATCCTTAACCAAAAATCCCTCGAATGAGCACAAGACGCAAAGCCAGTAGCAACACACAACTCACCAGGTACTATCACTGAATTTTAAAACTTTGTGATTTCATAATTAATGCAGCTTTACAAAGATGTTTGGTTGGTTTATCTTTATCTTAAAAATACATATAATGACTGTTGATACAACTGTGCAAACAGTAACAAACCAAGTATCACCAATAGTCCATGCAAGAACATAAACCATCTTTGAAATGATGGAATCGAGCACGATCTCTCACGACAATCTCCACATCAAAGACTCTAGAGATTAATTTGGTCACTGTGTGACAATCATTACATACCCGTAGATTTTTAAAGATGCGAATTGGCACCCCAGGTCTGGCATTAATGAGCCCAAAGGCAATCGCAAGTCTCTCACTATGGAGGCGAAGCGAATGTTGTTTTCCATCACTGAGTTCATCAACCAAAGGTGCTTGTGACAAGTCAGGTATGTACCCTGCAGATTCTAGTCTCTCTTCAACAACATCTAATGCCTGGTATATCTCTTTGCTACAAGGGTGTGATGTGTCCCCAGCAAGAAATCGATGAACCTCACCATCTAGCTCTATTGAACTGCAACCTGGCTCTTTTATTATACCTTTCTTACTCATTAGTCTTCTAACCAACCCAACATCATTCCAACGGTTAGCAGAGGCGTAGACTCTGGACAAGAGCACATAAACACCACTACTTACACCCCCCTCTGTTTCAAGAACCTGTCTGGCCACTTCTTCGCTTAGCTCAACATTAACATTTTTCTTGCAACAAGCATCCAGAAGACTCCTCCAAATCACCACATCGGGTTTCATAGGCATGTTGGACACGAGATTTAAAGATTCATCTATTAGTCCAGCACGAGCGAGAAGATCAACCATACACCCATAGTGCTCTAATTGGGGTTCAATCTTGTACTCACTAACCATCGAATCAAAATACCTATGGCCTTCAGTCACCAGACCCCCGTGATTACATGCGCTTAAAACTCCGACAAATGTGATCGAATTGGGCATCAACCCTTCCATCCCACACATACAGGCAAAGGCTTCTAATGCCTCCTCGACCTGCCCATGCATCGCGAATCCTAAAATCATTGAATTCCAAGAAGTTACATCTCGCTTAAGCATCCTCTTGAAGACTTGACGAGCCATGTCTAGAGATCCACATTTGCAGTACATGTCCAACAGTGAATTGTTAGTTAAAACATCATTAGCTACATCCACATTACACTTCCTCAAAACATAGGCATGAACCCACATCCCTAAAGACAAAGCACCCAAACCACCGCAGGCACATATGACGCTCTGCATTGTAAACCCGTCCGGCTTGAACAAGTTCTGCAACTCACCGAACAGCTGCAATGCAGTAACAAACTCACCAAACTGAACATACCCATCAATCATTATGTTCCAAGATACCAGACTTCTGTCAGACATTCTCTCGAACAGCTTCCGCCCGAGACCCAAATACCCACAAGTCACGTAAAAATGAATAAGACTGTTGTTAACATAAGTATCGGAACTAAACCCAACTTTCACAATCTGGGCGTGAATCTGTTTACCTTCAGAAACGGCGAACAAGAAAGCGCAGGCCTTGAGAACAAAAGGGAAGGTGTGTTTGTCCTGCGCAACACGGCCTTCGTCCAACATTCTGCGGTAGAGTACGACGGCTTGATCCTTGCGGTCGATGCTCCACGCGTAAGCCCTGATGAGGGTGTTCCATATGAAGGAATTGGGATTCTCAATGTGGTCGAGGAGGCGAGACGCGTAATAGAGATCAGAGAAGGCAGAGAAATGGAGAATTCGACTGTATAAGAAGAGGGTGTCTGGGTGGTGAGGTGAAGCAGTCCGTAGAGTTCGAGCGTGGATTTGTTTGAGCTGAGACATGGTCGTGCATTCTCTTAAGAGGCGGAGGAGGTGGTAGTGATGGTGGCATGAGTCGCTGGTGGTGGTGGTGATGGTCGATAAGAGATGAGATGGTGGGGTTGTTGGTGTGACCGCCAGTAACATTGTCGCAGCTGAAATCTATGGTGCGAAGAGAGCTCAAACTGGAGTCTCTCATCTGGGTATGCTGGCAAGGGTGCCTCCAGTGAGGATACTTACTCTGTGGAGCACACAAAACGCGCCACCTGACACACTCTTCCGGGCCCACCACTTAATGAACCTACACACCAACAATCATTCTGGTTGGTGATCGCTTTTTCATGGGGTGATTTCTAGCTGTTGATTTGAAGGATATTCAGATTGAATGGCTAGAGATTATATATCAGCCTGATTTTTTATGAATAGGTCCATCAGCGGTGGCTAATCATTCATGGGTCAGTGGGACCGAAAGAATGTGCCTAGCGGTGCGATTTTATGCGCTCCACAGCTCCTCGTGGAAAGATGATCCAGAGAGCAAACCTTCGAGATCACACCATGCTCAGCGAAGCCAATCACAGCCCACAATACGAGCCACGTGGCCCACTCTTAGAGGGCGCTGACCGTATGGATGTTTGGCCAGTCCCTCGGTGGAGCTGCAAACCAAAAATCAGCCTGATTAGTGATTTACAAACTTTGGATCTTTGCACCTAAATAACGCTCAATAATGCTCAAAGTCCTACGATTAAAATCAACCCATGAAAATAACTTCAATCCAACGCTTAAAAATCACTGATCAGGTTTTTTATTGCTTTGTCGCTCCACCTAGTGATAACATCCATCCGGTCAGCATCCACTAAGGCCCTGCTTAGTTTGCTGCACTGGGATGCATTTTGCACTCCAGTGCAAATGTGGTGAGTTGCATTGGAGTCACTTACCACGGTTTTTGGCCTGCACATGCTTGCAACCATTTTTTTCAAGAGTTTGCAAAGCAACTCATTTGCACGCCCACAACCAGTCATGCGCAATCCTAAAACCGTGGCAAGTGGGTGCATTGCATCCAATTTGTATTGAACCAAGCAGGGCCCAAAAGTGTGCCATGTGGCTCCTATTGTGGGCTGTGATCAGCTGATGCTGTGAAGGTTTACTCATCCACAAAGAGATCGTCAATCAGGCTGATTTTTGGTGTGCAGGGCCTGCAGGCCCATCAAGGGGAGCCAAGCATTCATGAGATTTTTTTTGAAGCAGTGGCCAATCACATTGCGCCACAATCCGCTGTTAACCTTGGATTTTGTTGAAATTGGCTTCGAGTGAAGGCCTAGAAGAATCTTGATTTGTGGACATCTTATTAGACGAACAAATACGCATGGACTGGATCCATTGGGTTGTTCAAGTGAGCAAGGATCATGCTAATGGGTTGGGCCAGTCCAAATTGAGTTGGTAATTCGCCCGCGAGTTAAACATTTCAAGTGCGTGGATCGACCCCGTGGAATATATGTATTCGACGCACACCTTGCAAGTAGAGTTGCACAAACAAATCGACCGATCTGTTATGCTTTGGGATGTGAAGGTTAGTCCATTTGGATGGTCCGAGAAGTGGGTTCGGACCATCCAGATAGGTCATTTGTATTATAGGTCTATGCATGATGATATGAAGATAAAACGTGTGTCAACAATCATGATGTCGATGGAAGTTCAAATGTTGACTGAGTGAGTGATCTTGACATTGATCTCATGTAATTAGTGATATATATGCATGGCTGGACCATCTTAGGCCCAACTTAGTGTATATAAATGGAATTAAGGTCCATTTTGTTTTGCTTTTGTATCAAGAGGGATATGGTTGGACCATGTAGTGACCAGCCCACTAGTACTAAAAGATAGCCCTTAAAATCTATAAAGACGGGATGATGAGACTCGTACTTCTTCTGCCAATTGACATCGGGTGGTACCTGTAAAAGATTTAACGCTCAAGTAAGACGATAAAAATGGAGTCGCAAGTGAATTGACTGGAGATTAGATTATCATACCTTTGCTCGTGACCTAAATTTATAGATTTAGAGGTAAGTCTTATTTTGAGAAGAATGAAATTTATTGGAGACTTTCTATTCATTGCATTTGTTATGCGAGAGAATATCTCTATTCATACTATGTCAAGTCAAGGAGAGAGTCCAATTCTGAAAAAGATTGGACTCTCCCTAAAAGCTTTTTGTTGCTGGTATTAATCCTGTATTTAGAAAATCTTCTAATTTGTATCTAATTGTGATAAGGGAGTTTGTTTTCCATGTTATTAGGTTTCCTTATTGTGGTAGACTCAATGAGATTTGTTACAATTTCTCCAATTAGCAAGATACACGTGTCAGAGGCCTCGGAAAGTTAATATCAGGAACTTCAGATGCATATCTCGAGGCACTATATTTGCGGCTAGGATGAAGTGATTATTTATAGTATCTACAGTTTGAACATGCAATCATCCCATGCTAATGATAATACCAAGGTTTAAAGGGGACCGTTATAGCGGTATAACGGACTGGGGGCGTTACCGTTTTTTCTGTTAAAACGAAGAAAAAAAAAATGCTCATGGGCAAAAACGGAAAAAATGGAAAAAATGGCACTGAAATTCAAATTTTTAAAAATGGAAAAAATAGAATATAACGGAAAAAAATGAAAATAACGACTGTGTTTTTTTCACAAAATTTTCCAGAAAATAACGGTCGTTATTTTCGTTATAACAGAAAATAACGGCCGTTATTTTCTGGGCATTTTAACAGTCCATAATGTAACGGGGTAGGTCTGAATCCATTATAATGGCCGTTTTTTAAACAAAAAATTTCTAAAAAGAAAACAAACTTTAATCTATTTACAAAAAGGAATACAACTTTTCGCAAATCCCAAAAAAGAAAACGAAACGCCCTTTCAAAGGGCGTTTCACATTACGTGGCATATGTTTATCAAAAAACGCCATTTAAAAGGGCGTTTGTCAGTAAAAAAACGCCATTTTAAAGGACGTTTTTCAGTAATAGACGCCTTTTTAAAAACGTCTGTCAGACCTCTGACAACTGACATACGTTATTTTAAAGGGCGTGTGTCAGTAGAAAACACCATTTTAAAGGGCGTTTTTTTGATAAACAGGGAACCCCAATTTTTACGCCCATTTTGGCGTACCCAGAAGATGAATCATTCCGATATTCGTAGACTGGTTTCGATCGGAGCAAGGAGGCCGCGAGGAGACCGCCGGAGAGAGAGAGGGGAGAGTTCGCCGGAGGAGAACACAGCGAGAGAGGAGAGGCGGGAGAATAGATGAAAGCGACTTAGGTGGTATTTAAGTCGTCGCCTGGCAGACGCCCTTTGAAAGGGCATTTTTTTCATGAAAACGATTTTTAAAAAACCATTTCTCAGGAATAAACGCCCTTTAAAAGGGCGTTTGTCAGACGTGTCAGCCATCAGTCATTCGTTAGTCAGTCGGCGACTGATTCGACTGACAGCAAACAAAACGTTTGTTTTCTTTTTTGGGATTTGCGAAAAGTTGTATTCTTTTTTGTAAATAGATTAAAGTTTGTTTTCTTTTATGCAATTTTCCGTTTTTTAAACCTTGGATAATACTATGGCGAGTAAAACTTTGATGACAAGGCCCTGTTCATCAAGGCCAATAAAAGAATGCAATGTGAGCCGCGTGGCACAATCTGAGAGTACTCTGACCGTATGGATGTTTGGCCAATCATTAGATGGACCTACAAACCAAAAATCAGCTCGATTCGTGATTTCTAGGCGTTGTATTGAAAGTGTTTTCATGGGTTGATTTTAACCGTGGGAAGTTTGAGCACTATTGACCATTATTTTAGGTACAAAGATCCAAAGGTTTGAAATCACTAGTCAAACAGATTTTTGGTTTATGGGTCCATATAAGGATTGGCCAAATATCCATACGGTGAGAGTCCTCTAAGAGTATGCCACGTGGCTCATATTGCACCCTATCATCGGCCTTGATGACAGGGGCCCTGTAATCAAAGTTTTACTCTACTATAGCATCTTCCTTGTCCGTTATAACGAAAAATAATGGCCTTTTTATGGATTCGGACCTCCCACATCATGTTTGAAATTTAGCACCATTTTTTCTGTTATTTTCCTTTATTTTCCATTTTTACCCCTGTGCGTTACGATCCGTTATAACGGAAAAACGGTACGCCCCCAGTCCATTGTACCGTTATAAAGAATTGTAAGCAGGGGCAATAAGGACAAAAAATGGAAAAAAAAAGAGGGCACTAAAATTTTCAATAAAATTTATGAAAAATAAAAAATAACGGACGTTTTTTTTTAAATAACGGTCGTTATTTTTGTTATAACGGCCGTTTTTTAAAACAATGGTCTGGACATTGGGATGACAACAGGGATTAAGTCCACTAGGGATGAGTGACACTACCCAAAGTCTACGGTCAGATGCTTAAGATCATTTTGATGAGTATAATTTTTGAGTATATGACCCACCCAAGGGGTCGCTGCTAATCGGACAAGATGTCATGTTTTCCAAACAACCCAACAAGGCAACAAATGGTTGGAATCGTCACCATCCTATCTGGACAATGTTTAGCCCAACAGATCCCCCTAGACCTAAATAAATCACAAGTTGTGGCCCCTAATCCATTTCCCACCTCCGATTGAAGAAATCAGGATCGTCCAATCAGTGGAACTTTTTCCCTGACTGTGCTCTGTCCATCCAAGCAATCAACCGTAACAAAATAAAGGCATGTTATGTGAGGCACCAAATCAGTTTCATTAAACTTTAATAAAACTTTAAAGGACTTGATAATGTTGTTGGGCGCGTGAACTGAGGAGGGATGCAACTAATCATAATGTCACACATTTTAGAACACAAAGCTTTTTAGGGTACGTATTGAAAGTAGAAAAAATGAGACTTTCCAGGGCATAAAGTTGGGCATAGGAAGTAGGAACGAGGGTTGCATCATTGCTTCCATCTTCCTCCTAACATGGAGTCGTTCATTTGTAATCCATCCATCTTTCCGTTTACGACAAATGTTTTTTGGTTCTAATTTTGGCCCAACCAAAACTACATGTGGCTATGGTAACCTCACCTGTCAATGTAGACTCACTTGCTACCTGTTAAAATGAAATTTTCTTGCTTGCCACGTGTGATGCTGATGTGTCTTATTCATAGTTGGTAATTCCGAACGTGGCCAAAAATATTTATCCCAAAAGATCGACCTTTTGGGAAAAGGCGAAACAACTTTATATACCAAGGGGTAGTCGGCCCAACACAACACTTACGCGGGAATACACCATCTCCTAACACCCCTTTAGCAGGAATACACTCGTTGGAGATTTGAACCTGTGACCTCCCACGCCTTAAGGCTCTGATATCATGTTAAACAACTATTTACCTAAAAAGATCGACCTTTTGGGGACAGGTGAAACAACTATGTATACTAACGGGTCTCGGGCCTACACAACACGTGTGTGGGAATACACTATCTATATAACAAAATAGTGAAGTTGTCTCCCCACTTATACGCCCTCTTATCTATTTAGACAAAGAAGGGCTGAGATCTTATCTTCAAATAGATGGTGGATCTCAGCCATTCACACCCAATTTTGACAAACGCTTTGTTGGAGAGTGCCGTGGGCACGGGCCACCCACTATCTATATAACAAGTGACAGTGGTTGTCTTATACCCCTCTTATCTTATATGGCTTCAATAATGAGTGGCTGAGATCCACTATGCTTCACATCGATGACTGAGATTAACTCCCACCCAATTTTGACAAACACTTTGTTGGGAAGTACCGCGGGCACGGGCCACCCACGCATATAACAAGACAACTCAGTTGTATTCTTTTATCTTATCCATCCATCTAATGTGGACGGTTAGATAAAGAGTGGTTGAGATCAAATCCATCGATCTAATGTGGACGGTTAGATTTTAGCTACTCAATCCAGTTGACCTCAATTTATTCAAAATTTGAATTTCAACACCGTTATTTTTTGTTATTCCTGTTATTTTCTCATTTCCCCTCTATGCGTTACAATCCGTTATAACAGCCGTTATAATGGAAAAAATGGTAATGCCTCAGTTCGTTATATCGTTTGAGTGCTGAAGGCACCCAATTTTGCAAACGCTTTTGTCGGAGATCGAGTGCCGTGGGCATGGGCCATTTACTATTCTATATAACAAAATAATTTAGTTGTCTCCCTACTTAGACCTCCTTTTATAAACACCAACAAAGAAGGGCTGAGATCTAATCCTCCCCCAAATGGATGGTGGATCTCCGCCACTCACCTGATTTGGGCAAATTCTTTGTCAAGGAGTGCCAATGGCACGGGGCACCCACTAGTCCACTAACATGTTAGAGTACAATTCAGGTTTGTCATCTAAAAATTCGGCAAAAGAATTTTAAAAATAAAATAAAAAGTAAAATATTGACAATTTTGTGTCTTATAACAGGATTTTTCATGTTCAAAACTGAATAATTCAGAAAGTCCGTGAATTATTCGAGAATTTACTAACTATTCCATCTGATAGATGACCATTTGGATTGTCACCTGCATTACACCAATATACTGCCATGTATAGCACTTTGTTTCCAATTAGTGACAGCCCACCTCTTTTTGTCATCGACGTGGAATTAGGCAATTGGACTCAAACTTGCCACATGGATAGAAGAGTTGGCCCAACTAATAAGCCCTTTTGGACCTGCCAACTCAGCTGCCACCCATGTATTTTAATACATTCTATATGCCTACAAAAAGAAAGAAAAGGAAATTGGGTTTTATATGTAATTCTAGAGTCGACATGGATGCGGATAGTTGTCACGCCATCTTGTAAATTCTTAATTGAAATTTCTTGGAACTAAATCACCTACTCCCAACCCCGTCTGTCATAATATAACACAAATTATGTACTCATATATTTGGAATGCATGCGATGACATGTACATATACACTCTTATCCGTGCACGTGTCAGAACATTTTGCGCATACACAGGTCATATACTTGCCAGATTGACACAACGACGATATCGCAGGGTATAAACCAAGGTTTAAAAGGGGTCACTACAACGGCATAACGAGTAGCTTATGTAACTGTTACGAACATTACAGCGGGTCAAAGAATTTTCAAAAATAACCTTTTTTATTTTATTTTTAGAGTTTATTTTCAGCTGAATGTAAATAAAAGTTAAATATTGGCTAATGTTCGTTGTAACCATTAATATGTCATAACCTTTTTAGCAGTAAATGCCATCTCTATATAACAAGTGTCAGACTGTAAGTGCTTGTCACCCCACTTAATACCCCCTCGAGTAAAACTTCTGTCACAAGAAATTGTAAATCACACAAAACACAGCCAATGAGTTCTCGGCACGTACACAAGTGCTTTGCAACGTACCCATGTACTTTTGCTTTTTAGGTGTATGTGCCGAGAACTCATTGGCTGTGTTTGGTGTGATTTGCAATCCCATTGTGACAGAAATTTTACTCTCACGTAGGCTTCAATAAAGAAGGGCGGGGATCTTATCCCCCAACTGGACAGCAAACGCTTTGTTAGGGAGTGCCATAGCATGGGCTACCCACTAGTCTATATAACAAAACAGGGAAGTTGTCTCCCCACTTATACCCCCCTCTTATCTGTTTCAACAAAGAATGGTCGAGATCTTATCCTCAAATGGACAGTGGATCTCAGCCACTCACACCTGATTTTGGCAAATGCTTTGACGGGGAGTGCCCAGGGCACGGGCCACCCACTAGTATATAACATTACAAGGTTGGAGTGTTACAATTATGACGGTGTTACAACTGTTTTTAAAAGAGGTCACTATAACAGCATAATGAGTAGCTTATGTAATTCTTAGGAACCATTATAACAGGTCAAAGAACGGTCAAAATTAACCTTGTATTTTTATTTTTTTTTCGAGTTTATTTTTCAGCCGAATGTAAATAAAAGGTTAATATTAATGGCTAACGATCATAATAACCATTAATATATCATAACCTTTTTAGCATTAAATGCCACATATAACATAACAAGGTCGGAGCGTTACCATTATGATGGTGTTACAACCGTTTTTCCAAACTATGGTAATTGCCGTAAGTAATTTAGAATTCACAATAGGTCCCTCCCCCCTTATCAAACTTATTAAACTTTGAGGTTTGGATTGGCATTTTTAGACTTGAAAAAGTCTTTTTTTTCTGCTAAAAAGATTTTTTCCAAAATAATATATTGTTTGGATGACCATGAAAAAAAAATATTTATTCCATAAAAATATACTTTTTTAAGTCAAAAAGTCTTTTGATAAAAAAAAATAGGTGAAAGCTAGTTTTCACTTAAAAAAAGACTTTTTGAACATAAAAATAAAGAAACAGTTTTTGAAAGAAGTTCTCTTCCAAATAAAATAGACATCATATTAGTGGGGCCAACAAAAAGAAGATAAAGTCATTTTGCATTAATGATGATCCAAACAATCTTTCTAAGAAAAAAACATTTTCAGAAAAGTTATTTTTTTAAATAAATATTTTTTGAAAAATGGCAATCCAAGCACCCCCTTGATTTAATATTTAGATATCCTAATGCTCCATCCCTAAGCCATAATCCTCGTGAAAAAGGGTTACATCGATCCGCCATCTACCAATCATCGTACTGTAAGTCTGTAACTGCCACATGCTACGATGTGTGTAATGTCCCTTAACATTACCGTTATGACACCGCCAAACATAACGGGTCATGTCCATGTAAAAAAAAAGGTCATAATAGTAATCTGCTATTATATGAAAAAAAAACCTCAATAACAATAAAAGTTTTTTTTTTCAAAATGAAAGTTGTTATTTTCCATTATAACGGTGGTTATAATGCTAAGCGTGTTTTCTACGACAAGCTTTATTTTTGAAATGTCATAACAGTGTCGGGGTGTTATCGACATAACCGACATTATTTTCATTATAGCGGCTGTTTTTTTTTTAACGATGGTTAATTTCTTTTTAAACACCCACTTTAGGAGGGAGAGAAGAGAAAATAATTAAAAGTCAAAATCTTGGTTTGTGAAGTTGTAAACTTGTAACATCATTTTGACTTTTGTGCCGTTTTTAATTTTCGTTCCGAGTGGGGGCGTCATCATCTTAAGAAAGTTGATGGCTACTCGAATAAATGACTTTCTTCTTCGTTACGTCGCCTATCAAAATCCTTTTTAAGTCAATATTACTTGCCCAGGTACGTTTGGCTTAGTCGGCTATACCCATCATGTTTTTCTCTGTGCCCCACCAACTCAAGGACCCGGATATTTAAATGGGTCAGGCTCAGGAGCTCCCCTTTTTCTGCCCCTTCTTGGGAGTCGTGTTCTCGGCCGTGGATTCGGAGAAGGAAAATGATGTAACAAGGTATACCTAAACTTTGTCGAATGGGGAAGCACGATTTTTGATACTCACCGCTGATATCTGGGCTCATTGACCTCATGGATGTTTATCACATCTCTTGGTGGATATACACACCAAAAGTCACCCTGATTGATAATCTCTAACCATTAGATTTTAGTACTTTTTTTAGCTTTCTCATAGCCGTTGAATTCAACCATTTTTTTGAGTACTAAAACCAACGGCTAAACAAGCTGATTTTTGGTATGAATTTCTACCAAGGGGTGGGTTAAACATCCATGTGGTCAGTAGGCTCAGATGGCAGCGGTGAGTAACAAAAAAGCGCTTCCGCATTTGAAAAGATCTCAGGTATACCTAATGCTACAAAAAGTGAAAAAAGTGACGCTAGTTCAGCGTAATCAACCACCATTGGATTCTCGGAATCCAAAGGGAAAAAAAGTGATGCCAGTTCAGCGTTATCAATCACCATTGGATTCTCGAAATCCACAGCCAAGAACACGACTTCCGACTTCCGACTTCCGAGAAGGGTAGAAAAAGGCGGCTCCTGAGCTCGACCCTTTTTAAATTGGACCACCCTTTGCAAAGCCTTGACAAATATTTGCAGGGTTCAAGCCTTCCAGGTAAGGAAGACTAGGTCATCCAGCTAAGGGGCTGAGATGAATCAAGGGTCCACCCATTGACAAGTTTTTGTAGAATTGATAAGGTTTCTAGATGCCTTTGTGTGGTTTGGTAAAATGTTATATGGGGAGATTTCTTAATATTTTTCGACGACGACTCCGAAAGAGAAGAAGACCAATTTTTAAACAAAAAGGAATTTTACTAGAAAACGGTCTTCCTCAGTAAAGGACTTTTCAAGTTCCAAATTGAACCAACACACACGTTATCGCCTTTTATTGGTAGATAAAAACAAAATTATAAAATAAATGGAAAATGCTATCCCGCAAGTAAACGAGACAAAAATAGTATACAATTGAAGCTATTAACCATTGGATTCAAGAGATCTATGGTCCACGAGGCAACAACTGCATAGAATAAAATAGTTATGTTGTCCCTATACCGTGAATATCTTGAATCCAACAGTCAATGGCCTCAACTGCATATATTTTGTCCCGTTATCCGTGTGGTAGCGACCTTTTCTTGGGGGGATTGGAAAGTTGGAAACATTATTATATATGTATTTAATAGGCTTATGAACGATCGTTATCCTAATTATTGCTCGACTTGATTTATTTTGTATTTTTATCTAGCTTATGATTTTAAAAAACGGTTATAATGCTGTTATAATGGTAGCGCTCCAAACCCGTTATATTATATTTAACGCCATTAGTATTAACATTTATTCGAAAAAAAAATGAAAAAATCGATTTGAAAAATTTTAAAATTAAATTTTGAATGACTTTTATAATGGTCGTAACTGTAAGGCCAACTAACTTACGATGGTCCCAGACTCTAGCTTGTTATAAATTAAGATGTTTGGTTGCAATTGTAAGTCTGTTCTAAATGGGTTAACACCCAACAAGAAGTGAAAACCCTGTTTTATAAAGAACTAGTAGGTAGTCCGAGCCCACGTCACTCCCCGACAAAGCGTTTGCCAAAATTAGATGTGAGTGGTTGAGATCCACCATCCAGTTGGGGAATAAGATCTCGGCCCTTCTTTATTGAAGCATATAAGAGGGGTGTAAATGGGGGAGACCACCACTGTCACTTGTTATATAGATGTACTTATTATTCCTTCATGAAATTGTTGCGCATTTTTAGGGACAATAAGGTTCAGGTTTCAAGTTGCACGGTGCTGATTTAAACTGGAATGTGCATCTACCCTAGAAATAATCCAGCACAACAAGCATCTCTTGTTTATAACATTCTTAATTTTTTTTTATGAAGGTCTATTTGGAATAGTTATGTAGCTGCAGCCAAACACCACCTGTGAATTCTTTGCATAAGTGCCTTGAGTTGAACCTGGCATTTTGGATCATTTCCCAACGAGAAAAACTTTGATGTCTACTGAAGACATCAAACTTCGATGTCCACCATAAAAATGCCACGTGGACCACTCTTTTAGGTATACCGGATGCTTTTTTGAGTGAGGTAGCGTGATTTTTGTTACTCACCGTTGCCCGCTGGGTCCACTGACCGTTTGGATGTTTAGCCCACCCCTTGTTGGATATACATACCAAAAACTGCCTAATCTCCAGCCATTAGATTTTAATATTTTTAAGGCGTGATTCTAGAAATTGGATCCAACAAATATTTTTTTCTGAGTACTAAAACCAACGGCTAAAACTCATCAAACAAGCTGATTTTTGGTATAAATGTCTGCCAAGGGGTGGGCTAAACATCCATGCAGCCAGTGGGCCCAAAAAGTGGCCTGAGGTATACCGTGTTTAATCACGACCCTTGACAAAATAGCTTGATTGATGATTTGCATCCATAGATTTAGTATCTCAAAACATGCTCTTGCAGTAGCTGACATCAAAGTTTTTCTTATTTCCTATAAAATAATGATGAAAAGCTTATAAAACAAAAGTAAAACAAAAAAAATATCAATTATCTCCGTGTCATGGTCCTCGTGGACAGAAAGTATTGAGGCTATTTTAGTAAATTCAGCAACCGAAATTTCATTAGTTCACCCACCAATAAAGAAATAATTTTTAAATTTAAGAATCCTTTTGGAGAAACTCCGCTTGTAATTAAAGACTTTTTAAAAAGCGCTCCTTTTTTTTCCCTCAACCTGCGCCCTCCCTTTCTCCGCCGGATTCCGGCGTGTCATGACCGGCACCACCACAACAACCACCCCAACCGCCAAAAGGAAAAGAAAAAAGAAGAAAGAAACCAACCTCACAAAAGCACACAAAAAAGAGAGATTTCTTCGTGAGTTCTCAAAATGGGCAATTGTTACGCTTGTGTAAGAGTACCCGCCTCAGAAGATCAAAACGCAGCAGCAAGGAAGAAAAAACGAAGAAAGAAGGGACGAAAAGAACGAAGACCCAACCCCTTCGCCGAAGACCCGAGACCCGCCCCGATCCGAGTCCTCAAAGACGTCGTCCCATATAGCCACCGCAGCCGAATCGGCGACAAGTACGTATTGGGTCGCGAACTCGGCCGTGGTGAGTTCGGTATCACCTACCTCTGTACCGACCGAGAAACCAAGGAAGCCCTCGCGTGCAAGTCCATCTCCAAGAAGAAGCTCAGAACGGCTATCGACATCGAAGATGTTCGTCGAGAGGTCGCCATCATGTCGAGCCTTCCTGACCACACCAACGTCGTCAGGCTCAAAGCCACTTATGAAGACAACGAGGCCGTGCACCTTGTTATGGAGCTTTGCGAGGGGGGTGAGCTCTTCGATAGGATCGTCGCGCGGGGTCACTACAGCGAGCGTGCGGCGGCGAATGTTGCTCGGACTGTTGCGGAGGTCGTGAAGATGTGTCATGAACACGGGGTGATGCATAGGGATCTCAAACCGGAGAATTTCTTGTTTGCTAATAAGCGGGAGAACGCGCAGCTTAAAGCAATTGATTTTGGGCTGTCGGTTTTTTTTCACTCTGGTGCGGATCTTTCTTGAATTCGTTGAATTGGGATTTGTTTGGTTGGGTCAGTTGTTGTTAATTTGAGATTTTTGGTGGTTTTTTGAGCAGGAGAGCGGTTTTCGGAGATTGTGGGGAGTCCGTATTATATGGCACCGGAGGTGTTGAAGCGGAATTATGGACCGGAGGTCGATATATGGAGTGCCGGAGTGATTTTGTATATTTTGTTATGTGGGGTTCCTCCATTTTGGGCCGGTACGGTGGTTTGTGATCATTTTGAAAATTGCAGATTTTTTTGGCTGAATTTGGTTTTTTGAGTTGCAGTATTTAAGGTTTTATTTGGTGTTTCTTGTTTATTGCAGAGACTGAACAGGGTGTTGCCCAGGCAATTCTGAGGGGTGTGATTGATTTCAAGAGGGATCCTTGGCCTAGGATTTCTGATAGCGCGAAGAGTCTTGTTCGGCAGATGCTGGAGCCAGACCCAAGAAAGCGTTTGTCTGCTCAACAGGTGCTTGGTAAGTCAGTTTGCAGCATGTGAGAGAGAAAGAGAGCCTTGATTTGGACTCAGTGGATTCATGGATGTTCTTTTAGATAATTTTTCTACGGTTAGCAATGCTCCTAGTATCCGTTAATTGGCAGTCTAGTATGACAGAACAAATGATTTCCTTATAATTGCATTGAGGAATGAGGATCAATGCACCCTGCAGGCCTGCACCCCATACTATTCGCTGTCTTATTGACCTGGACCATTCAATTGGTGGGTCAACTCTTGGAGGAGGCCAAAAGACCAGACTGGCTGAGACTGACTAGAAGAAGACGCCATCTGTCTGGTTTTGGGTTAAAACTTGTACTACTGAGAAAATCAAGTTTATTGTCAAGATGATACATTCCTCTGTGTATCGTCTCTGTTCCTTACCAGAACATTCAGTCTCGGCCGAATGAGACAAAACAAGATTTTCAACCATGCTTGCATCCTTGTGGATGATTAAAAACAGTTGCTCAAGACAAGTTAAGAGGTGGACCATTGATTGGTCGGTCCAGATCTATGAGATCGAATTGGTTAGATATGGGCTGTAGTCATCCATAATGTTTTTTTTTTTGTGTGTGTGTGTGTGTTTTATAATCAAACCACAGAGTCAACAAGTAACATACTTTTCTTTCTTGAGTAAAATGGTCATTACCCATAAGTGTACCATTTTCTCTTGGATCTCATTGGTTCCATGTGAAAATGTGACTAAATTCCAAATTCAAGAATTGTTTGGAGAACTTTTGCCTTTTTCATATGAGTTAGGCTATCTGGAGAATGTTTAATATGCACCTATAATGATGAAAGCTTATTGTAGCAATCTGGAATACATAGATTTGATATGTCAATTGGTGTTCTGAATGATACATGCCATCTTTATCACTATTGTGCCTTTTTAACTGAAGTTTTTTTTTTCTTTTTCTTGATAAGTAGCAAATGTTTTATTAAAAATCAGAAAATTTACCAATAAGCATGATTTTCCAACTTTGGCAGGACTTTAAATACCATACAATTTGGGGATGCAGTGTATTGGTCTTCGAACCTCTCACATACTAAGCGAGGGCTCTACTTCTGAGCTATATCCCCTTACCCCTTGCTAACTTTAATTTGTCATAATAGAAGTTGTGAAAATTTTACTCACCTCAATAATGAGAAGGAAATGGGCCCTCATTGTGGACATGGCAATAACTATTATTTCACCTGAAGCTGTGTGTAGTTGTCTTTAATCATGTGAAGAAGCACTTGTTCATAATCAGGAGTCTGAGTTTTTCTTTTTGTTGTTGCTTGTGATAGCTTCATGTTGAACATTTGTACTTTAACTTCTTTCTGTTTCCATTTTTTGTAGAACATTCCTGGTTACAAAATGCGAAAAAAGCTTCAAATGTCCCCTTAGGAGATATTGTGAGAACAAGGCTCAAACAGTTCTCTGCGATGAATAGATTAAAAAAGAAAGCCATGCGAGTTAGTATCTGTTCTGATCATTAATGTGTGCTACGATATCTATTCTTGACTACTTTGACCTTTGATGACTTAATTTCTTCAATCATATACATCAGGTAATTGCGGAGCACTTATCAGTTGAAGAGATAGAAGTCATCAGAGATATGTTTAAATTGATGGACACAGACAACAATGGGAAAATAACATATGAGGAATTGAAGATTGGGCTTCAGAGGGTCGGTTCGCAATTGGCTGAACCAGAGATGAAAATGCTAATGGAAGTGGTAAGGGTCTTTAGTTACTTAAGAGGCTTGACTGAAAGTTGCTTCCTTTCTTTTTTCAATTGGCTATTTTCTGACCTTATTTTGCTATGCTTGAGTATGATCATGTATTAACGTGACGTTCATGGTATTCTCCCTTGATTTAATCTCCTTCATGGATTCATTTATAATTTGCGTATTTTGATGCTATAACTGGTGGTTTGGTGCTTTATTGTTTCTTTCCCAAATGTATGTGGTAAAATGTGTGACGACCAATGGATATCTTGTGGACAAATGAAAAAAGCTGACAATCATTATATAATTCAATGGGCGATCAAGCATTTATCATCCTAACCATTCCTAGTTGCCAAGGTAATGACTTAGGTTCCTATGTTGGTGCTTGTGATAACACTGGTCAAATTTGTTGCCCAGATAACTTGTGAGTCATTTACTAAGAGCACTCTGCAATTTTCCCAATCCATACGAGGCTCAAACTATAGAGTTTCTATATTGCAAGTTTATGGATAAGTTTTTGTTGATGTGGAGAAAGACAATGGATACGAAATAGAATTGAAGAGGAGCTATACAAGCAAATGCCAAGAGAAGATTAAAAAACCCAAATAAGCATCAAGATAAAATAAGAAAAAAGGAAAAGTAAATTTTGTTTCTAATGACATTTACTTTTTTTTATGTTCTTCTGTATCTTCTTTTCTTTTAGTTTTTCTTCTTCTTCTTCTTCAGAATGAAGGGTGGAAATGAAAAACAAGAGGGGTTGGTAATAGTACTTATCATTGATCGAGGAAAATTGAAATGTATTCATCCTATGCAAAAGCTAATGGTCATACTACTTTAAAATTATGTGGTGTGTGTGTGTGGTGGTGGTGGGTTGATTGGTTATTTGGGTCCCTAGGAGTAGTGGACTCGAATGAAGCAAAAATGAGATCCCTCCTCCAAGGCCTTTTAAGTTTTCGAGGACTCATTGTTAGCGGCCTCAGCTGTTAAAGGTGCTTTAAAGAATGTGATCAAGTGGGCTAATGGTGGTAAGAATCTATCACAATGACTTGCTAACTGTATTAATCATATTAGGGAATCGATTAGGGATTGGTCTTTTGAACTTTCGTTATATTTTGAGGGAGGCAAATAAGGTTGTTGATTTCCTTGCAAAAAAAATGGGTGCGAGTAATAGTGTAAATGGGGGCTGGATATTGGAAGTTTTAAGTGTGTAAATTTGTCTTTGTTGGGCAAGTGGTGTGTGAAATATGGGGTTGGGAGGTTGGTCTTTGGAGAAGAGTTATTTCTTGTAAATATTGTTGTGAAATTTTGGGGTCAGAGAGTAATAGTGTCTTGTTCCTACACGGCAGGATGCTGAGGTTTATTTGGTTGGTTTATAAAGATTTTCCTTTGTATTAGGTATAGGGTTGGGTAATAGCATGGTTGCAAGTGCCATGTTTCTTTTTGGTTTTGTCTATGGGAGAATCAAAACATTTCGGTGGGTTTGAACGAAATCGATCAAAACTTGGTGAAACCATAGTGAAACAAATGAAACCCTTATCTGGAGGCTTTGAAAAAATAATCGAAAAATCACAAAAAAAAAAAAGAAGAAATATATAAATGTAAGAAAATTTCATAAAAACTTACATTATATAACTGATTTCAGGAGTTTGATCCAAGAACCATTATTGAATTGCTGATCTGGTGTTGGTGGAAGGAGTTTGATCCACTTCTGGTGAATCTTTCGAGTTCTCTTATAGTATTACTTGTCTTTCTTGTAGTACATGTATTGTGATTTGGCTGCATCTGGTCTTGCAGCAATAATTGTAATCCAGTATTCACGTGGAAAACTTATTTGTCTATTTTGCTCTCATCCAAGCATAGTAAATATCTTAGTCTCAAAAATAAAAAGTTCAACAGTTATGCATTTCCTGGGATTATCCACTAAGGCCCTGCATGGTTGGCCTTAGAAAAGTTTTCTAGAAATGATTTTGACCCATAAATGTTCATAGAAGTTTTCTGGATGAAAACATTTAACCTACAAATGGTCATCTAGAAAACTTCTATGATCACCATACAGGGCCTAAAATAAGGTTGTTAAAAAATGGATTAACTAGCCTCTAGTTGCATGATATCACTGAATATAGTTCTTAGTGCATTTTCACAGCTAAACGTTCATGTGTTATTGATTAAATATTACTATGGCAACTTCAATTCAGGCTGATGTCGATGGGAATGGCACACTAGACTGTGGAGAGTTTGTTGCCGTGACAATTCATTTACAGAGGATGGAGAATGACGAGCACTTCCGAAGAGCATTTACTTTCTTTGACAGAGATGGGAGTGGGTATATTGAAATGGATGAGCTACAGGCAGCCTTAGCGGATGAATCCGGCAAAGCAGATGTTGAAGTATTGAATGATATCATACGTGAGGTCGACACGAACAAGGTTTGATCCTTCTTGCCTCTATAGGTTCCTTGGCTAAGGCTTCTTTTTTTTGTGTCCCTTTTTTCTCCCATTTTGTTTTGTTTCATTTTTTGTCATTTTTTTTTCCGGTTGGCCTCTTTGGGATCCCCATCTCATAGTCGGTACAAATTTTTTACTAGCTTTCCCTTGTACGTGTAAATATATTTCAGGATGGACGTATCAGTTATGAGGAGTTCGTTGCTATGATGAAAACTGGAACTGATTGGAGAAAAGCATCTCGACATTATTCAAGAGAGAGGTTCAAGAGCTTGAGCATTAACCTGATGAAGGATGGTTCACTGAAGATGGACGACGAGATCGGTGGTCAAGCTGCTGTTGCCTGACCAAAGAATTCATTATCCTATTTGTTTTGTGTTGCTGAATGCTGCCAAAGCCAAACCGAAGCAACTTTCGTCTTTGAAGCATTTGATGCACGAAAAATATTGCATGGCAAAAAATCATGCTAAAGGGAGTTAAGCACATAAATGAGCTCAGGAGGATGCTGACTGATTTTGGTTTTGTTGGCTGCACCTGGTTTGCGCTTGGGCTACATGAAGTAGATGCTGGGGGACCTCAAATTGGCTATAGTTGTCAGGTGTTGCAAGAGAATGAGGGAGCTTCTGGAACAGTTATTTTCGAATTTGTATAACATTTACTTGTAAAGCTGTCTCACTACCTGTGTTTGATTTGCTTGCAGTATCTGTGCTTCTCTAACTCGTGCAGACATTGTGAACATTGTGGAAATCTCCAAGGTTTTGGTTCTACTGTTACGATCCTAAAGGTTAAGACTTAAACTTTCTGAACCTCTATCACCGAGGTGCTTTTGGTATAATGGTTTGGATCTTAACGTTTGGTATCAGAGCCAACCCCATGTCACGGGTTCAAGTCATAGGAGGGGCAACCTGAGGAAAAGGCTACCTGGGGGCTCGCTAAAAAAGAGAAAATAGGGGTACCGGAAAAAATACCGGGGGCCTGCTCACAAATAGTGAGAAAATAGGGGTACTGGAGTGAAAGCAACCTCAGAGTAGGCCACTAGGGACGTTTGCCTTGGAAGCGTGGCGGAATGCTACGATCCTAAAGGTTAGGACTTAAACTTTCCGCACCTCTATCACCTAGATGGGGAAAGAATGCACCCATCAACTGTTGGGTTAGTAACATATGGGTGGCAGAACCTTTATTCCTAGTTTGGAGTATTTGGATCCTAACAGCAAACAAATAGAATCCATTTGAATTCTAGTATAGTTTGAGAGAGAACAATTTCTCTAACGGCGTACGGAAAAAATGGTAACGCCTTCAGTCCGTTATAACGGCCTCTTTTAAACCTTGGTCTGTGCTGCAAGCTTGCTGAATTTCTGGGAAATTTACTAGCATTACCCCAATAAAATGGAAGATATCGAAGAACAGCTTAACTAGCCAAAGAACAGTGAGAGGTTACTCTCAAACAAGGGAGATGATGGGATCTGTCCCATTTCATTGTTTCCACAAACATTACCAACCAGTCGTACCTTACTATAATGCCATAAATGTTGGCCCTTGGATTTAGGAATATTTGATATCACTATTTTCCAATCCAAAGGCTGACATTGAGGTGAAATCATACTTGGAGTACCACACTCCTACATTACATAGTTGGAGGGATCAAGAGTCAAGACCACATCTACATGTTGACGTGGGGTCCACATGTTTTAAAAAGAAACTACCTCAACCGCTCAACGTGTGGTCTTCATTGCGACCTAACCTTTCCCGAGGTATTCTCGTATTTGGATTTTGGAGTCTTTAAGGTCTGTTTGGAACGTCAGAAAAAAAATCCAAAAAAATTTGTCCAATTGCAACAATTTTTATGCACGTTTGGGTTGCACCCAATTGATACCACAAGAATAAAATTTGTTCACCAAATTTAGAATGTTGGACATATTTGCGAAGGGGCGTGTTACTTTATTTATTACGTGCAATTTAATGGATTCGCAGAAACCATTCCTGCACACAAATGCATGGACAAACACGCGGAAATAATCATTTGCACTGTCATGTCTAATTTTTTTCTTTTGCACTCGGCATTTCTTTATTTTCCTCATCTACATGGGATCCAAACAGACCCTTAGGCTATGTTAAGCACTCGTCGCTCGACTCGCTCCTTGATCGGGCACGGATTAGAGTAAAACTTCTGTAACAACGGATTGCAAATCACACAATCACAAGCCAATGAGTTCTCGGCACGTACACCTCAAAACAAAAGCACATGGTACGTTGAAAAAGCACTTGGATTGTGTGATTTGCAATCCGTTTTGAAAAAAGTTTTACTCCACGGATTATATGCGCCGTATTTGCAAAATAGAACGGCCCCAATCCATGGAGTTTTCCCCACGTCACCTCAAATTTAGAAAACAAAAAAAAAAACTAAAACCGACTAGGAAAAATCTATGATACTGATTTCGGTATCAAAGTTTTGATGCCGAAGTCCCTCAATTTGCCACGTAGTAGACTTTTTAGGGCCCACTGACTCCATGAATATTTGGCCCACATCTTGGTGGACCCACACACCAAAAATCAGTATGATTAGTGATTCCTAGCCATTGGATTTGAGTACTTTTTCATCATGGGCTTGGAATCAACTCATTGACCTGTTCATAAAGCCCATGATGAAAAGTGCTCAAATCCTATGGCTAGAAATCGCCAATCACGCTGATTTTTGGTGTGTGGGTCCACCAAGATGTGGGCCAAATATTCATGGAGTCAGTGGGCCCGAAAGAGTCTACTACGTGGCAAATTGAGGGACTTCGGCATCAAAAATTTGATACCGAAGTCGGTATCAAAGAACAGCCCAACCGACTAACCTGGGTGGCGGTTGTGTTTGCTGACGTGTTTTCTATTTGGTTTGTGGGTCCCCAAGACGCATTAATCCTTGCAGATTCGGTGCAAAATTCCTTTCTTATAGTTGTAGTGTCCAACGATGTTGGACACAAAAGTGCCTAACGCAATAAATGATGACACGTGTTCTTAAGGAAACTGGGAGACTAAGCCAACCGGTTTTCCCCCCTTTCTTTTACATGCTTTATTTTTCAGAAAGAGAGAGATTCTCTGGGTAGCCTACCCTTTAAGTATCCAACGACAGGTGACCCTATAACAACGAATATTAGTCCACGACTCCACGTTCAAATACTGCACGTTCTAGAGAGCAACAATACGCACCAACGCGTATACTAGCGTAAAAGTCACCTGTGCGCGTTGGCCTCGCGTTGTTGACAACCGACCAATCCTGCGGGGGCTCGATCTTGAATGATGGTTGTCCGCGGGAGCGACAGCACAGCCAAAGATAGAGAAAGGGAGAGAGTCATCAGCCGATTCCGGAACCTTCTGGACTCTTCCAACATTCTTCAATTGCTCTCCCACGAAGATCACACCTTCATCATCACTCCCAATTTACGAGCAAATCATAATTACCAAATAATCATCTTTCCTTTGGAGTTTCAGACAGAAAAGAGGAAGAGATGGGCCTTGATTACTACAATATATTGAAGGTGAGCAGAAATGCAAGTGAGGAGGACCTAAAGAAGGCGTACAGGAGACTCGCCATGAGATGGCATCCTGACAAGAACCCTACCAACAAGAAAGAGACCGAAGCCAAGTTCAAGCAGATCTCCGAGGCCTACGATGTCCTCAGCGACCCTCAGAAGCGTCAGATCTATGATCTCTTCGGCGAAGATGCCCTCAAGTCCGGTCAGGCCCCACCACCTCCCTCCTACGCTGCTGCCGCTGCCCATCCCAATCAGTCATTCCGGTTCAGTCCGAGGGATGCTGATGACATCTTTGCTGAGTTCTTTGGAGGATCCGACGGTGGTGCTGGTGGTCGTAGTCGTGTTTTTGAGGATAGGTTCTTTAGAAATTCTAATGGTGGTGTTGCTCACCAGACTCCTCGGAAAGCCCCGGCTCTCGAGAATAAGTTGCCGTGCCGTCTGGAGGAGCTTTATTCCGGTTCAAGAAAGAAAATGAAGATTTCGAGGAATGTTTCCGATTCTTCCGGGTATTTAATTTTGCACTCTTTCTTCGTTTGTTTCGTCGTTGTTGTTGTTGATTGTTTTTTTGTTTTAATTGTCCAGGGTTTAGTCTTATTGATTAATAGCTTCCTGATCCATGATGTGCTTCCAAAGAACTATAGTGGTGTTATGATTCGTGAACAAATTGCCCATTGGTATGTAGTTGAATTTGTATTTTAGGTTTTGGTTTCGTGACACGATGGATGAGAGTGCTAGGCATGAGGTTCAATTGAAGGCAGATGGTAAGAATATATTGGTCAGTATTTGTCGAAGTGGTTGAGAAAAGCTTGTTGCTTGATAAATGTTTTGATGCCACTCTCTTAATGAGGTGTCTAATTCGCCAATTTAACCAGAGGAGATTTTAGGCATTGATAAAGAAGAATGCCCAATTGGAGTAAAAGAGATTTTAAATAGCAATTTACAGATAACATCAAAATTGGAGGTATAGAAGATTGAACAATTTGGGCTGGAAAAGTCATAAGTTGTTGACAACGATTTAGTGGAGGTTTGTCCATGATGGAACAGCGATTTTGTACAAATTCTTAGGATTTTCGCAGTTTGTAGAAATTGGAGATAAGACCTCGACCTCGATATGATCAGACACGACTAGTAGTTAGTTTTCTTGTTGCCCTCATTTTTAAAGTAAGAATTTGAGGCATCATAGAGAGTGTTAAATTATTAGAGTGATTGGAAGTCTTTATAAGATTTTAGCTCAACTCCTCGCCTTTTTGAGTGAGGGGTTGTTAAACTTCTAGACAGTATTGCCAATCAAAATGGGGAAGATCTGAAAACCAATGCTGCTTGTTAGACATGCCTTTGTTGTATGACTAACAAGATTCATTTTCATCAAATCTTATGACCATGTGGAGTGTATCTTTTCATGCTACATTACCCATGTTGTATGAGTGTCAGTTATAACATGGGTACTGTTACATAGGTGGAGAAATTTTGGTTTTTATATGGTAGCAATCGTTTGCACAACTTGGTTATAACTGACACTCATACAACATATGTTATAACATGGGTACAATTGTATTTTTTTTTTGTATGAGTATCAGTTATAACCAAGTTGTGCAAACGATTGCTAACCATACCCAACTCGAGTCCTAATCCCCCTAGAGAGAGGAGAGCTTGCCGCTGCCCTATCTTTGGTCAACTGCACCGGCATTGCTGTACACCTCCGTAGTGTTTCCTTTCACCGGAATTTGAAGGTTTTTGGTTGGAAACCATTGCAGCCGGTTGAGGCAATTTAGTATCGAATCACTCAAATTTCTCCATAGGAGGTAGGGAGATCTTTAACGAAGGTTGGCGATCATCAGAGCTCGATTGAGAAGATCTTGAAGTTAAGGTTTGAGATTTTGATTCAAATTGGAAGAAGGAATCATTTTGACAAGAAACCAGATCGGGTAGGAACTCGAAGAGATCGTTGTTGTCATCTTCGTCGAGCTTCAAGTAATCAGAGATCACGATTTTTGGTTATGAAACAAGAGATATAGACATGGATGATTGAAAAACATTGTTTATCCCATCCAAATGATGGTAAATGTAAACAATGCGTAAATTTTGAAATTTGCGTATGTTAACGTAAGTGCAAACCAAACACAGGAAAATAGCGGGGGTGTGCAATGGTTTGGACGCGCATTCATTTGTGCGTACAATGTATTAGTTTATATATAGGGGTGTAGTTGATCGGCTTGGGGTTTTACTCTTATTTTGATTGCTTCACTAAGGTGGGTAATTACTTGGAGGAAAATAGGAACCATATGACCTGGGATTCATAAGTGCAATGAGCGAATCATAGTTTGCTTAGGACAACTTCTTGTCTTTCTCATGAGGTTGTTTTACATCATTTACACATTGAGGGGACTTCCATATTGCTACTTGATTCAGTCAACTCAATGGCATTTTAAGCTTGGTTATTTTAATATATCACTTTTGACCTACCCATCTCTTTATTCTTTATCTTTTTCTTTTCTTTTTTGAATTTAAATTATATATTTTGTTCAGATGGTTAGTCATTTAGAATCTTATCGAATGATGTGAGTTTTTGACGCAGGACGGGAGTACTGTTCCGCGATTTGAGAAGGAATTAAGAGGGGATTACAATTCACGGCACTATTCACGTGACACTATTCACGCAGCACTATGGTATGATTTGGGTTTTCTTACATAATAAATTGACTAAAAAAGAAATAGAGATGGAGAAAGAGAAGAGAATAAGAGAAGAAATAGAGAAAGAGATAGGGATAGAAAGATACCTTTGGCTTCGCACTGAATTAGCTTGGCTTCGCACCAAGAGAAGATGGCTTCACACTACGAGAGAGATTTCTCAAAAAGATTTCTATTTCTTTATTCATAATTTTTCATTATCAAAATCAAAGGGTACATCACCTTTTATAAGACTCCCTACTTGAACTTTTCAAATTCTAATCTAATTGAAATTAGAAACTCCTAATACAAATCAACTATTGCAATCAATAATAAAAATTCTAATTAGAAATAAAATCTAATTTCAATCGAAAATCCTAATTAAATTAAAACAAATCTTCGTGGGGTCCACTTATCTAAAAATAGTAAAATCAGAATTTACTATAAATAGTAAAAATGGGATTGACTATAAATAGTAAGTCCATTTGCTTGACTGGCATATATTCGGTTTAGCGTGGACTATCATAGTAGAATGCTCCCGCATTAGTTTTGGGCTATAGCCAATCCAAAAGGGTGCCTTGACATTTGGCTGGTCCGTTTTGATGACCATATTGCCATGTGTATGTCATCTATCTACTCTAGCCTTCTGTTTAGTCCAAATGAAGATTCTTAATCAGACAGTTAAGATCCTTCCGAATGATGTGACTTTTGGGTTATGACCACTCCAAGGGACAGCCTGGCATCTGTACCAGTCAAGATGGGCGATCAACTTGTCCCATTTGGCAACATGTGGAGGTTGGACCTGCATCCTTCACCACTTTCCTTGTGTTTTTTTTTGAATGACTATTCTTGAGGGAAACCAATTAGATAAGTAGCGAATTGTATCCTGGCAAACATCGTATTTGTCTTTTCATTCAACGACTTTTGGTCATGATAGTTTCTATCTTCCTCAATTAATAAAAAATATCTGTGTATTTAATTTTTTACTGATTGTATGCAACATATCAAATGGGAGCAAGAAATTGAATGCATTTTAAGGAATGGTTCAAAGTTTTATTTTGTCTTGGAATGTCTTAGTTTGTCTCGTCATTGTGTCGGTGTTTCAATTGTGACGTACCTTGAGACCGAGACTTCAAACCATTTTTGAAGGCTCATTCATTTGCACCTTATGAGGCACATATGTGGAACATGAATCTTTATATCTATCCATGGACACATCTAGACATGTCACGTTATCAATGTATTCATTGTTGGGAATTTCTGGTTTAGTAATTTCATTAGATTTAAAGTAGTGTTGCAACCTCAGTTCAACATAGTTACATTTGCTTGGTCATCAAGGTGCTGGATTTGACTATTCTCTTCTGATCATATCTAAAGATGTTCAGGGCACCTTTTTTAGTTTCTACCGTAGTAGGCACTCTTAGAAGTTAGATCAGCATGTTTTGGTGGGGCTCTTACCCAATTTGGAGGGTTTTGTATTTTTGCTTTCTCTACTCCTGTAGACTACACAAATGTAGATTAGCTAGAAGATGTTGCATTGTGGGACAGATAAAACTATGCAACCAAATCCTACAACACCATCAATTGAAGACAACTTCCTTAGCGTTGTAGGGTGTCTCAAAGGGGAGGCTCCTCTTGGACTGTGGTGAATGGTTCCTCAATTTTAAGAGTGCAATTTTCTTTCATCTTCCTTCTTGGTTGGTAGAATCTCTATAGAAGCAGACACCCAATCCTCTTGCTAACTTCCCTGTCTACTGTATTTATCTGGTAACATGTGCTTCATTGCTAACTAGTGATTAATTGTGTCTTCACTTTTGAACCTGGATCCCTTATTCAAAATTTCAAAAGAAAGGTTTAATTAATGTGTTTACCTTTTCTTTTACCTCATTTTGTTGGGTTTACTGGGTTTTTTCTGTAGCCTCCTCGAGCTATATAAAAGTCGATACTCGGAAAAAGTGGAAGTTTTCTGAGGTGTCCAAATCATGAGGAAGATTCTCTCCCCATTTTTAGAAGAAACAGGGCTCTAAAAATGCCACGTGTGGTACGAAAGAACAAATATTAATCATCATCATCATTGTCTTAACCTAACTATTAGGGTTTGGCCACATGAATCTTGTTCCCACGTTGAGTTCCTTCTAGGACCATAGATGATGGGCTAAAGGAATATGTACAACAGTTTTTAGTTTTATTTTGGTGCAACTTCAGTTCGACATCCTATGCTCCAGGGCCAACTTGACATGGACAATTTATGGGCTAAGTTTTTGAAGTTCAAGTGTTAGCATATTTGTCCTTTATTGTTGTTTCTTTATTTTAGTATCCTTAGTTGTTATTTTCTATTTTATTGTGATCAAGTTATTGGGCTCACATGTATTATTCAAAGATATAAATAACAAAGAAGGGGAAATCGCACCCCACTCTTTTGTCTCCCATTATTTCTATCTCTTCCATTCTTCTCCTCTACTCCTATTCTCTTACACTTCTAGGGTTCATATTTCAACTTGGTATCAGAGTGGGAAGATCTACACATTCTTTTCTCCTTCTTTTTTTTTAGGGTGCCGCACCACCCAAATCCCTGGGGGTTTTCTCCCTTAGGGTGTTGCACCCCCCAGAAAGGTGCTCTAAGGGTGCTGCACCCCCCAAAAAGGTGTTCTAAGGGTGTTGCACCCCTATAAACCCTAGGGCTAGTCTCCGAGTTCTCTCTAGGTTTGGTTCGACGCTCCATTTGGCTATAACAACCCATCTTTCAAAAAAATCAATAAAGTTCTTGTTCGTGATGAAGTGAAAAGCCGTCGGTTGAATGTCATCTCTCTCCAGCTATGTTTTTTCAAGTGATTTATTCTGAATTTTTTTGAAGAGTAGAACATTATCGAAGTCATGTCAGAAGAAATTTTAGGACAATCATCTACTACTATGGATAGTAGATTTAGAACATCACATGTTAGAGATGAGAATCCAAATATCTAGATTACAACAGTCAAACTTGAAGGTAAACGTAGTTGCACAGCACTTTGCATCCGATTTCACAGTTTGTTTCCTACCATGCCTTGTCTACATCCTATCACTCCTTTGTAGCCGTCTTGTCTTCTGTTTTCATCCCTTCCAGTGTCAAAGAGGCATTATCCAATCCACATTGAAAGCAAGCTATGGTAGAAGTAATGAAGGTGCTATACAAGAATGACACCTAGGAATTGGTACTGCTACCAAAGGGGAAGAAATCTATTGGTTGTAAGTGGGTCTTCACAGTGAAGTACAAGTCAGATAGCTCTGTTGACAGGTACAAAGTCAGATTAGTTACCAAAGGTCACAGGCATATGGGATCGATTATCAGGAGACCTTTGCCCTGGTAGCGAAGATGAATTCTATTCGGGTCCTTTTATCTTTGGCTGCTAACATTTCCTGGGAGCTCCACTAGATAGATGTGAAGAATGCCTTCTTGCACGGTCATTTGCAGGAAGGAGTCTACATGGACACCCCACCAGGCTTCACATTTTAGAATGCTGATGGGAAAGTTTGTCGACTCAAGAAGTCTCAAACAACCTCCGAGGGCTGGTTTGAGAGATTTAGCCATATTTTGCGTGATGTGGGTTACATACTGTGTTAGACTGGTCACACGTTGTTTATCAAACATTGTGGAACCGACACTACAATTCTTATTGTTTATGTTGATGATATGGTTATTACTAGTCAACGGTTTGATGTCAAGGATCTTGGTCATCTCAAGTATTTTTTGGCATTGAGGTAGCAAGATCCAAGCAAGGTATTTTTATCTCACATCGCAAGTATGTGTTAGCTTTACTTCAGGTGGCAGGTAAACTTGGAACAAAATCATTTGACACTCCTATGGACCCCAAGCACATATTGAGTGACAGTGATGGCGAGGCTTTGGTCGATATCCGTCGATTCAACACTTACTGAGCAAACTGATTTACTTGTCTCTACGAAACCGGACATTGCGTATGTGGTGAGTGTCATCAGTCAGTTCATGCATGCCCCTCGCTTGACACACCTTGAAGATGTTATACGAGTTCTCCGCTATCCGAAAGGATGCCTGGGGAAGGGTCTCCTTTTCCGACATGTCTATATGCGTGTGGAGGCTTGGACCGATGCCGATTGGGCCAAATTTGTTCATGGTAAACGTTCTACTTTTGGTTACTACATGATGGTGGGTGGTAACCTGTTCACTTGGCGAAGCAAGAAGTAGTCCGTTGTTGCTTGTTCAAATGTTGAAGTTGAGTTCGGAGCGATGGTCCATGGTATATGTGAGGTGCTTTGGTTATGTTTGTTACTTCATGTGTTTGGATGCTCTCCACCGACCCCGATGTCCTTTTATTGTAACAAGGCAGTGATCAGCATTGCCCATAATCCGGTTCAGCATCATCTCACCAAACATATTGAAGTTGATCATCACTTCATCAAGGAGAAAGTCACCTTTGGCGCGATATGCACCATCTTCGTTCCTACGTCTCAACAGTTGGCTGATGTTCTCACCAAGACAGTCAGCCGAGTTGTTTTTGATTCTCTTATTGGCAAGTTAGGCATGCGTGATATTTTTCACACCAGCTTGAGGGGGAGTTTTAGCATATTTGTTCTTCATTGTTATTTCTTTATTTTAGCAACCTTGGTTGTTATATTCTATTTTCTTGTGTTTAATTCATTGGCCCCACATGTATTACTCAAAGAAAATGCTTATTAAGAATGTGTATTCTCGCTGTAAAACTTTTAGAAAATGGAAAAATCAAGAAATTGTGGCAGTTTCTGAATTGAAGAATTGTATTATTTCTGAATCATGTGTATAATAGTTACTTTTGTTCATTATCTTTTCTTTGGAATAATCCAACAGTTGCTCTCTTGCAGTAAGCCAAGGACTGTGGAGGAGATCTTGACCATCGATATCAAGCCCGGTTGGAAGAAGGGCACAAAGATCACTTTCCCTGAGAAGGGCAACCAAGAGACTGGTGTCATTCCAGGAGACCTAGTTTTCGTGATAGATGAGAAACCTCATGGAGTATACAAGAGGGATGGGAATGATCTGGTGATCAACCAAAGGATATCACTACTGGATGCTCTCACAGGAAAGACCCTCAACCTGACAACTGTGGATGGAAGGAATCTGATGATCCCCATAACAGATATTGTTAGACCAGGCTACGAGATGGTGGTGCCAAATGAAGGAATGCCGATCTCAAAGGAAACTGGGAAGAAAGGGAACCTGAGAATCAAGTTCGATGTCAAATTCCCATCAAGGCTCACTGCAGAACAGAAATCTGGTGTGAGAAGGGTGTTGGGAGGAGGCTGATAATGACTGTGGGCTTCAATGTAGGGGTGACAAGAGATAAACACAGCTAGACAATGCAAGTGCTGGTGAATGTAAATATATTACATGTTCAGTGCTAAAGAGTAAAGAATGTGAATAGTAGGGAGAAAGTTCCGCATGGTTGGAGGTGGGAGCTAAAGCGCGACTCGGTTGTTTTCCTACTGCAATGCTGGCGATGAAGGTTAATTTAGTTGGGTGATAGATTGGAAGGAATAGGTACGATGAAGCGACCGCTGCCACCAACTCAGCTGCCTCACCCCACCTTTTGTCTTCAAATTTAGATTTATAAACCAGTAACAATAATGCTTGGAAACTTAGATTTGTATACCAGAAACAATAATGCTTGGAAACTTGGAAAATACGGGCAAGTATATGAAAGTTAAGGAGTTTTGTTTCTATTCATCTGCGTTGTATCTTCCCAAAGATCAAATCCCCTTTATTGATTGGTTGCAAACCCTAATGCTGCAAATTGCCTTTTATTGCTTTCAAATTGCATGCCATAAAAGACACTCCCAACGGATTTGTCCTCCTGGCATCCATATTATTCAAAAATTTTGGTTGAGGCCCCTGAGAACATCCCCTTGGCAAGGACATAAATTGTACTGATTTGTGTACTCACCAGTGTTTAAGGTCCGATTAAGAACTTCAAATTAAGTGTACTCTAAAATTATTCTATTAAAATGTTAAATCAACCGACTGGAAATCACTGATTAAACTAATTTTTGATGTGTTGATCCATCAAGAAGTGAACCAAACATCCAAAAGGTCAGTGTGCCCTAAAGCTTACTGCACCTGACATTTTTGGACGGGGGCTTCAAAGCGGGACATCAAACTCTTTTATTGTTGGAGGGTCTTGGAAGATTGGATTTCTGTTGCAAATCTGACAGTTAAACTGCTGACCGACTACAATATCAGCCACGTGGCATACAATTAGAGGACACTGGCCGTATGATGTTTGGCCAATCCCTAGGTGGACTTAAAAACCAAAAATCAGCCTGATTAGTGATTTCAAACCTTTAGATCTTTGCACCCCAAATAATGTTCTAATTCCACGGTTAAAAATCAACCCATGAAAATGGCTCCAATCCAACGCTTAGAAATCACTAATCAAGACAAGTTTTGGTATGTATGTCCATCTAGGATTAGGCCAAACATCCATACGGTCAGAAATCTCTAAGCGAATGCCATCGTGACTTATAGTCTCATACATCGGCAACTTTGCTGACTGGCACCGGTAAGCAAAGTTCTACTCTTAGAAAACACTATATAGAGATGCATAAATGGACAACAAACGTCAAATCAGTCTATGAACTGACTGTGAGTAGTGCTTATATAAAAAAAGTTGACCGACCTCCTATAATTAAATAATGTACACTAAGATTTTGACTAGTAGGATCCAGATCTAATCCGATAATTCTTCATGAATCTCTAACCAATAAAAAAATATCTTCTCAGAACACAAAAAGTTATAAATATATATAAGTTCGGATTGGGTCCTAAACGGATCAAATCCAAAATTGATCCGATATCATATTGGATCCCACCTATAGTAGGTCCAGACCTTAAATTATTGCTTCGGATTGGATTGCGTTATCGGATATCTGATCCATTTGACAGCCCTACTTCATACATCCAGCATCTACGCTATGAGGCCCTGTGGGTTGATGCCGAAGCCCCTCAATTTGCCACGTAGTAGACTCTTTCGGCCCCACCGACTCCATGAATATTTGGCCCACATCTTGGTGGACCCACACACCAAAAATCAGCGTGATTGGTGATTTCTAGCCGTAGGATTTGAGCACTTTTCATCATGGGCTTTATGAACATGCCTATGAAGTGGTCCAAGCCCATGATGAAAAAGTGCTCAAATTCAATGGCTTGAAATTGCTAATCACGCTGATTTTTGGTGTGTGGGTCCACCGAGATGTGGGCCAAATATTCATGGAGTCAGTGGGCCCGAAAGAGTCTACTACGTGGCAAATTGAAGGACTTCGGCATCATATCATAGATTTTTCCGATAAAAATGTGCCTGGATCAAAAAAATTCTCCTTGGGGTTAAGAAGTGTCAGGTCTGCCCTAACACGTCTTATGGGAAAAGTTTTAGATACAAAAGACGTTGGATGCAGTTGATGCAGAGGGCTCTCGTTGTTCAAGATAGCTCAAATTTTTGGGCCCACTAACTGCATGGATGATTAGCCCACCCCTTGTGGGATATATGTACAAAAATCAGCTTGATTGATAATTTATAGCCATTGGATTACGTACCCAAAAATATGAAAAAAATACTTAAATCCAACGGCTAGAATCAATGCAATGCTAAAATATATGGCTAGAGAAAACTAATCAGACTGAATTTTGGTAAGTAGATCCACAAAGGGATGGGCTAAACATCCATGTAGTTAGTGGGCCCAAAACATTGAGCTATGTAGGGCCACAAGAGCCCTCCTACATCGACTGGATCCAAAGTCCTCGCATCTAAAATTTTTCCCCGTCTCATGCTTAAAAAAAGCAACGAAAACGACCTGTCGACGCGGTTTCGACGTCCACAATGCAAAGTGTGGGATGGGCATATTCATCTCAGAATCCAAAGTGATATAAATGCATATTCTAGAATCAAAATTAAATAATAAAGCTTTCTTTATTCTAAAGGGTCTGGCTCGGTTGACAGCCCTAAAAATGACAGGATTCTGTACAGGACACCATATGAGCCATGTGGCACATTCGTAGAGGACTATGACCGTATGGATGTTTGGCCAATCCCTAGGTGGACCTACGAACCAAAGATCAGCATTATATGTGATTTATAGGCTTTGGATTGGACTTATTTTCATGGGTTGATCACAACTGTGGGAATTTGAGTAGTATTTGAGGTAGAAATCTCCAACTCCTATAAATCACTAATCAGGCTGAGTTTTGGTTTATAAGGTCCACCAAGGGGTTGGACAAACATCCATACGGTCAGAGTCCTCTAAAAGTGCGTCACGTAGCTCATATGGTGTCCTGTACAGAATCATGTCATTTTTAGGGCTGTCAACGGAGCCCGACCCTATTCTGAAATGTCTGGCTCAAACGCACTCTTGTTCCGTGACTCAGCTTTTTTACTCAACATATATAAATAAAAAAATCTTTTTAAAAGCAAAGCAAAAGTTTGTCTTTTTTGACTCCTTTCTTCTCGAAGTTCTCCTTCTCTCCACGGGATTCCTGCATCTCTGATAACGATTTTGGTGACTAATTTCCTCCTCTTTGTTTATCCGTTACCAAGCTAGTCTCTCACCGATCCTTTATTAATGGCGATTTCTGTCTCTGATGTCTGTCTTATTTATTGACTTCAGCAGAGTAGGTGAACTTGAAGAGGACTGTTTTGATTCAATTTGGTTTAGATTCCAAGTCTGTAACGAGGAAAGTGTCGAAAGAGAGATAGAAGGGGAGAGGGAAAAGAGATGGATTCCGAGGATGTTGATTCGAAAATTAAGATTGGTGTCTGCGTCATGGAAAAGAAGGTGAAATGCGACTCGGAGGTTCTTTTCCTTTTGCTCATAACCCATATAAATAGACGAAATCAGGGACGACTTCACTTCACCACATTTTCAATACATTTGCCTTTGTTTTGTTACAACAGACAGATTTGTTCATTTGTTCTTTATTGTTGTCTCAGGTGTTTTCTGCTCCCATGGAACAGATTCTGGATAGGTTACAGTGTTTTGGTGAATTCAAGGTATATTTCGGATTGTGAATTAAGCCTCAATACGTTTTTATGGTAATTTCATTCGATAACATTACCCGGATATCCAAACAATTAAATTTCGCAGCTCCACTTGATATTAATTTGTTTAAGCTGCATTGTAGAAATTACTTCTAGGAGAAATTACTTCTCAAAAATTAGAACACCTCCCGACGCTTTTAATTTCTATGACTTTTTTGGAGGTAAAAAAATCAACTAGTAACTTCTACTACAAGTAAAAGTGCTTTTACTTCTCATTCCCAAACGCCCCCTAAGGCATTGATTTGGTGTAGCACAACTGCACTGTACTCCTATGGTAGAAAGGTTGGGTTGGGATCCAATTGTACGTTGAGTTTGCCTCGAAATATGTATCACGATGAACACATGTACGGTCCGATGGACCATGCAATTTTTGTCACTCATAGTATCTTAAATTATTGCATTGTTTTGCTCTTCTGTAGTGCTGAAAGGTTGGAGTGTTTATTATTTATAATTGGCTTTGTACATTTGCTATTTAAACAAGTTTATTATTTTCTTATTAGTTTTATTATTAATATTTGTTTTATTTCTTGTTCTGTATGTTGCAGATCATATTTTTTGGGGACAAGGTTATTCTTGGGGACCCAATAGAGAGGTACCCTTATGATATGTCTTTGATGCATGCCATTGGCACTTATTTGTTCATTTGATCATTATGTGAGTTAATCACTCCTGTAATCCTGTTGTATTAGAAGATTGTGGATGTTATATTGGTAAATTTGTGATTATTAGGCACAGGTAACTGGTTAGAGATCCCAAACAATTTTGTTTATTGACTTATACGATGTTTATGATGTTGTATACTTTAAAACATTCTCTTAAGACTACTTTTCATTGTTTGTTAGGAAAACAAATCAATTTTAGTTTACGATATATCTCAGTAACAATCTAAAACTAAATTGCTGGAATCTAAAGATCCGACTTTGTGTTGGTATTATATACTTGGATACTTCAACACGCGTAGCGTGCCTGGACACTCTGTTTTCTAAGAATTTGTTGTATTGGACACCGGGCTGTATTCATGTGTCAGGCACATGCTGACACAAGTTTTCAAACAAATCTCAATTTATTAATTTTTTTTGTTGTCAGCTATTATTTATATATGGTTTATGTGATTTTGATGTGTGTGAGCTTAATCTAAATACATTCTTTCTACATTGCATACTTAACATGTACTAAAGTATTTAAAAGATATTTCTTTCAGCATAAAGAATGAACTGTATGGACGTGTCGACTTATTGGGTTTGTGGGGGCCAGCGTGCCTGACACTCTGTATCCATGTCGGACACCGACACACGTGTCTGTATCCTTGTTACATAGGTATTAGTGTATCAAAATCATGATGGACCTACCAGAGTATGATATCAATCAACCAAAAATACTACAAGAGATGCATAACTTGGCCCTCATGGCCCATGTGTGATAATTGCATGTTGCATGACTAGAGTTGTTGGGATACTACATCATAATCACGCTTCCTTTCTTTATATATATCTTACATTTTTATTTTCACCTTAGTGTGTTCATCAAACAACTAATTTGGTTAGGCCCGAAGTCCTCAAGTTCATTTGAAATTGTTAGAGCACTGTAAATCATCCATTCACTGATCAAGATGGTCTTTCTTGGACTAGACTACTCAAGCAAGAATTCAAATTCTAAGTTGATCGATCCATATGAACTGCTAGATTCTAAGTGTGGCCATTGGAGTTAGGGCTGCAACTTGGGCGGGTTGGGAGTCAACCCGAGCCCAACCCGACCTTCAATGCTTCGAGCCCGGGCCCGAACCCAACCCGAGGTCGGGTCGGGCTTGATAATGCCAACCCGAGCCCAACCCGATCGGGTTGAGACATATCAATAGTGGAACCCTTAAGAAAAATGGAAACCCCTGAACCTTCATCCATTTCTAAGATGGTCTTTTGCATTGTAACTCTTTAATGTCTCCGGAGATTTTTCTGAGATTCGTCTCAACAATTAATTATCTAACATGGCAACATGGTATCTCTTTCTGCATGCCCTTTTGTTTGCGGATCCCTTTCTTCCTTCTTGAATTTCTCTTCCCTGCCCAACTCGCTCAATCCGAGAGATAGAAACTGTAAAGTAAATTCAAAACAAAAAATCTCCTTAACAAGAACATATTGATGTTGATGCCTCAAGAACTACAACTCTAGAATCATCGGGGATGGATTGAAGGTGGATCAGCTGAACTATCCCAAATAACTGGAAAAGAACACCACCCTTGCCTTCCAAGCTGATATCTAGAGGTGGATGACCCCAATTAAGAAGCAGAGCCCTTGGCCCACGATGTGTTTGTTGGTAACTGGAAGCCCACCGAGAACAACACCTTAGCCAAGTGGGTTCCTGGTTGAGATGAGAGAGAGGAGTGGAGGGGAGAGAGAGAGTAGAGTGGAGGAGAGGGGCATTTCTAGAGAGAGAGAGAGGAGAGGAGGGGGGCATTTACGTTTAGGGTTTGGGGGAGAATAAAGAGAGGCATTTATATATCGGGCTTGGGTTGGGTTGGGTTGTCTGAGGCGTCAGCCCGAGCCCAACCCGATTTTGATTGGGCTCAACAAAACTAGGCTCGAGCCTGAACCCGAGTAGTGTAAAAGCCAACCCAACTCGAGCCCGATGTCGGGTTGAGCCTTTCGGACTCGGGTTGAGCCCGCCCAAGTTGCAGCCCTAATTGGAGTGATCTCCTCTTTTGAAATTATGAAATTGGAGCTATCCAATTTAATGGTGTCAGAGGATTTTGAAAGCCATTTATGTTTCTTTAACTTTTCCATTTCTCAAATGTTTATGTTTTGGAGAACTCTTTATGTTAGTGTCTTTCCACTCAAGGATAGTTTTTAACTTTCTTTCTTGAGGATCACAATTAGTGATTTCACCTATTCATTTTTTAATAGGTAATTTCATCTATTCCTTTTGATACTTATTTTAAATGAAAATCTTCCTTTTTCATGAATAGTTTCACATTTCTTGGTAAAAAGGATTAGAGTTGATCACGGAGGTCAATGGCCTAAAGGTAGTATTGTCTCTTGCTAGTATCCCTATTTTCTACTCCAACCATCATTCGTGTTGGCAACCACTTTACTCTAAAAGCTTAAGTTATTAGAGAGAGACGTGACTGGAATTCCCTTTTAATTACCACGATATGTCCTAGAGGGGTGGTGAATAGGACAATTTATAATTTCTTTGCTGATTATAGTTGGATTGAAATTTAATGATCACATAAGGCGGAAAAAGATCAATCAACCAAAATTCAAATCATCCACAAAGCAAAGAGGTAGATAAATCTGAGACAAGATATGCAAACAATCACAATCATATGAGACAAAGATTTATAGTGGTTCGGTGACTCCGCACCTACATCCACTGTCCAATACTCAACATGAGTAATATTATTTTATTTCAATCATGTATTAAAACATATCCAATTGAAATAAATAATCAAGCAACTAAGATAACACTTAGTCTCAACTAACGAGAATCGCTTCTCACTGACCTAGAGCGTCAACCTAGGCCAGTAGACTTTTAGAGAAGCACTCTTCTTATGGATCTACAATCCATAACTCATTCTATTCGAAAATCACTTCTCGATCCACCTAGAGAGTCAAACTAGGCACGTAGTATTTTAGAGAAAATTATTTCTCAAGGATTCCACAATCCTCAACTCAATTTATTCGAGAATCACTTCTCGATCCACTTAGAGAGTCAAACTAGGCCCGTAGTATTTTAGAGAAAAAGATTTCTCAAGGATTTTGCAATCCTCAACTCAATTCAATGAGTAAAACCTCATCCACCAATCTCAAAGATCCAGTTTTGATAGATTTGAATTCTATCTAAAAGGTTTGTTCATAAAGACACTTACCTTTCGATGAATTCGATAAAATGGAGAATCGTCGGAGAAGAATTCACCACAGAGACATTCTGCCAGAGATGATCCTCTTCTTGGTAGAATATGATTGTAGGAATCACACAGATTGTAGTCTCTCAAACAAATAGAGCCTTCATAAAAAGATGCACTAGGTTTGCTCAGGTGAAGTTCTCTCAAATTCCAAATCTGTAGACTCGAGATGTTAATCAAAGAATGGGAGTCCAAGAGATAGCTTGATTGGTGTTAACTATTGATGGGTTTAGTCTATAATATATATGGCTATTCCCAAACAATTGAAAACAGACCTAATAGAGCAGTTTAAATGGCTAAGTGCGCCAAAATACGCACAAAAGATGATGTCAAAACAAGATCCGGTATAGGGGGTTTGTTGTTGTTTGAGGTTGTCACCAATATGCTTAAGATTGAGAGAGAGAGAATGGAGGTTAGGGAGAGGAGGAAGAGATTAGGGTTTGAGAGAGAATGACGAGATTGAATGAATATTCAATCTCCCATAAGTGATATATATACAAGTAAATGAGAAATCGTGTGGGTCAGCCCCCACTTAACCTCTAAACAATAGAGAATAAACCCCACGTGGGGTAGTGGGACGTAACCCACTAAGTGCACCCCCACGTGGGTGTATATAGAATCCAACACTCTCCCTTGAGTGGGTGCGAAGATATCTATCATGCCCAGCTTGGCTATCAATGTATTCAGGATTGACTTCTGTGAGTGAGTATATCGGCAACCTGCTCCTGAGTCCTTACATAGGGTGTACAAATCAATCCATGCTGAAGCTTCTCCTTCATGAAGTGCTTATCAACCTCGATGTGCTTTGTCCTATCGTGCTGAACTGGGTTGTGAGCAATTCTAATGGCCACTTTGTTGTCACAGTAGAGGCTCATTGGGTCTGTCACCTTAACTCCCAGTTCTGCTAACATGATCTTCAACCACGAGAGCTCACACACTCCATGTGCCGTGGAGCAGAACTCTGCTTTTGCACTGGATCGGACGACAACTGGTTGTTTCTTGCTTCGCCAAGAAACCAAGTTGCCTCCAACAAAGGTACAATATCCTGATGTAGACCATCTATCAGTTATTGCACCTGCCCAATCTACATCACTGTATGCTTCCACCCTAAAGTGGCCATGAACTCCAAACAATATGCCTCGACTTGGTGACCCCTTGAGATACCGAAGAACTTTGTGAGCAGCCTCAAGATGTGGTGACCGAGGTGAATGCATGAATCAGCTAATGACGCTTACTGCGTAAGCAATGTCAGGACGTGTAGGGGCCAAATATATCAATCTGCCAACCAATTGCTGAAATAAGGCAGGATCATCTAGAAGTGTACCGTCCTCAGAATTCAGCTGATGGTTCTGATCAATAGGAGTATCTCCTAGTCGCGAACCAAAATACCCAGTTTCGCTCAGTAAGTCGAGGACTTACTTCCTCTGAAATGAAGATGCCTCTCGATGACCTTGCAACCTCAATCCCTAGAAAGTATCTCAATGGTCCTAGATCTTTCGTCTCAAACTCAGACGACAAGAAGGCCTTGAGCCTTGTGATCTCTGTTGGATCACTCCCCGTGATGACTATGTCATCCACATATACGATCAATGTAGTGATACTGGTCTGTAAATGCTTCACAGAGTGTGATCTGCCTGACTCTGTGTGTAGCCTACCTTCCTAACTGCACTGCTGAACCACTCAAACCAAGCTCGAGGAGATTGTTTCAATCCATACAGAGCTTTCATCAGTCTGCACACCTTGTCTTCACTTCTAGCAAGCTCAACCCTAGTGGCAACTTCATGTAAACTTCCTCTGTTAGGACTTCATGTAGAAAAATGTTCTTTACATCCAGTTGATGGAAAGCCCATGACCTGTTTGCAGCCAAGGACATTAGAACCCTGATTGAGTTCATCTTGGCTACAGGTGCAAATGTCTCATTGTAATCTATCTCATAGGTCTGGGTGAACCCCTTGGCAACTGGGCGAGCTTTGTACCTGTCAATGGAACCATTTGCCTTGTGCTTCACGGTAAAGACCCACTTGCACCCACTGGCTTCTTCACCTTGGGTAAAGAAACAAGATCACATGTCTTTTTTTCTCAAGAGTCTGCATTTTGTCTATCATAGCCCCTTTCCACTCTGGGTGACTGAGTGCATCAGCAATCGTAGATGGCAAAGAAACAGACGAAATAGTGCTAACAAATGTCTGATAAGATGGAGACAATGATTGGTAAGAACGAAGTGAGAGATAGGGTGCTCAGTACAAGTACGCACACCCTTACGAAGTGCAATGGGCAGATCCTCCTCTGGAGTGGGAGTCTATGAGGACTCATGAACTAAAGCATGGGTATAAATAATACCTGGACCTGGATCCAAGGTTAGACTGGCAGGCACAGAGTCAGTGACTTGTCCTTTCTTCCTGGATCTAACATAAACTAGCATATCCGCCGTTGTAGTAGTAGAAGTGTGCTCGTCAATAGTAGACACAGGTTCGGCCATAGGCATAGGAGTGGAGATGGGTACAGGAACCGGCATGGGGACGAGGCTCTCTTCCACAATATCACTCCCCTTGAAGAGAGACCCTACTACCAAAGAATGAAACATGCTCAGTAAAGGTGATGCCCATAGAAGTGAACCATTGACGCGAAGCCGGATGATAGCATTCGTACCCCTTTCTGACTGGAGGAGTACCTCAGGAAAATACATCTCAAGGCCCGAGCATCAAGTTTGTCGAGAGTGACGATGAACACGCACATAGTAAACACATCCGAAGACTTTGGGAAGAACAATGAAGGCTGGGCTATCAGGAAGCAGGACAGAAAGAGGGGCCTAAAAGCCAAAAATGCAAGAGGGCATACGATTGATGAGATACATAGCCAGAAGGCTGAATTCAGACCAAAAATATTTTACAACCTGCATCCCAAGACGAAGGGCACGCTCAACCTCGAGAAGGTGACGGTTTTTTCTTTCAGCTTTCCTATTTTGTTGGGGGGTCGAAGGACAAGAGGTTTGATGTACAATGCCATGAGAGGCAAAGTAATCTCTAAGGCTCTTATCCAAGTACTCACCCCCATTATTAGACCGGAGAATTTTGAGTGGGGTATTGAACTGAGTGGTGACCATCTTGTGGAAGGTCTGAAAGGTGGAAGAAACCTCATCTTTCGACTTCATAAGATATACCTAGGTAGAGCCACTGAAATCAACAAAGGTAACAAAATATTGGAAGTCAAATAAAGACATCACTGGGGCAGTACTTTTATTTTCACTAAGAGGAAAGAAAGACACATCAGAATGCACAATAGTGAAAGGAATAGTACTTTTATTTTCACTAAGAAGAAAAACAGTGCGACAATGCTTTGCGAGTTCACAAGTTTCACAATAGAACGGAATATCGCAAAGAGATGAAAGAGTAGGAAAGACACGCTTTAAAACTGACACATGTACATGACTAAGCCGGTTATGCCAAAGCAGTAACTGGTCTTTATTGACTCGACTACTACTACTGATGCTGGACTGATGTGCTGAAGAAGATACTGAGTGATCTAGAAGGTAGAAGCCACCTTCCCCACGTCCACTGCCAATCGTCCGCCTCGACTTCAGATCCTAAAATACACAGTGAAAAGGAAAAAAGGTTACACCGCAGTTAAGATTCTTGGTAAGGCTACTGACAGATAAAAGGTTAGCGATAATCCGAGGAACATGCAATACCGAGGACAAGGTTAGTGCTGAAGAGGCATGAACATTGCCCTTCCCGGAAACAAAGGAAAGGGTGCCATCAACCATCCTAACCTTGTCAAGACTAGAACAAATAGAATAACTGGAGAAACTAAAGACATATCAGTCATATGATCCGAGGCCCCTAAATCGATGATCTAGGAGGGACTAGAAGGAAGAGTGGATACAGAGAAGTAGATCCAGTACTTGTCTGAGCATAGGTGGAGGTGGAAGTGGAGGCTTGCCCATTGAGAGGTTGAGAGGTGAATGATGATGTTGCAGCTAGGGGAATGAAGTTTATGAATTGGTTGTGGACACTGAAATACGAGGAGATTGCAATTGTTACCCATAGTGGGTTATTGTATCATACCCAAGGTTTAAAATTCATTTCGGATGAATTTCTCGGTCAAGTGAAAAACTGAGGCAAACTCCGAAACGAAACATTCACGGAACATTGAAAAATGGTGCAAAAACGAAATTTCCAAAACATTTCAAAATTTTTCCAAAATCATGAAATCATATTTTTTATCTATTTTATTTATTTTTGGATTGTATCGGATTGTCCCGGTGAAACAAAACATTACAAAACATTGAATGTTTCGTTTCGGTTTTCTTACGAAACGAAACATACGAAACATTCCAAAATTTTAAACCATGATCATACCCTATGAGGATTTGGAAATGGCTGTCATCCATTGATGAAAGAAGAAATCTAGAAACACGTTGCCAATTGTGAGCATTTGGAAAGGTTAGCAAACACTATCAACAGAAGTATCTTTAAATCAAGAAACATACTGAAACACATACTCAATCCTAAAATGCATGAAATGCATCTAAAAATGATAGCATACAATGAAAAAACAGCCTCCTATCAAGCAAACTCAAGAAAATCAAAAGAAGTAAAAGCTGATGCAATGCCAATTGAAATAAAAACATGAGTTAAATGCAATGCATGTAGAATATCTGGTTGATAGGTACTGACAACTATAGATCCTAGAAAGTTAGACATTTACACAGTTCAATCTTGAAAAGTTCAAATGTAGTCAATCTAAGCCATTTGTCAGTAAGAGTCAAAAGTACTAGTTCACTTTAGATAGATTTTCAATGTCTCATTCTTGTGTATATTCTGATTTGACATATAACTTAATGAGGTACAAAGTAGGATATCTGGTTAACACTATATACGCATTCTAGAATTTCGGAGGTATCCTATATCCAGTTATGAAATCCTTACTAACGCCTATGGGGTTCTCTCCATTCTCTCAATTACAAGTGTATTTGCTAATATTTTTCTGTTTTTGCAAATATGGGTGATTTTAACTCGCTCGTTTTTATCAATTTTTCTTTTTCCAGTTCTCATCTTTTGACAGGGGTTTATCTTTTCTCACGTCTAGATGGTAGCTTTCATGCTCAGATAGGTAGCCATTTTCTGTAGCAAATAAGAATCAGATATCTTCATTTAATCAGGGCTATATAGATGACTTTCACTCTATAAGAGGTAGCTTTTTTCATGGAGAAATACATGTTTCGTGTATGGCATATTGTTCATGCAAACAGCAAGCGATGCTTCCTAAATAAGAATGTTCATTTTTTGAGAAAAAAATGTTGATAACCACTTTACTCTAAAAGCTTAAGCTATTAGAGGGAGGTGTAACAATGTATACCAAAGGATCCATGGGTTTAACAGAGGCAAAATGCTGGCCACACGGTCAAACAACACACTCCAACAACACCCCCTCAACACTTTGCTGAGGACTCGAACCTGTGACCTACTGGGACATCCTGCTCTGTTACCATATTGACAACCACTTTACTCAAAAAACTTAAGCTTTTAGATTAAAGTGGTTTTCAACAATTGGTAATAGGTTGGGAAAGCTAGCTAGGGATTTCTTATGGCAGGGGAGAGATGTGGAGTACAGATATTTTTTTTTGATAAGTATAAAATTATCATTAATGCCAAATAATTACAGAAAGATCAGTTAAGAAGATCGAGATGACCTGCTTTAACTACATCCAGACTAAGCAAACAATAAAGCTGAGAATAATTACAATAAAATCAAACATCTCTCGAACATAACAGTTCCCACCGAAATACGAAATCTTCGAAAAATAACCCTTTGCATTCTCTAAAGAACTTGGACCACAAAAATAAACTTCCCTTGATGGATAACACAATAGTTGCCACTTCTTCACTTTTTCCTTCAAATACTCTCCGATTCCGCTCCTCCCAAAGACCCCACACAATCACTAAAGGTAGCATCCGCCATAAAATACGCCCTCTAGTTGAAAAGGCTTTGACCTTCCAACTAGACAGGAGGACCATCAAAGAATTCGGTATAACCCACTGCATCCCAAACTCCAATAGGAAGGAAGACCAAACCTCCCTAGTGACATCACAATGTAAGAGAAAATGATTAGCTGATTCTCCATGGTGCTTACACATGGAACAATAGTCGATTATCATAATACCTCTAGTTCTCAACTTATCAATTGTTAGGATTTTCTCCAACGATGCCTCCCAAAGGACCCAAACAAAGAATGCAACCTTAGTCGGAATTTTAGCTTTCCACACCATAACATCAGGGTAACCAAATCCATCTGAACGCTGTAACACCTTGTAAAAGGATCTCACTGTAAATGTCCCTCCTTTGGTCCAGATCCACATGCGTTTATCTTGATTGCCTAACCTCAATTGAACTTCCTGCAAATGACCAAGCAAACTAACCAGGGGTTCGATCTCCCAGTCGTTAAGATTACGCCTGAATCCGAAATTCCAACCCATAGATTCCCCTTCCCCAGTAAGACAATCTCTGATAGCTTGGGGAAATGGCTTTAGAGGTTTGGAGAGTAGAGGGATAGCTTGTGGAGAAGGTTTATTGACTGTAAATATGGTATTAGACACTTTGGGTGGGCTAGCAATTTGGTCTTCTTCTTAATGGTTTTTGGGTATGTAAAGCTATATAAGGACTACGAGGCTTTTGAGAAAGATGTTCATTTCACGATATCTAGGGGTGATGGAGAGATTTTGGGAGTACATTTGATGTGGAAATAATTCTCCTAAATCTGCTTTGCATCCTTTCCATACCATATCAGATGCCTATGGAGCCCTTGTTAAGGATGTTGTTACTAGAAGGGACGATGGTGTTTTCGTGGAATCTGGGGATGAGAAGGAATATTATTATTTGGGAGTTAGATAACCTTATAATGCTTCTTAACAGGCTTGATAAGGAGCTTGGGTCTGCTATGGGTGAGGATTAGAGGATTTGGAAGTGGGATAATAAGGACTGTTTTTCGGTTTGGTCCTTTTATTCAGTTTTGTCTTCCTCGGTGCCAACCTCCTTTCCTGCTACTCTAATGTGGGCTGTCCCGATTCCGTCTATGGTGGCATTCTTTGTTTGGATGGTGGTGCTTGATAGAATTCTCATTGTGGACCATCTCATTAGTTGGAAGAAGATCATGCCCAATATTTGCTTTCTTTGTAGGACTAGTGGTGAGTCAGTTGACCATTTTCTTATTTACTGCCTTTTTACTAGTGGGATTTGGTGTGTCTTCTTTTAGTCTTTTTTTAGTTTGTTGGATGGTCCCCAAGGGCGTCTTTGAGATTTTTTCGGGTGGTTTCCGAATTTTTTAAATCCTGAGCACGTATTCTTTGGAGACTCCTTCAGTTTGCACTTGTATGGACTATTTGGAAAGAAAGGAATAAGCTTATTTTTGAAGACAAGGTGGGGAGTTTTGAAGATTGAAGGCCTGCTCTTCTTGTGGTCTTCCACCTTTGTAGATTTCGAGGGTTTAAGGTTTGAAGACTTCGTATTTAGATGAGATAATTTTTATGTGGGTATAGAGAGTTTTTGGGGAGTTGCTTTTGTCTTCATCACAAGCTTGCTTTGCTTATCTCCTTACTGGGTTTTCCCTTCTTGCTTTAATACATATGTTAAAAAAGAAAGAAAGTAAACTTACTCTATGCCATTTTTTATGCTTAAGCTACGAAGTTACTTCCCCCAAACAGTTTCATCCTATTAGCTTACTTTTTGAATATCATGAGTTTAGGATGTTTCACATTTGGACAGGGGTTTCAGTTCTTCGTGTATCTCACTAGGCCTTGAGCAGAAAGATCCAACTCTCATCTGTTCTTTTCTGCCTCAGTTCTTTTCCTCTCTTTTTTTCAATGGGATGAAGTCCATCTCAAGTCTTTTGTGGATTCTACTTGCCAACAGGTGCAGGCAGCACTCTTTTTCCCCTTCTTTTTTTTTGTTCTAATGTGGTATCAAGTCACGGAATATCTAGTGTATTTTGGATTGATCTCCAAGGATTATTTCCTTATCTTACTAGACACTTACATTCTCCTACGTCACTAATTAGCTTTGTTATTCCAATTAACTATGGTTATCGTAATTTACGCAGAAATGTAGATTCTAAAATACTATCCACCGAACAGTGCAAATTCTCTCTCTCTCTCTCTCTCTCTCTCTATATATATATATATATATATATATATATATAATTTCTCACCGACTTGTTCTTCTATGTGATGGTTGTTATTTCCATGCACGGACTATCCATTGTATATATTTTACCTTTACTAATAATACAAGTGCATTGATGGAAGCCTTCCGTGGAAACTTTGCACTTCATTGCCGTTTATCCTCCTCTTTTGAAACTATTTAAAAAATTCGTGTTGTTAGTTTCATCTTTAATTTCAAGGCATCATTAATATGTGATAATTGCTGGTTGGTTACCTAATCAATTGCTAGTTAATTGACTATGTGCTGCTCATTTCAGTTGGCCGACATGCGATTGCTTAATTGCGTTCTATTCCTCTGGTTATCCTCTCAAAAAGGCTGAGGCATATGCTGCCTTACGAAAGTGAGTTATTTCCTTTCAATTGTTTTTATTTCAGTTATATTTGCTTATTCAACTGTACCATCATTTATTGTTATCAGTTGGATGAATTATATTAAGATATGGTTACAAATATTTTGTTGAGTTCATAATTCACTTCATTTAGAACTTCAAGGTGAGTTTATGGTTTCAAATATTTAGGATTGTCCCATTATAGGTTCATATTTACCTATTTTAGAGTGTTATTCATTGTTATAGGCAAAAAGACTTGGGTGGCATTTGGTAAAACTTAATTTCAGACCTTAAATCTTAAACTGGGACATTCATACGAAAGTAACCACCTGAAATTCGGTGATTTTTTTAAGTCACCCCCCTCCACTTAATGCGGTCAGTTTTCATAAATGCGGTAAGTGATGGAATCTTTAAAAAAATTCTAAGATTCTCTCAAAAATACCCAATATGCCCTTGTCTTAATTTTCAGACATAAAGACCTTTGTCTAACAATATAAAATTTACAAAAATTAAGCACTTCAACTTTCAGCACGTTAAGCTTTCAGTGTTGAAATTAAGTTTTACCAAACACAGCTTTAATGGGGAATCTTATTATTGTAGGATTTAAGTCAATAATATCTCATGTCTCTTATAATCTTTTGAAAGCATTCATGTATTGCTTGATTATCAATTATTGTTTTTAAAAAAATGTGTCTGAAGGGGAGGCTTATAGTGCTTAAGCCTCGAGGCACAAGCCTAGATTGTGCATTGTAATTGGGTAAGTTCAATATTTACAAAAAATAAATTGGTTTTTATTTTTTAATTATTCTCCATAATACCCTCCCCAATTATGTTTATTATTAAAAATGACTTAAAAGAGGATGATTTAGGTTATATTCTACCTCTTCTAGAGAGAAATTTCAAAATCCATCTCATTTGTCCTAGTTTTTGACGCAGACGGAGTTTGATTCACTGCACTGGTAACATTTTTTATTGCGAAAACCCCTAAAAGAGCTCCCGCGGGGTGCTATCCAAGCAATTCCAGAAGTTCACAAATGAACCAAATAAAGCTTAAAGGAGAATTCCATTCACTAATAAAAAAATATGCCTTATAATGCTCTGTTGATGATTATTTATAAGAAATAAAATCCTAGAAAAACCCTAGAAACTTAAGGACTAAGAAACTAATTTGAACCATTGATCTAAAATATCGTAAATTTAACTTCTAAAATGACTAAAATACCCCTAATTCACGTCACTATCATTACATTCAGATTTCTAACACAATTTTGAAGCCAAAAACTGTAGAATATTGATAGACGTCTTGATATAGCTATTGTAGATATCGGTAAGGGATTTCCAGCACATGTAATGGCTCCGCAATTAGATATATGAATAAAAAGTTACTCCTCGTGGATGCTGACTGCACCATTCTTCTCTGGTTGGAGAAAACTCGCCCTTGAGTTTGTTTTGCTGTATTCCAATCTTCTCTCGTTAGTGGTAGTTGGTGATGTAAACCCACAACCTTCCAGGGTTTCCTTTCTTTGGTTCTTCGCTTTTCCGCGGTCCGCTCAATATATAATTTTGAAACATCTCCTTTATATTTTTTTTTGAAGCATCCCCTTTATATGTATGAATGATGATGCACTAAAAGATCTCTGAAGAAAGGGATCCACATATGTATTTTTGTGAATTAAGCTATCACGCCCCAATTCTCAACATACGAATCGAGGGTGAGTGGGTAACCTATCTGATCATTAACCATTCGAATACCAGGATCCGAAGCTATTAGAATAACTTCAAGATCTGGTATACAAAACAGATCATAACTAAGTCTATTCATTAAGATCTATATTCTAATTACTTAATTAACAATTAAATGATTAAAGACAGAAGAATCTAAGTTAAACCAACTATGGTGCTCATATATACATGATCAACATAAAATAAATAGAACAAAGTGTGATAATAGTATGTAAGTAACTGTGTAGTTTGATAATAGTATGTAAGACACAATAAAACGACAACGGCTCAATCTCATCTACTCAGCACCAAAAAGAAATAGGATACCACTAGTCTATGAACTCCTCGTTCGCCCTCGCAATATCAGGTAGGAGTCCACGTCTAAGGGATCCACAAGGTACTCGATATCCTTTACAGAGTAAGCTGAAAAAAAAAGAATAGAGTGCATATCTTGAGCTTTCAACCAAACACAGCAAGTGAACTAGACTAATAACATAAGTGTAAAATAATCGAATAACCAGAAAAATAACAGTAATACTTTTATACTACATTTTCATCAGTTAAAATCATTTATATGAAATAGAATTGTAAATCGAGATAGAACAATATATAATCCGAAACTCAAAATATCATAACATTCTCAAATCTACATGTATAATTAGTAATCTAAATAGGTGATGCAGAGTATAGAGAATCTCATTAGATTATTACCAGTATACAATCCCGGTCATGGCATTATTCTAGTGTATTTATTGATGTGGAATGCATCGGTCTCCTTTTTTGCACTAGCCAGACGGTCTTTAACCTGTCCTGATTTTTCGGCCTAGGAGCTGCTGACGATACCCTTTTAGCTCATCTGCCCTGGGCATGGTTTAAAATTTCGTAATGTTTCGTTTCGTTTCACTATGTTTCAGTTTGTTTCGCCAAGACAAACCGAGACATTACGATACAATCCAAAAAAATAAAAAATATAATTTCATGATTTTAGGAATGTTTCGGAATATTTTGTAATGTTTCGGAATGTTTTGTAATCTTGCGGAAATGTTTCGGAAATTTTGTTGTTTCACCATTTTTTCAATGTTTCGTGAATGTTTCGTTTCGTTTCAGAGTTTGTGTCGGTTTTTCACTTGACCGAGACATTCCTCCAAAACGAAATTTTAAACCTTGGGCCCGGGTTAGACGTTGTACCTCACGTTTCTGGCTCAGGTCGCCGTTAGGCCATGGCTAATAGTGAAACATAGCCAGGTAGGTGGGTGAAATGGTGAACGTTGACCCAAGAGTCTGACGACTGCAAACTTTCAAAGGATCCAAAGACATGTTCAGGGCAGAGTTTACTCATACCCCCGCGTCCTATTCCTATTAGGAAATTACCTTGTAACCTCCGCTACTCTCAGTCTTGGTTTAAAACTTCGGAATGTTTCGTTTCGTTTCGTAAGGAAACCAAAATGAAACATTGAATGTTTCGTATGTTTCGTTTCGTTTCGTAATGTTTCGGTTTGTTTCGCAGAGACAAACCGAGACAATCCGATACAATCCAAAAAAATAAAAAATATAATTTCATGATTTTGAATAATATTTCGTAATGTTTCGTAATGTTTTTTCAATGTTTTGTGAATGTTTCGTTTTGTTTCGGAGTTTGTCTCGGTTTTTCACTTGACCGAGACATTCCTCCGAAACGAAATTTTAAACCTTGCTCTCAGTACATGCATCAACAAGATCCTCATAAGAAATAGAATTCTATTATAAACCCTACTAACGTATAGTTCTCACAGCTACCCATGTTGCTAGAGAACACATGTTCAAAACCCAAAAATTTTCATTCCTAGCCAATGTGGGACTAAAATTTTGAAATTTGTTTTCAAGAATTGTGTTATCATATAGCAGGTCCAATTTATAACTTATATACATATGATCAAGTTACGATTGTGGTTTCCACCCACCTGATGATCGATTGGATTCGGTCAATTCAACCGGGTCGATAAACCCGATGATTTGATATTCTTGGCATTGATTGGGTTGACACGAAACCCAAGAAATCTACGTTTCAATCAACTATCCGCAATTAACCAAAATTTACTGAATTAACTAGAAAATACTATAGAGCTCCATAGAGAGTTCTAACGGGAATAGTATATATACCCATCTTAGGGTAAATCGATGTGCTGGAGCTCGTGGCATAGTCTATTCGGTCAAATTCCTTACAGATTTTGCGACAAGCTTCCAAGAACACCTAAATTAGACTGAAACACCAGTCAAAAGTCAAGAAGAATCTCTCTACAAGTCTAATGGTCAACTACCATGATATGCGCATTCTATACTAGAATATTTTGAATTACTGGGGTTTCACATTAGCAATCGAACATGCGATCTTCACATGAATGATCCTTGTCTTCTTGTATATATCCATCACTTATATAACTCATTTGAATGCTCAAATCTTTATTGTGACATTTTTCCAAACATTTGGAAGGCATCAAGTTGATAACATCCTCTTTGTCATCGACCAAAGCTCCTCAACATTTATAATCACTTCCAGTACATCAAAATTAGAAACTTCATTAATCTCACCTTCGGTGTAGATGGCTTCATCATCAAAGATGGGTCCACTATTGTTTTCTTTAACAATCTCCACATTGTAGATAGGTTCTCCATTAAACATGAATCCGCTATCGTTTTCTCCAATTATCTCCTTGTCAAAGATTGGTGATAACTCCCATTATAACAATGGAATCTTCTTCTTTTGGATATTCATCGAAGATTGATGACGACCCAAAGTCTCCGATGCTTGCAGAATTAAACAAGTGAAAATAAAAATATTCCAATTGGACTAGTTACCTCAACATCAAGGTCTTCTAGAATCTTAATCTGCAATGGAATCTTCTTCTTTTGGATATTCGTCGAAGATTGAGGGCATCCCAAAGTCTCCAATGCTTGCAGAATTAAATAGGACAAAATGAAAGTATTCCAATTGGACTAGTTACCTCAACATCAAGGTCTTTTAGAATCTCTAACCTTTTAGCTATCTCAGCATCAAGCATCCGAAGATGACTTCTTTGAATCTTTACTTGAAATCTCCCGAGTAAAGACTTGCTCTACCATTTGACCTAGGTGGAGTTAGATTCAACTCACTGCTGAAGTTTTCTTAGTTTGTAGCCCCTAAAAAACAAGGTGCTAATCCAAGCAATCACAAAAGTTCACAAGGGATCCAAATAAAGCTTAACAGAAAATTCCATTCAATAATCAAAAGTTTGTGTTATAATGCTGGATTGATGATTATTTATAAGAAAATAAAGTTCTAGAAAAGCCCTAAAAACCTAACTCAAGGGCTAAGAAAGTAATTTGAACCATTGATCTAAAATATCTTAAATCTAATTTTTAAAATGACTACCCCTAATTCACATCACTATCATTACATATAGAATTCTAACATAGTATTGAAGTCAAAAATTTTAAAGTCTTGATAAAAGTCGTGAACTAACTATTGTAAAATATTGGAAAGGGCTTTCTAGCGCATCTAATGGCTCCTCAATCTGATGTATGAATAAAAGGTTAGCTTCCTAAAACTTAGTCACAAATTCAGGATTCGACAATAACTTAGCAAAGGGTTAAATTGGGAAAATTCTGATAATTCAGTAAAAATCAGAAAAAAATAAAAAATATATCATGGCATATTTCAAGTTAGAAATGTTGTTTTTAACAAAACACATTTATATGATGAAAAGCACATCTATAATTTCATAATAATGTCATAACTCATAACTCATAAGCATGATTCATCATTCATAATCAAAATTCCAAAATTGGCAAAATCGAAATCAGAAGGGAAAAAACGGGTCTCAGCTAATTAATCGGCAAAATTGCCAATTAATCGCCGAGTTTTTTGATTAATCGGAGATTTTGCTAGTTAATCGGTGGTTGATTCGTGAATTCGAAAAATTGCAATTTTGGCGATTTTGTTTTTTGTGAGTAGCCCTGAAAGCTATCCACATCGATTTTCCATTTTAGAAGATTTGTTCATTGCTCTCTCATTTCTCGTCGAATTTCCATTTTGCCGCGTCCTACGGATTTCTTGCAATGAAATAGTTAAATTACACATGTTTAACCAAAGTATTACTTTTGTAAATATACTTTCCCCTTTTCTTTACAAGTACATTCAAAATCTCATTTTTTCTCTTTATGTTTGGCTTGTTCTTTTTATTATTGGTTGGAGGTTGTTAGAAATAGGTGAGAGGAAGTAATAATCAGCAAGGATTATGGTTTTAGATCGCTTTCCTCTCTGGAATCAAGATCATGGTTGCATGGAACTATGGATAATGGTTGATTTGCTGTATGGAAACTATGGATTATGTTTTGGTTATTAACTTGTTATCTTTGCTTTATTTACGAATTATGACTTATTATCTTTGTTTATTATGTTACATTAGTTTTACCACTTTTGCAAAAAAAAAAAATTGATTATCTTACTTTTATTGATCTACCCATTCTTTTTAACTATTGAATGTTGAAGATGACTAGATACATCTGGTGTTTCGTTCGAAATTTTCACCGTTAAGCTAAACCATTAAGAAAGAGAGCTAACAAGCTTATTTTCTTGTTAATTTATTTATTTATATAGCTGATTCATTTATTAAAAGTTTTTATGATTTTTCTGGAATTTTTAGAGCATTTTTGGAAAAAATCATGGTTTACGCCCCATGGTGGCAAACGCCTCGTATACACCTTGTGCTTTTCATAACATTGTTTTCAAGTGATATTTCAATTGATTTTTATGATAAGTGTGTTTTTCAATTGATATTTCAATTGATGGTCTGTTTATATCTTTAGTAGGAATTGCAACTCCTTACTTTGAACTACTTTCAATAGTAAGCATAAATTGAGTGTAGTTCCCTTGACCAAGAAATAAAGGGAGAAACCCTTTTTATCAAAAGGGATTCCCTTAACATGATCCAATATGTAAGAAAAATTATGAGTTTTGAGGAGGTTTGGCACACTTTGATAGCTTGGACTTTTTCTTTTAACCTTGCATCAAGGACTTATCTTTTTCAGGATGTCAAATATTATGGCTAGTAGTCTATGGTTTGTCTAACTTGATTTGGTTCTCAACTTGAGACTTTTTGTCTTTACATTGGTGGTTTTCTCTTGTCGACAAAAATATGAGTTGTTACATACTCTACTCCGTTTTTGCAATAATCTGCACAAAAAAAGATGAAAAAAACATTACATATGCATAACATTTACGTTTTCTGGTGTTTTTAGGCCTTTTCTAGTAAATGAATTGGAACAACAACACCTTCTCCTTGATAGAAGGAAGGTATATAAGGTATGCAATCTAACCTTCTATCTTGTTATTTGGGTCTCGTGTCCTAGTTTGTATAACATTCTTTGGTTTCTTGATGTGAAATTATCTATTTGACTACTTAATTAGTTCCATGATTAGCGTTTTCTCTTTATTCTTAGCATGAGAGCATTGTTGTATAGTCATTTAGTTATTATTGCACTAAGTTGTATTTTCTCTCATTCTCAGGGGTATTATTGTCAGTCATAGGAATCATCATTATAAGCCTTTTTCCAACGGTATGGGGTTGGTTACACAAATCCTATTCCTCCATTCAATCTTGTCTAAAGCCATCTCTTCCGTTAAGGAAAGTTTCTTAAAATCTCCTTTCAAAAGCTCCCTCCATGTCCATTTTGGCCTTCCCCTCTCCATTTTAGGTCCTTTGACTTGCACATTCCTCCTTACTAGTGCTGTCATTGGTCTTCCTTGTACATAACCAAACCATCTCGATTGACATTCCCTCATTTTGTTACTTATTAAGGCTACTCCTATATTTTCACGAATGTGTTCATTTCTAATTTTGGCTTATCGCACATCCATATCAACATCCTCATCTCGGCTACTCATTTTATGAACATTTTTCTTGATTGCCCAACATTCTGCTACATAAAACATTGCCAGTCTGATGTTGTTTTATAGAATTTTCCTTTAAGTTTGATTGGCACACGTTGATCACATAGTACTCCAAAAGCACATCGCCACTTTAGCCACCCCACTTTAATTGTAAGGGAAACACCCTCCTCAATGTCTCCTTATTAATAATAGAACCAAGGTGACGAAATTGGTCACTTCAGGTATATCCTGGTTGTCAATTTTAATTAGCGGATCATATTTTTGTGCATTCTTACTAAAATTGCATTCCATATACTCTGTCTTGGTTCGACTTATTTCCATCATTTGTTTAAGTAAGAAGATTTCCTCTTCCTGATTGTTCTTGTTTATGGGAGCTACAATACTTCTCCATTTACCTGACATTTTTCTTGTCTTGAAGATATTGTTAAATAACATAGTAAACTAGGATCTAGGACAATCCAATTCCTCCAATGTATTTCCACACCTCTGTTGGGATACCATTTGATCGTAAGGCCCTACCTATCTTCATCTTAGCTAAAGCTAGTTTCACCTCTGATACCGTAATTCTACAAAAGTATGTAACTTCTATATTCTTCCTAGTATTTCCCTCTTTTATTAATGTTTCGGTTTGTTTCGCCGAGACAAACTGAGACAATCCGATACAATCCAAAAAAATAAAAATAAATAAAAAATACGATTTAATGATTTTGAAAATATTTCGTAATGTTTCGGAAATTATATTTTTTCACAATTTTTTCAATGTTTCGTTTCGTTTCGGAGTTTGTCTCGGTTTTTCACTTGACTGAGGCATTCTTCCGAAATGAAATTTTAAACCTTGAATATAGTAAAAGATAAAATCTAACAAGTTAACAAGTTAACAAACAAACACCAAGTCCAATAAGAACACAAATCCAAATCCTATTCTTATTTTGTTATAAAAAATAAAAAATCATGAATCTTCTATTCTTCATCCCGATATCATCGTCACTAGTGGGGTTTTCTAAAGAGTCATCATGATATCTGATGCCCCCCATATCATCTTCTCCATTGGATTCAACCTTCATCCATTCATCTTCTTCATCCACCAATTACATGGGAGACTTTCTGTAATGACCCTATTTCTAACAATATTATAGTAGAGTTTATAATACTTTGAACTTAATATGTATGTCATTTTAAAGGTCTCAACAATAGCTTTCTATTAGTATCAAGTTTGTCCAAATCGGACTTGCGAGTCAAAAATTATTGTACTTACGTATAGGCAACATTTTAAGTTAAAATGCTTCTGATACATATCAAAAAATTAAAAAAAAATGAAAAGAAAAGAAGAAATGTTCAAAATTTTAGTCCCACGTTGGAAATGAGTGAAAAGTTCTGAGTTTTGAACTTCTATAAATACAAAGCCATGCCTTGAGAAAAATACATTAGTTTGGGTATTTGCATTCTAACTCTTGAGGTAAGAATAAATGCAAAAAACCCTTCAACTAGAAGAAATTCTAGAAAATATTCAGGTCATTTGAAAAGTTTTTTTTGTGTGGGGCCCATTGCTTCGAGATCCTGCTACCTCGAGAGTTGTGTCGTACGAGGTTCAAAGATTTGAGATTCTAGCGTATTCACGTGTAAGTACATAATTATTTATTTTATGCCTTTAATTAATTAATTAATTATTTATTTATTTATTTATTTATTTTATTTAATTAATTATTTAATAAATGTTATTTTATTTTGGAAATAGTAGAAAATTCTCAGAATATTGTAGAAAAATTCTAGAAAATTTTATTATTTTTGGGAAAAATATCTGAAGATTTTATTCATGTTATCTGTTAATTTTAGTAAAGAAAAATTTAAATTCTTGTATTTTACACATGAAATGTGTAAATGCATTGATGATTTCTTGTATTCTTACAAGCATGAAATTGTGATAGATGGGAACATGTGTAATTTGGTTTAGTTACATGAATTCATGCTCAAAATCATTCAAAAGGAGTATATGTGTTTTTCATCCGTTTTCTATGTGTACTTACTTTCTAGAATATTAACAGGGCTTAAATATTCCTATTTTTAGTTTAAAAAAATGCTAGAATATGTATGTTATGCATATAAAGATGTTTCTACAAACATTAATATTTAATGCATATAAATACGATTAAGGACATGAATAAGAATGTGATCGGGAATGTAGAATATCAGATTAGTTAGAATCAGGCGTTGTCTCATTGCTTTGAGACCCCTTGGAGTTCTAGTCCCCTAAAATATCAGGCGTTGTCTTACTTCTTTAAAATCCCTTGGGGTTCCAGTCCCCTAAAAGGGAGGATTTGTCTCATCCATGAGACCCCTTCGGGTATTTATACCTAAAAGGAAATTAGGGAATCCGGAGAGAGGATATCTAATGAAACAATTAGTGTGTACATTAGGGAGTCTACTTGTAGGCTAAAAGTGTTGACATTGTACACTAGAACCGATGGAATGTTGGTATCGAATACATCATAATGAATAGTTTGACTGTATAGAAATGGTTATGTGTATTCTGATAAGAGAAATGTTAACTGTTATGTGAGAGGTCATCCTTGTATTCGGAGTTATACGTAAGCAGTGGTGGAGCCAGGATTTTGTTCAAGGGTGGGCAATATTGTACAAATTTTGTTCCAGGGTGGGCAAAAGTGTACTTCTCCAAGGTGGGCAAAGGGTATTTTGAAAGAATTTTTTTTTTGTTACTGAACTTTTAAAGTTGAGGGTGGGCAACTGCCCACCCTCACCCCTTCCTGGCTCCGCCACTGTACGTAAGTAATTAATAGAGAATTGAGTTTTCTCGGATTACATGTGAAACTCATTTGCAAATTGTATTTGTTTTAAAATAAACAAAAGTTGTTGATTTAAGTGGTTTTACGCATGAGGAATGTACTTACTGGGCCCTAGCTCATCGTTTTAAAATGTTTTGTTTTCAGGAAGGAATAAGGGGAAGTTGGTCTGATGCTTCCAGCATTTCTGTTGATAGACTTGTACTAGAGACGATGTTATATTTTGTTTAATTCTTCTATCTTGTAGAAGGATAAATGAGATATGTAGGTCTTTTGACCGTTTAGTAACATACTAACATGTATTTGGAAGTACGATATATACAATGTTTTCTTATGAATTGACATATTATGATTTTGATTGAAGCGAGAGATCCTCTGATATTATTAATATGTCAATGAAGTGCGTTTCATCTTATGGATTGTTTAAACAAAATGAAAAAAATTATCTGATGTATTTTCGCTGCATTGTGATACCAGTTTTGTTTAACTGTGCGTTTGTATGATCAGATCGCGCCTCAAGATACGAGAAAGGTCAACATGACCAAATATTGGATTTGGGGGTGTGACACTTTCCTTTGCCTAGTTAAAAAAGAGATGAACACATTAATACAATAAAAGTAATTTAATGATATAGACATGTAGTTTAAGTTGTCTAATTTTCTAAGTGTCTAACATTAATTCACTATCCTCTTCCCGCTCCTGAACTTGGTTGTCCTCTTCCTCTAGAGGCTCTACTCTTCTTTCTTCTTCTAGGTCCTTGTGGCTCTGACCGTGCCACTGCAATCTTAAGGGCATCGAATTCGAGCTCATCAGGATCATTGGGCCATGTAGGGCAAGGCTGTTCCACCACTAGCTTTGGCACCACATTTTCCGTTCCTCCTATATCTCCTTCCCTTTGTTCAACAAGCCATTCATCATCTCCATTTAGGATGTACATAGAAGATGACGAGCAATGAGAAACAATTGACATTTATGTGCCTCATGGGATTTGGTGACTTGTGAGGCTTGGCACCCCTATGGCATACTATGGCTAGCACTTGGAAGGGCATTATTTGCCTACAGTCAATTTGATGGGGTTGTGGACGCATGGCACGGATTTGCCAGGTTTTGGCTTGCATCCTGTTTTGATTCTGTAGGTTACAACAAAAGTGCTCTATAGCCTCCATGACTTGGCACCCCAGCTGCAGTAATGCTTGTGAGTTGCTGCTGCATGATCAATTACCCTCTTAGGGCTTTGGTTATTACCATGGTTTAAAATTTCGGAATGTTTCGTATGTTTTGTAATGTTTCGGTTTGTTTCGCTGAGACAAACCGAGACAATCCAATACAATCCAAAAAAATAAAAAATATGATTTTGGAAAAATTTCGAAATGTTTCATAATGTTTCGGAAATTTTTTTCACCATTTTTTCAATGTTTCGTCTCGTTTAGTTTCGGAGTTTGTCTCGGTTTTTCACTTAACCGAGAAATTCCTCCGAAATGAAATTTTAAACCTTGGTTATTACTTAGAAGCTAGATTCTTCCATGCATTTGTTGCTTTTGGTTTTGATATATGATTTTGAGCTCTATGCTCTAGAAATTGACCAACTATCATTCTATCTTGATAGATTTGTGCTTCCATTTGGGTAGATTCAGACTTGTGCCTTGATAGATTCGTGCTTCAAAGTCAACAAATTCATGTTGCTTTGTCAACATTTAATGTAATCAATTTCCATGAATTACTTTGAGATTGAAATTAAACTCATTAGAAACATTGGTTGATATTGCTAGATTCATTTGCCTTGTCTTAATAATTTGGAATGTATTGCTCTTATTTACTAATTTTGGCAGGCAAATGTATCTCAAGTTTTTCATAAATCTGCAAGTTTTTAGGTGTTTAACTAGCTATTATATTTCATAGTTGTCTTGGATGTTAGCTTCATAAACAGGTGACTGTGGTCCCAACCCGATGGAAGCATGACTGATAGATTTGCAAATTTGAGCACATTACCTTTGTTCCCTCTCATATTGTACACAACTGTTTTCATATTGATATATACTTGGCGCAATTTTTTTTGTTTTTTGATAGTTGTATACTTACACTGATATAACATTGGTATCTCCATATTAATGTGCATATGAAAATTAGATATTACCATAAGATATTCTATACCCACTTATCTGTTCTACTTCCAAAACAATTTAATATTTAAGAAACAAGATCAAGTTGGTTTGAATTAACAACCATCACCAAACATTGTCAGTTGCAATGTAGAAAACATCAGTATACCTTGTAGTCATGTAACTTCTTCACTAAACATGCAGAAACTTTATTGTATATCCAGTATGGTGTCAATCTTGTTTCATTGATTGCTTTGTTGCCGTTGGAGACTAATGTGCGTCTTTTTGGTATAAAGCGTTTAGAAATGTACGGAATTCCCGTTCCAAGATACGCTTTTGTAAATAGGGAAATCCCTTATCAAGAGTTGGATTATTTTGTTGAGCAAGAAGATTTTGTGGAGGTTCATGGGAAGCGCTTTTGGAAGCCGTTCGTGGAAAAACCCATTCATGGTGACTTCCTTTTCTTACTTTTACCGATAAGTTCTCTTGTGGGTTTCTTTCTTGTTATTTAAGGGAAATTAGTTGTTGGGATTTTCCTTTATCGGAAAACTTGCTTTTTATTATGTTAGCTCAAGGATACCGACATCTGTAACTGGAGAATGTGGTTTTATCAGTTTCCTCTTGAGTTGCATGCATGAACTTGATACAATTTTTTTTTCTTTGCGTGCTAGAAGAACTGTAAAAGAAGTTGCTCTAGTAACTTAGAAATTTAGTTCTATTTTTGTAGGTTGTCATAACGAGCTTTGTTCTATAATTCTTTTGAGTCATTGATTTCTGGTTATGCTCATATTTATTGAGCGTGTTCTCATTAATGGGTGAATAAATTCATCCAGCTTTCATTCTTGCAAAAAAAATTGCCACAGGTTTTACTTTCTAATTTGCATGCAACTATTTGATGGTTCTTTTTTAAGATTGTTTGCCTTGAATATAATTTATGTCATTGGTTGTGAGCTGTCACTGGGCCTCTTATCTAATACTCCAATCCCTCAATTATGATTCAAACTATTATTGACATGGTCATTCATTCATTAATTTCACTCCTTTGACACTCATATCCCAATAATGTCTCACGAGTCACGACTTGTTTTGTTGTGAAGGGGACGATCACCGAATAATGATATACTATCCCAGTTCTGCAGGTGGGGGTATGAAGAAATTGTTTCGAAAGGTAAAAAAATTTCTCTATATTTGCTTGGTGGTTGTTATTTGGAATTAAATGATCGTATGTAATTCGGTACCTTTTTATTTTAATACAGTTACATTCAAGGCATCTTTTTGAGACAATGAATAAAAAAGTTTATTAGTTGATACGTACAAGGGCTAGTTTACTAGGGCTGTGACAATATGACTTGTTGATGAAAGTAGTCATTCTGCATGGACTTGTTGAATCCCATAGTAGATGGGACACAGTTCATAGTCCTAGTATCTCGATCCAAATGCATGGGACTGTGTCGTAACTCGATCCAAATCCTAGTATGTTTCTTAGGGGTATTTCAGTAGTTTTTTCCTTATTGTTTTGTGATGTATATTAGGGGACATATGGAGAGTAGGTTATGTTGTTCCGTACGATTCCCTCTCTCTCCCCAATTCTTCTCTTTCATTCTCCATGAAATCCGAATTAACTAACATGATGCTCTCTTGAACTCTGAGCATGCCTAAAGAGCAATGGGGACATTAAGCTCCCAATGGTGAAAGACCTGAAACACTCTTGGATTCTCATAGTGGAATTATGGCTTGGCCTGTCCGTAAGCAAGCTACATGATTTGCCTTGTCATGCATTCTCTATCTTGCTTATTTCTGGATCATCGGGGTTTTGGGATCTTCCCGATGAGTCCGATGATTTATTTATTATTGATATTGGTGCATATCTTATCATGGTAATTGCATGTATTTTATTGATGTTTAGCCTCTCATCCCCATAGAAGTATCGGTGGTGGAGCAAGTCTACTGAGCGTGTTTTAGCTCATTCCCATCTAACATTTTTTGCAGAGATCCCGGATGGACCGGCGGCTTAGTAAAGAAGCCAAAGATTTGATTACTTGCGTTTATTTTCATTAGATCATGATTAGCATGTTATTTTGCTTTCGGTATTTTATTTATTATACTTCATTGTATAGGAAATTTAGTTTATACAATTGATGTAATAAGAACAAGTTCTTGATTATTTTAATGCGAATTTCAATGCATTTAAGCATGTGTTTGTATTTAGCTTGTTTTCAGTTTCAGGTTTTCATGGTATACCTGTTACTGTTTTGGGCACAACTTGGGCCGTGGTCACTCTTTTTGAGTGATTCCAAAGCCCATTATTTTCTAACTCATGTGTGCATTCCCATACCAATTTTTGGCTTAAAAAACCTTCGGGAAGGTTCTCTGCTAACCTTGTGAAGTTCTGTAAAGTTTTTGAGTTTTACTGTTTTTGGTCAAAAACCCTGATGTTGGCCTGTTTTGGAAAATTCTATAGGGAATTAGCTCTTGGTCAAAACATGAAAAAGTTGGGTCCGTAAGTTAGCTTTAAAACAAAATTGAAATCACCTAGTTCTGATCAATAACCTAGGAGATATGGGTGTTTCATCAGACACTTTTTTTGGCAGAAACTTCTGCAGATTTTAGTCGTCTAACTTCGAGACTCGCAAAATCTCTATAGTAAGACCCCTTGGTTTTCTTTATGGACATAGGAAATTCAGTTAGCTTTCCAGATTGGAGTTATTTGCCCAAGTATGAATTTTCTATAGAAAGTTATGACCTCGACACTGACAAGATGTTGATCCATTTTACGAAATCCAAAAACCTTACATAGACTTTGACTGATTTTCTGGAATTATCTACCTTCCTAACCCCTATTTTAAAAAAAATTGACTAGATAGGAAATTAAGTCTTCTTTACACTGATAGGTGGTAGGTTTTCTATCTCTAAGTAGCGAACCCTGTGGAAAATTGGCAAGACAGATATGTCGTGTAGATTTTCTGGTTTTCTAAAATAAATTGTTTTCATATTAAAGATGTTTTCTTTAAATTTAAAATTCGATTTTTCATCCGATTTTGGTGTAAATTGGATGGTGATCATCATGGGATGGAGATGTCATGGTTGAGTGTAGGGGTTGACTTGTGCTGACTTATTTGACTCATGGTGACCTACTTTGACCTGGACTTTCGTGGACTTATTTTTGATTTGTGTGGACTTGATTGGGGACTTAAACACATGTTCACTTCTATTTAACTATAATTTTCCCAACCTCACCCTTGTGTCTTTGGGTCATTATCGTGGGTCTCGGGTCGGACCTAATGGGTCACACTCGCAGGTCGGGTCCGGTAAACCTAGGATCGGGGCGTGACAATTTACTTTGCTACTATAAGTGTGTACACTTTTGAATAATTACTTTTACGTATAAACTATAATCATCATCTATTGTTGATTAACTCTTCGAAATTGCATATTTCTTTGCTTTTCTTCTTTTTTTCTCGAGGATCTGCTGTAATAATGAGAAATATTTTTGCTTATCTGCCCAAATCGATCGATAATATTAGAATCTGAGGAACATAAAATGATTTTCCAACCATAGTCCATGTTTTCCTATAACAACCTGTGATCACATATGGCCCCGTGTAGCCATGGACTCATCAATGTTGATGCACATCTTGAGGCAATGTAGGAACTAGACCTATCGCCTACTTGTCTACCAACATCTCATCAACTTCCTTCACCCACTCATAGCTCCACCATTAGTCATTAGAAGAATAACTATAGCGGGTTCTCAACCTCCTCGTAGAAGATGTCAGTCAAGTCAATTGGGTCCTGGAATTTTTCCCCCTTTCCATCTGCCCTGAGGTTCTTCACATGGAGTCTCATGTGTAGTGTGCATACCAACTTCTGTAGCCTCTTATGCCCAAGCCAATTATTCTGTTTAGTATGGATGAGATCTAATGTAGTTCGGTTTCTTTATATCTCGATGAAGATGAAGTCTAAGACAACACTCTCATGGTAATCTTCGCCTAATTGGGTCCGAATTCTCATGCAGGACCCACCATTCTCCTGTGGTGTCAATACTTACAATCTCCAACAAGAATTATATGTCAAGCCATGTAAACATATATGTACTTAATTTAAATATGGTCACTTCATTTGGTGCGTTTGATTGCTTTTTACGATTTGATACTAGCTTTGCCCCCATCACATTCAAGGCCATCAAATCATCCCTACTGCTTAGCTATGTTACCTAGAAACGCCAAGGATACGACCCTTACATGGCATGGATACAACCGTTACACTTAAAACTGAAGTATTCGATTCGGATGTCATCCATTTTGAAGTATTCGGGTAAAATAGATGCTGAGGTCGATGAGTTTCTTTCTAGTACCATATTTCATGGCATAGTTTGTTTTGAATTTTTGTATTGTTTTAAATATTCTTATTTTTCAGTTGATTTCTTAATTTATTCAATGCTGCTTTGGATGTTGAGCTTCAGACTTCAGCTTTTTGTATCAGGTCATTCTTCTACGCATTTGGTTGTTTGAACATGCTTGTGTTAAAATCTTCATCTTGTCCAATGTCTTGGTAACCAATTGCAGGTTGGGAATCGATCAAGTGAGTTTCATCCAGAGGTTAGAAGAGTGAGACGTGAAGGCTCTTATATATATGAGGAGTTCGTGCCAACAGGAGGAACGGATGTCAAGGTTGTCTTATCTATGCATTTTCAGTTGATGATTTTATTATCTTTTGGGTCTTCCAAGAAAGAGTTTTTGATTTGGCATAAAATAAAGCACATTCGTGGCATTATAGTGTTCGGTGATGCCTCTTGAGGGCATCATTGCCTTTCATTCTATTGTTTTCTTCCCTAATACTGCAATTGATGGATTCTAAATGCATTATTGGGCATTTGATATGAGACTTGTTTATTATGTTTATAATCTCACTATCAACACTTATCCTAGGATGTCCTATATTTAATTTGTGAGAGCAATTTCACTTTTTATCAAGAATTTTATTTATTATTTCTCTCATAGAGTTCCGATCTACACGATTAAGCTTTACGTCATTGTCAACAAGAAAACACATCATGTTTGGTTCTTGTTATGTTCTTGCTACATGTCTTTAAAGGGCATTTTTCAAACTCTAAAAATCACATCTTAATTGTTCTTTTGGCCAATTTTCGTGTATAGATTATTATATCTCCTTTTATTTGATACCCTTTGCATGAAATTTTTATGATTTGGACCACAAAATGTTGTTACTGTATACCTATGTGACATTTTTATTTGTTTATTTATTTTTAGTTTTTCAATCTCTTGATTAGAATCCGATACATACATTTGATTTCTTGTCATGTTATAATAGGTGTATACTGTTGGTCCCGAATATGCACACGCTGAGGCGAGGAAGTCCCCCGTCGTTGATGGTGTTGTTATGAGGAATCCCGATGGCAAAGAAGTAATGATTTTATGCACCAAAAATCATGGTTATTGTTATATTCAACTTTAATCTGTTTGATTATGCGTCCTATTTATGTTGTGTATGATATTGGTATTTTTATTTTATCATTTTTTTTTCATGTTGTCCCTATTTTCTCATCCAATGGTATTGAAAGGTGATATAAATATTGCATTTGCTCATGAAATGCTTAGAGTAGATGCCAATCCCATTCTAGAAGATTAATTGGTCTTGTGTAATTTAGTCGAGGAAGGTCGACCATTGAGGCAATCTTTTTTACTTAGACAAATGATGGAAGAATCTCCACATGGTCTATATTGAGAGTTAATTTGGTGGGCATTGGGCAAGAAGGGAGCCCCAAATGGATATATTGACATCATTAAAGATGTTTTGAGGGGGCAATAACTAGTGTGGGAACTATTGGTGTTGAGACAAGTGAGTTTCCAATCACAGAGGGATTACACCAAGGATCAGCCCTAAGTCCATGTTGTAAACTAGATTGTCGCCAGAAGTGTAAGATTGAGAGAGAGAGAGAGTTGAGAGATTAGGAAGAGAAGAAGAAGAGTAGGGTTTTGGAGAGAGAATGGAGTGATTGAACTTATTGTTCAATTTCCTCTCAAGTAATATATATATATATATATATATATATGTTGGGGAAGACCCCCTGTACAAGTACAACTCAAATAGTAGTGGGTTAAGTGGGGAACCCACATAAACCACGACCTAAGAAAAGAGAGTTCATGAGTTAAGTGGGTGGGACCCACACATGTAGGTCCACCTGGGGATGGGCCAAACATCGATCCGATCAGTGATCTCTAAGAGTGTGCCATGTGTAAGGTGCTGCCACGTGTAAGGTGCGCGTGCGTCGCATGCGGCGTTCCCCTAGTATATATATAACATAAAACACTAAGAACAAAATTACCAAAATATCTTTTTGGCCTGTGACCCCCCAATGGCCTTAGGCCGGTTCATTAATTACATTAACAATAATTATGGAGATTAAGGCATTGGTTTGTTTTTGGGTGAAGTTGTACGAGGAAGGGAAAAGCATCTCTTTTGAGGACATCGTATTCAAATGGTTTGATTTGATTAGTAGAGGGAGGGATTAGTCGGTGAAGTCAATTGGTATTGTTGGTGTTGTTTTTTCTTTTGTTGTTCTTGCTTTCATTCTCTTTGTATTTCGTTATGGCCTTTGGTAGGCACTCTCAGACTCTGAAGTGTTGTAATCTTGGATCGTAACCAGGATAAGAGATTAGGGTTAGAAATGGAACAGAGGAGAGGAGAAGAGAATTGGGGAAGAGGAGAAATTGTGTAGAGCTTAGAATAGCCTACACGATTTCACCCAATATATATATTAAGTGAAGTTTTATAATATTACAAGGGCCCCCTGTAGAATATAAGATATTACAAGTAGGTCCCTGACAACACTCCCCCTCAAGCTGGTGCGAAGATATCTCTCATGCCCAGCTTGGATAACAGGTGCTCTAAGATCCCTTTAGTAACACCTTTAGTTAACACATATGCAACTTGATCAGCAGTATGGACATACGGTGTGCAAATAAGTCCCTAATCAAGCTTCTCTTTGATGAAGTGACGGTCTACCTCAATGTGCTTTGTCCTGTCGTGTTGAACTAGATTATGAGCAATGCTGATGGCTGCTTTATTGTCACAATACAGTTGCATAGACCCTTTGACAGGATATCCGAGCTCACTGAGCATAGTCTTCAACCATAGAAGCTCACATACACCATGAGCCATAGAACGGTACTCTGCTTCGGCACTGGAGCGGGCGACAACTGGTTGCTTCTTGCGCACCAAGACACCAGATTACCTCCCACATACGTGCAGTACCCTGATGTGGAATGTCTGTCAGTGACTGAACCTACCCAGTCAGCGTCTATATAAGCTTCAACTCGCAGGTGTCCATTCTTACTAAACAGGAGACCCTTCCTTGGAGCCCCCTTAAGATAGCGTAACACTCGGTGTGCTGCCTCAAGATGTGGAGAGCGAGGGGCATGCATGAACTGACTGATGACACTGACTGCGTATGCAATATCTGGTCGTGTCAGCGAAAGGTAGATGAGACGCCCAACAAGTCTCTGGAACTGGCCTGTATCAGCAATGGGATCCCCATCAACAGGATTCAGCCGATGTTGCTGCTCTATAGGCGTATCGGCTGGTTTAGGTCCCAAGTTTCCTGACTCTCGAAGAAGATCAAGTACATACTTTCTCTGTGAGATGAACACACCCTGTTTTGACCTAGCAACCTCAATGCCCAGAAAGTATCTCAAGGTTCCCAGATCCTTGATTTCGAACTCTGTGCTGAGGTATTTTTTCAATCTGCAAACCTCATCTGGGTCATCTCCTGTGACCACGATATCATCCACATACACAATAAGAGCAGTAAGACGACCTTGACTTCTCTTAATGAAGAGAGTGTGGTCCGCCTGACTCTGCGAGTAGTCAATCTTCTTGACTGCGGAACTGAACCTCTCGAACCAAGCCCTTGGTGACTGTTTAAGCCCATACAAGGCTTTCTTCAGTCTGCACACAAGTTCCTTACTCCCAGTCGGACTGAACCACGGAGGACCTGTCATGTAGACCTCTTCCTCTAGATCACTATGGAGGAAGGCATTCTTGACATCCAACTGATGGAGGGGCCAAGAAAAATTTGCCGCGAGAGATAACAGAACTCGAACTGAGTTCATCTTGGCCACAGGAGCAAACGTCTCCTGGTAGTCATTCCCATAAGTTTGTGTGTACCCTTTTGCAACGAGACGGGCCTTGTACCTGTCGATGCTACCATCTGCTTTGTATTTCACTGTATATACCCACTTACACCCCACGGGTTTCTTTCCTTTAGGCAATGGAACCAAATCCCAAGTACCATTCTTTTCTAGAGCTGTCATCTCCTCTAGCATGGCTGCTTTCCACTGAGGCTGGCTGAGGGCATCTGAGACACCGGATGGCAGAGCGACATTAGATAGGGAAGTAGCAAATGCCCTGTAGGATGGTGAGAGCTGTTGATAGGAAACAAAGTAAGAGATAGGGTGCTTGGTAACACAGTTCCGAACACCCTTCCGATGAGCAATAGGTACATCAATGTCTATGGGAAGAATAGTAGGAGCAACAGACATATCATCACACTGAGGACACGATTACCTGGATCGAGTTGGATTTCCAGGCAGTGAGCTTGGATGGTGGACTGTTTCTCTTTTTGACGCCGTCTGGCATATGTCTTTAACTGCGGATCCTGTGGCACAGTGTCGGTAGGAGATAAGGACAAGGGTATAGGAGACACATCAGGCAAATCAAGGGGTACTGGTTGAGGAATCTCCCCCTGTGGAGGTATCGGACTCTCGTTAATACTCTCAAGCTCCCTCAGAAGAGAAGTCCGATCAACTGAGAAGAAGGGAAGACTCTCAAAAAAGGTAACATCTAGAGAAACAAACCGACGACAGGTAGAGGGATGGAAACACCGATATCCCTTCTGAGTGGACGAATAGCCAAGGAACACACATCGAACGGCTTTCGGATCTAACTTGTCCTTCCTGTGATGGGCGTGAACATAGCAAATACAACCAAAGACCTTAGGTGGAATGGAGAACACAGGACAGGAAGCAAACAGGAGTGAAAGGGGAGACTTCGACCCCAAGACACAAGAGGGCATCCGATTTATCAAGTAGGATGCCGTCAACACAACGTCAGCCCAATAACCCTTGGGTACCCGAGTACCAAGAAGAAGTGTCCTAGCAACCTCCAGGACATGGCGATGCTTTCGCTCAGCAGTCCCATTCTGTTGAGGTGTGTCGGCACATGAAGTCTGATGAAGAATTCCATGCTCCTCAAAGTAGGAGGCAAGGCCACTGTACATGTATTCCTCCCCATTGTCAGTGCGTAGGACTTTTAGGGTGGTGCCCAATTGATTGCACACCATTTTATAGAAGGTCTAAAAGATAGTATGCACCTCATTTTTTGATTTCATAAGGTAGATCCAAGTGTAACGACTTTAGTCATCCACAAAACCACAAAGTAGCGAAAACCAAAGATAGAAGTGGTGGGATCGGGTCCCCAAACATCAGAGTGCACAAGTTGTAAAGGAAACGTACTTTTTTTTATTACTGGTATGAAAAGACACCTGACATTGTTTTGCAAGTACACAAGTTTCACAGTTGAACTCAAAAAATAGAATAGACGCAAACTGAGGTAACAGACTCTTCATGACTGAAAGCGGTAAATGACCTAGCCTGTTATGCCATCGCATTAACAGGTCTTTATTAACGCTAGAACTACTGACATTGGCACTAGACTGATGTGCAACAGAATATGAAGTCGGCTGGCTATCGAGCAGGTACAATCCACCATCCTCACGACCACTGCCAATCATCCACCTCGTCTCAAAGTCTTGAAAAACACAGTGAGTAGGAAAAAAGGTAACACTGCAGTTTAGGCTCTTAGTAAGATGGCTAACAGAAAGCAAGTTAGTGGTGAATTTAGGAACATGAAGTACAGAGGATAAAGACAAAGTAGGTGTGGCAGAGATAGTGCCCTTCCATGAGATAGAGGAGAAGGTACCATCGGACACGCGGACCTTGTCCTTACCCGAGCAGATATAATAGGTGGAGAAAAGGGATGGCATACCAGTCATATGATCGGAGGCACCAGAATCAATGATCCAGGAAGGACCAATGGGTGCTGTAGACACATGGTGGGCTGAATGGGATGTACCTGTCTGAGCAAAGGATGATGTAGGTGGGGAAGGGCCATCAAGCTGAGTAAGTAATTGTCGAAGCCTGTCAATGTCCATGCTAGAGAAGGTGTTGGACTACCCAGAAGAAGGGGTCACATCAGAGGAATCTTGACTGGTGGCATGAGCGGCTGAGGTTCCATGTTTGCTACCAGAGGGCTTCTTTGAGGAGCCTTGCTTCCCCCCAGAGAACTGTGCGGGACGACCATAAAGACTCCAGCAGGTCTCCCGAGTGTGGCGACGCTTGCCACAATGATCACTTCTGAGTCAATCACAATCATCAAGATCCCCATCCTTCTTGGATGTGGGTTTGCTCAATTTCTGAGTGGCCAAGGCAAACTTCTCAGATAAAGGAACATCATCTATCTTAGAGCTCATGGCTCTCCTCCTGCTGTCCTCGCTCTGGATGTAGGAGTAGACCTGTGCAATGGTCAACAGCGGTGGATCTCTGCCCAAGATGTTGGTTCGAACCTGCTCATAGCTCTGGTTCAAGCCGCCAAGAAACTCGAATATGCGTCCGCGCACAATCATCTTCCAGAACTCCATAGCATCCTTGGTACATGCAGGGGCGTAGGTCTGGTAGTGATCTACCTCTTCCCACTTGCTGTGTAACGCAGCGTAGTATGATCCCAAAGGAAGATCGCCTTGCTTCAGATGTGCTATCTCCTGCTGAAGTTAATACATCCTAGCAAAATTCCCATCTTGGAAGTAAGTCTGAGATGTAGTGTCCCATATATCCTTGGCAGGGAGAAAGAGGAAGCATGTTCTGATCGATGGATGCATGGAGTGAAGCAGCCATGACATGACCATCGAGTTTTCCGCTTCCCACTTCTCAAAGGTGGCATCGGAGGAATCAGGTGCAGTGACGCGTCCAGTGATATAGCCGGCTTTGCCTCGTCCGGCCTCGTCCGGTGATGTATATCTTGGCAGATTAAGACCATGCGAGGTAGTTGGTCTCGTCGTTTCACCGTAGTGATCTGTAGGCCCAGGCTGTGATCACCATGACTTCCCAGACTAGGTGGGGCAACAATGATCTCTGACTTGGCAGAAGATGACTCCTCATATGTACTCATGGTAGTGGAGAAGACTTTTCTGATAAGAAATCACCCGAACTGCTGCTGCGGTGGTGCAAATCACATTAAAGCCTCCTTTATAGATTTTCTATTGGAGAAAAAACCACCCGCGGGAAACTTGTGAATGGTTCTGGGGGCCTAAAAAGGTTCCTGGATAGGTGCGGTAGCACTAGGGAGAGGTTCTGGGCTCCTCTGAGACCTGCGGCTAGGTCCAGAGGGTCTTCTCTGACCTTTTGGAAGGGGCGGCTAGGCTTGGTGGCTCTTCTCCAGCCTTCTGGAGTGGGCGGCTATGCCTGATAGCTCTTCTCCAGGCTTCTGGAGTGGGCGGCTAGGCCTGTGAGAACTTCTCCAACCTTTTGGAGTGGGCAGCTAGGGTTTCAGACTCTTCTAAAGCCTGCGGCTATCCATGGGAAATGATCTCCTTCTTTGGAAAGCCTTTCGCATCGAATTTCGCAATCCCTAGGGTTCTTCAGACCTCTAGGATTGAGCCATGGTTACATAACCATGCTCTGATACTATGTTGTAATCTTGGATCGTAACCAGGATTAGAGATTAGGGTTAGAGATGGAAGAGAGGAGAGGAGAAGAGAATTGGGGGAAGAGGAGAAATCGTGTAGAGCTTAGAATAGCTTACACGATTTCACCCAATATATATATTAAGTGAAGTTTTACAATATTACAAGGGCCCCCTGTAGAATATAAGATATTACAAGTAGGTCCCTGGCAACATGAAGGTCTGCATTCAATAAATCATTATACTTATAAAAAAAACAATAATAACTTACACCCATTTCTAATGATTGTGTGTGGCTCCATCTCTGGTAGTAGAAATTCCATATCTGTGCAGAGTTGTTGAGCCACCATCTTCTCTGCTGCTTTATTGCGCGAGATCTGATCTCTGTTGCCTATTACGTGAGATCCCGCGCTTCAACATTCCAACATTTGAGGTTCTCACCATATTTTCCTTTTATTTTTGTTCATTATTATGCTCCCTCGAGACTTATAATTTTGAGAGTTTTGTATGAAGTTGGGTGTATTTGGGTTTTTTCACTCCACTTTTGTTCTTGCTGATAATAGATTTGGTTTTCGTTTGTTTCTTTGTCTCTGCGTTTTTATTGTGTGTTTGGCCCTTTTTCTTGGTTTTTTCCATGCATCATCTGGTATCAGAGCTTTTTTGTCCTACATCAAATACCCCTAGACCCAGAGTCATAATCTTGCATTAAAATATGTTTGGGACCTGCTCGACCTCTTTCAGCCGAGATGCTTGTAATTTCAGTTCCTCTTCTAATAAAGCTTTTACTTATAAAAAAAAATATGTTTGGGACCTGCTCTGTGGACCAAATACACATATTGCTCAAGAAGTTTTCCAGATCAGTTCATGTAGTTTCAGTCAACATCCCTTCCTTTGATAGAGCAAATTGTGATAGGTGAAGCAGTTCTTCATCCAATGACATAATGAGCATGGGTTCTTTTGAGTCTTATGGTAAAAAACAGCTTTACCACCAAACAGAAAGTAGTTCATAGGGCCTGATCATTGCAACTTGACAAGAAATGGAAAACTCATCAACTATACAAGTGGCATCTGCATCCTCTGGGTCAGGCAATTGGACAGCACATACAAAAAGATGCAAGGAGATTAGTGCTCACACACCTTTAATGTCTTCAACACCCAATGCATTTTTAGTTAACACATATACTCATGCATGATTATGTTGCAGACGATAATAGTTTTTCCAATAGGAATTTTATTTAATGAATTTATTTAGCTAGACTTTTTTTTTTATTATCATGCACGTAATGTAGCAGTGTGGGGCTCTCGATGTGTTTTAAGTTTAGAAATTGCTAGCAGGAAAAGGTTTGACATGTCATACTTGTTAAGTTGAAAAATAGGATACAGACACAAATCGTATGTGTACATGTATGCAATCACATATGTAAATGTATCAGTGTCATGTTTGTGCCCAATGTTGCACCCATTTGTATTCCAAGATATGTTAACTAAAATCATATGGTGGTTGACCCCATATCAATTCCTGGCAAGTAGCAGCTATATCATCCAGCTGATAAACTAATAAAAGGATGACATTTGTTTGTAGGTGAGGTATCCTGTATTACTGACTCCAGCTGAGAAGCAAATGGCAAGAGATGTTTGCATAGCGTTTAGGCAAGCGGTAAACCTTTCTGAATCAAATACTATTTCATGAGTTTTCTATTAAGCCCACATTATAATAATTTATTATTATTATTATTTTATTGTGTTTCGCCGTAGCATCTTCATGTAAGCTCACTGGATTTATTAGTTGGGCCATTTAGTTTGTAGTCTAGTCATGCCATTATGATTTGAGGGAGAAGTCTAGACATATTTGTATATCTTAACAAGTAATGGGATTCTTGTATCCGACCCCAAATAGTCAGGATTATTAAACAACCATTGACCATCGACCTTTTGGGGAAAGGTGAAACAACTATCTATACCAACGGGTCGTCGGGCCAACACAACACATGCGTGGGAACATATCATCCCCTAACATGCCCCCTCAGCGGGAAAACACTCCGCTGGAGACTTGAACCTGCGACCTCCCAGGCCTTAAGGCTCTGATACCATGTTTAACAACCATTTACCCCAAAAAATTGACCTATTGGGGAAAGGTGCAACAACTATGTATACCAACGAGTCGTCGTGCCAATATAAGACGTGCACGGGAAAACACCATCCGCTAACAGGGATAAGGCTCTTGCCACTTCTTTAACTGCTACTTAAGGTTTTCAAAGGAATATTGGTGCAAGAGTTCAAACACTGATTCTTTAATTATTGATTGTTATAGTGGTTGTCTTTGCATTAACTTGAGTGTATCTTTCAAAATTCTTTTCATGTACCCTTTTTCCTTCTGCCAAGGTCTAAAATGTTGGTGTTGGCCAGAATATCGGTCTTTGTAGGATATGATATCCAATTAGGAAATGCAGGGACATGTTTTAAAAAGGCTAAAACAAGTATGAAAATGTGCTCAAAAGTCCTAATACTACTTTAAGCAACTAATTTGAATTAAAAAAAAGGTCAATAGTCATTCATATGCTCTTACGCACGTAACTGAGAGTTTCAGTCAAAATTACACATATAAACGTTTATGTAACATCCATACATGCATGACAACTAAACATATATGTATCTCTCTCAAATCCATGTCAAATTATATATTGACTGATATGAGAGAATGTAAATATACTTGTAGTTGTTTCTTACATTGTAAATACTAATATACTTTTAATTGTTGATTACATTGTCATGTAAGTATTTGCATTTTGTTAGTTAGTTGACTACTGGTAGGTGTGATTCTGACTCAGTTTCTCATGTGCATCAGTGCATATATGTGCAATCAAAAGAAGTGTAAAAACCTAGGCTGATCAACCACACCATGATGAACAGTACATGTGAACAATATTACGAACAATATCCTTGAATCAGTTTTGGGCTGTAACATCAGTGTTTAGCAATAGAGAAGACGTAAAATTAGAAGAAGAAGAAAACTAGAGTCTAGAACACCAAGCAAAGCCAATTAGGGCTAGTTGAACCACACTACCGGAGAAAACCCTCTCTATTCAATAAATTCTGTAAAAATTAACATAAGACTGTCTTATGGTTGGTCATCCATCTCTATATAGATCCTTACAATAAAAACTGATGAGCAGAGTTCTATACCCCTATTTTAAGTAATCCTAATCCAATATGACTTCAAATCAGAAACTACACACTTAAAATAAACCTACTAAACATAAACTGAAATGGATCCAAACAATAATCCACTGTATGGCCATCCATATCACAGTGTGTGCAATGAAGAGGTCCACCACGGCCTTGTCCATGACCATCAGGTCGTGATCTCCCCCGCGATCTCCTATACCACCTTTGCCACCATCACGTTCACGACTACGACCACCAGAAACCACTTAAACTGATCTGTCAATAGTACCACCACCAACTTCTGACACTAAAGCGCGCTGAAGTTGAGCAAAAACTTCAAGCTTATAAGGGAATTCCATACTCCGAAAAGTTGAGCACGAACTAGCTCATATTCTGGTTGACGACTAGAGAGAAAACGAGCAACATCAAAGTCCTCACGTTGTTTGCATTGCCGCTCAAGATCGGAGGTGAGTGGCTGGTTGACATTTAACTCATTCCGGATATTCTAAAGAGAAGAATAGTATTCTGCAAGGGGCTTCTCACTCTAACTGCAAGGAGAATTATTCTTCAACTAACTGATAGGCCCGGGTGATGTTATTCTCACTAGAATACATCTTCCCAACTTGCTCCTAGATTTCCGTTGCACTGTTCAGGATCTTTAAATTAATGTTGAATTTAGGATCCATACTATTCCATAACCAGGTTATAATTTGGGGACTCTCCTACACCCACTCCGAATAATTGCCAGCTTCAAATCTAGGCTGATTCCCATGCAAGTACCTTAATTTTCCTTTGGCTGTAAGAAACACTTCAACAAATTTGGCCCAAAGAACATAATTACTACCATTGAGTTTGATGGATGTCATTTGGACTTTGAAAACATCTCCTGGGCTAGACACTGGATTTGTTCTCCATTACTGCCCACATAAATCACCACTAAACCCACAGAAAATCACAAATAGCCACAAAACTCACCAACGGAGACCTACAAAATACCCAACATGAGATTGTAGCAGGTGTGGTTTGCCCAGAAAGGAGTTCTCTCGCTTTCTGGGGCCTGCGGTTCACTTAGGGGAGGTCCTGGATAGGTGCGGTTTGCACAGAAAGGGCCCTAGGCATGTGCAGTTTGACTTGATAGGAGTTCTCCCTCTATCTGGAGCCTGCGACTTGCACAAAAAGGAAACTGGGTAGGTGCGGTTAAGGTCTAGAAGAGAATCCCTCACCTCTAAGGTCTACAGAATACAGATGGAGAACAAATCTCTCACCTGTTACACACTGCAATTAGTAGAAGTTTAGGGTTTGAGTCTAGTGTTTGGTTAGAGAAGGGAGATAAGAGAGAGAAGATGACAGAGTGTTATGTCACATGACTCCAAAACAAATGGGGTATTTACAAGACCACCTTGACAGCATACTACTTTGATAACACTCTCCCTCAAGTCGGTGTGTAGATATCTATCATGCCCAACTTGTTGAGACACCTATGCAGCCGATGACTAGAAACTCCCTTAGTGAATACATCTGCTACTTGCTCATCAGTCTTCACAGAATGAGTACAAACTTCCCTAGATATAATCTTCTCTCATATGAAGTATGTCCACTTCAATGTGCTTTGCTCGATCACGCTAAACTAGATTATGAGCAATGTTGATTGTTGCCTTGTTATCACAATACTTCCTCACTAAGCCAATAATAGGGAATCCTAGTTCAGCTACTAAGATCTTCAACTACAACATCTCGCACAAGCTGTGAGCTATAGCTCGAAACTAGGCCTTCGCATTGGTTTGAGCAACTACAGGTTGCTTCTTGCTACTCCATGTCACAAGATTGCCCCCAACAAATGTGCAACACCCTGAAGTGGATCTTCTGTTATCCTTGGCACTTGCCCAATCTGCATTAGTGTATGACTCCACTCTCACGTGACCATTTTTTTAGAGAAGTCCCCTACTAGGGGAGGATTTGAAATACCTCAAAATCATGTGTGCTGTCTCCAAGCGGATGTCTCTTAAGTGAGTGCATATACTGTCTGATCATGCTGATTGTATATGCAATATCCGGTCTGGTCAAAGAGAGATATATTAATCTCCCGACTAGTCTTTGAAAGCTCTCAACATCCTTCAGTAACTCACCACTTACCTCACCCAACTTGTGATTCTGTTCTATAGGGGTTGTTAGAATCTTTACTAGGCCTCAAGCCGCCATTCCTCCCAAAAAGATATCTTTTCAGGAGAGGGCAAACTTTAGCCTTTATACCATGATCGACGTCACACCCTGCGGGGCTCCACGATTTGATCCTGTGACCCCCAACGGCGATCGACCTCTCACCCACGGGCCCATTCCGCGATTTGATCCCGTGAGCCTTTAACTCTAACGGTGATTGACCTCACACCTACGGACCTGTACCGCGCCCTTAGGGAGGGGCATTATTTAACCCCAACAATCGCCCCCTCAATAATGCACTTCCCATAACTCGATCCCTTGACCTTGGCTCTGATACCAATTGTTAGGATCTTTACTAGGCCTCAAGCTGCCATTCCTCCCAAAAAGATATCTTTTAAGGAGAGGGCAAACTTTAGCCTTTATACCACGATCGACATCACACCCTGCGGGGCTCCACGATTTGGCCAGTGACCCCCAACGGCGATCGACCTCGCACCCACGGGCCCATTCTGCAATTCGATCCCGTGAGCCTTTAACTCTAACGGCGATCGACCTCTCACCTTCGGACTCGTACCACGCCCTAAGGAGGAGTATTATTTAACCCCTACAATCCCCCCCTCAATAATGCGCTTTTCGTGACTCAATCCCTTGACCTTGGCTCTGATACCAATTGTTAGGATCTTTACTAGGCCTCAAGCCGTCATCCCTCCTGAAAAGATATCTTTTCAAGAGAGGGCAAACTTTAGCCTTTATACCACGAATGACGTCACACCATACGGGGCTCCACGATTTGATCCCGTGATCCCCAACAGCGATCGACCTCGTACCCGCGGGCCCATTCCGTGATTCGATCCCGTGAGCCTTTAACTCTAACGGCGATCAACCTCGCACCTACGGACCCATACCACGCCCTTAAGGAGGGGCATTATTTAACCCCAACAATCCAATTGTTGTGTTATGTAAAGACTGATGATTCTTGAAGCACTGTGCATGAAGGCACGATTCCGCGTACATGAAGGCACAATTGTTGGGAGGACTTTTTCCTGAGGGCATTTTCGTAATTCTCACATAGATATACGGAAACCCTAATTTCATCTTGGGGTTATATATACTCCTGTTGGTGAGAAACGAGTATCTCAATAGAGGGAACCACATAAATCTCTGTGTTGTGGTTTGTTTGCATCTTGTTTTATTGTTCATTTATTGTTCTTTCTCCCCAATAGGGATATCCATAAGCCTGGTATGAATCCTGGAGGATGAACCATGTACACCCCTTGTAGATTTCCATGAAGAAATGCATTCTTCACATCCAACTGATGTAAAGCCACGACTAGTTAGCAGCAAGAGATATGAGCAGCCTTATGGAGTTCATTTTAGCAACTGGTGCAAATGTCTCCACGTAGTCGATGCCATATGTCTGTGAGTAGCCTTTGGTTACCAATCTTGCCTTATACTTCTCTACTGACCCATCTGCGTTATACTTCACAGTGTACACCCATTTGCTCCCCACTGGTTTCTTCCCTCTAGGTAAGTCAACCAACTCCCAGGTGTTGTTCTTTTCTAAGGCTTTCATCTCTTCAACCGTTGCATCCTTCCACTTAGGATGCTTCAACCTTTCTGCTAGTGAAGAAGGTACATGAATAGTGGACAATGCGGTAACGAATGACCTGTAAAATGGAAAGGCCTCATACAAAATAAAGTTACTGAGAGGGTGTTAAGTACAACTTCTCGTACCCTTTCTCAGAGCAATAGGAAGATTAGAAGCATATGCATCAGTAATAGAATCAATAACAAGAATTGGAATAGACTCAGGATGAGATATTACCCGGATCCAAGGATGGTACGGTACAATTGGTACTACTGGATCAACTATGGCTTTCCCTTTTCTACGATAGACATGAAGCTCCCCCTGAGCTCCAGCACTACTATCAGGCGTCGTAGTAGGTCGATTAGTCCTCTCAAACAGGAGAGTGGGAGGTGGCGGAATAACAGGGAAGGGAACTCTGGAAGAGGAAAACCTCTCTTCACTGCTTCGCTCCCCCTGAAGAGAGGCGGGGGAAAGAAAGGAATATCTTCTCGGAATGTGAAATCTATGGAGACAAACTTCTTGCTAGACAAGGGGTGATAACACTTGTATCCTTTATGTGTGGAAGAGTATCCAAGGAAGATACACTTGAGAGCCTTGGGATCTAACTTGGTACGGTTTGGATCCAGAATGTGGACAAAGCAAACACAACCAAATATACGGTGAGGGATTAGAAATAAGGAGCAAGTGGGAGCAAGCGATTCATAAGGGGTATTAATATCCTAAACATGCGATTAATGAGATATGCAGCGGTAAGAACAACATCAAACCAATAAGATTTAGGGACGTTGTAACAAATGAGAAGGGAGCAAGATACCTCAAGAAAATGACGCATTTTTCTTTTTGCTACTATTTTATTGGGGTGTAACTACAGGAATTTTGATGACAAATCCCATGTTCAACCAAAGAATGTTGCAGACCCCCATACATATACTCACCACCTTGGTTAGATCGAAGAGTCTTGATTTGAGTACCATACTGGGTCTAAACCATCTTATGAAAACCTTTGAAGATGGAATACACCTCATCTTTGGTTTTCATAAGGTAGACCCACGTACATCTCGTGGAGATTGGAAAATGGATTTTGAATATTGGCATTTCATCAGACTTGGGAATTTTGGACCTAAGGGAGTCATTAATCAATGCTGTCCAGTTTTAATCTTCCATGGGTGTTATAAAATGACCCGATTTCTTGATTGGCATGAAGACATTTCCTCAAGACTTAGACTGCTAAGAATGCCCATGTTGATCATATCGATTCAAATTGAGTCTAGTAATACAGTTGACTAATTAAAAAAATGTTGACTGTCTGGGAAAGCTGGGGTTTGTCTACAATCATTTTTAGTTGTTCTCAGGGAGTTTAGATCTTGGATTGTGTCTCACATTTAGTAGCAGGAACCTTTTACCCTACGTGCCGCTCCTACTTCCTAGTGTCATTTCGGAATCTCACTTCCTAATATAGAGCAATACAAAACTTGTTTATAACAAACACATCCCTACTTTTGCTTCATGCAACTAAGGTCTCACATGTGAGAGACACCAACATGGCTGCTGGTTTTTTAGCCTGTTAGGACCATGGTGAGGAGGAGTTAATTCAATGTCCAAATGAATTCTCAGGGGTCCTCAAGTCTACGTGACACAAATATGCCAATGGTTATAAATGTTTCCTTTTGTAATTATTGTGTTTATTAGTATCCGGTGGCCCCCCGCCAAACCCCACCTTAAATGTACCTCGATGTGATACTCATCTATTTATTTCTTTCAAGATATCCAACATTGCATTTATGCTTGAAAGAAATTGATCATTTCTTAAAACATTTAAGTTCTTTGTAAGTGGTTTGCAATTTGAGTAAAAAACTACAATGTTTAAATATTATTTGCAGGTTTGTGGATTTGATCTCTTACGATGTGAGGGACGGTCATATGTCTGTGATGTTAACGGGTGGAGTTTTGTGAAGAATTCCCACAAGTAATACTCTCACTTGATCGATCCTTTTGTCCAACCATAATTTAAGATGGTACTCTTTGTGATATCACAACAGGAAATTGTACTTCTATGTAATCTCTATGTTTTTAAATTCGCTCATCTTTACTATAGTATGTCTTTCCTAGTATAGGTATTATGATGATGCTGCTTGTGTATTGAGGAAAATGTTTCTAGATGCCAAGGCCCCTCATCTTTCTTCAACAATTCCACCAACTCTGCCATGGAAGGTCAATGAACCAATTCAACCTTCTGAGGGACTAACACGTCAAGGGAGTGGAATTATTGGCACATTTGGGCAATCAGAGGAGCTTAGATGTGTAATTGCTGTTATTCGTCAGTAAGATTTATTTCTCCCAGTTTCTTTACCCGTTGATGTAGGATTTTTTTGTCATCACTTCTTATGCGTATATTTTTTATTGGCAGTGGTGATCGAACTCCCAAACAGAAGGTGAAGTTGAAGGTTACAGAGGAAAAGCTGTTAAATTTAATGTTAAAGTACAATGGTGGGAGACCTAGGTCTGAGGTACTTCTTTTCTCTTAATACTTTGATGTTTGTCCAATTTAATTTTAAAAAACCTTTGAAAGATTTTTCTAGTTTAGATTGATACCTTTCTAGTTCTCTTTTTGCAGACAAAACTCAAAAGTGCTGTTCAATTGCAAGATTTGTTGGATGCGACACGAATTCTAGTACCACGAAAAAGGCATGCCTTCCAAACATAAAGGCCTCACTGGTGTAACTTTGTGCGTGAGCGTTCATGCATCACAAGCAAAGGCTAGTAATATCGTTGCCCCAAGTTGTAAGTTAATATAGTTCCACCTCAATACAAGTCTTTGGATATGAAACCAATGGTGTCATGAAATGGTCTATGCATCATCATTCTCATATCCAATGGCTTGCATTTAGGTCATATTAGATTAACTTACCGCTGGAGTTGATATCAGTCTTATACAAAGTGTTTTTGTCTCCTTATTGGCATTAGATATGGAACATTGGAACTTCTGGCATGAGATATGCATGGTTCTTTTTGAAGGTTTTATTGTTGTTGCTGGAGTACTAGTGGTTGGATTGACATGGTCTTTACCATTTTAGTCTTTATATTCCCATTTGTTTTGATCAGGGTGCAAATGAGGTTAAATGCATCTAGTTGATGGATTGACGCTAGAGGATTCTTTCTACATGATGTTCCCTCCGCTTCCCTCTTCCAACTCAAGCACTTCTCATTTTTCCAACCCTTATATTCCAATATACTTCTGACTCTGCTACTGCAGTAACCAAAAGTAATCCATACGGGGAAACTTGATGAAGAGTGGCATCCTAACCTAACATTGCATACTTTCACGTAGATTTGTGGTGCCTATACCTTTTTGTAGATATCCCAAACAAAAGACAGACGGCACATTACACGTCAGACGGTGACGCAAGCTACTTGTTCATTAGACAGCACCTCGCACGTCAGACAGTGACGCAAGCTACTTGTCCATTAGACGGCACCTCGCACGTCAGACAGCGACGCAAGCTACCTGTCCATTAGACGGCACCTCGCACGTCAAGCGTGACCTGCGCAACGTATCTATCAGATGATGCCCGCACGTCAGACAACATGGTATATCAATGTCTTCCAGTCACAAAGTGCCAATTCGGTACTTGCATATAGCGCTAAGACGGTAGTCTTGCTCACACAAGGGTCACGTACCTGCTAATAGGAATTCCATTTTTGGTAGGCACGCTAGCTAGTGTCGCACGCTAGCATGGGGGTGATAGATAAATCGTAGGATTGGCGGGCAAGTGTATGAGAGGTTGGTCAAGGGCAATCTTGTTCGCAAAACCACTAGAATACGTGGGAACAGGATACTCGCTTGGTCGACCGCCGTTTGGGCAGCACACAGGCACTGTAGCATGTCACGTGTCCGATCAAAGGGTTGTAATCCAAATACGACGGCGCCACCTTTGATCCACGTAGCACGATACAGATGGGCGATGATGATTGTCAAATTAATTACAATCATACCCTCTTAGCCTTCAACCCTCCACTATAAATAGAGGAAGGGGTTGAAGAAAAGAGGGAGGACCGAGGGGAGCCTATGTGTTGTCCTAATCTCCTACACTGTTCCTTTTTAGCCTCTCTTCTTAATCTTCCCTTTTTGTGGTCTCTACAACCATTTAGTCTGCCGAACTCCAGACTCGGATGGAATGGATTCCTCTTTTATATTGTTTCTAGATTTGTTGCTTGTGTTCTAAAGTGATTCACTAATAAAGATATTTGATTATCTTATTCGAGTCTTAAATCTAACTTCTCTGTTTACACTTTTCCAAAGAACTATGTACAAAGGGGAAACAACTATGTCTTGCACAGTTGCACCAAACTGTTGGAATGGAAGATCCAGCTTTCTCATTTGGTTGATTTTTCTTTTCTCGTCTAAATAGTGTAGTCACGATCCCAGGAACTTCCAAACCTAGCTTGAGGGTTTACTTCTAAACTGTCAAAAAGGGTATCTGAGGGGTCTTGCAATCATAAAAGAAGTATTTGTTAATTTTTCTTATTTGAACACAAAAAACTAAGCTAACAATAAATGGTGGCACCTAAAATAAACCTACCAATGGTGTAATTGGTTCTTGATCTGGGCAGATGTGGTTTCGTTCATTTGTTGCTCTTGCAGAAAGGGGGCGATTTTGGCTAGTACAACATTTCTCTAAGACCTCAACTCTCTTCATTGTCTGTAAACTAGCCATGTAGTTTAGTCTTTGAATAGAGTCTTGGTTTGAGGGAAGGGTGGAGAATTTGCATCACATGGTCTAATGTAGAAATCTACAACCAATGTTTCTTTTAGTTGAACCACACTGAGCATCTAACAGATGGTTTAAAGGTGTCGCACACAAAGTAGCAACAATAAAGGTAAGCTTTAAAATGGCAGCATCTTATCATGGTTAACTAGTATTTAGCAGTAAGCGTAGGCTTGAGAACACACTTGTAGAAAATTTACAAACACACACTTGTGGATCCTTTTGTGATGCCAAGGGCCATAGACAAGAGATGGAAACCTATGCTATATTTGTGTCTGTTTCCTCTTGCTTTTCTTTTGATTTCTTTCACATATGTCAGATTCTTAGCTGCCTACATGAGCTTCATGGTATGGATTTCTCTTTGATTAGCTGAATCAAGTGTAGTGTTGATGGAGCAACATATGAGCCACTTTCGTTTTTATTGGAGGTTACCAGTTATTTAGGTGCATGTTGAACTCAAGGTTAATGGAGGGATAGGCTCTTATACCAACACGTTGGTCTTTGTACAGGCTTCCATCTGTTGCCCTTTGGCTTTTGGAAGTCTTAGTTGTTATTTGTTGGACAATAGAATGCTTGAGCCTCTACTGGGCTTACTGACGTAGCTAAATAACTCGAGTTACCCCTTACATACTCAAAATTTGGGGAGCATTTTATATGATTCATATTCTATTGGTGGCAGTGGGAGAAAGCTTAGATGATGATGGCGATAATATCCATTTGGAGGCAAGGTACTATGTGGTGATATTGCAAGAACAATTTGATTGCATAGCAGCAAGGTTCATTGCAGTCTTATGGTCAAATGTCGTGGATAGTGGACATCAAGGATTTATGTGATGTGAGATATCAAATTGTTTGAGGAATCCTAGATGCCATCGGAGTAAAAGGTCATTGGAAAGGGCTTTCTAGTGTGTTGTAGATTCTTCTCCAAGACTTGCACTATTTGATGATTCCATGTTAATAGCTAAAAACCTGTGAAATATATGGCTAATACAACGATTTCGAAAGATTTGAACAAGGAAAATGATCCAATGATTTCGAAAGAGTTGAGCAAGGAACTGTCTGAGATGAAAATCTCATGTAAGGTTATGGAGTGACAATAAGGGTGACTTATCTGTCAAATTTTCCACTCTCACCCCCAAAACACAAAACTCCGCCTTACTTAAAGTTGCAACAGTAAAATTAACCTTTGGATTTAAAAACACTACTTATATACGTGGCATTGGCCATAAGTCATAAGAACATTCTGTAGTGCATAAGCTACATACCAAAATCATGGGCAAGATTGTAATTTTGATTTTTTTTACCAGGTCATGCATTTCCTGTTTCTTCAATTATTTCCATGTTTTATGGCTTTCTCCTGCTATGCTTTTATGTTTACTCTTACATACAAGAATGGCGAATCGAGCTTGTGCCTACATATTGGTACATATGTAAAGATAACAATGTTGATATTGATTCTTAACTGGTTACATCTAATTCTATATTATTAGGTCTGGTCGAGAAAGTGATAGTGATGCAGAAGACCTTGAGCATGCTGAAAAGCTTCGCCAAGTTAAAGCAGTGCTTGAGGAGGTTCTCTTATCTAATTATTATTAAATTTTTCATTATTTAAGTTGTCTGGTCAATCATATCTTTGCATAAATGCTGTTGTATTTGTTTCCTGCATCTTGACTGTGATTTTACCTTGTAGTTCTGGTATTTTCGTACCCATTTGCTCTTATGTGTGGCATCTTCAACCATCATATGTAAAAGACAAATAACATTGGACGTTTTCCTTGCTTCTTTGTTGTTTCAACCAAAAAACAGCCTACATAGCTTCAAATTGTGAAGTCACTATTTGCGAAGATGAGCACTTAGCATTTGTGGCATTGTGAGTTCCAATGAAATGGAGTTATTGGCTGCTACGAAAAAACAATGGAGTTTGAGGCTAAAGGCTTCATTGGAAGAGGAAAGCAATAAAAAATTTTCTGGAATGGTGCAATGAAATTGTTGTAGGTGTTTTTGATAAGCTCTAATGAAACAAGCCAGACTTCGTCTTACTGCAAGAGTTGGTTGATATCATAGAGTGGTGGCTGACAAGAATTTCTAGAGTATGGAGTTGGAATCTATAACTTCATATTTGTGGAAGAGTTGGGGGATGAATGTTGCTTGAGCTGCTCATGTCCCAAGCCACGTATGGTAGGGCTGCAACTTGGGCGGGTTGGGGGTCAACCCTAGCCCAACCCAAGGTCGGACCTAGATTTTCCAACTCTGACGGGTTGGTCAGTTTCTTAATTTTTATTTTAACGGTTGGAAAGATTGCAAAAAAAATTTTCATATTAAAATAATTTATTGGTTAAAACAATAACCGTTATGCTAACCATTAAGTAATAGCTTCATTTCTAACACCTCATGAAAGAAAACATGATTTTTTCACAATAAAGAAAAAGTTAACTCAAATGGATGATAAAAGTTACTAAAGAAATAACAAAAAACAATCGTCAAAGAAAACACGATATTTTCAATATCAACCGATCACATAAAATGCTAAAAATGTAGTTTCAAGGGCATTTTGTAATCTCACACAAGGATTGTAATTTGCTAAGGACAAACATCCATGGGTTGCTGCATTTGCCAAAATGTAGTGTGGATGTTTGTCGTATACTAATACATATATGTAGTTTGTATGTCGGGTTCGGGTTGGGCTGAGCCTCCCTAACATTGGGTTCAACCCGTCGGGCTCGGGTTGAGCCCATCCAAGTTGCATCCCTAACGTATGGAGTACATAGCAAACTCGAGAAAAATGCATAGTATGGCCACAAATTTCCAGTGAAAATGGATAACACACGATTCTCATCTGATCCTTTGACAAGGAGTGGGTGGAGATATTTGTTTAATATTTAGGGGGCTGAGGAAAATGACTTCTACTTTTAATGGGGCAGTGATTACCATCCTGGGTCATCATCAACTACCTGGCTGATACCTAGGCAGCCAAGCTATGCAGTTGGTTAATACTAATCTGCCTTGGGATTGATTATTAGATGCCGGACCAGCCTAAGTGGCTAACCCTGCATAGGTACCTATGCATAAAATCATGTCAACTGTGAGCAAATCCATGCCATATTCATGCTGTAGAAATTGTTCCGAAATGTCGAAAAATCTTTTTCAAGTCGAGAAGTTTTGAACATTGACTAAATATTCAAACCATTACACAATACTTATTTCCGTGCTGGAAATATTGTTTGGCATCATAAAAGGATGATTCCACATTTGTCTTTGATCAGTTTGCCAACTATATTGCTTGTAAAACCTCTTCTGCTTTCTCTTCCGGTGATTTTAGGAGAGTAGTGATGTTCTGTTCTATTTCTACTATGCCTTGTTTGGAAAGTATTTTGGTAACATACTTTAAGTTGTGTGGGACCGATTTATCTAGGAGACATGTTAAATTTGCAGTTTGATCTTCCATGATGGGGAGTGCAGATAATGTGTGGATCACTTATCCGGGTCCCTCAGATGCATTGAGTGCTTTATCAAACAAATGCTATGTAACTCCTGAAAATAATAGGAGTCATCTTTCTCCAGTTATACCACATTATACATTTGGCAAGCAGCTTAAAATTTGTTACTTAAACGTGCCTTTAGTGCGCCTTTAGTGCATTTGCATTGATGAAGTGCATCAATTTTCAAATCAGTTGGTTAGTGCTGTACAAATTTATTCAACTTATATAATGTATGTAATGTCGTTAAAATTGAATCGGATCATAAAATCGTAGGGAGTAGGATTCAGATCATTGGATAGTAAGAAAATTTACTTTAAAGAGTTACAAAAATATGAAAATAATATCCAAAAAATTGAAAAAGAATACACAAAAGCCTAACTACTCCATAATTCATGATATAATGACAAGGTTTCGTACACACACTTACAAATAATGACAAAACATTTTACATGGCAATCCTGGTATGTTTTATAAAGACACTATTCTAATCTCATAATTATACAAACGATAGATCTTTTCAAAAAAGGAATACTCAAAACTTCCATATCTTTAATTCATTGTCAAAATCAACAACTCTTCATCTCTAATCAACAATCTAAACTCTCAATCTTTTGTGCATGGACATGAATTTCTTGTCATCATGTGTTTGGTGGTGTTTCGTGCAGAAAATACTACCATGAAACTGTTTCCTTCAATAATTATATTGCTATGATCTTATGTTTGTGTGGAAAGACAGCAATAAATCTGTTTAATTAGTAAAAACATCCACTGATTGCCTATCCAAAAAAACAAAAAAAAAACCCACTGATTGTCTTTTTTGTAGTGTTTTACATTTAAGTCAAAAGAACAAACAGAGAAGTTTCATGCGGAAAAAACTACCATTTGCCCCTTGTCTTTATTTAAATTGTAAAATTTAAAAGAATCGTAAGATTCAAGTTGTGAATCATACTTGAATTGTAAGATTCATATAGAAACCATAAGATTTTTATCTAAAGGGATCTAGACTATAAAATTCAAATTGTTTGGATTAAGATTTAATTTGAATTATAGGATTCGAATCATAAATTGTTGGATTTTAGTAACATTGTGTGAATCTATGTAACAAAGACATAGACCCATGTGCTGGTGTCTGACACTGAGGTGAAGTGTTAGACTCACTGACCCCTACAAACCCGATACGTCGACATGTCCTCACAGTTTATTCCATATATCAATAGAATATATTTTCTGTAAGTACTGAGTTCATGTTAAGTATACTATATAGAAAGAATGTATTTAGGTAAGCTGATATACAATAAAATTATTTTAAAAATATATACCTAAAAGAAGAAGACAAAATATTTGAATAAACTGTGTGAAAAAGTGTGTCAGCATGTCCAACATAGCGAGTTCTTAGAAAATGTTGTGTTATTGTTGCATAAACATGAACGCTTAGACCATTTTGGGGCTTCCTTCTTGTAATACATCACTAGAATACCTTGAACTTTTTATCCTTATGTTGTTAGTAAGTTATAAATGTTTTGCATCCAGGGAGGACATTTTTCAGGTATCTATAGGAAAGTCCAACTAAAGCCATTAAAGTGGGTTGAAGTTTTGAAAGGTAATGGTGAAGTTGAAGAAGAACGTCCTGTTGAAGCTCTTATGGTTCTTAAATACGGAGGTGTTCTTACCCATGCTGGAAGAAAGCAGGTGGTTTCTTTCTCATTTTGTTTTCCAAAAATTCTGGAAAAGACATGGTTCTATGACTAACTGTCTTTTGCTGAGATGGCTGGCTTTTAAATTTGAAAGAGTTCTTATTAATTAACTAGTTCTTTCATTTGTTGCTTTGATTTAGTTTGTAATTGCATCTAGAGTTTAGATAATTGAAAATGTAGCTGAGAAGTTATGTTGCATTGATATAGGTACAGGTGTCAGTCTGACACATGTAGAGTGTTGGATTAGGCAAAGCCTGAAAAGTTGGATTCGTGTATTGGCAGTATATTTTAAATAATGTCAAAAGGCAATTATTTATATATAAGAACAAGGATAATTATGGGTTATGTAGTGGGATTTCTTATGATTTAGCTCTAATACCCATAAACAAGAGAATACACATGAGTTAGAGTTTCGAAAGGTAATGGTGTTGTTGAAGAAGAACGTCCTGTTGAAGCTCTTATTGTTCTTAAATACAGAGGTGTTCTTACCCATGCTGGAAGAAAGCAGGTGGTTTCTTGCTCATTTTGTTATATATTCATAGAAAATTTCAACTGGAAAAGGTCGAACTCATAATCCATGGTAATTGTTAACAAATATCTTCCACGAAAAGCAATAAAAAGCAACCTGGAAGTGTTGCACCAGAATGCGACATGGGTACTTCACCTGTTTAGAAGAATCCATGCAACACAGCGGAGAAGTATTCTTTTGTCTTTGTCAGTGACTTGCCAATAGGTCCAATACTTCCATGGTACTGATTGTAGTCATATAATCTTTTTTTTTCATTCCCCTTTTTTGCAGGCAGAAGAACTGGGTAGATACTTCAGAAATAATATGTATCCGGGTAATATTTCAATCTCTTGTATATTTACAGATTATTTGTTCCCTTTGAAGTTTTTCAACTTAGACAATGGTGTTTGGAATGTTTGAATATTTACTATTTCTTTTCTGATGTTAGCTTTAAATCAAAGAGGGCATAAGGTTAATGGCAACCAAATGAGCTTTATATTAGGTTACCACTGTCAAACAACAAGCTTTATCACAGTTTAACTGATTAAAAGGTGTTTAGTGAGTGACATCATATTGGTTCTTAATTGAGCATCAATCAACCACTGGAGCTAACTTGTTATGATTTTATTTGGATTTTCTCAGTAATTTTCAAAATAAAAATTGAGGCTTATGCTTCTCCTCACAAAGGTGATCCACCTGTGCTCTTTAAAACATTGGTATCTAGAGTTATGTATCAAGCAAGTGACAACTGACAAGTAGGCGAAAATATGTGATTATACAGTAGGTTTTTCTTTTTTGATAAGTATCATTAAAAGGAACAAATCCCAAGGAAAAACAAAAGGCAAGGTAGATCCCACTCTCTATACAGCATGAGAGGGATCCCCAAAAATTTCAGCCCATCTAAATACAAAAGAGTACAAAAAAAGCAGCCTTTACACTCTGGGAATACAGAGGGACGAAAGAAACAACAAATCTTTTGACTCGAAGGATCAACTCAGGAACATAAACTTCTATCCCTTCGAAAATCCGAGAGTTCCTTTCCTTCCAAACTGCCCACATCAGAGCGAATGGGAGAATTCTCCAAAGAATCCGCCATTTCCCAAAGAGGAAGACAACCGAACTTCCTAGCACCAAATCTCCCACGTTCTCTGGGACTAATAAATCAACACCGAAGAGGGAGAAGACGGCTTGCCACACCTCAAAGGTATACCGACAATGGATCAACACATGGGCAACTAATTCAACACAAGACTTGCACAAAACACATATGTTCGGCAACATCATGTTGTCAGTATGAGGGAGAATATAATATAAGATATATGGTGGGTGGAGATATTAATGTGGGTGTAATTGTTTTGACCTAGTAATATAAATAATATCGTGGGATGTTGGTAGATGTAACTCTCCAACGCTTTCCCTTCTTCTTTTTCTCTCTTCTTCTCCTCTCTTCCCGAAACCCTAAAATTCTACTTGGTATCAGAGCATAGCGAATCGGATCCGCACGAAAACTTCAGGGGTGAATCTCCTCACGCCACATACCTTCAAGGGGTGATCAACATTGCTGACGTCATCGCTGACGTCATGGAGCCGTATGGCTGACGTCATCAGCTGTATGGACAGGGTGCTCAAGATCTCCAAAACCTTCACCTTCCAGTAGATGACATTTTTCTAGGAATTTTGGTGATTTTTTGGGAATTTTTTGGACCTTTTTTGAGCATGTTATGGCTGATATTCGAAAATATTGAAAAACAGGCTCATTTCAGTTCGTGGTGATTTGCGACCTCTTTCAAAGCTTCTTGGCTTCGATTGCTGCTTCGTTTTGGTCCCTCCCATTATTACCTACAAGCCTATGCCATTTATTTCAAGTTTGGTGGAGTATTGAGGCTGGGGGATCGATTTCTCCCCCCTATTATTACCGCCGGCGACTTTTTTGCCCTTATTGGGCATCACGAACACCCTCAATCCTTTTTGGTTGGCTCCCCTATGCTTTTAATCCTTTCTTGGATGCTTTGTTGGAACTTTGGGATGATCCCATCACTCCGTGATCTCTTGGTTAGCGTGGCTTGAGTCGTTTGACTCGTTTCGATCTCCGTTGTTCCTCCGGTTTGTCTCAGATCGTGGTAGCTGTTTATTGGGTGGTTTTTTTCTATTATTTGCTTGTTATTTGTTGTTTGCGACGCAGCTATGCCGACGTCAGATGCATCCGGAGCCTCAGATGTGGTCTCCAGGCCTACCGGCCCTCCAGTTTCAGCCCCTACTCCATATGAAAACCCTGTGTTGCAGATCACCACTATCAAGCTGGCTGGAAAAAATTATTTGGAATGGTCTAGGGCTGCCAAGATGTTTATTGGTGGCCGTGGAAAACAAGGATATCTTACTGGCCGTCTAGTGGCCCCTAAAGAGGATGACCCCGAGTTTGAGAAATGGGAATCGGGCAATTTGACTGTTATGTCGTGGCTTCTTAACTCTATGGAGCCCCACATCAGTCGAGGATTCCTATTTCATACTACTGCAAAGGAGATCTGGGACTCTGCATCTCAGACCTATTCCCAGCAAAAGAATGTTGCTCGTGTGTATCAATTGCGCCAGAGCATTGCCACTCTTCGTCAAGGAGACTTGCCTTTGGCCGAGTATTTTGCTAAGCTTCGTAGCATGTGGGAGGAACTTGATTATTATCAAGTTTTTACCCCTGCCTGTACCACGGATGGTAAGGCATATCGCACGTTGGTGGATCAGAACAGGATATATGAGTTCCTTGCTGGCTTGAATGCTGATTTCGAGTTAGCCCGTGTCCAGTTGCTCAGTAAAGATGAGTTACCCTCGCTTAACCAAGTATACGCCTATGTTCAAAGTGAAGAAAGTCGCAGAGATGTCATGTCTCCTCTTCCCAAACATGAAAAGTCTGCCCTGGCTGCAATTTTATCATCACAGAAACCACCACAGCATCGCCCTAAAGGTCCTCCACCTACTTGTGCTCATTGTGGCAAGAAAGGCCACAGTCAAGATAAATGCTGGAGTCTTCATATGTGTGAGGGGTGTGGCAAGAAGGGCCATAGTAAAGAAAAATGTTGGAATATTGTTGGACGACCCCCGCAGTCGTCCTTGCCGTCGTCACGCGCACCTCCCACTGCCCACAGCGTTGCTATGGATACTCCTACAGATCCATCCCTTTCCTCGGACACACCACCAGTTACTATTTCTCGAGAGGAGCTCGAGAATATACGGCGCTTTATGGCCCACTTGGATGGACCTTCGGCCACTTCAGCATTTGCCCAGTCAGGTACCATCAGTTCTGCCCATCATGTTTCCGCCTCTACTTCTTCCTCACCCTGGATTATTGATTCGGGGGCTTCAGAGCATATGACGGGTATGTCTACCTTATTTTCTTCCTATTCTGTGGGTTCTGGGGCTGATAAAGTCCGCATCGCAGATGGCACCCTTTCCTCTGTCTCTGGGAAAGGTCGTGTCATAGCCACATCTGAGATTTCTTTATCCTCTGTCCTTCATGTTCCCAAGTTTGATACTAACCTGCTTTCTGTTAGCTCTCTCACAAAAACCCTGAATTGTTGTGTCACTTTCTTTCGTTCTCATTGTGTGTTTCAGGACTTGGTCACGAGGAGGACGATTGGCACTGGACGTGAAGTGAATGGTCTCTATCTCCTGGATGCGTCTCCCACGGTTCCAGCAGCGTTGCAGTCTCGTAGTCATAATAATAGTTTCAATAAGGAGCAGCTACTGTCTTGGCATGCTCGTCTTGGTCATGTGTCTTTTCCATATTTACGTCTCTTATTTCCTACATTGTTTCAGTCTGTATCGCTGTCTGAACTTCATTGTGAAGTGTGTGCTCTGTCCAAGCACACTCGTTCTGTTTTCCCACCACGGGGTAATAAAAGTAATGCTATTTTTGATTTGATTCATTCTGATGTTTGGGGCCCGTCCCCGGTTACTTCAATTTTTGGTTATCGCTACTTTGTCTCGTTTGTGGATGATTTCTCTAGGTGCACATGGATATTTGTTATGAAATCTAAAGATGAAGTGTTTTCTATCTTCCACAAACTCATCCTTACCCAGTTTGGAAAGTGTATAAAAGTTCTCCGATCTGATCAAGGGGGGGAGTACATGTATGGGGGGTTGAAGTTGTATCTGGCAGAGCATGGTATTGAGCATCAAAATTCATGTGTGTTCACCCCACAACAAAATGGGGTGGCCGAAAGAAAAAATCGACATCTACTGGAAGTGGTTCGTTCTCTCCTTTTGTGGTACAATGTTCCCAAAACTTATTGGTCTGATGCCGTGCTTCTTGCTGCCTTCCTCATCAACCGTATGCCGTCTCGGTCTCTTCAGTTCCACACTCCTTTTCAGTTCCTTCGTCCCTCTAGTCCTCCATTTGCGGTTCCTCCGAAAATCTTTGGCTGTGTTTGTTACGTCCATATCCTTGGCCCTCATCGGACAAAGTTGGACCCTAAAGCACTTAAATGTGTGTTCCTAGGGTACTCTTCAAGCTCGAAGGGGTATAAATGCTATCATCCTCCCACACGAAGGAGGTTTGTTACTATGGATGTCACTTTTCTAGAATCGGCTTCTTTTTTTTCCGCTGCTAGCCCTGCCGATCCTCAAAGGGAGAGTAGTTGGTGTGAGGAACGGCATGTGACCCCTGCTTTGCCCGTGACATTAGCTGATCCAGTTATTGATACTATTATGCATGACAGAGACACTAGCAAGCAGGGGGAGCTGCAAGTCTATACTCGTCGTAGAGTAAGGGAGACAAAGACCATTCCTGAATGTCAAGGTCAAGACTCCTCCTCACTGGACCCAGGTAATTCCTCATTTGGTTCCCCTTTGGTTTCCCCTTCTTTATGTGATAGTAGTTCTGATCTTCCTATTGCTCTTCGGAAAGGGAAGAGATCCTGTACTCAACACCCTATTGCTAATTTTGTTTCCTATGATAACTTATCACCATCCTACAAATCTTTTGTTACCTCCCTGTCCTCTGTTACTCTTCCTTCTTCTGTCACAGAGGCTCTAGCACAACCCAGATGGAAGGAGGCGATGGTTGAGGAAATGAACGCACTGGAAAAAAATAACACATGGGAACTGGTTCGGTTACCACAGGGCAAGAAGCCGGTTGGATGTAAGTGGGTCTATACAGTGAAATGCAAACCGGATGGATCTGTGGATAGATACAAGGCACGGCTGGTGGCTAAGGGCTATTCTCAGACATATGGTATTGACTACAAGGAGACATTCGCTCCTGTAGCCAAACTAAACTCTATTCGGGTTATTCTCTCACTCGCAGCAAGTCAGTCCTGGCCACTACTACAGCTCGATGTTAAGAATGCATTCCTCCATGGTGACTTGAAGGAAGAGGTTTACATGCTCCCCCCTCCGGGGTTCCGGGTGTCTGATGACATGCAGAGAGTGTGTAAGTTGAAGAAAACTCTGTATGGTTTGAAACAGTCACCAAGAGCATGGTTTGAAAGATTCAGTGGAGCAGTTAAACAATTGGGATACAACCAGGGTCAGGCAGACCACACACTCTTTATCAGACGAGTAGGGGGGACTACGACTATCCTAATTGTGTATGTGGACGACATTATTGTCACAGGGAACTGTGCAACAGAAATTTCCAGACTTAAGAGCTTCTTGGCAGCTGAATTTGAAATTAAGGATCTAGGCACCTTAAAGTACTTCTTGGGCATTGAGGTTGCAAGATCGAATGAGGGAATATACATATGCCAGAGGAAATATGTATTGGATTTACTTCAGGATACAGGCATGTTGGGGGCACGACCTGTTGATACCCCGATTGAAGCAAACCATCGGCTAGATGGTCAATCAGGAGAACTCCTTGAGGATGTGGGTAGCTTTCAGAGACTTGTGGGACGCCTCATCTACCTAGCTCACACACGACCGGATATTACATATGCCGTGAGTGTGGTGAGCCAGTACATGCACGCGCCTCGTACACCGCACTTGGAAGCTACTAACCGTATCTTGAGATACTTGAAGTCATCCCCAGGGAAGGGATTGTTATTTCGTCGTCATGGGCATACGAGGGTTGAAGGCTTTACTGATGCAGATTGGGCTGGTGCCCAAGATGATAGACGGTCTACTTCAGGCTATTGCACATTTGTGGGAGGCAATCTAGTAACCTGGAGGAGCAAGAAGCAGCAAGTGGTAGCTCGGTCAAGTGCGGAAGCCGAATTCCGATCTATGGCCCATGGTCTGTGTGAGCTACTATGGCTAAAAATTTTACTTAGGGAGCTAGGTTTCCCGATTGAAGGATCTATGTCGTTATATTGTGACAACAAGGCGGCCATAAGCATTGCACATAATCCCGTGCAACATGATAGAACAAAGCACATTGAAGTGGATAGACATTTCATTCGCGAGAAAGTTACTTCGGGAGTAATCTGTACACCATTCGTGCCTACGTCAGAACAAGTGGCTGATGTTCTCACCAAAGGTGTTGCCGTTGCTCAATTTCGGGCTTGTTTGGACAAGTTAGGCATGATCGATATTCATGCACCAACTTGAGGGGGAGTGTTGTCAGTATGAGGGAGAATATAATATAAGATATATGGTGGGTGGAGATATTAATGTGGGTGTAATTGTTTTGACCTAGTAATATAAATAATATCGTGGGACGTTGGTAGATGTAACTCTCCAACGCTTTCCCTTCTTCTTTTTCTCTCTTCTTCTCCTCTCTTCCCGAAACCCTAAAATTCTACTCATCATCCCCCTCTTGAGCAAGTGATCCACCGTCAAAATGTTGTCTAGACTAGCTGTCCAAACAATGAACTTCACTTTCAAGGTATTGTGACAATAAAGCCGCCATTCGTATTGCTCACAACCCAATTCAACATGACAGGACAAAGCACATTGAAGTGGACCGCCACTTCATAAAGGAGAAACTCAACCGTGAATTTTTTTTTTGATAAGTGAAAGCTTTATTAAGGGCCGAAGCCAAAGAAGAAACAACAATGGCTAGAGAGGTCGAGATGACCTACACTGGACCAAACTGAGACAAACAAGGACAAAGCCGGAAAAAGGAAGACCAGGACTAAAAACTCCCATCCCGAGTACATAAAAGATCCCAGCGAAAGACAAAGTCTTCAAAGAACAAGCCCCTACACTCCGGAAACACTTTAGACCACGAATACATCTGCCCTTTAATACTAAGGATTAAGGAATGCAAATTTGCTTGCTTGCCCTCAAAGACTCTCTGATTTCTCTCCTTCCATATACCCCAAATAATCGCGAGAGGAAGCATTCTCCATAAAGTGTTCCCTCTGGCCGAGAAGGCTTTGGAGTTCCAGGCTTCCAGCTAAAGAAGAGGGCCTTGAGAGAGGCTGGCATGACCCAACTCATGCCATAGTCTTGCAAAAAACTGCTCCATATCTCCGTAGCCATCGCACAGTGCAGAAGAAGATGATTAACCGATTCCCCACTGACTTTGCACATCCAACAGTAGTTAGCCAAAATAAAACCTCTAGTCCTCAGGTGGTCCACTATAAGGATCTTGTCCAATGCCACTTCCCAAGCGAAGAAGGCAACTTTGGAAGGGATCTCGGATCTCCAAACCGTAATTACCGGAAAAGGATAGTCCTCTGTTGTCCTCTGTTCCTTGCAAAGACTCATAGAACGAGGTAACAGAAAAAGAAACACCTTTGGTCCAAATCCAAACTCTTCTGTCCTGCACCGAAGGCCGGGGGTGGATATTCAGCAATCTCAGTAACAATCTAGATAAAGGTTCAATCTCCCAATCATTCAGATGTCTTCTAAGCCCCAGATTCCACCCATCTGCCTCTCCTTCAGTCTGGAAACAATCTTGGATAGACCATATCTTCCTCTCAGAAATAGAGTATATCTCCGGGAAGTCTTCTTGCAAGGGATTATCTCCACACCAAGCATCCTCCCAAAATCTGATTCTATCTCCAACTCCAACTCCAACTTCGAAACGAATCCCTTTGGTGAAGACCTTAGTGACCTTAAGAATGCATTTCCAAATGCTGCACCCATACGGACTCCTAACCATGAGACTTTCCCAGCCAAAGTGAGAAACTCCATACTTGCCTACTGTGACAACCCTCCAAAAATTGGAACTCTCCACGCCAAACCTCCATAACCACTTACCCAATAGGGCAAAATTCATATTTTTGAGATGTTTTATCTCCAAACCACCCACTTCCTTTGCCTTGCACACCCTATCCCATTTCACCAAATGGATCTTATGAGCATCAGAACAACCTTCCCATAAGAAGTCCCTCATGATCTTCTCCAACGTATGTAGCACTCTACTCGGAATCAAGAACATGGACAAATAATATATAGGCAAACTGGAGAGAGAGCTTTTGATCAACACCAGTCTACCTCCCTTAGAAAGGTATTTGGATTCCCACATAGCTAATCTCCTCCCAAAGCTTTCAATGACGGGCTCCCAGATGGCTGTGGATTTGTAAGCAGACCCTAGGGGAAGTCCCAGATAAGTGGATGGGAATTTATCAATGCGACAATTCAGGATACTAGCCAGATCTTCAAGATCCACCACCTCTCCCACGCCATACAATTTGCTCTTGGAAAGGTTCACTCTAAGGCCCGAAACAGCTTCAAAACACCTAAGAAGGCCTTTGAGAAATCGCAATTGAGACCTGTTATTTTCTAGGAAAACGAGTGTCATCAGCAAATTGGAGATGGGATATGGAAGGAGCTCCCGAAGCTATGTCAAACCCTTCTAGCTCTCTTAAAGAAACAGCCTTGGAGATCATTCTACCTAAAGCCTCCACCACCATGATGAACAAGAAGGGGGATAAGGGGTCTCCTTGGCGCAGCCCCCTAGACTCTTAAAATAACCTACCAGGGATCCGTTTACCAGGATAGAAAAGGAGGCCGAAGAAATGCATCTCCATATCCACTTCCTCCACTTGTCCCCCAAACCCATTCTTCCAAGCATGTAATCTAGAAAACCCCAACTGACATGGTCATAGGCCTTCTCCATATCGATTTTACAAACTATTCAAGATTTCCCTTCCTTAATTCTCGAATCAATACATTCATGAACTATTAGAATCCCATCAAGAATTTGCCGACCTTTTACGAAAGCTCCTTGGTTTGGCAATATCACAGAACCCAAAACTTCTCTGAATCTCAGGGCAAGGACTTTAGCAATAATCTTATAAGCACTACACACCAAAGTAATAGGCCCATAATCCGAAATATCCTCTGCTCCTTTAATCTTCGGAATCATGGCGATGAATGTACTGTTAGAGGGGAAGTCCAAGAAACCCCTCCTCTTGGAATTCTGTCACCACCTTCATGAAGTCATTACCAATAATCTCTCAACAGTGCTTGAAAAAAGCTAAGGAGAAGCCATCCGGGCCTGGGGCCTTGTCACTAGCCATGGTAGAGAGAGCATTCACCACCTCTTCCTCCACAATAGGTCTCTCCAACCACTCCCTGTCAACCACACTAATCTTGTCGAAATGGAGCCCTTCGAAAGACGGCCTGAAGAAAATCGACTCAGTGTACATATCTGAGTAAAACTTGACCACCCCGTTTCTAATGCATTCCTCATTCTCCAACATCTCCCCCCTAACTTTAAGACGAGAAACATAGTTCCTCCTTCTATTAGCATTGGCCACCTTGTGAAAGAATTTTGTATTGTTGTCCCCTTCCTTCAACCATCTAACTCTGGATTTCTATCTCCAAGAGATCTCCTCCATCTTCACCCAATGACTATATTCGGCCTTTAGATTAGCTCTTTTTGTCTGCTCAAGCAAAGATAGACTGGACTCCTCTTCCTTCTTGTCCATCAAGTCAATCTTATCAAGCAGCAAGCCCTTCTGGTAGTCTATACGGCCGAACACCTCCTTGTTCCAAATCTTGATCTTTTCTTTGAGAGCTTTTAATTTGCACCTAAAGGATACCCCCGCCTTTCTGCCAAAGGAAAAAGACTCCCACCACTCCTTCACTTTATCCTTAAAAAGAGGGCTACTCAACCACATATTTTCAAAGTGAAAAGGGGTTGGTCTAGATTTGAATCCCCCACAGCCTAACATCAAGGGAGTGTGGTCCGAAGTCGGTCTTGGAATCGTAACCAGAGAGACATCTAGAAAATGGTCTTCCCAACTAGGAGACACTAGGAACCTATCCAGCCGGCAAAGGATGGGATTAGCTTGGTTATTAGACCATGTGAATTTAGCACCTCCCAAAGGAAGATCCATAAGGCCATGCCTATTGATGAAATTACCAAAGTCCTTCATACTTTTAGTCATTCTCCCCCCTACGTTCTTTTCAAACGGGAATTTGATCACATTGAAGTCTCCTCCTCTGCACCAAGGGTCATCCCAAAGGCTAACAATATCCTCCAGTTCCTCCCAAAACTGCTACTTACCCCTATAATCCGAGAGGCCATAAACTCCCGTCAAAATCCAGTACATCTGCTCTCCAACACACCTGCATCTAATAGAGACAGAGAAAGCTCCTACCAAAACATCCTCCACCTCGAGAAATCTCCTGTCCCAGATGATAACTATGCCCCCAGAAGACCCAAGAGTTGGCAAATAGTGCCAACCAAAGTCCCCATAACCGCAAAGCTCTTTTATGACATTCGAATCTACCCTTTCCAATTTCATTTCTTGTTACATAACCACCCTTGCTCCCCACTTTTTAATCAAACTCTTGACTACACATCTTTTATCAATATTTCCCAGCCCTTTGACGTTCCATGAAATAATATTGAGCTTCATTGATCAACTCTCATCTTTCACCCACTTCTACGACTCCTGTACACCAGGGGATCTCCGGAGTTGTAAGGGCACACCAATCTTTGGATTTCTCGAGGGATTTTATTAGCTCTGGCCAAAGGCGTTGCCTCAGCTTGGGTCTCTAAGCCTCCTGTCCCTGACTTATCCCCTATAGGTATCTCTGTCAAAGTCCCCTCCACCACTAATGGCCCTGGTTCTTCAGTCATTCCTTGAGTAGCAACTTTGCTGATCTCCTTCTCCTTCAGAAGACCCAAACTCCCAGCTTCCTGACGAAAATCTGAAGATATTGGTTTATCAACCGTCTCCTTAGGGACGCATAAAATTGACAGAAGCAAGTTCAAAGCTTCTTCCTCGTGTCCTTGAAAGGATAAACCCAAGGAATTTCCCAACTTTAAGATATTGCGTCTAAACCAAGAGTTGAGGTCCATCTCATAAGGATTGATAGCTGCCAGAGGCCTAGGGATTCCATCGCCCCCCAAAGAGTTAAGCCTAATCCTCATTCCCTCCTTCGCGCATTCAAATACAACTGGAGAATTGGTCAGCGTGGCAAAACCAGCTCAGCAAAGGGCCTCTGTCTGCTTATTCATCTCTGGCAGCTTAAGGTTAATATTCCTACCGCAATAGACAGACGGTGTTCGGTCTACTAATCCTACCTGATTAACCCCCTCAGTAATCCCCACTTCAGATCAAATTGGTTCACTGGTTGAACCTATCTCAAAAGACCCAAACCGCAAACTGTCCTCCAAAGAGACAGGTGGAAAAGCTGATGGACCGAGAACAGGGAGAGGGGGAGAAGAGGGAATGGAGAGAATCTCCTTACCTTTCAAACTTTCTTGGTCTGAGCGCCTCTTCTCCGCAGGAGGAGTATTCGGACCAACATCTCCAGGAGAAGAACATCTCCAGGAGAAGCGTTAGGTTCATCGCTGGTTCTGAGAGGTTGTTTCTCAAGAGGAGAAATAAAGGAGGAGTGAGCTGAAGTCGAGGGTCGAAACTCCTTATAAGTGAGTTTCGTCGCTTGACCCGATAAGCCTTGCCCATTAGCCCGCCCCTAAGAGTGCTTACCGGATCTGCTATTATGCACCGCCCGAACAGAGATCCGATGCTTACCTTTCACCCGATTCCATCTATAGCCTTTAGTAACATGTCTAGATTCGTGCCACTTGTATGGCTTGGATTTACCCCCACCGAACGAGAAGATCTTACTAGAAGGGGGTTTGAATTTAAAATTCAAAAACCCCTCTTCTCGGTCTGCAGTGACCTTGGTCCCGTACAAGGCCACATTTCTTCTTCTCCTTGGCGATGTTCCTGCCATCCCATGGGCTCCTGCCACGCGAGAAACAGCTGCAGCTGCTGCTGGACCAACGACTGGGAACACCTCCGCCGTCGCCGAAGCAAGTATTATACCTGCCTCAGAATCTTCACCGCTGGAGACTGACTTCTGGCAAGATATGTCCCCATTTTTCGCAAACGACCAAGGGTTAGGAAGGGCTTCTTCAAAAAGAATATGAAGGCTAACAGGGTAACAGGTCTCCCTGTCCCAAACTAACACTACCCTGGGAATGTCCATGGCCTTTCCTCTCACTTTTATACGTAAGGCACTATAATCAATAATGGTTGTGGAAGCTATATCAACATCTACCAGTCCTCCCGCTTTCCACCCAATAAAATCAAACATCTGCCTGTTCCACAGATGGAATGGTAGGCCTTGTCCCATAATCCAAGTCGGTGAAGAATTCCAAAACAGGGAGATAGAGTTAATCGAGGGCCACCATCTACACAGGTAGATAATGCTGTAACCCACTCTAATTGACATCAGATTACAAAGAAATTCCAAGGTCTCCTTATCTTCCACGTAAAGCAATCTCCTCTTATCCCCGCAAGGAATTAGGTAAAAAAGTTCTGAAGATCCTGAAATCCAAGTTAAGGCCACTGCAATATCTTCCAAGTTCGAGTCTTTGTTCGATGCTTCACAAATGTCAGCATGGTTCCATCTATCCTTCTTCCAACTGTAAGTACCTGAAGCACTGAAGAGGGCTTTTTGAGTCGTCGCCTGAGGAATATTATGCTCTGGGTACCTTGGTTGTTTCTTCCTCCTAACCTCCCTTGGTTCATCCCTCTTTGTCTCCCGCCGAGCATCTGGCTTTTTGAGAAGAGACGAAAGAACGTTAGCCACCAAAATCCATCCACCACCCTTGGATCCTTCAGGGAAACAAAAGACCAAGTTCCTCCCCTTGGGTGTAAATTTTGATAACTGGATGAAGTTTCCATTGCCGTTCCTTTTTACCTCTGCTATAAAAGTTCTTCCCAGTAAGACCGTCTTCCGCCATAAACATCTAGGAAGCTTAGCCTTAATGGCCTCCTTGAAAAAGTCTACTAACCAAGTTCCCATCACCTTAGGGACATCAGCTTCCTCAACCGTGAATTTATTTGCACACCTTATGTCAATACTACTGATCAGGTGGCTGATGTGTTGACTAAGAGTATTACTAAAGGGGTCTTAGAGCATCTGTTATCCAAGCTGGGCATGATAGATATCTTCGCACCAGCTTGAGGGGGAGTGTTGTCAGGGACTTATAATATGTTCTACACGATTTCTCATCTTTTCCCCCAACCTTCTCTTCTCTCTTCTCCTTTACCCTAATCACTTTATTCTTCTTGTTCTGGTTACGATCTAAGTTACAACATAAAGTTCGTTTAGCTGATGGTTCTTTATAACCATCACAATCTCTTATAGTCTTCCTTTATCCATTTTTTAACATGTCCCTAACCTTACTACTAATCTTGTATTTGTTAGTAGCATTACCAGAATTTGAACTTCAGTGTCACTTTTTTTTTCCCTCATTGTATCTTTCAAGACTTGGCAACAAAGAAGATGATTGGAAGTGGTCGTGAAGCGGATGGCTTGTACACTCGACATTCCAACACGGAGTCACGGACACATGCATTACAGAGTAGTAGTGAGGAGGTCAATAAATCTAAAGATAATGCGGTGGCATATCTGGTTGGGTTATATTTCTTTTCAGTATTTGCATCGTCTATTTCCGTCTTTGTTTCAGTTTATGTCAGTGTCTAAGTTTCAGTCTGAAGTCTATCAATTGGCAAAACATTGTCACTCATTTTTTCCCATGATTTTGAAAAAAAGTTCTCCTTTTTATTATACATTCTGATGTTTGGGGTCCTTCACCTGTTATTTCTTTACTGGTTTTCTGCCATTTTGTTACACTTTTCGATGATTATAGCAGATGTATGTGGGTGTACATGATGAAAAACAAAAAAGCGTCCAACAATTGAGATGGTCAGGTTGTGGGGGGTTGTACCCACGACCTAGGATTAGGTCTTTGGGGGTAATTCCCAAAGACCTGGGTTTGGTCTCGCTCTTAACTTAGGGGGTTGGGGGTTAGGGGGAATAATAAATGTTTACCTATAAAAAAAAAACAAAAGCAAAGATGATGTTTACTCCATCTTTAAAAATTTTCATGTTATGGTATATACTCAGTTTGGAAGGAAGATTATGATCCTTTGTTTTGATAATGAGGGAAAGTACACTTATGGTGATCTGAGATAGGTGTGTGCCAATCAAGGGATCGAACAACTAACTTCATGTGTATCTACATCACAACAGATTGGAACCGTAAAGTGAAAGAATCGTCATCTATTGGAAATCGGGTGAGCATTGCTTATTGGGATGAATGTTCCCTAACACTCCGGTCTGAAGACGTCCTCACTGCTTGTTACATCAGTAACTGAACCCCTTCTATTGTCTCGAATTTCCAAATGCCTTTTGGAGTCTTGTGTCAAAATCATCCCTTGTTTCTTGTTTCCCCAAAAGTCTTTGGGTGCACGTGTTATCTTGGGTCCTGCTCGTACTAAGCTCGATCCTAAAGCATTCAAGTGTGCGTTTCTTGGTTATTCTTCATCTTGAAAAGGCTACTAGTGCTACCACCCACCTTCTCGCCGTCGGTTTATTATGATGGATGTCACTTTTTTTAAGGACCAACCATACTATCTTGGTCATCCTCAGAGCTATATCCAGGGAGAGTGGTTCGCCCAGGCTACTAAAAATGAATCCCCTCTTGGATCATCTTCTATCGTCTGTCTACCTCTCATTCCAGTACCTACTACACTCGAGGATAATGTAAGACCTGTTACACCGATGCCTAATCTCTATGGCAATATCTACAACATACGAGATAAGCAAGTCCTTGCTGATCCACCATGCCACCTCCTCGAGGAGCCAAGTCAACCCCCTGATATTGAGGTTCCTATTTGTAGATGGCCTAAACACAACAAAATCAAAGTCCAAATAAGTACATGATCATGGTTGGTGCCTCGTGCAATTTATCTATCAGATGACACCCGCACGTCAGACGACACCTATTAGACGACCTATCTATGGAATATGCTGAGTGGGTGCGGGAAAATGCATAGATAATGACCTAGTGGTGGAATAGTATGGAGCTTACAGTGAGTTCGAGTGCAATGTTGATTTGGGAAGCTCTCAGAGACATGTTCTCATTCGAGAAGAATATCTCCCGTTCGTATCAGTTATTTCAAGAGATTTTCTCACTTCAATAAGGAGATAAATCTTTGGGTGAGTATTATTCTATGTTACGAGGTATGTGGGAAGAACTAAATGTGTACCAGCTACTTACTACTGACCTAGAAACACAAAGAAGACAACATGAGGAATTTAGAGTGGACAAATTCCTCTCCAGGGTGAAATCTAAATACGAGCCTTTTCGTGCCCAGATTCTAGGAGGTCATGAGATTCTCTCATTGAATGAGGTTTATTCGCACTTATAGGGAGTGCCAATTGGTGTCTCTTTATCTTGTTCAGAGAAGGAAGATAAATCTACATTTGTCGCTCCTTTTGGTAAAGGAGATGGTGGCCGAGGTGGTGGTAGGACTGACAGAGGGGGCTGGTCGGTCTGTAGAGGTCGAGATTTAGGGGGGAGCCCATGGTAGAAGCCGTGGAACCCAAAATTATACGCATTGTGGGTTGACCAATCATACGGTGGATAATGTTGGGATCCATGAGAAGCCAACTCGAGCTAATCAGGTCGTTTCGTTTCAGGATAAAGGTGACAATGGAGTAGTTAGTCAGCGACACCACTTCAGTAGAATTCTAATGAGTAGCTGACTGACTACAAGAAGCATCACTTCCAGTTTGAATTGCATTTGTTTAGCATGCCACCAACACTCCTGAGCTAGGATCAAACTCTCCACGAGATTTTTTTTTTTTGATAAAGGTAAAGATGATGTATTAAAACAGGGCTGAGAAGGCCCCCAGAAAGCTATACAACAGCTGACTCAAAAGACAAGAAACAAAACAAGGCAAACATAGGCTACCAAAAACCAACAAAGTAGAGGAACGACTAAAGAATCAGACGACCCCACTGGCACACGAAATCTTCAAATCTGAACTTTTGAAGTTCGGGAATAATTGAACCCCAAAAGTAAACAGCAACTTTAACCTTGAGGATGATCTTCTCCACATCCACCCCTTTATCTTCGAAAATACGAAGATTTCTCTCTTTCCAAATTTCCCAACAGATAGCAAAAGGGATGAGTCTCCATATCATACGGCCACTGTCAGAAAAAGTCTTCAATTGCCATCCTGTGAATAGGTTGACGACAGAACTGGGAAGCACCCAAGACATGCCGAATAGGCTCAAGAACCTCTCCCAAATGATCCTCGTCACACTACAGTGGATGAGTAAGTGGTCAGTCATTTCCTCTTCTCAACAACAAAGGATGCATCTATTGGCCATATGGAATCCGCGCTTTTTAAGCTTCTCCATCGAAAGAATCTTGTCCAACATGGCACACCATACAAAGAACTTAACTTTGGAGGGGATGGGAGTCTTCCATATGCGATTGGCAGGGAAAAAATTGGGAGAGACACCTGAGAGGGAATCGTATAGGGACTTCACTGAGAATTTGCCCTTAGGATCATCAATCCACCATCTGCTATCCTCCTCACTATCTGTGAGAATTATCCCTTCTAGGCGATAGAGTAAAGTAGCCACTATATCCACCTCCCAATCTTTGATCCGTCTCCTAAGGCCCAGATCCCAAGAAAGAGAGCCATTGTCGATGGACGAGACGGCCTGGACCGACTCTCCTTTCCTGTTGGAGATTGCATAGATCGAAGGAAACTCTTCACTGAGAGGAAGATCCCCGCACCACTTATCTTCCCAGAATCTAACAGTATGGCCATTCCCCACTCTAAAGGTGCTACCGTTTCTGATTATCCCCGTCATCTTGGATATACCTTTCCACACACCCGTCCCATACAAGGAGGATGGAATTCTGCTGACCCACCCATTCGAGTCGACGCCCTGCTTGGCCGAGATAACGCTTCTCCATAAGCTCTCTTTCAGTGCCAAATCTCCAGATCCATTTGCCAAGCAAAGCATTGTTCATAAGCTTAATCTGCCGGACACCAAGCCCACCCTCTTTTTTATCCAAGCATATCCTCGACCAGCTGACAAGGTCAAACTTATGGTGATCTTCAATGTCATCCCATAAGAAGTACCGAATAATGCTTTCGATCTTCTTTGCCACTCCCATCGAAATAGAGAAGAGAGACATATAATAAATAGGCAGGTTGGATAAGGTGCTTTTCACAAGAGTGAGTCTACCCCCCTTAGAGAGAAAAGATCTTTTCCACTAGGCCAATCTCCTCTGGAATCACTCTACAACCGGATCCCACATACTCTTGGATCTATAGCTTGCACCAAGAGGAAGCCCGAGATAGACCGTAAGAAGATGTCCTTTCTTACAGGCCAGAGTAGCAGCGACCGAATCCAGACACCTAACTTCTCCCACCCCAAAGACTTCACTTTTATCAAGATTTGCACGAAGCCTAGAAACTGCCTCAAAACATTGAAGAATGCCTCTCAAGACCTGAGCTTGGGATTGGGAGGCCTTCATGAAGAAAATAGTATCGTCTGCAAATTGCAAGTGGGAGATGGTGGGGCCCTCCTGACCCACCATGAAACCCTCCAAAAAAACCGCCATTGACCGCCTTGGAAGTCATGCGACTCAACGCTTCGGCCACCATAAGGAACAGATACGGGGATAGAGGATCCTCTTGTCGAAGGCCTCTTGTACTCCTGAAAAAACCGGCAGGCGCTCCGTTAACTAAGATCGAGAAGCGGGCCGTCGACACACAAGTACGAATCCAGGATCTCCATTTCTCCCCAAACCCCATACGGCTCATCACGTAATCGAGGAATGACCAATTGACGTGATCATACGCCTTTTCCAAATCCACCTTACAGATAATTCCATGAATACTACCACAGATTCTCGAATCAATGACCTCATTGGCGATCAAAACCCCATCTAGGATCTGGCAACACCCCACAAACGCCCCCTGAAAAGAAGAGATAATGTTGCCTAACACCCCTTTAATTCTCGTTGCCAACACCTTGGTGATAATTTTATATATGCTGCCTATCAAGCTAATAGGGCAAAAATCGGCAAGAGAAACAGCTCCTTTCTTAGGGATCAAAGAAATAAAGGTGGTGTTTGCTCTCCAGTCGAGCCACGAGTCCTGATAAAACTTCTCCTCAACCCGCATAAAATCTTGACCCACTATAGACCAACAACTGCTGAAGAAGGCCAAAGGGAAACCATCGGGCCCTGGCACCTTGTCTCCCCCAAGGGACTAGATGGCGGCAAGGACTTCCTCCTCAAAGGGTCTCTCCAGCCACCTACCTTAATCATCTTCTAACATGCCGAAGTCCAGCCCATCCAACTTAGGTCTATCTGTCACTCTCTCGGAGTAGAGACTGGAGAAGAAGGAGACAATCGCGTCCCTAATCCCTAACTCGTTACCAACCAACGATCCATCAACCCTTATGCTGGAAATGTTATTGACTCTTCTTCTGGCATTGGCTATCTTGAGGAAAAACTTGGTGTTCATATCCCCTTCTCTGAGCCATCTCACTCTGGACTTTTGCCTCCAACTGATTTCCTCCAAATGAGCCAAAGCCAAAAACTCCTTCAAATCCGCCCTCCTACTGAAATCTTCCAAGGAGATAGCCTCAATCTCCTCCTTCCTGTCTAACCGAGCTAATTCCTCCAGCACAGTTCCCATCTTCTTGTCAATTTTGCCAAAGACCTCCCCATTCCAAACCTTCAAATGCTTTTTAAGAGCATTTAGTTTACTCCAGAAGATGAAGCCCGCTCTACCATTGAACGCAAAGGCATTCCACCAGGATTCCACCTTGTTGAAAAAAGTCGGCTCTTTTATCCACATAAGCTCAAACTGGAAAAGGCTGGGTCTCCTGTTAATACCTCCGCTATCCAGAACAATAAGGCAATGATCAGAAGCTGGATTGGGAACGGCGGATTGGATAACTCCTGGAAAATGGGCCTCCCAGCTGCTAGAGACAAGAAATCTGTCTAGCCTACAAAGGGTGGGATGGACCTGATGGTTGGACCATGTGAAATAAGCGCTGGCTAGAGGGAGATCCAACAACTCGTGTCTAATCAAAAAATCGGAGAAATCCCTCATACTAGTCATGATTCTGCTGCTTCCAAGGCATAACTTATATCCATACGGACCTTTAACTAGAAAAAAAAAAAGGGCCCGAGATTATTTTTTTGAATTCAAAAGAAAAATCTCAAGTCAATAGAGGAAATGGAAAGAGAGAGATTCAAACCCTCGGTACAAATAACTCATACAATGAAATTAGCAATCCGTCGCTTTAGTCCACTCAGCCATCTCTCCCAATTGAAAAAGGAAAAATTACTAATTTAAACATGAAGTAAAGAAAAACTCTTTCTTTATTCTATAGATATATACAATTTATCTGCAATTCAATCCTAATTCCATTTAAACAATAGGGATATCTCCAATAGAAAGAAAAGAAAGAGAGTAAAGAAGACCTCTTTGATTTCGTTCGAAAGGTCCTTTTATTCCCGGGCCTAGCTTGGTCAAAACCTCAATTTTTTTCGTAGGATACATAGGTTTATGGATCTGGTAGGTCAGCCATGACCATATGATACATATTTAATCTAGGCTAAACAAACATCTGAATCCTATTTTATTTTTATTTTTTTAGTTTTCGGTTTCCCCTAATTTTTTTTTTCAAAACGAAATCTGTAAATCATGATCATAGATCCATGGTGTCTGTAGATGATATATGGATCTATGAATTTGCAGCCTGTTTTGAGGTTATTGTGAAAAACGCAAATCAAAATTGAAAAATCGATGAACTTAAATGTTTGTTGAAAAAATGGAATCTGAATTGCATATTTGTTAAATCACACTCTAGATTCCAGTTTTTGAAACAAAAATTTGTAGAGGACTGGTCATCTTTAAAAGCCTACACAGTACTGTATGTCTTAGGACAATAGATGTCTGAGTAGGGAGGAATGAGCAAAAGATTGGCCTTTCTAAGGTTCAATCTGTGTTTTTTTTCAAGCCATTGCAGACTGTCTCAGGCCATCCTGGTTGTCTTGGCTGAGACGTCCGAGACAATCCAAGGCAATATGAAACAGGGGAATTTCGATTCTCTCCCTATGTTTCGTATAGTAGGCCCTAAAACTGATACATCCAAGTGTGAAGTTGTAAAGACCCATTGTAGCATTAATGAGACTCAATAAGACCCTAGTGCACTAACAGAGAATTTTAGAAAGTATCTGTAACTCTATAGGACTTTACTAGGTTTTAGGTGCATTACAAAACCTAGTACATACGTGTTGGGATGCGGGGAGCCAAATTTGTTAAGAATTTGACCGAACAGACTGCGACAAGATCTCCGGCTCGTCAAATTACCCTAAGATGGGTATATTCACAATTCCTGTTAGGACTCTCAATAGAGCTCTATAGTATTTTTAGTCAAATCAGTAAATTTTGGTTAATTGTGGATAGTCAGTTGATGCGTAGATTTCTTGGATTTCGTGTCAACCTAATCAAATGCCGAGAATGTCAAATCATCGAGTTAATCAACCCGGTCAAATTGAACCAATCCAATCAATAGTCGGATGGGTGTGGAAACCATAATCGTAACTTGATCATGTGTAAGTATTAAATGCTATATGATAACAAATTTTAAAAAAAAAAAAAAAAAAAAATTGGAAATTTTAGTCCCACATTGGCTGGAGAAAAAAAATCCGGTTTTGAACTTCTATAAATAGACCCCAATACCTTAGTTTTTAAATTACTTTTGGGTAATTGCTATCTAGCCCCCGGGTAAGATATAATTGCAAATACACCTCTTTTTCTAGAAGAAATTCTAGAAAAATCCTAGGAATTCTTGAAAATCTTCAGGAGGTCTCTCGAAAATAAAATTTTAGTGGGGCCCACTGCCTCGAGATACATTCAACACGAAGTTCGAGGATTCTGATTTTAGCGATTTCCGGGTAGTGATTAATTAATTATTTTAATTCTGCTTTAATTATTTAATTCTTTATTTATTTATTTATTTAATTAGTTATTTATTAAATTATTTAGTTGATTAATTAATGATTTACTTATCTAATTAATTCAGTAAGTATTTACTTAAATATTTAATTATTTATCAATGTTAATTGTATTTTGGAAAATAGTAGAAAATTCATAAAATATTCTAGAAAATTCTAGAAAAGTCCTAGAAAATTCTATAAATTTGGGAAAAATGTTTGAAAATTTTATTCTTATTATCTTCTAAATTTAATAAAGAAAATTATGATATAAGTTGTTTTACTTACATAGTATTAATTTTGTGATTATGAAAAGGTATTGGTTTAGGTTATGGGAACTCTTCTAATACACACATCAGTTTGAATATGAATTCTATAAGTACTAGGTTTAAATTATTTATATTATGTATACGTACCTAAGTGAATTAGAAGGGTCGGCTAATTCTTGATAGACTTTATATCTGTGTTCTCTAGCAACATGGGTAGCTGTGAGAACTATAGACACTAGGGTTTATTATAGAATTCCGATTTCTTTTTAGGATCTTGTTGATGCATGTTTACTGAGAGTAGCAGAGGGTTACAGGGTAATTGCCTGATAGGCATAGGACGCGAGGGTATGAGTAACTCTGCCCTGAACTTGTCTTTGGATCCTTAGAAAGTTTGCAGTCGTCAGATGCTTGGGTCAGCGTTCACCATTTCACCCACATACCTGGCTATGTTTCACTATTAGCCGTGGCCTAACGGCGACCTAAGCCGGAAACGTGGGGTACAGCGTCTAACCCGCGCCAGATGAGCTAAAAGGCAAACGATGCATTCCACATCGGTGAATACACATTGGAATAATACCATGACCGAGGTTGTATACCGGCAGTAACCTAATGAGATTCTCTATATTCTGCATCAGCTATTTAGATTATTAATTATACTTGTAAATTGGAGAATGTTAGCATATTTTGAGTTTTGGATTATACATTGTTCTATTTTGATTTAAGATTCTATTTGTTTTAAATGGTTTTAACTGATGAAAATGTATAAAAGTATTACTGCTATTTTCCTGGTTATTCGGTTGTTTTACGCCTATTTTATTAGTCTAGTTCACTTACTGGGCTTTGGTTGAAAGCTCAAGATACGCACTTTTTTTTTTTTTTTTTCAGCTTACCTAGTAGAGGACACCGAGTACCTTGTGGATCCTTTAGACGTGGACCCCTACCTGGAGTTTGCGAGGAGTTCATAGAGTAGCGGTATTCTATTTCTTTTTGGTGCTGAGGAGACGAGACGGAGCCGTCGTCGTTTTATTGTCTTTTCAGTCTCATCTTTTTGGGATAGCTGTATCTATGTATCAGGCTACACAGTTACATACTATTATCACATTTTGTTCTGTCTATATTATGTTGATCATGTATATATGAGCAACAAGATTGGTTTATTTTAGACTACTATCTTTAATCATTTAATTGTTAATTAAGTAATTGGAATATAGATCTTAATGTATTGACTTAGTTCTGATATGCTTTGTATACCAGAGCTTGAAGTTATTTTAATAGCTTCGGATCCTGGTATTCGAATAGTTAGGGATCAGTTAGGTTACCCACTCACCCTCAATTCTAGTGTCGAGAATTGGGGCGTGACAGACATGGTATCAGAGCCCAGCATTAGTTCCGTCTGGGTAGTAGACGCTTAGACATTAGATATGTCTGAGTAAGAAAGGTAAGAAAAAAAAAAATTTTAAATTTAAGATTAAGAGATTTTAAAAGCTTAAAGCTTTAAAGAAATAAAAGTTTTAAGAATAAAAGTTGTACATAAAGTTATGTATTACAATATGTTAATCACTTTATAGTTAGAGTATTTTACGAGTCTTTGAAGTGTGCCTGTTTAATTGAAGGTATATGAGAACTTATAAGAGGACTCGAGTAGCAGGATCATGACCAGGGGCGGCATGAGAGTACAGATCATATGATGGATCAATTACTCCAGGTCATGGGTCAAATAGCCCAGGGTCAACAGCAAATGATGGGCAAGATGACAGAGATTCTAGAGAGGCAGACTCAGCCTCATGCTCCAGAGCAGATTCCGGAGTATATACCACCACCAGCACCCCAACACTACCGAGAACCAGAGATTAGGGGTTAGAGGGAGCCACACACCATCAGCCATTTGCTTAAAGATTTTCAGCGCTTGCATTCACCTATATTTCGAGGAACATTAGATCCGATTGAGGCCGAGCGGTGGATCAGTCAGATTGAGAAGATATTTGAAGTAACCCCGTGTGATATGTATCAAAGTGTCACACTGGCAGTGTTTATGTTAGAAAACGAGGCTGACCATTGGTGAAAAGTGGTCGAAAAGACTTCTGGGGGAGAGCTGATCGATTGGCAGTGGTTTCAGCAGATATTTCTGGAAAAGTATTTTCCAGAGTGTGCTAGAGATAAGAAAAACGTTGAGTTTATGGAGTTGGTCCAGGGTAGTATGACAGTTGATCATTATGAGGCTCGGTTTGCAGAGATGTCCCGCTTTGCAGATGATTTGATATCTACAGAGGAGAGGAGGGCGAAGAGGTTTGAGCAAGGTCTCCGTCCTTCCATCAGGAGCAAGTTAGCAGCTTTGAGATTGAGGAGATACTCAGATGTGGTGGAGAGAGCTCAGTTAGTGGAAAGGAGCGAAGGTGATTTGCTGAAGTTGAGGGATCAGCAATTTAGAAGACGACCTTTTCAGCCAGATAGTCAAGGTAGGTCAGATATGGCCAAGAGAGGCAGAGTAGAGGACCAGTCAGGGTTGGCGAGGCAACAGTTTAGGCCTTATCAACAGCCTCAGCCTTCACAGCAGAGGCAGTACCTACAGCCTCAGCAACAGCAGCAGAGACCATACCCTCCACCACCTCAGCAACAGAGGCCCCAGGGTCTAGCTCCTAGACCTCAAGGACCGCCAACTCGACCACAGGGTCAAGTAGTAGGACCACAGGGCCAGGCACAAGTAGTTAGACCTGCTAGACAGCCACCACCACCGAGACCAGTTTCACGGGACCAGATCACATGTTTTGGTTGTGGTGAAGTTGGGCATGTGAAGAGGGAGTGTCCAAGGTTTGCACAACAAACTCGAGGGGAGCAGGGCAAGACAGTGCAAGGACGAGTATTTGCACTTACTCAGGAGGACGCTGCGGCCACTGACAATGTTGTGGAAGGTACTATTATCATTTCCAGTTGTATGGTACATGCTTTGATAGATCCTGGTTCCACACATTCTTTTATTGCACCACATTTGGTAGTGGCACTAGAATTGATACCTACACCTACTGGTAGTTTATTATCAATTACGATACCTCTAGGTGATAGAACAGTTCTGAATGAGGTATGTAAATCATGTGTCGTGAGGATTGGGAATCAAGAGATGTCAGCAGATCTGATAGTTCTTGATATCCATGACTTCGACGTTATTCTTGGGATGGATTGGTTGGCAACGTTCCATGCCCATGTTGACTGTTTTGCAAAAATAGTCATTTTTCGGGTACTAGGACAACCAGTATTTAAATTTACAGGTTGTAAGGCTCGGTTGAATAGATTTGATTTGATCAGTAGTCGCCAGAGCAGAGAAGATTTTTGCTTGTTTGCCAGTATTGGGGAGGAGCAGAAGGAGACACCGAGTATAGAAACTGTCCCAGTGGTCTGTGAGTATCTGGATGTTTTTCCTAATGAGTTGCCGGGATTAGCTCCAAGGAGAGATAGATTTTTCTATTAACCTCATCCCAGGTACATCCCCTATTTCGATTACTCCTTACCGAATGGCTCCAGGAGAGATGAAAGAGCTGAAAGCTCAGATAGATGAATTATTGAGTCTGGGTTTTATCAGACCTAGTACTTTACCCTGGGGAGCACCAGTGTTGTTCGTGAAGAAGAAAGATGGAACCCTTCGACGACTACAGGCAGTTGAATAAAGTTACCATCAAGAATCGATATCCTCTTCCTCGCATAGACGATCTATTTGATCAGTTGAGAGGTGCCCAGTACTTCTCAAAGATTGATCTCAGATCTGGGTATCATCAATTGCGGATTAGGGAGGAGGATATTCAAAAGACGGCTTTTAGATCAAGATATGGTCATTATGAGTACTTAGTGATGCCTTTTGGGCTCACGAATGCCCCTGCAGCATTCATGGATCTAATGAATGGGGTGTTCCATAAATACTTAGACCAGTTTCTTGTTGTGTTTATCGACGACATCTTGATCTATTCTAAGAGTCAGGAGGAGCATGAGAAGCATTTGCGGATTACCCTACAGACTTTATGAGATCATCAGTTGTATGGGAAGTTCAGCAAGTGTGAGTTCTGGATGAGTGAAGTGAAGTTCCTCGGGCATGTGGTTTCCAGAGAAGGTATTTCAGTTGATCCAGCCAAGATAGATGCAGTGTTGAAATGGTCGAGGCCGATGACAGTGACTGAGATCAGGAGCTTCCTAGGCTTGGCAGGCTATTACCGCAGATTCGTCAACAACTTCTCCAGCATTGCAGCACCATTGACTAGGTTGACTCAAAAGGGTGTTCGCTTTTATTGGGACGATGAATGTGAAAGGGTATTTCAGGAGTTGAAGACCCGACTCACAACCGCACCTATACTGACTGTACCTACTGTTGTTAGGGACCTACTTGTAATATCTTATATTCTACAGGGGGCCCTTGTAATATTGTAAAACTTCACTTAATATATATATTGGGTGAAATCGTGTAGGCCATTCTAAGCTCTACACGATTTCTCCTCTTCCCCCAATTCTCTTATCCTCTCCTCTCTTCCATCTCTAACCCTAATCTCTTATTCTGGTTACGATCCAAGATTACAACATGGTATCAGAGCATGGTTATGTAACCATGGCTCAATCCTAGAGGTCTGAAGAACCCTAGGGATTGCGAAATTCGATGCGAAGGGCTTTCCAAAGAAGGAGATCATCTCCCATGGATAACCGCAGGCTTTAGAAGAGTCTGAAACCCTAGCCGCCCACTCCAGAAGCCTGGAGAAGAACTATCAGGCATAACCGCCAACTCCAGAAGCCTGGAGAAGAGCCACCAAGCCTAGCCGCCCCTTCCAAAAGGTCAGAGAAGACCCTTTGGACCTAGCCGCAGGTCTCAGAGGAGTCCAGAACCTCTCCCTAGTGTTACCGCACCTATCCAGGAACCTTTTTTAGGTCCTTGGAACCATTCACAAGTTTCCCGCGGGTGGTTTTTTCTCCAATAGAAAATCTATAAAGGAGTTGTTCCAAAAAGGCCTGAATCCTGCAAGCAACGCAAGCAGGAGGCTTTAAAAATAAAAAGAAGGTGATTCGAACCTCCGCAGCAGCAGTTCGGGTGATTTCTTATCAGAAAAGTCTTCTCTACTACCATGAGTACATCTGAGGAGTCATCTTCTGCCAAGTCAGAGATTATTGTTGCCCCACCCAGTCTGGGAAGTCATGGTGATCACAGCCCGGGCCTACAGATCACTACGGTGAAACTCGACGGGACCAACTACCTCGCATGGTCTCAATCTGCCAAGATGTACATCACCGGACGAGGCAAAGTCGGCTATATCCCTGGACGCGTCACTGCACCTGATTCCTCCGATGCTGCGTTTGAGAAGTGGGAAGCGGAAAACTCGATGGTCATGTCATGGCTGCTTCACTCCATGCATCCATCGATCAGCACAGGCTTCCTCTTTCTCCCGACTGCCAAGGATATATGGGACACTGCATCTCAGACCTACTCCCAAGATGGGAATTTTGCTAGGATGTATGAACTTCAGCAGGAGATAGCACATCTGAAGCAAGGCGATCTTCCTTTGGGATCATACTACGCTGCGTTACGCAGCAAGTGGGAAGAGGTAGATCACTACCAGACCTACACCCCTGCATGTACCAAGGATGCTACAGAGTTCCGGAAGATGATTGTGCGCGGACGCATATTCGAGTTTCTTGGCGGCTTGAACCAGAGCTATGAACAGGTTCGAGCAAACATCTTGGGCAGAGATCCACCGCCGTCGACCATTGCACAGGTCTACTCCTACATCCAGAGCGAGGATAGCAGGAGGAGAGCCATGAGCTCTAAGACAGATGCTGATGTTCCTTTATCTGAGAAGTCTGCCTTGGCCACTCAGAAATTGAGCAAACCCACATCCAAGAAGGATGGGGATCTTAATGATCGTGATCGACTCAGATGTGATCACTGTGGCAAGCGTCGTCACACTCGGGAGACCTGCTGGAGTCTTCATGGTCGTCCCGCACAGTTCTCTGGGGGGAAGCAAGGCTCCTCAAAGAAGCCCTCTGGTAGCAAACATGGAACCTCAGCTGCTCATGCCACCAGTCAAGATTCCTCTGATGTGACCCCTTCCTCTGGGCAGTCCAACACCTTCTCTAGCATGGACATTGACAGGCTTCGACAATTACTTACTCAGCTTGATGGCCCTTCCCCACCTACATCATCCTTTGCTCAGACAGGTACATCCCATTCAACCCACCATGTGTCTACGGCACCCATTGGTCCTTCCTGGATCATTGATTCTGGTGCCTCCGATCATATGACTGGTATGCCATCCCTTTTCTCCACCTATAATATCTGCTCGGGTAAGGACAAGGTCCGTGTGGCCGATGGCACTTTCTCCTCTATCTCAGGGAAGGGCACTATCTCTGCCACACCTACTTTGTCTTTATCCTCTGTACTTCATGTTCCTAAATTCACCACTAACCTGCTTTCTGTTAGCCATCTTACTAAGAGCCTAAACTGCAGTGTTATCTTTTTTCCTACTCACTGTGTTTTTCAGGACTTGGAGACGAGGCGGATGATTGGCAGTGGTCGTGAGGATGGTGGATTGTACCTGCTCGATAGCCAGCCGACTTCATATTCTGTTGCACATCAGTCTAGTGCCAATGTCAGTAGTTCTAGCGTTAATAAAGACCTGTTAATGCGATGGCATAACAGGCTAGGTCATTTACCGCTTTCAGTCATGAAGAGTCTGTTACCTCAGTTTGCGTCTATTCCATTTTTTGAGTTCAACTGTGAAACTTGTGTACTTGCAAAACAATGTCGGATGTCTTTTCCGACCAGTAATAAAAAAAGTACGTTTCCTTTACAGCTTGTGCACTCTGATGTTTGGGGACCCAATCCCACCACTTCTATCTTTGGTTTTCGCTACTTTGTGGTTTTTGTGGATGACTACAGTCGTTACACTTGGATCTACCTTATGAAATCAAAAAATGAGGTGCATACTATCTTTCAGACCTTCCATAAAATGGTGTGCAATCAATTGGGCACCACCCTAAAAGTCCTACGCACTGACAATGGGGGGGAATACATGTACAGTGGCCTTGCCTCCTACTTTGAAGAGCATGGAATTCTTCATCAGACTTCATGTGCCGATACACCTCAACAAAATGGGACCGCTGAGCGAAAGCATCGCCATGTCCTGGAGGTTGCTAGGGCACTTCTTCTTGGTACTCAGGTACCCAAGGGTTATTGGGCTGACGCTGTGTTGACGGCATCCTACTTGATAAATCGGATGCCCTCTCATGTCTTGGGGTCAAAGTCTCCCCTTTCACTCCTGTTTCTTTCCTGTCCTGTGTTCTCCATTCCACCTAAGGTCTTTGGTTGTGTTTGCTATGTTCACGCCCATCACAGGAAGGACAAGTTAGATCCGAAAGCCGTTCGATGTGTGTTCCTTGGCTATTCGTCCACTCATAAGGGATATCGGTGTTTCCATCCCTCTACCCGTCGTCGGTTTGTTTCTCTAGATGTTACATTTTTTGAGAGTCTTCCCTTCTTCTCGGTTGATCGGACTTCTCTTCAGGGGGAGCTTGGGAGTATTGACGAGAGTCCGATACCTCCACAGGGGGAGATTCCTCAACCAGTACCCCTTGATTTGCTTGATGAGTCTCCTGTACCCTTGTCCTTATCTCCTATTGACACTGTGCCACAGGATCCACAACTGAAGACATATGCCAGACGACGTCAAAAAGAGAAACAGTCCACCATCCAAGCTCACTGCCAGGAAATCCAACTCGATCCAGGTAATCGTGTCCTCAGTGATCCTCATGATGATATGTCTGTTGCTCCTACTATCCTTCCCATAGACATTGATGTACCTATTGCTCATCGGAATGGTGTTTGGAACTGTGTTACCAAGCACCCTATCTCTCACTTTGTTTCCTATCAACAACTCTCACCATCCTACAGGGCATTTGCTACTTCCCTATCCAGTGTCGCTCTGCCATCCGGTGTCTCAGATGCCCTCAACCAGCCTCAGTGGAAAGCAGCCATGCTAGAGGAGATGACAGCTCTAGAAAAGAATGGTACTTGGGATTTGGTTCCATTGCCTAGAGGAAAGAAACCCGTGGGGTGCAAGTGGGTATATACAGTGAAATACAAAGCAGATGGAAGCATCGACAGGTACAAGGCCCGTCTCGTTGCAAAAGGGTACACACAGACTTATGGGATTGACTACCAGGAGACGTTTGCTCCAGTGGCCAAGATGAACTCAGTTCGAGTTCTGTTATCTCTCGCGGCAAACTTTTCTTGGCCCCTCCACCAGTTGGATGTCAAGAATGCCTTCCTCCATGGTGATTTAGAGGAAGAGGTCTACATGACAGGTCCTCTGGGGTTCAGTCCGACTGGAAGTAAGGAACTTGTATGCAGACTGAAGAAAGCCTTGTATGGGCTTAAACAGTCACCAAGGGCTTGGTTCGAGAGGTTCAGTTCCGCAGTCAAGAAGATTGGCTACTCGCAGAGTCAGGCGGACCACACTCTCTTCATTAAGAGAAGTCAATGTCGTCTTACTGCTCTTATTGTATATGTGGATGATATCGTGGTCACAGGAGATGACCCAGATGAGGTTTGTAGATTGAAAAAATACCTCGGCACAGAGTTCGAAATCAAGGATCTGGGAACCTTGAGATACTTTCTGGGCATTGAGGTTGCTAGGTCAAAGCAGGGTGTGTTTATCTCACAGAGAAAGTATGTACTTGATCTCCTTCGAGAGTCAGGAAACTTGGGAGCTAAACCAGCCGATACGCCTATAGAGCAGCAACATCGGCTGAATCCTGTTGATGGGGATCCCATTGCTGATGCAGGCCAGTTCCAGAGACTTGTTGGGCGTCTCATCTACCTTTCGCTGACACGACCAGATATTGCATACGCAGTCAGTGTCATCAGTCAGTTCATGCATGCCCCTCGCTCTCCACATCTTGAGGCAGTACACCGAGTGTTACGCTATCTTAAGGGGGCTCCAGGAAAGGGTCTCCTGTTTAGTAAGAATGGACACCTGCGAGTTGAAGCTTATACAGACGCTGACTGGGCAGGTTCAATCACTGACAGACGTTCCACATCAGGGTACTGCACGTATGTGGGAGGTAATCTGGTGTCATGGCGCAGCAAGAAGCAACCAGTTGTCGCCCGCTCCAATGCCGAAGCAGAGTACCGTTCTATGGCTCATGGTGTATGTGAGCTTCTATGGTTGAAGACTATGCTCAGTGAGCTCAGATATCCTGTCAAAGGGTCTATGCAACTGTATTGTGACAATAAAGCAGTCATCAGCATTGCTCATAATCCAGTTCAACACGACAGGACAAAGCACATTGAGGTAGACCGTCACTTCATCAAAGAGAAACTTGGTCAGGGACTTATTTGCACACCGTATGTCCATACTGCTGATCAAGTTGCAGATGTGTTAACTAAAGGTGTTACTAAAGGGATCTTAGAGCACCTGTTATCCAAGCTGGGCATGATAAATATCTTCGCACCAGCTTGAGGGGGAGTGTTGTCAGGGACCTACTTGTAATATCTTATATTCTACAGGGGGCCCTTGTAATATTGTAAAACTTCACTTAATATATATATTGGGCGAAATCGTGTAGGCCATTCTAAGCTCTACACGATTTCTCCTCTTCCCCCAATTCTCTTCTCCTCTCCTCTCTTCCATCTCTAACCCTAATCTCTTATTCTGGTTACGATCCAAGATTACAACACCTACTTCAGGAGAGGGCTTTGTCATTTATAGTGACGCATCTCGAATTGGTCTTGGGTGTGTGTTGATGCAGGGTGGTAGAGTGGTCGCCTATGCCTCTAGGCAATTGAAGAACCATGAGAGGAACTATCCTACTCATGATCTGGAGTTGGCAGCCATAGTGTTCGCACTGAAGATCTGGGGCCATTATCTCTACGGAGTGCAGTTTGAGCTATACTCAGATCACAAGAGTCTCAAGTATTTGTTCTCTCAGAAGGAACTAAATATGAGACAGAGACGTTGGATGGAATTTTTAAATGACTATGATTTCGCCCTGCATTATCATCCAGGCAAGGCGAACGTAGTTGCAGATGCACTTAGTCGGAAGAGAGACGATACTATGGCACATTTGATGATGCGTGAGTGGGAAATGTTACACATAGCAGCAGATTTTGATTATTCCACTCATCCTCCAGAGACCAAGGCATATGTGTCTCATATCAGAGTTCAGCCAACTTTGATTCAGCAAATTATTGCAGCTCAGTCAGTGGATATGGATTTAGTATAGAAGAGACAGAGAGCAGTGGGTGACTCAGATCAAGATTGGTCCTTACATGCAGATGGTAGCCTAAGGTTTTGTAGTAGATTTTGGGTACCAGGAGATGATCAGCTGAGGCAAAAGATTTTAGACGAGGCACACAGGAGTAGATACACTATACATCCAGGCGGTACCAAGATGTATCTAGATTTGCGCAGGCATTTCTGGTGGCCAGGGATGAAGAGAGACATAGCAGCTTATGTCAATAAATGCTTGACCTGCCAACAAGTTAAAGCTGAGCATAAGAGACCAGGAGTATTACAACCACTTCCAATTCCTGAATGGAAGTGGGAACATGTGACAATGGACTTCATAATGGGTTTACCAAGGACCAAGAGTAGTCATGATGCAGTTTGGGTCATCGTAGATCGATTGACCAAGTCAGCTCACTTTTTACCAATTCTTTCCACATACTCTTTGGAGAGATTGAGCTGATTGTATATTCAGGAGGTCGTCAAACTGCATGGAGTTCCTGTGTCGATTATTTCTGACAGAGATCCACGGTTTACGTCTAAGTTTTGGAAAAGTTTGCAGAAGGCTCTTGGTACGACTCTACAGTTCAGCACACCGTTTCACCCTCAGACAGATGGTCAGTCAGAGCGTGTGATCCAGATTTTAGAAGATATGCTCAGAGCCTACATTCTAGATTTTGGTGGAGATTGGGAGTCTCATTTACCGTTAGCAGAGTTTGCCTATAATAACAGTTACCAGGTCAGTATTGGTATGGCACCATTTGAGGCACTCTATGGTAGACCGTGCAGATCACCAGTGTGCTGGTCAGATGTAGGTGACAGTAGTTTGATGGGTCCAGATTTGGTTCAGCAGACTACAGAGAAGGTGATGGTGATCAAGGAACAATTGAAGATGGCTCAAAGTTGTCAGAAGTGTTATGCTGATGTCAGACGACGACCGCTTGAGTTTCAGGAGGAAGAGTATGTATTTTTGAGGGTTTCTCCTCGGAAGGGTATCTCGAGGTTTGGATTGAGAGGGAAACTCGCTCCGAGATTTGTGGGTCCTTTTCAGATATTAGAGAAGATCGGAGCAGTGGCTTATCGATTAGCACTTCCACCGCAGTTGGCACAAATACACGATGTTTTTCATGTGTCGTTGTTACGGAGATACGAGCCAGACCCTTCTCATGTCATAGATTGGCAACCATTAGAAATCAGTGATGATATCTCGTATGTTGAGCAGCCAATTCAGATATTAGATAAGAGAGAAAGGGTTTTACAAAACAAAGTGATTCCTCTGGTAAAGATTCAATGGAGACATCATGACACTAAAGAAGCCACCTGGGAGGAGTCAGATATGAAAGAGCAATATCCTCACCTCTTCACTGACTAAGGTATAATCTCTTTTTACATATCGAGGATGAAATCTTTTATTAAGGGGGGGAGGATGTAAAGACCCATTGTAGCATTAATGAGACTCAATAAGACCCTAGTACAGAGAATTTTAGAAAGTATCTGTAACTCTATAGTACTTTACCAGGTTTTAGGTGCATTACAAAACCTAGTACATACGTGTTGGGATGCGGGGAGCCAAATCTGTTAAGAATTTGACTGAACAGACTGCGTCACGATCTCCAGCTCGTCAAATTACCCTAAGATGGGTATATTCACAATTCCTGTTAGGACTCTCAATAGAGCTCTATAGTATTTTTAGTCAAATTAGTAAATTTTGGTCAATTGTGGATAGTCAGTTGATGCGTAGATTTCTTGGATTTCGTGTCAACCTAATCAAATGCCGAGAATGTCAAATCATCAAGTTAATCAACCCGGTCAAATTGAACCAATCCAATCAATAATCGGATGGGTGTGGAAACCATAATCGTAACTTGATCATGAGTAAGTATTAAATGCTATATGATAACAAATTTAAAAAAAAAAAAAAAAAAATTGGAAATTTTAGTCCCACATTGGCTGGGACAAAAAAAATCCGGTTTTGAACTTCTATAAATAAACCCCAATACCTTAGTTTTTAAATTACTTTTGGGTAATTGCGATCTAGCCCCCGGGTAAGATATAATTGCAAATACACCCCTTTTTCTAGAAGAAATTCTAGAAAAATCCTGGGAATTCCTAAAAATCTTCAGGAGGTCCCTCGAAAATAAAATTTTAGTGGGGCCCACTGCCTCGAGATACGTGCTGCCTCAAGATACGTGCAACACGAAGTTCGAGGATTCTGATTTTAGCGATTTTCGGGTAAGTGATTAATTAATTATTTTAATTATTTAATTAATTATTTATTTATTTAATTAGTTATTTATTTATTTATTAAATTATTCAGTTGATTAATTAATGATTTACTTATCTAATTAATTAAGTAAGTATTTACTTAAATATTTAATTATTTATCAATGTTAATTGTATTTTGGAAAATAGTAGAAAATTCATAAAATATTCTAGAAAATTCTAGAAAAGTCCTAGAAAATTCTATAAATTTGGGAAAAATGTTTGAAAATTTTATTCTTATTATCTTCTAAATTTAATAAAGAAAATTATGATATAAGTTGTTTTACTTACACAGTATTAATTTTGCGATTATGAAAAGGTATTGGTTTAGGTTATTGGGAACTCTTCTAATACACACATCAGTCTGAATATGAATTCTATAAGTACTAGGTTTAAATTATTTATATTATGTATACGTACCTAAGTGAATTAGAAGGGTTGGCTAATTCTTGATAGACTTTATATCTATGTGTTCTCTAGCAACATGGGTAGCTGTGAGAACTATAGACACTAGGGTTTATTATAGAATTCCGATTTCTTTTTAGGATCTTGTTGATGCATGTTTACTGAGAGTAGCAGAGGGTTACAGGGTAATTGCCTGATAGGCATAGGACGCGAGGGTATGAGTAACTCTGCCCTGAACTTGTCTTTGGATCCTTAGAAAGTTTGCAGTCGTCAGCCGCTTGGGTCAGCGTTCACCATTTCACCCACATACCTGGCTATGTTTCACTATTAGCCGTGGCCTAACAGCGACCTGAGCCGGAAACGTGGGGTACAGCGTCTAACCCACGCCAGATGAGCTAAAAGGGTGTTACCGGCAGCTCCCAGGCCGGAAAATCAGGACAGGTTGAAGACCGCTTGGCCAGCGTAGAAAGGCAAACGATGCATTCCACATCGGTGAATACACATTTGAATAATACCATGACCGGGGTTGTATACCGGCAGTAACCTAATGAGATTCTCTATATTCTGCATCACCTATTTAGATTATTAATTATACTTGTAGATTGGAGAATGTTAGCATATTTTGAGTTTTGGATTATACATTGTTCTATTTTGATTTAAGATTCTATTTGTTTTAAATGGTTTTAACTGATGAAAATGTATAAAAGTATTACTGCTATTTTCCTGGTTATTCGGTTGTTTTACACCTATTTTATTAGTCTAGTTCACTTACTGGGCTTTGGTTGAAAGCTCAAGATACGCACTTTTTTTTTTTTTTTTTTCAGCTTACCTAGTAGAGGACACCGAGTACCTTGTGGATCCTTTAGACGTGGACCCCTACCTGGAGTTTGCGAGTGCTAGCGAGGAGTTCATAGAGTAGCGGTATTCTATTTCTTTTTGGTGCTGAGGAGACGAGACGGAGCCGTCGTCGTTTTATTGTCTTTTCAGTCTCATCTTTTTGGGATGGCTGTATCTATGTATCAGGCTACACAGTTAAATACTATTATCACATTTTGTTTTGTCTATATTATGTTGATCATGTATATATGAGCAACAAGGTTGGTTTATTTTAGACTACTGTCTTTAATCATTTAATTGTTAATTAAGTAATTGGAATATAGATCTTAATGTATTGATTTAGTTCTGATATGCTTTGTATACTGGAGCTTGAAGTTATTTTAATAGCTTCGGATCCTGGTATTCGAATAGTTAGGGATCAGTTAGGTTACCCACTCACCCTCGATTCTAGTGTCGAGAATTGGGGCGTGACAGAAGTGTTCGGGGTGGGAGAGGTGGGGTGTTTGGACTCGATTGCGGCAAGCCTGTCTTGTAAAAAAGGGAAGTTCCCAACATCGTATTTGGGCCTCCTCTTGGGGCGAATTACAGATCCAAAAGCATATGGGACCCGGTCATTAAGCGTATCCAGAGGAGATTAGCCTCATGGAAGAAAATTTATCTCTCCAAGGGTGGGAGAATCACCTTGGTTAAGAGCACTCTCTCCAACTTGCCGATCTACTTCATGTCTCTTTTTTCTATCCCGGTCGGGATCGCCAAGAGGATGGAAAGCATTATCAGAACTTTCCTTTGGGATGATAAAGAAGACCATCACAAGTTTCATCTTGTTAAATGGTCAAGGATATGCAAGGCCAAAGAAGATGGTGGTTTGGGGGTCCGACAAATCAAGCTCATGAACAATGCTCTCCTGGGGAAGTGGCTTTGGAGATTTGGAGAGGAAAGAGAGAGCCTTTGGAGAAAGGTTATCTCAGCCAAGCAGGGTTCCGATCAGTTTGGGTGGGAGAGTAGAGCACTTCCTCCTCTTATGGTAAGGGCGTGTGGAAAGGTATCTCAAAGTTACTTGAGGTGATTAGGAATGGTAGTAGATTTAAAGTGGGCATAGGTAATAGAGTGAGATTTTGGGAAGACAGATGGTGCGGAGAAAATGCCCTTAAAAATGATTTCCCCTCGATTTACGACATATCGAATCGTAAAGGTGAATCGATCCGAGATATTGCTTCCTTTGACAGTGACACTTTATCCTGGGACTTGGGCTTAAGAAGGCGGATTGATGACTGGGAGATGGATTCTAGGGCAGCTTTACTCACGAAACTGGAAGGGATCAAGCTTTCGGATAGTGAAGAAGACAACAGATGGTGGATCAAGGATCCTAAAGGCAAGTTCTCTGTTAAATCTCTCTACTCTCTCCTCCAAGGCCCTAAACTTGCATCATTCCCAGCTAAGCGTATATGGAAGACTCCTATCCCCTCTAAAGTTACTTTTTTCACGTGGTGTGCGATGCTGGATAAGATCCTCTCAGTAGAGAATTTAAGGAAACGAGGTGTTCAGCTTCCTAGCAGATGTATCCTGTGCCGTGCAGACGAAGAAACCACCAACCATTTGCTTCTTCATTGTAGGGTTTCTAAGCAGATTTGGGAGTGCTTTTTGGGCCTCTTTGGCATGTCTTGGGTTTTCCCTAAGACGGTGTTCGATACTTTTGATGGCTGGTATTCCAATAGCCTTTCCGCTAGTGGGTGTACGATCTGGAGGATGGTTCCGTATGCCATTTGTTGGGAACTGTGGAAAGAAAGGAACAACCGAACTTTTGAAGATAAGGAGAAGGAGTTAGAGGAGATCATTTTGAACATCAAAGCCACCTTGTTCTTTTGGGGATCAGTAATCCTAGCGCTTCAAGGATTTAGATTTGAAGATTATGTATTCGGGTGGGACTGCCTTTTGTCTTAGTTGCTAGTTGTTGGAGGTCTCTGTTTTGGTTTTGGGGGGCTTGCTGTTTTGTTGGCTCAGCCGTCCCTGGTTTAGCTGCTGTTTTGTTCCTCTTGGGGCTTTCTCAGCCCCCTTTTATTTAATATCTTTTTATATGATCAAAAAAAAAATGTATTGTATTTTGAACCATGGTGAGGCAGATTGGAAAGCTCTCTGCGAGATTCCTAAGGATTAATGTTCAGGGCCTCTTGTGGTTGAAGGAAATTGCAATGAATGCAGTTCGTTGGCAAAAGGCAATAAGGATAGCCTGTGGAGATTATGTTCATCATGTAAGGAAGTTGGTTAGAGGTTGGATGTTTATTTTTTGTCATACTGCATGGGATGCAAATGACGTGACCAGCTCCTTACTTAAAAGTATTACTGTAGATACTCCGTACAATTGTACATAGCCATCTTTCTTCGCTAATCATCTTTCAGTGATTCTTGACTTCTGATCGCCTGTCTGTCCAATACTCCTGCATCAGTCCTCAGATTACTGATTTGACCTATTTGTTTAGATTGTATCAATTTTCCATTCAAAATTAGTTTCAACTTTCAAGACCTTTAAAGGTTTAGCTCGAACTCTAGTTTAGTGATGTTTCCATGGTGATCCTGCTTGTTTTAATGTGTCTAATGCATGGCACTGTTTAAACATTTGCACACCAATCCTTTTCTTGACAAATAGGGCATACTTTTGTAATAAAGTAGTCTCTAAGTACTGGCTGGCAGTAAATTTACTTCGCAAGGCTTGGACGAAATCCTTCAATTTAGTGATACACAAAGCTGATTAACTTGTTATCCGATTAATGTCATGCTCCAACTGTCTTTTACTCTTTATATTTCCTTTTTGTAGGTGAAGGTACAGGCTTGCTTCGTCTCCATAGTACTTACCGTCATGATTTGAAAATATACAGCTCGGATGAGGGTCGTGTTCAGGTATTACCTATCTAGAGTAACATAAGAAGTCTAACTGTGTCTTGATATTGAAATCTCATCCATTTAGATACTTCTTGCTTCATCTTTATTCTTGTTTTGCCGGTATCCAAAATCTGCTAATGTTTGCCATTATGTGACATTCATTTAGTGTTCTTTGTTGGCAGATGTCTGCAGCTGCATTTGCCAAGGGCCTTCTCGATTTGGAGGGGCAATTAACCCCAATACTGGTTTGTAACTGCAAGTTCCTATAAAGAGTTTTGACTGCTCATTAATGCTCAATTTATATGTGACTTATTTGGATCATCTCTTTAAGGTTTCACTTGTGAGCAAAGACTCTTCTATGTTGGATGGACTAGACAATGCCAGCATTGAGATGGAAGAAGCTAAGGTTGGTCTTGCTCACTTAAGGGAAATTGCTATTATGTTATTACAATGTCATGTTAAAGATCGATATTTGATAAGAAATAGCCTGATTTCGACCTTTGAGTAGGACCGCAACTGATGAGTACAATTTTTTCTTGATTCGTTGAGACCTATCTCTAAAAGGCAAGGTTTAAAATTTCGTTTCGGAGTAATATCTCGGTCAAGTGAAAAACCGAGACAAACTCCGAAACGAAATATTGAAAAAATGGTGAAAAAACAAAAGTTTCGAAACATTCCCGAATCATTACGAAACATTTCAAAATATTTCCAAAATCATGAAATCATATTTTTTATTTATATTTTATTTTTTGAATGTCTCGGCAAAATAAACCGAAACATTCCGAAACGAAACGAAACATACGAAACATTTCGGTTTTCTTACGAAACGAAACGAAACATACGAAACATTCCGGAATTTTGAACCATGCTGAAAGGACATCATTTCTGTTATTGGACCAAGGTTTACTTCATGTAGGCCTTGCAGAACATGTACTATGGGACTTTACATGGTTTCAATGAATATGTAGAAAACCTTTGGTACTCATGACATTGATTTCTGTGCAGTTCTTCAAATTTTGGGGATCTCTCTATTACCTGGACACTTAAAAGTTGGATCCATACCCTTATTAGTTATTTAAACTTTTTTAGTAAATCTAGAGAATCCATAAAGATGCTCAAATAATTTTTTCACTTCTTTCTATATACGTACCATAATTTAATCGCTTCGTTACCTGGATTCCTTAAAGCTGGGTCCATACCCATATTGGTCTTTTATCTATATGATTATATCTATGTGAATTATGTCTGTCCAGATCTGAGATGTAGAGATTATTCCAAGACATGCAATATACATTCTTATCGTTCTTAAGGTTAACTTAGAAGCATACGTGCTTAAATACATTAAAATAATTATATCCAAATCTTCTTCATGGCCCCTACTAGCGATGAGCTATGATATGGTTCAATTTTTCACATATATAAGGTAACACAATAACAGAAAATCAAAGGCAAGTGCAATAGACCAGGGTTTAAAATTTCACTTAGACTCGACGTCTCATCTCAATCTTAGTCTTGACCAACCATGGTACGAAATTCCAACATATTTTGACATAAATTGTCATCTTCTCTTCTGTTCTCTTCTTCTTTCCAAATAACAAACCCTAGGTTTGAAACAAAATGACAAACCCTAGATTTGTAATATGATATTAGAGCATTAGTTCAGGGTTATTGTTCATCGGGTTTCTCCATCACAGCTGTTGTTTTTTGAATCTATGCCTGTTGCACCTGCTAGTTTGTGGTTTTAGGGTAGCCGAACTTGCTGGTTTGTGGTTGTAAGGCAGCCGCACCCCTTCAAAGGGGATTCTAGTGCTTCCACAGTCTATGAGGTTAATTATTTGATTGAGAAATAGTAGTTATACTATTATACTTTCTTTTCTATTCGGTGGTGGTATAAGGTCTGTGTAGACCTTTGGTGTGGGGTTGATTTGTGTAAATCAGCCACGGTAGTTGATTGTTGTGGTCATAATGTCTTAACACGGTAGTGTCTGTTGGAAAGTATGATGAATAGGCATTTTTATGCCCATTATTACGTGGGACCCACTATACAAATTTATCAAGTAAATGTCGGATCTTGATCTCCTCAACGAGATGATTTTAATGTATTGGGTCAAGCCTATACTTTCTCGGATGAATGTATATATCACTCTTTTATTCCCCTACTTGCAATGTTTCACCCACTTTTCTTTCACGACTTTGGAATAGTTCCACATTGGCTAGCTGGAGTCTTGGGAACTTATATAGAGAAGTTACTCCTTACAGACTTGTAAGCTTAAGTGAGTTAGTGGGTGGGATCGCACGCACGTGGGGGGCCATGGGAATCCATGGCCGTCCAAGAGGGATTTGGGTCCAGGACTCCAGAAATCCTTAGCGTGCACCTGCTGCCGTTGTGCATCCTACGCAAAACACATGTGCATACTCGCTCTGAGCTAGGCCGGGCTCGGGCTTGGGCCTTAATTGCCTATGTTTTTATGTTAGTGGCACCTCTTACTCTATTTATATCCCCTATCTCTACCTATTTTTCACACTCTTCTCTGCTATTTCTCTCCATCCATCTTCTGAGAATTTTTCACTACAACACTATGCAGCCATTAACGGTGTTACAGAATTTACTGTTTTACAAGTTTTCTACTCCTTGGAGAGCATTACTTTCATCAAGTTCGTTGTTCAAATAGGAGTACCCCTTTGGCAAGTTGGTTGTTGTATCATGGAAAGCGAACTCTTGCAAAACTGGGGTACCGTAGTAGGGGCTAATCTTCACTTTAGGACAGTGTGCCTGCACATGCCTCAACCTATCGTTCAGATAAGTGTTATACTATTTTAAAATACAACTGATAGAAGAGGGGTAAATCCTGATCTGTACTAAATCAGGATGGATTCCTCCAAGGGAAGATCAGAAACTTGTAGGGGTAAAAGAACGTTCTTACAAGGAGGTGGCTGGGTTACAAGTGCTTCCAAGAGGTGGCGGGTGTACGGTGGTTATGAGGGGTTCAGGGAAATATATAGAACCTGATAGAAGAGGGGTGGCCAAGAGGGAGAACTATTTAAAATGATGTCTGTTAGGCAGATGGGAGGGAGAGCCTGACGACATTGTAGCTGTACAGAGATGGGTGGAGAAATGGTGGAAAGTTCTGGCCGGGGTTGGCATCAGAAGTATGAGCAGAGGCTTAAATCTGTTCATTTTTCCCTCAGAGAATGAGGAGACGAGGGTACTCAGGGAAGGGAAAAGGCCGAAAGGTGATGCTTTCCTGTACCTTGACATATGGAGTAGAAAAGCAGGATGCATTGTTTCTTTTGTTAAGGAAGACATCAGTTGGGTGAGGTTTTATGGTTTTCCTTTGCATCTATGGGGTACATCAGCTTTTCAATCCTTAGGTGATATGTGTGGGGGGTTCCTTGCTGTGGATAAACGAACGGAGTCTCTGTCTGTGAGAAGCCAGGTTAAATCAGGCAAACTGTTTCCCTCATAAGTGAACTTTCTATTTGAAGGTTGCGTTTATATAGTCCAGCTTTGGCCAAAAGTAGCTCCGTCGATGATCACAACTCTAGCTGATACCAAAGCTTCTGCGCAGGTCGGTTGGGCTACTGTAGGAAACTCTATGCTTGCTCGTAAGTTTGATGAAGGGGATTTCAGGTGACATGGCGGTTCTCATGTTAGGGAGTTCCATACGCCGGAGAGAGAAGATGACGTGGTGTGGAACAAGCTTCGGGATCGACGTGGCAGGAATGAGCTTAATGACATGGACAACGGTATGATGGCTCTTTCCCATCCCCGTAAGACTCATGAACCAGAGAACTCCAAGGTGGCACTCAGGTGCTGCAACCATGGTTCAAAATTTCGGAATGTTTTGTAAGAAAACCGAAATGTTCCGTTTCGTTTTGAATGTTTCGCCGGGACAATCCGAAACAATCCAAAAAATAAAATATAAATAAAAAATATGATTTCATGATTTTGGGAAATATTTCGAAATGTTTCGGAATGTTTCGCCATGATTCGGGAATACTTTGAAAATTTCATTTTTTCACCATTTTTTCAATGTTTCGTGAATGTTTCGTTTCATTTCGGAGTTTGTCTCGGTTTTTCACTTGACCGAGATATTACTCCGAAACGAAATTTTAAACCTTGGCTGCAACAAAGAGCAGATGGCTTGGACGCATGTCGGATTCTCTTCGTTCATTGTGTTCCTACGCACGGGGTAGGGACATGCGTCATGAGGATAGCGGCGTCGAGGATGGCTGGAGAGTGATCCTTCAATACAGAGGCAGCGTGCTCGACAGATGGGTGGTCGGGCCATGCACCCCAATTTTTATTGTTGGTATAAAAGGATGGGCGGAGCGCCAATTTCAGTGTTAGTGCTGAATACCGAAGAATCCATGGCATGAGAGGCACGAAATTTGGGCGTAGGCATCGAGAAGGTGTAGAGGCACTTTATCTAGGCGGTGTGAACAATCCCCCTGGTATTCGTATTCGTATTCGGGATTCGGTCGTGCCTAATCGTACCGTCGAGAGTACAAGGGACAATAATGTCATTTTAGGCAAAGGCAAAGGGCTTCGCAAGGAAATTTCTTCCCCTTCATCGTTTAGTAGCTCTTTTGTTACTAGATGACATGGAGTCGACTCTAATACTCATTATTTAAGAGGGGAATGCTCCTCGGGCATGGAAGTTCTTGCGTCTTCGGTTGCTACTACTTCAGCGGGGGAGTCAAAGTAGACGTATGTTGAGGAAGTCTGTCACGGGAGTATGGAAGGAGGGGAAGAGGATGCTGAGAAGGAAGGGGACAGTGCATGCCCTTCATCATCACCTATGGTCATTGGGGATCAGGGCATCAACCTTACGGCTAAGGTATGTGATCCAGTACGCTTTACCGATCCACCCTTTCGCTCCAATCCTTTCTCATCCGCTCTCTAATTTGAGACCTGTGGAGGATAATACTGATCTCAGTAGCATGAAGGATAGTTGTATAGCTGCTGAGGTTGGTAGTTTATTTGAAAGTTCTACTGATCAAGCTTTTGCGTTGAGCACCAAGCCGGCCATTTCTTACATGAGACGAATAAAGGAAGGGGGTAAAAGGGTAACCTAGGCTGATAAAGCTGAACTCGAGTAGCATATCAACAGTGAGGAGCTGGAGGCGGAGAGTATGTATGACTTGGAAAATTTGAACTTTGGAGAAATTGTTTGCCATTCAAGGCCTGAGGAGGTAGAGGAGAGTAGGCCGATCAATGGATAGTTGAAAAATCAAATCTGATCCGAATCCATATTCAAAAAATCGATATTATCCGAAATTTTCGGATATCAAATTCGAATTCGGACGTGTTTTTACTATTCGAATAAAATTCAGATACGAATTCGGATATTGGCATATCCACATCGAAAATGTCCGTTCTGATTACTAAAATAGGGCCATTTTGGTCTTTTCGGCTAGTGGGTATATAATACCCTATTCTCATTTCAAACGACTCCTAACCCTAACCCTCATCTCTTTCTCTCTTGAGTCGTCATTCTATTCCTAACCCTAACCCTCCTCACTCTCTCTCTCGAAGACGTTGTAGAATCATGAACCGACGACACTGAGATTATTCAAGGGATCAATTGAGGAGATGTGTTTCCTGGGTTGAGGAGTTAGATCAGATTGCGAAGAAAAAAGTTGGGTTTGAGGTGGTGAAGATGAAGGATCTAACGAAGCCACCTGTAAAACCCTCGTGGCCGAGGTTGAAGATGGGGAGGATCGCGTACTGGAGGAGTTAGATCAAATTGCTTCCAAGGGCATTGTTGATGTTCATGCAATGCTCATGACTACCGATTATCTCACCAGATGCAGAGTCTGGGATCTTCACTTTGATGCACATGATCATCTATAGAAAACCAAAATCGTAGGTACTCTCCACTCTTCTCTCTAATTATTTGGTTTATGTTTTTTTTAGGGTTTTAATTATTATGATCATTTGGTTCTAGTTTTTGGGGTTAATTTCAGATAACATTCTAATCCGATTTGCTTATCGGGCAAATCGAATATGAATTTGAATAGCAGTTTGGAATATCCGTCAGATTCGAACTCGAATTCTGATATTGGTTATTTTTTTCGAATACGAATTCGAATATACATATATTCGGTTCAATAGATCCGTTGACAGGCCTAGAGGAGAGTACTCAAGGAGTAGAAGAATGTTTTGATAGTCATGGGGTGTCTGGATGGGTGTTGGATAAGGTGATGGGGTTTGGACAGTTCTTTGGTCTGTCCTATCAGGGGCACGAAGAGGAGGTTATGGCGTTGTTTGGAGCTATTGAGATGGATCAATTGAACCAACTCCAGGACGTTGGAGGAGAGCAACCCCTGGCTATTTCAGGGGGTCAAGGTGATCCCTCTTAGTCTCCGAAGGAAGGTACGACTATGGCAGAGGTGAGCCAGTTGTTGGGAGGAGTAGAGGGAGTTGTTTCTGGGTCGCTAATCACAGAGGAGAATATGGCTATAGTGTGTGCACCCCTTGATAGAAGACAACAGAAACTATCCAGAGAGATCAATAACCTAGCGGCCTCCAAACATTTGGTAGAGGGGCTTGGGGGGGAGAGACAGCAGGAGGAAGGGGAGGGGTATGGGGCTCTGATTTCAGTCTTGTCATGGATATAAATCTTCGTTCTTGGAATGTCAGGGGGTTGGGTAGGAGAGAAAGGAGGGGGGTTTGCAATAATTTGATTTCTCATTGGAAGGTTGATGTGGCTGTGATTCAGGAGTTGAAGACGGGGATTATGATTGATGGGGTGGTGGAAGAAATTTGGGGCAATAGAGATTGTAGTAGGCTCTCTTTGCCTGCGAAAGGATCAGCGGGGGGCATCCTTCTATTATGGAATCAATCTAAGGTTACTGTAGAGGATTCTTTTGTTGGGGATTTTTCAATCTCAGTCGTTTGTAGGAATCTTGGGGATAAGAAGCAGTGGGTATTCTCAGGGGTGTATGGTCCTTCTAAAGCTGTTGTTAGAGTTGATTTTGGAAGGAGCTGGATTCTATCAGGGAGAAGTGGGCTCTACCTTGGTGTATTGGAGGATGTTATTAGGTTCTCCCAGGAGAAGAAAGGTGGAAGTGCGCTCACTAGAAGTATGAAGGAGTTCGATAATGTGGTTGATAGGCACAATTTGATTGACCTTCCTTTTAAAGGAGGTAACTTTACCTGGTCTAACCTTCAGTTTAGACCTACGATGTCGAGACTGGACAGATTCTTGGTGACTGATGGTTGGGTGAGGTTGTGCTCTGATTTGTCCCAAGTCATCCTTCCTAAACCAACTTCAGATCATAATCCAGTCTTGTTTTCTAGTGGTAGCATTGCTAGGCATTCGAGAACATGTGGCTTCAAGACCCTAACTTCGTGAATATGATCGGGGAATGGTAGGAGTCCTTCCATTTCCAAGGGAAGGCTGGTTATGTGTTTAGAAGTAAGCTGAAGGCTTTGAAGGGGAATCTTAAAAAATGGAACCTTAATGTTTTGGGGCGGGTGGACAAGAAGATAGGGGAGCTCTTGGAAGAAATTGCCGCTCTTGATAGCCTGGAAGAAAATGGTGTGCGGTCAGAAGAGGAAGGAGGAGAGTCGAGGCTAAAAGAGAGTATCTCCATGGGTTCATTTGGATGAGATAAGTTGGCGCCAAAAGTCCAGGGTGAGATGATTGAAAAAATGTGACAGCAACACAAAGTTTTTCCACCAGATTGCAAATGCTAGAAGGAGAAGTAATCGATCTCTTGCCTAAAGGTTGGAGATGAGATGGTGGTGGATGATGCAGTGATTAGAAGGAATATTGTGCAGTTTTACTCCAGATTGTATACTGAGCCTGAGAGCTTTAGGCCTACAATGGAGGGCTTGCATTTCGATTGCATTAGTCGAGAGCAGCGGGAGAGGTTGGATGAGACCAATATTGGAAGACGAAGTGTTGGAGGCTATTCAAGGGCTTAGTGATGATCGGGCCCCTGGACCCGATGGATTTACTTTGGCTTTCTAATCATGATATCTAATCACGAAACCAAGCATTAAACTATCGAAGATGGGTTTAATGGCGATTTACTTGCCTGAAGATGCTAGTTCGACAACTGGAGAGAGAGTAATCCACCATAGCTCCAAGGGTTTTCCAAACCCTAGATCTAGAGAGAAAAGAGAAAGTACGAGGGAGAGTTTTTATTGTTTTTCTAAGGTAGGGAAATGTCATTTTCGTTACTTTCAGATGGGTTAATATGCGGAGGCTCAAAAAGCCCTAAATCAAGTCAAATATGGGTCGGGAATGGGCCGAAGGCCCATAAATATCAATTGGGCTTCAAATAACGTCATTTTTAGGCCCAAAAGGTTTCTAAATTGGCCCTAAAGGCCCATCCAACAAATATAACCCAACCAACATGCAACCAAGCATCAATACCAAATATAAATAAATAGATAAATAAAACCAAGGCATTACAATATTAGCATGTAAATACCAATACCGATATCATCAACTAAAAATATAAAAGAATTAATCGTGATTGTCGTACTTAAGAATCTTAAGATTTAAATTCTATAATATTATGCATGTGCTGAACATGTTTCTTTGGCATTGTCTAATGTAATTTTTCCATCAAATATGAGTGTTGTTTAAATTCCTTGCAGAAGTAGATTCTTTGTAAGGTGCCAATATACTATGTAGGAAGGAGAACCCTGTGGTTATGACCTTCTAAGGACGTAGAGCAGTTGGTTTTTTGCTTTTATGTACTTAATTGACATAATTATGAACTTCTAAATGTGTAAGTATAGTTTTTTTTTTTACTCTCAGAGTCTTAGATACTTGTACGGACACGTTCTTAATGCCATTGATTTTGTTTTAATTATTACTCCAAATGGTTATTTTTGTAGTATCATGACTTATGTGTGTTTCAGGCTTGCTTTATGATTTCAATGCATATTTTCCACAAAAAAAAATTAGAATATGTTCACATGTTTCAAAATATTTCGATGCAATATTTCCATTTCCAAGCTGACCAAATAACCATTACAATTGAAATTTAAAACCACGCAACCAACTCACTTTTATGTTTAACAGCAGCTCAGCCAGGACGCCTCATCTTAGCCATCTCATCTTGGCCTCGGCCCTGCTTGAGTCAAGTCCCAGACTAATAAGTTCTGAAATCTTGAAGCAACATTTCAATTATGCTATCAATAGCCTTACATGGATGTGAACAGAATGGGATGATTGGTTGTTCCCAAACATGCTGTATGCAGATTTAAAAAAAAAAAAAAAAAGGATAAATTAGAGATTTAGGGATGGGTCTAGATTTGAGTTTGTTTTTAGAACTTTAGCATGCCATTCTAGTCTTCCCTTGATCTAACAGGGAAAATATTTCCATTGCAGGCTAGGTTGAATGAGATCATAACCTCTGATGCAAAGGCATTCTATAGCAATGGATCTGCTGAATTTCCTTGGATGGTTGATGGTGCTGGACTGCCTTCTAATGCTTCTCAATTTCTACAAACTTTGGTGATTGCACTGTTCATTTAGATAGTTTTGGGTTTATATTTTTCTTCAGCTATAAATTTAATATCTTCTAAGCATTCTACTTATCTTAGTCTGTGACTTTATGCACTTTCTTCCAGACATGAGTTATTATTATGTTACTACAATTTATGAACACTCAAACTTTGTAGCCAACCCCATATCATTTGGATAAGACTTATGATGATGATGATGATGATGATGAGTTGTGAATCCTCATTTCTGCTTTGTTTCCATGTAAACCTTTACATAACCACGTATAGTCGCTTTAGTTCTTTAATGTCCCGTCCAACTTTTTTTACCTTGCATTATAATTATTTTATTTACATCCCTGTGCATAGATGTCCGTCAACCATGATTAATCTCCTTTCTCTGTTGTTATGGAAGCAAGGGTTAAAACATAAATATTCGTCTGGACTCTGAGAACCATGTGAGTTTTGATCTATGTTTATGTAAAATAAGGTGTGGATTCAATAGGGGTTTTATACGCATCTAGAACTTTTTCACTGAAAGACTAAAAATGGAGATTTGAGCCCAAAAACTTCTACTATTGGCTCCCATGTTTTCCCCCTGTTCATGCATGTACGTTATATACTTTTTCCTTGAGTTCTCTTTCATTGATTGTTGTGTTTTGCATCATAAATGTATCCATATGGATGTTTGTATTTTTTCTTGCTTACCTTATTATTCCCGCTGCTCGTTGGTTATTATTTCACCTTTAAATTTTCAAATTTTGACAAGATATGTGGTTCCTTGTGCAGTAGAAAATAGGAAATCGTTTCTTATTTATTTATTGGCTTTCTCTTGCTGACAATCATACTTCTCGTGAATAGGTCAAATTGACTAAGAAAGTCACTGCACAAGTGAAACTACTTGCTAAAGATGAGGACGAGAAACTTGCAAAGACAAGCTCATATGCGATGCTTCCTCCATATGACCAAGCAAAGGCCCTTGGGAAAACAAATATCGATGTTGGTCGTATAGCTGCTGGATTACCTTGTGGCAGCGAGGGCTTCCTTTTGATGTTTGCTCGCTGGAAAAAGCTTGAGAAAGACTTGTATAATGAACGCAAGGAGTAAGTACTTACATTCATCTAGTTAATCCAAATTGCTGTGCTAGGAATGTGATCTTGATAGATGTTCTTTTGCTGGCTGCTTCAAAATTCTCTCCACGCTTTCCTGTTTTTAGAAATGATTGAAGTTTTCATGATTGACCAGTAACTCCACTGACATGATGAATTTATGTGCAGACGGTTTGATATAACACAAATTCCAGATGTTTATGATTCTTGCAAGTAAGACACTAGACTTGTATGCATACACATTATTTAAAAATAACGCCATCCATATTATACATTGTATGTATTGTGTAATAAACCAAGAAACATTCCTTAGTTGCCACATTTTTAAGTTCTGAATTTGCATCTGAACTAGAGATCTACATTACTGTCTACCAATCATGAAGTCAGACATTCTTGTGCCTACAATAAATCATTAGATCTGTTATTGACCTTGTATCACTTTTGAGGGAATTCAATATGATCGGCATGTGATCATTTCTAGATATAACGGCTGCATGAAGATCCATTATTTCCTCATTTCATTCAAATGGATTTGATTTTTTTTTTTTTGGCAAATATATCACAATAATGAGCCAATGAAGATCTTTTTGTCAGTTGATGTCGGTTGATCTTGTAGCTCAATCTGAATGGTCCTTTATAACAACCATGTCACTGGTTTGATCCCAACTAACCTACGATATAAATGTAGACACAAATACGTAAATATATGTACGTACATACATATATGTTGTTGGTCAATGCAGAAGGATATGGTAGTTCTGGACTTAAAAGCATGAGGACTTACAAACTTGTGATTTAAATTTGTATTTGTTCCTTCATAACCTGAAAGATGAATCCTCTAGTTTCAACTGTAGCTATACTGCCTATACATCCTATACTACGTATGTTTAGACATATTTTACATGTATTACGGTAGCCTTTATAAATACCTCTCAAGTTGAGGGGTATACTTGTCCATGTAAGTTTCTCCATATAAATAAGAATTATGGAGTCATGTGAGGTAAGCAGGACATCCTTCTCTTCTTTCTCTCTTCTCCATCTTCTACCTTTGAAACCCTAAACCTAATCCTAACCCTAAATCTCCATTGAAACTTGGTGTCAGAGCCAACTTCAAGAGTTCCTGAAGGAGAATAGATCAGAGAGCAACCAGGTGAGTGCTGACTGCATGATGGTGCCATTAGGGCCGTACGGCTGACGTCAACAGTCGTACGGACAAGGTGGATCTATTGATTTGAGACTCCTCCATTCGGTAGAAAATGATTTTTACAACTTTTTGGTATTTGTTTTTAGAATTTTCGGGTTGATTTGGATGGTGTTTTGCTCAATCTTCTCTGAAAATTGTGTAAAATTAGTTTTCAAACCAGCTTGATTATCTGATCCTTAAGGGGTTTCTTTGGGGGATTTGCTGCTTGTTTCTAATCCCATTCATAATTACCTTTGACAGTACAGTCTCCTTGAGATGCATGAAAGATCTCATGGTATAATTGACAAACGTGAGCATCATTCTTGGCACGTGCATAAATCTCAGATAAGGCAGCCCATAAACCATCCACAGAGTCATGATACATGAACATCCTATAATTTGTTGTTCTATGGAGTTGAACAGCCAACCAAGCACAGTGCAGTTATCCACCTCCCATTGAGCATATTTAGCATCTTTAACATCAGGTTTAGGAATCGTTCCATGAAGAAGACCAATCTTACCACGGCTTCCTAAATATAATCTCACAGAACTAGATCACGATTGAAAATTTGTACCATATAATCTTTCGCTAGTAATGCGTTTGATTATTAGATTTTGAATCCATCTCAAAAAACAAATCAACAATGATAATTGCAGATAAATAAAGGAGTGGGAACGAACATCCACTCAGAACTCAGAAGAAAGTATAGAATATACCCATTAATCGAACATATCTACAACTTGAATCTTCCAACCATAGCTGTAGTTGCAGTTACATGGGCCTACAACAGACTAAAAGCACTCGAAGGATATCTGATCAATGTTGTAGCAACAAAAGAAACCCTAGTAGGTGCGCAACATCAAACTAGGGCCCATAAAGGGGTGCGGCAATAGTAAAATACCCCTCAATGGGGCTCGGCAGCAGTTGAAACCCCTTCTATGGGGTTTAGCAGGTTTAGGACAGCAATAGAAACCCTCTCTAGGGTTCAAAAAGTGTAGTGAGGTCCCCAAAGGGTACGACATCAGTAAAAGGTACCTTATTGGGGTACGGCATGGTAGGGGCACCCTAGGGGTGCGGCAGCCTTATAAATGCACCCCTGGACTTGTAGTAGATGCAAAAGGGTTTTAGAGAGAAACCCTAGGTTAATGCGCGAAACCCTAGTTGGCTAGGATTTGGCTCTGATACCAAGAAGAAAGAGAGAATGGAGAGAAAGAAACCAAAATTGCTATAGCCCTAAAATGGGTTGTGCCTCTTTTTTGTTATTAATTTAAGTGAAAGGACAATAATGCCCTTAAGTACAATAAGTGACAAACTCTCAAGAGACATCTCATTCTCTTGTGTACCAAGGATAACAAATGAGAAGGCGGCATTCTAGTAAAAGATGTCACTAGAGTCTATGTTCATCCCATGTAACTTGGCGTTTGTAATATGTTTTTTTTTGTTGCCTTCATTTCTTTTGTCGCCTTTCCTTATTTGTGCTCTCTATCTCTTTTATATACATGTTAATTTTGACATTCTAAGTGGGGCCGACATAGAGATCAATTCATGAGTGATTTTTGGTGAGGATGACTCCTCGCCATGAATATTGTCCTCACACAGACCATTCTAAAACCCTATCAAACGAAGACATAGTTAACGCTGAAATAAGTAGTCCAATTTTTTTCAACTGGTAATGCATTTTTAATTGGCCTAGATATGTCAGAATGAGCATCTCACTGAAAATCAACCCTTGACTCATCTCTATGCGGACCCCTCATTGGCATGTCAAAATCTCCCAATGTACACACGCAAAAACACACTTGTGAGAATGCCTTACTCGAGCTTGTATTGATTCACATTACTTTGGGCAAAACAGATGGACGAGTACAAAGTCAAGTATTTCCTTTTGCGCACCCAAAATTTATCTGTGTTTTAGAATTATCCTACATAAATCAAACACCGTTCAACAATTATTTATCACTAGAGCAGTTTTTACTTATCATATGCAATTTCAGGTGTACACCTATTTGAACTTCCCTGTTCGTTTATTTAATTTCTTCCCTTAGTCTGTGGCATGCAATGAATTAGAGTTCGAGTTCATTTGACTGTCGTTATTCTAAAATCTCTGACAATGTGCTATTTTAAGGACCTTTTGTTAATTTAGGACATGCTTGGTCTAGTTTGATTTGTGTGTTGACTTGTTCTATGTTGTGCTTATATTTGCTATTTTGGGGTATCACTTGACAGATATGATCTCTTGCACAATGCGCATCTTAATCTAGATGGATTGGATGAGCTCTTCAAAGTTGCTCAGGTATTAAGAATCAATTCCTATAATTCTATTTTGGTACTATGTTTAGAGGAAAATAACAACTGTAAAGTTGGAGAAGTGGAGAGAAGAAGATAAAAGATGAGAGAAAATAAAGAGAGTCGAACTTAGCTAGTAGGCCTCCTCATATGTGTATATATTTCACTTTAGTACATAAAAATATAAAATAATGTAAAAAGATCGTAATACTCCTAAGAGAAAAACACACTAACACTCCCCTCAAGCTAGAGCATAGAGATCATGCATGCCCAACTTGTTACATAATAGAGTAAATGGCTAGCTTAATGCCTTGGTAAACACATCACTAAGTTGATCTGCTGGTTTAATATACGGAGTAGCGATTGTCTTACCAAGAACCATATCCCTAACAAAGTCGTAGTCAATTTTTATGTGTTTAGTTCTCTCATGAAACACTATTACTAGCAATAAAAGTAGCAACCTAATTATCGCATTGCATCCACATAGGAGTAGGAATCTCAAAACCCGTCTCTTAAAGAAAAGATTTCACCTACATCATCGCGCATGCAATATGAGCCATAGTCTTGTACACTGTCTCTATATTGGATCTAGCAATCACATTTTGCTTTTTACTCCATGTGACCAGGTTACCACCCACAAATGTACAATACCTAGAAGTGGACCTTTTATCATAAAGATTTCCAGCTCAATCTACATCAGAAAAAACCTGTAACACTTAGGGTGTGGATGGTCAATATAATAGACCTTACCTGATGCACCCTTCAAGTACCTCAAAAAAATACGACACACAACATCCCAATGTGGTTGGTGCAGAACATGCATAAATTGATTCATAACCCCAATCGCAAACATATACTTGACAAGTCACAATGAGATAAATCAGCTTCCCAACCAGCCTCTTGACCGACCTGGATAACTATACAATTCCTCATGTTCACCATTGAGCTTGAGAGTAGAATCCATAGGAGTATCAACTGGCTTAGATCTACTCTAACGGGTCTGTGACTTACATCCTCTGTGAGAGACTAACACCCCCCTTGGATCTTGCCACCTCAATGTCAAGAAAATATCAAAGATAACCAAGATCCTTGGTTTGAAAATGCTAGCTCAAGTAAGATTTCAGGTCAACAACCCCATTATTCACTTCTTATGATAATAATAATATCACCAGAATAATAACTCCAGAAACTGTACGACGAAATAACATGATCAGAATAAGCTTCACTTGAAGCCATAACGTAACACAACTGCACTGAACTTATCAAACCAAGCCCGTGGAGACTGCTTCATCCCATAAATAGCCTTCCTCAACTTGCACACCTTGTCAAATTGTCCACTAACAACATATCCAGAGGTTTGCTTCATATACACCTGTTCTTGCAAATCACCATGCAAGAAGGCATTTTTAATGTCCAACTGATGCAAGAGCCAATGCCAGATACAACCACATAAAAAAGAACCCTAACAAAGTTTAGGCAAGCAACAGGGGAAAACATCTCAAAGTAAGGTAAGGTAGTCATCATTCATATCATGTTTCTATCCAGAATAAGATAAGGCATGTTGATAGGATTGGGCATGAAAACAACAGAAAGGGACCAAGCAAAATCATGGAATAATGAAGACACATGATGAAATGACACAATTAAAAATTGGATGTTAGAGTGCAAGAATGAATACCTTTACGCAAAGCAATGGATAAATCGGTAGAAAGATCCTCAAGCGACGAAGATTATTGAGGAGCAGGCACTGCAACAATGGTTGGTGTAGATAGTTGAATTAGTAATTTAGGGTTAGGGGTAGGTTTAGGTTTAGGAAAAAAAGGAGAGAAGAGAGAAGAGAGAGATGAGAGGAAAGGATGTCATGTGCTTAGGTCACAATGACTCCATAAATCTTATTTATGTAAGTCTCAAATACAAAAGACAAATATACCCCTCAAGGGGGTATTTACAGAACTACCCCCGATACATATAAAATACGTATATGATAACACTCCCCCTCAAGTTGATGCATAGATATCTCTCATGCCCAACTTGCACAAGCACTTATGGAGTTGCCAACTGGGAACTCCCTTCGTGAAAACATCTGCAACCTGCTCATTAGTCTTCACAAATGGGGTGCACACTACCCCAGAGATAATCTTCTCTCTAATGAAGTGTCGGTCCACCTCAATGTGTTTGGCACGATCATGCTAAACGGGATTGTGAGCAATGCTGATGGCGGCCTTGTTGTCACAATATAAGCTCACAGACCCTGAAACTGGGAAACCAAGTTCAGCAACCAACACTTCCAACCAAAGCATCTCACACAAGCCATGAGCCATTTCTCTGAATTCAGCCTTTGCATTAGATCTGGCGACAACGGGTTGCTTCTTACTTCTCCAAGTGACCAGATTGCCCCCAACAAAGGTGCAATATCCAGAAGTGGATCTCCGATCATCTTTGGCCCCTGCCCAGTCTGCATCGGTATAAGCCTCTATACGCATGTGGTCATTCTTCTCAAACAGAAGACCTCTACCAGGGGCTGACTTGAGATACCTCAAGATCCGATGTGTTGCCTCTAAATGAACACCTCTGGGTGAGTGCATATACCGACTGATCACACTCACTGCATAGGCAATGTCGGGTCGAGTTAGGGAGAGATAGATCAATCGCCCAACTAGTCTCTGAAAGCTCCCTACATCCTGTAGTAGCTCACCACTGGCATCTGTTAACTGGTGATTCTACTCTATAGGAGTTTCCACTGGTTTGGTACCCAACCTACCTGAGTCTTGTAACAAGTCTAAGACATACTTCCTCTGAGAGATGAAGATCCCCTGACTGGATCTTGCAACTTCGATACCTAGGAAGTATTTGAGAGGTCCTAGATCTTTGCTTTCAAACTCCTCCGCTAACTGAAGCTTCAGTTTGGCCACCTCTGCTGCATCATTCCCTGTGAGAATGATGTCATCAACATAAACAATGAGGGCAGTGGTGTTCTTCCCTTGATGCTTCACAAATAGGGTGTGATCGGCCTGACTTTGAGTGTAACCCAGCTTCTTCACTGCTAGGGTGAATCTCTCGAACCATGCCCTTGGAGATTGTTTAAGCCCATAGAGGGCTTTTTTCAGTCTACACACCTTGCTACTATATCCTAGTGGAGTGAATCCAGGAGGAGGCACCATGTAGACTTCTTCATGTAGGTCCCCATGAAGAAAAGCATTCTTCACATCTAGCTGATGCAAAGGCCACTCTTGGTTTGCTGCCACTGACAACAACACGCTGATGGAGTTCATCTTTGCCACAGGTGCAAAGGTCAAGGCATCATAGGAGACAAAGTGGCTCAGAGGATGCTGAGTGCAGCTTCTGACTCCTTTTCTTAAAGCAATGGGAAGATCAGAAGCATCAGTAGAAGGAGAAATGACAGGCATAGAAAGAGATGGAGGATTACCTGGATCCAAGGTAGGAACCACTGGTACTGGATCGGCTGTGGCTTTCTCCCTTCTGCTATAGACTTTGAGCTCCTTCTGAGCTCCAGGAGCACTATCAATCCCACTAGTAGTATGAGTAGGCGGAGAGCTCTCAAACTCTAAAGGAGGGGATAGGGATATAGCAGGAAGAGGAACAGTCCACATCTCTTCATTACGACTCTCCCCCTGAAGAAAGGTGGGGGAGAAAAAAGACAGCTCCTCACGAAAGGTGACATCCATGCAAACAAACTTCTTCCCAGAGGACGGATGATAACACTTGTATCCCTTGTGGGTAGAGGATTAACCAAGAAAGACGCACTTGAGTGCTTTAGGATCGAGTTTGGTGCGATGGGGACCCAGGATATGTACAAAGCATACACACCCAAAAAAGCGAGGAAGAATAGTCAATAGAGGAAAGCCAGGAACAAGGACTTGAATAGGAAACTGGAAATTGAGCACTCGAGATGGCATTCTGTTAGTCAAGTAGGCAGCCGTCGACACAGCATCCGACCAATAAGATTTGGGGACCTGAGAGCCAATCAAGAGAGACCGAGCTATCTTAGTCAAGTGCCGCATTTTCCTTTCAGCTACACCATTCTGTTGAGTGGTGTAGCTGCAGGAATTTTGGTGACAAATCCCATGGTCGCCACCCTAGTCAGTATGAAGAACCTTGATGGAGACACTATACTGGGTCTAGATCATCATATGAAAACTCTGAACGATGGAATGAACCTCATCTTTGGTTTTCATGAGATAGACCCATGTACACCTAGTATGATCATCAACAAAAGAAACAAAATAGCGGAAGCCAAAGATAGAAGTAGTGGGGGAAGGGCCCCATACATTAGAATGCACAATGTCAAAACAAGTAGAACTTCTATTACCTCTGGAGGGATAAGTCGATCTACAATGCTTGGAGAGCTCACGGGTCTCACAGTGTAAAGCAGAAAAAGAAATAGAAGTAAACAAACTAGGAAATAAAAGTTTCAAATACTGAAAAGAGACATGCCCCAGACGGGCATGCCAGCTCAAAACATCTATCCTACTACTACTACTAGCAGACGACTGTAGTGCTGTAGGCTCAAGAAGGCGTCCATCCAGAAGGTAGAGGCCATTAGCTTCATGTCCAGTGCCAATCGTCCTCCTCGTCTCTAGGTCCTGAAAGACACAAGAAGTAGGAGAAAAAGTGACACTACAGTTTAGGGTTTTAGTCAAAGCACTAACAGAAAGTAAATTAGAAGTAAATCTGGGAACATGCAAAACTGATGAAATAAGCAATTGGGGAGAGGGAATGATATTCAATTTCCCAGTCACAGAAGATAAGGTGTCATCAGCTATCTTCACCTTATCACGGCCAGAACAGATGGAATAAGTAGAAAATAAAGAAAACAGGCCCCTCATGTGTTCCGAAGCCCCTGAATCAACGATCCAAGTGGGGCTGGATGATGGGAGAGACACATGATGAGCAAGTCTAGTGTTACTTGATTGTGCAAAGGAGGTAGATGATGTAGCAGATGGACCATCAAGCTGCTTAAGCAATCGTCTAAGGTTAGCATACTCTGTGGCTGAAAACCACTAGGGGGCCCTTGTAATATCTTATATTCTACAGGGGGCCCTTGTAATATTATAAAACTTCACTTAATATATATATTGGGTGAAATTGTGTAGGCTATTTTAAGCTCTACACGATTTCTCCTCTTCCCCCAGTTCTCTTCTCCTCTCCTCTCTTCCATCTCTAACCCTAATCTCTTATCCTGGTTACGATCCAAGATTACAACAGAGTCATCCCCTTGACGACCAGCAAATTAATCACAATCAATAGATTAATCATCAGGAAAAAAGAATGGTGTACCCTCAAAGAATGTAACATTATCCCTAACGTAATAACGACGAGATGATGGACAGTAATATCTTATATTCTATAGGGGCCTTGTAATATTGTAGAACTTCACTTAATATATATATTGGGTGAAATCGTATAGGCTATTCTGTTGGATTCTATGTACAACCACGTGGGGGTGTTTTTAGTGGGTTGCGTTCCTCTACCCCACGTGGAGTTTATTCTCTATTGCCTATGGGTTAAGTGATGGGCCCATCCACTTAACCCACAATCTCCTTATTTAATGTTAGTGGGTTAAGTGGTGGGCCCCCACTTGACCCACATGATTCCTCCTTTACTTGTAGAAGGGGTTTCCCCTACTTATAAATATTACTTATGGGAGATTCAATATTCACTTCAATCTCCCAATTCTCTCACAAACCCTAATCTCTCATTCTCTCCCTAACCTCCATTATCTCGCTCTCCAATCTTTAGCATATTGGTGACAACCTCAAACGACATGGTATCAGAGCATGGTTACTCTAGGGCCAAAATCATTATCCCCTAGAGTTTCCACGAAGATCTTATATGTGGGTATCCGAAGTCCGGGCAAGTTTTGAGCAAATCGCAGAGGGTCCTCCTGCAAAGTTCTTGGATCTTTTCTGAAGCAAAGGAACCAGAGATCTATCATTCCTGGTGTATTGCCTGTTATCAGTCGTCAGAGATCCACTCTATCCCCATTCTTCAGGATTTTATCAGTTTTTTCGAAGAACCCGTATATCGAGATTTTTTGGGTTTTGATTTTCCTCGAGATCCGTTTTGGGCTCTCTACCCAAACCGCCCCTCTCATAGGGCCAGTAAGGTTCGACAGAAACTTATTTCAGAATTTTTGGATCATCGGATCTCCGGTTCCAAAAATCAGATCCCCGGCTCAGATTTCGGGTTTTTTATTTTCTTTAGATTCGTGCACTGCTTGGGCTCTCTACCCTAGCCGCATCTCCCTGTGGATTATCTGGGATCTACAGAGTCTCGTTTGAGAATTTTCTGATCGTCGGATCTCCGGTTCGAAAAATTGGATCCCGTACTCAGTTTTTGGGTTTTTTTCTACCTTGAGATTCGTGCGTTGTTTGGGCTTTCTACCCTAACCACACCTCCCTGTGGACTATCTGGGATCTACAGAGCTTGGTTTGGGATTTTTCTGATTGTCGGATCTCCGGTTTGAAAAATCACCCGGAGTTTTTGGCCCGGATCCGATTTTGCCTTTTTTGGGTTTTCTACTTTTTTGGAAACCAAGGTTCCCAGGGCACTTCTACCCTAGCCGCACCTCCCTTTAGGTTCTGCAGACCTTCTGTTCGTCAGTTGGTTATTTCCAGGCCTTCCGCTGCGATGAGTTCATCAAAGGTTTCATCAGCTGAGGATAGCACTCCATATCATGGTTCTCATGGAAACCACAACCCCCAATTATGCATCACTACGGTCAAGTTTGATGGGACCAACTATCTTGAGTGGAAGACATCGGCACTCATGTACATCGGGGGGCGTGGCTACAGTGAATACCTCACAGGAAAGACAGTCCAGCCTGCTGCCACAAACAAATCCCACCGGAAATGGAGAACCTTACAGTGATGTTTTGGCTTCTCCATTCGATGCAATCCTAAATCAGCATGGGGTTCATGTTCCTTCTTACAGCGAGGGAAATCTGAGATTCTGTTACCGAAACCTATTCCGAAGTTGGCAACTTTGCGAAGCTCTATGAGTTAGAGCAAGAGATTGCTTGTCTCAGACAAGGGGAGCTCAAGCTTGGTACCTATTATGCTTCCCTCCGAAGCAAATGGGAATAGATAGATCATTATCAGGACTACACCCTAGTTTGTGCTGCGGATGTGAAGTCTTTCCGTGCTATGGTTGAGCAGTCCTGAATATTCTAGTTCCTTTCCGGCCTTCATCCTAGCTTCGAGGTTGCCCGTGTTCAGATACTTAGTAGATCTCCCCCTACTTCATTGGCACAGGTCTATGCCTACATTCAAGGGGAGGATAGTCACCGCACTGCCATGCAGCTACACAGTGGTAGTGACTCATGATCGATTTGCCCTTGCTTCTACGTCTCAGAAGGGTCAGAAATCCTTCCAGAAGAAGACCGGTGATGACAGACGACGTCCCAAGTGTGATCACTGCAGCTGTCTAGGCCATGTGAAGGACACTTGTTGGGAGATGCATGGACGTCCACCGGGTCTGGGCCCAAATCCACGTCAACGATCTTCAGCAAGACAGGAGCCTCCTGCAGCACTTTCTGTGGCTCAGGACACTGCACCATCAGCACCCCCTACCACTAGGGATATGGACTCTTTTTCTCCCAATGATCTTGAGCAACTTCGTCGTATGATGGCCCAGCTCAATGGGCAAGCCTCCACTTCTGCCCAGACAGGTACTGGATCTGCTTTCTTTGTATCCACTGTTCCTTCTAGTCCCTCCTAGATCATCGATTCAGGGGCCTCAGATCATATGACTGGTATGTCTTCAATTTTCTTCAGTTATTCTATTTGTTCTGGTCTTGACAAGGTTAGGATAGCTGATGGCACCCTTTCCTCTGTTTCCAGGTTGGGCAATGTTCATGTCTCTTCAACACTAACCTTATCCTCGGTACTGCATGTTCCTCAGTTTACAGCTAATCTTTATCTGTCAGTAGCCTTACCAAGAATCTTAACTGTAGTATAGCCTTTTTTTCCTTCTCACTGTGTGTTTCAGGATCTGGAGTCAAGGCGGACGATTGGCAGTGGACGTGAGGAAGGTGGCTTGTACCTCCTGGATCGCTCAGTTTCCTCTTCAGCACATCAGTCCAGCATCGGTAGCAGTAGTCAAGTCAATAAAGACCAATTATTGCTTTGGCATAACCTGCTTGGTCATGTACCCGTGTCAGTTTTAAAGCGTGTCTTTCCTGCTTTCTCTTATCTTTGCGATGTTCCGTTCCACTGTGAAACTTGTGAACTCGTAAAGCATTGTCGCATTGTTTTTCCTCTTAGTGAAAATAAACGTACTATTCCTTTCAATATTGTGCATTCTGATGTGTGGGTTCCTGCCCCGGTGATGTCTTTATTTGGATTTCGATATTTTGTTACATTTGTTGATCATTTCAGTGGCTCTACCTGTGCATATCTTATGAAGTCGAAAGATGAGGTTTCTTCCAATTTTTAGACATTCCATAAGATGGTCACCACTCAGTTCAGTACCCCACTCAAAATTCTCTGATCTGATAATGGGGGTGAGTACCTAGACGGGAGCCTTAGAGATTACTTTGCCTCACATGGCATTGTACATCAAACTTCTTGTCCGTCGACTCCCCAACAAAATAGGAAAGCTGAAAGAAAAAATCGTCACCTTCTCGAGGTTGAGCGTGCCCTTCGTCTTGGGATGCAGGTTCCAAAATCTTTTTGGTCTGAATCCATCCTTCTGGCTGCGTATCTCATCAATCGCATGCCATCTCGTATTCTTGACTTTCAGACCCCTTTGTCTGTCCTGCATCCCCATAGTCCAGCCTTCATTAGTCCTCCCAAAGTCTTTGGGTGTATATGCTATGTGCATGTTTATTGTCACTCTCGTGACAAACTTGATGCACGGGCCTTGAGATGTATTTTCAAGGGGTACCCTTCCACTCAGAAGGGATACAAATGCCATCATCCGGGTTCACGTCGACGTTTCACATCTCTGGACGTCACCTTTGCTGAGCATGTTCCGTTCTTCGGCAGCAGGGTCTCTCTTCAGGGAGAGTGTGATATTGTGGACGAGAGCCCTGTCCCCATGCCGGTTCTTGTACCCATCTCCACTCCTGTGCCTATGGTCGAATCTGTGTCTACTATTGACAAGGACACTTCTACTACTACAGCGGCAGATGTGTGAGTTTATGCCAGATCCAGGAAGAAAGGACAAGTCACTGATTCTGTGCCTGCCAGTCTACCTTCGGATTCAGATCCAGGTATTATTTCTATCCCTGCTTTAGTTCATGAGTCCTCAGAGACTCCTACTCCAGAAGAGGATCTACCCATTACACTTCGTAAGGGTGTGCGCACTTGCACCGAGCACCGTATCTCTCACTTCGTTTCTTACCAGTCATTGTCTCCATCTTATCAGACATTTGTTAGCATTGTTTCGTCTGTTTCCTTGCCATCTACCATTGCAGATGCACTTAGTCACCCAAAGTGGAAAGGGGCTATGATAGATGAAATGCAGGCTCTTGAAAAAAACAAGACATGGGATCTTGTTTCTTTACCCAAGGGGAAGAAACCAATGGGGTGCAAGTGGGTCTTCACCGTGAAGCACAAGGCAGATGGTTCCATTGATAGGTACAAAGCTCGGCTAGTTGTCAAGGGGTTCACCCAGACCTATGGGATAGATTACCAGGAGACATTTGCACCTATAGCCAAAATGAACTCAATCAGGGTTCTACTGTCCTTAGCTACAAACAAGTCATGGCCTTTACATCAACTGGATGTAAATAACGCTTTTCTACATGGGGACCTAATAGAGGAAGTTTACATGAAAGTGCCACCAGGGTTGAAGCTTGCTGGAAGTGAAGACAGGGTGTGCAGACGGAAGAAAGCTTTATATGGGTTGAAGCAATCTCCTCGAGCTTGGTTTCAACGGTTCAGCAATGCAGTGCGAAAGGTAGGCTACACACAGAGTCAGGCAGATCACACTCCGTTTGTGAAGCATCTACAAACCAGTATCACTGCGTTGATCGTATATGTGGATAACATAGTCATTACGCGGAGTGACCCGACAGAGATCACAAGGCTCAAGGCCTTTTTGTCGTTTGAGTTTGAGACAAAAGATCTAGGACCATTGAGATACTTTCTAGGGATTGAGGTTGCCAGGTCATCGAGGGGCATCTTCATTTCACAGAGAAAATATGTCCTAGACTTATTGAGGGAGACTGGGTATTTGGGTTCGCGACCAGCAAATACTCCTATCGATTAGAACCATCAGCTGAATTCCGAGGACGGTACACTTCTAGGTGATCCTGCCTTATTTCAGCGATTGGTTGGCAAATTGATATATCTTGCCTATACACGGCCTGACATTGCTTATGCAGTAACCTCATTAGCCGATTCATGCATTCACCTCGGTCACCACATCTTGAGGCTGCACACAGAGTCCTTCAGTATCTCAAGGGGTCACCAGGTCAAGGCATATTGTTTGGAGTTCATGGCCACCTCAGGGTGGAAGCATACAATGATGCAGATTGGGCAGGTGCAGTGACCGATAGACGGTCTACATCAGGTTATTGTCCCTTTGTTGGAGGCAACTTGGTGTCTTGGAGGAGCAAGAAACAACCAGTTGTCGCCCGATCCAGTGCAGAGGCAGAGTTCCGCTCCATGGCACATGGAGTGTGTGAGCTCTTGTGGTTGAAGATCATGTTAGCAGAACTGGGAGTCAAGGTGACAGACCCAATGAGCCTCTATTGCGACAACAAAGCGGCCATTAGTATTGCTCACAACCCAGTTCAGCATGACAGGACTAAACACATCGAGGTTGATGGGCACTTCATCAAGGAGAAGCTCCAGCAAGGATTGATTTGTACTCCCTATGTAAGGACTCAGGAGCAAGTTGCTGATATACTTACTAAGGGAGTCAACAAGTCAATCCTGAATACATTGATAGCCAAGCTGGGCATGGTGGATATCTTCGCACCAGCTTGAGGGGGAGTGTTGGATTCTATGTACACCCACGTGGGGGTGTTCTTAGTGGGCTACGTTCCACTACCCCACGTGGGGTTTATTCTGTATTGCTTATGGGTTAAGTGATGGGCCCATCCAGTTAACCCACAATCTCTTTATTTCATGTTAGTGGGTTAAGTGGTGGGCCCCCACTTGACCCACACAATTTCTCCTTTACTTGTAGAAGGGGTTTCCCCTACTTTTAAATATTACTTATGGGAGATTGAATATTCACTTCAATCTCCACATTCTCTCTCAAACCCTAATCTCTCCTCTCCCTAACCTCCATTAACTCTCTCTCTCAATCTTTAGCATATTGGTGACAACCTCAAACAACAACATATTCTAAGCTCTACATGATTTCTCCTCTTCCCCCATTTCTCTTCTCTTCTCTCTTCCATCTCTTTAACCCTAATCTCTTATCCTGGTTACGATCCAAGATTACAACAACATCGATAACCTTTTTGAGTAGAAGGGTAACCCAAATAAAAACACAATGGCACAAGGATACAATTTTTCATGATCAGGATCTAACATATGAATAAATGACAAATAACCAAAGATACATGGAGCAAACCCACCGGAGAAACATCAAGAAACAAAGTAAAAAACGGAGATTCATCTTCCTAAATAGACAATGTAACTCTTTTTTTGTTGAATGAGAATTTTATTGAAAAAGAAGAAGCGGCTCCTTGCACATTGGCAGAGCATTTCGCAATGTAATTTGTAACCACCCAAAGATTTTCCACTAAAAACCCATCATTTTATTATTGGAGTGTGTGGTTTGGCTGTGTCCAGTACTCCGTCTCTATTAGACCTGTGGACCCTTTGATATACATTGTTATGCCTCCCTCTAACAACTTAAGCTTTTAGTGTAAAGTGGTTGTCAACACAGTATCAGAGCAAGAGGTTCTAATAGGTCACAAGAAGTGTTGAGGGGGTGTCTTTGGAGTGTGTTGTTTGGCTGTGTGGCCAACACTTCACCTCTGTTAGACCCATGGACCCTTAGATATACATTGTTATGCCTCCCTCTAACAACTTAAGGTCTTAGAGTAAAGTGGTTGTCAACACATTCTACTAGAGTGATCTCTATATACATCTCCCAATCTACCAACACCAAGATTTCCTTTGGAAGCCCTTTCACAGTTGACTTTTGTTATCAGATACGTAGAAATACGTATTTATCTTGTATAGGGGTAGTTCTGTAAATACCTCTTATGAGGGGTATACTTGTCCTTTTTATGTAACCCTTTCTATAAATAAGATTTATGGGGTCATTGTGAATTAACCACAATAGACATCCTTTCTCTCTCTTTCTTCTCTACTCTCTATTCTCTTTTCTCCAAACCTAACCCTAACCCTAACCCTAATTCCTCAAATCCAACTTGGTATCAGAGCCATCCACCACCGAGGCTTGTCGGAGCATTCTTGAAGACGAACCAGGCGCAATCTAATGTCATCTGACCGTACGGTTGACATCATCAGCTACATGGACACGAAAATCGAGGTTGGCCGAAACTTCACCACTTGATAGAGATTATTTTTTCCTATTTTTTGGTTATTTTTTGGGGATTTTCTGGATTCATTTGGGCTGTTTTTGGTCATTATTCATGAAATTTTTGGAAAAATTAGTTTGTAAATCAGCTCGATTTTCGAACCCAAAATGAACCTTTTGGGGGGGTTTGTTGCTTCGATCTAGTCACCCCCAATCTGAGTAGCATGTGGGTAGCTTATTCGATTGATTTCATTGAGTATTGAAATCTGTGGGAGGTTTTCTCTCCCATCTAGTTATCACCGGTGACTTCTCTCTCCCCTATGACCATTGGTTTGGTCCAACAGTCCCTCAAATCCACCCTAAACTTATTCCTCAGTTTTGTGTTAGCCATGGGGAGGGTATGTGCATCTCTATGCCACATATTTCATTCATTTGGGTCTTTATTTCCCTTTTTCGGGGTTAGTTTGGGTGTTTATTGAGTCTCTTCCCTCCTTTGTTCCTTGCTTGGTCACTTGGGAGAATTATTAAGTCATAAAATTCCTATTATGACCTATTCGGATGTTTCTTGGACCTTGATGTGGTGACTTAGCCTTATCTGGATCTCGATTTGATCTTTGATTTGGTACTTCTATAGTTTCTTTGGCCGTTGTTCTTCATGGTAGATCCTCCACCACCTCCCGTAGTTACTCCACCTTCATTGGTTTCTCCATCCGGGTCAGACGTGAGCACAAAAGTTCTTTCCAGTGGAGTTGGAGGCCCTATAGTGCAGCACTTAGCCTATGAGAACCCAAGTTTGCAGATCACCTCAGTGAAGTTAGATGGCAAGAACTACTTACGCTGGGTTCAGGCTGCACGGTTGTTCATTGGGGGCTGTGGGAAACTTGGCCACACTACAGGCGATACAGTTGAGCCTCACAGATCTGATCCCTCATATCGACAGTGGCAGACAGATGATCTTACTGTTGTAGATATCCCAAACAAAGATCATACGGCACCCGCACGTGGAACTATTTATCAGACGGTACCCGCACATGGAATTATCTACCAGACGGCGCCCGCACGACAAACTATGATATATACTAATATCCTTACCTCATGAAGTACCCATTTAGTACTCACATAAGGCACTAAGGGAGTAACCTTGCCCGCACAAGGGTCATGCGCCCGCTAATAGGAATTCCACTTCTAACCACGCTATCTAGTCTCGCGCACTAGCATGGGGGTCAAAGATAAATCGTAGGATTGGTGGGACAAGTGTATGAGGGATCGATCACGGGCAATCTTGTTCGCATAACCACTGAAACATGTGGGAATAGGATACTCGCTTGATCGACCGTTGCCCGGGTTGCACAAGGGCACCGTAATATGCCACGTATTCGATCAAAGGGTCGTAATCATATACGACGGCGCCACCTCTGATTCACATGGCATAATACGGATGCGTGATGAAAATAAAACATTTATTACAATCAGGCCCTCCTAACCTTCAACCCTCTACTATAAATAGAGGAAGGGGTTGAAGAAAAAGGAGGGGAGAAAACCAGAGCTGATGTGTTACCGGGATCTCCTACCTTGTTCTCTTATGAACCTCTCTTCTTTATCTTCCTTCTCTGTGGTCTTGACAACCGCATAGTCCGCAAGAACCCTGGACTTGGATGCCATGGATTCCTCTTTGATTTGCTTTTAAGCATGTTGTTCTGTGTTCTAAAGTGATTATTATCAATAAAGAGGGTCGATTATCATTTCTGGGTTCTAGATCTCTTTTTAACCATTTACAACTATCATGTCATGGCTCCTCAACTCTATGGAGCCTGATATCAGTGAGAGTTTCTTATTCATGTGCACAACGAAAGAGATTTGGGAGATCACTGAGAAGACCTATTCGCAGCAGCAGAACGATGGACGAGTATTTCAGCTGAGTCAGACTATCTTCCACTTCCGGCAAGGGGAGAAGTCTCTTTCTCAGTACTATACTGCTCTTCGTACCTTGTGCCAGGAGCTTGATCATTATTACTCCTATTAGCCTCTCAATCCCACGGATATTGCCCCCTTTCGTCAATATATAGAGAAGGGCCGGATCTTTGATTTTCTTGCTGGCCTCAATCCTTCTTATGAGCTGGCTCGTATTCAGATCTTGAGTAGTAGGGTGGATCTTCCCTCTCTCAGTGAGGTGTATGCCTATCTTCAGAGTGAAGAGAGTAGGCGGATCTCTCTTTAGAGTGATCATCTCCTTCCAGAGCAATCAGCGCTAGCTGCCTCTCCTGCTTATCAGCCTCAGCAGCCACAACAGTCTCCGAGAGGCTCATCTTATCAGACTCCTATCTCAGCTCCATCCTATGCTCCTACTGGACCTTCTTCTGGGAAGTCCTTGACTAGAGAGAGGCCCAAATGCGATTTCTGTGACAAGTTAGGGCATGTGCATCAAATGTTGGAAGTTACATGGTCGCCCTAGCCAGCCAGGTTCTTCTGGTGCTCATACTGCCAATGTGGATACTTTGGATCTAGCTCCTCCTCATAGTCTCTCACTATCTCTCCGACTGGTGGTATCTCAACCACAGAGCTTGCAGGCCTTCGACGATTGCTTCAGCAGCTGGATGGTCCTTCTGCCACATCGTCCACCTCCTTTGCCCAGTCAGGTAACCCTAGACCTGCTCATCATGTGTCTCTTCCATCATCCAGTCCCACTTGGATCATTGATTCTGGGGCTTCAAAACACATGACGGGCATGTTTTCCTTATTTTCCAATTATACTATCTGTTCTGGCCGTGATAAGGTGAATGTAGCTGATGGCACCTTATCTTTTGTGTTTAGGAAAGGGAATATCCTTCCCTCTCCCCAATTGCTTCTTTCATCTGTTTTGCATGTTCCTAGATTTACTTCTAGCCTATTTTCTGTTAGTGCTTTGACTAAATCCCTAAACTGCAGCGTCACTTTTTCCCCTACTTCTTGTGTCTTTCAAGACCTAGAGACGAGGAGGACGATTGGCACTAGACATGAAGCTAATGGCCTCTACCTTCTGGATGGACGCCTTCCTGATCCCACAGCACTACAGTCTTCTGCTAGTAGTAGTAGTAGTAGGATACATGTTGTTTTGAACTGGCATGCTCGTCTGTGGCATGTCTCTTTTCAGTATTTGAAACTTTTATTTCCTAGTTTGTTTACTTCTGTTTCTTTTTCTGCTTTACACTGTGAGACATGTGAGCTCTCCAAGCATTGTAGATCCAATTATCCCTCTAGGGGTAATAGAAGTTTACTTGTTTTGACATTGTGCATTCTGATCTATGGGGACCTTCCCCAACTACTTCTATCTTTGGCTTCTGCTACTTCATTTCCTTTGTTGATGATCATACTAGGTGTACATGGGTTTATCTCATGAAAATCAAGGATGAAGCTCATTCCATCTTTCAGGGTTTTCATAAGATGATACAAACCCAGTATGGTACCTCCATCAAGGTTATGTTTGGGGGCCTTCAACACTACCTTCTTGACCATGGGATTTGTCATCAAAATTCTTGTAGCTACACCCCTCAACAGAATGGTGTAGGTGAGAGAAAAATGCGACATTTGACTGAGATAGCTAGATATCTTTTAATTGGCTCTCATGTCCCCAAGACCTATTGGTCAGATGCTGTGTTGACAGCTGCCTACTTGAGTAATAGAATACCCTCTCGTGTTCTCAATTTTTAATCTCCTTTTCAGGTTCTTTCGCCTGATTCTCCTCTTTTCTCTGTTCCTCCTCGCATCTTTGGGTGTGTATGTTATGTACATATCCTTAGTCCTCATCGCACCAAACTAAATTCCAAAGCACTCAAGTGCGTCTTTCTCGGTTACTTCTCTACCCATAAAGGGTACAAGTGTTACCATCCATCATCTGGGAAGAAGTTTGTATGCATGGATGTCACCTTCTGTGAAGAGCTTTCTTTTTTCTCTCCCACCTCTCTTCAGGGGGAGAGTAGTAATGAAGAGAGGTGGAATGTTCCTCTTCCTACTATATCCCTATCTCCTCCTCTAGAGTTTGAGCGGCCTCCACCCACTCATACTACTACTGTGATGGATAGTGCTCTTGGAGCTCAGAAGGAGCTCAAAGTCTATAGCAGAAGGGCGACAGTCACAGCTGATCCAGGACCAGTGGTTCCTTCCTCGGATCCAAGTAATCCTCCATCTCTCCCTATACCTGTCATTCCCTTGTCTACTGATGATTCTGATCTTCCTATTGCTATTAGAAAAGGCATCCGAAGTTGTACTCAACATCCTTTGAGCAACTTCGTTTCCTACGATGCCTTGTCACTTTCATACAGAGCCTTTTATCACATCAGTTTCCACCATTCCCACTCCCTCTTCGGTGGCAGAAGGGTTAGCACACCCTAGATGGAAAGCTGCTATGGTAGAAGAAATGAAGGCGTTGGATAAGAACAAAACTTGGGAGCTTGTTGACTTGCCAAGAGGCAAGAAACCGGTTGGATGCAGATGGGTGTTCACAGTGAAGTATAAGGCTGATGGGTCAATAAAGAAGTACAAGGCTAGACTGGTTGCCAAAGGGTACACTCAAACCTATGGGATTGACTATATGGAGACCTTTGCACCTGTGGCAAAGATGAACTCCATCAGGGTTTTGTTGTCTGTAGCAACAAACCAAGCATGACCTTTGCATCAGCTGGATGTGAAAAATGCATTCCTTCATGGTGATCTGCATGAAGAGGTCTATATGGTACCTCCTCTAGGGTTCACTCCCCCAGGGGACAGCAGCAAGGTGTGTCGTCTGAGGAAAGCCCTCTATGGGCTTAAGCAATTCCCTAGAGCTTGGTTTGAGAGGTTCACTCTAGTAGTGAAGAAGTTGGGATGTACTCAAAGCCAAGCCGATCACACCCTATTTGTGAAGCACCTAGGGAAGAGCAATATGGCCCTCATCGTCTATGTTGACGATATCATTCTGACAGGAATGATGCAGAGGAGGTGATCAAGCTAAAGGATCATCTAGCAGGCGAGTTTGAGACCAAAGATCTGGGACTCCTCAAGTACTTTCTTGGCATAGAAGTTGCAAGATCCAGCTAAGGGATCTTCATCTCACAAAGGAAGTAAATCCTAGATCTATTGAAGGACTCTGGCAAGCTGGGAGCTAAGCCAGTGGAGACCCCCATAGAGCAGAATCACCAGCTGGCCGACTCGAGTAGTATACCTTTACAGGATGTGGGGAACTTTTAGAGATTGGTTGGAAGGTTGATCTACCTCTCCTTGACTCGTCCAGACATTGCCTATGCAGTTAGTGTCATCAGTCAGTACATGTATTCTCCTAGGGAAATTCATTTAGAGGCAGCTCACCAGATATTGAGATACCTCAAGTCTACCCCCTGGCCGAGGCCTCCTTTTTCAGAAGAATGGCCACGTGAGAGTAGAGTCATATACTGATGCAGACTGGGCCGGTGCCAAGGATGACAGGCGATCTACCTCAGGCTATTACACCTTTGTGGGAGGCAATCTAGTTACCTGGAGGAGCAAGAAGCAACCAGTAGTTGCCAGATCCAGTACAGAGGCAGAATTTAGGGCAATGGCCCATGGCTTGTGTGAGATACTCTGGCTAAAGATGTTGGTGGCTGAACTTGGCTTTCCAGTCTTGGGACCCATGAACTTGTACTGTGACAACAAAGCGGCTATCAGCATTGCTCACAATCCAGTGCAACATGATCGGGCTAAGCACATTGAAGTGGATCGCCACTTCATTCGAGAGAAGATTGTATCTGGGGAGGTTTGCACCCCCTTTGTGAAGACAGATGAGCAAGTAGTAGATGTCTTCACCAAAGGAGTTCCCAGTTGGCAACTTCATAGATGTTTTTGCAAGTTGGGCATGAAAGATATTTATGCGCCAACTTGAGGGGGAGTGTTATCAGATACGTAGAAATACATATTTATCTTGTATAGGGGTAGTTCTGTAAATACCTCTTATGAGGGGTATACTTGTCCTTTTTATGTAACCCTTTCTATAAATAAGATTTATGGGGTCATTGTGAATTAATCACAATAGACATCCTTTCTCTCTTTTTCTTCTGTACTCTTTATTCTCTCTTCTCCAAACCTAACTCTAACCCTAATTCCTCAAATCCAACTATTTTCACCACCCCAAGAGGTGGAGGAATCCATCTACATTCCTTGATTTGAGGAGCCTAGCCCAGTTTAGCCCCTAGGATGAAATTCCTCAAGATCAAGTGGTCCTGGACACAGTTATGCATGGATTTGCTAGAGCTATTAGATGCCTCTCGCACCTTAATAACGTCAAGGATGGTGGGGCAAAGTCAATAATTCCTCTCATTAAAGAGCATTCTATTCTGGGATTTCCGAATCCCAACCATAGCGGAGACCACAGCAGTACACCACATATCATGAATCAATGGGCTACAACCTCTGCTCATCTAGATGAGAGCAGTCCAGTTGGTGACCGGACTTGGAAGTGAAACATGTTTGCAATCTAGTTCCATACATGTTTCGTGGATTGGCATTCCAGAAGAAGATGCATAATCTTTTCTCCTTGGTTTTTGTATAAAATACATCTTGATGCCATTCTCACTCTTCTTTTGATTTGATCATCAGTGGTAACTGTATTGTGCATGATTTTATAAGCAAGGGTGGAAGATGTGGGATGATTACATTTATTCGACACCCATTTGCTCCACTAAACCTTGGGAGCTTTCCTCTTAATCGAGTCAAAGGCAGATTTTGACTTAGAAGTTCCCATTGGTTGAAGGTTTCCAAATCCTTTTGTCTTTCTTCCCTCTCTCAATAGCTTGGATGTGAGCCAAGGATATACCTACCACCTGAAATACATGTTGTACTGGACTAGGGATCTGCCAAGTATCATTTTTTCAAATCAGCAACCTTGGCCCTCATTTCCTCCAAATGGCTTTGTCCACTTGGATAGTATCATTAAAGGATTCATCCCAAGGCTCCCTCCACAAGTCGATATCCTTCCCATTGGCAATGACCTGTCCGTAGAGCCATTTAAGTTCCTTCAAGGCCAATTTGATGCTAGGCCATATAGACAAGCTTTTGTGATATGACACTAAGTCTCCACAGCCCATGATAAATTTACCGTTCATGAAGCGCAATCACCTCTACCCTCAAGCATATTTTTCCTTGCACGTTTCAGTAGCAAGGAGAGATCAACGTCTCTGAGTCTTCTAATTCCCATCTCTCCCTCATCCTGAGGTTTGCACACTTTATCCCAAGCCAAAATCAACATTTTCCTTTTAGAAGAATCACCTGCCCAAATAAAGTTCCTTATGATACCTTCACATTCTTTTTTAATCCCAACTGGCCATTTGTACATAGAGATATTGTAAATAAGAATGCTGCTGATAATGGATTTAGCAAACACCACTCTACCTTGAAAGGAGATGAAGTTGTCGATTCAATCTGTTGCCATTTTCCTATCTTTTCCCACTAGAGGACTCTTGGTCAAGGTTTAATATATCGTTCCGTCTCTTTGTCTTGGTAAGCTTACAGAACTAGACGTCTCGACTGAGATGGAGCGAGACAATGAAAAAAACAATATTTGTTTCGATATGATTAAATGTTTTTTAATGTTTCTTATTCATTCTTGTCTCTTATTCATTCCCCAATTTTATCATGAGGTGTCCTTTCCCTAGTGGAGTGATATTCCACTCTCCTTGGGGACTCCATAGCTCCATTGTCTTCTTACGCACTTTAGAGATATTTAGCTTCTAAAAATCCAGTATGCCCATCAGGCAGTATTTACAATATTGCAGATCACATTCCAGATCTTTTTTGGGTATTTGAATGGAAGGTAATTTTCTCCTCTTACCTGGAAGGGGCAGTTACGAAACCTCCACTAGCAACAAACACTTACCTTTGGCCATATCAGCATATGTATGGCTTGTAGCCTCACTCCCACCTGCTTTGGATTAACCATTACAGAAAGCAGAACCATTACCAACCTCTGAAACGGTGGATTTCTTTGGAACTTTGCTCTATCACAAGTTTTTCCTCATCAGCAGTAAAGCATTTCCATCAAATGGCAAACGGAACACCCTTCATATCCGCTGAATGAGTTGTCGGAGATAGCAAACAGCCAGTGGGTATTAGCGAGCCTAGGAGGTTTTTGGAGCATCCATATTTATCATCAAGGTACGTATAACATCTAACAACTGTTGATGTTTGTGTTCGGCCACACCATTTTGTTGGGACGTATGGGCACAAGAGGTTGGATGAATAATCCCATTTGCGGTGCAAAAAAATTGCAATTTTTTTTATATCTAGTCAAGTGCATTATTAGATCTAAATAGGTTTATCAAATTAAACGGTAATTTCCTTGTGAAAGGGTTGGAAAATAGAAAATAATTCGGAACGATCTTTCATTAAAAAGAACCACGTCATTCTGGAAAAATCATCAACGAAGATAACAAAATAAGAAAAACCAAACATACTCTTAATTCGAGAAAGATCCCAAATATCCGTATGGCTACATCAAAAGGACTTACGAGTCGTCAACACAATGAGCAAAAGAAACTCTGTGATGTTTGCCCAACTGGCGAGCCTCACACTCTAATACTAACATAAGACTCAACTTAGGAATTAATTGTTTCTACTTCAGAAGAGATGGATGACCCAAATGACAATGCTACTGATAGGGAGACACGCTTGAATGAAGGGCAACTGCTCAAGCTCTAAAATCCTTATCAAGATAATGCGCAGGCCATTGCACTTATGCCCCCACTAATCACCTTCACCGTGAGTAGAAAATACAATGAGATGGAGAATAGGTTACTGAACACTAAAGAAACTTAGTTAATTTGCTGACAAACATTAAATTTGAAAGGAAAATTAGGAATGTAAAACATAGAGGACAATGAAAGAGAAGATGTGGAACATTACCTCAACCAACAACTTTACATGTAGACCCATCAGCAAGAATAACCTTAGAATTTGAAGAAATGAAAATAGTTGAATTGAAGAATCAGGGTTAGGGTTAGGTTTAGAGAAGAGAGAAGGAAGAAGAGAGAAGAGAGAGAGAAAGGATGTCATGTTCTTAAGTCACAATGACTCCATAAATCTTAATTATGTAAGTCCCAAATACAAAAGACAAAAATACCCCTCAAGGGGAGTAATTACAGAACTACCCCTAATACATGAAATATACGTAGAAATACGTATATGATAACACTCCCCCTTAAGTTGGCGCATAGATATCTCTCATGCCCAACTTGCACAAACACTTATGGAGTTCCCAACTGGGGACTCCCTTGGTGAAAGCATCTGCAACTTGTTCACTAGTCTTCACAAATGGGTTACACGCTGCCCCAGAGACAATCTTCTCTCTTATGAAGTGGCGGTCCACCTTAATGTGCTTGGGTCGATCATGCTGAACAAGGTCGTGAGCAATGCTGATGGCGGCCTTATTGTCACAGTACAAGCTCACAGACCCTGAGACTAGGAAGCCAAGTTCAGCAACTAACACTTTCAACTAGAGCATCTCACACAAGCCATGGCCATTGCCCTGAATTCAACCTCTGCACTAGATCTGGCGACAACAGGTTGCTTCTTGCTCTTCCAAGAAACCAGATTTCCCCTAACAAAGGTGCAATATCTTGAAGTAGATCTCCGATCATCTTCGGCCCATGCCCAGTCTACATCGGTAAACGCCTCTATACGCATGTGGCCATTCTTCTCGAAAAGAAGAACTCTACCAGGAGCTGACTTGAGATACCTCAAGATCCGATGTGCTGCCTCTAGATGAACACCTCTGGGTGAGTGCATATACTGACTGATCACACTCACTGCATAGGCAATGTCTGGTCGAATCAGGGAGAGGTAGATCAATCGCCCAACTAGCCTCTGAAAGCTCCCTACATACTGTAGTAGCTCACCACTAGCATCTGCTAGCTGGTGATTCTGCTCTATAGGAGTTTCCACTGGCTTGGTACCCAACTTGCCTAAGTCGTGTAACAAGTCTAAGACATACTTCCTCTAAGAGATGAAGATCCCCTGACTGGATCTTGCAACTTCGATGCCTAGGAAGTACTTGAGAGGTCCTAGATCCTTAGTTTCAAACTCCTCTGCTAACTGACGCTTCAGCTTAACTACCTCTTCTGCATCATTCCCTATGAGAATGATGTTATCAACATAAACAATGAGGGCAATGGTGTTCTTCCCTTGATGCTTCACAAATAAGGTGTGATCGGTCTGACTTTGAGTGTAACCTAGCTCCTTCACGGCTAGGATGAATCTCTCGAACCATTCCCTTGGAGATTGTTTAAGCCCATAGAGGGCTTTCTTTAGTCGACACACCTTGCTACTATTTCCTGGTGGAGTGACCCAGGAGACACCATGTACACTTCTTCATGTAGGTCCCCATGAAAAAAAGCATTTTTCACATCCAGCTGATGCAAAGGCCACTCTTGTTTTGCTGCCAAAGACAACAACACCCTAACGGAGTTCATCTTTGCCACAGGTGCAAAGGTCTCCACATAGTCAATCCCATAGGTCTGGGTGTACCCCTTGGCTACTAATCTTGCCTTGTACTTGTCAACTGACCCATCTGCTTTGTATTTGACTGTGAACACCCATCTGCAACCCACAGGTTTCTTGCCTCTTGGCAGGTCAACAAGCTCCCATGTCCCATTTTTGTCCAGAGCTCTCATTTCCTCTATCATAGCAGCTTTCCATCTTGGTTGAGTCAGCCCTACTTCCACTGAAACGGGTATAGGAATAGTGGAGAGGGATGTGATAAAGGCTTTATAGGAGGGGGACAAGGCATCATAGGAGACAAAGTGGCTCAGAGGATGCTGAGTACAGCTTTTGACTCATTTTCTTAAAGCAATGGGAAGATCAGAAGCATCAGTAGAAGGAGAAATGACATGTATAGAGAGGGAATGAGAATTACCTCGATCCGAGGATGGTACCACTAGTACAAGATCAGCTGTGACTTTCTCCCTTCTACGATAAACGATGAGCTCCTTCTGAGCACCAGGAGCACTATCAGCCTCAGTAGCAGGTAGAGTAGTCTAAGGTCTCTCAAGCTCAAGATAGGAAGGAGAGAGTAATATAGCAGGAAGAGGAACATCCTCACACTTCTCTTCACTCCCCCTGAAGAGAGGCAGAGAAAAAAGGTAGATCCTCTCTAAAGGTAACATCCATGGACACAAACGTTTTTCCTGTGGAAGGATGGTAACACTTAAACCCTTTATGGGAATAAGAGTCACCCAGAAATACACATTTAAGCGCTTTGGGATCAAGTTTGGTACGATGAAGACCAAGGATGTGTACATAGCATACACACCCAAAGATACGAGGAGGGATTGTGAGTAAGGAAACATCGGGACTAAGAACCTGTAGAGGAGACTTGAAGTTGAGAACTCGAGAAGGCGTTCTGTTGGTCGATTAAGCAGCAGTTAAAACGGCATCTAACCAATAGGATTTGAGGACTTTGGAGCCGATCAGGAGAAATCGAGCCACCTCAGTCAGACGATGCATCTTTTTTTCAGCTACACCATTTTGTTGAGGGGTGTAACTGCAAGAATTTTGCTGACAAATCCCATGGTCTAAAAAGTATTACTGGAGCCCCCCATATATATACTCTCCACCCTGGTCAGAACAAAGGACCTTGATGGAGGCACCATACTGGGTTAGGATCATCTTATGAAAACCCAACCCTTAAAGATGGTATGAACCTCATATTTGGTTTTCATAAGATAAACCCATGTGCATCGAGAATAGTCATCAACATAAGTAACAAAGTAGCGGAAGCCAAAAATGGAAATCATAGGGAAGGACCCCATACATCAGAATGCACGAGATCAAAAGAAACAATACTTCGATTACCTCTTGAAGGATAAGTAGATGGACAGTGTTTCGAGAGCTCACATGTCTTACAATGCAAGTCAGATAACAAAACAGAAGCAAATAAAGCGGAAAATAATAGTTTGAGGTACTGAAAAGAGACATGCCCCAGACAGGCATGCCAACATAACACAGAAGCTATCCTACTCCAACTACTAGAGGACTGCAGTGTGGTGAGCTCAGAAGGCCGTCTATCAAGAAGGTATAGCCCATCAGCTTCATGTCCAGTGCCAATCGTCATCCTCATCTCGAGGTTCTGAAAGACACAGTACGAAGGAAAGAAGGTCACACTGCAATTCAAAGATTTGGTAAGAGCGCCAACATATAATAGGTTAGATGTGAAATTTCGAACATTTAAAACGGATGCAAGTGGAAGCTGAGGAGAGGGAAGAACAGCCCCTTTCCCAGATACAGAGGATAAAGTACCATCTGCAGTTCTAACCTTATCGCGGCCAGAACAAATGGAATAACTAGAAAATAAAGAAGACATAACCGGCATGTGCTCCGAAGCCCCTGAATCAATGATCCATGGAGGATTAGGAGGGGAAATAGACACATGATGGGCAAATCTAATGATACCTGACTGAGCAAAAGAGGAAGTGGCAGAAGGACCATCCAGTTGGGAGAGCAAGCGTCGAAGCCCGGCAAGCCCAGATGCAGCCAAGGGACCCGTAGGGGCCTGGGAAGAACTCTGGAGAGACTGGCCTGAAGGTGCAGAGGTATCCATGCTAGCTGAATGTGCACCATAAGATCCTGACTAACTGGAGCGAGGAGCAGAAGATTGAGGCCGACCATGCAGCTTCCAGCAAGTAGCACGCACATGCCCAAGGCGGCCACAGAAGTCACTCTTGGGCCTCTCCTTGGAGGAGGAAGATCGGCTAGCTGAAGGTGCAAAGAACTGAGGGGGTCGACCCCCTTGAAGATGCTGAGGCTGATAAGCAGATGCAAAGGCAAGAGCAGGTGAAGAGGTGACAAGCGCTGATCGCTCGTGAACGACAGATTCATCGTGAGTAGATAGACGTCGGCTCTCCTCACTCTGGAGATAAGCATACACTTCACAGAGAGAGGGAAGATCCACCCTGCTACTCAAGATCTGAACACGAGCAAGCTCATATGACGGATTGAGTCCAGCAAGAAAATCAAAGATTTACCCTTCTCTATATACCGCTAGTAGGGATCAATCTCTTCTGGGTAAAGAGGCTGATATGAGTAATAATGATCGAGCTCCTCCCACAAGGTACGAAGAGCAGTATATTACTGAGAAAGGGACTTCTCCCCCTACCTGAAGTGGGAGATACTCTGACGCAGCTGAAATGCCCGTCCAGTGTTCTGCTGCTGTGAATAGGTTTTCTGGGTAATCTCCCAGACCACTTGCGCTGTGCGCATGAATAAGAAACTCTGGCTGATATCCGACTCCATAGAGTTGAGGAGCCAAGACATGACAGCAAGATCATCTGTCTCCCACTGTTGATACAAGGGGTCAATTTTGGGAGGCTCAACTGTTTCCCCCGTAGTGTGACCAAGCTTCCCACAGCCTCCAATGAACAACCGGGCCGCCTGAGCCCAGCGTAAGTAGTTCTTGCCGTCTAACTTCACTGAGGCGATCTGTAAACTGGGGTTCTCATAAGCCAAGTGATGCACCATAGGGCCTCCAACTCTACTGGAGGGAACTTCTGTGCTCACTTCTGACTTTGATGGAGAATCCGAAGGAGGTGGCAGATCTGCCATGATGAACTACGGCCAAAGCAACTATATAGTAGTACTAGATGTCACAAACAACCATGAGAGAGATACTAGAGGTACTGAAGATCAAACCGAGGGCCAGAAAGGGCTAAAAAAACCACACCGAAGGCTAGAAAACCATCCGAATAAGTCCTAATAAGCATGTAGGACTCAAGGATCCTCCCAAGTAACTAAAGAGGGCTAAACAAAGCCAAGAAACATGGATTTAAGAGAAAAAACGAGTCTCAATGATAGCCAGTGAGGATAAAACACCTATACGAAGCTCAAACAGGGACGATAAGAGGCCGGATAAAGGAGAGGAGCAGCATAGGGATGTAGGAAAGCATCCTTGGGCCACACAATAATTATTGGTAGGGTTTGAGGTCGGTATGAGCAAGTTTGGGGCTGAACGGATCAGTCCATATAGGCCAATGACGTCACTGGCGGTAATATGAGGTTGGAAAACCTCTCACAAGTCCTTCAATCCTTCATGGAATTGAAAGAGGAGCATATCCTCATGTAGGTAATATAAAGGAGGGTTAAAACAAAGTGATAAAACCCCCAAACAAGGCTGTAATGAACCCTAAAAAAGGGCTGAACCAGAAACTCTTGTTTTTCAATTTTAGTGAAGAATGAACAAAAAAACTCTAGATGTACCCAAAAATCAAACAAATGGGAATAAGAGGAGTACCCTGTCCGTACGGCTGATGATGTCATCAAAGACGTAAGGCTGACGTTAGCAGTTGCTGATTGCTTCCTGGTTTGAATCCCCTGAGAAATTCTTCAATGGAGCTCTGATACCAAGTTGAATTGAAGAATTAGGGTTAGGGTTAGGTTTAGAGAAGAGAGAAGGACAAAGAGAGAGGGGAAGGATGTCATGTGCTTAGGTCACAATGACTCCATAAATCTTATTTATGCAAGTCCCAAATACAAAAGACAAAAATACCCCTCAAGGGGAGTAATTACATAACTACCCCTAATACATGAAATATACGTAGAAATACTTATATGATAACAAAAATTAAAAAAACTAGATGACATACCAGACATATGTTTAGAGGCTCTAAGTCAATCACCCATGAAGAGGACTGTTGCGTAAGAAAACATGTAGAAGTACCTGAATTAGCCAAAGTAGCAGTAGAAGTGGATGGGCCATTAGATAGAGACAGAATCTTCTGAAGTAGAATGTTATACTCTTCATGAGAAACAAATCCAGAGCCAAAATTCTTCACACCAGAACTAACTCCAAATGAAGCTTGCACCTCTTCGGATGCCTAATATGCCCAGGCTGGTTTGCCCCGTTTATCCTAGCACCAATCAATAGTATGACCAGTAGCACCATGGTATGCACACTTTCTTGCTCACCTCTGCCACCATCATGGCCACCAAAAAAATTCCCACGACTACTGGAAAAATGATCACGACCATAAGAAAATTTCCATGACCACCAGAAAAATTACCAGCACTGCCAAAACCAATCCCACGGGCACCAAAAGATAGAAGGGATGAAATCTCCTTGGAACTACAAGTTCTTGAAGTTTGTACTCTAGATATGCTCTCTTCAATCCAGCATACATGTTGTTGAGATTAGGGAGGGATTCGCTAGTCAAAATTTGTCCCTTAGGGTCTGTTTGGCAACCAGACACGGAATTGGAATTGAAAATAGAATTCCAGGATTTGTGATTTCTAAGAATTTGAATTCAAAGAATTGAAATTTCTTGTGTTTTGTTGCACTGTGGAAATTACTTGGAATTCTCAATGAATTCTAATTTTAGTTGTTTGGACATTTAACAGAATTGAAATCTCTATCCATCTACATAAGAGAAATATCATCTCATGAGCTTTGTGTTATAACGATTGCTATTATTTTGTCATCCGTCAATTAAATGTTATCGATGCTAATTTAAAGAAAAAATTTTAAAAATAATAATTAAAATTATTTTGATAATTTTTTTGACTATGATTAACCTATATATGTCAAAATATCAATGGCTAAAGCCTACGTGGCACATGAGGCAACAAATACAGATGTCCATTATCAACACTACCGATGCACCTCATTCTGAGCGCGCCATGTGGCACATTATTAGAGACAATAGACCGTAGTGATGTTTATCACATCTCTAAGTGGACCTACATACTAAAAATCAGGTTGTTTAGCTATTTCTAACCTTTAGATTTGAGTACCCCAAATAATGCTAGATATCTCATAGTTAAAAATCAACTCATAAAGGACACGAATCCAATGGTTATAAATCACTACTACTGTATGGATATTTATCCCAACCCTAGGTGTACCTACATACTAAAAATAAGGTTGGTTGGTTATTTATAAGCTTCGGATCCTCATACCCCAACTAATGCTAGAAATCCAACGGTTAAAAATTAACCCATAAAAGACACCAATCCAACGGTTAGATACATCCCTAGGTGGACTTACAAACTAAAATCAGGCTGATTAGTTATCTCTCAACATGGATCCTAATACCCCCTACTAATGTTATATATCCCACGGTTAAAAATCAACCCATAAAAGACATCAATCAAACGGTTACAAATGTGTAATCCGTTGATGATGAACCACAATATGAGCCACATGGCATATTAGTAGACCACGGACCATATGGATGTTTGTCCCATCCATAAGTGGACCTACATGCTAAAAATCAGGCTAATTAAAAATTTCTAACCTTTGGATCTAAGTACCCCAAATAATGCTAGATATCACACGGTTAAGAATCAACCAAAACAAATACACCAATCCAACGGTTTCTAATAACTAATCTTGCTGATTTTTTGTTTATAGGTTCACCTAGGGATGAGTGTGAGAGTTGGAGCCCGATAAAAAATCTTTTGAATTTCTCCGCCCGGAAATAGAATTCCAGGAATTAGAAGTTTCTTCTCCCCCCTAAAACTTCTAATTCCGGGAAAAATCACGGAATTGGAAACATAATTCCTGGAATTCGATCCTCCCAAACGCAAAGATTTGTGATTCCAAGAATCACAATTCCAAATCCGGCTCAATTCCGGGTTACCAAACAGACCCTTAATTGAAAAAAAAAAACTCAAAATTCAGACCTGAGAGAAACAAGACAACTTGGAACTCCTCCCTCTGACATTTTTGCACTTCTATATCAATAGCGACAGGTTGATACATTTGCAACTCTTACTTATCAAAAAAAAAAAATACATTTGCAACTCTTCCCACATGCCTCAAAGATTTCTATAGTACTCACTAAAAGATTTTTCAGCTTGTTTCATATTGAACATTATCTCGAACAATTGATAAATTCTAGTCACGTTCTAGTCTTGTGAATCCATTTCCTTTACTGCATCCCAAACCTATGTAACAACGTCCAATAACATTACATTTGTATATATGGATTGCTCCATACTATTCATAGCCAAGTCATCACGAAGTAATTTTTCATTGGACCAATCACCATACCCATTGTCACCTTCGGATGGAGGATCATCAATAATATACTTTAGTTTCTTTTTCTTACACCAAAAACTATAATCAATTGCGACCATAACATATAATTTGTAACATTTAATTTAATAGAGGTAATCTGGGCTCCAACCTGTCTGACATACCCCAAATAGGGATTTTAACATCACTAGAAGTAGCCATCAAAACCAAACAACTCAACCAACTACATGGAATATGAAGTCAACCAACATGAATGTCACACTAATCTTGCAGAAGCATCAAATCACCACTTCGGAGGTTGTAATATCAAAAACAGCAACAAACCATCCCTCCAAGGACTTCGATATCAAAAACACAACAACATATAGTAGAATTTTAGGGTTTCAGGAAGAGAGGAGAAGAAGAGAGAAAAAGAAGAAGAGAGAAAAAGAAGAAGGGAAAGCGTTGGAGAGTTAAATCTACCAACGTCCCACAATATTATTTATATTACTAGGTCAAAACAATTACACCCACATTAATATCTCCACCCACCATATATCTTATATTATATTCTCCCTCATACTGACAACACTCCCCCTCAAGTTGGTGCATGAATATCGATCATGCCTAACTTGTCCAAACAAGCCCGAAATTGAGCAACCGCAATACCTTTGGTGAGAACATCAGCCACTTGTTCTGACGTAGGCACGAATGGTGTACAGATTACTGCCGAAGTAACTTTCTCGCGAATGAAATGTCTATCCACTTCGATGTGCTTTGTTCTATCATGTTGCACGGGATTATGTGCAATGCTTATGGCCGCCTTGTTGTCACAATATAACAGCATAGATCCTTCAATCGGGAAACCTAGCTCCCTAAGTAAAATTTTGAGCCATAGTAGCTCACACAGACCATGGGCCATAGATCAGAATTCGGCTTCCGCACTTGACCGAGCTACCACTTGCTGCTTCTTGCTCCTCCAGGTTACTAGATTGCCTCCCACAAATGTGCAATAGCCTAAAGTAGACCGTCTATCATCTTGGGCACCAGCCCAATCTGCATCAGTAAAGCCTTCAACCCTCGTATGCCCATGACGACGAAATAACAATCCCTTCCCTGGGGATGACTTCAAGTATCTCAAGATACGGTTAGTAGCTTCCAAGTGCGGTGTGCGAGGCGCGTGCATGTACTGGCTCACCACACTCACGGCATATGCAATATCCGGTCGTGTGTGAGCTAGGTAGATACACACGAACAACATTCTTTTGCTGGGAATAGGTCTGAGATGCAGAGTCCCAGATCTCCTTTGCAGTAGTATGAAATAGGAATCCTCAACTGATGTGGGGCTCCATAGAGTTAAGAAGCCACGACATAACGGTCAAATTGCCCGATTCCCATTTCTCAAACTCGGGGTCATCCTCTTTAGGGGCCACTAGACGGCCAGTAAGATATCCTTGTTTTCCACGGCCACCAATAAACATCTTGGCAGCCCTAGACCATTCCAAATAATTTTTTCCAGCTAGCTTGATAGTGGTGATCTGCAACACAGGGTTTTCATATGGAGTAGGGGCTGAAACTGGGGGGCCGGTAGGCCTGGAGACCACATCTGAGGCTCCGGATGCATCTGACGTCGGCATAGCTGCGTCACAAACAACAAATAACAAGCAAATAATAGAAAAAGACCACCCAATAAACAGCTACCAGGATCTGAGACAAACCGGAGGCACAACGGAGATCGAAACAAGTCAAACGACTCAAGCCACGCTAACCAAGAGATCACGGAGTGATGGGATCATCCCAAAGTTCCAACAAAGCATCCAAGAAAGGATTAAAGGCATAGGGGAGCCAACCAACAGTGATTGAGGGTGTTCGTGATGCCCAATAAGGGCAAAAAAGTCGCCGGCGGTAATAATAGGGGGGAGAAATCGATCCCCCAGCCTCAATACTCCACCAAACTTGAAATAAATGGCATAGGCCTGTAGGTAATAATGGGAGGGACCAAAACGAAGCAGCAATCGAAGCCAAGAAGCTTTGAAAGAGGTCGCAAATCACCACGAACTGAAACGAGCCTGTTTTTCAATATTTTCGAATATCAGCCATAACATGCTAAAAAAATGTCCAAAAAATTCCCAAAAAATCACCAAAATTCCTAGAAAAATGTCATCTACTGGAAGGTGAAGGTTTTGGAGATCTTGAGCACCCTGTCCATACAGTTGATGACGTCAGCAATGACGTCAGCAATGTTGATCACCCCTTGAAGGTCTGAGGCGTGAGGAGATTCACCCCTGAAGTTTTTGTGCGGATTCGATTCGCTATGCTCTGATACCAAGTAGAATTTTAGGGTTTCAGGAAGAGAGGAGAAGAAGAGAGAAAAAGAAGAAGGGAAAGGGTTGGAGAGTTAAATCTACCAACGTCCCACAATATTATTTATATTACTAGGTCAAAACAATTACACCCACAGTAATATCTCCACCCACCATATATCTTATATTATATTCTCCCTCATACTGACAACACATATCACCACTTCAAGGGATACGGTACATCGCCACTTCGGAGGTTGTAATATCAAAAACAGCAACAAACCATCACTCCAAGGACTTTGATATCAAAAACACAACAACAGATCACCACTTTAAGGGTTACGGTACCATAATCCAGAAACAACACCCTACCCAAGTCTCGTGCCAGCCTCTACATTGGCTGTGACAACCTTAAAACACAAACCCTAGGCTGTGGCAACCTTAAAGATAAAACTCCGTGGTTGAATCACCTCAACTTGATCTTGCAAAAGAGAACAAAGGAAAAATAAGAAAAGAAAAAGAGATTAGGGTCACGGTATTGTTCATATATCAGAATTGATCTAATACCATGTAAAGTTAGAAATGATGGACAAGTAGAGAGAAGAATAAGAGGGGAGGAGAGAAAATAGAGAAAGGCGGACTTAGCTAGTTCGGCCTCCTCATATGTGTATATATATCATTTAAGTACGTAACATAATGTAAAAAGAACATAAAACCCCTAAGAACAAAACACACTCTAATAACCACCTTTTGTGATAAATATTTTAGAGACGATTGATAAATATTTTATAGACGATTTCTCATGGCCTTCTAAAACTCCTGCAATAGGATCATGTAACACAAATATTCATTTAGGGTGCATATGCATATACTCAAGCATCTCTACAACTAGGAATCCATTTACCATGTGATAATAAATGCCAACTCTATGATCTTGCATTTCAAACAAGTTGTCAAATCATCATCATCAAAAGTATCCTGAGTGTTCTGCATTTCAAAATTTCAGTTACTTGCCGATGGTGTTATCCCAAATGAGTATGGAATAAATCCGAAGCAGAAGCTCAAAATTGGCTCAAAGGTAACTAGTCCACATAATTTTGCATCCCATGTTACTTCTTTTAATACAATACATATTATTTAGCTACTTTTATTCTCAGAAAGTTTCGTTTGAATAGAAGGTTTCAAGTTAAATAAAAACTATGCACTCAAATTGTACATGGTTCACTTTTTTTGTGGGGAACATGATAAAGGATCAAGAATGTTGACAATAGTATGATGATGTAGCATAAGTTATCATAAGGTATTAAATTTCGATTTTGAGTTATATTTCTGAGCCTGGAAATGAAAATATTTCAATTAGTGTTGAAATAATACAATTTTCATTGAAAAGATGGAAATATTGTTGAAATAATGGAAATGTTATGGAATTTTTGTTGAAACTTTAGGAAATGACAAAACAAGCATGAAAAGGCAGTCATAAGCCATCAAACTAATAAACAATCATATAGAGTGTGCAAATTAAGGTATATTGCGTTCTATTTTCTGATACCCGGATACCTGTACATGGCCATCGCATCCATGTCGACACAACATTGGGCACTCCATTGACACGTATCCCCACGTATCCTTCATAAAATGTTGAAAAAATTAGAAAAATGAAAATTTTGAACTACAAATAGGATATACTCATATCCATATCCGTGTCCGTAATTTTGGAAAATGACGCATCGTATCCCTGCTTCATGTATCTCTGTATGTATCTATATCCGGGCATCTTTGGTTCTATTATATGATGCAAAGTCTAAGAGCCTAACAGCCAAAACAGCAACAATTACACATGGAAATGATTATAATCATGTCACATTGGCTACATACATCTTAAAATGTAAAACATTATATGGTACAACTTAAGTACTTCGTCCATGCATTTGTATAAATAATATACTAATATTTCCAACTAATTATAACATGAATGATTTATGTACATGCTAACACGCTTATAATACATCATGTATGTGAGCATCTGATGCACTGGGGGTTCCCTAACCTGCTTCCAATGTTATTATTTTTATTTTAAAATATTATTTTTTATTTATGAAAATTAGCTTATGCATAGATAGCTAATCAATCATAATTCATTTCTACCATGAATGAACATTACATGCAATTTGCAAGTCCCGTCTAAAAATAATTTATAATATATGTCAAATTTTAATTTTTTAGTTATTTAAAATAAGTTTTTTAAAGTCTATCTATAAGGAAATATTTCTGTTGAAATTACTGTTCACTGAATTATAACTTAGCTTTCTTAAATTCAATTGAAATTTACTCTTCATTGAAATATTTGACGAAATATATACAAATTTCACATGTAATTTGAATTTTGTGATGGTTCTTCCCAAATTTAAAATATTTCACGAAAGGATTGAAATTTAATACCATAGATATCATGGTATGGATATATATATATAGTTATTTGAACTTTTTTGTTAATAATTACACCGCAATTGTTTTTTGACCCTTTGCATTACTTGTCACTTGTGGATATCAAGGAAACAACTATTTTGAAATTCAGTACTATTCCCAAGGTGGTATCCAATCCATAATGCCAAACATCAGATCATTGGATATGAATCAGTGTAGCTGAGATGAAACCATACAGGAATGTGGACCTTACTTACAGGCACTCTAAATTGGGTAGTAGTATGTGTTCTGCTTTCACTTCCCTAAAGGGCCTAAACAGAACAAGCCACACTGTGCCCTTCTCATTCCATAACATAGTTTAAGCAAGCATACTTACTGAAATGATCATTACATTCATAAAAAAGAATGTGGCTACTTACACAAAGTAATACTCATAAAAGTCATAACGTACATGCCTAGTATACTATGTCTTTGTATCAAGTATGTGTTATTGCACGAACAATTCAATAGAAGGGCTTATATCCATGGCCAAGCCCCCCAATTGTACTCAAATCTAATGTCTCTATACAATTTAATGAAATTATTGTGTTAAACTGGGTTTACTTCTTATCTTTTTGGTACTTCAGATTGCTCGTCGTTTGTTGGGTAAGATTCTGATTGACCTACAGAACACTCGTGAAGAAGCTATAAGTGTTGCTGAAGTAAAAAGCAATCAAGACCAAAATACAACATCTTCTAAGACTAGAAAGGAAGATAGCGATTACCAATCAAAGCCTCAGATCAAGAATGAAGATACAAGAAGATCTAGTTCTACAAGTGAAAAGTCGCTGGACCAAGACGACGATGATGATAAAGAAACCAAATACCGTTTAGATCCAAGGTGTATACCATACCTTCTCATTCATAGTTCATTCTTTATCATATAGTTTTATTAAGGTATTCTGGTTATTTTCAGGTATGCCAATGTCAAGACGCCTGAACGACATGTACGAACACGGCTTTATTTCACATCAGTAAGTATATTACTTTCCAATCGTTACTTCTGTTTATGCTTTTGTGTGATTTTCTCTTCTTATATTTCAGAAGTTTGATTCTCTCCAATCAAATTTCTTGGGTTTTTTTTTATTATTATTATTCCATATCTATACCTCGTACATGTTCCAGAAGTATCATATAATTCCATTAGATGGAATCTTTTTTTTCCTTTTTCTTTTTATGATTAGCTAATTGTATTAAAGATAATAGTAATTGTAAAAGCTTCAGGAAGCGAACTCTCTATAGAGAGAATTCCAACTCAGTAGTAAATCAGTTTACTATTTTTCTAGTCGAGTCCGACCTGACTTCGAGTATTTAGGTATCTTGTTTCATTCAGTGACAACTGACAACCATCCTCCTGAATAAATGAAAACATAATGCTCATGAGTTTCTAGTATGTCATGCCATTTAATTCGGTTTTCTTAGAGTTTTAGTCAGTTTGTTCTTGCTTTATTCCATTTTATTTTTTTCCTTTGTTTTTGCAAAGGCGTCCTCTGCAAGCCATTAAAGCAGCAAGAGGTGTATCACTGTACGTTGAAGAAGCTTAATATGAAATAAAAAAAAGTCTTCATGATATCATTAGCTTATGTCTGGGTAGCATTTCCAATAGTTGTAAAGTTTCTTTATAGACGTCATCGATAATAAATTTTGTTTCGCTTTTTTGTTGCATATTTATTAACTTAATTATAACAGCTGAGCTTTACTTTATAACTATCTGTTAGCAGAGTTATTTGTAATGTGCTAGATGTGTAACAGTATTACTGTATTTTTGACAGTTTGCAATAATATAATATATTGTGGGGAGTTGACTAGGACATTAAGCTTGTTCGACTTCTCCTCTTCGTCTCTCAACTGTTCTTTCATTTTTCTAAAACCTCTAACTAACATGGTATCAGAACAAGGTTTTGATACCTTGAAGAAACCCTAATCCTCTCATCATCTCCAAGTTCTTTTTCTTTTCCTTTTCCTTTTCTTTCTAGGGAATCAAGTTATCTAGTTTGGTATTGACGGTGCTGCCTTGAATAGTACTGGTATTCGTGAACAGTTCCCATGAATAGTACAATTTTTTTAAAAGCTAGGTCTTGCTCTACAAGCTGCCACAGGGCTACGGTTTTGCTCAAAAAGGGTGTTGGAGGCTAGGGATTGATAAAAAAAGGTTGTCGCAGCCTATGTTAAAGCTTCCGCAAGCCCCTGAAGGTGATTTTGTGTTGTTTGCAGCCCCTGTAATAACGTTTGATGCCTGTTGATGATGCCTAGCCCTTGAAGAGTTCTTGTGTTGCATCCTATGTATTGGTGTGATGTTTTGGTGTTTTCCAATATACGTTGGTGTTGTTCGCAGCCCCTGAAGGGGCGCTAGAGTGGTGTTTGCTACTTTGGGTGCTGCCATGTGTTTATTTTAATAGTAGTGACATGTGGTGTTGTTGTGGGTGCTGCTAGTTGTTCATTTTAATAGTTGGGTAAGTTGTAATTTTTGCTGGTACATTTTGATGGAGAGCAAGGCTAGTATGATAATGTCGGGTGACTTTTTTAATATTCAAATGACTTCTATTAAGCTTAATGGAAGTAATTATGTCCTTTGGGCTAAATCTATAGAGGTTTTTTTTTATGGCCAAAGGAAAAGCAAAGTATCTGACTGAAAACAAACCAAAATCTGATGTCAGTAATTACTCAAAATGGGTGTAGAAAAATACTCAAATCATGACTTGGTTATGGAACGATATGGATCTGAAGATTAGTGTTAATATGATGTTCTTAAATACTACCAAGGCGATGGGAAGTGGCTGGAAAGATGTACTCTGCGAGAATAACATTACATATCAATTGGTTGAGGAATACTTTAATTTGCAACAAGGTAATAAGACACTGACAACTATTCATCTTTGCAAAATATCCGGAACAAGTTGAATGTGTACCAACCTCTTACCTTTTATTTAGTACAACACAAGCAGAGTGAAGATTTTTTTTTTTTTTTGATCGGTAATTGCACAGTGAAGATTTTGATGTTGCTTGGTTTCTTTATGGGCTTAAGCCAGAATACTGGTCAATTAAGGCTCAAATTTTAGGAAGCAAGGAGCTTCCTTGTATGACCGAAGTGTTTCCTCGTCTTCAACGGGCCTCATTGTATTGTTCTGATAGCTCTATTGCTCACAAATCAGTGTTAGTTGTTTTCGGTGGTGCTGGTCGGGGTGGTCGTAGAGATGGATGTGGACGTGGTGGTGAACGAGGTGGTAGTAGTCGTGGTGGTGGTAGAGGAGGCCATGATTCAGGGGGTGGTCGTGGACGAGGCCCTGGTGGATCTTGTAAGTGTACTTAATGTGGTATGGAGGGTTATACTATGGATTATTGCTCGGACCTCCATGGAAAACCAACAAATTGGGCTAATCATGTTTCCTACAGTGATAGTGAGAATTCTACTCCGAGTTCAGTATTGGTTACTACACCTCAGCAGCTAGCTACCACAACTGATATGGTTTAAACTCAATCAGCCACAACAGTACTTATGTGATATTTTTACTCTTGCACATTCAGGTATTGCATGTCTTGCTTTCCAGGTGTCTGGATCTTCTCTTTGGGTTATTAATTTTGGGGCCTCATATCATATGACATGGACTCCAAGTGTGCTCTCTCTTCCATCCAGTATACTTTTTTCTTCACAGTGTGTAACATTAGCTGATGGCACTACATCTAAAGTATCTGGTCTAGGTTGTGCTTGTCTTAGTCCATCTCTTTCTTTATCTTCAGTTTTGTCTATTTCTAAGTTTCCTTTTAGTCTCATGTTTGTTAGTAAACTCACCAAATCTCTGAAGCCCTTTTTAAGAGTCTAGAAATCAGTATGTGAAGTCTATATTTCTACTCCACATTTGAAGTCTAACAATCAGTTAGCAGATTTGTTCACTAAAGCCCTTTTTAAGAGTCGTATGGATTACATTTGTTCCAAGTTATAGTTACACGGTGTTTACTCTCTAGCTTGAGGGGGAGTATTAGGAGAGTTATTTTATTAGGAAGGTCAATCCTCTATTGCCTATTAGACTACCTTTTCTAGTGGGAAAATGGACAGGACGCGCTCCAAGGTGGCCACTGTCATGGAGAATATCAAGAGCATATTTCCGTTGGCTTAAGAAAATTCCATTTGGGGAACGAGCAACCTCGATGCCCAAAAAATATTTGAGAGGACCGAGATCCTTAATATGGAACTTGGTGTGAAGGAAAGCTTTCAATTTGGAAATTGCAGAGGCGTCATTTCCTGTCACAATAATATCATCAACATATACAAGAATAGCAGTAAAAGCATTACCAGATGAATGAGTGAAAAGGGAATGATCGGCAGCAGATTGCGTGTAATTATCCTCTTGGAGCACTGAAGAAAATTTGGCAAACCAATTGCGAGAGGCCTGCTTAAGACCATACAGAGATTTTTGCAGTCAGCAAACACGATGCTCCCCCTGTTTGGCAAAACCAGGGGGAAGGGCCATGTAGACTTCTTCATTAAGATCACCGTGAAGAAAAGCATTGTGGACATCCAATTGATGAAGAGTCCAATGACGAGTAGCAGCGATGGCTAAGAGACAACGTACAGTGACAAGTTTGGCAACTGGTGCAAATGTTTCATGATGATCCAACCCCTCTGTTTGTGTGTACCCTTTAGCGACCAAACAGGCTTTGTACCGTTCAATGGTTCCATTAGAAAGATATTTGATTTTGTATACCCACTTGCGACCAATGACTTTCTTGCCAAGTAGGAGAGGTTGAAGGGTCCATGTGTGATTTTTCTCCAAAGCATCGATTTCTGTTGCCATTGCTTCACGCCAATGAGAAGACTTAACGGCTTGTGAGAAAGAGGAAGGCTCGTCATGATGAGAAATAGAAGAGAGAAAAGCAACACGGTTAGTTGAAAAATTTTTAAGTGGAAGATAATGAGATAGAGGGTAAACAATACCTGTCGAGGGCTGAGGAAGTGGTGAAGTAGAGGATGGAACCTGTGGCATGGTGGGACAGACATAATCGCGGAGGTAATTAGGCCGAGTGATGGTGCGCTTGGGGCGTTGGGTTGAAGAGTGGTTAAGTGGTGACGAGGTGGGTGGTGGGGTAGGTGATGGGTCTTCAATATGGGAGACCGTGATGGATGTATCCAATGGGGCATTAAGAATAGGTTGGGGAATTACGGGAGCCGATGAGTCAATGGTGGAGATGTTGGAAAAAGGGAATGTTGTTTCAATGAAAGTGACATCACGAGAGGTGAAGATGCGTTGAGTGTTAAGATCATACACTCGATATCCTCTTTGACCAAAAGGGTATCCGACAAATATACACTTGGAGGCACGAGGTGAGAATTTGTGACGATGAGCATGGAGTGTGTGTGCATAACATAGGCAGCCAAAAATATGGAGATGCTCATAAGATGGAGCCTTTTGGAAAAGCATCTCGTATGGAGTTTTTCCATTGAGATTGGGAGTGGGTATGCGATTTATGAGGTAGGTGGCTGAAAGGATACATTCACCCCAAAAGGTTAAGGGAAGGTGTGCTTGAAAGCGTAACACTCGGGCTACCTCAAGGAGGTGCCGATGTTTGCGTTCGGCCACTCCGTTTTGTTGTGGAGTTTCGACGCATGTACGTTGATGAAGTATGCCGTGTTCATGATAATAAGCTTGCATTGAATCAGATTGAAATTCAGCACCATTGTCTGTGCGAATATTGCGCACAGAACATTGAAATTGGGTCTTGACCATATTACAAAAATTTTGGAGAAATGCACATGCTTCTGATTTAAACTGCATAAGGTAAACCCAAGTACAACGGGAATAATCGTCAACAATAGTTAAGAAATAATGTGCTCCACTATGAGAAGCGGTTGGATAACCACCCCAAATGTCACTATAAATTAACTCAAATAGTTGATTACTTTTATTGCAACTTAAGTGAAAAGGTTTGCGAGTTTGTTTAGCAAGAACACAAACATCACAATGAGACTGAAAAGGAAAAATGGATGGAGAGGCGGAAGATATCTTATTCAAACGGTCCAATGAAGGATGACCGAGACGCATGTGCCAAAGATTAGTTTTAGGTGACCGATTGGCTCGCATGGTCACAGGTGAAGATGAAGAGGTGGTTGGTGGCAAGTAGTGATAAAGCCCATCCCGTACTTCACCCATTCCAATCAGCTTCCTCGTTGTTAGGTCCTGAAACACGCAAAAGGATGGAAAAATTATGGCAGCACAATTCAAACTTTTGGTTAGCTTGCTTATTGATAAGAGATTAAAGTGAAAATTAGGGACACAAAGAACATTATTGAGGCATATATCTGAAGACAAAGTGACAGATCCAACATGAGTAATGGGGGTGACTTCACCAGTGGGTAGCTTGACAGGCTTGACATGAGGAGTGGGTGTAGTGGATGTGAGAAAAGATAAGGTGGGTGTCATGTGATCTGATGCACCACTGTCAATGATCCATGTGGTGGGTGAGCAAGAAGTGGCAAAATTACAATGAAGAGAAGATGAGTTACCAGCAAGGTTAGCCGTAATGTTTTCATTAGTGGCAAGTAGAGCAAGGAAAACAATATCTTAGGTAAGTTTTCCCAATAGAGAAGGATTGACCTTCTTAATGAGTGTAACTTACCTAAGATATTGCTTTCCCACTAGGAAAGGTAGTCTAATAGGCAATAGAGGATTGACCTTCCTAATATATTTGTAATGTGTTGGATGTGTAGGGTTATTATTGTCTTTTTGACAATTTTCAACAATATAAAATTTGTTGGGAGTCGACTAGGACATTAAGCTAGTTCGACTTCTCTTTTTCTCTCAACTCTTCTTTCTTTCCTCCAACAACTCTAACCTAACTTACACTTCTGACCCAGTATTTCATGAATGAACAAGACATATTGAGGTGGATTGTCACTTTATTAGAGACAAGGTTGTGTGTAGCGATATTTCTACTTCGTACGTGAAGTATGAAGATCAGATAGCTGATTTGTTCACCAAAGCCCTTTTTAAGAGTCGTATGAATTACATTTGTTCCAAGCTGGAGTACACGATGTTTACTCTCCAGCTTGAGGAGTGTTAGAAGAGTTATTACTTATTTGTAATGTGTTGGATGTGTGGGGGTCTTATTGTTTTTTTGATAGTTTTTCAATAATATAATATATTGTGGGGAGTCAACTGGTACATTAAGCTAGTTTGACTTCTCTACTTCTCTCAACTCTTCTTTCTTTCTTCTCAAAGCTCTAACCTAACTTACACTATCCACGTCTTTATTACAAGCCGACCACAAAATGAACTTAGTACTCACACAAGTTAATGTAGTGGAATATATGAAGATATGAATTGAAGTTTCTGCAGGTTCATAAAGTTCTGCTGCTTAAGTTCTTTCAAAAAGTTTCTCTAATTTATTTATGAAACGCAAAGTATGTTAAAAGTGTAGTTGCTAGAGAGGGAAACGGGTGCAAGAAGCAATGCGAGAAATGGAAGTTGGGAACGTCGCCCTAAAATTTACTTAATGTGGGTGACAGACTGATGGGACTCATATGAGAAACATCTAGGGAGAATGGGTAAGAAACGTCAGGGGAAACGAACGGGAAATGCACTAGAATGCAAATTCCACTACAAATTGTGTTTCCCAAGCTTTTCCAAAGCATTTCCCCATGTATTTCACCAAGCATTTCCGGGCGTTTCTTCTAGAGTTTCCAACATGTTTCCCATGCATTTCCCAGCTCTTGGGAAACCAAATCACTCCAAAACCCATTCCCTAGAAATGCCAATTCTTGCGGGAAATGCATTTCCTGGTAACAATGATTGAAAGCTTGTTCATTACTTCTTGTTGGTATTATTTGTTAATTTTCAAATGACTGTTGGTCATTTGAGATACAAAGGGGCTGTTTGAATGCAGGGTTAGGTGTGGCTGGTCAGACCTTTTGGAAGGTGGACAGTCAAACCTAACCATGTACATGGCCTTTATTTCAACCTGCTTGTTGCACTCCTTTATGGGTCAACTTCAGCTCCTGTAAACGATGGGTTGCCTTCAAACATTTCACTGGGCTACGGCAGTGCTTCCAAACAAGCCCGGAGCAGTTGTTTTCATGGTATGAAGCAGATTTAAATCTCTGTGCATGCCATGCATCGTTATTTTCATGTCTTAATATTAACTCATGCCCTTTATTGGGGAAGCTAATTCTATAATGCAGTATGAATGATTCTAACCAAATACTTAATACTGGGTTTTAAATCAAGAAAAGGCATCTCCGTTTGTCCTCTTAAAATTGTACCTACTGATGCATATCACTAGTTCAAATGGAGTTGTAGTAAAATTTCCCACAGAATCTTCTTTTGCCCTGTGATGCTTGTGGAACCTGGCATGTCATCTTTTTGTAGTTATTATCTGTTTTATTATTCCATTTAACAGCTCATGGATTTGTTTTATGATATATGTAATGGACAGGAATCACATATACACTCTGTAATGAATGTTCTCCGCTACTGTAACTTGGATGAATCTCTGGAAGGAGAGGATAGCCTCGTTTGCCTTAGTGCTTTGGACCGCTTGTTTAAAACAAGGGAACTTGATTACATGAGTTACATTGTTTTGAGGATGCTTGAGAATATAGAGGTAGGCCACCTTGCTATGTTACTTAATGTCATTTTTTTATAAGTATGTTAATGTCATTAAGATCCTGAAAGCTTGTTTTTAAGTAATATTTTATGAAATACGAATAAATCGTAGTAGTAGACTTTTTGTAGTAATTACAAAATTATATGGTTCTAATTGCTAGTTTTATGGTGCTCCCTTCAATTGCCAATTTGGATTATTCCTTTCCATATTTCACCCTACTTCATGCTTTGAAGAGTCAAGTATATCTGTTTAGAAAAGGAAGATGAGAAGAAGAGTAGCATAAGTTTTGGGGTGCTTTGGATTGGTCCATTTTATGTTGGTTGATCACATCACTCTTTCTTAGCCAACATATTTTTGGTTGATTAAGATAATAGCTGAACGAAATTATAAAAAAAAAAAAAGCGTATTTAAGCTGATTCACAACATGCACACTTATCGACTACTATTTACTGATAATGACAAATTACCGAAGTGCCCTTTTTACAGTATAACTATAGAAAGGTACATATAGGAAAAGGAATGTGTAAGCTAGACATACACATTTATACTGTTATTTAAGTGATAATGACACATTACCAAAAGACCCTCAATGAAGTGTAAAAGGTACAAGGGAATAAGAGTAATGTCTATCCACATTACCAGTGCTGATTCAGGGATTCAGGGGATACATATTACTGCACCTCGTTGTTGCTTATAAAGTCACTTTTTTTTTACTAGCCACGCTACTATCACAGGAGCACCAGAATTCAGTGGGAAATTAGATGGAATCACCCATTAATCGACAAGTTGTCTTCACATGTCTCATTATAGTGCAAATGGTGGCTACGGTGCTGGAGATGTTACAGATCTTAAAATATAAGTTCATATATGACAAGCAAAGAAGGCACAGAGATCAATTGGAAACGATTCTCCGGTCAAAAAGGTTTTCCTTCTCTTTGAAAAAACCTGGGAATGAGATACTGGGAGAGCCCATAGGCGTCTTACTTCGTACTGTGGTAGACGATGAAGATTTTGAGACATGACTGATAATTATCAGTGTTACCCATAATTTCTTAGGATAAGCATGAGGACTGATTGGTAATTCGATAAGTGCTATGTGAAAAACCTAAATTCTCACAAGTACCATTCAGGATCATTAACAGAGAGTCAGTGCCTTATTCCAGCTATTTTGAGTCCGCAACACAAATCCTGTCTCACCATACAATTCTATCCAGAGCCATCTCTTTTGTTAAAACATGTCTTCAAATATTTTCGTACTACCTAAATTGGTGTCCTTGGGCCATCCTCGTTATATATAACAAAAGGAGACGACACAGCATAAGTATGGGTATGGGGTCTGTGTAGGACTTTGGTTCAGCTGTATCCTGAAATTTTATTGAACATAAAAATATTTTAGAATATGAAAGAAAGTAATAAAAATATTATTCAATTAGAAAAAACAATGTTATATTAACTATTTAGTCTTGTGCCTGCACCCTAAAATAGGACTACTTATAAGGGTCAAGCAAGTTTGACACTTGGACCCATACCAATACCCGGTACCAGTACCCATATCCGAGTAACATAGCTAGGAAGTAATAGGTACATAAGGAACTCAAGGGCCACAATCAACCTTGTCAAGATCTGTTCATACTAATATGTTCAGTTTTATCCACGTTAACTTAGGTTGCTTGTACACAATATGCTCATCTTTATCAATAGTCATGTTGAAAATGTATTTACCTTTTGTTAACAGTTAATAGAGGAATATGTGAACAGGAAGATGGGAAGAAGCCACCTGCACCCATCCTTTCTGTATGCCGTGTTTACTGCAGAGGCAGTGAGGAGGCTTCGTCCTATCATTGGGTCCTGAAGCCATCCTTCATCCCAAGATAAAAATCATAAAATAGTATTAGGAACGAGCATCACTATTCATGTTTTGAAATTAAGCCCGATATTCCTATTTTCCGCTGCCAAGCAACCTTGTTTTGGAACCCGACTGTCCAGTTAGCAATTGTGACGTTTCCAAGTAATAGTTTTTGGACATGGTATAATAAGCATCTTTGTTTCATGAAGTATGGTATTCTCTTATCAGAGACGAGAACTCCAGAATGTTTCTTTTTGAGCACAAGATGTTTTTGAAATTGAGCTGCAGGTACCTCTGGAAGACCCAAAAAGGTTCCGCATAGAGATGACATTCAGCCGTGGTGCAGATTTAAGCCCTTTGGAGGTAATACTTCTTTCTTTTAACTGAGGGGAAAAAGATATTATTGAAGGAATTCCCGAAGAATATATATGATGTATCTCCAGTCTTTTATTCAAATGAAGCCTGCCCCTATGACGTGCACTCTAGTCCATTAAATAGGCCACTTCTTGAATGTGGCATAGCCTATAAAATGAGATTGACTGGGCATGTCTAACTGTCCAACGTAGATCTTTCCCTTCTCTAGATCAGAATGTTAAGATCCTCCAGTCAGGCTGTTTCTTAAACTGCCGAATCTAAGAGGTGGCCCACCAATGAATTGTCCCGTTCAGACCAGTTCCGTGAGATGATGGACGACATGTATGGTCTGAGGGTGGGATTCATTGAGGCTGTTGGACCTCAGGTCCATCATTTATTTTTGATAGTTGAACAATCGGTGAATATGATGGGACAAAGTAATTGAATTAAATAAGGCATGGAATAACAGATAATAGTAATATTTAGTTGTTTGATGTGAGTTCTTTTCGTTTTTTTTATTTATTTTGGCAGAAGAACGACGGTGAGGCCGCTTCATTGCATCAAGAGCACACACTGCCAATAATGGGCCCAGAGAGACTGCAGGAAGTGGGATCATATCTCACACTAGAGAAGATGCAGAAGATGATTCGCCCATTTGCCATGCCAGCGGAGGATTTCCCACCTTCAATTCCTCAGGGCTTCTCAGGTTACTTCTCCAAAAGTGCAGGAGTGCTGGAGCGCCTTGTGAATCTGTGGCCTTTTAATAAGAATGCCAACACTACTGGGAAGTAACCATTAACTTTTTCTTTCCTTCTTTCTTGTTCACTCTTCAATTCTCCTTGCATTCTATCATTCCATAACGTACATATCAATGGAAGCTAAGTAGCCATGTTGACTGTTAGTTCCTTTTGTTTGACCAGTGTTGACTGTCAAATTTTTTATTAGGGAAATTTTTGTTGCACCCGCACCCCTTGAATTGTGAGGGCACCACGAAGTGTGAGGGCACCCAAACTAAACATTCATCCAGACCTTTTTTTTTTCGTAATCCATCCAACAATTATGTTGACAAATATAGACGTGATTTTTTTTAGAGTAGAACTTTGATGACAGTGCGCAATATGAGCCACGTGGCACACTCTTAGAGGACTCTGACCGTATAGATGCTTTCCAATCCTTAGGTGGACCTACGAACTAAAAATCAGCCTGATTAGTGATTTCAAACCTTTAAATCTTTGTACCTCAAATAATAATCAATAATGCTCAAATTTTCAGTTAAAATCAACCCATTAAAATAACTCATGTAATGCCTAGAAATCACTAATCAAGCTGATTTTTGGTTTGTAGATCTACCTAGGGATTGACCAATCATCCATATGGTCAGTCCTCTAAGAGTGCGCTTGCAAGAAGTTGTACACGGTGATCTCGAGTCTAATTTGTGGAAGGCATTTTCGTAAATTAAGCAAATTGAAACACAATTCGCGGGGTGCTTTCAACAGTTTGGAGTGCCCTCACAATTTGTGGGGTGTGACTAAAATTTTCCTTTTTATTAAAGGATAAAATTGCCCTTGTCGTCAACGTTGGAACAAGGGGGGCCAAACTCAAACCCCAAATCAAACGTTTGTGGTGGACAGCCCGGCATGAGATTCCAATGGGTTAGCCGCCCATCGCCAGTGACCAACCGACTGGAGTCTCATGGTCGTTCAACCACCACTCCAGTGAACAATTTTAATTATCAAATTTGATAATAGAGATAATGTAACCCACTTCTGCATCACTGGGTTGTTGGAACAAGAATTACAATCTATAACACCTACTACGTTGTTCAACGACTTTTGTGCCTCCGGAAGGAACCTTAAAGAACTATGCTTCACCAAAACATCACAATGAAGTAACCCCCTATTGATTACCATTCGACTGAATGCACGAGGAACAATGCATTTCAATATACACCACACCTCCACACTGTCCAGGGAAGGTGAGTCATGGAATTGGGAAGCAAGGGAACCTAAAGAAATGTTTCTGCATGATATGATCCAACAATCGTAGCACCATTAGGATAGGGTAGTTTCCTATTTTGATATAGTCCAATTTTGAGTTATTCCCTTGTGAGCAGTTTCCTATTTTCAGTGATTTTCTTTTTTAGTTAGAAGTTGTATTAGGAAGGTTTCTAGGGTTTGAATATCTATATAATGTAACCATAGATTGAGAATGATTGAATCAATCAATAACCAAGAAAATATATTTTAGTTATCAATTAGTTTAAATTACTTTTTTTGTTTTCTAGTTAATTCAGTCGCTTGTTTTATCCAATAGAACTCAGGTTATATCATTCTAGTACTAGAGCAATCGATCTTCAGCCATGTCTTCCTCTGCTGATGCTCCAACATCCGTCGCTGATGTAATTAGGCAGATCTGCAACGGGTAATCTGAGATTCGCACAGAGATAGTCGCAACTAGTGATGTAACAAACACAGGATTGGACGGGATGATCCAAGTCCTCATTTTAGATTGCGGCATCACTGGCAGCTCTACTGGCTCCTTCTCCTTGTCAAGTCGTGGTTTGGAGAATTCCTATACATTTTGTCTCCACTACCTCCTTGGATTCCATCTCAGTACAAGGCGCCGACTCTGATTCCAATTCTGTTCATCATGGAGCGGATATCAAGTCTGGTTCCCCCTCCGCCCGTCACTCAATGACCTCCTCCAACTGTTGTGGACTGAACTCCTTCGGTTCCAACTGTTGCTAACCAAACTCCTTCGATTCCAACCGTCAATATATATATATATATATATTGAGAATGATGGAATCAATCAATAACCAAGAAAATGTCTTTCAGTTATCAATCTGTTTAGATAACTTAGTCGCTTTGTAGTCAATTATCAATCTGTTTAGATAACTTAGTCGCTTTGTAGTCAATTTAGATGCTTGGTTCATCCGATAGAACTCGGGTTCTATCAATGCATGCTAAGGAAACCAAGTCCGCCACCAGGGAAATGGTAGAAAACTGCAATTGTTTTAGTAACAATGTGCATTTATTGGAAGGAAAAGGAAATCAAAGATGACAAATACTATTGAATAAAAAAAACTAACCAAGTTGGTGATGCACGAGGTTCGAGAATGTAAGGGAACTCGTCCATGTACGTTGAACCAAAAGATGGCCTCCCATTAACAATACCCAAAAGCAGGTCCTGTGACACACAATCTCTATTGCCCGAGCTTCTTCATGATATCCAATAATCGCTTTGGATGACCTGTTAATGGATTTGAGTGACCCTTCAGATCTGGCATCAATATGTTACAAGGATCAGTACCAACCATAACTAGAACCTCATGTGTAACCTTGGTAACTGACCATGAGACTCCGGGGGTTGTTCACCGGTGATGGGCGGCCAACCTATTGGAATCTCATGTCTGACTGTCCACCACGACTGCTTGATTTGAGGTTGGGTTTTGACCCAAACCCTTATCCCAAGGTTGAAGACAAGGGAATTTTTGTCCTTTAATCCAAAATTTGACAATCAACTTGGGTCACTACTGGTCAAATGACATTGGACTGAATCATAGGGGATCTGTCAGCTTTTTCAAATTGTGGGGGTATGTCAAATTTTAAAGATAAAATGCGAGGTATGTCAAAAATCTCCAACCAATGTCTTTAAAATAGAGACCAAAAATATTGTATTTAAATAAAAAGTGCTTTTAGAGCACTTCGGTTCTCACACCCCCTCCAACCACACATCTCTAAAGTCTATCTCTATAACACTATTCATATATTTTCCTCCAAAAACTCACACAATTTCTCTCTAAAAGACTTAGGTGGTGTTTGGTAAATTAAGTTATTAGATCTAAAAGCTTAAAGTGCTTAAGATCTAATAGTTTAATGACTTATGTCTGGTTTGGATTGTTTGGTAAAGTTCTTAAAATTAAATCAATGACATTGTGGGTATTTTGAAATGTTTATTGGGACACTTTCCTAAGTTTTTAAAAGAGAAAGTTTTAAGAAAAGGGCATTATGGGTATTTAAGAGAGAATCTTAGAATCTCTTTTCTAGATGCTTTTCGTCAAAACCACTTACCGCATTAAGTAACCCCCAGCTCAGTTTTTGCTTATGTCTGAATTTCACATTTATTCAGACCTTAAGATGTTTACCAAACGCCACTTAATTGCGAAAATCACTGAATTTCAGCCCATTCAGACTTAGGCCTGATAAAGGTTTTACTAAACGCTGCCTCAATCAATATTAGTTTCATTTAAAAGATATCGACAACACAATTTCAACCGTACCAGTTCGAAGAAGAAAAAAAAATAGATTTATAGATTAAAAGTTATTTAATTTTATTAAAATATAGTTTAAAAGTTAAAATGATACATCCAATATGAATTTATACTTTAATGCACATAAAAAAGGTAAAGTGGGGATTTAGATATCATGAACAATAATAGAGACCCTTCCATGGGTCTCTAAATATAGAGACTCAAAATGAGGTCTCCAAAATAGAGACCCCATTTGACATACGGTTGGAGGGAGTCCACTCTCCAAAATAGAGAAATGGGATACGGTTGGAGGGCCTCCACTCTCCAAAATAGAGAAATGGGATACGGTTGGAGATACTCTAAGAAATAGTAGTGTTGACTCTTAAAAATAGAATGCATAGTAAGAATTAGTAAATCGAAATAATAATAAGATGCTTATAAATAGTTAAAAAAAATATTAAGAATATTGTCTTGGAAAAAGATGTAACAAGGTATGTCAGAAACTGTTTCATTTGCGGAAGCAGCATTTTTGGTAGTCACCGATGCCATCTAGGCCCACTGACCGCATGGATGTTTATTTATCCCACCCCTTGGTGGATATACAAATCAAAAATCACCTTGATTAGTAATCTATAACCATTGATTCTAACACTTTTTAGCACTTTTTAAGGCGTTCTTATAGCCATTGAATGCAACCATTTTTTGAGTACTTAAACCAACGGCTAAAAATCATTAAACAAGCTGATTTTTTGTATGAATGTCTATTAAAGGGTGGGCTAAACATCCATGCGGTCAGTGGGCCCAGATGGCAGTGGTGACTACCAAAAATGCCGCTTCCGCAATTGAAAAGATCTCAGGTATACCTTGTTACAACATTAGTAACACCATGCTGTCATTTATCCCTTAGAAGTACAAAACAAAAAGGAACGGGTTTTTTAAATTTTGCACCAACCGGGCATTGCAACCATCTGGGTGGAACGGGTCACCCGTCTGAGTTGAATGGCTTTCGAATAATACACGTGGTTTTTTACACCCGGCCTAGTCAAGGGACTGGTTCACTAGTTCAACCGGCTGGGCCAGTACGGGTCTTAGAACACTGGTGACTCCCTGACATTCCCTCTTCCCAGGCAGAATTTTCAGGAGAAGTTCCATTTTGTTAGCTTTCCAGCTACTTCTGCAGCCACAACTAAGATCTTCATCTTTCATTGATTTCTCTTTCAGAATCATTTATTTCCCTCATGAATCATGACAGTAAAAGGGATGACACTAGGGAAATTATTGTCTAAGAACAGAATTTTCTCCCTAAAGGTGACAAGGACAGGACAACAGTGGATGAAGCCAAAAACGATATGCTGAAGATGCAGCAAGGAACTAGAAACATGAGAAGGCTATAAGTAGGTGTAGGAAAAGACCTAAGGAATTTCAACCATGGGTTTATTGAGATTATGGTAAAGAATACAGTGTTGACCTCAAAAAATTATACATAAACAATACCCAAATGTGATGCTAAAGAAGAAGAAAAAAACACCCTTGTAATAATAGTAGAATGTCTTTCATGTTGCCACCAACAATTTCCCCAAATTGGTTGATCTGATATTTAGGGCGTTGTTTGATGGCACAGAAAATTTTCCTAGAAAAATACACATCTAATAGGGCTGTTTCATCACACCCGAGAAAATATGCAATTTCTAATTATGTGAGAAAACAGGGGTAGATTTTTGCGGAAACCAATTCTCACCTACATGGACTGGAAATGAATTCCAAGCTTGGATGGGAAAATCTCTTTTCTTTTTTTAAGAATATTTTACTATTTTAAAATGGATATCAAACAAGATTTTTCCATAGAATATGAATTCTAGAGACCATGTTTTTCTGTAAAATTTTGAAATGTTTGTTTGGTTCATTCTAGGAAAAAAAAAAAACCCGAAAATAAGAAGACTTTTGAAAAATAAAATAAGAAAACCAACATACTGAATTAAAGGTCAGTCCGATAATTTTTCGAAGCTGCACCGCGACTTTATTTTACCTCGAAACCCGATACCATGAGTAATCATACCCAGACCAGTCATCGAACCGGTCAAGGGACATGTTCATTAGGTCATTGTTTCAAAACCTGCCACATGGCAACTCTCTGGGCTCACTACCCATGAATGTTTTGCCCGCCCCTTGGTGGACCACCCTGGGTCAGCCGAGCACCGGTTTGACTGGCCGGGTCAAGCGGGTCACAAGAATGTGAACGGTTTTTCAAAGGTTAGAACCCAACCATGTTTTATGACGGGGTCACTGATTCGACATTAGGAAAATTGGCAATCAAACATGCCCTTAGGAAAATAGGCAATCAAACACGCCCTTAGTTAAGTAAGCTCGTGCGCACTCCGGCCAGAACATGACGGAACGGAACCTATAAAGTCAAAGGCCCCGGGCCTTCACCGGCTACTAATTCTGTCTTGCGTACGTGTTCAAACACTTGAATGCTAGCCTCTCTGATAGGAATAGAATAGAAGTATAGGTTCCTAAAGTTGATTTGTCATGTTAATCATGTTCAATTAATCCAGCAAAAAACGACAAATTGCGCCTCCATGATAACAACTTTTGCTTAAAACAAAATTTAAGATATAAAACAAATCAGAATCTGATCCATAAAGTGAAATAAAATAATTTACTTATATAGTAGTCCCATTTTGATTTCTCTTTTGAAAAGAAAAAAAATGCTTTACTGTCTGCATCTTCAGCTTATATGATCTGATTCTCATGACTTCGATCCATTTTCGCGAAGTTTTCCATGTGGACGAAGTGATCGCGTGCTTTAGTCACGGACATGCGCTGGTAGGCCCCTACCAACAGCAACTTCGTGCACGGTCCTATAGCAATCTCCAGCACATGACTCATCGTTCATACATAATTGCACAATAACGCGGGTAAAACGTTAAGGAGTCAATGATCTTCACTGTGAGCAAGAATCATTTCCTTTAACTCGGTGATTTTTTGTTTGTTCTGTAGACCAAAACCTGTTACAATGTAGAAAACCATGGAGCTGTAAAACTGTAGGAGGAGGTGATCCTTAATGCTCAAACTAATCAAGGATTTATGAGGGGAGACTAATCATGGTTAGATCATAGTTCGAACTCTCAGCCGATCCCCGGCATTCACCGATCTGATCCAAAAATGGATTCTCGCGGGAGATCACTGTTTCCTAAAGAAGTGTTATGTTGTGAGATGTGCCAAGATGGTGTCGAATGGGACCGATCCGGATCGGGATTGGGCCGATCGGCGCCCTCCAATCCCGATATTTTGAACCATGAGGTAGATCCAGATCTAAATCTGACTTTTAATAACATGATCTAGATCCTACTCGGATCCATGACGCATGATACGAATCCAAAATATGACATCCATATTGGGAATATCCAGATCCAATCCATTTGCAGAATATGGGTTGGATACGGGTTTGATCCATTAGAAATGAGAAGAGTAAGGATCCAAGCCTCAAGCATCCGACCTGTTCCATTCGGCTTGCCTTGCGATCAAAGGATTTAAAACCCGCTAAATATGGGTTCAAATCATGTTGGATTTCGGGTATGACCGCCCCATGTCATGCCCTAGTGCAACGGGGTGCATTGAGCTAGGCTCCGTAGAGGAAAACTCTGATGTCCACCCCCAAAAAATGCCAAGTATAACACCCACTGACCCCATGAATGTTGACACCCCTTTAGTGGACCTACAACCAAAAATTAGCCTGATTGGTGATTTCTATCCAATGGATTTGAGTACACAAAAACACGCTTAAATCGACGACCAGAAATCAACTGCAAAAAAATGCCCAAATCCAATGGCCATAAATCACCAATCAGACTAATTTTTGTTCTATAGATTCATCGTTTGATGTGAAAAAAAAAAATCAAGAGATCGCCATAGGATGTCAAGAGAACGAGAGTTCAAAGTTCAAACAATAGTACGGGGGTTTTCACTGAAAAACCCATTCTTAACATATATAATGGGTAGGGACCAACTTGTCAACGGGTCCCATAAATGAATATGCTGAGCGTTACGATTGATCTGACCTACAAACTTTTCTCTGGATCATTCATCTAACTTCTTTATTCCCTTCCAAAAGAGTAGGATGAATCAGATGGTGGTTGGAGCAATCGATTGATAGGTCCCATAAATGAATCTTCTGAATCTAATGATCAATCTGATCTACATACTTTCCTCTGGATCATTCATCAAACTTTTCTATTCCAGTCCAAAAGAACGCGATGGGATCGGATGGTTAGGATTATCCAAAAATAGGTCAATTTTTTTCCTGGGAGGATCTCCTAGGTTGGAATATCGAATGTTGGGTTCCAACCATTATGCATGTGCACCAGTGACATGTGCAGCTTCGACAGGGAAGACAGCTTCTTTCTGTCCTCCAGTCTAGACAACTTTACCACTTTCCGAAAATGTAACAGGGCATTTCAACTTTCATGAAAGCATTGTTCAAGAGAGACCACTCTAATGTCGTACAATTGGTCATCCGAAAAAAGAAAAAAAAGTTAAAATCTAAGAAATCCTAGATTCCATATCTTTCTCTAGGTTTTGGAGGAAACTTCCTTGCCGTACAGTTGTATCTCGCACAAGTAAACATTACAGAGTTCGTTGAGATTACCAGTACCCTGAGCCCCTGATGTCATCAAGATTCTGAAGCGATTGTCATGCATCCACATGACATTATAGCAACATATCCATGGAATAATAATAAAGAAAGAGATTGAAGGAAGTTTTAAAACTTACGGTAACATTTGCATTTGCATCACCATGGTGACTAATGTATTCCTGGCCATTCAACCGATCAATGCTTCCAAGGTGTCACTCGCTTCACTTCAGTCAGCACCTTTGGGGAAATCTTCTTACCAAATGAAAGATGAGAGATGATGTGCGACATGTTCATTTGAGAAGCATCAAAGGAGTGGGCTCCTGAATGTGCTGAAATAATAAGGCTGCCCGGAACCTACACAATAAAAGGGCAGCTTAGAATCAGATTGTAAAAGTTTCGCCAGATCAAAGACTCAACTAAGTAAATATTTCCAACTTAGTTTAATATTTGCAGCCCCCCGATTTCTCAACTATTTGAGTAATAAGAGATTGGTGGGATGATGGAAAGTATTTTGCAGAATTCAGAAGGATAGTTTATTTTATTTTATTTTTTGACAGGTATTTCAGAAGGATAATTTATGAATAAATCCTATATATTAACATCCACCAGCATGCATAGTGAACTTAAGGAAAAAGAAAAAGATTAATTAATGATATAGGTGAAAATGAAACTAAGTTACATATGATTTTCAAATAGACATACAACAGAACATTCCTTTACATTTCTTCACACAGTTCATATATTAACATCCACCAACATGCATTATAAACTTACAGGCAAAAGAAAAAGGTTAATATATCCGTGAAATTGAAACCAAGTAATGTTTGATTTTCAAATAAATACACAACAAAACATTCCTTCGCACATCTTCACACATAAGGAACTAGTAACTGTAAATAAGACACGTTTACCTTCTTAACACGTACAAAACCTTCGATTCTACATCCTCCCGTCAATGGTGCAGGCCTCTTTGCATTTTCTGTTGTATTGTCATTTTTGTTCTCCAATGCATACCTATGAGATTCCATTGGAACAGGTGCAACCAACGTTTCCATTGTCTGCATTGGAGAATTTAGATCAAACAGTGCTCCAGTCCTCATGATTAGCCAATGGAAACGTATTTGGGATATTTGGGCCTCATTTTTTCTATACCCCATAACAATTTTAGTATGAACTTGTGTGCAGATGACAACATCAAACTTGGAACAGACTACAGGGTACTGCCAATTCAAACTTAAGATGTATGCATACCGTGACTAGGGTATCTGTATCTCGATCTCCATAGTAAGATTCATGATTGTGGTGCCCATGATCACCCCTGTATCAGAAACTAATGAGATGACTGTCTATTGGAAAATAGAAAAGAGAAATTTTAGTTTAGAATAGAAATGCATGAAGTAGCGCCTTAATCTCATAAGACAACCAAATTAATTAAATCAAAAGGAAGTACGGTCAAAACACCATGCTGATTCATCCACTAACTGAAATAGCAGGCAATATTTTAAGAAGGTCGTACTAACAAAAATTAACAATTAAACATCAATAACAAAGATATCTGAACTATAAAATGGTTTATTTCGGAGCATGATGAAACGGGCCTCTGAGCTACCTGGATCCTTCCATTCCCTAGGGTACCTTTCTGGACCTAGCACAACAACCATATGAGTATATGCTCCATAGCCTCCATGTCAAATATGTCTCAACCATACGGTCCATACCCGAACATTATATATTAAAAGATGCAACTAAACAATAAAAATATATTAATATTAGAAAAGAATAATAAAAAATTTATAACGTTAAGAAACACTATTAACACTATATGGATGTATCATTGTCGAGCAAGTCCAACACCTAAAGTTACTTACCAGAAAACCAAAAAGTCCAACAGCTAGACCCATACTCGTACTCATCACTTGAACTGGTGTAAGGCTTAACAAAAAGGCACTACTTGCAATAACTGTTTTTCTTCTGTCAGTGCTGCCCACTCGGCTCCACTGGATTTGAGCTAGGGTGTTTCATCAAATAGCTGTCTACTTGGGAATTGAAACCATAGGTTTAATTGCTGACCATGTTTGTATAAACCACCAAATAACACGTGCATGACTCATGATTATATGCAAGGCGGTGCCACAGTGGGAATTTGTGGGAAAAAAAGTTTCTTGCATTGTAGATTGATGGATATAATATCTCCAATTACCAGAATAATCTTTCTAAAATTTCAAAGAAACAAAGGGGAAAAGGAACTAGATCTCTTCTTCTATCGACTGAACTAACTCACAACTTGAAGGCACATGCATGCCAGCTGAATGAAAGAAGGCAAACACGAGAACTAAAAGAAAAAGACTAAATATCAGAATTTATGGTCCAAGTTGAAATGTGATGCTTGAGTATCAAAATAAAAATTAAGGATGCAAGACAAGAATTACTTCTATCATTTCATGTATACTGTGGCATTCTCAATTTCCATAAACCTAAATGGCCATGTGCAGACAGGTTAGAAAGGGCTGAAAATTATTTTAATTTTTCTGATGATTAATGGAAAACAAGTCCATTCAGAAATATTCCAAAACAAAAATGAATATGAAAAATTAATATAACAATATTGAGAAGAGTTTCTATGTTTCAAAAGTATATTATAAGCGTTGCCTAGAAATTCTTCAAATGTTGAAGAAAAGTGCAAAAAAAGAGGATTTGAAGTAATGAAACCGGAATATGTGCTATTTACCTAAGATCGCTTCCTTTACGAAAAATTCGAAGAGAGGGATACCCCTGTATATGATTCCTGCATATCCATAATCAATTCATGTTAACCTCCAAAAGCAGGAAAAAAGTGATACTGTAACCAAATTTTGATGAAAAAAATGGAGAAAGAAAGCAAGTATAAGCTACAGAGCGCAGAAACCATTATGAAAGAATTTCACCCTATCGCAATCCGAATGGATATGCAAAGAAGAAAGAATGTCACTTTTTATATTGATAGAGGATATCTTATTGCGAACTCGAAACAAAGAAAGCAATAACAGATTATGGGAATATAATCCAAGTCTGGAAAGTCTCCATATGCCAAAAGGACTAACAATTAGGAATGGTTATTCCTGACTTATAATCAGGTAAAATGGAATCATGTCATCTATCTGACAATTTGGTTTGAACCATCACTAGGCATTGATGCAAGGATGGCCAAATTCATTCCCCAAAATGCAGAAATACTTGCAGCTCATTGTCATGTTTATTATGTGATCACTGATGATTAGTCAGAAAATATTTTTTCCTACTGATGCGCATAATAAGATTCACTAAAAAGTGATTACCAACAAGCATTGCATCAGTCACTTTCATGGCTTGTCTTATGAATACCATCTTGAACAGATGCCATCAGATTCATCCTCTCCTCTCCACAATGGATGTAAAGGGATACTGCAAATGCATGAAGTCACCGAATGAAACAACCCCCTTTTAGATTTCAATATTCAGTCAAAGTGATCCAAACTTTACCAATCAAAAAAAAAAAAAAGATCCCAATTTTTCTATTCTCATAATCAATATGAAAAGTAGAGCACAAACAGAAAATTAAGGGTGTGTATGGATAGACTGCTACTTGCACCATTGTTCTTTTTGTTTCAAAACTAGGTGGATCCATTGTCAAAACTGGGTTTTTTTTCAAGAGAAATTTGACTAAAAAAATAAGAGCCGCAAAAGGTAGGATTTTAGGCCAACAGTTGCCCAAATACCAGGCCTACCAAAATAACCAAGCAGCACTCAACTCAAGGCAGAAATCCAGCTCTACCTTGAAGTACCCCGACCAACCCCCAGCCCAAACAGGCCATAAACAAGTCGTGCAAGATTGGCCAATCCAAATTTATTGTATTGCCCTCCAACTTTATCTCCAAGCCATTCGTTACAAATTTCCAGTCCTGACATGATAGAACAGTCTAAAAATTTCACACTGTATGTAAGATCATAATCTTGCATCTCAAGCACCAACATGTCCAACAGAAGTAGCTTCAAGTATTGACCTCCATATCGCGCATCTCACCCATATTGCCAATACGTATCACCCCAGACCTTTCGAAAAAGGTGCAGGGATAAAAATGAAAAGAAAAAAGCATATGTACTAATTCCTATTTCTGTTCCAACTCACCCTCGACTCTTCTTCTTCTGTGTCTTTAGAAACCCCAGCCATTGGAGACTTCAGGTAAGCCTTTTCTTCCTCCTCTTCTTCTTTTTCTACTGTTCTAATTATTTTTTTCAGGCAAGGTGCTGTGTGATAAAGGAACCAAGAGGTGCTGTGTAAGGTCGGTATGAGAAAGGGACTGAAATCCAATGCGAGGTGCTGTGAGTCTGTCAAAGAGATTCTGTGCGAGAAAGGAACTGAAGGCAGGTACACACACTTCCCTCCTCCCCTTCACGAATTCCCTTCCTTTTTTCCTTCTCTTTCCCTCTCTCTCACATAATGTCCATATTTTAAGGATTTAGTTTGGTGAAGACTAGGCAAACCAGTTTCACCCCTGTTCTGTTGATTTTAATAGAACCACCACCACCATTGCCTTTTTTTTTCCGAGGGTAGAGTTTGGTTTGGTATCAAAGAAGAGAGCAGATGTCATTTGTATAGATTTATTATCTTTTTACAGCACAAAAGCATATCAAGTGGACCTTTATGTGCTTATTAATTTACATGTATGAAAAGTACTGTTTTTCAAATCTTTGTTCAGTAGGAATTTTACTTTTTTTTCTTCTACTGACTGTCGCATATTTTGGAGTTTTTTCATCATTTATGCATATGACACTGTATCACCTATACGTATTGATATCACAGCCGACTGAGACAGTTACTGATTCCAATACTTGAAACCATTGTTACTAGTAGAATATTGGACGAATCTCTTGAGCAGGTTAGTAACAACTATGGCTTTATAGGAGCAAAGCTTTACCCAGTTCCACTTGGGTTCATGATCCAGGGTCTCAAACTCAGCTCATGCACGTGACAAGTCTGAAGCATTGAGCTCAGGCTGGATCCACAAGCTCAACCTTCAAACAGCTCAAATTCGCAAGCTTCTGAGGGTAGGCTTGGCAGGCTAGCCTAAGCCAAGCTATTATAAATGCATAATTTAATAAGAATAATAATACAATAATAGCAACAAAAACAACAACAATAATAATATATTAAATCCAAACTGAACCAAGACGAGCACCTCAAGCTCGGCTGAGGCTCATTTATTTTGTGAAAGCCAGCCAAGCTAGTCGGCTCATGCTGGATCCACAAGCTCAACCTTCAAACAGCTCAAATTCGCAAGCTTCTGAGGGTAGGCTTGGCAGGCTAGCCTAAGCCAAGCTATTATAAATGCATAATTTAATAAGAATAATAATACAATAATAGCAACAAAAACAACAACAATAATAATATATTAAATCCAAACTGAACCAAGACGAGCACCTCAAGCTCGGCTGAGGCTCATTTATTTTGTGAAAGCCAGCCAAGCTACTCATTTACGCATCCCCCCCCCCCTCCCAACCTGAAGGTTGTATAATGAACGTAGTTATTCCATGCATTCACAATATGAATTCTTTTGCATGTGAGAAAATTCATAGGTAAAATACAAACTAGCCAAAAAGTAGCAAACAAGCAACATTGAAGTGCTTTATGTGCACTCGGAACTCTTATGTTGTCCAAGGAGGCCCAAAAGTTCAACGCTTCAATGTCTAAAGATGTGTGCAAGAGCACAATATTCTTGATCAATAAGAAGTGCAAATATGTTAACAAATGAAAATATTGCATGAGCAGAAAAACTAAGGTTAGAGAAGAATTCCAGATCACTCTTAATGAACAACAGAATGTATTATACAAAAATAAAATTTTGCTCAAAAGGAATTCAGTTTACAAATGAGTACACAGTGATCTGGAGAATACCTCCTGCATAATTCACCTTCTTGAGTGCAATCAACCTTGGCCAAGAGAATACGCCCATCCAGTTCAGGATCATACCTGAAAAAATGCAAGCCCATTAGACTCTAAAAAATAATTCCACCAAACTAAAGCAAGGATATCCATTTCACTGACAGGAAAGCAGAAGTGTGTTCAGAAAATTCATGGTCCAGAGAAAAATTACAATAACTGATGTTCCCAACTTATCAAAAAAATAAAAATAAATTAAAGATGTAACCAAAAGCACCTTTCTCTTATTATTTTAGCTGCCTTCTCCCATGAGGGTTTCTGAAACAAACAACCAAAAGTCAGGCAGAAAAGGAAAAAAAGAAAGAAAAAACCTTTAAAGACAACATAAGCATTCTGTAAAAGTATAAATTTTGGATGAAGATTTAGTCAACTACTGCCAGATGCATTCTATTAAGCATGTTGAAATCATGAAAACAAGCAAGCAACTCAAAACTATTGAATATAACCGACAATGTTAAAATTGAGGCAGTAGCTCAATTTATTGATGTACTGCACTGCAACCATGAGGTCACGGGTTTGATCCTACCTTTCCACCATGAGAACATGTTAAACATAATACGGTTAAACATGTGAGCGCTTCAGCATCCTTGAGATAAAACTAAATATCATAGGGAAGGAAAGATTGCTAGTGGATCACAAAATCAAACCAAAAGAACCAAATGGATATGAATTCATGTCAAAGTACTGTGACTGTACACAGCAAACAGTTAATTCGTGCACAAGAGTGAAATAAAGGCATTAAGATATTCGGCAGACTCCCACAAACCCCGTTTGCAAGCCCAAGAAGGGCATACATTGTCCTTCCCAATTGAACATGATAAAAAGCTACATACCATAAACACAGATATGTTTGTTGCACTGATAAGAAGTGTCAAACACACTGACCCCCACAAACCCCATACACAATACGTCAATTCACTTTATTCCATATTTTATTTTGATAAGGTAATAGGTATCATTTAAAGGGGAGGAATCCCAAAAGATTATCCTATCGGGATGTTGGGGCTTGAAAACCTTACTGCCAATGCATTCTAGTAATCTAACGAAATCTGCCATTTCCAATCCTTATTATGTGTTCTTAGACCACGATTTTAAGATGAAGATTCATTGGAACCTGAATAACAGTCCTTAACAAGGGCCCCCCTGAAATTCAAATATGGAGAAGATGCCTGGAAAAGCAAAACGAAGCGAAGATTTACCACACTATATTTCCTCCCCAAACCCAACTTGCTCACTAGAACCGATCTTGAACCAAATTCCTTTAGAGAACTCCTGAAATATCTTTCCATACACTAATACCATATGAAGATGAGATGTGATTACTATCGCACCCTAAGCTCATGCAACCATTTTTGTTCTCGATCTCCAATTTTCAGAGGCTATCAGTCTTCTCATTGAATCTCCAATGCCACTTCCCTAGAAGAGTCTTGTTGAAGTCCCTGAAGTGCATGAAACCAAGGCGTCCTTTAGCCCTTGCCTTATAGATATCATCTCACTCAACAAGATGATATTTGGGAGCTTCATCTTTCCTACTCAAAAGAAAGTTTTTGATGTTCCTCTCCAATTTATTAACTGTGCTAGCAGGGATAGAGAGCAATGATAGGGTTACCTTACCTCCCTTTGACTAAGTTGGACTTTTGATAGGGTTACCTTACCTCCTTTTGATGAATCCCCTTTTTTCAATATGCTAACCTTCTTTCATTTCTCTCGATGATAGGATTCCATTTTTTTAGACCTATAGCAAGCTCCTAACAGAAGGCTAAGGTAAAGCTTCCCAACTGTATATTCTAAGTTTCCTACCAGCTCATGCAAGTCAACAACGCCCCCCACCTTGAAAACCTCACTATTGGAAAGGTTGATGCACAAGCCGGACACAACTCAAAGCATATGAGGGGGCATCTCAAGTATCTAAGATCCTTGTGGGAGGCCTTCGAAAATAAATCGTGTCATCGGTGAACTGAAGATCAAATACAACTAGGCCTTTCTATACTAGAGCTGAAACCCTCCAAAATGCCACCTTTTGTTGCCCTATTCAGTGCCTCCAGTACCACTATGAAGAGAAAGGGAGAAATTGGGTCCCCCTCTCTAATTCCTTTGGAACTTAAAAGATCCTATAGGGCTAAAATTAAATCTAACTGAGAAAGGAACCTTTGATACGCGTCTCTCATCCATCTTCTCCACTGCAAAACCCATCTTGGAGTGGATTTTGGGAACATATTAGTCTCAACCATTACAGTCAGTATAGAGCATGCTCTAGATCAACTGTTGTTATGGTAAAAGGCATTGTCTTGCAAATGTGGTTGGGGATTTGATAAAATTTCATATCAGCAAACCCATGGTGATTAGATGGCCAAAACTCCTGATAATTCACTTGACAACATTTTGTATTGGACAGTGGGCTCATAACTTGGATATGTAGGATTGCAGTAGAGTTGTCACTTCCCAGATCTCTACCTTCATGCAATCATGAAATAAAATGAGATAAATATTAATTTAGAACCAGCAATTAATTTTATTTGACAAAGCATTAAATAAATTTCAGAAGAAATGTTGGAAATTTAGGACTTTTGAAAACTATAAAACTTCCTCAAAGCAAAGATGCACGCTTAATCTGTCAATAAAATATCACAGAACCTATTTCTTTTGAAAGTATTTTATTCTAATGATTTCTTACTTCTTAGTTTCTTAGACTATCAGTACCACTGTATCTTTATCAAGGAAATAAATTTCGGTTTCGAGGTTTGTTTCGACCAGTCTAAAAATGGAAATATTTCGACGAGTGTGGAAATAATACATTTTTCGTGAAAATGATGGAAATAATGCGGAAATGATAGAAATATTGTGGAAATGTTTGTGGAAAGTTTGGGAAATGATGAACCAAGCATAAAAACACACTCATAAGCTTTCAAACCATAATATACAGCCATATGTAGTGTGGAAATGAATGACTATAATGGTCTATACTATGTCACGGCATTTAATTAGTCAAGGTTTAATTTAATTATATAATTATTATTTAATTGCTAATTATAAAAAAGTCATAAAGTAATATATTAACAAATCCTTATTCACTTACATTAATTTCCTAACATTATATGTAATTTTAGAAAACCTATTTACTATTAACTTATAACATTTATTTAATTTTTTATTTGAAAAAAAAAAATTTAGGGTTAATTTTTTTTAACCCAACCAACTTGTAGAACGGACTAAGTTATGCAATATATAATCAATTTATGTACAATCATGGATGTTTAGGGTAAAAACCAATGAAATTGGGGTTTATCCCAAATTCCAAATTTTCACCCTAAACGATTTTCAATCCGTACACAAATCTTTTTTTTCTTTTTTTGTTAAGGTGGGATTCATTTATCAAGCACAGAAAGAAACAAGAAGAAGAGAGGTCGAGAAGACCGTCTCGAAAAACCAGAAAAAAGACAGAGTCCACGAGCTACAAGCCTCTAGACATAATAGAATCCCATCCGAACACCAAATCCTCAAAGCTTAGCCCTTTGCACTCCTCGAACAGCTTGGACCAGAGGAAGAGAAGGGTCTTGATAGACAGAATAATGTCAAAGATGGAAGCCTCTTTCCCTTCAAAAATCCTCTTGTTTCTCTCATTCGAAATGCCCCACCATACAGCGAAGGGGAGAAGGGTCCAAAGTCTACGACTGCAAGACTGAAAACCTCTGCAACGCCAGCCAGATATCGTATCAAGAACTGACTCCGGCATAACCCAACAGATCCCAAAGGAGGCAAAGAAGAGGCTCCAGATCTCCCAAGCTAGCTTGCATTGTAATAGAAGGTGATTTAACGGATTCTCCCGCTTCCTTGCACATGTAGCAGAAACTCGCCATTACCCACTTTCTTTTGATGAGGTTGTCCATTATAAGGATCTTCCCTAAGGATGCGCACCAAACAAAGAAAGCAACTTTCGAGGGTACTTTGGAACCCCAAACTGTAGAATTAAGATAAGCAGTCCTCCGAGCAGCAATCGAGGCCAGCCATCTGTCGTGCGAGAGCCTATCCAACATCTCGTAAAGAGAGTGTACAGAAAACTTCCCATCCGACCTACCCGACCACCTGATTTCATCCTCACACTGAGTGACCAGGTTGTACCCGTCCAATCTGAGAGTCAGAGCCGCCATATCGGGGATTTCCCAGTCATTTAAAAAACGTCTGAAGCCGAAGTCCCAAGAGTATGTGCTATCTTCCCCCACTCGGAAGTTTTGAATAGTGTCGCTCTTCCTGGAAGAAATCGCATAGAGCCGAGGAAAGTCCTCCAAAAGGGCCTTATCTTCACACCAAATGTCGCACCAAAAGCGGACCCTATTTCCTTTACCCACTTTGAAGTGGATCCCTGAGTGTAAATCTAGTGTAAATGCATCATAGTGTAAATGCATCATAGATTCATAAATTTAATGAATTTACACCTAACCTATTTATTTGTAGCAAGAAATTTTATCCTTGTGTATATTTTGAATTTGAAAAACCTCCCAAACGGGACTTGATTCTTCTTCACGATCAATCCACGAACCAAAAAATCTACAATGGATTGATCTTTTGTATAAACAAAATGTATAGAAAATGGTTAAATTGATTAAATATGAGATTTATAGCGGTTTTAAGCTCAAATGAGATGTTTCCTACCTATGATCGAAATGTTTCCAATGTTTCCATACATGTTGAAACATTTCGACCAAAATAATACATATTTACACTGTCAATTGATCGAAATTTACTGTTCAAGCGAAATATTTCGACATGAATGGAAATATTCAGGGAAATTTAACATTATTTCGACGTAAGTATTCTTTCCTATCGGTAACCTAGAAAATGGAAATCTTTCGCAAAATATTTCGATAATTTCGTGAAATTTATTTCCTTGATCTTAATATACATGTTTTACTTTGTCAGTGTATTAGGCCCTCAAAGTATGTCCCTTTCCTCATATCTGTTATGTGCTTTTATCCAAGTTATAGAGGTTTCAAACTTTCTATCCTTTTAGTACTCCAAATGTCAATTATCTTTAGAGATTCTGCTCTAGTTGGGAGACAAATGCGAGCCTTACCTTTGGGTACAGGAAAAGGCATTGTATTTGCACTCTTTGTTGGACAGGTGCCCAGTTAAGGGTGTCTTGGTATTTGCACAACCTGTACTGCTGCTTTGTAAATTACCAAGACACCCTTACAATGGACAGTTGTCCAACATAGAGTTTGAGTAGCAACTTTTGGCAGTGTCCATGAGCACTACTACCACAACTTCTGGGTGGGATACTGAGATTGTAGTCATGAATTAACTAACTAATTATAGATGTGGAATACAGAGATTGTTGATGGAAGTGATGAGGATGTTGCTGTGGGTGACTACTATGTAGCTAAAGCATCAAAGAAAAAGGAGAAGAAACGAAAAGAGTGAGAAGCACAACGACAGGTGCAATACAATGCTATTCCTTTCATCTTATTTTTTTTTTATTTTTTTTTTTTTTCCATTTTTCCTTTTATTATGTTACCCGGGTACACGATGGCTATGACACAAGTATGACATTCTACGTGTGTCTGGAAAAATAGGTTTTTGGTACAATAAAAAATCTCAATCACATGAGCTTTTTAGCACAGGAAACACTCAGAGATTTCAAGTATTTCCGTTTTCTTTGTTTTTTATTGTGAAAATTGAAATATATAATACCAGAATTATAGAAGACACTTTAAATTTGTTTAAATTTGTTAATGTAACTAAAGATAATATGACTATGTAGTAAAAATGTGGGGTTGTAATGAAAAACAAAGCTTAGAAGCCGCGAAGGACGCTTGGTCACAAGACAAATATAACGACCAAAAAACCCTCACTTGGCCTCCCCATCAAACACCACGTCTGTTAGGGGCATTATTGTCATTTAGAAGAATTACAAAAATTTAAATAACCGTTATATGATCCTCCTCCTATTCCGTCGCTAGCTTAGAGGAGGAGATTTCAGCTGACTTCGTCTTCTCTAATCTTAACTACTTCTTGCTCATGTTAGTTAGGTTTCCCTCAAAACTCCCATTTCTCCATCATCCTCTCTTCTGTGTACTTTCTGCGGCCCTGCTTGATTGGAAATCACTAACAAATTAAACCGTGTTTTCTTGTTCTAGTCTTCACTGATTCAACCATCTGATTGAATTTGTCTGAAAAGACCCTTGTCTGCTACTCCGATGTTTTTTTGATTTCCTCACAGTAAGATCGAAAGGAAGACATGAAAATGGCATGGAAAGCAATTTTCTTCGTGTTTTTCATATTCTCCTGCAAAGTATTTGAAATTAAAGCGCAGGATTATGTATTTGATAAACCTGTGGCTCCACCGCCGGAAGAAGTAAACTGTGATGGGATCTTTCTATCGTACGTTTTTATCTCCCGGGAGAAAGAGTTCCCCCATGTGAAGAATGCGACAGCGCAATCCTGGGCATTTAAATCTATTGCGACGGTGTTGAATGCTGGGATCCATGAACTCAAGGCATGGAAGATATTTATTGGGTTTCAACATGATGAAATTTTAGTTTCAGCAACTGGAGCTATTGTAATGGATGGTGACGATTTTCCAGCTCCTGTCGGGAATGGGACACACCTATCGGGTTACCCTCAAGCAAATTTGAAGACATCAATCGACACAGCTGGAGATCTAAACCAAATTCAGGTGGAGATTGAGATGACCAGAACACAGTTTGGATTGAAGCCCCCTGCAGTCCTGATGCCTAAAATGATACGACTTGCTAACGATGGATACAAGTGTCCGGCACCAAAGCGTCGTGGTTAGTATATTTCTTAATTACTTGTTTATTATCTTCTATCTTTTGAGTCCTCACAATGCTTTACACGCATTTTATTTATTGCTGACGAAAAAAAAAGGAAACCTCTTAGAAAATTATGATCACATGACAATTGGAGAAAACAGAGCTCTTTCATTCTCATGCTTGGGATGGTTACATATATTTTCGATTTTGGAAGAGAGGTCTACATTGTATGATCCTTAGAGAACTCTTAGTGCTTGATTTAAACGCCTTATTGGCGGTAAACATGGCCATCAATTCAGTCTGTTCCAGATGCTCAGTCACCCCTGGATGGACCATAGCCGAAAATCGCACTTTTCCGATGATTCTAGCCATCCAGTCAAGATTCTTCATTTGAATAGTCAAGGAATGGGTAAAAATCAAAAGGTTAGGTTGAATTTTGGGTTGTGTCTGATCCAGGGGGTATGTTGTTTAAGCCTATTGGGCTTCTGGTTGGCCATGTTTGGCACTGTGTCACCTCCAGTACCTGCCTGCATTCACAGGAATCTGATCTTGTTTAAGCTTTTGTTTCCACAGGGAGTTCAATGAGCACTGCTACCACAGCTTCTGGGTGGGATACTGAGATTGTAGTCATGAATTAACTAACTAATTATAGATGTGGAATACAGAGATTGCTGATGGAAGTGATGAGGATGTTGCTGTGGGTGACTACTATGTAGCTAAAGCATCAAAGAATATTACAACAAAAAAGACCTTTTATGGCGTTCAAAAAACACCATAAATGACATTTGATGGCGTTCATCGAACGCCATAGAAAACGCTGTAAAAGGCTATGCCATGCTTTTCAGCGTTAAACAATGGTGTTGAACGAACGCCATAAAGTGATGGGGTTTTTTGAATGCTATTAAATTATAGCGTTTAGATACGCCATTGATGCAAAATTTAATGCCATTGTTTAAGACATTAACTGTTCACATAATTGGCTTTCTGTAAAAGCATGGCATTTATTGAACGTCATCATTCTAATTTTTCTGTAAACTCATGGCGTCTTAGGAACGCTATTGTTTAACTTTTCAGTTTTTCAAATAATGTTCTCATATATCTCTTTATTAATGTAAAATTACCTGTGAAGATTCATACACATTCTAAAATATCTCATTCACATTCCAAACAATAAAGAAAATGATGATTCTAATATTTGAAGACAAACATAATATTAAAATATCAAATTCACAATTTCATTAAAGTGTTAAATATTACAAGTTAGACAAAAATTTCAAGTACATAATGAATAAAACAAGTAACTTCTCCCGTTATCCACTTTTCCATCAAATTACATAATAGGACCCAATTGCTCCTTTCTCGGCTCCAAAAAGAAAGAAAAATTTTAAATATGTCCACCTTGGCTCTTTTCGAGTAAGAACTCTGTTAACACTATCCACTTGTTCTCATAAATTTGATGAGCATGAATCAAAGCCAACTCCTCTTCTTGAGTCCATGCCTCCTTGTTTATGGCAGGATTAAGATGATTATGTCTCCTGAGAGTCAATATTAGTTAATGTAAGTGGGAGTGTAGCATATATTTGTCACCAAAAGAATAATAAAACAAAAAAAAAATGAATAAGTGGAATGTATCATAACAAATTGAGATATAATCCCATCCTCAAAGTTAATAAGAGAACAACCAGGTATATCATACAAACAAGGGAACCATATCACACACATATAACACAATTGTGGTGCCCAAATGAAAATGAGTCAAGGGCTGATTTTTTGGTGAGGAAATTACAGTCACAATTATTGTGCAAGTTCATGTAATGGACGTGTTTTACATGAAAGATCACAGCACTTGATCAATGTAAAACGTCACACCTTTCATGTGTGTTGAACAATGTGCTAGAGGAATCCTAAAGGATGTTAATAACGAGGAAAAACGGAAAATAAGGAAGAAGTCAAGTATGGAAAAGAAGATGAGATGTAGGAGGTAAACCATATAAGATGAGTCATAACTATGAAGACAACTTAAATGACGCTAATATTATAACTGGTTGATTAAATGAAAACTTGTTTTATTTATTTGAAATTCAAGCGTTGTTGATTATGAGATAGAATTTTGACTACTGGAAACTTCATAAGATGGATGTTAAAGTTGGCAAGATCCTCATGGACAATGATACAAAGTCCTTGTTTTAGAAGATGCGCCCATAAGCACAAGAACTATTTTACCCAAACTAATTAGATCATAACTTCACCATCTGTTCTTTGTTTACTACTCTTACTAAATGGTGATCTCTAGTGTGATTTAGTAACAAACTAACCTCCTCCTACAATGCAAAGCCCAATGTATTGTTACAACATAAACTACTGAAACAACCCAGAAGAAACTTATGTAGCTTGTGTCGAGCAGAAAATGTTTTCTGTTGACCAAGAATGTAGGAGTGCAGCATAGAAAAAACAAAACCAAACTAAAAAGCTCATAAAATTAAAACTAAATGCCCCATATCTATTTTTTGGTTCTAATAAGTAACAATTTTTGTGGAAGATGAAACCTTAATATGTAGAGAAGAACTAGTGAGAGTATTTATAATTGTTTTAGAGAATTCTCATAGGTCAGATTGGTAATATAGTAACTAACCCGCTTGTGGTTGCAGTAGCAAGTTGACTAGTAGCGACAGCTGCTCTAGAGCATGAGTGTAGGTTTAGGGTATCACCACAAACAAGAAATCCAACAATATCATTATTCTTAGCACAATTGTTCCCACTTACAGATCCTGCAAAAACAGAATGTGGATTCATGTTTAGAAATTTAAGTGGGGAAAAAATCTGCCAACAACAAATCATTCAAAGAGGCTGAATAAAAAAGAAATCATTGCAAAAGCAAACATAGAACTAGGTCAGCAAGGGCAAAATATCAATGTCTAAGAGTATTGAAGTTATGCCAATACATTTGTAGAAGGTCTCTTTCTCATTACCATTTGATTAGGATCATATGGTCATGAGTAGCTCAAACACTGAATATCTCATTGAATGTCAATCAATGCCCATCATTCTTCTCATATACTATGAGTCTTTAAGATGATCATACCTTGTAAAGAGGTGCCAAGCAACATTAAGAAGAGCTGCACATAATCAGATGTTCTGAATCATCGGAACTATAGCAGCCCAGTAAGAAAAATATACAGCAAGATAAGTCCACAAAAAATGGTTATGTGCAATTCCCAGATGATCTCTTTGGTGAGACCACAACTAATAGTGCATTCCAATAGCACACATCAAGTTTACTTGCTAGAAGGGGACCAACTCTGTACTAAGAGCAAAGACAAGTCCATGTGACATGTAATAGTAGAAGGCAGTGGGTACTTACCTTGGAGAGAAACCTTCATGTTTAGTAAACCTTCTTGTTTTAGAGAAAGTTCTATTTAGGAACATGGTTTCTGACCTAGAAATAAGGCGTTGAAGTGAGCCCAATCAATGGATTCAACACAAACCTAGAAATAATAGAATTGTTGTTGTGTTCAATAGGCTTGGAGACTAGGTTAGGCTTCAGCTCGGGAGTGCCGCTACATCGAACCCCATTCCATGGCCTAGATCAAAATTGCACAATCGATCCTTAATGTAAGAGAAGTCACCGAGGAAATGGTCATCTGGGTTCTTCCATGATGTCAGGAAACGATTCAGACCAGTTTTTAAGTTCCACCCGAACTTCCATATCTAAAAACCTCCTAAAAACTCCATTAGAAGTATTGAACACACTTCAACAAAAATAATATTTCAAGCAGTTCTAACTGTTTCACAAACCAATCAAGATCTTCACTGAGTTCTCAACATTGAATGTAACCTAAATGGCTAAGAAAACCACATATTTGGACATACAAAAATAAATTTAGGGGCAATGGGGGTCTTAGATGAATGACTGATTTTACCTCCAAAAGGATTTTTTGCTTCACTCATCTCTTCCCCCACCTCTCCCCACTCTTCTTGGACATCATTGCCACTTCCCTCAATATGCAACTTCTCTAAGACTTTGCTGCCTGCAATAAGATGCTTATGAGATATAAGAAAAATGAATAAAACAAAAAATAAGATGCTACATGCCTGATATTGAAAGTGGAACCAACATGCACAGCATGAATAGAAATACAAAGAAGATGCGTAGGTGACATATGAGGATTAACAAAGAGAGAGAGAGAGAGAGAGCAAACAACAATGGTGTTTAAAGAAACCCTAATAAAAGAAAAAGAGTTGTTGAAGCTTCAAATTTAATAACCAACAACCCTCACTAGAAGAAAAAAAGGGCAGTAGTAGAAACCCTTTTGATATATCCTCAAATGGGTATTTGTATGAGCAATAGTAGAGGCCCCTAAGTAACAGGTTGATCTGGTTAAGACCGACAAAGAAGTTCATTTGTATGAGCCACACTGATGAGTTCTGAAAACCATTGTGGTTCTGCACATTTTTTTTCCTCCTCTCTTATTGGTAAACATGGTTCTGCTACTTTGTGCTTTTCGGACTGGAATATCGAAATGTACCCTACTTAATATACTAAGTAGAATTAAGAAAGCGTACTCAAAAAGGGTGTGTAAGTTTTATGAGGCAAAATATACCCCAATAAATGCATTCTTAATTGTGAATATGATCAATTTACTAATGATGGATTCATGAGTTTACTAGGAAAGAAGATGAACTGGTAATACAACAAGAATTACCAACTGATATTACAAGAATACACTGCAAAATAATTACCAGCAGAGAGAAGGCAGCTTGAAGGAGAAGGAGGAGGGTAAGTGACCAGTCCTCCTTATATAGTCTGCCCGTTCGGAAGTCTTCACGGTCTGTTCATTGAATTTGGCCTCTGCATTTGCTCATTTTTCTTCAGCTATTCTTCTTGTTGCTGCGAGTTTGTTCGCCAACTTCTCTTGTGCTCGAGATTTCAACCTTTCAGCCTTCACCTAGGCATATTAAATGCATCTGGGTTGTGAAAAAGGTGTAAAAACAGGCCACGCCCCATATTAAGAGGTGCTTTGCGATTCAGAGTGATGTATAGGTGACCATGTGTGTATGTGATGTGGGAAGACAGGCCTCTGTAGTGCTCAGAATCACTTAATATCTTCTTTTTACCTTTTTTCAATGTAATCCTTCATGAACTTTTACGTTTAATAATAGCATTATTAACAAGGTAACTCACAAGCATACCGCTGTATCAGCACATCAGGTTCGCACCGACTCAAGGGCTAGCAGTCTCAACTGAATAACAGCAGCAGCGTTGCAAGGAATGATTTTTTTTTATTTGGTGAGATAGGAATGCACCCTCAACCTCATGGCTGAGTTGCAGGGCATCGACCAATTGAGCCACAAGATTGAGTTCAGTATTGAAAGATATGCTCATTGTTCTAATATTATAAGGGCAGGCTCTAAAGTAGTTTTTTTTACTATAAGCAGGCCATAAAGTAGTTTGAAGTGCAAATGTGGGTTGAAAGTACCTCCATCCTCCTCATTTCCATTTCAGCTCTTCTCTTCTCATGGTTTTTCCAGGCTTGTATCTTCACCTCCTCACGCTTGTACCTGCAAATACAAATTATAAACCAGTTTTCAGTCAATTCACATAGAGCCATATGGACGCTTCTCCTGCTATGGCTACTCATGAAAAGATGAACTAGAAATAATCTAAGCCTTTACAGGACTTGGAAATGGCTAATTGAAATTACTTGAAGTTGCAGAACCATTTAATGAAGTAGAAGGAGAAACTAATATGAAGCAGAAGGAGAATAAAATTAATATGAAGCATACAGGCAGTGGTAAAAACTAATATGAAGCAGAAGGAGAATAAAATTCAGTGAACACTATTATCAAGCTGATGATGAATGACAATATTATCCCTAATTCGACTCCCATTGTACTGTTTGAAGTTGTGAATGTTTCTTTAGGGGCCATAAAAAGGTGTTGCAATCATAAGAGATACATGAAAATCTTTTTTAAGATATTGCTCTTAGGGACAACCATGTCTGCTGAAATGTGCCAAACAATATAGAGAATATTGAGTTGCAGAAGCTCAACACATTTCCCACATTAAAAAAGTCACATGAAGACACGACTTGAATGGGATTGGAAAAGAAGGTAAAACAAACTCCAATATCAGAAAATTTGAAGTCAAATAAAAGTAAAACTTTAAATTTAATAATTTACAAGTGAGAAAAGAATATTGGAAAAAGAGTTTTACATATGTCATTGCCACATAAGTATGCAGCAAGTGAAGAAGCATAAAATGAGATTAGAAACCTTTGGATACATAAATCAGTACCATTTCCATGTTGTTTTACTTTCTCTTCATTGTAATCCATGAGAAGAGACCAAATGTTCTAAAGGGAAAATCTCTAAAAGATACTAAGGGCACGTTTGATTGCATAGAAAATTTTTCAGAGAAAATACATCTGGGAAATGCCTTAAAGGGCTGATTGATTACAACTAAGAACACATATTTCAATCATGTGAGACAATAAAAGCGTACTTTTAGGTGGAAATGAATTCTCACCTATCTAGATGGGAAATGAATTTCGGGCTTAGTAGGGAAAATTATCCAGATTTAAATGGCTTGGTAGGGAAAATTATACAGATTTAAAATGGTTGTCTAACAAGGGACAGTTGTGTTTTCCTAAGGAAAGTGCAATTTTCCCTCTTGGCATTCTAACACGCCCTAAGAGTCTAATACAACCATATAGAACAACTTATAAATAGATAGTAATACAACCATATAGAACAACTTATAAATAGATAGTATGAGGCAAATTAGCATGCTGGCCCTGCATAGAATCCAACTCCACCTACAAAAATGCATCCCTCAATAAACTACCAACTACGGTGGACAGAGAGCAATATCTTTTTTTCGTTTTACTTACCTCAAAGGGTACTAATGCATTGAGTAAGCCACTCCACAAGACTCCGCCAATCTTTCACAGTTCATGAAATTTAATAGATTAGCAAGCCATCAAGTGTTCTTTTCCTTTCACCCTAAACTTTGTATGTCAAGCATCCTCTCTTAGACTTAGCAACAAGGGGGGATGACCATCCCCATATGTTTTGACTTACTATTAAGAATAACAATGGTGTCAACATCAGTAAAAACCTCAATACCAGTATACCACATCGTACAAAAAGCCTTCATGGTAGCAGAAAGGGCAGCACCATAAGTGCACCAAAAAGATTTGTCTAAACTAACTCTCGGGCTTACGAACCCAAAAAATGCACCCTTAGACTCAAAGATTATCTATCCTCCAATTCCACGAGCATAGATAAAAGCAAGGACAATGGTTTGGCCTAAAAGTATGGATCGCAGATGGAGGAACTGCTATAGTGAAATGGATTCAACCCAAAAGGTGCTGATAGAGAGTTAAACAGAACTTAAAAATAAGACAACTGGGGAAGACAAGGTCCAATGAATAGCAAGGGAAGCACTTTTAAAAAACAAAAGCAAAGAAATGTAACTGACTTGGGCTTCCCACTTCCATTTAATCAGCCGAAACAATGAGTTATGAACAAAGCGGTTGTGAATTTCTTGGAGCAAAAAAACTCAACTACGTCGACTTTTATATATATTCAGCAAATACCAAGTACAGACTTGACTTTTATATATATTCAGCAAGTTCAATGAGCTAGTCCAACTCTTTTTAATATTGGCAAGCTCTCCAATGACTCATCCAAATTGAATCAAATTGCAACATGTGCATACTTTTTAGCATTCCCATATTAAATGCTCATTAGTGATCAAATGCTGCTTAAAAAGAAAAAAAGTGAGTAAGCCCATAGCCATTCCTTTTGGAGCTTATTGATGTCAAAAACCGAAGCAAATGACTAGTGAAATAAGGAAGAGGTAGTACTAAGGGGGCATTTGGGAACGAGAAGTAAAAGCACTTCTACTTGTAGAAATTAGTAAAGTTACTAGTTCATTTTTTACCTCCAAAAAAGTCATTGAAATTAAAAGCATCCGAGGCGTTTTAATTTTTGAGAAGTAATTTCTCGTAGAAGTTAAATGCTAAAATGATGCCACAACATCTCCATAAGTTTCACGAGAAACATGACAAAATATTATGGGTTTCATTTATCACCAACAAATGACAGAAGATGGTGTTGATATGATGCAACATGAGATTTCATGTGTACTCTCCATCTGTCATACACATGGGCACAAGCATTTACTGAATTTTTAATATCATCTGATTAGGATGATTCTATGGACTGTGGCCAGTCACAGAGGACCACCAATTGCATGCCCCCCACCACACACACAAAACCCCAGCATGTATACTACATTGATGGTAAATGGGAGAAGAATCACAACATCTCATGTTGAGCCATATTATCACATAGCACCTCAAATTCAAGTTGTGATGTTGGCGAAGTCCATGAAGTAATTGAGAAAAGTCAAAAAAAAACTACCATTCACAAGTTGCTTAATGGAACTTTAAGTCCATGAATCAAGTGGAATTTCTGAAAATATTGTGCATATGTCATTAAGAAACATAAACAAAGTAAGTTCTTGAATACCTGCTTGAACATGATGCCAATTGCAGCGCGACTAGCAGTCACAAGATGCTCACTGAAGCCCTATAGTATAAAACGAAAATGATAAGCCCCCAAGTTCAAAAGATTTAGAAAAATACATGATAAAGCACAAATTGCATTTTCATATGGCAACCATGCATATACGATTCCAAAAATATGTTCCAGATGTTGCAAAGAAACCAGGAAATCCTGCTCAATTACATTAGTCAGGCTCTAGTTAGAAACTAAACCCAATCAAAACCTTAAAACTCTAAGTTAACTTAGAGTTATATGATCAAGTTGGCCAAGAAAGTTCAAGTCAGATTGATTCTAAGGATACTAATACTATCACAGTTACAAATACAAGATTAAAATTTCATAGATATCAACCCATGACAACCCACAAACCAACATAAATGACTTCATGACTAACAAAGAATCAACGTCATTAACTAAAACTAAATAGAGCTAATTGAAAATTTCATGATAGCATCCTAGGCAACTTCACAATGTACATAACTGCCACGATGAATAAATGAATGTAAATAAACTAGCCTAAATAAAGGTAATTGTACAAAGAAGTCTCTATAGATAAAATTACAAATTTACAAGGCATAAAGACGGAGAACCTTGCTCAGTGCATTAATGGCCATAATTACTCGTTGGATTTACTAGAAGACTCTTATGGATTATGTATTTTGGCATCTAAGAGCAGCACCTCTACCTAGGTGGGAGACATAGTTTAGACTCCACAAGTCAAATATCAATTGGCTGATGGGTAGATTATAAACATTTTCGTGAAAAGAATCAACAGAAGTTTATACATAAAAGAGTTTTTTAAAGAAAAAGAATCAATAGAAGTTTATGCATAAAAGAGTTTACTTTTTCTCTAAAGAAAATTTCCTGCTTACATTGGACTTGGGGGCTTATCATTTTTGTTTTATTTTCTTGGTCTATCTTTAAACCTGGTGGTGACGAGGTAAACAATAAAACCACCCATGAGGAATTGGCCACGACTGTTGTTATTTCTGCTCCAATTCAAGGTCCCTGCAACAATTTATCTTAGTCAGATGAGTAAGTAGATCTTCGCTAAAACTTGAAAATAAAATCAGATTGATCAACAAAACCCTAGGATCTATTTGGATGTTGAGAACAAGGAGAAAAACCAATTTTACAAGATCAAATTCACACCCAAGTAACAGAATGCACTTCAGATCAAGCATCTTAAATGAAGAAAAAAATCAATAAAGAAAATTATAAGAAAAGCAAAATTCCTAAGAACTTCCAAGATAACACATCATCACATCCTACACGCAGAAAAAAAAAAGGTTAAAACACTCATTAAAGGCAAAAACGACAAAAAGAGAAACCAAAACAACAATGTGAAATCCATTTCTGGACACAAAAAAACTCCATTGAAGCATTAAAACCAGAAACTATCAAATATCTAACAACTTACAGTGAAAAATCGAGTAGAAAATCGGTTCTTGAGCAAGAAAAGCCTCAGATATCTTCCAATGTAAAAAAAATTACCTGAGATCTTTTATCCATCTCTGAGAACAGAAGATTAGGGCTTTGTTAGATCATCAGATTACATAGGATTGGAACCCTTCAGGAGATGACAGAAAACCCTGGCTTCAGAGAAACACCTGTTACTAAATCATGAGGGTTAGGGTTGTCATGGGAGGATTAGGGTTGTTTTAGTATCCTCCCTATTTTCTGACGATGGTGAGGCAGTGGAGGGCTACTCCCATGAAGAGAGACGTACACGAACATTGGCTTTGTGTTGGTTATGCAAAAAAGATGATGAATCAGCAACCATAAAACCCCAGGAAGCTTCCCTACATGTTAATGGCAGAAAAAACTCAGATAATGAAGGGGAAATACATAAAAGAAGAAGATTATAAGAATAAAAGCAAAATGAAAGAGCAAGATCAGATCGCAAATTAACAAGATGAGATCTCCATCCAAAAACAACCTAAAAGCATAGAAGAAAAATACTATGAATGATGGGTTCAAACTAGGGTTTCGTGTTTGTGTCCATTTCGACATCCTCTGACTCTCCAATTGACATGTTTGATCGACCTTCAACTGAGATCTCCTCTTCGTTGGTGAACATAGCAAGGTTTTCTTATCTCCCATTGAAGCGTGAATGTAGAGAGAGAACTAAGTAGAATGTGGAAAGAGAGAAAAGAAACTCTCCAAAATAACGGAAGTCATTTTGGGTCGCGGGCTTTAGTTAGAAATTAACAGCGTTCACGTACTAAACGCTGAGTTTCCTATGACCACATCTTTGTATAATTAGATAATTCCGCATTTGAAAGCTGAACATTAGAAATTAACGGCGCTCAACTCAAAAACGTTATGAAACATTTCATTTCATGGCATTCACATTTGAATGCTGTGAAATTATTGCCATTAAAGGCCTAATTTCTTGTAAAATGAGAAGAAACGACAAGAGCGAGAAGAACAACGACAGGTGCAATACAATGCTATTCCTTTCATCTTATTTTTATTTTATTTTTTATTTTTTTCCATTTTTCCTTTTATTATGTTACCCTGGTACACAATGGCTATGACACAAGTATGACATTCTACGTGTGTCTGGAAAAATAGGTTTTTGGTACAATAAAAAATCTCAATCACATGAGCTTTTTAGCACAGGAAACACTCAAAGATTTCAAGTATTTCCGTTTTCTTTGTTTTTTATTGTGAAAATTGAAATATATAATACCAGAATTATAGAAGACACTTTAAATTATCTGCACTAAATGACTAACACAAAATCTCATGAAATCGTAACTCATTTTCCAAGCTATCCAATTCTTGTGAGAACATGTTTGTAATATTTATTGAGAATGTGGAAAGTATTGTGAACTTTTCAAAAACGTTGGAGATATTTGTGGAAGATATTTCTGATACACGATGTGCTTTCATGTAATTTCAACTACGTTTGTGTACATCTTGCTTTTGCTGAGCATCAAAACTTTTCTCGTTCCCACAAATAACATCCGAGGAAAAAGTTAAAGGAAATTAGAAGTGCTATTCTTAATCACATCTTAATATTTGATATCCTGAGTTCTGATGATGTTGACATATTCTCATTGGAAGGTTGATGAAGCAGCATGTAAGTCGAGGCTAACAAAACAAGACCGCTATGCAGAAATGCGGAGGAGGAAGGATGAGGAGCGTGAAGCACAGGAACGTCTGCTGGTAGATTAATCACCTTTCACACTTGTTGGTTTTTCAGAATACTTAACAGTTGATTTTTATATTGAAGTACCTGGCCACTGTTCTCTTAGAAAGAAGAAGCTAGGGCCCGGAAGGCTAAGGAAGAGGAAGCTATTGCATTAGAGTTTGAGAAGTGGAAAGGGGAATTTTCAGTTGATGCTGAAGGTACAACAGAGAGCGATATGCAAGAAGGGAGTCGGGGGTTGCTTTTTGATTTTGTGGAATACATCAAGGTAGTTTTGCATCCTTATACTATTTTGAGGTTTGATAAATCAACCTTTGCAGAAGAAAATTCAATTTCTGTTAAGAGAAAAATTGGGATGTCCACCACGTGTGTTTTGTCGCATGTCCTGCACACAATGACACTCTTATCAGGACAAATCTTAATTTATTAAATTTCTTATCTCAACATAACTTGAATACTGTTTAATATAATATTAAGTAAATATACTTAAGCAGTATGTCATTCTTCTACTAATCAAAAAGAAAAAAAAGAAGTATATCTTCTACCGTACCAAATAAATGAGAGACATGCCATTGTATCGAGATTTGTGGATCAATATATCTGACACCTCATGGATAAAAGAGAAACAGATTTTGAGAGGTATGGATTAAGAGCTGTGAGCCTATTAAGGGTATAGACAGTAGTAGCATTACTAACTGATTTTGGATGATCTTGCAGAAGCAGAAGTGTGTCCCATTAGAAGATCTTGCTGCAGAGTTTAAACTACGTACTCAGGTACCTCACGTTAACCTAGTCTCTTTCATTTTTTTTCCTGTAGAAGCACCAACACATCAGCTGATTTACTGGTAGTAAAATGAAGGTTAAATTACCTTTGTTTTCTTAAATGCGCCAATATAGGGCCTGGTATGGCTGTAATCCTTTTACTGCATAGGCATGGTATGCCTCAATGTCTAAAATCCTCCGTTCACATAGTTCTGCCAGACCAAGGGAGAAAATATAGTCCATATGGAGGATGCGTTCTATGCACCAATTGGTGTATGTGTTATTGATCTGAACCATCAAATTGGCAGAACACCTCTCGCATTGGCCACAGCTTAATCTTTATTATACTGAACCATCCAACCAATCTCCTTGGCCCATTAATAGAAAAATGTGCAATGTAAAATATTTCACTGACCAAATTGTTAAGTTATCCGATCATGGTTCAAAGGTCCATCCAAAACTTTCTGGTTTTGCCTAGACAAATTAAGATACCTGGGTGTATAAGGTATCATAGGGATTTGCTTGAGTTTCGGTTAGTTTCACCTAGTTTCGTATGAAACTATAGAGTTTTGTTGGTTTCGTTTGTCTGTCAGACGAAACTAAGCAAAACCCTGTGAAACCATCTTGAAACCCTCGGAATATTCTGAAAAAATAACAGAAAACTCAGAGAAAATAAGAAACATACAAGTGCAACTAAATTTTGTAAAATACTAAATTATACAATTGATTTAGGGTCAAGAAGAGTGACTTACAATGCTCTCTGGCTGAACCAGAGTCTGTCTTGTAAACTTGAATTCTCAATACTCACTCTACACACTCTATTTTGGTATAAACAAATGTTTGCTAACTTTTTATACCTAGAACACATATTGGTAATTAGCTTTTTCTATTTAGAACACCTACATTGGTTAGGGTTCGGTCGGAACTTTGAACCATTATTGAAGGAAAAGTGGGTTGAGTATAATATGACACTGTAGAGTGAGTACCTGAATGAAAGTTTACAAGACAAACTTCGGTGCAGCCTGATAGCACATTAGTCACTCTTCTTAATCCTAAATCAATTGTATGTTCTAGTTTTAACAATATTGTGTTGCATTTTTATGTTTCTTAATTTTTTTAAATTTTCTGTTATTTTCAGATTTTTTTAAACCTTTTTATAGGGTTCCGTGTGTTTCAATTTGGTTTCACCAAGATTCCTTCAAATTCATTCGAAACCTACAAAATGTTTTAGTTTCATCCATGGATGAAACCGAAACAAAACTAGGCTCTTTGAACCTTGGGTCCAATTGATGTGATTTTGAGGTCGTGTCGGTGCTTCATTGATAGGAAAATAGTAACCACTAAGGTGTCCCCCATTTGCGGGTAAAAGCATGATTGGGTAAGGGTAATGATCCTTGGTGAGTTGCCACCCGATGATATATTTCTACCTTTAAGCTGCACCCCATCCATCCAGATCACTGTTAGATTCCAATGCTTTTTGAGCAGACAATGCCACGAAACTTGGTAATGCTCTTTTTCTTTAATAAATTAACACGTAAAAGTTATGGATTAATGTTACTTTCACTTTTTAGTCCATTTCTCTGGACCACAATCCTTCAGTTGGGTTTCATACTTAAGCGTTGGTTTAGGAGGGTGAAAGACAGTGCATGTGAATTATCACCAGTGCAAATGAATTATCTTGTTTTTAAATATGAATGACAAACTGTTAACTTGCAGTTTTATTTGTCCGTTGCCCAATTGAAATATAGGAACTATTGAATCTTTTGTTAAGATTCTCCTCCTACTTTGGTTTCGCATAACTTGTATCAACTTTCCTAATCATGAGAAACAATCTCTGATTAATGCAGGACTGCATCAATCGGATCACCGCACTAGAAGATATGGGTATGTGTTGCATCTTTCTTCTACTCCTTGATTTAATTGTTTTGTGCAACTTTATCACGCTTATCTGTATTGTTGGCACATGAACTGTGTGTATATGAATCAAATAAAGAGAAAGAACAACACTCACAAGAAGGCATTTTAGCATTGGATTTGTTTTGTATCAGGACGACTATCTGGTGTCATGGATGATCGAGGGAAATACATATATATCTCACAGGAGGAAATGAAAGCAGTCGCTGACTACATCAAGCGCCAGGGAAGGGTTAGCATCTCACACCTGGCCAGTATGTCTAACCAGTTCATTGATTTGGAGCCAAAACCACAGTTTGTCAAAGAAATCAATAATTCAGAGGGAATCATTGTTGCTTAATTCACTGTACACATCATTTTAACCATCTCAAACATAATGGGAAGAATTTTCTTCATTGTTGTGGCTTGTATTTTTATTCTCTTATCAGATAGTAGGGTGGTGAGATATACCCCAAATAGGAAAAAGTCATGGCTTCAATTTCATACCAGGGCAGATGTCCCCAATTGTGCAGTGTTCCTAAGTAGATATCTTCGACGCAGGGTTAGTCTTTCTATGAATTGACATGCCCAGCGATTAGAATGGACCTGGTACCACAAAAAATGGCATGGTCGCACGCATGCACGTGCACACACTTGTAAAGCATTACAAGTGAAAACCAAACTTTTATTTTATTTTCATTTTTTATTTTTCTCAAGTTCGTTAGCACAGGCTATACCACCATAGTTTGAAAAAGCACTCAGATGAATGTCTCGGACAAATTCCAATTAAGAAAAAAAGAAAAAGTTTTGGTTGTTTTCTTCCACTAAGGAGTGATCTTTAAGTAATGGAATTGCATTTAAAATAAAAAAAAATTATTCAAGATCATAACTATGTAAATAGTTAACTTAAAATAATGATAATAATTTTTTTTATCTTATTATTAGTCATAAAAATCAAGTTGATAAGGATATTATAGATTTAAATTAACACAAAAATCCTATTTTATATTTAAATAAAAGTAGTTAGTAATGGATATAAATGAAAAGATATCACTGAGAGATTTCTAATGGATTCATAAAAAATTTCAAATAAAAAGAAAAGACTCCTAAAATGATGTTCCAAGATTATTTGCAAAATATAAAAATAAAAAAAAACCCACAAAAAAGAAAAAAAAAGTGGACGTAATGTTATAATGGCCATTATTTTCAAAATAGTGGTTTTTTTTTTTAGCTGTCGAAGGCTATTTAACTGGTTACCCATTATTTTACCGTTATTAATATTACTTTTAACTTTTTTTTAAAAAGCCTAAAAAATATTTACTTTGACCTTTTTTACATGATTTGGCCTATTATAACGGACATCGGTAACATTATGTCTGTTATAATGTTTATCACCGGACGTATCTAAAGCTTGGTTTTACCATTTAAATTTGTTAATGTAACTAAAGATAATATGACTATGTAGTAAAAATGTGGGGTTGTAATGAAAAACAAAGCTTCGAAGCCGCGAAGGACGCTTGCTCACAAGACAAAAATGACGACCAAACAACCCTCACTTGGCCTCCCCATCAAACGCCGCGTCTGTTAGGGGTTATATGATCCTCCTCCTATTCCGTCGCTAGCTTAGAGGAGGGGATTTGAGCTGACTTCGTCTTCTCTAATCTTAATACTTCTTACTCATGTCGGTTGGGTTTCCCTCAAAACTCCCGTTCTCCATCATCCTCTCTTTTGTGTACTTTCCGCGGCCCTGCTTGATTGGAAATCACTAACGAATTAAACCGTGTTTTCTTGTTCTAGTCTTCACTGATTCAACCATCTGATTGAATCTGTCTGCATCTGCTACTCCGATTTTTTTTGATTTCCTCACAGTAAGATCGAAAGGAAGACATGAAAATGGCATGGAAAGCAATTTTCTTCGTGTTTTTCATATTCTCCTGCAAAGTATTTGAAATTAAAGCGCAGGATTATGTATTTGATAAACCTGTGGCTCCACCGCCGGAAGAAGTAAACTGTGATGGGATCTTTCTATCGTACGTTTTTATCTCCCGGGAGAAAGAGTTCCCCCATGTGAAGAATGCGACAGCGCAATCCTGGGCATTTAAATCTATTGCGACGGTGTTGAATGCTGGGATCCATGAACTCAAGGCATGGAAGATATTTATTGGGTTTCAACATGATGAAATTTTAGTTTCAGCAACTGGAGCTATTGTAATGGATGGTGACGATTTTCCAGCTCCTGTCGGGAATGGGACATACCTATCGGGTTACCCTCAAGCAGATTTGAAGACATCAATCGACACAGCTGGAGATCTAAACCAAATTCAGGTGGAGATTGAGATGACCGGAACACAGTTTGGATTGAAGCCCCCTGCAGTCCCGATGCCTAAAATGATACGACTTGCTAACGATGGATACAAGTGTCCGGCACCAAAGCGTCGTGGTTAGTATTTCTTAATTACTTGTTTATTACCTTCTATCTTTTGAGTCCTCACAATGCTTTACACGCATTTTATTTATTGCTGACGAAAAAAAAAGGAAACCTCTTAGAAAATTATGATCACATGACAATTGGAGAAAACAGAGCTCTTTCATTCTCACGCTTGAGATGGTTACATATATTTTCGATTTTGGAAGAGAGGTCTACATTGTATGATCCTTAGAGAACTCTTAGTGCTTGATTTATACGCCTTATTGGCGGTAAACATGGCCATCAATTCAGTCTGTTCCAGATGCTCAGTCACCCCTGGATGGACCATAGCCGAAAATCGCATTTTTCCGATGATTCTAGCCATCCAGTCAAGATTCTTCATTTGAATAGTCAAGGAATGGGTAAAAATCAAAAGGTTAGGTTGAATTTTGGGTTGTGTCTGATCCAGGGGGTATGTTGTTTAAGCCTATTGGGCTTCTGGTTGGCCATGTTTGGCACTGTGTCACCTCCAGTACCTGCCTGCATTCACAGGAGTCTGATCTTGTTTAAGCTTTTGTTTCCACAGGGAGTTCAATGAATGTATGTTGTGTTAGGGACCCGAAATTCAAGTCCAAAGACACAAAAACAACCAAATTCTTGCCTCGCCAAAATGGCGATCTTTCCTTCACTTATGATGTTCTCCAAGCCTTTGAAAGTAAGTATCTTGCTCAGGTAACTATCGATAACAACAACCCTCTCGGACGTCTTGATCACTGGAACTTGACTTGGGAGTGGATGAGAGGGGAGTTCATATACTCAATGAAAGGAGCCTACACTCTTAAAAAAGATTCTTCAGAATGCATTTATGGCAGTACCGCGAGCTTCTACAAGGATTTGGACTTCACTCCTGTTATGAACTGTCAAAGGAAACCAGTCATATCTGATCTCCCTCCAGATAGAGAGAAGGACAATAACGTTGGAAATCTACCATACTGTTGTAGAAATGGCAGTCTCCTACCAACCACAATGAATGAGACCAAAGCAAGGGCCATCTTCCAATTGCAAGTCTTTAAGATTCCACCAGATATGAATCGAACGGCTCTTTACCCTCCCCAAAAATGGAAAATTAATGGAATTCTTAATCCAGACTATAAATGTGGGCCTCCGATTAGAGTAGACCCAACAGAATTTCCAGACACAAGTGGTCTTATGTCTACGACTTCAGCTATTGCAAGTTGGCAAGTGGTCTGCAACATTACCAGGCCGAAGAAGACGAATTCTCGCTGTTGTGTTTCCTTCTCAGCCTTCTACAACGACTCTGTCATCCCTTGCAATACCTGTGCTTGTGGTTGCGGTGACACTGACACTTGCAATCCCAATGCCTCGCCATTGCTTCTCCCTTCAGAAGCTCTTCTTGTTCCTTTTGCAAATAGAACAGCGAAAGCCAAAGCGTGGGCAAAAATAAAACACCGTCATGTTCCCAACCCATTACCTTGTGGTGATAACTGTGGGGTTAGCATCAATTGGCACATAAACTCTGACTATAGGAAAGGATGGACAGCTCGGATCACTCTCTTCAATTGGGAAGATTTCTATTTCGAAGATTGGTTCACAGCAATTCAAATGAACAAAGCTTATGCTGGTTATGAAAACGTGTACTCGTTCAACGGAACGAAGCTGCCACAACTCAATAACACCATCTTCTTCCAAGGCTTACCAGGTTTAACATTCTTGATGGGAGAAACAAATGGGACAAATCCACAACATGATCCGCGTGTACCTGGTAAGCAACAATCAGTGATTTCATTTACGAAGAAAAGGACACCAGGCATAAACATAGTACAGGGAGATGGGTTTCCTTCAAGAGTGATTTTCAATGGGGAAGAGTGCTCACTTCCTACAGAAATCCCTAAGGGAGCTGGTCATCGATCTCATGTTAACCTTCTACCCATAATTTTCCTCACTATTATGACCATTGTGCTGATGACGGAATATCACTTCCTCCAATGATCATTCAAGTTTTTATTATTACTTCCACTCCCTATTGTTTGGTTTTGTTCCACCACCGATTAGTTTGATTCGACGTGCAAAGTTTGAGTCCTTTTTGTTTGGTTCCCACAGTTCAGATAATAGTCACACAGCCCATGAACCTCAACTCGACTTTCATGAACTATATAGAATCTTTCCTTTTTTAAAATTATAGGTCTTGGTAACCATTAGAAGGGATGTTGTGAACTTGAGTGGGAAGATAAGGGTGAAACATATGACCATGATTAGGATTGGATAACAGAGCTGGTTTGTATGAAAAGTCAATACCCACAAGCACACAAAGGATGCTTTAAGAAGTATGAACACTTGAAGAGAACTTTTTAATGTAAGAATGAAATTGGATTACTATGGTGTCTGATTCAAAGATGAAGGGATGCATTCTGGGAAAGTGCTCAATGTAAATGCACTGATTCACCTTTCAGTTTCTTTGTATACTCTACAAGAAGTTTGTACTTTGTAGGTGGAGAAAGGCTTTCATCTCGTTAATGGCATTCTCTCCTGTAATTGATGTAAGAGATGACTGCGATAGGGAAGAATATTATTGGGCTTGATCTATCAAATTCCATTAATAGTCATACCATGATAATTATTCTAGAACTATCATTGTTTTCTTTGAAATTTAGAGGTTTTCATTTGGACTGTCTTACCTTCCTAAACTTCTCCCTTAATCAGCATTTTAACTATCAAATGGATCACATACTGGATAATGATATAGATAAGAGCCATGCTGGTGGACCTTGTTCTCAAAAAGGAATTCAATTTCAGATTATAATCCTCTGTACATAATATATGATAGATTTTTTGAAATGTCATGCATCTTGAGGTCTTGTAATCCAATGGATTTGACCTATTATGGGGGTGTGGTTGTGGAATGCAATAAATTAACGAGTCAAGTCGACTTAGCACGGTTTTGAGTCAACTCGTCGAGTGGTATCAACACTCCACCCTTGTAGTTTGAAGTCAATCCATTTACTATAGTACCTAAACCTGAACTGAAAAAAGATCACAAAAGGCGCAAAAAGTGAGACTTAAGGGGCACCCAACTTATCAAACCAGTGCAACCAAACAAGACCTGTGTCAGGTTAAACCTGCATTAAGTGGCAAAATAAGCATGTTTTATGAAAAAATATACAGGGCTTCCCTCGCGGGGTGTCATTTGTGTGTCGGCCACGTGTCCTGAAAATTGTCTGTGTACTGTGTAACATATATAATTCATTTTATTAGTCCTATATGGAGCCAAGTTTCCAACTGCCATATATGCACAATTTTAACTGTTTCTAACTTCACTCACATAAACAAATAAATAAAAGCATCTTGTCCATAAGCACAAAATGAGGAATTAAACTGCCCTGCTTAACCACCCCCCTCAAATAAATAAAAAACAGCATAATTCTCCCCCTAATAAAATCATACATCCTCTATCCTATTTAAACCATATTCACCTGGAAACAATCTCCATGACCACCTAGTTCTGCATCCTCCAAAATACACCTTCTGCTATTGTGCTGCGACTGAGGTGTTCCGGGGTTCAGTCAGATCCTCAACTTGCCGTTTCCTGAAGTTATCTCCTAGTTTAGCATTTGCTTCCTTAGAAATTCCTCTCAATCTTCAAATCACCCAGTACCCAAGAACCAAAAGATCATGGAAGGTGGTAAAAAATCTCATAGAGGCCTTAAAATCTGTTGTATTGTTACTGCACTTCTCATAATTATTATCTCACTGGTTATACTAGTCCTGTTCCTGACCATCTTTAAGCCTAAAGAACCCGAAACCATTGCTCATCCCGTCAAGCTAACAAAAATAGAGTTTGCAGTTTTCCCCGTCTTAAAGTTAAACGTAACATTAGCACTTGTCGTTTCGATAAACAACCGTAATTATGGAAGCTTCAAATACAAGGACACAACAGCTCATGTTAATTATCGCGGAGCTCTTGTTGCCGAAGCTCCGATTAAAGGTGACATGATCCCCTCACGAGGGAAGCACAATATTAGCGCTTCTATAGAAATTCACGCCAACAAGTTGATAGTGAATCCTTATTTTTGGCTTGATATTGGCGTGGGGACCTTGAACTTTACGTCATTTACCACCTTGCATGGCAAAGTGAGCGTGTTTAAGATCTTGAATATGCAAGCAACTGCTGGTAGCATGTGTGACATCTCTGTCTTTGTTAAATCTCAGACCGTGAATCGACATTCAAGTTATGATTATTTTTAATTTGTCTTTTTTTTTTTCCTTCCATAGTTATAATTATTATTTTGTGATCTAAGAGGTTGTTCCTCTTTGAAGTTATCTATTGCTGTTGCTGTTCTTCTTTTTTTTTTTTTTTGGATAGGCATTGCTGTTGATGTTCTTGATATAAAATTTTATAATTGTTTTGTTTTGCATTTCTTGGCTCTTTGTATCCAATCCCTTCATATCTTCATGCAGTAACGGTAATAAATAATTCACAAGAAGCAACATTACGCCACGGTAATTGCATTACGAGGGAATTTTACATTTTAACCTCGCAATATCACTGCATTAGTAGGGGCATGAAATGGATCAGATTCCGGTAAAATCTAGGTAGACGCAGATCCAGCTTTTAGCGGTTTTTAAGCACTTATCCAAAAAATTACGTTTAAAACTTAAAAAGCACTTTTTAAAACCAAATAAGTTCCCAAATCGCCATAAACCGAAGCTGTTTCTGAGTGGCTTCTGCTCATTGCTTTTGAGGGAAGCCATTTTTAAAATTTGAGTCTTTTTCATGGGTTGATTTTTAGTCCTGTTGGGGTAGTTGGATCCAATGGCTAAAAATCCAGGTCTCATAAAAATGTGCCACGTGGCTTATAAAAATGCCATTGTGAGAACGTTCACTCCCTATCTTAAGGATAAAAACTACAAATTACAGGTCGGATTGGATTAGATGTCGATTCTGACCCACCCATTGATGCCCATTAGCCCCTGTAACGCATTGAATGTGTCTGGACTCTGGCCTCAGGATGTAGGCAAGCAAACATTTATACAGTTGCACAAATTCAACCACGCAAAAGACAAATTCCTGCTTACCAAAAAAAACAACCAAATTCCTTCAAAACTACACCATTGAATTTAAAATATATATTTATTTCTTGTCTTTTGGATGGTTGGATATGGACCTTTTTCTTTTGTTCATTTATTAATTCGTGCATTAATGCTTCATGCCATGGAGGTAGGGGGGTCAATTTTTACCCACTTAACCGAAGCTGAAGCGGAACCAGAATCGAAAACACCAGTTCTGATTCACATTTTTGGGAACCGACTAAAAAAGAACCGGAATCGGAGCCGAACCGAAAATAACGGTTCCAGTTATGGGTAGTTGATATTGGACCTGAAATCAATAAGAATTGGAACCGAACTGATACTAAAATGGTTGACAACATGATATCAAAGCCAGGAGGTCCTAGTAGGTCGCGGGTTTGAGTCTCGGCAAAGTGCTGAGGGGGGCATGTTGTTGGAATGTGTTGTTCAGCTATGTGGCCAGCACTCCGCCTTTGATATACATAGTTACGCCTCCCTCTAACAGCGTAAGCTTTAAGAGTAAATGGTTGACAACAGATCGAACATAGAGATATTGAGAACACACGTGAATTTTAGTTTCTATTAAAATAACCGAAGGCACAAGACATGAATATTCTTACAATGGTGAAGCAAAGTATAATCTGATAGACTAAGTTATAAAAGCAGATGCCGAAACGATCTAGAACTACTTGCGCTCATCTTAAAGTGCTTATATGCTTTGCACTAGAAGCTAAGATATCCAAAGAAGGAAAAGGAAAAAAAAAAAAAGCAAAAGCTTCACTGCCACAGCTTGTAAAGCTCATGCAATGCAAAGAGGCCGCTACAAAACCCCTATCCATGCATGATCTCCTTCATGTCAGTACTCTCTCCTTTGCTCTTTTTCCGATGGCAAACACCATTTTAAGGTCATATGATCATAACAGGAGATTTCATGTGTTGGGGTTCTTTAGTTTTCTTCTGTTGATTCAAAGAGTTGATGCAACTGAGTACAAGGTTGGAGGCTCAAAGGGTTGGACTGTGCCCACTGAATCCAATGCACTCATCTACAATCAATGGGCAGAGATGAAACGGTTTCAAACTGGAGACTCTCTATGTAAGTTTTTAACTTTACTACGCTAATCAAATACACTTCTAACTAGCTAGATATGATCTATCAAATCGGAGATCGGACAATCTTAACCATCCGTTATAGGCAGTTTTATACTCTTAGCAGTTGTTAGGATTCTTGAATGAATGCAGTTTCGGGTTATTCCCAGCCAAGAAGTGGACCGATCGATGACGCTTAGAGGGTTTAGATTGACAAGTACATGTGCCGCATGTATGGCACTGATTCAATGCAAATAAATAAATAAATAAAAATAAATAAATTGCAACTGGAGTGATCCTAACCATTCGATCAATGAACTGTCATGGACTATTGGCCATAACATCATACTGAAGCAGATATTGATTCTAACCGTTCACATTTTGATTGAATCACTATGATTGCAGTGTTCGTCTACCAGCCAGACAAAGATTCAGTAGTTCAAGTAAACAAGGAGGAGTACACCAACTGCACCACAGAAATACCCATTGCAACTTTCAGCGACGGCAACACTTTATTTAAGTTCAATCAATCTGGTCCTTACTACTTCATTAGTGGGATTAGAGAAAACTGTCTCAAGAATGAGAAGATGATTGTTTTAGTCATGGCAGATAGAAGCAACAAATCGTCAAACTCAAAGCAGACTAGCTTGGTGTCCCCTCCTTCTCTACCACCTTCGGGCTCCATTGAGATCATCCCATCTGCAGCTCCTGTTGGTGAGGAATCTCCTTCTCCTCCGCCTTCAGTTTCCACGGAGCTCATCCCATCTGCAGCTCCTGTTAGTGAGGAATCTCCTTCTCCTCCACCTTCAGGCTCCACTGATGACAATTAAATGTATTTCCATGCATGCAATATGAAAGATTGAGAATTGAGATAGCTGATGAGAGAAGGAAACTAGTTTAATTTGACAATACATGGTTTTGACTTTTCTTTTTGTGAAAAGATCTTTTGTTTGTATAACTACAAATTTAGAATGGCGCCTCTATATTGTATATCGGAGTTGCCAAGTAAAATACTTTGTCATTATTTGTAAGTGTTTGTACAAAACCTTGTCATTAGATGATGGGTATGACGTAGTTAGGCATATTGTATGTATTCTTTTTTAAAATTTTAGATATTATTTCATTTGAATCCTACTCCTTATGATTATTCTATTTGATTGATTTTCACAACATTGGTGATGACCATGTCTTGTTGGGAATTGATTTTTCTAGAGAATTTTTTACCTCTTCCAAAGAACATTTCTCACTTGACAGAAATGTCCCTTGCACTTCACACTTGACTTTTGAAAATACAGGTAAGAAGTAAACATAGTTTTATGATAGGGTCATTTTTGTCAATTGTGAAAAAGTTTTCTGAAGGAGTTAAAAAGTGCTTTGCAAAAATCAATTCCTTCTTTTTGCTCTTGCAAAAACAGAGCTCTCGGCTCCAACCCCGCTTTGCCTTTACGGTGAAGTTAAAAAGAAATTAAAAAGTTAATATATTTACTAAGTCTACAACCAAGTTAATTTTAGCTAGTGCCCACTTGAGCCATATTTCAAGTGACAGGATTTTTAGCCAGGGAACCCGATGGCCTAGGCTTCTCCTAGGTGAATCTTTGACTACACTGATTTCTAGTAATATAAATTCCATTATTGTAGTATAACTGTCCGATGTTTTGGGTGTCAGAGTTTCTGGCTTTTTTTTTATTTGACACCTTGTGCTTGAGTGTATGTGTATAAGTTACTTTTGAAGCAAAGTTGCTATGTAGAGTTCCATGTTTGGAAACTCTAAAGTATACATTCTTATCCCTACAAACACAATGATTGTGTCACTCTACATCTTGCTGTAATGGCTAGTGTTCTTCCTTCTCTCAATGACACCCATCATCCCATTCTTTGCTTCCATTTCCACCAACGGTATCATAGTTCACACAATCATGTCAGATAAGATTACAACTACACCGTGCCAGTAGGAAGAGAAGTATATGTTGCAAATCAGTTTCAGAACAAACCTTGTTCAAGTCTGATTTCTTTAGCTTCGCTGTAAGTGGAAGTTATGATGGTCTTATTTAACTCTCCCTCACTGTTTCTAAGGTTATGTTTATTAAACTTAGTGAACCAACTTATTTTTAGCTGGTTTGCACCAAACCTTCTAGAAAATGACTGCATGACTCTGTAGAGAGAGAAGACAATGACTACATGACTCTAGAGAGAGAGAGAGAGAGAGTTAAGCCCTTCTCCTAACCAAATTGGTTTCCCCACATATAGTCAGTGGGATATGATGAAATTTAATCCACGATAACTCTTCTCCTATCCTGTGCCACGTGGCACACATCGGTTACTCACAAATCCCGACCACTCCTTTTTGTTAGGTAGTCTGGGAAGGAAAAACACCCTTTAGTATACATATGTTGTATGTTTGTTGGTTAAATATGTTCCTTGTGGATCATACTTCTACTATCTAGAATGGATATATCTCACTATTTCTTTTTTACTCTTTGTAGAAAGATTCCCAGGGATTTGACAGAGGCATCATTATCAGGTGCAGGGTTATCCATTGTAGGAGCCTTGTCCATGATGTTTTTATTTGGAATGGTAGGGTTTGCTTGCTGCATTTATTTATATTAGAGACTAGTGTTTTATATAGTATATTTTTCTTTGTTGTGGATTCATGCTTGATCCAATGCTTATTGTCCTAATTGTCATATTACATTGTTTTTCCTGGAAATTAGGTCCCTGTTGGCATTTTTTTTTATGTCTTCCTTTGTTTTTCAAATTTATCTACCCCTGTAACTCTCCACCACTGTTCACATTGCTGCTCTTACATTATTGATGATTATTCAAGATATGGATTACTTGGTTATTTCTCTTTTCAAGTCATTTGGCTAGTTTTAGATGCCGCTCATGGCTTTGTTTTTGATAACTTCTGAAAGTAAATCATGATTTTCATTTTCTAGGAATTAATTGATTATCTGACAGTGAGCACGTCTACATCCATTGTTGTTGATAAGAGTTCGGATGGGGATTTCTTACGCATTGAATTTAATATCAGGTAATGTTTTGTAAGATCGATGCTATTTGATAAGTTTTAATAGTTTATCAAGATTTTAAGTGACCTTTCACTTGTGAACTCGTGCTTACATGTTGTTGCTTTATCATTATGTATCCTTCATTTATCTTTTTGTTCTTTTAAAATTAAAAGCTTCAATTTTACAGTGCCTATATGTGTTTTAAACTTCACATACCTAGGGTTTAAATTAAATCAGTAAAGTGGGAATAAAATAGAAAAGATTAAGAGAGAAGAGAAGAGAAGAAGAGAAAGATGAGAGAATAGGAGAAGAAAGAAGAGTGAAGAAGGGGAAATCGTGTATATTATAGAGCACGATTTCCCACATATTTATATTAATGAGGTGAAAGACAAAGAAATACCAGGTTACAATGAAACGTAGAAAATAAAGAGATAACCAACATTCCCCCTCAAGCTAGTGTAAAGATATCTCTCATGCCTAGCTTGATTAACATATTTGGAGACAACCCTTACTAACATCCGAAGAACATCTGCAACTCGCTCTCCTGTCTTGAGATAGTGTGCAAATCTAGCCACTCTTCAACTTCCCTTGATGAAGTGTCTGTCAACCTCTATGTGTTGGGTCCTATCACGTTGGACTGGGTTATGGGCAATGCTAATGGTAGCTTTATTGTTGCAATATAAGCTCATTGGCTCTTGAACTTTGATTCCCAATTCGCCCAACATAGTTTTCAACCATAAGAGCTCACCACATTCCATAGACCAAAACTCTGCCTTTGCGCTAGATCTACCCACTGTATTATCCCTAACAAATGTACAGTAACTGGATGTAGATCAACCATAAATAATTTAACCTGGCGCTAGGACCTATTTTGTTATTTTATGATGTCATTTTTCTTTTTTTATATTTCTTATATTTATTATAATTTTTAATATTAAGCCTCTCTTTAGTCAGGTGCATGCCTCGCCTTAAGCGCCAGAGGTCCTAGCGCCTTGCGCCCTTAACTACTTTGATGACAAGATAATGATAAACAAATAGAGAAGTGGGGGACTGACCCCAAACGTCAAATGAACAATATGAAAAGTAGTACTTTTCTCACTAATGGGAAATGAAGTGCAACAATGATTTGCCAATTTAACTTAACTTAACAGAAGCAAAATATTCAAATTGTAAAATATACGTCTCAACCTAGAAATAGGTAGATGGCTTAACAGGTTATGCCAACACATTAATTGCTCTTTATTGACACTATTACTATTACTACTAACAATAATACTAGGATGCTGCGCTACCGGGGAAGAGAGCTGCTTCGTGTCCAAACAGTACAACCCTTTATCCTCATGACCACTACCAATCGTCTTCCTCGTTTCCAAGTCCTGAAATACACACTGAAAAGGGAAGAAAGTGACACTACAATTCAATTTTTTTTAATACTACTAATAGAAAGAAGATTAGTACTGAACTTAGGAACATAAAGAACAAAAGTCAATGTTAGGGATGGTGTAGTGGCCACACTTCCTTTTTCGGATACTAAGGAAAGTACCATCAACAATTCGAACATTGTGCTTACTAGAACAAATATTGTAAGACGAAAAAATGGATGACATACCAGCCATATGATCAAAGGCCCCAGAATCATTGATTCAGGAAAGGATGTAAGGTGTACAGGAGGGTTGACCTAAAAGTATATGAGGGAGCGAAAGTGGAAGTATGAGCCTGAACTGTCCGTCGATTTGAGACATTACCCTTTTGGCCTCCTCAACTTTTTTATCTCATCACTGGAAAATGTCACCATACCCCCAGGAGATAGAAACTGCTGAATTGCATCCTGGGCTACTAAGTGTGCTGCAGATGGCCTCTGTCTGGAACTGGAGTAGAATTGAGGGGGTTGACCACGTAAATCCTAGCATGTCTCATTCGTGTGATGTCTTTGTCCACAGTGCTCAAACTTCAGCTTGTCCTTATCATCACCCTTCCCAAATTTTTTCAAGGTTGCCTTGCTCGTTTTTGAGTCATCGTCGTAAGTACAAACTTATCATCATGAGAAACCCATGAGTTTCGGGCTAGTTTCGTTCGTTTCGGTCCGAAACTACCGCACTTCTCTTTCATTTTCGTTTTGCCAAGTTTTGTACCGAAACCACTGAAACTATTGAAACTATCGAACTTCTCCTTCACTTTAGTTTCGCCAAGTTTCGGACCGAAACCACCAAAACTACGAAACGATTCCCGATGCACTTGACGGCAACACCTGGATTTTTGTTCCCACACATGGCTAGGGATGATTCGAGCCAAAACCCCTATATTGCATGGGTTCTTCTAAATGAGGGAAGTATTTGTGTTGGACGTGTTTGAATTCGACACGACACAGATTCTGGTGGGACACTTCTAAATTCTGTTTTTTTTCCCCTTGCAAGATACTAATTATCAATTTCCATAGGTATGTATTCTACCTTTTATAATTGAAGGTTTCCATGCAACAAATATAACATTACATATATGAATTCTCGTCTAGAAGTATATGATACAAATCATAAGATATCCTGTCACATTATTCCTCTTATCCGTATTATTATGGGAAAAAAATATTTACTTTGTTTTACAATATTCGAAATATACTGTCAAGTCCATTAATCTTTTTTTTCCCAAAATTTGCCCGAATCAGACACTCTGCACGCATGTCTGACTAACACCTGTACCTGCATCAATGGAGTATATGATATGAAACATAAGATAGACAAAAGGTTGATGTGGTGGCATCTTCACCATTAAAGTGGTTTTACTATTGATATGGGACCTACTTCCTGCCATTACTGTTATATATTTCCCACAATCCTGAAGGTAAATAGTTCCTTCAAGATTTTTGAAGGTTCTCAGTGTATTCATTGTTTTTAACGAGTCTTTCTTGCAACATCACTTGTAATGTTATCATGTGTGTGGCTTTTCTATCACATTGGCTGGCCTCGCCATTCTGCAATAGTAGTCTGCTTATTTCCTGCAAGTATCAGTAACTAATTGTTAATTTTATTCCTTTGCTATTTTTGGTAGTCTGACTTTTAGAAAATTTTCGTTGTAGTTTTCCAGCACTATCGTGTGAATTTGCCTCGGTTGACGTGAGTGACGTGTTGGGAACAGTAAGTTTGTCATTCAACTTCTAATATCTTAACACTTACAGATAATGTGGATCTGGTTTAGTCAAAATATATCATATGGTTTAAATAGAACTATCCCAAGCTTGACATTTACTAGAGCTTTATTGTTGTTCTTCTGGAGAAGAGGTTTCTTCTTGTCAGCTTTTGATCGAGTGGTTACAATTGACATAACTGTTCTGCACTTGCTAATACATTGATGTGTTGTTGATCCATTATACAAAAGGTCAATATGTCTCTTGCCATTAACTTTGGCATTCAAGTAAGACTACCTTGAATATTATCGATTTGTAGAAACTGACTTTTAAGACAGAATATGAGCACCTTGAGTGTTTGCGTATGTTTTCTGGCCAAGAAATATCAAAACAGATAAGAACCCCATAATAGTTCATAACCGCTTGGATGCATGCTGGCATGTATCTGTATAATTATATGTGACAGATATTGTTAAAATTTTCAATTGAACAAGTAAGAATAAATTTTCTTGTGAATAACATGGAAATTTGATTTATCACAAATCTTTGGAGCCCAGAACTCAGTGTTTGGATTAACTCCCATTTTTCGGAACACTACATCCGGTTTGGTAGACCTAATAATTTAACAGATGGTTGAACTTATAATCAACCAATTTAAAAATCCACAATTCCTATATTATGTTATATAGACACTCTTCTGCATGTTGTATGAACATTCAAATTGTTATTCACAAGCATATCCAACTCCGAACAATTACTTTTTTTTGCAACAATAATCAATGCAGTTAAGATTGTGCCTAGAAATATGAGCATGCAATCAATCCAAAATCAGAATCTTGTTCTTTTATTTATTTATATTAATGGTCATCTAATTGCAACTATCCTTCATTTTACATAATTTCTCCAGCCAGTGTGGGCAGTAACCTGAATCTAAGTCCTCTTGTTTGCAGAACAGGTTAAATATAACGAAAACAATCCGTAAGTTTTCAATAGATGCCAATTTAAAGCCAACTGGTTCTGAGTTTCACCCAGGACCAATTCCAAATGTTATTAACCATGGAGACGAAGTTGACGAAGAATACGGCGAAGGCTCGGTTTCACTAACTGCTAATAATTTTGACAAATATGCACACCAGTAAGTAGGCCGAGTCTGAGTTTTAAAATTGTGATTATAGTGATTAGTTGCCTTCCTTTTTGCAAACTGAATTCTATCAGTGGTAGATTCTATTTTGTTTGCAGTGATGCCTCTATTTGATTTGCAATAAACATATCTTTTGCAGGTATCCAATTTTGGTTGTCAATTTTTATGCTTCTTGGTGCTACTGGAGTAATCGTCTGGTAATATTTCAATCCTCTTTGCATTTTATTTTCTGAAAATTTTCTCTGCTTAAGACAATAGTGCCTCGATTATCCGGAGCTGCTTAAGTGACTTATATATTTATATAACAAATAAGAACTTTTCCTAAATGGACTTTCCTGTATTATATTTGTTATAGTTGTTTACTGATAAATTGATTTCGTCTCTTAACTCATACCATCATCACTGCTTAGGTTGAAGGTTTCTCTCAAAATTGCTGATTTAGGTCAAAGATGTCTTGATCTTTTTACCTCAAATATACTGAAAGAGGGGTGCATACATGTTTGTCCTGAAAGTAAGGATTTAAATTTCAATTTCGACCTAGGTTTCGGTCTAGGTCGAAACCGAAATTTCGGGTTAAATTTTTAAATATCAATGAAATCATAGAAAAATAGTACTTGATCAAATTAATATCTGTTGTTTATAGAAACAAATTCTTATCTCTTTTTCTCACTATAATCTCTCTTAAGATAAAAGAATCTTAATTTTTGCTATTAATAATGGAAAGATGGCCTTAATAGAGAAGTTCTCTTTTGATATTGAACTATGAGGGCCAAAACTTTAGGGATTTCGATTTTGGTCTAGCCTGAAACCGAAATTTCTAGTTCTCTGTCGAAATTTCAAACCTTGCCTAAAACTGAAATTTTAAAAGTATTCGTTTGTGCATTGTGTCAGTTTTGGATATATAATAGTTTTAAAATATTATGAATGCATTGTTTTTTCTTGTGAACAAATTAAAAAAACAATGTTCTAGTTTCTACTGGAAGTTTAGTTATAGTTTTTGTAGGCCTGGTTCAGTAAATGACTATAACTGCATTCTGCTTGAACACTGACTCATTCTTATGTACTGTCAATTTTGATTGCTTTCTCGGCCTCATTTTTTAATTGTGATCTGTTTTACAAACTTCTAAGGAAAATGCTCTCTCTTTTCAAAATCCAATGTGCATGAAAGGAAAAAAATTTAGTTTTACAAAGGCATTTGAATTAATTTCTACGCTTTCACCACAGCTACCATCTATACATTGATGCTTGTATTATTTCAATACTGGAATTACCTTGCATCCCTCAAAATATTCTAGTGAGAAACAAGCACACACATATAGAGCATATGTATGATTGTGCCAACTTGCCTGTAGTATAGCAGTTGGCGTTGTTGGAAACCATACATCGTACACTTGCCCATCAACTCAGACTGTTCATTCAGTGGGCTACCTTTTGGATGGTTGTAACTCTATATCATAGCAATCCCGCGATCTTTCCCATTCAAGAAGTAAAGTTTTTTGGGTGAGTGAAATTTTTATTATGCACCCAAGAAGTGTTAAGACTTGGACAACCAAAAATAAAATATCATTAGTGCTTGGGAAACTCGTCCGTTCATGGGAGGGTTTAGGATCCTCGTATTTTTGGATTACACTCCATCCATCGGGTGGCCCAGCAACTGAAAAGTTTGGCTTGTTAAGTTGATTGATCATGTGTAGGGTCTATGGTACCTAGCATCACCCAATTCCTTGGTTCGGGTACTGCAATATATATTGGACACACACACACACACACACATACACGTATATACCTATAATTCTATAAATCTATAAATATATAGATGGTAGGGCCTTAGAACTAGATGGTATCCCAATAGAGGTTTGGAAATGCATGGGAGAATTGGATTGTCCTGGCTTACTAAGTTATTTAACAATATCTTGAAGACAAGAAAATGCTAGATGAATGGAGAAGTACTGTAGTTCTTAAATACAAGAACAAAGGAGACGTACAGAGCTGCACAAGCTACCGTGGCATCAAACTTATGAGTCGCACTATAAAACTAGGGAAAGAATGATGGAGCAAAGATTAAGGAAAAAGACAAGGATATCTGAAAACCAATTTGAGTTTATGTCAGGAAGGTCAACCATGGAGGCAATCTTCTTACTTAGACAAATGATGGAAAAATTCATAGAAAAGAGGAAGAAAAAGTATATGATAGAGTCCCAAGAGAATTAATTTGGTGGGCATTAGGAAAGAAGTGAGCCCAAAATGGATACATTGACATCATTAAATATATGTATGAGGGAGCAATAACTAGTGCTTAAGCAATTGGTGGTGAGACAAATGAGTTTCCAATCATAGTGGGATTACACTAAGGATTAGCCCTAAGTCCATACCTATTTGCTTTAGTATGACGTAACTGCTCATATCCAAGATGAGGTCCCTTCATGTATGTTATTTGCGGATGACAGAGCATTAGTTGACGAGACTATGGATAAGGTAAATGCAAAACAAGAACTCTGGAGGAATGCTTTGGAATCTAAAGATTTTAAAATAAGTCGAACCAAGACAATATACGGAATGTAATTTTAGTAAGGATGCACATAGAGATGATCCGCCAATTAAAATTGACAACCAGGAGTACCTTGAAGTAACCAATTTCTCTTCCTTGGTTTTATTATTCATAAGGAAGGAGAGATTGAGTAGAATGTTGCCATAGAATTAGAGTGGGGTGGCTAAAGTGGAGATGTGCTTTCGGAGTGCTATGTGATTGATGTGTGCCAATCAGGCTAAGAGGAAAATTTATGAAACGGTAACAAGACCTACGATGCTTTATGGAGTAGAATGTTGGGCAATTAAGAAACAACATGTTCATAAAATGAGTATGGCCGAGATGAGGATGTTGAGATGCATGTGTGGTAAGACAAGTAAAGACAAAAATTAGAAATGAACGCATTCGTGAAAATATAGAAGTTGCCCCAATAATTGACAAAATGAGGGAAAGTTGATTGAGATGGTCTGGTCATATACAAGGAAGACTAATGACAATACCGGTGAGGGGGAATGTGCAAGTCGAAGGACCTAAAAGGGTGAGGGGAAGGACAAAATGGACAATGGATTGAGGTATTGAGAGCATATTTGAAGAAACTTGCATTAACGGAATACATGACTTTTGATAGAATTGAATAGAGGAATGAGAGTCATGTACCTGACCACATATAGTTGGGATAAGGCTTATGGTGATGATGATGATATATATGTATTCTGTGCTACTCGCTCGAACCAGTTTGTGTGTGTCATTCCATGACATGCACATGGATACAAGATGGTCGATCTTTACTATCTAAACGTCAGGCCACCCCTTGGATTGGAAACACCTTGAAATTTGCCTCATTTGCAGTGACATAATTGTCCAACAATGAGCTGATGCTGTATTGAAGACCATGTGCTCATCAATCCAGACCATCTGAATGTTAGGTTACCCTTCTAATTGGCTGTGACCTAAAATTTGATGGTGCTCCATTGATGATTTACTGTCCATAACCTTTTTGACCATACAAAAGGACCATCTAGAACGGTGAAAAGTTTGGAGTTTTGCTGATTCAAGGGGAAGCATAACATTTAGGAAGCTCAGATTGATAACTAGAGGCAACATGTGCAGCATCCCCATCTGTATTCTACTAATGTTCATTGTCCTGTGCTTAGCACGGGCAGCAACGAATCTAGAGCAAGATTTGATCCTTACATTACAAAAATAAAATTAAAGATTCTCCGCTACTACCTTCATCTTTAAAAAAACTGGAAAGAGGAAAAACTAAGTGACAAAGTTAAAAAAAAATAAAAGCTCAAATAAACGAAAAGCTCGTTTATCGAATTTGATGAAACAGTACAACCAATTTGTGGCTCAAGAAATGCTATTCAGCTGCTTTGATACAAATGCCATTCAGTTCCTATCCCATGCGTTGGTCACTGACCGATGAGAAATGCCAAAAATCAGCTTGATAAGTGGTTTCTAGCCATTGGATCTGGGCATTGTTTTCATTATGGTACAAGCAACATGTACGCAACGTATCTTGCACCTTCTAATTTCGTTAAGAAAAAAAAATGAAAATTCTTATCTACAGTAGAGAATAATGAGAAAGAATTATTCATAATTATTGTTCTGTACATAGGCAAGAACCCAAGTAGTAGATGCAACTGATCTCAAAGCTTATTTTCCAAACCGTTACAAACAAATGTCACAAACCAAAACAAGCCATCCTTGACCTTGAGAGTTGAGACCTAGTTGAATCCATTCAGGCGGATTTAAAAAAAGAAAACCAGATAAAATGCAAAAAAGAAAGTCCGACTCCTCCTGCAAACCTTTTTATCAATCAAAGAGTTATAAAAATAAGAGAAAATATGAACCCACAAAAGCTCCAACAGAACCCATGAAACTCACAAACATGGAAGAGGCTCCACTTGGAGGTGGAGGTGGAGGTGGTAGAGGAGAAGGAGATTGATCACCAACAGGAGCTGCAGCTGGGCTGAGCTCAGTGGAGCCTGAAGGTGGAGGAGAAGGAGATTCCTCACTAACAGGAGCTGCAGATGGGATGAGCTCAGTGGAACCTGAAGGCGGAGGAGAAGGAGATTCCTCACCAACAGGAGCTGCAGATGGGATGATCTCAATGGAGCCCGAAGGTGGTAGAGAAGGAGGGGACACCAAGCTAGTCTGCTTTGAGTTTGACGATTTGTTGCTTCTATCTGCCATGACTAAAACAATCATCTTCTCATTCTTGAGACAGTTTTCTCTAATCCCACTAATGAAGTAGTAAGGACCAGATTGATTGAACTTAAATAAAGTGTTGCCGTCGCTGAAAGTTGCAATGGGTATTTCTGTGGTGCAGTTGGTGTACTCCTCCTTGTTTACTTGAACTACTGAATCTTTGTCTGGCTGGTAGACGAACACTGCAATCATAGTGATTCAATCAAAATGTGAACGGTTAGGATCAATATCTGCTTCAGTATGATGTTATGGCCAATAGTCCATGATAGTTCATTGATCGAATGGTTAGGATCACTCCAGTTGCAATTTATTTATTTTTATTTATTTATTTATTTGCATTGAATCAGTGCCATACATGCGGCACATGTACTTGTAATCTAAACCCTCTAAGCGTCATCATCGATCGGTCCACTTCTTGGCTGGGAATAACCCGAAACTGCATTCATTCAAGAATCCTAACAACTGCTAAGAGTATAAAACTGCCTATATCGGATGGTTAAGATTGTCCGATCTCCGATTTGATAGATCATATCTAGCTAGTTAGAAGTGTATTTGATTAGCGTAGTAAAGTTAAAAACTTACATAGAAAGTCTCCAATTTGAAACCGTTTCATTTCTGCCCATTGATTGTAGATGAGTGCATTGGATTCAGTGGGCACAGTCCAACCCTTTGAGCCTCCAACCTTGTACTCAGTTGCACCAACTCTTTGAATCAACAGAAGAAAACTAAAGAACCCCAACACATGAAATCTCCTGTTATGATCATATGACCTTAAAATGGTGTTTGCCATCGGAAAAAGAGCAAGGGAGAGAGTACTGGCATGAAGGAGATCATGCATGGATAGGGGTTTTGTAGCGGCCTCTTTGCATTGCATGAGCTTTACAAGCTGTGGCAGTGAAGCTTTTGCTTCTTTTTTTTTTTTACTTTTCCTTCTTTGGATATCTTAGCTTCTAGTGCAAAGCATATAAGCACTTTAAGATGAGCGCAAGTAGTTCTAGATCGTTTCGGCATCTGCTTTTATAACTTAGTCTATCAGATTATACTTTGCTTCACCATTGTAAGAATATTCATGTCTTGTGCCTTCGGTTATTTGAATAGAAACTAAAATTCACGTGTGTTCTCAATATCTCTATGTTCGATCTGTTGTCAACCATTTACTCTTAAAGCTTACGCTGTTAGAGGGAGGCGTAACTATGTATATCAAAGGGTCCACAGGTTTAATAAAGGCGGAGTGCTGGCCACAGCTGAACAACACATTCCAACAACATGCCCCCCTCAGCACTTTGCCGAGACTCAAACCCGCGACCTACTAGGACCTCCTGGCTTTGATATCATGTTGTCGACCATTTTAGTATCAGTTCGGTTCCAATTCTTATTGATTTCAGGTCCAATATCAACTACCCATAACTGGAACCGTTATTTTCGGTTCAGCTCCGATTCCGGTTCTTTTTTAGTCGGTTCCCAAAAATGTGAATCAGAACTGGTGTTTTCGATTCTGGTTCCGCTTCAGCTTCGGTTAAGTGGGTAAAAATTGACCCTCCTACCTCCATGGCATGAAGCTAGCTAACATTATTAATGCACGAATTAATAAATGAACAAAAGAAAAAGGTCCATATCCAACCATCCAAAAGACAAGAAATAAATATATATTTTAAATTCAATGGTGTAGTTTTGAAGGAATTTGGTTGTTTTTTTTGGTAAGCAGGAATTTGTCTTTTGCGTGGTTGAATTTGTGCAACTGTATAAATGTTTGCTTGCCTACATCCTGAGGCCAGAGTCCAGACACATTCAATGCGTTACAGGGGCTAATGGGCATCAATGGGTGGGTCAGAACCGACATCTAATCCAATCCGACCTGTAATTTGTAGTTTTTATCCTTAAGATAGGGAGTGAACGTTCTCACAATGGCATTTTTATAAGCCACGTGGCACATTTTTATGAGACCTGGATTTTTAGCCATTGGATCCAACTACCCCAACAGGACTAAAAATCAACCCATGAAAAAGACTCAAATTTTAAAAATGGCTTCCCTCAAAAGCAATGAGCAGAAGCCACTCAGAAACAGCTTCGGTTTATGGCGATTTGGGAACTTATTTGGTTTTAAAAAGTGCTTTTTAAGTTTTAAACGTAATTTTTTGGATAAGTGCTTAAAAACCGCTAAAAGCTGGATCTGCGTCTACCTAGATTTTCCCGGAATCTGATCCATTTCATGCCCCTACTAATGCAGTGATATTGCGAGGTTAAAATGTAAAATTCCCTCATAATGCAATTACCGTGGCGTAATGTTGCTTCTTGTGAATTATTTATTACCGTTACTGCATGAAGATATGAAGGGATTGGATACAAAGAGCCAAGAAATGCAAAACAAAATATATTACTAACAAAACAAAACAATTATAAAATTTTATATCAAGAACATCAACAGCAATGCCTATCCAAAAAAAAAAAAAAAAAAAAAGTAGACAACACATAATAAACCTTTCATGGCGTTCAAAGAATGGCGTTCATCAAACGCCATAGAAAACGCTGTAAAAGGATAAGTGTTAAATAGTGGCATTCAATGAATCACATTAATTTATGGAGTTTTAGAAACGCCATTAATGTATAACATTCGTGAACGCCATAAAGTTAAATTTGAACGCCGTCTTTTGAGCTATTTCCCTTTCAGATAATGCCAGCTTGTTCGAACGCCATCTGTTAAATTTTAAAACTCATGGAACGCCATAAAGTAAAATTTGAACGTCATAAAGTGAGCTATTACCCTCTTAGATAATACCAGCTTCTTCAGAAGCATGGCATTTATGGAACGCCATCTGTTGAATTCTATAAACCCATGGCATTCTATGAATGCTGTTGTTTTACTTTTTAATTTTTTAAATACTACTGTCATAAATCTCTTTATTAGTATAATAATTACCTGTAAAGATTCATACACAATCTAAAATACGACATTCACATTCCATACAATAAAGAAACATAATTTTAATAACTAAAAACTTAAACAATTAAGATACAGTTTGATTCGAGTGTTAAATACAACATGTAATTCCCCATGCTAGCCGTTTTTTCATTAAATACATATGAGGACCCAATGGCTCCTATTATCAACTCCCCCCTCAAAAAAAGAAATCTCCACCTTGGCTCTTTTTCAAGTAAGAACTTTGTTAACTTAATTGTTCCAGTAAATTTGATGAGTGTGAATCAAAGCCAACTCCTCTTCTTAAGTCTATCCCTCCTTCTTTATAGCAGAATTAAGATGATTAAACCACCTGAAAGTCAGTATTAGTTCATGTAAGTGAGAATGTAACAATGCTAGTTAATGTAAGTAACCCAACAATGCTAAAACTAGAAAAAATAAACATTATGTCAAATATTAATACTAAATAGACCTAAACTTTAAACCCTCAAATAATTGATGTAAATTGATTTGCCTCAGAGAAAAAAGCAGAAGAAAATGAAAGACAAAAGGGACCTAGCTAATAATTACCATAGAGGTGTCCATGGAGTCAATAGCTCAAGGAAAACATAAGGCCACCTAAGAGAAGAAGACAAGTGTTGCTTTAATGATGCCACAGAATGAAAAATGTTCACAGTTGTTTAGTAGCAGTAGAGAAGGTTTACCATGATGCAGACTCTTGGGGATGCTATGGTAAGTCACTGTGCACAATAGACTACGCTGCAAGGTGAAGCTTACATGTACTATAAACTTACTAGTTAGAAACTTACAAACTTACTAATCATGCTAACTATTGGTTTGTAGGTCCACATAGGGTTGGGCCAAACATCTATATGGTCAGCAATCTCTAAGAGTGTGCCACGTGGCTCATACTGTGGTCCTCCATGAACTCCTAAAAAGAGCACATTGGAGCAAGTGGAACGTCAGTATATAGTAAAACTTAATGATGTTGATGCAGTAGGTGGCATTAATATAATATTCCTTATTCTAACCCTTTGTGTTTGGATATTAGGACAAGTTTTATGAGAGATTCTTTTCTAAACCAACGGTTGATTATGAGTTACTATGATACTTACAATATTACCGCTTCTATGCTATCGTTGTGCACCCAATGCAGCCCCCAAAAGAAAAAGAAATAAATTTGGCTGACCGGCAATGGTCAGCAAAGCCATGACTACCCACAATATGAGTCACGTGGCACATTTAAAGCCAAGTGTCAGATCTCTTTGATTATATGGAGGATTCCCTAAGATCCCTTTCTCCAACCTATTTCAGTGAGATTTTATTGCCTAGCTGTTTTCTTCATTGCTAATCTCAGAAACTAGCATAACCCACCTGTTTTGGGGAATAGGAGGGTCATTCATCTGAGAAAAATCCAAAGCTAACTTAAATCCAGGTGCCTTTTTCCCTTGGTAACAAATTTGTATTTCGATTTTCCCTTGTACCCATCCATCACGTGATGACCCCCTCCCTCTTTTGTTCTCTTCTGTCTTTCACATGGACCCAGACTCAAACCAAATGATCTAGGGACTGTGGTGGCTGATATCTCCTTTGGGCTGTAGCGCTGCAGCCAAGGAGAGACGCTGGGAAGAGGCAGTAACTCTTCTGAACAAGGCCAAGTGGCCAATATTTTTGTCTAGCTGTAGGCTATAGCTGCCATGGTTTTGGCTTTATAATAATACAGGGTCTAAGTTTTGAAGGGTAATTTACTCTTTCACTCTTTTCATAACTAATTTGAATATATAATAGATTTCTACACCCACTAGTATACAGACAGCTAATTGCCTTCCATAGACAAATTAAACATAACAGGTGCCAAGCACAGTAGGAGACAGACTTCATTGGAGCACCTTCCCATCCCCCACAAAATATAAATAAATGGAGCATTATTGTAAAAGACTAATGTTTTCTTCAAATTGATGCCAGTTAAGGAATTTCCTTCAGTTGGACTACCACATATGGTTTTGTTAAGACAATATGATTTTGGTATGATGGAAAAAAGCTGAATAATCTCGAGTTCTAGAACTAGTGGCTCATGAAAAGCAAAAAACTATTATGTCTAGGTTTTCAACAAGCTCCTCTAGGTTCATCACCAAAATACAACAGAGAAAAACAAGAAACATGTTCTAGATGAAGGAAATGGGATAAATGAAGATAGCCAAATGGGTGCAAGACTCCAGTACCTGGCTATTTCTGCACGCCGCCGGCTTGTTCAGCAATCAGAGAAGATCGCCTCTCAAGTATCTTTGACTCTGAAGGGAGCAACCCCTATAGAGTTCTTTGAGAAATTACCCACTTTGCCTCCCTGTCGTCCTTCCCATATTCTTTCTTAGAAGTGAAAGCCGTCTGTGGAATTACATCGAAAGATAAGCAGTCAAGGATTATTTAAAGAAGAACGAACAATTTGTGGAACAAACACACACACACACACACACTTCATGGTGCTTTTTCCATGAGTTGAATCCAACTGCCATAATCTTACCAGTTGAGCGACCACAAATGCACACATCAGAAGAGTCCCGGGCCTCTCCATAAATGACCAACTTTGACTGCGCGTAACAAATATGAGAGCCTGGCTAATGATGCTGACTTGCAGATATATAGCAAATGAGATCTCCTCACTGCTGCTGCTTAGGGACCTCACATGGAAATGAGCCTGCGACCAAAAAGATAAGTTAATAGGCAGACAGATCAGGAAGCAAAAAGGAAGCTAACGGCTCTTTTTTTTCTTTTGATAAGTTTCTTCTCAACACCTCAGCAAGAAATATCAAGAAACTAATTCCACAATTTTAATACCTCAAAGAAAGTGGTGCTTCCCACAGCCCAGTAAAATAAGACAGTAACTAATGCAAGATAAGTCCTTATTACGACGCCCATTGCAAAGATCTCATTAAGCTTCCAACTGTCTGGCTTTGGAGATGGCTTCACACGATCTTTAGAAATAGTCATGATGGTCCCTGTTTGAAAAGAAACAGAAACAACTTCAATAGCCAATCCTATAAGCTGCCCTTATTTAGATGGCTAGGCATCAACATTCCTACAAGAAATCCTTCTTTATTTGGTTAAATAAAACAAGAAATTATATTTGCCCTGTCACAAGAAAACACGAAAGCTACAATCACATCCAGCATTCTTAGAATATACAGGATGAGAGTGGGGAATTAAACCTAATTTTTGGAGTTCGAGAAGTTGAAAAAAATAGGTAATTTCTCAAAAAGAAGTTAAAATGGTATGAAAGTGGTGCTGCAAAACACTTGAAACTTTGAGAGAACATTAAGGAATTAAGGGATACTATTTTTGAGGAATTAACTTATCAAAAATTTTCTTTTGAGGAATTAAGGGATCTTTAACGTAGGTGCATCATTCCCACCATCTCCAGTCATTCCGCAAACGTGCTTCTTTTCTTGTAGGATTTTCACAATCTCATACTTATGTTCTAAAAGTTGCATAGTCAATTGCCAATTGATCACCTATGTAAGCACAAGGAAATCATCATATTAGTTTCTATTTTGATTGTTAGTATATATATATATTTTAATGACAAGGAAATCCTATGATCCATTTGAATCCACTTGCAGTAGCTGATATTTCAATGTTGATTGCAAGCATTGTCAAGTTGCCCAGATCTTGGTTATGTTTCAGGAAGACAAGCCATATATATTTAGAATTATTAGGGATACAATTTCTTAGCAGCCAAATACATTCATACACTTAAGCACACGTACACACGTAGTTTAGTAGTTGCTATGTGTTTTCATGTCCTCATACATTTTCATCTTTATTGAAAATGGTAGGCAGTCACAGGAAAGAAATGACATGCCATCTTTAAATCATGAAACACTAGTTCAATTTTTTAATGAGGGTGTTTTTTTAAGAATACTCTAGACATTCTTGTAAACACAATGATTAATTGGGCTTTTTTCCCAGTCACCATCTGACAATACCTTTTCACTAATCAGGGAATGCCAGGAGGTTGCAGGTTTAACCCAGTTGACCCACCAAAATAATGAAAAAATATTAGCCAAGCCTCTCAGCCATACGAGGCAAGCAACCCCGAGAGAGCGCAACCCCCTTTCTGCAAATTTGTCGATGATGGCATGTACTTTTCCAGCGATCTCTTGTTTTTCTTGGCATAGGTTTAGTATCTGAATTTCAAAGACAAGAAAAGTGTAAGCTGTAATACAGATTTCCTGAATAAGAATCAATTTGCACAATAGATGGATATTATTAGATTGCTCAAAGTAGGAGATAGATGGAAATTGGATGTGGTTGAACATTTTAAAACTTCTGACTTCGAGTTATAAAGTATATAGATAAACATAATGAAGTTTATTTTATGGTATTTAATTCTTTTGATGCATGTCTTTTAAGATAATTAGTTTGGGTCTTAGCCTAGACAGTACCCTCTGAAAGGTTTTAGGCATCTATTTAAATCTCATTTTTCTCTTATGGCTGTTATAAAACTGCCCTTTTAAGTCTTTATGGCAGTCTTTTGTGGGTGTGGGTGTGGGTGTTGGAGGGTCTGTGTGATATGCTAGAGATCTCTATATAAGGAGCAGGGATATGACTCTTCATTTCTAAAAATCTAGGTACAGGGACACGAATACAAGTACGCTAACTGCTAACACAATCCTTTTAATTCTAGTCTTTTTAAGTTCGGTAATTATTTGTCAATTTATCATGCCAAATGGAATGAAACTTGTAATAGTTATAATGCCATCTATAATAAGATATCTGCACAATATACTACTCATATGTTTTTATTGACTAACATAAAAATTACTAGGAGTTAAAGCGAATCAGCAATGGCACAATAGGAAACTTCTGCCTTATCCCAACTGTTTGTGTTAAGCAACATTTCTTACAGCATAGGACATGAAATAAAAATGCAGACAAAGTGAAACTGAAACTTACAGCAAAATCGACAGATAGTAGCTCCAGATGTTTAGTAATGCTTGAACAGCATTTGTCATGTTACGCTTGGTAACATAAGATCTGAAATCGATCGACCCTAACATAAAACAGAAATGTGCAGATTAGTCACCTCAAGTTATACAAATTATTCAAGCATAATACTATGATTACTTATACATGGAAAAGACAAAATGAACTTGCATAATTGCTCTCAACAAAAGGTAAGAACTTGCATACACATTATACACAACACACATCAATGTATGCAGGGAAATGGGCTTACATTCAATCTTGCCATCTTTGAACTCAGCATCCTCGATGGGTATCAAATAGAGAGCTCTGTCTGGTAGCACAATTTCATAACTAATTAACCTGCACAAAAGCTAACACCACATTAGATTACCAATCACAAACTCCTGAACAGGTTGGAAGCAATCAATTACAGTTAATACATACTAAGTTGGGTTGTACAATCTACGGAAGTCACCTTGTTTGCTTGAGTACAAGTGACTGGGAAGGCCCAAAAGAATGTACAATGAGGCATTTTGGGAGGGCCAAATACATAACACCTCAAGCACAAGAAACACAAAAGTAGAAAAGATAGAAAGTACCACATGTTAATGACAAAACAAACTTAGAACCACAGTATTTGTTCATTAATTACAAACATGAAAACATAGGATCTCCTTTGTGTCCAAGTATCCAACCCCTAAGTTGCAAACCACTAGTATGTCATATGCATCTTTGAGTCCTCCCAAAAAGAAACTAAGTATTTCTTGCAGAAGTAGTTTAATTAGGTTCTCCCATTCCTACAAAACCAAGTCTGTGGAACAAAAAGACACATATAAGTCCAAATATAAATTGGTTGCCATAATGCCTCACAACTAAAAAAAAAATGAATGTATATTTTTAATTATGCTTACCTTCTTTTATAATTTGGTCTGAGGGCCATGCAATAGTACTTCCCACAGCATCCTCCATTCTCTCCATGCCACTTGTTGGCCTCCATAATCTTGCAGTGGGTTCTATGGCATAGTCTACCCAAACCTTGGAGGCACCTTGCCCAAGAGGAGTGTGGTGCACGACTGTGCTAGGGTCATCCATTACCCAACGTCCTTCAGCAACTATATCTTCTTTAACCATTCTAAATAACTTGCACTTTACACCTTCAGTTAAAGAACTTCCGCATTGTGTCTATCATAACATAAATAAAACATACTTGATTCTATTTAAAGAGTATATGAAATAAATAGAAAGGTTGACACACAAATGTAGCATTGATAGGTTTACCTGGGGAGTTGCTATAGGTGTACGGAGCAGTGATGCATTGCCCTATTTAACAATACAAAGTGTCACTGAAATATTGAAAAATATATAGAAAAAAGATGCAAGCCAAATACATATGACATACTTTCTACATTTATTACTTGCCTGAGTTAGCATTAGATTGATTAAATTTTGCATAGATTTCCTCTGTTCTTGCATTAGCTCACTCACTTGTTGTTCTAGTTGGGCTACCTTTCCTTGACTTTGTGACATGACACCTAAGATAGATGGAGTTACTCCAAATCCAACTCCTCGAACTCGACCACGTCGTTCAGCTCCAAACACATGTGAGAGAGCATCGTCTTTGAGAGATGAGGAAGAGGACCAAGTTGATAATTCTTTAAAATCTTTTATATTTTTCTGAAATGTATACGAAAGATCATTATAAGAATGGTTTGGATTGTCTATAACAATAAGGAATCAAAAATAAATTATAGTAAAAAATTAAAAATTGTAATACTATTGTCTCAGCAACTGCCGTGTTGGTTGGTTCACCATTCTTCTTTAAATGTGCCATTTCCCAAACATCGACTCTAGATATGGAAGAGGGGTTTGAACTCTTCTTTTTCTGCAAAAAAAGTTTCCCATGCATGAAATATATTAAAAGTCCAATAGGAACTTAGTATTAACATCTTCAAATTTCAAAGAAATTACCATGTCAGCTTCCAAAACGAGCATAGCCTTTACGACTGCATGTGTGAGGAAGATTTTGCATTGCTCTCATTTCCTTGAATTTATTTCTTTTTTCCTACAACACATTACTTTGATATTATAGATTATAATGTCTACTCATACATTTCTAGAAAGTAGTAAAAGATGCGTACTTTGGATTCTTTTGATGCTTTTTTTCTTACAAAGGTCTTCCATTGTTCAAGGTTAATCCTATTTGGCTTGGCGGCAATTTTATCAGCTTCATTCTCATAAGAATCTACCATTTGAGTCAAACTCGATTTATAATTCCTCCATAGGTAGCCTGACTCCCTCATGATAAAATTCCTCGAATGCTCTTCCAGGACAAATTTTTGCTTTAACAAAGAGATGTAAAAAAGATATAATTATTATACATATTAAAAAATAATTATAAATTCGACATTGTAGATTCATATATTACCTTGATTGCTTCCCATAACCTATCTTTTGTTGCCATAGAAACTCTCCTCCAATCATCAACGGTTATGTCAACCATCTCCCGTACCAAAGTTCCCAAAAAAGAAACCATTTTTACAGATGCGTCATCAATAGGTTGGCCCCTCTCATTAAATGTAACCACCAGCCTTTTGTTGCAATCTGTTGCGACTGTTTTACATTTAGAAGGTCCTCTTTTCTTGGATTGTTGAGATGATCCACCTATAGAGGCATTTGGCAAGTTTTCTGTGGAAGTTGTAGTTGGGACATCTTTATCATTTCTTGGGTCATTTGATCCTCTTTCTATTGTTGCTGAATTTCCTTGTAGTGCATTGTTGTTGCAATCATCTCATTCTTCAACTACTTCTTCAAAATGAAGTTCTCTAACAGCTTGTCGTGTTCTTCGTGCTATAAAAATATGCAAAATATTTTGCTTTAATTCATTAACGATGATTGTTATTGACATGTACATCTATATATATATAAGGATACATACCTAGGGGCTGATGATTAGCCTGTTGATCAGAGATATTTATTCCACTATTGGGATTTCTAGTCATAGCAGCACGAGTTGCATTTTTCATTTTTTCTACTCTCTTTTTACCTTGCTTTGAACTCTGCAAATGCGTATAAGACATAAAATCATATTTCAAGACTGTTTATGTATTATATATTTGTAATTAAAATCAAACATATCAATTCTTACCTCTATCCTATTGGGATCAGACATTTTAAATATTTACTTTCAGAATATATATAAACTATACAGACAATACCCTGAAAAGAAAAAATAATTTAGTTAGTACATCATATCAGTAGATAACCTAAATCATAAACATGAAAGCATAATTTCAAAACCTCTTGTACAAAAACAATTTATATAGGATAAAAAAAATAATAAAGGATTAAAGCTTTACCAATTCGATATGGAGAAGGTTACCAAAAGCGCATTCATAAAAGCAATTTGCATAACATACACATGTCAAGCGATAAATTGAGTAGATTCCCAAAATTAGTTCTACATTAAGATCATCCAAAATTCACGTCCATAGAACACAATCACCAATCAACTTCAGACCAACAGCTTCAGAAGATGACAATAGTATCTATAACCATATGCCCTCACAATCCCTTCTTACATAATTATCATCTTCATCATCGATACTCATGTCAAGGCTTGATGCATCTAATGGCGTAGAAGACGTATCAACATTCTCATCGTACATCTCCAACTCATTGAAACCTCTTGGTGGGGCCTTTAAGAGGACATACCAATTAGAAATATCACTTTCCCTCGAATAAAAACTTGTTTAGCTTGTGATGCTAGAATAAATGGGTCTCTTTGTTGGTTTTGCCCTTGGTGGAGGTTAACCAACGTGAATCCATCTTCAACTTTGACACCATTTCTAATGTGTGCCCAATAACAATTGAAAACAGGAAATCGAAAAGTGTGGTAGTCAAGTAAAATTATATCTTTTATGACCCCATAGTAATTTACTGCCTCAACAATTTGATTTGTGTCCTTTGAGCTGGCTCTACACATGGTCTTGGCTTCAATTGATACGCCACTATTTTGAGTAGACTTCTCTGCATCTTTTTTATGGAATCGTTGTCCATTGATAACATAGCACGAATATGACATTGCTTCCTTTCTAGGGCCATACGCAAGCCATTTTAATGTTTTAAAGACACTCGTGCTCCCCATCTCGACATCAATCTATTAATAATTGAAGGATAATTGTTAAGATTATGTTTAAATATACATATTAGGGCAATACAAAATATATAGCATAGAACCTTTTGTTTTAACCATCCAGAGAATCTCTTTGCATGTCTTGTCCAGAGTAAGCTTTCATTTCTTTTGAGACGTGGCTCTAAAAGCTTGAGTTTGTCCAAGTGGATTCTGATAAGAAAAGAAAATGGTAAGACACATGAGTCAAATCAACAATTTAAATTGGGGATTATTTTTTTAATACTTACTCTAAATATGGTTCTACTTCGGCAGCATTAAACAACACACAACGATGTGCAAACTCTAAAATTTCATCAGTCAATGTAATTGGTGTTCCCTTTGAAATTGGGCGTCCTTCGAGTATTGTTTCATTTTCATAATCTTGATTTCGACTTGGTTGATCATCCATTTCAGTCACTTGCTTCATATGCTCTCCACAAAACCTCATGCACTCATCTGCAAGATAGCATTCTGCTATGCATCCTTTAGGTCGTGCCCGATTCCTAACATATCCTTTGAGTGTCTTCATATATCTAAATAGCAAAGAGGACATGAAGATAATATTTAGCTTAATTGCATTAGGTCATAAATTGTTATAAACATAACCAACTTAATAAAATAATGTATGATCACCTCTCAAATGGATACATCCAATGATATTGAACTGGTCCACATAGTCGTGCTTCCCGTCCCAAGTGAATCGTCAAGTGCACCATAATGTCGAAGAAGGAGGAAAAAACCTTTCCAACATGCACAAAGTCTCAGAAACTTCATCTTCAAGGGATTCTAATTTTTCTCTATGAATGACTCTTTGACATAATTGATTAAAAAATTCACAGAGTCGAATTATTGAATTCCTTGGTCCTTTTGGAAGAAGATCTCGTAATGCCACAGACAATAGTTGCTGCATTAAAATGTGGCAATCATGAGATTTGAGACATATTATCTTGCATTCTTCCATTGATATGCAATTCCCAATATTTGAGCCATAACCATCCGGTAGCTTTAAGTCAAGTAGCCTCTTGCAAAATATTTGTTTTTCCTTCTTTGATAGTGTGTGCGGTGCTGCTGGAAGATAGGTTTTCTTCCCTCGATCCTCTAGATGCAACTCGTGCCTGATTCCCATTTCTTGCAAATCTTTACGAGAATTAAGTCCATCCTTTGATTTTCCTTTCACATCCAAAAGTGTCCCAAAAATGCTCTCGCACACGTTATTCTCTATGTGCATTACGTCCAAATTATGACGTAGAAGTAGATGCTGAAAAATAATAAAAAAAGTTATAAATATTTTGTTGACTATTATTAATTTTCCCAAGTAAAAAAAAATCAAAATGTTAATAGGTATTACCTCCCAATATGGTAAGTCAAAAAATATCGACTTCTTCTTCCACATTTGGATGGGTTCCGTCTTTCTCTTTTTTCTCTTATTTCCTCCTTTTCCCCAATCATTCTCAAAATTCTTAATCTCATTGAGAATTTTTGAACCAGACATTATTCTAGGCTTCTCTCCATATTCATGATTTCCATCAAACCAACTTTTCTTCGATCGAAAGGGATGATTGAGTGCAAGAAAGCGCCTATGACCCATGTAAGAAAACTTCTTACTAGATTTTAGCCATTTTCCGCATGTATTAACACCACATACAGGACGTGCTGTTCTTCCCTTTGTGGTACATCCAGCTACGTTTCCATATGCCGGAAAATCATTTATCGTCCACATTAGAATTGCCTTCAAATTGAAAATGGTCTTAGTGAATGCATCATAGACCTCCACTCCATTGTTCCACAACTCTTGCAAATCATCTATGAGTGGTTGCAAATATACATCTATGTCATTCCCTGGTTGCTTAGGCCCTGGAATTAATAGTGATAACATCAAATATTCTTTTTTCATGCATAACCATGGTGGAAGGTTGTATATAACTAGCATCACTGGCCAACAACTATATCTAGAGCTAAGATCGCGAAAGGGATTGAATCCATCAGTAGCAAAACCAAGTCTAAGATTACGTGGATCTGTTGAGAAAGAAGGCCACTTCTTATCTATAGTATCACATGCCAAAGAATCCACTGGGTGTCGCATATTGCCATCTCCACTTTTATGAGTAGAATGCCACCTTAAATGTTCAGCAGTTTTTGATGACCTAAACATCCTCTTAAACCTTGAAATTATTGGAAAATATCTCAAAACCTTCGCAGGAACTCCCTTTTGAATCTTATTAGTGCGATGATCTATTTTCCATCGAGAGTAACCACATTTTGGACATGTCTCCATTTCTTCAAATTCCTTTCTAAATAGAATACAATCATTCACACATGCATCTATCTTCTTATACTCAAGATCAAATGATTTCAATAGCTTCTTTGCTGAGTATATGGAATCAGGGATTGTGTTATTTTCTGGTAGCATATCATGCAATATCTCCAAAAGTCCATTAAAACTCTTATCAGACAAACCATTCATAGCTTTATGTTTGAATAAAGCCACTGTTGCTGATAACTTCGTGTACTTTGTACAACCAGGATATAAAGGGGTTTCAGCATCTTCCAAAAACTTTGTGAACTCTGTATCACTTTCCTCTTCATCATATTCTGGAATATCCGCATCTTGTACATATCCAGCTCTACATAACTCATCAAGGTTTAAAATTTCGGTTTCGGTAGTCATTTCGGTGTGGCTCGAAACCGAAATTTCGGGATTTCAGCAAATTTCGGCTTAAAAACCCATATTTCGGGGATTTCGGTACCCCCCGAAACCGAAATTTCGGCCGAAACGCCGAAATTTAAAACCTTGTAACTCATAGGTTTCTGACATTCCAATATCAAGTATGTCATTATTCGGTTCCTCCCCATGCCAAACAAAAGTATTATATGTCAAATCCATCCCATTAATTATCAAGTGCTCGAACACAGCTTCACAACTCTTGCGTGTTAGGTTCTTACAATCTTTGCATGGGCATCTAATCCTGTCTGGGTCATCTGCATTTGCCTTAGCAAAAGATATAAACTTCCGAACTCCATCTTGATACTCACGTGTAAGCCTACAAGATTCAATTTAAAAAACATTAAATCAAGCATGTGATAAGTCTATTGTGTAAATAGTAATTTAGGGTGTGCATTTAAAAACCTGTTTTGATGCATCCAATCTTTTTCCATGATCTTTCAAGTAGGGATAAACACAGTACCATCCAAGTGAACCGTTGTGACTCAAATTCTGTTGAAAGAGTAAACAACGGGTAAAATATGTAGAAAAGTTGTTCCATATATAACAAATTATCTGGTAAGGAATGCCATCTTTCATCAAGCCCAACTTATGGATGATAAATCAATTGTACAAAGATCTGGATCCAAAGTCTTCCTCTCCTTAGCTTGTAATTTAGTATCCAAAAAGAAAACACATGTAGAAATTCAACGGATGAGCCCCTTGTCTAAAGACCGTACTAATCAATCAATTCTAGCCACTTTATTTTATGGAACTTTTCTTAATTGCTAACCTTCCTTTGTTTTAACCTTCTAATTTGGATAATAAGATAAGTTCCTAACGTAAGATCCTTAGTTCAAAACTTGAGCACCTCAATAAAATTTGACATGATTTGACTAATAAAAGTTCTAGATCATTGATTAATAAAATCAAGCGATATGCTGCACCACTAAATCTGTCACACAAACATTTATACATTCAGCAAACCATGTTACTGTAGGTAACATGTAGGTCTCTTGACATAGAGACATAAGCACGCATCTCATGTACTGTAGGTAACATGTATTTACACATTCAGCAAACATTTACACTAAATCTGTAGGTAACAAAAGACAACCATGTACACTTCAACAAATCTGTCACATAGACATAAGCACGCATCTCATTCCGAAAAACAAAGGAGGAGTACGTGATAACTATGAAAAAGAATTGACCCAACATAATATATATATATATATATATATATATATATATATATATATACTACTTCTAAATGTCAGCATCTTGAAAAAACTTTTTTTTTTCTATTATATCCCTGATTTTTTCTTCTTTTCCCCAAAACTCTGACGTGGCGCTCTGTCCACTTTTTTTATTTATATTTTCACTAAATACCCCCTTAAACTTTAATTCATCGGCATTTCTACATAAGGGTGTTTTAGACTTTTGCAACAAAAACTTCTCCTTTGTCCGCGAAAACGTTCGTCATTCAAACCGACGCTCCTCCGTCCAATTCTCACTTTTCAACGGCGCCTTTCTCTCTTCCCAATAGTCTCTCCCCATTCATTGTTTCTCTTCCCAATTCTCTCTAAAAATAAAAATTAGGGTTTAATTCTTCGCATCTTCTTCTTCCAACGTAAACGCATTCCTTCCAAAATAAAATGTCTCTTCACAAATAGTTCAGTTCTTCTCTAACAGAACAAAAATTTAGGGTGGAGTCAGGCCAAGAGGAATCGACATTCGTCTTCCCAAAGAAGAACAAGAACTCCTGTCTTCCCAAAGAAGAATAAGAAGAACTAATTTTAGAAAAGAAAAAGTCCAAATTTCAGGCACCCGCAGAGATTTCCTAACCTTTTGCCAACTCAACGCTCTCACAGTCGTCATCGCAATCGTCTTCCTCATGGGTGGTATGGAGCTCTCTTGGCTCTCCCTATCCCATCTTACAAATCCGAGACGACACGGAAAAGGGGAAAACATGAATGCCTTGGATCAAAACTATATATTGCGATCATTTTGTTGTGGATTTCTCCTTCAAAGCTTAATTAGGATCAGTGTTCCTTATGGATTCAATAATTTGATCATAAGAAGAGTTTGGATTTTGGCCTATTTAGTTGATTGAGTCTCTCACATTCTCTTTCTCTCTCATGACACATTTGGAGAAAATCAGAAATTGAGAAAGGAATAAAACACAAAGCTGGTACTCTCTCCTTCTCTTTCCCCATTTTTTTTTGGCTTTAATCTGGTATGCTGATTTCTATGGATCGGATGTGAGCACGTTTTGTGTTCTCATTTTTATTAGAATTTTTTTCCTATATTTGTTCTCCATTTTGACTTTAGGGTTTATGTAACATGTTGTAAACATGAAAGCCCTGCTCGAAGTTGAGTTGAGATAACCTATATTGTTTTTCCTTGCAATTTTCATTATTTATTTCTTTTAATTCTAACCTTTACTGACTTTTGATTTAATTTTAAGCATCATTTGCTTTTTAATGGGAATGAGGTAAAGATTGGTAATTGACTTAGTGCTCTCGGCGTTAGATATGGTGATTTCGTAATGACAGTCTCAATTGCATCTAGGTATTTTTTTCTTTATTTTGTTGTTGCTTGGACTTTGTTTTGTTGATCAGAACCTATTTTGGTTCAAGGAAGATAAATAGATTAGTGGAAAATTTATGTAATTTTTTTTCCTCTTGAATTTGTTATCTCTTAGAATCTGTTTTGTTGGTGGGAAACTATTCTGGTTGAAGGAAGATAAGTTTAGTTGAAAGGAAATGAGTTATAATGGTAGAAAGCACGCTTCATACTAGGTAACATCCATCAACAACGTATGTTATTTTTTCATCATCTCTATCTATCTATGTTCACTAAACCAACGAGCAAGCACAATACTCGGATATATAAGTTAATCTGAGTTGGGATTAAGGAAAGCTTTATGCTGTACTACATAAATCATCAAGCCAGTCTTACAAGAATAGATAATTATTGCGGCATTCATGTAAAAAAGATAACCGTTGAAAAGCACTGAAAATTTGAACAGTAACACAAAAAAGTTAACATAACTAGAGCCCAATGCTGATTCTATTCCAAGTATCACAAGGTTTCTCAACTTCGATCTTCATGTCTTTGTGAAAGAAATTTATATGGGAACAAACATAAATCAGTTTAGAAGTGCATTGTGCTCCTACCAAAGAAGTCCATAACATTTTTGCAGTTTATAAATATAGCTACTAATCATTTCCTCCATGGCCCCTTTCAGTTTCCATTTGAAGTAATATTTGAAGCCACTTCTGGAAGACTAATTGTCAAGACATTTGAAGCTCTTCTTGTTCTTCTATGTATTTTCTAACATTGTGAACTGAATACTTAATTATAGCTGAAACATGTATGACACTTTCTTGAAGCTGAAAGTACCTTTTGGGGTACGAGAGGAGTTCTGCATCTTGAGCCTACGTAATACAATACCCTGCCCAATGTGCATACTTGTATCCATGTTTGATGATCTTTAATTGATCTAGCATGGATGAGCTGGGAAAGGATAGGATATGCTCAGAGGTTTAAGTTTCATTGTGCGTACCTAATACGATAAATTGTATTTTTTGCTTTCTGGTGTAACTTTTCATTTCTAATATTTGTTATTTGAACAACTTTGCAGTTATCAAGAAGCGATTGAAGATATAACCAAAAGAATGGGTGCTGGAATGGCAAAATTTATATGCAAAGAGGTATGTACTGCAACTTAGATATTTATTATACAGGGTGCGCGTATTGCAGAGTTTTTTCTTCTCTTCGTCTTTTTTCCCCTTCTTTGATTATTCATTTGCTGAATTTTCTATCCGTTGCAGGTAAGATCTAATTGAAATGAGGAGTTCTGTTATAACTTCGGGCTTAGCAGTTCAGCGTAGTAATGGATTATCACTATGACTGATAATATATTTGGGAACCACCATCCATGGTTCTACATATCTTGAGTGCCATATCGCTACTTGTCGATACAATTCATAGCATTAATTCATGTGTATAAACCAATACACATTGAAACAATCTGGAAAAAAATGTTGTAAAATTCTAAAAAAATACTAAATACAAATGATAAGGAATCCAAAGATATTGATAGAAAAAGTAATTCAAATCGCTTTGGCTCAAACTGAAGGCCTTAAAAGGGAGAGAAATGACATGGACAGAAGTAGTAAGTAAAAATCTTAAGACATTAATTGACAAAAGACATAGCTCTAAACAGAGTCGAATAGCGAAATAGGATTCATGTTGTCGACCCCAAACACTTTGGATATGGCATATACATGATAAATAAATGATATCAATGGACTTGGACCATTTCAATTCATATATCTATCAGATCTTCCGAAAGCCTTATCCCGAGCCCCAACTTCTTGGGTTCGGCTACATGAGTTCTATTCTGCCTTTCCACTTCCGTTAAGGCATCCTTCTTCAAATCTTTCCTCATTACCTTGATCAGATCCTTTTTGACCTTCCCTTTGTCCTCTTAAAGCCATTAACCTACACCCGAGGACATCTCACTTGCACTATATTAGGTCTACTTTGCACATGGGCATACCATATCAGTCAACCCTCTTTTATTTTATCACCTATTGGGGCTAGACCTAGGTTTTATTGGATGTGCTCATTTGTATTTTTTTCGGTGGGTGAAATTACTGGAAGGGGCACTCTGAGTTTCCCCTTTAGGGTTCAAGTTCGCTACCTCGTCTTCTTGCCACTTATCCATCTCAACATCCTCAACACTCATTTTATGTACTCGATCAAAAAAAAAACACTCATTCTATGTACATGTTGTATCTTGATTCTTGACTGCTCAACTACTACTGCTACTATTGTTTCAATAGGTAAATTTTCTCTGAGTATTATAAATTGTAATTATGCTTATTAACGGAATACTAGGATAATTAACAAGCATGCAGGGAGTTAGGACTTCATAGGTATCTCCTAGCCAAACCTGGTTGAATGGTTATAACCACTCTTTTGAATGGTCAAAAGGAATTTGGTGAATGGTCGAGAAAAAGCCTGTTCATTGGATGATTGAGATGATCCACTTTGGTTAACTATTGTTCTCCTTGTAGGGGTCCCATCATAGTTGTTTGTGACGACCTGCATTAGTTCCAGTTTGTCCTGAAATCTACATACAGTATTCGCCATCTGATAAACATAGACTATAGATTTTCCCAAAAGTATTTGCGACTTGACTGATCAAATCTATCATTAAAATTTATTGGTCATGAAGTGTTTGATGTTTGCTGAGCCCTGTTCATATCGAGCCATCTGTTTTAAAACTGCATCTGTAATATCTCAGAGCTAGATATGTATTCTAGGTTATCATAACATAAGGACAAGTCTATATTGCATTTCAAGTGTATCACTGATTTCGTTCTCCTTATTTGTAAGTAGAGACAGTTGATGACTACGATGAGTATTGTCACTATGTAGCAGGACTTGTTGGACTGGAATTGTCCAAGCATTTCTACGCCTCTAGGTTGGAAGATTTGTCGCCAGATACTCTCTCCAATTCAATGGGTTTATTTCTTCAGGTGGTGTATTTTGACATCGGTAACTTATTATTTGCACAGCTCAACTGAGTTATCTATTGACAGTTCGTTTTCTCACATGCTATAATTTTGTATCCACTGAATTGCAGGAAACAAATATTATTAGAGACTATTTGGAGGAGATAAATGAAATACCAAAGTCACGCATGTTCTGGCCTCGCCAAATTTGGAGTAAATATGTTAACAAACTTGAGGTGTGTTTCTATTACGTGTTTCTACTTGAAGTTTTATTTTCAGGTTATTATTATTTATTATTTTCCTTTGAATTTTCATGATGCAAACATCGTCATCGTCGTCATCATCTATCCCTACTATTTGGGTCGGCAACATAAATCCTCTTTGCCATTCAACTCTATCTGGAGATGTATCTTTTGTTAAGGCACGTGTCTTTAGATCTTTACTACTATCTCAATCCACGTACGTCATTTTTGGCCTTTCTCTCTCCTTTTTTTCCTTCAACCTGCACCAAAGTATTCCTTCTCATTGGTGTTGTCATTGGTCTTCATTGTACATGCTTAAACCATCTCAATCGGGTTCCCTTCTTTTACCCCCTATTGGGGTTACTCCTAGACTCTCTCGGATGTGCTCATGTCCGACTTTGTCTTTCCTCTCATCCATCATAACATCCCATACACTCATTCTACGAATATGTTGTTTCTTGAGCTACGGGTGGGAGGGTTTATCATCACAAAATATAAAAGAATGCTTTTAGCTGATCATTTTGAATCTGGGTTCATTTGGTTTGGTTGATATGCTTTGATAATATGTACTTTAGGACTTGAAATACGAAGAAAACTCTGTTAAAGTTGTGCAATGCTTGAATGATATGGTCACCAATGCATTACTACATATGGAAGATTGCTTTAAGTACATGTCCGCTTTGCGAGATCCTACCATATTTCGATTTTGTGCTATTCCTCAGGTGTGAAATCTTCCCAGATGAACTGTTTAGCATTTTTTATATTGCCCTATATATCTAAATTTGTGTCTAAAAACCATAACTTTTAAAGTCGTGTTTCAGGTTTTTGCTTTGTTTGACCTGTTTGTCATGCTATTTTGTCCTCTGATTAAATACAGATGGATCTGTACAGTTGATATGGTCACAATCTATGTAGTAGCTGCATGCTGTTCTATCAGCAATTAGTTTAGGTTGAAAGTTGAAACTGAACTTTGAATAATAAAACAACCTAGGGTAAGCTGGTATTTTAGGTGTCTTTCCAGATGATGAGGGTGAAGTGGTCTTTGCCAAACCTCTTATTTACTTAGTCATATGTTGGAATGAGCTTTGGCTTCTTGCAGAGTCCATGATAGTTTGTAAGTAGGATGATTTCTCAATGTTGTTCAAAATTGGACTCCCTTTTCCGTCTCACGTTAAGAATGATGGATGCGATCCTACCTTTCCTCGTGTGGTGGCTACCACCAAGTTCTAGGCATAGTGGAGATTATCTACTAATTGTCTTAAAATCTGGTACTGTCCTTAAGTAGTAATTTCCTTGTTTTTGAAACATGAATGTTTCTTTTTTTATTCTGCTATTGCTAAATATGCTTTCGATTTTTCAAAAACTCCTCTGGATGTGTTAGCTGTTCCTATTCTGTATTTTTTGGGCATGTTGGAGTGTGAGATGGAACTTCTGTAGCTCTCTCTTGCAGTAATCAGCCATCTTTCATTCTATACCACATTTGACTTTAATACAAGAATGGTTATACCAAGACATATGCTTTGAGTTTGGGTTGAACTCCATAATTTTGATAAGATCTAATGATATGGCCGTTTTCAAACTGTTATGTCATCATTGATTAAATATTCTGGGATATTCATAGATGGAAGCTTGCGTATGAACTGATATTGTGCCACTTGTACCAGATCATGGCAATTGGAACTCTTGCTTTATGCTACAACAACATCGAAGTCTTCAGAGGGGTAGTGAAAATGAGGTGTGGTAAGAGAACAATCTCTGGACATTGGCTTTTTGGCTATTGAAACTGGAGGCATATGATATATGGCCTTGATCAGAACTCTCTAATACTCAAATTTTAGCCATTCTATGCCATGACTTTTATCTTTAGTTGTTAATGCTATTGTAATTGATGAAATGCGTGTAGGAGAGTCATGTGGATGCTTGAACTAGGTGCTAAATATTATATGGAAAGAATTTAAACCACTTTGTTTTCTCATACTATGGATCAATTTTTTCCCCCTGATGAGTATGTATTATTTTGCGTAGTACTTTTTTTGTTGGTGTTTGTTCCTTGTGTATATTCTGTTTGTCTCCAAGACACTTTGACATAGTTACTAAACTAAAATACATTGAAGGAGTCACTATTAACGATTCTTATATGGATTCTGCAACCCGATATGTTTAAAGCTGATTCTGCTTGAAAATTTGTTGAAATCAGTGGATCAAAGTCCAGAATCTTTCTCGAAACAAAGTTGTTGGAATTTGTAGCTTAAAAGAGGCAGTTGCAGAATCATGGGAAATTGACTTACTGTTTTCTAGATACTCTTAATTTCTGTTTTTTGCCATCACCCGGGGGCACATACATTCTCAACACTATGCAACACTTCTAGACATGCGTGGCTTCTTCTTCTCCTTTAGGGATTCCTTCCATTTTTTAGTTTCTTTGTTTTTGCTCTTGTTCCTTCTTTTTTATTTTATCGGGTGGGGCTCTTATACTTTTCCAGGGAGCAATGGATGCAAGGTAAATGATGTTGATACAGGCTAAAATTTCTTGAAATAATTATTGCTTTATTCCATGATGTCATTGTTCTTGTCATTGATTATTTATAACTTTCTATTTTATGCTAATTGATATCGTTGGGACTAAATTTATACTTTCCCTTCATATTGACCATTTTGATTTGTTAAGTTTTTTGATTTACTTTTCCCTATGCTTGTATGGCTGCATTTGGGTAAGCTTAAAGCTTAGCTTTAGTGCTTACTCAGTAGCACTTACACACAATGTGCTTGAGTTAAGTTGTTTTGGCCGTTTGGTAACCATACAAGAAAAGTGCTTCATTTCTTAAAAAGCCCTTCTATGGTGTTTGGTAAAAAAGGTATTTTTTTGGTGGTAAAAACCAAAAAAACTTAAGTTTTGGTATTACAATTTTTTTAAGTAAACTTGCAAAGAAATTTTTTTAAGAGCAGCTTCCCGCAAAAGCAATTAGTAGGAGCTGTTTTGCTTATAGAGATTCGGGAGCTTATTTGTCTTTTAAAAAGTGCTTTTTAAGATTAACCAAATGCATAGTTTTTTTCGATAAGTGCTTAAAAACCACTAAAAGCCGGCTTATTGTGGTTTTTAAGCTTACCCAAACGCAGCCTATGTGCTGGTGCTGTAGCCCGACTGGCCTGTTCAGTTTGTAAATAGTTGTTGATAGGTTGATAGACTAGGCATGAGGTTTGGGCCATAGGGATCGACGATGCAGGATATCAGACCTATCTGGTTAACCTTAGTTATGCCATTGGGGTCCTGGTTGTAACCTTCCAGCTATTGATACTTTTGATTGAACCGGTGCCTTAGCTGAATTCTTCATCATAATGTTAGGAACTCATTCACGTGGTGTGGATGCTAATTCACATTGGCGAATTGTAGCATGACTCATTGTAGATTATTTATGTACTTCTCTTGTGGAAAATGCCAAATATTTGATTCTGTGATTCACTAACTTTTGATTAGAAAATCACAGTTCTACCAACTCGATAAGTATTGGATGGCTTCTCCGTTGGGCCTTGAATCCTTTTTTTCCCCATTAAAAAAATCCACATTCCTAATACAAGATTCCTGCAGTGATTATGGGGTATTTATAGTAGGTCTCTTGCAAAAAATGAATTCACATGCTCAGAAATGTTTGAGGGGGCATAGATTCATGTTTTTCTTTTGGGGCTATCTCTGCTAGCTATGCCTTTGTTGCTGTTGTGGCCTCTTGGCTCAGATGCTTATTAAGCAAAGCTTGGATTTTCTTAGTTCCAGTCTAGGTTCCTCTGAAAACCTCTTAATGGATTTTTCTCTATTTCAATAAAGTTTGTAAAAATTGAAAATCTGTATGGTATGCTGATCAACATAGATATTGGTGGTTTCTGTAATCAGTAGGCTACCTCTTGGATAGAATATAGTGCAAACATCATACTGACTAGGCAAACTTTCATATAGCCTTCTCTTAACCACAATTTGTTTTCAGCCATCCAAGTTTTAGCTCTAGATTGTGTGCTTAAGTCACCTAGATGATCGGCGTGGATATTGTGATATGAGTATATGACTCATACATACTGTGTACAATTACAGAATATGAATCAATGCATAATCAGCCTCGATCGCATATGTTTTGGGGTGAAGGTAGCAACAAGCTCATTGATGCTTAGCATCAATATATTTACTCATATTTTTTTTTCTTTTTTGCTTGTCTTAATCTTCTTCTTTTTGGATGGTGGGTGTTTTTGAGCAGGTTGTATCTTATTTAATGGTAACATCAGGGGCAATAGTTGTAGAGATACTTTACTTGGTTTACAATGGTGATAGGACTGTCTCATGGAATGAAGCTTGTAGTTCCTATGGAAGGTTCTGCAGTAGAGTGAAGGTGTCTTTGATTCTCTAGAACTTTGCTCTTTTGTGCTTCTTTGCATTATCTTTGATCTCAGCTTATAGGGTTTTCTGTAAGTTTGAGCCTCCTTTTGTTCCTTCTAAAGGAGTGCAGGAAGAGAGGAATTAGAGGGATCATGTTGATAGGTGGGAGCTGGTCTTCTTGGTATTAATTACCATAGAAATGTTGAAAGGTTACATGGTTTGTGTAGTAGAGAAAAGTAGATTTATCTTGCAGGCTTTGAAGAAGTTAATTAGAATTTATGCATAAAGTATAAACTTTGCTACGACTGTGCGATTTTTTTTTTTTTCTTTTTCAGCGGGTATCTACATGTGAATCATTTCAAGATAATTTGGATTACACTGGTAACTTAGGAGCCATTTTCGACAAATTCTTGTTTCTCCGAATTCTTGGAAATTACAAAATAAATAAGGAAAATCTACCAATATTATTGAGACTAATAAGAGCCAAATGTGACACAATGTGATATGCCCAAAATTTGTATTGTGAGGTTCACTTGATCTCAGATGGTATTCTTTTTTATCTGATTTTATAATAATGACTTGAAGTCCATACATCAGGTGGTTAGAATTGCCCACAAAATGAAGAATCTGGATTAAAGAATAATTACTTGGAGAACTCAGCTTCAGAGCTGGATTGACCACTGCGTTGGTGAAGTGATTGCAATTGAAAAATAATTAATTTGATTAGGGGAGTAGGAAACTAAGTTAATTGTACACTTTCAATCTTTGGAAATCATTACTAGATTAATCTCAATTATTTGACGTTCAAGATTTTAAGTTATGATGTACTTTCCTTCGACCTTAATGCATTAAAATACTCAAAAAGTTCTTTGTTTTGGTGCGTCGAAACTTTTTGCTCATCTAACATCGTACTTCAAAAAGTACGGATGTAAATTTACTCTCGGCCCTCGTATAAAATTCATTAATGTATATATCCTCAGTCCAACTCTAACTATCCATGTGCAACGCACGTGTGCACCTACTAGTATATATATAGAAGCAATGACATGACAACTAAGTTGAAACGAACCCACAAACATTTGATAAAATATGTGCTATCGAGCTTTATGCAGCTAGCACACATCAACACTTATTTCTTATAAAGTTTTCCTCATGGTAAAAGAAAAAAGAATGTGGTTACGGAGGAATATTTGAAACAAGTAAAAGAATAATTGTGTGTGTATGCATGCGTGTGTGTGTATGCATGTGTGCAAGTTAGCTTTCCAAGGTTTCTAATTCTCACAAAACCATACCCATGTAATGTCAACATGGGTACCCCTGGATAGTCCATAATTTTCTCCAATTAAATCTTGATTGTTTTGTGGATATACATCTTCATGTCTTTATGGGACCATCTTCACCCATTCCAACAACTTGCAACTGCCCACTAAAGCTGCAAGCGGCTAAACAATGCCCCAAAATAGAGAATGTTCATTTATCCTATAGATATAGAGGCATTTTACCATTTGTATGATGCAGAATCCCCTGACATATTTATTTTTTGAGGTTCAAGTTTTTGGAAGGAAAGAAATAATAGAATTTTCCAAACAAGGAGAGTTCAGCTGGTAGGGTATTATTAGAGATAAGGTTTGAGAGCCCTAAGTAGGCATTAATCATGAAGGAACTCTACCACATCAAAAATCTTCAATTTTGATTATGGATGTGGAATGCCATTCTAGAAGATGTTTTGAAGATGTGTGTGTGTGTGTGCATGTGTGGCCCTACCTAAGGAATTAATACTATTCCCAAGGAGTGGATATTAATTAAAATCAGATGTTATCTGGAAAGTAAAAAAAACAGCAAAGTTCAGATAGCAAAAGCTACAAACCTTAACCCACCTTTGGAATCTATGATTACATTTGCCCACCAGATTTACTTTTAAGGGGCAAATAGGATGCATGCTCTGTCACATAGACATGAGCACGCATCTCTTTCCGGAAAACAAAAGAGGAGTACAAAACAAAGATATTCTTAAGCTAACATAAATACCAAAACAATTATATGAGCCTAAAATATGAAAAAGAATTGACCCAACATAATATATATATGTATATATATATATAAGCAAAGACATGACACCTAAGTTGAAACGGACCCACAAACATTTGATAAAATATGTGCTATCAAGCTCTGTGCAGCACATATCAACACTTATTTCTTATAAAGTTTTCCCCATGGTAAAAGAAAAAAGAATGTGGTTACTGAGGAATATCTGAAACGAGTAAAAGAATGATTGCCTACCAACACAGCTTGAAGATCAAAAGACCTGCAAGATTGACATCTTCCCAACCCTCTTGATCTTTTTATCCATCTACCCCAAAAGCAAATTGGCTCTAGATAGCAACCTGTTGATTGATAAGGCTTGCACACAAGCAACCACAATTATCCACACCATTTTGTACACATTCATGGACACACATGCTTTCTATAATTAGAAAACAGCTAGCACTTGAAGGTTTATGAACAATGTGGTATAAACATTGCCTCTTCATTTTGGAGATTTGTTATCCAATAAAAAGCATAAGGTTAAAAAACTTCAAATTCCTACCGTTAAAATTAACCCATAAAAATAACTTCAATCTAATCGCTTAGAAATCACTAATCAGGCTGATTTTTGGTTTACAGGTCCACCAAGGGACTGCCAAACATCCAGATGGTCAGTGTCCACTAAGAGTGTGCCATGTGGCTCGTATTGTGCGTTGTGACAGAAGCATCTGACACAATGTTATGACAGAAGTTTTACTTTACTTCTTGAGAGTAAAACTTCTGTCACAACGTTGTAATAGAAGTTTGACTCTCAAGAATTTAAGTAAAACTTCTGTCACAATGTTGTGACAGAAGCAACGCACAATACGAGCCACAAGCACACTCTTGGTGGACGCTGCCCATATGGATGTTTGGCCAGTCCCTCGGTGGACCTGTAAACCAAAAATCAGCCTGATTAGTGATTTACAACCTTTGGATCTTTGCAAAGGAAGACCTAGCATTAGATGTTAAGTAATTAAAAGCAAAAGAAAGAAGCCTCAGACACCCGTCTAATTCAAATCACATTGTGAAATGTCTTAGTCTCATCAATTTCTCAGTAAGAAATAACTTCAAACTTCTGTTTTATCTAAAGATTACTAGAAAAAAATTTGTCAAAATTCTAAAAAGAAAAGAGAAAAAAATAAGAAAATATATTGATGTAAAGCTTCAATATATTTCTGCAGGTTTGTTGACAGCAACAAAAACCTCTTAAATATAATCCAAAAATGAACAAGGGTGAGGAAAAAAATTGATGTCTGAGTAGACACTAATATTATTATTCAATTAGACAAGAAACAAGCACCAAAACCCATAGCGAGAGTTTTATATGTCTCTACAAAAACCTGATCTAGTAGAATTTCTTTACTACTAACAAGCTAAACTTCAATTGTGCAAACATAATTTTTTTTTCTCCCGACCCACAATAAAGAGCTTAATATAAGTATTAACTGCGTTCAAAGAATGGATGCCGTAATAAAATCGAGTTTAACGACGTTTTCCTCTAAATGTCATTATCTTAATGCCATTATAAGCATAATTTGTTGTAGAAGAACCATTAAAATTCAGACTAGAAAAACTGAAAACTAGGTTCTTCCACAGAAATCCATTAGGATTTTAACTTGCAGAAACATGCACATATAAAATCCAAAATCTATCCTAAAAAACTCTATTTTGAAACAATAAAGAGTTGTTAAATTTTTTTTTTGATCAGTAATAAAGAGTCATTAAATTTCAGTTCAAGATAACTAAAAGAATGGTTCTTTTTAGGTGAAATGATGATAGACATAATCAGCATGAGTTCGAAGATTATATAATAGAAATGTTAGGTAAATCACAGTAGGGTTTCTACTTTCTAACCTAGATTACAAACGTAAGCTTTAATTCTGTTCCAATCTGTCAGAAACAATCCACCACCAATAGAATTTAACTATAATAATATGTCTATGATGGAAACCCCAAATTCAGATATGGTTTTGAGAGAATCTGTAAGATTAAAAAATTGAAATAAAAAGAAAGTGAGGTAGTGAAGACTATATTTGGCGCTCAAAACTCAGAAACTAACCCTTATTACTTTAATAAAACTGCTAAAGAAATAGAGCATTTCCTTTTGTATGGACAATGTATGAAGAGTAGACAAATGATAGTAAGAACAAAGCAAGCCATTAGGAAAATAAAAAAGTCTTATGCAATAATTAGATATGACATTGCCCCTTGAATCCAAGACTCAAATTGTATTCCTTCATGTCCGTGACACTAATTACCAAATGTGGATTCGTTATCCCAACAGGTTTTGATAAATTTGAATTGTGGGAATGTGTCATGATGTAACTCAACAGTAGAGATGGAAAAAGCCTACTTCCTCTTATAGCAAAAGCCAACACTGCCTACTAGTATTACAAATAGGAGTCTGTTCTCACCATTGTAGGTGAATAGCTCTTAAATTCAATTCTCTTCTGTCATTTTCTTCTATGAACAATAACCAAATCAGAGTTGTGAAGCCATATCCGGTTGTTATGAATCTACCACAATACAATTTAAAATTGACAAAAAAAAAAAGCAAAAACAGACCAATACAACAAAGCACAGTAATTTGCAACTCGAGAGAAATTGGCCCTTTTTTAAACCATGGTTAGAATTGGCAAACAACAAGGTTGTATCTGAAATCCCTTGTGCACTTGTAGCATGAGCAAGCATCATATTCCCATTTGCATCACTGATGCAGTACAAATGAACAACCTAATTATTAAAGACCCATGTCAGTAAAAGTTGGCATAATAGAAAGAAAATTGTGAACTCATTAAGGAAATTCATGACAGACCAGATTGCCATCATTTGCAAACCCTCAAAATCACACTTAGTACCTCTTGAAGAGATAGATTGTTGAAGATTAGCACAAGGGCGTGAGGTATTAGTTCCTTCCAGCACTGAACTCGCCTTCCTCTTCCATTTAATCTCTTTCTTCAGAACAAGTTCCTCAACTAGTCCCCTTGGACACAAATTCAAATATAGAAAACTAATGAAAAATGCTTCCTTTATCCAATTCTTAGATACCCAAATGGAAAATATCAAGAAATTAAGACTCATAAGATAGAAAGAGATCCAAACAAGAAATCGAAGGTCCACAAAAAAATCAATGAGCATTATTGATCAAGCATACCCAGATGAGAAAACAGATCAACAAACTAATTACAAATATAAAGAAATGATAGCAAAAGCGTAAGTGCAGAAACTTTATTAGCAAAAAGAGAAAAATAGAATACCCCAGAACAAGAGAGTGAAGAAACAGATCAAGAAATTCATACACATGAGCAAGAAAAGAGAAAACAAACATCGTCATCGTCACCATCACATGTTACAATGCATTTCACACCAAAATGTAGAAAAAAATATATATTTCTTTAGTTCTTCAAATCCTAGAAACAAAAAGGGAATACTTTTTCACCTGACTCTTGGATCTACAAAGACTCACCGTTTTATCTGCCTGAGTTGAAGGGTTGGTGGGACTTGGGAGAGAACCTGCACTGTAACCAAAATAAAAAATAAGCTTGAGAAAAAAACAAGCAAGCAATAATACCACACCTATGGTAGAACCACAGAAGAGCAGAGAGAAAAAAATTATGAGAAGACACCAACAAGAGTCGATGAATTAAGGGAAGGGGGGTTTTGGTTGATGTTTGAATTTTGTGAGATGGGTTTGTTCTTGTTCATATTTTTTAGGGACTAGTTTTTAAGCTTGTACCTTAGAGGCTCCAAGGAGAGAACTATGAAGAAAATCGAAACCCTAACCCTAGCCTCCATGGAAATGCTTGATCGGTTCATCTTGTCTGACCCCAAACCCGAAATGAAGAACTGTGAAGAAAATCGAAACCCTAACCCTAGCCTCCATGGAAATGCTCGATCAGTTCATCTTGTCTGACCCCAAATCCTAAATAAACTAGTGTGGGTTTGGTCATATTTGATGACAACCCCATCAAACATGAAAAAATTGGTCTGGAGATGAGATGCCCAAAACCCTAATGGATTCTTGTTCTCACAAAGCTCATTTGAGCTTGAAAATCTGTGTCCAATGAACCAAAAACTATCAATTTTTTTTCTGGTGAGGCTTGAGTAAAGGGGATGAGATTCCCTTTTGGGGTGGGTTTATAACTTGATCGCTGTGAATAGTGAAGACGATGGTGCATGTCTCGTATTGACGGGGTTATACGACCTAATTTGCGCGGCCTTCTTCATATCTTGTTTTGCAGAGATTGAGCTTTGTTCTTCTCTTTTGCTGGCGAAAGAGGTGACGATGGTGAAGGAGGGGATGCTAGCGATGAGGGCTGGTAGTGTTGGTTTGTCTTACCAAGAAGGATGGAGGAACGAGGAGGAGCTAGGAGATGAAGGGGAAGGCGAAGGGTAAGGGTTAAAGTCTTTTGGCACAGGAAAGAATTTGGGCGCGGGTTTTAGATAAAAACTTTACTGCGTTCGGCAAAATCAGCGCCATAAAGAATACACTTTAGCTTAAATAAAATCAGGTATTAACAGCGTTCACTAACGGAATGCTATAATAAATAAAAAATTTACAGCGTTTTTCTCTGCATGCTATGATATTAGTGCCATAATAGGCATAGTTTCTTGTAGTCGATAACTTCAAAGAGGAACAACCTCTTAGATCACAAAATAATAATTATAACTATGGAAGGAAAAAAAAAAAAGACAAATTAAAAATAATCATAACTTGAATGTCGATTTGCATGTCGAGTTCACGGTCTGAGATTTAACAAAGACAGAGATGTCACACATGCTACCAGCAGTTGCTTGCATATTCAAGATCTTAAACACGCTCACTTTGCCCTGCAAGGTGGTAAATGACGTAAAGTTCAAGGTCCCCACGCCAATATCAAGCCAAAAATAAGGATTCATTATCAACTTGCTGGCGTGAATTTCTATAGAAGCGCTAATATTGTGCTTCCCTCGTGAGGGGATCATGTCACCTTTAATTGGAGCTTCGGCAACAAGAGCTCCGCGATAATTAACATGAGCTGTTGTGTCCTTGTATTTGAAGCTTCCATAATTACGGTTGTTTATCGAAACGACAAGTGCTAATGTTACGTTTAACTTTAAGACGGGGAAAACTGCAAACTCTATTTTTGTTAGCTTGACGGGATGAGCAATGGCTTCGGGTTCTTTAGGCTTAAAGATGGTCAGGAACAAGACTAGTATAACCAGTGAGATAATAATTATGAGAAGTGCAGTAACACTACAACAGATTTTAAGGCCTCTATGAGATTTTTTACCACCTTCCATGATCTTTTGGTTCTTGGGTACTGGGTGATTTGAAGATTGAGAGGAATTTCTAAGGAAGCAAATGCGAAACTAGGAGATAACTTCAGGAAACGGCAAGTTGAGGATCTGACTGAACCCCGGAACACCTCGGTCGCAGCACAATAGTAGAAGGTGTATTTTGGAGGATGCAGAACTAGGTGGTCATGGAGATTGTTTCCAGGTGAATATGGTTTAAATAGGATAGAGGATGTATGATTTTATTAGGGGGAGAATTATGCTGTTTTTTATTTTATTTGAGGGGGTTGGTTAAGCAGGGCAGTTTAATTCCTCATTTTGTGCTTATGGACAAGATGCTTTTTTTTATTTGTTTATGTGAGTGAAGTTAGAAACAGTTAAAATTGTGCATATATGGCAGTTGGAAACTTGGCTCCATATAGGACTAATAAAATGAATTATATATGTTACACAGTACACAGACAATTTTCAGGACACGTGGCCGACACACAAATGACACCCCGCGAGGGAAGCCCTGTATATTTTTTCATAAAACATGCTTATTTTGCCACTTAATGCAGGTTTAACCTGGCACAGGTCTTGTTTGGTTGCACTGGTTTGATAAGTTGGGTGCCCCTTAAGTCTCACTTTTTGCGCCTTTTGTGATCTTTTTTCAATTCAGGTTTAGGTACTATAGTAGATGGATTGACTTCAAACTACAAGGGTGGAGTGTTGATACCACTCGACGAGTTGACTCAAAACCGTGCTGAGTCGACTCGACTCGTTAATTTATTGCATTCCACAACCCAGCCCCATAATAGGTCAAATCCATTGGATTACAAGACCTCAAGATGCATGACATTTCAAAAAATCTATCATATATTATGTACAGAGGATTATAATCTGACCAAATTATTTGGTAAATTGAATTCCTTTTTGAGAACAAGGTCCACCAGCATGGCTCTTATCTATATCATTATCCAGTATGTGATCCATTTGATAGTTAAAATGCTGATTAAGGGAGAAGTTTAGGAAGGTAAGACAGTCCAAATGAAAACCTCTAAATTTCAAAGAAAATAATGATAGTTCTAGAATAATTATCATGGTATGACTATTAATGGAATTTGATAGATCAAGCCCAATAATATTCTTCCCTATCGCAGTCATCTCTTACATCAATTACAGGAGAGAACGCCATTAATGAGACAAAAGCCTTTCTCCACCTACAAAGTACAAACTTCTTGCAGAGTATACAAAGAAACTGAAAGGTGAATCAGTGCATTTACATTGAGCACTTTCCCAGAATGCATCCCTTCATCTTTGAATCAGACACCATAGTAATCCAATTTCATTCTTACATTAAAAAGTTCTCTTCAAGTGTTCATACTTCTTAAAGCATCCTGTGTGTGCTTGTGGGTATTGACTTTTCATACAAACCAGCTCTGTTATCCAATCCTAATTATGGTCATATGTTTCACCCTTATCTTCCCACTCAAATTCACAACATCCCTTCTAATGGTTACCAAGACCTATAATTTTAAAAAGGAAAGATTCTATATAGTTCATGAAAGTCGAGTTGAGGTTCATGGGCTGTGTGACTATTATCTGAACTGTGAGAACCAGACAAAAAGGACTCAAACTTTGCACGTCGAATCAAACTAATCAGTGGTGGAACAAAACCAAAGAATAGGGAGTGGAAGTAATAATAAAAACTTGAATGATCATCAGAGGAAGTGATATTCCGTCATCAGCGACTACAACAAAATTAACCTTTGATGGCGTTCATCGAACACCATACGAAACGCTGTAAAAGGCTATGTCATGCTTTTTCGAAGTTCTATGATGGCATTCTTTGAACGCCATATATTAATGGCGTTCAAAAAACACCATCAATTTATAGTGTTTAGGAACGCCATAATGCGGATAGAAAACGCCATTAAATAAGACATTCTGCTTCGTTATATATGTAATATTACGGCGTTTGATAAACGCCATCAATTTATTTGTTACTTTTTAAAACACATAGCATTTGAAGAACGCCATCGTTTTATTTTTTTTAAATAAATAGTTTACCCCATATTAAAACAATAAAATTCCCTGTGAAAATACACACACATTCTTATCACACTGCATACACATGTTTTATAAAAAAAAAATATCCGTTCACATTCCATAAAATAAAAAATGATTCTATTATTTTAAGATAAAATACTAAAATATTAATTTAACAATTTAATTCAAGTGCTAAATATTACAAACTAGACAAAATTCTAAGTACACAATGAATACAAGAACTCCCCTTATCCTGCTTGTGGATACCTTCCCACATTTCTTGCAACTCATCAAAAGTAAACACATCCACTCGGAAACCGTTGTTCATGAAACGTTTGTCCATCCATTTGTGCGTATCTAGCTGTTCAAGACCATACAAAGAACAACATTTACTACGCGCTACTATTTTAAAGCAGAGGTAAATATCAAACAAGGACCGTAGCAAACTGACCTTGATCCCGACTTCAGTTTCCACTAACCAGGAAGGCAATTCTCCCAAGAAAATGCATCCTTTCATGGCTAAACTACTAGCAACAACCAAAATGTCTTTCAAACTTGCAAAATGCATCATAGGTAGCCCCTACAAAGATACCCAAATACAATTACTTGATTAGTTAATAGCCTTTTCAAGCGTCATGTCATACTTTACAACTTAAACCAGAGGAAGATACTTTTCAAAAATTAAATTCCATAGATCACCAGCAATATCCATACACTTGCCTCTTTATTTTCGAGATGTGTTATCCAATAAAAAGCATAAGGTTAAAAATATAATTAAGCACAAGAAAGCTATTTCAAATGAGAACATGTTAAAAGAAAGTGTTTGGATACTTGATGTTGATAAGAAGTTCTAATAAATGGAATAATGAAAAAAGAAAAAAAAATAGAGAAAAAAATATAGTTGTCATATATCATTCTTCTTTATTTGTCATAGAGACATTTTATCTTCTCTTTTTCCTTTGCTAATCATACTTGCTCATTCATTTATCTTATTAGTTTAGGCAATCACTTGTGTAATCATACCACTTTCTATATAAGAGAAGATAAACATTCTCTTCACAACTATATTGGGGCTCATTTGGTAGCATTTTTCTGGAAAAAACATTTATTTTCCTGAGAAAATCATCTCTAAAGATGAGCGATAGGCCAAACATTTTTTATTTTCAATAGCCTTGCTTGTTCTTTGTTTCCTCCTTCAAAACCCTAAGCCTAAACCTTTCTTGCCCCAAGACATTTAGATTTTTTCTTGGATATTTAGACTTGCCTTATAACACATGCATTACTCATTATCCCCTTTTTGCATTTATGTTTGTGTCAATATTAGTTGCTAGTTAACTTGTTCCACTTGTACAAGAGAATAAGAAATCAATTCTAGCTAAGACGAACTCTGAAAGAGCAGCAATGCAATCTTTCAAGAGAAGACTGCACAGTTGAAGTGTGTTCGAAGGTATTGAAATTAGAATAACTATCTCTTACCATTTTGCTAGCATCAAAATGTCTTACTATGTGAACAATTAGCAAGAATGGTAGCCCTTTTTCAGTTTAATAGAAAACTAAGTTAATTTAAGAAACAACTCCAAGCATTTCAAATTTTCACAGTTACATCGCTTGCAGTTCTCACTTTCTCCAACATGTTCCATACAGCCCCTACATATGATAAATCCTCAAAAAAATTAAGATCATAATGTAAAATTTGAACGTAAGAAATGAATATTTCAAGAAATAAAAATTTGAGCAAGCAAAGTTAGAAACACATGTTGAAAGCAGAAAAAACAAATTTGATTTTATTTTGAAGGTGCCTATGATCAATATTCTATTTTACTCTTTAAAATAGATTCTAGGGATTTTAACATAGACTCAATCGTAGGAAGTCCTCCAAAAACATCTATCAAGTAAAATCTTGGAGTTCTACCAAAGAATTGATTGAATGAGCACAAAAGAGCTATACCGTCTCACCCATGTGCATGGCACTTCCTTGAGAGTGTCCTTGGCTTCCTCCAATTCGTCCATCCACTACAATCAAGCAAAGTTGCCATGCTTATTGTCGTCCCTTTGTTGTTGTGCTTCGTCTTCTCCATTCCCCAAGTAGACTGCACGCTGTGCTTCCTTGTAATACATAACTAATTAATAAGTTAAACAGTCCGCCTATTGGTTTCACGGGAACATAAAAGGTTGAGGAGAAGTATTTCTCTCCAGGCCGAAGGTGTAAAATGCGGAAACGACAATTTTGGAACTGCAGCTGGCATACCTATAGGTTCAAGACCAAAGAGAATTTAAAAGATGAAATCTGGATTTTGCAAACCTTTTCAGCTAGGGCTTTGGTAAGTGCTCTCTGCCCAATCTCATCCTGTTCATTTACATCAGCCCACCCAATCCATTTTGCCTCAAATTCCTTCGCACCTATGAGAAAATTATTCAACATGCATTAACTATTCAGGTCAAAACCCCATACATGCAACAAAAATGGCTGATATACATACAAAAATCTAAGAGTGCTCTATAGGTAGAGAACTATTTTTGACAACCATTTGGTGGACCCATAGAATAAGCTGATTTTTGGTTGGGGTGATCTATATGGTGAGGAGATCATTTCCACCTGAAAACACACCTTTTATTTTCTCACATGAGTGAAATGTGTTCTCAGTTGCAATCAATCAGCCATTTAAGGCATTTCCCAGATGTATTTTCTCGGGAAAACTTTCTATGCAATCAAACACACCCTTACTGTCACAACGTTGAGAGTAAAACTTCTGTTACGACGCACAAAAACGAACCACGTGGCACACTCTTAGTGGACGCTGACCGTCCGGATGTTTGACCAGTTCTTCGGTGGACCTGCAAACCATTTTTTGTGATAGAAGCATCTGTCACAATGTTGTGACAGAAGTTTACTCTTCTATCATAACGTTGTCACGGATGCTTCTGTCACAACACACAATACGAGCCACATGGCACACTCTTGGTGGATGCTGACCATATGGATGTTTGGCCAGTCCCTCGGTGGACCTGCAAACCAAAAATCAGTTCAGTGTTATTGAGAAAGAAAACAAAATAAATGATAGTAAACCAAGTCTGAAGTGAAGCTGCCAGAGATTATTGTTTTCCCAAAGCATATAGCAATAGCACAATCTTACCATCTCCTTGAAAAGATTATAAAAAATAAAATAATAAAGGTGATAACCAAATTTGAAGTGAAGTTGTGTAAACACTAAAAACATACGCTAGGGATATGAACATTTAGGCCCTGATTGGTTCAGTGCAAATCAGATGCAATGCACTCACTTGCCACGGTTTTGGGATTACAAGTGATTGGTTGGGGCGTGCAAATGAGTTGGGGTGCAACTGGTTGCAAACTGAAGAGAAAATACAACTCAAAAAGATACTAAAGAACAAAATACTCCACTCACTTTAAAACTAAGGAATACAAGACAGCAACCAAAAGCTTTCCTAATTGCACTCAAACATCCCTAAACCGCAAACAAAAGCTGTCATAAGGACTACAATACTCAGATCTCTCAGTTCTGAAATGTGCATAACATTTTAGGTAACAACTAAAATTTCAAGTATTAGATATATTGCTTTGAAGTGTAACTAGCAAGCTATACTGGATTGTTGGTGCAATTGAGAAGATCTCATGTCATAACACACTTACAGTCAAAATCTTATTGCACACTTTCGTTTACACTTCCACAACCGTAGCATAAATTTCTTTCTTTTAAATTTATGGTTACAAATCTACATATGGCAGCACCTGAGATTGCCCCACATAAAAAAAGGTCCGCACAAAAATTTTTCTCCGATCCTTGTAAGTTTACCATGTACCAAGTAGAGCCTTAAGCTTCACGCTTCACGGTTCCTTATACAAATTTTGGGTCCCAATGAAATTCACTAGGTTTCTTTTTGGTACACTTATGGAGTGTTTTTGAACTTACAAGAGATGTTCAAAACAGTCAAGGAGAACATCAAACAAGAAAATGGTTAATTCAGTGCATGTCGCTTTATGCCCAATCATTCCGGATAATGCTTGAGATAAAGCAACTGAGATTCATGGGGTAATGGACCTCAGGCCCATCTTATTCCAACTTTACCCAATGCTGATGTATCATTTGATGGGATCTTTATGTTTTGTAGCCAATTAAGGCAAGTAAATCATATCCTTTCTTTCTCCTTGAGAGTTAAAGTACCAGTTATTACCTCTCTACTGACTATGCAAAACAGTTTTCTTTTTTCTTTGATATTTGTGATGATCTATGAATGGTCCCACTTTTTCACAGTAAATGAGCGAAACCTTTGCATCCGTGGTCATATCTACTATAGATACACATGTGGTTTTTAGTGTAGCATATGTGGTAACACTTGTTGTTTTAAAAAGCTAATGAGTCCTACTCTTCAAGGCAATGCTCAGGGATTCCACACAACACATGTTTCTAGATCTTATGCTTACAAATAGAGAAAATATATTTGTTCAAACCAAAACAGTAGCGAAGGAAAAAAAGAATTACAATATAATTTTATGACATTTTTCTGGCTGTTGAACTCATGCACAAGCATATAGGGAAGAGTACGTCAGTCCTTACAAACTTCTAAATTTATTTTTTATTTTTTCTCAGCAATGCGATTTTGGCCTGGAGCACAAGATAGTAAGCAAGCCTAGTTGGGCTATACACGCTGGACATAAAAGACATTAACCCACTGGACATCTACCACATGGCTCAAAACTTTGACCTGTCATAAGGGGAAAATACACAACAACGTGTGTTTTGTCCTTACAAGCTTTGTTATTGTTATCTTTCTTGACTTTTAAAAGAACTTATCAAGAAAAGGAAATTTTAGTTTATATTTCTTTCAGAAACTTGAAGAGGGACAATTTTCAAAAATATGAACGAAAGTAAGTTTCCATGGCATCTAATGAATGGGTCTAAATCTGTAGTCATTTAGTCAAGTAAGCTAGAAATGAGCTATCTTAACAAGATTGTGAAGCATGGCGTTGCAAGAAGAAGGATTGCAAAATATTTCCAGCATAAGAAGCAGAGTAATGTAGCACGATGATTGTTTGTTCCACGAGGTTGAAAGCCACACTTCTTGACAATGGATGATTGTACAATCTCTGGAGTGGTTAGAGGAGTAAAACCACTAAGTTAGATGCAATTAAAGCAAAATATATGCAATTAAACACTACAAAACAGCATGAAGGTGGAAATGTTCAGAAATGACCAAACTTTATTCCCTTCCAAGAGGTGGCCATGAGATTTGGTCATCACGAAGTTACCAAGTGCATGCTTCTTTTTGGAATAATGTTCAGCAAAATCCAATCCGGGAGTACATCATGACGTTACCAAGGCTTTCCAGCCATGTTACACTTGTAAACAACAACCTTTTAAAATAAGAATACCTGCAAAAATCAGAGGATGATAACTAGCTGGGCCTAGTTAATCCTACACCACCAGAATGTATGGTCACAAAGTATGAGAAGAGACTTAAAAATAAACCGCCCCGTATACTGTACCTACAAAATATAAGGAAAATAAACTGGACAAAAATACCAATCAGCAAAAGTTCTTAATTACATGGCGAAAATCCTCCGCATGTCGGGTATACGACAAAGAGAGGAAGTCAATATTGTTTCGAACACCCCATGTACTTATAACCTGAAATGGTTGTTGAAATATCATCATAAGAACTCATTGGTTAAACAAATCCGATTCCTTCTGTGGGAGCTTTCTTGCTATCTTTCCAGTCACTCTCTTTTACATGTTAATGTCAAGGCAATATTAGAGTTAAGAGGTTGACAACTTGTTCTCAATCTTAACAAAAACTTTGTTTTCAACTACTCTTTTACACGTCAATGTCAAGTCAATATTAGAGCTGAAAGGTTGGCAAATTGACTCAATCTTAACAAAATGTTCGCTTTCAGACATTGAACTTTGTAACTCCCACTGCTGAAACAAAAACTAATCTCTGCAATGTTGGAGACAATGCAGATATAAGGTTTCGGACACCCTCCCAATCTTCAAACATGAAAATAATACTAATCATTAGGCATAGATATCGAAACTAGGAGATATAACCCACCATACCTGTTGATCATAGCGTCTACAATAATTTGAATGGTGTTAGCATCTAAAAGGAGATGGATGATCTCAATCCATGGCATGCTTGATAATACGGACATCCATCAACTTCTTCCCGCTGTTGCGCACATGCGTCATTAGGGAATTGATTAGTCTCTCCACAATTGGGCATTGGGCCTTCCTGAACCTTTTGACAGAGTACCTCCCATCTGTGCGTGGGACAATGTCGCATGCTTGGATGCATTCACATCAATGTAAAATGCCAAAGATATGTCACCAACCTGCAAAGAGCATGAAAATGATGATGGTAGTGAGAATGATGAATGGCTCAAATTATTAACAATAATAAGTAATATGTATTATCACAAATATAGCTAAATTAATATGTTGAACATTATAGCATAAGGAAAAGTGTATACTACCATGATACCCAAGACCCAACAAATCAACTTGTTATGAATCATCTGAAATGTAGTATAAAACTTAGTGATTAACAACAATGACTTGCATCTATGTGCTGCAAACAGTGTTCTGTAAGTTTCCATGATAAGGAATGTAAATGTTTCAGAAACCAAAATGAATAAAATTATAAGCCCTTTACTAAATCACTCTTCTTGACTAGCTATATCTTCAATTTATGAATTGTTTGATTAAGTTCTTTCTATGGACTTCATAAGATGGATTTGGGGCATAATTTCCAAAGAGCAACTACAGAACAGAGTTATCGGAAAGCCCACAATTGTCACCAACATCATAATGATGCCCTATTGTGATTAAGACAACATAATTTTGGGACCAATGCACCAACATTTCATGGATATCACACTGACTCCCTAACATCACTAGCCTATGATCTGCCCCCTAGTACAGATTCTAGATTTCAAATCCTTAAAAAAAGAACAAATAAAACTACTTCTTTTCAAGACACTACAAAAATTGGACCACATTTGATGGGGTTAGAAATTTCATAATGGGCTGATTTTTTGTTGGGGTGATCTATATGGTGAGGAGATCATTTCCACCTAAAAGTACACCTTTTATTTTTTCACATGATTGAAATGTGTTCAGTTGCAATCAATCAGCCATTTAAGGCATTTCCCAGATGTATTTTCTCGGGAAAACTTTCTATGCAATCAAACACGCCCTTACTGTCACAACGTTGAGAGTAAAACTTCTGTCGCAACGTTGTGACAGATGCTTCTGTCAGAAATCTGTCACAACGTTGCGACGGATGCTTCTGTTACGACGCACAAAAACGAACCACGTGGCACACTCTTAGTGGACCCTGACCGTCTAGATGTTTGACCAATTCTTCGGTGGACTTGCAAACCATTTTTTGTGACAAAAGCATCTGTCACAACGTTGTGACAGAAGTTTACTCTTCTGTCATAACGTTGTCACGGATGCTTCTGTCACAACGCACAATACGAGCCACACTCTTGGTGGACGCTGACCTTATGGATGTTTGGCCAGTCCCTTGGTGGACCTGCAAACCAAAAATCATAAGAGTAAATGATAGCAAACCAAGTCTGAAGTGAAGCTGCCAGAGATTATTTTCCCAAAGCATATAGCAATAGCACAATCTTACCATCTCCTTGAAAAGATTATAAAAAATTAAATAATAAAGGTGATAATCAAATCTGAAGTGACATTGTGTAAACACTAAAATCATACACTAGGGATATGAACATTTAGGCCCTGATTGGTTCAGTGCAAATCAGATGCAATGCACTCATTTGCCACGGTTTTGGGATTACAAGTGATTGGTTGGGGCGTGCAAATGAGTTGGGGTGCAACTAGTTGCGAACTGAAGAGAAAATACAACTCAAAAAGATACTAAAGAACAAAATACTTCACTCACTTTAAAACTAAGGAATACAGGACAGCAACCAAAAGCTTTCCCAATTGCACTCAAACTAAGGAATACAGGACAGCAACCACAGGACAACAACCACAGTTGTTTCTTTTTGTGCTAAGATGGTGTTAAATGGAACTTCCTACGAAAACGCAATTGGTGGGAAGAACTTTTCATCATGTGTTATGCTGTTTTAGAAACGTTGCAAACATGTACTACGTGCTCAATTCGCAATTTCACTAACAAAATAAGAGGCCAAAATATTGGACATCCGGAAAGCTAAACTTCTACACAAATACAATAAGATGGAAGCCTGCTGTACACCATTTTTCTTCGAAGAAAGACCAAGCTAATAAGATGACTACTGGCAGGCCTAGTGCCTTACTAACCAAACCCAAGCAACATGCAGGAAATGAAGATAGCCAAAATATTCCTAATAGGACCAACATTGTGCAAAGTTGGCTACAGTTGCTCCCCATACACAAGTTTCGCCTTTCTATGTTAAAGAATCCAAAGGTGAGCTGTGACAATACACATGATAGTCAACAAATAGAGCAGAAAGAAAAGAAGGTTGGGAGAATTAAAAATTACAAAAGAAAAGTAAAAGATAAATAAAATACACCATAAGTCAATTAAGTCACAAGTTAGACATGGTAGAAACCATACAACTTTCACCAAGGCATGAACAACCAATCAAATTTTAATACAAATTTGAAAAGTATGTAATATATCGGAAAAAAATACTAATAAAAGCTCACATAAAAAAAAACAGAAGCTTCGAGACTTGCACACCATGCAAAAGCCACATGTTAAGCTAACTTAAGGCTAGATGCAAGTCGTAAACTTGACTAAGTTTTTGTTTGTTGTTCTACTTCACTATGAATTGACAGTAAAGTAAGATATTTGTATGTCTTAGAAGTGATTAATGCCCTGCTTGGTTCAATGCAAATCAGATGCAATCCACTCACTTGGTATTGTTTTGGGATTACAAATGATTGATTGGGTCTGTGCAAATGAGCTAGTGTGCAAGTGGTTGTCAAACCCTTGCAAACTCTTTAAGAATATGGATGCAATAAGCATGTGCAGCCCAAAAACTATTGTAAGTGACTGCAATGCAACTCTCCGCATTTGCACTGGAGTACAAAATGCATCCTACTGCAACAAACCAAGGGGGGCTAAGGCTCTGCATGGTTACCCTGAATAAGTTTTCTAGAAGATTTTTTGCATATAAGGCTCTGTATGGTTGCCTTGAATAAGTTTTCTAGAAATGATTTTTGCATATGAATGTCATCAAATGTTTTTTACCATGCAGAGCCTAAATGTCATAAAACTTTTCTGTATCAACACTTTCTAACACACAAATCCTTTTTTTTATAAAGTAGATAGAATGTATTAAAGGGAAAAAAAGATACAAGGCAGCAAAAGAAAAGAGGGGGTGGAGGAGACCTCTAGAGCAAAAGAGACGAGAGACAAGGAATACACACAAACCTTTTTCTATAAAACTTTTTGTAGATCACCAAACGGAGCTTAAGTGCATACCGCTGTGGATCTCACATCACTGCTTTTCATATACTACCTAGTTCCAGTCGCCACCTTCATAAACAGCAATAGTACTCCTATGTCTTTGTAGGAGCAAAAAACCAAAAAGAAAATAAAAGAACATTAACATCAATCAACAACTACTACAGCTATCATTCATCCTCTTCAGAAAAATACATTTAGCATTTGTCATGTTGAGCTACATACCAAGAACGAAAAGAACCCATAAAATAAAAATGAAAGAGAGAGAGAGAGAGAGAGAGAGAGAGAGAGAGAGAGAGACCAAAGAAGAAGAAAAGAATAATATTTAAGACATTTTTTTTCTATTTTCTAAGGCAAAGCATTGTATTTCTGCAAATCAGTCCACACTTGAATTCTGTTCCAGTTGTTTGTATTATTGTTGCCCTTGCTTGGTGGTGGTAGTGGTTGGGGTGTAAGAGTTCTCAAAGAACAACCCAGTTGTGTTACCACTAGGAATAGAAACATCTCCAGCCTCTGGTTTTGAGATCTGCAGATTCTGAAATGAAATGGGTTGTGGTTTTTTATTCTTCTCTCCCCACCAAAAAAAGATTAGATTTGTGTATAGAAGGATAATCAGCAAGATCAAATAGTGGACACATATCAAATTGCACCCATCTTTAATCAAAAATAGGAAGGCTAAGATGGCAATTTTCCCATGGTTTACATGTGATTTCTTATTAGTTTTGCATCTCTTTCTAATCACATCCATGCTTGCATGCATGGATGTGATTAGATAGAGATAGAGAAGTACATCAGAGCAGCAATGACAGGGATACTAGTAGCTAGACTAGGTAATAGGGGATAGAGTCAGTGAAAGAACAGCAGCACACAATGGAGCTGCCAGACACAGCAGCTTCGTCTATTCCTTCCCATGTTAAGTCCCCCTTTAAAACCCCACATCTATCTCAGATTCTCATATTTATCACTATATTACTATCCCTATTTGATGTCTTATTTTATACATTAAAATCCAACCTTAGTTCAAACGAAATACTCTCACAATTTATCCAATATAATTAATAAAACAAGCTAATGGCTACATTCAAGACACACAATCCAAGGAGTGACACGTGTAAGATGATGGGGTACACTACATAAGCTGATGAGAGAACTCTGAGATCATCTCTGCTTCATGACAATCCAAGAAAGTGATGATGTAGAGAGAGTGCTAATGATAGACTTGATGCTTTGCTACATACAGTTATATATGAGTCAGAGATATAGAGAAGCTACATTTGAGAAAGACCCATTAAAGATACCCTTCCCCACCAGTTCTAAAATTGAAAAAAAAGCAAGTTGAACAATAAAAGACAGTGCAAGGCTGGTCAACAAAGACACAATTTTCAGTAAATTTAAAGCCCTGCAAGGCTGGTCGACAAAGACACAATTTTCAGTAAATTTAAAGCAAGTTTCTTAGAACCAATACACCAGTATCCTAAGAAATAAGTTACTCATATCGTATTTCTCAACCATGAGTGACAATACTTTGTGGTTCCAAAGCATGCTTTGCAAATGAAAACTCCAAACAAAGTAATTGTGATGGTAACAAAGGTATTACTTGCTTATGTAACCTATTGAAAATAAACCATGTGTTTTCCTCAAGGGTCTCCCTTCCAAGGCAAATCCATGCACTGATTGAATACATCGAATTGCCTCCTCCTCTTTCGAGTAAGTAATATATCTATGCCGGAAAAGGTGGAAAAATGGGCCCACAGTTTTTAGCACAAGTAGACAACTTTAGACCACCAACCCAAAACATTAACTTAATTGGACAGAGATGCAATGCATTCTAACAACTTTTTCAAGAGATAACATGGGTAAATAATTAAGTTAAAACGGAATAACTACAGCTGAACTTCACACTAATAAGTAGATAAATGATAATTGATCGGGAGAATTAATTCTACGGCATGGACACTCTATCCCTAAAAGCATGATTTGTAAGCTGAAGCAATCAATGATTCCTCAAGAAACATTTTACAATGAAAAAAGCAATAACATGGAGCAATACACTAAAAACAGGGTAAAACTTAATAAGTTGTGACAACTATTAAACTTACACACTACATGTATTGTTCGAAGAATGTTGAATAGCACCCCAGCAGTCCGAGAAATAGACACTTTTAGAACCTTTCCATACTGACCAAAATATTCCTTGCGCTACAGAAGCTGCTCGAAACCACAAAATCTCACTCAGATACAACAGATAAAAAAAGGACCATGATAATGATGTGTGAACCAGGTCCCTCTAAGTCACTCAATTAGATACTGGCTGTGGAAAGGAGGAACAATAGTAAGTTGAATCACTCAATACTCACATCTTCATCTACTAAATTGGAAGGTATCCCGATTATGTATACTAGGTTCCGCTGAATCACTCGAACACTGCTAAGATGTTTTCTTCCTTCAGATAATTTTGGTTTCACCTTCTGAGACTTTATCTTTCTCTCTGAATTGATTTCAGCAACCAACCTGTTGTGAGGAGATTGAATCGTGAGCCTTCCCATTTCCCATCAATATGTCATGAAAATAATAAGATATGTTCGTGAAACACGCACAACCTTTCACAGTTTGCTGCCATCCAAACAAAAATAAGCCAAATTGGTGAAATGAAGTTAGGGTTTGAGCTGGAAAAAGAGAAGAGAGGTGGTTTCTAGGTGTTGGATTCCACTATTGAAAACTCAAATCTAACTGTGCCAAACCACCAATCAGGCTGATCTTGTGTTGGAGACCAAAACAAAGTAGCTATATAAAATTTCCAATGAAAAACCATTATACAGAATTTAATGAACTTAAATCCAACCAATTTCTCACCAAATTAAAAAAATAAACCCACAAAAATAGAACATGAAAGAAAAATAAACAAAACCCATAAAAAAGAAAATTAAAAACATACGTAAACACTTGAAGACATCGCAGGGATCTTTGATGAATGTTAGATTCTAGAAAAATGGGTTTGACAGCACCTAAACCAGTACATAAAGGTTGCTGATATAGGTAACCTTGCTTCGAGGCACTAGATCCAAGTACCCCACGCTACCCAGTAAGGACACGATCGTAATCTCCCTTAGGTGAAACGTGTAGAGTCCTTGAGGGTTTCTTCGACGGCAGAGAAGATCCAAAGGTTTTCATCCAAAGCTGAAACCCTAGACTCGATTGCGGCAAGCCTTCGTGCAAGGTGATGACGGTAGGCGATGCAGCGGCAAGAAAACGGCAAGCAAAGTTGAAACCCTAACCTTCTCTAGGGCCTTCAAGATGTGGATCCGACGATGGGCCTTCGTGTACGACGACGATGGTTGACAGAGAGAGGAAGAGAAGGGGTTTCGACTCAATTAGGTTAGAATAGACTCAATAAAAAGTTTAGGGATTTCGACTTTCGTGCGGGCTTTTAATAAAAACTTATTAGCGTTCAGGTGCTGAACGCTGTAAAGTATATATTGTGTTAGTAATGAACGCTTTATATGCGCTTATAATAACTATTAACTGCGTTCATGGAAGGTACGCCATAATAATTAATAATTTAATAGCGTTTCTTCTTAAATGCCATGAACGTAATGCCATAGTAGCCCTAATTTGTTGTAGCAATGGTCATAATAGTGAGGAAAATTATGGGTAGAAGGTTAACATGAGATAGATGACCAGCTCCCTTAGGGATTTCTGTATGAAGTGAGCGCTCTTCCCCATTGAAAATCACTCTTGAAGGAAACCCATCTCCCTGTACTATGCTTATGCCTAGTGTCCTTTTCTTCGTAAATGAAATCACTGATTGTTGCTTACCGGGTACATGCGGATCATGTTGTGGATTTGTCCCATTTGTTTCTCCCATCAAGAATGTTAAACCTGGTAAGCCTTGGAAGAAGATGGTGTTATTGAGTTGTGGCAGCTTCGTTCCGTTGAACGAGTACACGTTTTCATAACCAGCATAAGCTTTGTTCATTTGAATTGCTGTGAACCAATCTTCGAAATAGAAATCTTCCCAATTGAAGAGAGTGATCCGAGCTGTCCATCCTTTCCTATAGTCAGAGTTTATGTGCCAATTGATGCTAACCCCACAGTTATCACCACAAGGTAATGGGTTGGGAACATGACGGTGTTTTATTTTTGCCCACGCTTTGGCTTTCGCTGTTCTATTTGCAAAAGGAACAAGAAGAGCTTCTGAAGGGAGAAGCAATGGCGAGGCATTGGGATTGCAAGTGTCAGTGTCACCGCAACCACAAGCACAGGTATTGCAAGGGATGACAGAGTCGTTGTAGAAGGCTGAGAAGGAAACACAACAGCGAGAATTCGTCTTCTTCGGCCTGGTAATGTTGCAGACCACTTGCCAACTTGCAATAGCTGAAGTCGTAGACATAAGACCACTTGTGTCTGGAAATTCTGTTGGGTCTACTCTAATCGGAGGCCCACATTTATAGTCTGGATTAAGAATTCCATTAATTTTCCATTTTTGGGGAGGGTAAAGAGCCGTTCGATTCATATCTGGTGGAATCTTAAAGACTTGCAATTGGAAGATGGCCCTTGCTTTGGTCTCATTCATTGTGGTTGGTAGGAGACTGCCATTTCTACAACAGTATGGTAGATTTCCAACGCTATTGTCCTTCTCTCTATCTGGAGGGAGATCAGATATGACTGGTTTCCTTTGACAGTTCATAACAGGAGTGAAGTCCAAATCCTTGTAGAAGCTCGCGGTACTGCCATAAATGCATTTTGAAGAATCTTTTTTAAGAGTGTGGGCTCCTTTCATGGAGTATATGAACTCCCCTCTCATCCACTCCCAAGTCAAGTTCCAGTGATCAAGACGTCCGAGAGGGTTGTTGTTATCGATAGTTACCTGAGCAAGATACTTACTTTCAAAGGCTTGGAGAACATCATAAGTGAAGGAAAGATCGCCATTTTGGCGAGGCAAGAATTTGGTTGTTTTTGTGTCTTTGGACTTGAATTTCGGGTCCCTGACACAACATACATTCATTGAACTCCCTGTGGAAACAAAAGCTTAAACAAGATCAGATTCCTGTGAATGCAGGCAGGTACTGGAGGTGACACAGTGCCAAACATGGCCAACCAGAAGCCCAATAGGCTTAAACAACATACCCCCTGGATCAGACACAACCCAAAATTCAACCTAACCTTTTGATTTTTACCCATTCCTTGACTATTCAAATGAAGAATCTTGACTGGATGGCTAAATTCATCGGAAAAGTGCGATTTTCGGCTATGGTCCATCCAGGGGTGACTGAGCATCTGGAACAGACTGAATTGATGGCCATGTTTACCGCCAATAAGGCGTTTAAATCAAGCACTAAGAGTTCTCTAAGGATCATACAATGTAGACCTCTCTTCCAAAATCGAAAATATATGTAACCATCCCAAGCATGAGAATGAAAGAGCTCTGCTTTCTCCAATTGTCATGTGATCATAATTTTCTAAGAGGTTTCCTTTTTTTTTCGTCAGCAATAAATAAAATGCGTGTAAAGCATTGTGAGGACTCAAAAGATAGAAGGTAATAAACAAGTAATTAAGAAATACTAACCACGACGCTTTGGTGCCGGACACTTGTATCCATCGTTAGCAAGTCGTATCATTTTAGGCATCGGGACTGCAGGGGGCTTCAATCCAAACTGTGTTCCGGTCATCTCAATCTCCACCTGAATTTGGTTTAGATCTCCAGCTGTGTCGATTGATGTCTTCAAATCTGCTTGAGGTAACCCGATAGGTATGTCCCATTCCCGACAGGAGCTGGAATATCGTCACCATCCATTACAATAGCTCCAGTTGCTGAAACTAAAATTTCATCATGTTGAAACCCAATAAATATCTTCCATGCCTTGAGTTCATGGATCCCAGCATTCAACACCGTCGCAATAGATTTAAATGCCCAGGATTGCGCTGTCGCATTCTTCACATGGGGGAACTCTTTCTCCCGGGAGATAAAAACGTACGATAGAAAGATCCCATCACAGTTTACTTCTTCCGGCAGTGGAGCCACAGGTTTATCAAATACATAATCCTGCACTTTAATTTCAAAAACTTTGCAGGAGAATATGAAAAACACGAAGAAAATTGCTTTCCATGCCATTTTCATGTCTTCCTTTCGATCTTACTGTGAGGAAATCAAAAAAACATCGGAGTAGCAGACAAGGGTCTTTTCAGACAGATTCAATCATATGGTTGAATCAGTGAAGACTAGAACAAGAAAACACGGTTTAATTCGTTAGTGATTTCCAATCAAGCAGGGCCGCGGAAAGTACACAGAAGAGAGGATGATGGAGAAATGGGAGTTTTGAGGGAAACCCAACTGACATGAGCAAGAAGTAGTTAAGATTAGAGAAGACGAAGTCAGCTCAAATCTCCTCCTCTAAGCTAGCGACGGAATAGGAGGATCATATAACGGTTATTTAAATTTTTGTAATTCCGGTAAAGATTTTAAATGACAATAATGCCCCTAACAGACGCGGTGTTTGATGGGGAGGCCAAGTGAGGGTTTTTTGGTCATTATATTTGTCTTGTGAGCAAGCGTCCTTCGCGGCTTCTAAGCTTTGTTTTTCATTACAACCCCACATTTTTACTACGTAGTCATATTATCTTCAGTTACATTAACAAATTTAAATGGTAAAACCAAGCTTCAGATACGTCCGGTGATAAACATTATAACAGACATAATGTTACCGTTATGTCCGTTATAATAGGCCAAATCATGTAAAAAAGGTCAAAGTAAATATTTTTTAGGCTTTTTAAAAAAAAGTTAAAGTAATATTAATAACGGTAAAATAATGGGTAACCGATTAAATAGCCTTTGACAGCTAAAAAAAAAAACCACTATTTTGAAAATAATGGCCATTATAACATTACGTCCATTTTTTTTTTTCTTTTTTGTGGGTTTTTTTTTTTATTTTTATTTTTTGCAAATAATCTTGGAACATCATTTTAGGAGTCTTTTCTTTTTATTTGAAATTTTTTATGAATCCATTAGAAATCTCTCAGTGATATCTTTTCATTTATATCCATTACTAACTACTTTTATTTAAATATAAAAGAGGATTTTTGTGTTAATTTAAATCTATAATATCCTTATCAACTTGATTTTTATGACTCAAAATAAGATAAAAAAAAATTATTATCATTATTTTAAGTTAACTATTTACATAGTTATGATCTTGAATAAATTTTTTTATTTTAAATGCAATTCCATTACTTAAAGATCACTCCTTAGTGGAAGAAAACAACCAAAACTTTTTCTTTTTTTCTTAATTGGAATTTGTCCGAGACATTCATCTGAGTGCTTTTTCAAACTATAGTGGTATAGCCTGTGCTAACGAACTTGAGAAAAATAAAAAATGAAAATAAAACAAAAGCTTGGTTTTCACTTGTAATGCTTTACAAGTGTGTGCACGCGGATGCGTGCGACCATGCCATTTTTTGTGGTATCAGGTCCATTCTAATCGCTGGGCATGTCAATTCATAGAAAGACTAACCCTGCGTCGAAGATATCTACTTAGGGACACTGCACAATTGGGGACATCTGCCCTGGTATGAGATTGAAGCCATGACTTTTTCCTATTTGGGGTATATCTCACCACCCTACTATCTGATAAGAGAATAAAAATACAAGCCACAACAATGAAGAAAATTCTTCCCATTATGTTTGAGATGGTTAAAATGATGTGTACAGTGAATTAAGCAACAATGATTCCCTCTGAATTATTGATTTCTTCGACAAACTGTGGTTTTGGTTCCAAATCAATGAACTGGTTAGACATACTGGCCAGGTGTGAGATGCTAACCCTTCCCTGGCGCTTGATGTAGTCAGCGACTGCTTTCATTTCCTCCTGTGAGATATATATGTATTTCCCTCGATCATCCATGACACCAGATAATCGTCCTGATACAAAACAAATCCAGTGCTAAAATGCCTTCTCGTGAGTGTTGTTCTTTCTCTTTATTTGATTCATATACACACAGTTCATATGCCAACAATACAGATAAGCGTGATAAAGTTGCACAAAACAATTAAATCAAGGAGTAGAAGAAAGATGCAACACATACCCATATCTTCTAGTGCGGTGATCCGATTGATGCAGTCCTGCATTAATCAGAGATTGTTTCTCATGATTAGGAAAGTTGATACAAGTTATGCGAAACCAAAGTAGGAGGAGAATCTTAACAAAAGATTCAATAGTCCCTATATTTCAATTGGGCAACGGACAAATAAAACTGCAAGTTAACAGTTTGTCATTCATATTTAAAAACAAGATAATTCATTTGCACTGGTGATAATTTACATGCACTGTCTTTCACCCTCCTAAACCAACGCTTAAGTATGAAACCCAACTGAAGGATTGTGGTTCAGAGAAATGGACTAAAAAGTGAAAGTAACATTAATCCATAACTTTTACGTGTTAATTTATTAAAGAAAAAGAGCATTACCAAATTTCGTGGCATTGTCTGCTCAAAAAGCATTGGAATCTAACAGTGATCTGGATGGATGGGGTGCAGATTAAAGGAAGAAATATATCATCGGGTGGCAACTCACCATGGATCATTACCCTTACCCAATCATGCTTTTACCCGCTAATGGGGGACACCTCAGTGGTTACTATTTTCCTATCAATGAAGCACCGACACGACCTCAAAATCACATCAATTGGACCCAAGGTTCAAAGAGCCTAGTTTTGTTTCGGTTTCATCCATGGATGAAACTAAAACATTTTGTAGGTTTCGAATGAATTTGAATGAATCTTGGTGAAACCAAATTGAAACACACGGAACCCTATAAAAAGGTTTAAAAAAATCTGAAAATAACAGAAAATTTAAAAAAATTAAGAAACATAAAAATGCAACACAATATTGTTAAAACTAGAACATACAATTGATTTAGGATTAAGAAGAGTGACTAATGTGCTATCAGGCTGCACCGAAGTTTGTCTTGTAAACTTTCATTCCAGGTACTCACTCTACAGTCTCATATTATACTCAACCCACTTTTCCTTCAATCATGGTTCAAAGTTCCGACCGAACCCTAACCAATGTAGGTGTTATAAATAGAAAAAGCTAATTACCAATATGTGTTCTAGGTATAAAAAGTTAACAAACATATGTTTATACCAAAATAGAGTGTGTAGAGTGAGTATTGAGAATTCAAGTTTACAAGACAGACTCTGGTTCAGCCAGAGAGCATTGTAAGTCACTCTTCTTGACCCTAAATCAATTGTATAATTTAGTATTTTACAAAATTTAGTTGCACTTGTATGTTTCTTATTTTCTCTGAGTTTTCTGTTATTTTTTCAGAATATTCCGAGGGTTTCATGATGGTTTCACAGGGTTTTGCTTAGTTTCGTCTGACAGACAAACGAAACCAACAAAACTCTATAGTTTCATATGAAACTAGGTGAAACTAACCGAAACTCAAGCAAAACCCTATGATACCTTATACACCCAGGTATCTTAATTTGTCTAGGCAAAACCAGAAAGTTTTGGATGGAACTTTGAACCATGATTGGATAACTTAACAATCTGGTCAGGGAAATATTTTACATTGCGCATTTTTCTATTAATTGTCCAAGGAGATTGGTTGGATGGTTCAGTATAATAAAGATTAAGCTGTGGCCAATGCGAGAGGTGTTCTGCCAATTTGATGGTTCAGATCAATAACACATACACCAATTGGTGCATAGAACGCATCCTCCATATGGACTATATTTTCTCCCTTGGTCTGGCAGAACTATGTGAACGGAGGATTTTAGACATTGAGGCATACCATGCCTATGCAGTAAAAGGATTACAGCCATACTAGGCCCTATATTGGCGCATTTAAGAAAACAAAGGTAATTTAACCTTCTTTTTACTACCAGTAAATCAGCTGATGTGTTGGTGCTTCTACAGGAAAAAAAATGAAAGAGACTAGGTTAATGTGAAGTACCTGAGTCCGTAGTTTAAACTCTGCAGCAAGATCTTCTAATGGGACACACTTTTGGTTCTGCAAGATCATCCAAAATCAGTTAGTAATGCTACTACTGTCTATACCCTTAATAGGCTCATAGCTCTTAATCCATACCTCTCAAAATCTGTTTCTCTTTTATCCATGAGGTGTCAGATATATTGATCCACAAATCTCGATACAATGGCATGTCTCTCATTTATTTGGTACGGTAGAAGATATACTTCTTTTTTTTCTTTTTTATTAGTAGAAGAATGACATACTACTTAAGTATATTTACTTAATATTATATTAAACAGTATTCAAGTTATGTTGAGATAAGAAATTTAATAAATTAAGATTTGTCCTGATGAGAGTGTCATTGTGTGCAGGACATGCGACAAAACACACGTGGTGGACATCCCAATTTTTCTCTTAACAGAAATGGAATTTTCTTCTGCAAAGGTTGATTTATCAAACCTCAAAATAGTATAAGGATGCAAAACTACCTTGATGTATTCCACAAAATCAAAAAGCAACCCCCGACTCCCGTCTTGCATATCGCTCTCTGTTGTACCTTCAGCATCAACTGAAAATTCCCCTTTCCACTTCTCAAACTCTAATGCAGTAGCTTCCTCTTCCTTAGCCTTCCGGGCCCTAGCTTCTTCTTCCTAAGAGAACAGTGGCCAGGTACTCCAATATAAAAATCAGCTGTTAAGTATTCTGAAAAACCAACGAATGTGAAAGGTGATTAATCTACCAGCAGACGTTCCTGTGCTTCACACTCCTCATCCTTCCTCCTCCGCATTTCTGCACAGCGGTCTTGTTTTGTTAGCCTCGACTCACATGCTGCTTCATCAACCTTCAAATGAGAATATGTCAACATCATCAGAACTCAGGATATCAAATATTAAAATGTGATTAAGAATAGCACTTCTAATTTCCTTTAACTTTTTCCTCGGATGTTATTTGTGGGAACAAGAAAAGTTCTGATGCTCAGCAAAAGCAAGATGTACACAAACGTAGTTGAAATTACATGAAAGCACATCGTGTATCAGAAATATCTTTCACAAATATCTCCAACGTTTTTGAAAAGTTCACAATACTTTCCACATTCTCAATAAATATTACAAACATGTTCTCACAAGAATTGGATAGCTTGGAAAATGAGTTACGATTTCATGAGATTTTGTGTTAGTCATTTAGTGCAGATAATTTAAAGTGTCTTCTATAATTCTGGTATTATATATTTCAATTTTCACAATAAAAAACAAAGAAAACGGATATACTTGAAATCTCTGAGTGTTTCCTGTGCTAAAAAGCTCATGTGATTGAGATTTTTTATTGTACCAAAAACCTATTTTTCCAGACACACGTAGAATGTCATACTTGTGTCATAGCCATCGTGTACCCGGGTAACATAATAAAAGGAAAAATGGAAAAAAATAGAAAAAAAACATAAAAATAAGATGAAAGGAATAGCATTGTATTGCACCTGTCGTTGTGCTTCTCGCTCTTGTCGTTTCTTCTCCTTTTTCTTTGATGCTTTAGCTACATAGTAGTCACCCACAGCAACATCCTCATCACTTCCATCAACAATCTCTGTATTCCACATCTATAATTAGTTAGTTAATTCATGACTACAATCTCAGTATCCCACCCAGAAGCTGTGGTAGCAGTGCTCATGGACACTGCCAAAAGTTGCTACTCAAACTCTATGTTGGACAACTGTCCATTGTAAGGGTGTCTTGGTAATTTACAAAGTAGCAGTACAGGTTGTGCAAATACCAAGACACCCTTAACTGGGCACCTGTCCAACAAAGAGTGCAAATACAATGCCTTTTCCTGTACCCAAAGGTAAGGCTCGCATTTGTCTCCCAACTAGAGCAGAATCTCTAAAGATAATTGACATTTGGAGTACTAAAAGGATAGAAAGTTTGAAACCTCTATAACTTGGATGAAAGCACATAACAGATACGAGGAAAGGGACATACTTTGAGGGCCTAATACACTGACAAAGTAGAACATGTATATTAAGATCAAGGAAATAAATTTCACGAAATTATCGAAATATTTTGCGAAAGATTTCCATTTTCTAGGTTACCGATAGGAAAGAATACTTACGTCGAAATAATGTTAAATTTCCCGGAATATTTCCATTCATGTCGAAATATTTCGCTTGAACAGTAAATTTCGATCAATTGACAGTGTAAATATGTATTATTTTGGTCGAAATGTTTCAACATGTATGGAAACATTGGAAACATTTCAATCATAGGTAAGAAACATCTCATTTGAGCTTAAAACCGCTATAAATCTCATATTTAATCAATTTAACCATTTTCTATACATTTTGTTTATACAAAAGATCAATCCATTGTAGATTTTTTGGTTCGTGGATTGATCGTGAGGAAGAATCAAGTCCCGTTTGGGAGGTTTTTCAAATTCAAAATATACACAAGGATAAAATTTCTTGCTACAAATAAATAGGTTAGGTGTAAATTCATTAAATTTATGAATCTATGATGCATTTACACTATGATGCATTTACACTAGATTTACACTCAGGGATCCACTTCAAAGTGGGTAAAGGAAATAGGGTCCGCTTTTGGTGCGACATTTGGTGTGGAGATAAGGCCCTTTTGGAGGACTTTCCTCGGCTCTATGCGATTTCTTCCAAGAAGAGCGACACTATTCAACACTTCCGAGTGGGGGAAGATAGCACATACTCTTGGGACTTCGGCTTCAGACGTTTTTTAAATGACTGGGAAATCCCCGATATGGCGGCTCTGACTCTCAGATTGGACGGGTACAACTTGGTCACTCAGTGTGAGGATGAAATCAGGTGGTCGGGTAGGTCGGATGAGAAGTTTTCTGTACACTCTCTTTATGAGATGTTGGATAGGCTCTCGCACGACAGATGGCTGGCCTCGATTGCTGCTCGGAGGACTGCTTATCCTAATTCTACAGTTTGGGGTTCCAAAGTACCCTCGAAAGTTGCTTTCTTTGTTTGGTGCGCATCCTTAGGGAAGATCGTTACAATGGACAACCTCATCAAAAGAAAGTGGGTAATGGCAAGTTTCTGCTACATGTGCAAGGAAGCGGGAGAATCCGTTAATCACCTTCTATTACATTGCAAGCTAGCTCGGGAGATCTGGAGCCTCTTCTTTGCCTCCTTTGGGATCTGTTGGGTTATGCCGGAGTCAGTTCTTGATACGATATCTGGCTGGCGTTGCAGAGGTTTTCAGTCTTGCAGTCGTAGACTTTGGACCCTTCTCCCCTTCGCTGTATGGTGGGGCATTTGGAAGGAGAGAAACAAGAGGATTTTTGAAGGGAAAGAGGCTTCCATCTTTGACATTATTCTGTCTATCAAGGCCCTTCTCTTCCTCTGCTCCAAGCTGTTCGAGGAGTGCAAAGGGCTAAGCTTTGAGGATTTGGTGTTCGGATGGGATTCTATAATATCTAGAGGCTTGTAGCTCGTGGACTCTGTCTTTTTTCTGGTTTTTCGAGACGGTCTTCTCGACCTCTCTTCTTCTTGTTTGTTTCTGTGCTTTATAAATGAATCCCACCTTATCAAAAAAAGAAAAAAAGATTTGTGTTCGGATTGAAAATCGTTTAGGGTGAAAATTTGGAATTTGGGAAAAACCCCAATTTCATTGGTTTTTACCCTAAACATCCATGATTGTGCATAAATTGATTATATATTGCATAACTTAGCCCGTTCTACAAGTTGGTTGGGTTAAAAAAAATTAACCCTAAATTTTTTTTTTTCAAATAAAAAATTAAATAAATGTTATAAGTTAATAGTAAATAGGTTTTCTAAAATTACATATAATGTTAGGAAATTAATGTAAGTGAATAAAGATTTGTTAATATATTACTTTATGACTTTTTTATAATTAACAATTAAATAATAATTATATAATTAAATTAAACCTTGACTAATTAAAGATACTTGCCGTGACATAATATAGACCATTATGGTCATTCATTTCCACACTACATATGGCTGTATATTATGGTTTGAAAGCTTATGAGTGTGTTTTTATGCTTGGTTCATCATTTCCCAAACTTTCCACAAACATTTCCACAATATTTCTATCATTTCCGCATTATTTCCATCATTTCCACGAAAAATGTATTATTTCCACACTCGTCGAAATATTTCCATTTTTATACTGGTCGAAACAAACCTCGAAACCGAAATTTATTTCCTTGATAAAGATACAGTGGTACTGATAGTCTAAGAAACTAAGAAGTAAGAAATCATTAGAATAAAATACTTTCAAAAGAAATAGGTTCTGTGATATTTTATTAACAGATTAAGCGTGCATCTTTGCTTTGAGGAAGTTTTATAGTTTTCAAAAGTCCTAAATTTCCAACATTTCTTCTGAAATTTATTTAATGCTTTGTCAAATAAAATTAATTGCTGGTTCTAAATTAATATTTATCTCATTTTATTTCATGATTGCATGAAGGTAGAGATCTGGGAAGTGACAACTCTACTGCAATCCTACATATCCAAGTTATGAGCCCACTGTCCAATACAAAATGTTGTCAAGTGAATTATCAGGAGTTTTGGCCATCTAATCACCATGGGTTTGCTGATATGAAATTTTATCAAATCCCCAACCACATTTGCAGGACAATGCCTTTTACCATAACAACAGTTGATCTAGAGCATGCTCTATACTGACTGTAATGGTTGAGACTAACATGTTCCCAGAATCCACTCCAAGATGGGTTTTGCAGTGGAGAAGATGGATGAGAGATGCGTATCAAAGGTTCCTTTCTCAGTTAGATTTAATTGTAGCCCTATAGGATCTTTTAAGTTCCAAAGGAATTAGAGAGGGGGACCCAATTTCTCCCTTTCTCTTCATAGTGGTACTGGAGGCACTGAATAGGGCAACAAAAGGTGGCATTTTGGAGGGTTTCAGCTCTAGTATAGAAAGGCCTAGTTGTATTTGATCTTCAGTTCACCGATGACACGATTTATTTTCAAAGGCCTCCCACAAGGATCTTAGATACTTGAGATGCCCCCTCATATGCTTTGAGTTGTGTCCGGCTTGTGCATCAACCTTTCCAATAGTGAGGTTTTCAAGGTGGGAGGCGTTGTTGACTTGCATGAGCTGGTAGGAAACTTAGAATATACAGTTGGGAAGCTTTACCTTAGCCTTCTGTTAGGAGCTTGCTATAGGTCTAAAAAAAATGGAATCCTATCATCGAGAGAAATGAAAGAAGGTTAGCATATTGAAAAAAGGGGCATTCATCAAAAGGAGGTAAGGTAACCCTATCAAAAGTCCAACTTAGTCAAAGGGAGGTAAGGTAACCCTATCATTGCTCTCTATCCCTGCTAGCACAGTTAATAAATTGGAGAGGAACATCAAAAACTTTCTTTTGAGTAGGAAAGATGAAGCTCCCAAATATCATCTTGTTGAGTGAGATGATATCTATAAGGCAAGGGCTAAAGGACGCCTTGGTTTCATGCACTTCAGGGACTTCAACAAGACTCTTCTAGGGAAGTGGCATTGGAGATTCAATGAGGAGACTGATAGCCTCTGAAAATTGGAGATCGAGAACAAAAATGGTTGCATGAGCTTAGGGTGAGATAGTAATCACATCTCATCTTCATATGGTATTAGTGTATGGAAAGATATTTCAGGAGTTCTCTAAAGGAATTTGGTTCAAGATCGGTTCTAGTGAGCAAGTTGGGTTTGGGGAGGAAATATAGTGTGGTAAATCTTCGCTTCGTTTTGCTTTTCCAGGCATGTTCTCCATATTTGAATTTCAGGGGGTCCTTGTTAAGGACTATTATTCAGGTTCCAATGAATCTTCATCTTAAAATCGTGGTCTAAGAACACATAATAAGGATTGGAAATGGCAGATTTCGTTAGATTACTAGAATGCATTGGCAGTAAGGTTTTCAAGCCCCAACATCCCGATAGGATAATCTAGAAATGGGAGCCCAAGGGAGTATTCTCTGTGAGGTCTTCCATTAGGATATCTCATCTTTGGGGTCCTCTTCTTTTCCAAATTCTTGCATTTAGTGTAAGGAGGTCCCATCTAAGGTAACCTTCTTTGTGTGGATTGCATCACTCAATAAAATCCTCACTACAAATCATTTGATTAGTCGCAATAAGATCATGCCTAACATGTGCTTCCTCTCTAAAGCTAGAAATGTACTAGTTGACCACCTCCTACAGCATTGCCAGTATTCCACATACGTGTGGTGCACATTCTTCCAACTTTTTTGTATTGATTGGATCTATGGGTGGACTGCGACTAATTATCCAAAATGGGGTGGTATTCTTTAGAGGTTGCTCTTGCTACTATTTGTTATTTGGTGGGTTATGTGGAAGGAAAGAAATAACCGCATCTTTGAGGACAAGTCAGGCGATACTCATAAACTGTTTTGAAGACCAAAGCCCTCCTAGTTTTTTGGTCCTTGTGCCTTCTGGAATTTAAAGGGATTCAGTTTGAAGACTTAGTATTCAAATGGTCAGAATACTTTTTGTACTATAACTTGGTCAGTTTTGTTTGGTCGGGCATCTCTCTCGCCCTTCCTCTTGTATAATGGGGGTCTCCCCTTTATTTTTCTACATATATACACAGTTACTTATCAAAAAAGTGCTTAGGCTAGAATCTTCTCCCTCTCGCTCTCTCTATATATTTTGTCTTTGTATGTAAAGAAAAAAGTCACAGACGGTTTATTTATCAAAAATAAAAAAATAAAAAAGTCAGAGACGAATGAAGACTGTGTGAAATATTTGCAGCTCCATCAATGGTAGTACCGACTCTACCCTATTTTGATGGTGTCAATTCCATCAAAGCCGTGCGACGTGTTGATTCATCACACCCTCTTCTCCTCTCTTAATCTCTTATCCTTCATTTATTTTTATTTTTCACCGGTCTACAGAGCACTCTCACTGATATGAATGGTGATTCGCTCCCGTTCGGCATCAGAATGAATACTTTAAACAACAAAGAAAAAAGCGGAATGATACCAACCTTCTGCAATTTCGGCAGGGGCGACAGATGTACTGGCAGCAGCAACTGGCTCCGTCGCATCCGACGAGCTCCAGAGTGGCGAGCTACAGTTTCCCTGAGTGGAACCTGAGGTCCATACGAAGGAATTAGACACAAAAAAAAAACCACCAATATTTAATTAAGATTAGATAAACAATCAAATTAAGATACACTTCTCTTCCATTTTCAATTTTTTTTCTGGAGCTTTCTTCAAATTCTATATTTCCTCAATTGCTTTCTCAAAGAATTTAATCTCAATAACCCTAAAGCAAATCAAGGATCCATGAAACAGCACGGCCATTAAAGAGGGTCAAAGGAATGAAACGATGCTTTGAGTCTACAAGAGTTTCAAAGATTGTTTCGAGAGATTCAAAATCTGAAAACCTAATCACCTGATCCTCTTCTTCTTGTCGTTCTTCAGGAGATCGAGATATCTTGCGACGCTTCCATAGATAGAGTGGGATTAACGCGACAACGAGAAGCATGGACAGAAACGCGACCAAAAACTCCTCCATTTCTTGCTCTCTCTAGCTCCGATTTCCCGCGAGAATTACAGGAATATAAAAACTGGGGGTTTTACCCAAAACAGATGACGAAGAAAACGTACGAGTGTTTATAGACCCTTTCATGCAGGAGCAAGGATACATGATGCTTTCTCTGGTGTAGGGTTGAAAATGGGCTGGACCAATCGGACGGGCTTTAAGGCCTAACCCGATTTGGGACGGGCTTGGGCTAGGCCCAATATCCTAAAAGGCCGGGCATCCGACAGTCCTTCACACCAAGGTTTAAAAGGGACCGTTATAACGGTATAACGGTCTGGGGCGTTACCGTTTTTTTCGTTATAACAAAAAACGCTCAGTGGCAAAAACGGAAAAAAGGGAAAAAAACGGAAAAAACAGAAAAAAGGGCACTGAAAATCAAATTTTGAAATTTCAATAACGGAATATAACAGAAAAATAACGAAAAATAAAAAAGAAAAACACAGACGTTTATCAAGCACAATATGAGAAGAGAAGCTCATGTTGCCCATGGCCCTATAGTGCTCCTCCACCACCAGCATCGAAGGAAAGGCAAAAATGGAAAGTTCTTCTAGTTCTATGCCAAAGAGGAAACGAGTGGATACTCATTCGTTGCGACTAATGCTGATTGATTCAAACCTTCTCGTCAAGGTGGTTTTTATCTCGAACTTAACTCGATCGAGTCCTTTAATGAGATGCTTATATAGTTGGGTATGGACCCACAACTGTCATCTGGCCGGAGACTAGGAAGAGAAAGTGAGGGAAGTTGCTCCTCGACGGCAAAGACCAAGACGATATGATATCTTGTAGCCGGTCACCCCGAGTGGTTCTTCTTATAACATTATTTTCATCAGGCATCAACTCCAAAGACAACTTAGTACGTGGAGTTTCTAACGATGTTTTTGTGAAATCATTCCACATAGGGATCAACGTAGAGGAACTGGGTTTCTTCAAGAGTAAAGAAGTTTCATAAGGTCTGATGTGCCAATCCCCTCAATTCCTCCTCATATTCCATATAGCTAGCTTCAATGGAGACGATCCCTGAGGAAGAAACCGAGTATACCAGAGGATAGACTCCGGGTAGGGATAATGATGATTATCATCAAGTTAGAGACAAAAATCCAACAAATTAAGTCAAAGCCTTATTACCCTATGATGGCCGCAGAACATGCAGACCATAGAAGAATATCAAGCTGACTATAACTCGGCTATCCGCAAGTCTCTATAGGACATGTTGCATGAAGGTTATTGCTTGACAGAGCTAACGAGCATGGACTCTCTCAAGCTATCCCTTAGAAGTACAAAACAAAAGGGAACGGGCATTTTAAATTTTGCACCAACCGGGCATTCCAACCATCTGGATGGAACGGGTCACCCGTCTGAGTTGAATGGCTTTTGAATAATACGCGTGGTTTTTTACACCCGGCCTAGTCAAGGGACTGGTTCACCAGTTCAACCGGCTGGGCCAGTACGAGTCTTAGAACACTGGTGACTCCCTGACATTCCCTCTTCCCAGGCAGAATTTTCAGAATAAGTTCCATTTTGTTAGCTTTCCAGCTACTTCTGCAGCCACAACTAAGATCTTCATCTTTCATTGATTTCTCTTTCGGAATCATTTCTTTCCCTCGTGAATCATGACAGTAAAAGGGATGACACTAGGGAAATTATTGTCTAAGAACAGAATTTTCTCCCTAAAGGTGACAAGGACAGGACAACAGTGGATGAAGCCAAAAACGATATGCTGATGATGCAGCAAGGAACTAGAAACATGAGAAGGCTATAAGTAGGTGTAGGAAAAGACCTAAGGCCGTGTTTGATTACCAAGTGGGAAAATTGCATTTTCCTTGGGAAACCACAACTGTCCATTGTTAGATAGCCATTATAAATCTGAATAATTTTTCCTATCAAGCCATTTAAATCTCGATAATTTTCCCTACTAAGCCTGGAATCATTTCCCACCCTGATAGGTAAGAATTCATTTCCACCTGAAAATACACTTATTTTCTCACATGATTGAAATACGTGTTCTCAGTTGCAATCAATCAACCATTTCAGGCATATCCTAGATGTATTTTCTCGGGAAAATTTTTCATGCAATCAAACAGGGCCTAAGGAATTTCAACCATGGGTTTATTGAGATTATTGTAAAGAATACAGTGTTGACCTCAAAATTATACATAAACAATACCTAAATGTGATGGTAAAGAAGAAAAAAAACACACACCCTGGAAATAATAGTAGAATGTCTTTCATGTTGCCACCAACAATTTCCCCAAATTGGTTGATCTGATACTTAGGGCGTTGTTTGATTGCACAGAAAATTTTCCTAGAAAAATACACATCTAATAGGGCTGTTTGATCGCACCCGAGAAAATATGCAATTTTTAATTATGTGAGAAAACAGGGGTAGATTTTTGCATAGAATATGAATTCTGTAGACCACGTTTTTTTGTAAATTTTTGAAATGCTCGTTTGGTTCATTCTAGGAAAAAAAAACTTACGAATAAGAAGAGACTTTTGAAAAATAAAATAGGAAAATCAACATACCGAATTAAAGGTCAGTCCAATAATTTTCTGAAGCTGCACCGCGACTTTATTTTACCTCGAAACCCCATACCATGAGTAATCATACCCAGACCGGTCATCGAACCGGTCAAGGGACATGTTCATTAGGTCATTGGTTCAACCGCCGGGTTGACTGGGTAAACCTGCCACATGGCAACTCTTTGGGCTCACTACCCATGAATGTTTTGCCCGCTCCTTGGTGGACCACCCTGGGTCAGCCGAGCACCGGTTTGACCGGCCGGGTCAAGCGGGTCACAAGAATGTGAACGGTTTTTCAAAGATTAGAACCCAACCATGTTTTACGATGGGGTCACTGATTCGACATTAGGAAAATTGGCAATCAAACATGCTCTTAGTTAAATGAGCTCATGCGCACTCCGGCCAAAACATGACGGAACGGAACTTATAAAGTCGAAGACCCTGGGCCTTCACGGGATACTAATTCTGTCTTGCGTACGTGTTCGAACACTTGAATGCTAGCCTCTCTGATAGGAATAGAGTAGAAGTATAGGTTCCTAAAGTTGATTTGTCATGTTAATCATGTTCAATTAATCCAGCAAAAAACGACAAATTGCGCCTCCATGATAACAACTTTTGCTTAAAACAAAATTTAAGATATAAAACAAATCAGAATCTGATCCCTAAGTGAAATAAAATAATTTACTTACATAGTAGTCCCATTTTGATTTCTCTTTTGAAAAGAAAAAAAATGCTTTACTGTCTGCATCTTCAGCTTCTATGATCTGATTCTCATGACTTCCATTTTGGCGTCGTTTTCCATGTGGACGAAGTGATCGCGTGCTTTAGTCACGGACATGCGCTGGTAGGCCCCTACCACCAGCAATTTCGTGCACGGTCCTATAGCAATCTCCAGCACGACTCATCGTTCATACATAATTGCACAATAATGCTGGTAAAACGTTAAGGAGTCAATGATCTTCACTGTGAGCAAGAATCATTTCCTTTAACTCGGTGATTTTTTGTTTGTTCTGTAGACCAAAACCTGTTACAATGTAGAAAACCATGGAGCTGTAAAACTGTAGGAGGAGGTGATCCTTAATGCTCAAACTAATGAAGGATTTATGAGGGGAGACTAATCATGGTTAGATCATAGTTCGAACTCTCAGCCGATCCCCGGCATTCACCGATCTGATCCAAAAATGGATTCTCGCGGGAGATCACTGTTTCCTAAAGAAGTGTTATGTTGTGAGATGTGCCAAGATGGTGTCGAATGGGACCGATCCGGATCGGGATTGGGCCGATTGGCGCCCTCCAATCCCAATTTTTTGAACCATGAGGTAGATCCAGATCTAAATCTGACTTTAATAACATGATCTAGATCCTACTCGGATCCATGACGCATGATACGAATCCAAAATATGATATCCATATTAGGAATATCCAGATCCAATCCACTTGCAGAATATGGGTTGGATACGGGTTTGATCCATTAGAAATGAGAAGAGTAAGGATCCAAGCCTCAAGCATCCGACCTGTTTCATTCGGCTTGCCTTGCGATCAATGGATTTAAAACCCGCTAAATATGGGTTCAAATCGTGTTGGATTTCGGGTATGACCCACCCCATTTCATGCCCTAGTTGCAACAGGGTGCATTGAGCTAGGCTCCGTAGAGGAAAACTCTGATGTCCACCCCAAGACTTCAAAGTTCAAACATTGATGTCCACCCCCAAAAAATGCCAAGTATAACACTCACTGACCCCATGAATGTTGACACCCCTTTAGTGAACCTACAACCAAAAATTAGCCTGATTGGTGATTTCTATCCAATGGATTTGAGTACACAAAAACATACTTAAATCGACGGCCAGAAATCAACTGCAAAAAAATGCCCAAATCCAATGGCCATAAATCACCAATCAGACTAATTTTTGTTCTATAGATTCATCGTTTGATGTCAAGTGGTGAACATCAAAGCTTGCTCGGCTCCACGCACAACCCCCGCCTTCCACTTTTTACATATAGTACGGAATCAATCAAATCCACATATCAATCAAGATCCACCCATGCAGATATCTCATAGTACTTGAAGAAGTACCATATCGAAATCAAAGGTGAAGATGGTCGACAAGAACGAATGGCAACTGGCGAACAGAAGAGGGACCACATGACTACGATAAGAGACGTGAAGGCTTTACTTCCACCTTTCGGAATTTTAAAAGGTCATCCTTTCTATAAAGTATTTGGCATTCAAAACTGGTGTGATTTTGAAAGCAAAATGATGATTCTTTATCCTCTTTCAACACAAATCCCGAGGAGGGAAACTTGATTGGCGGTACACTTTTAGTTGATCCTCATCTTTGCGAGTAAAACTTCTATCACAACAAATTGTAAATCACACAATCACAAGCCAATGAGTTCTCGGCACGGCACGTACACAAGTGCTTTGCAACGTACCATGTGCTTTTGCTGTGAGGTGTACGTGCCCGAGAACTCATTGGCTGTGATTGTGTGATTTGCAACTTTGTTGTGACAGAAGTTTTACTCTCATCTTTACTTCACCGGTTCACCCATGTTCTTAAAAAGAAATCTTAAAAAATAGTCACATGGGTACGTGGCAAAAAAAGTACGTGCCAAGAACTTATGGGTAGTCAGGAGCTTCGATGATAGCCTGCCAAATGTCTATTAGTGTTTTTGCCACTTACCCATGTGCTTAAATGAAAATGTTAGCAAATAATCACATGGTTACGTGACAAAAAGCACTGGTGGTACTTGCCAAGAACTCATTGGTAGTCACGAGCTTCGATGACAGCCTGCTGTCATCAAAGGTCTACTCCTTAAATGCGGTAGATGTTATATGGTTCTAGAAGTAAATCTTGCCTGACCACCGGTGGTACCTGGCCATCAACTAAGTTCTAGACGCAGAGAAGATCGTCTCGTATGTGTATTTTGTACGGCCTGACAACCACAGCCTGACCAAACATGTACCTAGGTGAGGATTTTTTTTCAGAAAATTTCTAAAACGAAAACAAACTTTAATCTGGTTACAAAAACAAAAATAAATTTCTGACATTCCCAAAAAAAATAACTAAATGCCCTTTGAATGGGTGTTTCTCCCTAACAGACATAAAAGGTGAAAAGAGTCAAAAGACTAATTGTTTCTCTAGACAAAAACTGAAAAGGCTGACAAACGCCCTTTTAAAGGGGGTTCGTACCTGACAGACGCCCTTTAAAAGGATGTTTGCCCATAGAGGAGTAAAACTTTTGTCCCGATACGAGCCCCATGGCACACTCTTATTGGACGATGACCGTATGGATGTTTGACAAATCACTAGGTGGACCTACACACCAAAAAAGAAACATGATTAATGGTTTATAAGCGTTGGATTGAAGTTAGTTTCATGGGATGATTTTAATCATAAGAATTTGAGCATTATTTGAGTGCAAAGATCCAAAGGTTGTAAATTACTAATCAGGCTGATTTTTGGACTGCATGTCCATCAAGGGACTGATCAAACATCCATACGGTCAACGTCCACTAAGAGTGTGCCACGTGGCTCATATTGGGACAAAAGTTTTACTCCTCTATGGGAAACGCACTTTTAAAGGGCGTCTGTCAGGTACATACACCTTTTAAAAGGGCGTTTGTCAACCTTTTCAACTTTTTTAGTCAATCTTTTCACCTTTTATTTCTGTAGGGAGAAACGCCCTTTCAAATGGCGTTTAGTTACTTTTTTGGGGATTCTCACAATTTTATTTTTGTTTTTGTAAATATATTAAAGTTTTTTTTCTTTTTAGAAATTTTCCCTTTTTTTTTTAGATTTTTTTTAAAATTTTTAAATGCAAAAGCAAAAAAAAACCTACTAAGAACTCTGTTGTGTTTCACCTGTACAGAATCCACGTACCGAGAATTGTGCATTGACCATCAGTGGTCAGGTAAGATTTAGTCCCAGACGCGTGGATTTTTTATTGCCTGACCACCACGGAGTTTTGGGCACATACCCAAGTGTTTTTTCCATGTACACAGGTGCTTTTTGTTTTTGTATTAAAAAATTATGGGAAATTTTGACATACCCCTCAAGTTATCTTTGAAATTAGACATATCCCCACAATTTGAAAAAGCTTACACCCCCTGTGACCTGATCCACTGTTACCGACTAAAGTTTGACTAACAACTTTTTTTAAAAAGGACAAGAATATCCCTTTTTTCAACCTTGGAACACAACATTAGGGTTTGGGCCAAAACCCAAATGTCGTATTTGGGATGATTTTGTATCCTTCGTGTAATAACTTAAATCAAAGACATATATAATAATAAATAAAATAACGGCCGTTATAACGGATTCGGACCTACCCAGTTATGTTACGTACCGTTAAAACGCCTAGAAAATAACGGCTGTTATAACAAAAATAACGGCCTTTTTTTTTCATTATTTTCCGTTATATTCCATTTTTTCCATTATTTTCTATTTTAAAATTTAAATTTGAATTTCAGCGCCCTCTTTTCCATATTTTTCTTTATTTTCTGTTATTTTTCTGTTTTTGCCCCTGAGCGTTTTTTTCGTTACAACGGAAAAAACGGTAACGCCCTCAGACCGTTATACCGTTATAACGGACCCTTTTAAACCTTGCTACCATCTACAAAAACAACATTCCCATTGCTACATGCTCCTTCCATCAAAATGAAGAGCAAAAAGGTGGAAATAGAACACAGCCCCGAAGAAGAGAAGAAACTAATCAAAATCTAGAATCCAGAAAAATTGTATACATGAAGTCAAATTGTCCCAAAAATTTCATCAAACAGATTTTATACAGCCAAAAACACTTCTAACATGGGCAATACAAATGCACGAATCCCAGCCTATGCGTTGGGCTTTACCTAGAATCAAAGTAATTTCCACGGTGCAACCAAACACAAGAAATTTTAATTCTTTGAATTCAAATTCTTAGAAATCACAATTCCTAGAATTCTATTTTCAATTCCAAATCCGTGTCTGGTTGCCAAACAGACCCCGAATCTAAAAATAAACAAACAAAAAGTAAAAAATTAACTGTCCATAAAAAGAAAATAATAATATACTGTTAGTCCTTTTGGCCCAAATGGTAATGTTGTGTTTCAAGGTAGGAGAAAGGGACATTCTTGTCCTTTTCAAAAAAAACTGTTAGTCAATAACGGTAGACTGGGTCATAGGGGGTTATGTCAAAAATTTCCAAAAAAAAAATCTTAAAAAACACTCACCTGAATAGGTGCCGAGAACTCCGTGGATGGTCAGTTGGTCAGTCAAGATTTAATTACAAGAGGTTAGAATCGTTAGATATCAATGTTTCAGTCGTCAACATGAGGCGTCACACTCTCGTATCTTCTTTAATTTGTAGGCCTAGGAGGAGATGACAAATCTTGCTACTTGTTTATCTGTGTGTGGTCTCTCAATCCATCAAATCCTTGAACTAGTCCAAAGGCCTCGGTCGTAATTTCGTGATAAGAAAGGTATCCATCCACATGCATGGGGTCAGGCAGGACCCACCATTCTATAAATCCTGCCTAAGAGTCAAGAGTCAAGAGTCATTTGGGTGTTCAACAAGGAAAGCTGCAAATTATATATCCAAGATAAGAAAGTCTGTAGATCCAATGGTTGTGGTTACCTATTAAGTTGGTTTTTGTTTTTGGTTTTTTTTTTCCCAAGAGAGATATCCTTGGTCATACGACTCATACAATTTATAAATCAAATTTGGGCCCCACCCCTTTATACGTGTGACCTTAACTATGGTTTTGTAAGATGGGGAGCATGGTATCATCAAAGAGTATATAGTGGTGGTCCAGGGTTTTTTATTGAGTCATTGTAACTTGTAAGAAAGCATTTCAGATGAAAGTGAGCACTCACCCTCGTAGGTTTTGTACTTTAAATGTAGAAAAAAGGTATCTTGTAACAAAAATAAAGCTAACCATGAGACAAGTTTAAAATAAGCCAAAAGATGTAACAAGGCACGCCTGAAACTTTTTCAAATGCGGAAGCACGATTTTTTGTTATTCACCCTGTTATCTGGGCCCATTGACCGCATGGATGTTTATCCCACCTCTTGGTGAATATACTCAAAAAATCAGCCTGATTGGTAATCTCTATCCATTAGATTTTAGTACTTTTTAAGGTAAGCCGTTGAATTCTACCATTATTTTAGCACTAAAACCAACGGCTAAAAATCATCAAACAAGCTTATGTTTGGTATTAATGTCTACTAAGGGGTGGGATAAACATCCATGCGGTCAGTGGGCCCAGATGGCAGCAGTGATTAACAAAAACGCGCTTCCTCCTTTGAACAGATCTCAGGTATACCTTGTTACATCACGACCCCTTAAAATAATGAGGAAAAAAAAGTGGGAACCACGATTTAAAGGGGTGGACTGTGGAGGAGCATCCGCCCTCGCAATCCAAACCAATCACACCTCCCACGAGTCCCACCTTCCTTATTATCTGTCCAAGGTCTCCTACATTAATTATCAGTGTCTGTCATTCCTGTGAGGTGGGTTATGGCCCACCATTTAATGGGTCCCATTTAAGATATTTCATAGACCAGAAATCTGCCCTACCCAGTATTTCCATATATATCATTTTTTTATGGCCAAGAAAAAAATAAGCAAATTGGACATAAAAATGTATGTGGGGATTTTATTTTTATTTTTTCAGAGAAGGGGGTAGGGAGGAGGGGAATTGGGAACCAAACAGGACCTAATTTGCTCTCACTTGAGTCTATGCAATTAGGTAATTAACGATGCGTTGGATAGTAAACCTACTCTCCATCTAAGTTAAAGGGTGTGTGTGTGTGTTATTGAGGGGAGTAGAAACTTTACTGACCAACCACAATATGAGCCACATGGCACTCTATTAGAGGATGCAGACCGTATGGATTGGCCAATCCTTAGGTGGACTTACAAACCAAAATTCAGTCTGATTATAGTGATTTCAAACCTTTGGATCTTTATACTCCAAATAATGGTCAGTAATGCTCAAATTCCACTGTTAAAATTCAACCCATGAGAATGACTCCAATCCAACGCTTGGAAATCACTAATCAGGCTAATTCTAGTCTGTATGTCCCTCTAGGATAGACTAAACATCAGTCAGAAATCTCTAAAAATATGCCACGTGGCTCATATTGTGTAGGTTAACAACTTTGCTGACAGGCATCGCCACATCAGTCAACAAAATTCTACACTTAAGAGAGAGAGAGAGAGAGAGAGATAGTAAAGCATTCTTTTGGGTGGTTTGGTTATTCTAACTTTAGAATCATTTATTGGCAAGTGCATGCATATTTGTTGAAACTTTAGTCCCACATTACGTAGGAGTCTAAATTTTTTTGAGCTTATATAGATGAAGGTTGAGTACTCTAAAGAGTAGAGCCCTTGGGTCTTTTATTTTTTAGTCCCATGACTACAAACTCTGCATACGAGCGTACGCATCAGACTAATAGACTATGGGTTGTGGGATTTGCTTATCTTTTTATACCAAATCTTCTGAAATTCTGATAATTTTAAATCATTAAATAAAAGAGAATTTTTGACATTATCTTTAAAATTTCACATACCCCCCACAGTTTGAAAAAGCTGACATACCCCCTATGACTCGGTCCACTGTCATTTGAACAATGTTGACCCACCAAATTTTTTTAAATGACAAAAATGCCCTTGTCTTCAACCTTGGAACAAGGGTTTGGGCAAAAACCCAAACTCCAAATCAAACGGCTGTGGTGGACGGCCAGCCAAGAGATTCCAATGGGTTGACTGTCCATCGCCGGCGACCAACCAACCGGAGTCTCATGGCCAGCCGGCCACCACTCCGGCAATAATTTAAAACCCAAGGTTAAAAAAAAAAAATAAACAAATAAACAGCATAAAATTTTAGTTTTAAAATTTTCATTAACATAAATGAAAAATAAAACAAAACAATTTATATTTTAAGGTTTTGAGATGTGAGAAAGATAGGTTCTCTCAATTTTAAAATATTCTTTCATGAGTTTTATCTATTTTTGATAGTTTTTCCAAGGTTTAAAAAACAGCCATTATAACGGATTTGGACCTACCCCGTTACATTATGGACCGTTAAAACGCCTAGAAAATAATGGCCGTTATAACGAAAATAACGGCCGTTATTTTCTGTTATATTCTGGTTTTTTTTCGTTATTTTTCATTTTTGAAATTTTGAAATTCAAAATTTAAATTTCGGCGCCATTTTTTCCGTTATTTTCCCTTTTTTCCGTTTTTGCCCCTGAGTGTTTTTTTTTTCGTTATAACGGAAAAAACGGTAACGCCCCCAGTCCATTATACCGTTATAATGGTCCCCTTTAAACCTTGGTTTTTTCTTCTCGATATTTGTTTAATTCATCAAAAAATCTCAAGTCTACCGACATGGGTTTTAATTTTTATTTTTAATCTCCCTCTTTCATGTTTGATTTGGGGTTTAGATTTTGGCCTAAACCCCAACCCTTGTTCTAAAGTTGAAGACAAGGGCACTTTCATCCTTTAATAAAAATTTAGGCAGTCAACTCGGGTCAACACTGGTCAAATGACAGTGGACCAAGTCATAGGGTGGTATGTCAGCTTTTTAAATTGTGGGGGGTATGTCAAATTTTAAAGATAACATGGGGGTATGTTAAAAATTCCTAAATAAAATGTTATTGCATACTTCCAACAGTTTTATTTTCTTTTCTTTATTCTTTCTTTCCAACCTTCTGAAATTCCGATGATTTTAAATCATTAAATAAAACATTGCCGCATACCAACAGTTTTATTTTCTTATCCTTGCCTTGTTAAAAACTAGTGGGTGGTCGGTGCCATGACAAAGCTTTTGCCAAAATTGGGTGTGAGTGGCTGAGATCGACCGTGTATTTGGGATGATAAGATCTCGGCCTCCTTTGTGAAGTCTATAAGTGGGAGACAATTCAACCGCTGTTTTTTGTTATTTAGATAAGATTGACTAGAGCAACAAGTTTCCACCTTCCCTCTGAAAAATCAGCACACAACCATGATGTTGTGAGTTTGACCCTAGATACCCCGGATTGGATCTTCACCACTACTCACCAAGAAAATAGGAAAATCTTGGTCGTCGGAGGATATATAGTATTTGATTGTGAGCATATTCATTCAACCCTTGGTTAACCTTCAGTAACCAAGAAAATAGATGGCCACGTGAAAAACCACAACAACAGGTAAAAGTGATTACATGGAACATTGTACCACCATAATACATGCTTACCCTCATCTCTAACCAGACATCACGATCCGATCCGACCTATCGCGGCATTTAGTCAAAAAAACTGTACCAATCAGATGCTCAAAGATTCTGGGTATTTGGGACTCCACCTATTTGATAGACCAATCAACGGCTGTGATCACCAGTTGGAAGTGATACAAACATGCTGTCTGCTCATGCATGAGCTGCACATAATTGAAACCCTTTAAAATAAGTAAAGAGGGTTAGACCGGTAGCTGTGAGAAGGAGAGATAACACAACAGGTGTCGACACGAGGAGAAGAAAAAGGAAGTATGGAGCCAGAGAAAAAATCAAAGGTCAACAAAGTTGAGTGGAAAGAAGACGAGGCGAAAACGAAATGAGCCTCCTTGATTCTCCAGACTCCAGATGAAATCATCACTGACTCTCGTCACTCTTTTTCCGGTGCCAAGGTTTACACGAAAAAAAAAGGTCAAATGAATCAAAGGAATTTTCTTTTTTTTTTTGCCACCTTTCCTTACATAGTAGGAATAAACTTTCGATGACACCTGCATTCAGCGATGCTGCTGACTACAGCCAATATGATCCACGTGGCACATTCTTAGGAGGACACTGACCGTATGGATGTTTGGCCAACCACTAAGTCGACCTACAAAACATCCATATGGTCAGTGTCCTATTAAGAATGTGCCACGTGGCTCATATTGGCTGTAGTTAGGGGCATCGCTGACTGCAGTGTCATCGAAGGCTTACTCATAAAGGGTCGGGCTCCGGTTACCGCCCTAAAATGACAGGCAGTATATGACACAATATGAGGCGCGTGGCACGCTCTTAGAGGACTCTGACCGTATGGATGTTTGAACAATCCCTAGGTGGACCTACAAAGCAAAAATCAGAATGTTTAGTGATTTCTAGACGTTGGAGCTTTGTACCTCAAATACTGCTCAACTTCCCACAGTTGAGATTAACCTATGAAAATAAGTCCAATCCAACGCCTATAAATCACTAATCAGGCTGATTTTTGGTTTGTAGGTCCAGTTAGGAATTGTCCAAACATCCATACGGTCATAGTCCTCTAACAGTGTTCCACGTGGCTCATATTTTGTCCTGTAATCGGAGCCTGTCATTTAAGGGCGGTAACTGGAGCCTGAGCCTTTCCATAAAAATAATAAATGAAGGAATATTTAGTAAATAATAAATAAAGGAAAAAGATGTAACAAGGTATGCCTGAAACTGTTCATTTGCGGAAGCGGCATTTTTGGTAGTCACCGCTGCCATCTGGTCCCACTGACCGCTTGGATGTTTATCCCACCCCTTGGTGGATATACATACCAAAAATCACCTTGATTGGTAATCTATAACCATTAGATTTTAACACTTTTTAGCACCATTTAAGGCGTTCTTATAGCCGTTGAATACAACCATTTTTTAGTACTTAAACCAACGGCTAAAAATCATTAAACAAGCTGATTTTTTGTATGAATGTCTATTAAAGGGTGGGCTAAACATCCATGCGGTCAGTGGGTCCAGATGGCAGTGGTGACTACCAAAAATGCCGCTTCCGCAAATGAAACGATCTCAGGTATACCTTGTTACATCACGACCCTAAATAAAAATACCATTTGTACCCGGCAAGTACAAGTTCCACTTTGGGCTGTTTAACCGGGGGAGGTCAGGGGCCAGGAGACAGAGAGAACTATTGTGATTTGTGGTGTCGTTGTTTTTGCCATTTCTCTTCCCTTCGTCTTCGTTTTCGTCTCGAAACCCTCTTAGATATTGAAACTCTGTTTCTACTTTCTGGTTCGTTCTTTCATTTTTCTCCGTGTTTCTGTTCTGTTACTTTCATGGCGGAGTTGCTCTGTTTCTGATAATATCTACTTGGTTTTCTCGTGTTAGAGTGAGATAAGATAGAGAAAGAGATGGGGGAGAAAGTTGAAGTTTTGGATGCTGTGTTGAAGGAGGCTGTGGACTTGGTATTGGCTCTGAACTGGATATCTCTTTGTTTTTTCTGTTTTCTGAGTTTAGCTGCTGCTTCTTTTTTCTTTTTCTTTTTATTTTTTTATGTTTTTGTATTTGTGTTTGTGAGTGCAGGAGAACATACCAATCGAAGAAGTTTTTGAGAATCTAAGATGTAGCAAAGAGGGTCTCACGACTGAGGCTTCTCAGGAGAGATTAACCATTTTTGGACACAACAAGCTCGAAGAAAAGAAGGTTTTTTTTCTTCTCAGTTTTTGGTTTTTATAATTGCAACTGTAGCTCGAGATGCTTTTGGGTTCATCTTCCTGATTTTTGGGTGTTTCAGGAAAGTAAGTTCTTGAAGTTCTTAGGGTTTATGTGGAATCCACTGTCGTGGGTTATGGAAGCTGCTGCAATTATGGCCATCGCTCTCGCAAATGGAGGAGTAAGCACTGGGTTTTCCTTTTTTTCTTGACGATGGATTTGGCTGTCTGGGAAATTTATTGTTCTTCTGCTTTGTTTTGTAGGGAAAACCACCTGACTGGCAGGACTTCGTTGGCATCATGACGTTGCTTGTCATCAACTCGACCATCAGTTTCATTGAGGAGAACAACGCCGGTAATGCAGCTGCTGCTCTCATGGCTCGTCTCGCTCCCAAAGCAAAGGTAGTTGATAGAATAGAACCCACTTGTGCCTTTTCTTTGCTAGTTGTTCTGCTCTGATCTTTCGTTATTTAATTGTTGACACGGGTTGTTTGGGGTTTATGTTATTCTGATTTTCATGTTTAACGGTGGACGATTGAGCTATCAGTTTCGTTTTATGGCTGGTTTTGATGTATGCCTGGAATTCTAAGTTGGTTTCATATTAATATAAACTTAGATCCTCCGCGATGGAAGGTGGAGCGAGGAAGATGCATCTATTCTTGTCCCCGGTGACATAATAAGTATCAAGCTTGGGGATATAGTCCCTGCCGATTCCCGTCTCCTTGATGGAGATCCGTTGAAAATCGACCAGGTGTGTCTAGTGACCATTGGAGTTTTGTGCACTGCTGCAATAGAGTTGAATCCATAGAATTAAGCTCTCTTGTGGAATTTTCCCTATTTTGGCTTTGCAGTCTGCTCTTACAGGAGAGTCCTTACCCGTATCAAAAGGCCCAGGGGATGGTGTTTACTCTGGCTCTACATGCAAACAAGGAGAGATTGAAGCGGTGGTAATAGCCACTGGAGTTCATACGTTCTTTGGCAAGGCCGCTCATCTTGTAGACAGCACAAACCAAGTTGGCCACTTCCAAAAAGTAAGAGACTCACAAATGCAGCTCTCTTGTGTCTTACTCGCCAGAATCAGTTTCTTTCCCATTTTTGGTTTTTATTTCATTCAGTTATTGTCTCACTGCTTCTTAGGTCTTGACTGCAATTGGGAATTTCTGTATATGTTCAATTGCTGTGGGGATGATAATAGAGATTATTGTCATGTACCCAATTCAAGACCGGCCCTATCGTCCAGGAATTGACAATCTCCTGGTGCTTCTCATTGGAGGGATTCCCATCGCCATGCCCACAGTTCTATCTGTAACAATGGCAATTGGTTCTCATCGCTTATCTCAGCAGGTTGGCTAGGGTGAACTTTCTGCAGATGTTATTATTTTAATTTATTTTGGCTTGAGTGCCAGAATATGAGGCAATTGGACATTCATTAATGCAGGGAGCTATCACGAAGAGAATGACAGCAATAGAGGAAATGGCTGGCATGGATGTACTTTGCAGTGACAAGACTGGAACTCTAACATTGAACAAGCTCAGTGTTGACAAGAATCTTATTGAGGTCAGTGAGGGATGCTGCATGTGGTGGGTGCCTTTCCAAAAGGGGGGGGGGGGGGGGGGGGGGGGGGGGGGTGGGGTTGAATGTAGATTCTTATCTTACCCCATACCTGAATTTATTTACTCTAGGTTTTCTCAAAAGGAGTACACCCAGATACTGTTGTTCTGATGGCGGCCAGAGCCTCCCGTGTTGAAAACCAAGATGCAATAGATGCTGCTATAGTTGGGATGCTGGCTGATCCAAAGGAGGTAAGTTTATGGACCTTAGATACTTTCTTATAAATATTGATCGTTAATTGATTCCTCCTTTTTTTTGTTTCTTAATCTTTCCCACCAAAGGCACGGGCTGGCATTCAAGAGCTTCACTTCCTTCCGTTTAACCCGACTGACAAGCGAACTGCTCTGACTTATATTGATAGTGAAGGTAAAATGCATCGGGTCAGCAAAGGTGCACCTGAGCAGGTACTGTTACTGTTACGAAAACGAGGATCAACTACACACGATGAAAAACAACCAAACAGGAAAAAAAAAATCACACGCACAAGGAACACCAGATTTTATGTGGTTCACCACTAACGGTACCTCCATGGGTGACGGCGATTGAGAGCTTTTTCACTATATGCGAATTGAAAGGTTACAAAATGAGCCTAAAACAATGGCTTATATATGGGTCCAAAACCCTAGTCACAAATTTACAAGGAAAACACAATATAGGAAACTGATATTTTCCAAAAAGAACTAACCAAAAAATTTCATCTTGGGGGTTGCTTCCTTGAGATCCCCGGCAGGACGCGCTGCCCCTTGCACCCATGGCAAGCTTAGCGCGGAGCTCGACCCACATCTTGATTTGGCGGGCTGAGACCGCCGTCTTAACTTTGCGCAAGCCCATATAGAATTCGGACAAATCTAGTATGCAACTGTTTGCAGACTTAAAAGTATGCAAACATTGTCAATACGGTTGGATGTTCCTTGAAAAATGTGTTATTTCAATGTTTTTTTAAAAAAATATTTTATAAATTAAAAACACGTTTTTCAAGGAGCATTTAATGGTGGATACAATGTTTGCATACTTTTAAGTCTGCAAACAGTTGCATACTAGATGTGTCCATAGAATTCGAGATACCAATTCCACATACAGCAATTATTACCTCTGTTTATTTGAATCCTTCCTTCATTGTTGGCTGTTCATCCTTATTCCTGACTGAGATATTGTTCTTAGATTCTGAATCTTGTGCACAATAAGTCCGACATAGAGCGTAGAGTTCATGCTGTGATTGATAAGTTTGCAGAGAGGGGCCTACGGTCACTTGCAGTAGCGTACCAGGTAATATATTTTGATTCTCTCTTTCTCGATACTGTTTCCTGCTGCTTCTTTCATCATGTATCACTAACTTTGTTTGCTATACTTTCTCGTGTATGTGTTTTGTTATTGTACAGGAAGTTCCGGAGGGAAGGAAGGAGAGCCCAGGAGGGCCGTGGCAATTCATTGGTCTCATGCCTCTTTTTGACCCGCCTCGGCATGACAGCGCAGAGACAATAAGAAGGGCTCTGAACCTCGGGGTAAATGTTAAGATGATCACAGGTGGGATTGTGTGTTATGACATTATCTTTATTATTTTGCAATTGGAAACTATAATTTGGCTGGTGGTTCACTAATCAAATTGGTTCACTTAAGTCTCTGTTAGAAGAAATCTAGAAGGACATGGAAATTGATGAATAGAAAATAAAGTGGTATCGAATGTGACTGAATTCTTTGTGTAAATTTAGATTCATGGCATCTCTTTAAATGTAGCTGGCTATAGATGAAATGGTATTCTTCTGTCATTTTTCATGTGCAGGTTCTTTACTCAATAGGCTGTTACTCAGGATGATTGAATCTAAGGACTTTTAGGGTCATGTTTTTACTTTATAGACTTGAGATAACTAATAGAAAATGCATTATATAAATTTTTACAAGAACGATACCAATCAAAGTAAGTAAATAAAAATACAAGAACAATGCTTTATATTGCCAGTTGTTTGCATCTTGAACTCCTAGGTGTTCAGTACACTATTGATGCATGTTCGTGGATAAAAATACATAAACAAACTAGATGATGCAGAAGAAATTTGCGAACACCTATTTGTGCATGATATTGATGAAGAAGATATGAGGGGCAACATAATCTAATACTACTATAGATTCTACTCCGAGCCTAATTGCATTAGGCCTACGGGGTGGATGGTCTTCATTTTGATTGTATCAGTTAGGAGCATGAGTGGTTGGAAAGACCAATCGATGAGGAAGAAAATTTGGGTGCTATAAAGGGTCTCAGTGGAGATCAATCTCCAGGTCCATATGGTTTTACATTTGCTTTTTTCAAAAAGTGTTGGGATATTGTAGGGGAGGATTTCACGCGTGTCATTAAGGAGTTTGAGGAAGAAACATATCTCAATCGATGTTCCAATAATACTTTCATTACTCTCATTCCTAAGAAGGAAGGGGTTGAGTCTTTGAGCTATTTTTCGCCCTATCAGTCTAGTCGGTAATACCTACAAGATCATATCCAAGGTGTTAGCCTCTAGGATGAAGGAGGTGTTGGGTTCAATCACCTTCCTGTTTCAAGGTGCTTTTGTAAAGGGAAGACAAATTTTGGATGGTGTTTTGATTGCTAACGAATCTATTAACTCTAGAGTTAGAGAGGGAAATGAAAGTATTCTATGCAAAGTCGACATGGGGAAAGCTTATGACAATGTAAGATGGAATTTCTGGATCACATGCTTTGTAGGATGGGTTTGGGATGAGATGGAGGGAGTGGATTAAGATGTGCATTTCTTCAGCTACTTTTTGTATCCTAGTAAATGCTTCTCTTGCTAGGTACTTTACAAGTTCGAGGGGTTTGAGACAAGGAGATCCCCTATCTCCTTTTCTGTTCGTGCTGGTGGTGGTAGAAGCTCTTGGTAGAATGACTTGTAAGGCTATAGGAAGAGTTGTTGAGTTTCAGGTGGGTAGGCAACAATGGTCCTATGATTTCCCATCTTCAGTTTGCAGATAACACGATATTTTTCTGAGGCATTCCACAGTCAGATCAATACCTTAAATATTTTCATAGATGTTTCGAGGTTGTATCGGGCCTTTGGGTTAACCTCTCAAAGAGCGAGGTTTATGGTGTGGGTGAAGTCCCTAACTTGAGGGGTTTGGTGACAAGCTCGGGATGTAGGGTTGGTCGATTGCCTATTACCTATCTCGAGCTCCCTTTGGGTGCTAGGTATAAGGACAAATCTATATGGGACCTTGTGTTGGAGAGATTGGGGAAGAGACTAGCCAAGTGGAAAAAAAAAGGTATTCATTGAAGGGTGGCAAGATTTCTCTTATCAATAGCACCCTTTCTAGCCTTCCTATTTTTCTATCTCTGTTTTCTATTTCGGCTAGTGTTGCACATAGTTTTTCCAGCTTTGAGTCCAGCCAAATGAGCTGATAGGTCAGGTTTGGGCTGAAAAGCGTTTGAACCTACCCCAGAATGAGTTGGTGGACTGGGCTAAGCTGAGAGATTTATGCATGGGCTAGGTATTGGTAGTTTCAGCCCATACTGGACCCATATAGAGTAGTCCCAAGTCCCAAGTCCCAAGTCCCAAGTCCCAACCAGATACACCTCTAGAAATATATCCATAGATTTTTTATTTTACAGTTCTTTGTTTGGATGGATTTTACAGTTTTTGAAATTGAGAGATAAAGAAGCTCAAGTGCAGTCTGGTGATTTTGAAATTATCATAAATCATAGGCTGCATTTTCTCGTATGGAGCTTTAATATGTTTTTCAGTGCTGATGTAGTGGTATTTGTGTGGAGTTCTATGTGAAGTTTAAGATGTAGACTGGTGATTTTGATTTCCGAGCTGGCTTCATCTGCTGTTCCCTATGCTTTGGAGCTTATAGCCTATGTCATTGAACTGAACCTTTTGTGGCAGGACTTGGTCAATCCAAGTTCATGATGCACATGACTGAGGAATATGTTTTACATGCTTCTGCGTTATCTTATAATGCCCTTTATTTTCTGAGTTTTATATCTGAAACTGTTTCCTCTTTTCATGTCATCCTTTCTCATATTTCAGTTTCAATGATGAAAGCCTGCCGTCAGATTTCACCTTCCATATACTTGTGGATTTTCAGTAGTCCATTCTGTGTACCAATTGCTTGACGCTTTCAACTTTTATCAGGTGATCAACTGGCAATAGGAAAGGAAACAGGACGCCGTCTGGGGATGGGAACCAACATGTACCCATCATCTGTTTTGCTAGGCCAGAAAAAGGATGAATCAATCGCAGCTTTGCCAATTGATGAACTGATAGAGAAAGCTGATGGTTTCGCTGGTGTTTTCCCTGGTACTGTTTTGATGTATACCTTTGCGTGCTTTTGATGTCCCCAGGAGAAGACTATTAATTGTTTGACTGGCCATTTTTGTTGGTTCAGAGCACAAATATGAGATTGTAAAACGCTTGCAAGCTAGGAAACATATATGTGGAATGACTGGTGATGGAGTTAATGATGCTCCTGCTCTTAAGAAGGCTGACATCGGGATAGCTGTTGCTGATGCAACTGATGCAGCTCGTAGTGCTTCTGATATTGTCCTGACAGAACCTGGCCTTAGTGTTATCATTAGTGCTGTATTGACCAGCCGAGCAATCTTTCAGAGGATGAAAAATTATACAGTAAGCTGTGCCTTCGATCATGGGCCAACACAATTCAGCCCATCAAAATTTAACCCATTTTAGTTTTTGCCTGAAGTTTGATTACAATTATTAATTTTTTTAATAAAAGATTTTCTCTTGTTTAGCGTATGAACTGTTCTTGATAACGCGTACATGTTTTTTTACAGATTTACGCAGTTTCTATTACAATCCGTATAGTGGTAAGTTATCTGGCAGCATTTAGGTTCATCATAGATGTTATATGGTATAACTACTATTCTTGCACCTCTGGTATAAGAATTTATGGCCTGACCAAACATTAAAGATGGGGTTTTTCTCAATATGTTTTGCGGTTTTTACCAACTTCCATTTAATTTTTATTGTGGCAGCTTGGTTTCATGCTGCTTGCTCTTATATGGGAATTCGACTTTCCACCCTTCATGGTGCTCATCATTGCCATCCTCAATGACGGTCTGTGTTTTTCCACATACAATGCATGTGTTCTCTATCTTTTTTCTAGTTTAGCGGACATCCTTGTGGTTCTTTATTGTTTCTGTTACCTGTTTGACTGATTGGGTAACAGGTGCTTCTTGTTGCACTAGTTAATTATCTTACTTCTTTTTACTGTTTAACTTAAATATTATAGGCTTTTTTCTTTTTGACATTTAGTTCAAGTGACTAGTTATGATATTTCAGGTACCATAATGACAATATCAAAGGACAGGGTGAAGCCATCCCCTCTGCCAGACAGCTGGAAGCTTTCCGAGATCTTTGCAACTGGCATTATTCTTGGCAGTTACTTGGCAATGATGACAGTGATTTTCTTTTGGGCAGCGTACAAGACAGATTTCTTCCCGGTACCAAAACTTCTTTTTCATTTAAAGATCACCAATTTTCTTGCCAATACACTTGATTGTCTAAAACCAGATGAATTCTATATTTTTTCTAGGCACTGTGATGGGTGTCTGTTCTGTTTCCATTCAAATTTTCATGTTTTGTTTTAACACGTCATTGAAAAGCTTAATGCAATTTAATTTGCTTTGTCTAAAAGGTGACACAATACCAGAAGCCTAGACTTTGTTGTTTATATTATCATGATTTCCTAGATGCATTTGTTCAGCATATGCCATAAATTCAACTGTATGGAATGATTGATCTTGAAACCAAAATCATTAATATTATATGTCATATCTTCTGTTTGAATGGTATTATTGGTTTACTGCTAGTAAATTTAGGACTTTTAACTCCTACTTAGCTTCTTGGATTAATACTTGGTCCTTTTTGGTAATTTGCCAGCGGATATTCAAGGTTTCAAGCCTACAAGAAACAGCTCACGATGATTTCCAAAGGCTTGCGTCAGCCGTATACCTGCAAGTGAGCACCATCAGTCAGGCCCTCATATTTGTGACACGATCACGTAGTTGGTCTTTTATCGAGCGCCCTGGCTTGTTACTTGTTGGTGCTTTCTTGATTGCTCAGCTGGTGAGCAATCTTTCTAATCCTTTCTGCACAACCTCCTTTTGATTTACCTTCTTCAAGGGAACACTCTTTGCCTTCATTTTTTATTATGTGCAGATTGCCACGGTGATCGCAGTCTATGCAAACTGGGGCTTTGCCGCTATCAAAGGGATAGGATGGGGTTGGGCTGGTGTTATTTGGCTTTACAACATTATCTTCTACTTCCCACTTGATATCATAAAGTTCATAACCCGCTACGCTCTGAGTGGAAGGGCTTGGGATCTTGTTATTGAACAAAGGGTATGAATGCCCCTGGTTCTCCCCATTATTTTCCTGTTGAGAGTAATATAACCATCTGGCGGGCTTCCTTCATAGTGACTGTCTTTTGGTGGATTCCTTTGTTTTGCAGATTGCTTTCACGAGGCAGAAGGACTTCGGGAAGGAAGCCCGTGAGCTTAAGTGGGCACATGCTCAGAGGACTCTTCATGGGCTGCACCCACCTGATACCAAAATGTTCAGTGACCGCGCCAGTTTCACAGATCTTAGTCAGATGGCCGAAGAGGCCAAAAGGCGAGCTGAAATTGCAAGGTAGGCATCTATCTTAACAACCAGTTTCTTCACAAGGAATAACTACAAGTGGTTCATCTTTTTCTATTCCTCTACAGTCACGTCTTTCTATCCTATATATGTCCTATGTTACTAGTCCATAGATTTTTATTCAAAGATGACCAAAATTTATTATTTGCAGAATCATAACAATGGAACTTTCTTTTTCTTTCTGGATTTAAGAATCCAAAGTACAAGTCTTCAATGGATTTTATTTTTATGTGGTAGAACAGTAAGGCCACCACATCGGATGGCTGATCGGCTAATGCTAATCAAATAATACAAGTATTCCATGGATTTTGTGGTAGAATAATTAGCCTACGACATTGGAATGTCTTCCAGCTAATGCTAGTCAAATGGCACACTATATTATGAATAGAAAACCTTTGTATGGTCCCAAGAACTAAAGAGTCATCTAAGTTTGAGCCTCATAAAGCACATATTCTGTTTATACAGGGTATAGCTGTAAAGGCAGTACATATACTTATGTAGGGGGGGCAGAACTCACTGTTACATGGATCCCATGTAGGGAAGTAGCAAATATTGATAACTGAGAATATGATGAATTGGGGTGGTTTAACTGACCAAATTCACTCCCTCATTTCATGATGTCTTTATTTTCCTGGTTCGTTGCAGGTTGAGAGAACTCCAGACATTGAAAGGTCACGTGGAATCCGTGGTGAGACTGAAGGGCCTCGACATAGACACAATCCAGCAAGCTTATACCGTCTAAGCGAGTTCATCTCTATGCTACAGATACACTTATGCTAGTACTGAGAGTAAAGGCTTGTAACCCATCAACCCCTTGTATCATTGCAGCCAACCCACATCCATATATTATCCTTACCCTCCAGACAACCGTTATTATAAGCGTGCTAATTCACTATTGTGGGTGCTATGGGCGGCTCTTAGTTGTTTTTTGTTTTTTCTTTCTTCATTTTATCTTGCTTCCCCACACCGGGAAAAAGATAAATGTCGGATGGGGGATGAATATGCCTTGTCAATGCTTGTTTATATCATTAAGCTATTTAGCATTTTAGTCTACTTTTCAATCTTTATTGATTCTTGTTTCTACTATGAGGGGTGAGCCAACTGAGTTGGGAGCACTATTTGCAGCAGTGATAGCTAACCTGTGATATCTATGGAATTTGTCAATTGCTTGAGCTCTAGTTCCTGAAAATTCTTCTGCTGACACCAAAAACAATCTATCGTTAGTAGTATGATCTTAAGAAGAGGATGGTGAAAACAAGAGGTGGTAATGGATTGGGTTTGGCACAGTTTGTAGTTAAAACTGAACTAAGCCAAGTCAAATGAAGACTGGCCATGCCTGACCTGGTAAATAATCGGGGTCTGACCTAAAACCCAGGAGAACTAGTTTCATTAGGCATGGTTTAAAAAATAAACAGTAATGCCTCAACCCAATTACATTATATACATTATAACGATTTAAAATACAGAAAATTGTGAAAAAAAATACGAAATTAAATCTATTTGTAGAAAACAATACTTGTTTTCAAAAATTGCTAAAACGAATACACGTAGCCGTTTCCGTCAATAAGTTGACGCCATTTCCTCTGGAGCCAAAACAATTTTTTTCAATAAAACCCGATTTTACCCTCACTGTTTTGACTCCGTTTGAAAGGGAGTCAAAACTAATTTGGCTCCATTGCAAACGCTGCCAAAACCATTTTGGCTTCGTTTCAAACGGAGTTAAATCTGATTTGGCACCATTGCAAATGGAGCCAAACTCATTTATAGAACTAAAATGAAATTTTGTTGAATTCCACAATCAATATCTGACGCCAATTCAATCGGTGCCAAATCAATTCTGTCGCCGATTCAATCGGTGCCAGATTTAGTATGTTGCCGATTCAATCGGCTACTAAAAGGGCATTTTGGGTCTTATGCCGTTTCGATCAGCTGTGTATTCATTTTTGTAATTTTTGAAAATAAGTATTATTTTCTACAAATAGATTTAATTTTATATTTTTTTTCACAATTTTATGTTTAAAATAACGTTAGGTTTGGATATTCCGTTACCACCCCGATGGGTTGTAGAGCTGGGAACAGGATTGGGCTGGCATGGACTGATCAAACAAACCTGAAACTGGCAAACACTTACATGCTTGGTTCGTTTGTTTGGAGCTGATTAGTGTGTTTTGCAATCCATGGCTGGTTTGGAGCTAATCAAATGATCCTCACCATCCAACCGCTTGATAAAAAGCTAAAACAATAGGTAATTAACAATCAATCAAGTTCAGTGAAGTATGAGAATCATCTGACATCTGGATTTTCGGGTTCCCATCCCTCCAGGAGATGGGCCACCAAATGAACGGCCTGAATCAGGGAGTCTGCAGGCAATGCCTCCAGTGTACATGTCCGACCCCAAAATCTACCTTACAGACTTCACATGCTATAAGTTCTCCAGCTGGAGGAAATGCAAAACCAGCTCAGACATGCATACAAATCTCAAATGGTTTCCTGAAAACCATTTTCTAACATTACAATCAGTGCAAGCCTGTAAAGGAAAATGAAAAGATGTAAAGCCTACGTAGTAAAATTAAAAGGTGTTACTAAATCTGGTTCAATGTGGTTCCTCCCTTGCTTGAACTACACTAGTGTCAGGGAGGGTGCATTATCAACAGTTCCTTTATCCACATTCCAACCACTGTTGTTTCCAATGCATGTCTTCCCACCCCACCTGCAAATCTGGTAATTTGACACTCAAAAAAGATTCAAACCACCACAAGATCATGAACCCAACTCATCGACCGGAGAATGGGTGCCATGAGCAGCTGATCCATGATTGTTGTAAGCATGCCCACCAGCACCCCTACCGCCCCTTCCCCTCGTGTTATTGTAGTTCCTTGGATAATAATTTCCAGGTTGGTCATAATATTGGCTGCGGCCGTTCTGGTAGCCCCCACCCCTGCTGCTTCGACCCCCACGGCTGTTGGGATAACTCCTCCGACCACCACCACCACCACCACCACCACCAACCCCACGGCCACCTCCTCTCTGGTTCTGGTAAGTCCTTCTCGGAATGTACTGTTGTTCCTTCGACTCCACACCACTCTGATTCTGCTCCTCCACCTCAACCTCTGGTCTGTGTTGCTCATGTTCAACTGAAATGACATCTGCAGCATTAGGCGTTTCTGACTCATCCTGTACAGAGAAAATTTTCCATCAGCGAAACATGGGATACAGAGTACTTTCCGTGCTACAGAAGCTAAAAGATCACCTTAGGAAGTTCCTCAACAGAACTAAGTTGATCAGCACCAGTTTCCTGTCCTTGAAAATTTGCTATTTCTTCATCCTGCCAGTAACATGCAACAGTTAAAAGAACAATGAACATAGCATGAACAAAAAACTCTTCTTTTGCATAACTACTAACATGAAGAGAGCAAGACTTAATCATCATAAGAAAAAAAAATTTAATGGACTGGCTTCTTGTCCTGCTGAAACGTAGCGAGGTACAGGGTCATCTGATTAATCAATCAACAAAGCCTTATCCCAACGAAAGTTAGGTGAACCTCACTATTGGGACTTCACACAAGTCTTGATAATATTCAGAAATAGGTGTCCATTACTCTCAGGAAGAGAAAATTGCATTGAAAGTTAGTTGGCAAATAAGGACCGCCCCTCATTAAAAGCTGTAGCCTGTTTTCTATAATCTTGAGGGTTTATATTTAGATGATTTTATACCAAGGGTCTCTATTGCTCCCTTCTACCTGTTCACAATTTTTCAATCAGTAATAACTATGTTAATATATCTCTTATTGATCTCATCATTACAAACATTAACTGGCCATAGAGGTTCCAGATTTAGTCTCAGCAACAGTTGGTAGTGACAATAACTGATTGGAAACCATACAATTCAAGCTTATCTAATGACAATAATTCCGATTTGGTAAGTGAAGTGCATACAAAACTGAGACTCAACCATAACCTAGATTCTGAGTAGTCGTGATTCCGTCACTTGAATCTTGAACCTTCCAGCTAGGGTGTCAGGTTTCTTCCAAGAAGGCAACCTAGTACTGGATTTGGAGGCTGAAGTTCGGGTGGAATTCGATTCTTAAAGCCCCAAAGAACTCCAAAAGGTGGTGAAGATTATGATTATCAAAAGCTTGAAGAGCTTTCCTGAATCATTATTTTTATTCAAAGAAACGAAGGAAGATGAGGATAAGAAACATGTTCACAGAATGAGCATAGTAGAGATGAGGATGTTGAGATGGCTATGTGGAAAAACTAGGAAAGACAATTAGAAACAAACACATTTGAGAAAATTTAAGAATAGCCCCAGTTGGAGATAAAATAAGGGAAAGTTGATTGAGATGATCTGGACACATAAAACGAAGACCAAAATGGCATCAGTGAAAAGGAGTGCTTTGGTACAAGTTGAAGGCTATACATGGGAGCGAAGAAAGACATAAGAGTTAGGTAGTATGAAAGGATTTGAAAATATATGCCTTGACAGCAGATATAGCTCTTAATAGAGTCAAACGCCGAAATAGGATTCATGTTGCTGAACCTAGATAATTGGGATAAGGTGATGATGATAATGAAATGAAGGAAGATGCAGAGGAAGATAAGAAAGAGGATTCCCTATGTACGATCATGGTCTGTCACACATAAACACCACTTTAATGAGTAGACCAATTTACTCACTCGTATGAGTGTGAACAAAACCACCACATGAAAGCCCCTGGTGTATTCAGAGTGAAAGCTCGATGGATTGCTTTTTCCTATTTTTTTATGCCATCATTTGGTTTGATCTTCCCCATATGCATTAACATTTTTCAAAGATTACAATGTTTGTTCGCATAAGATTACTTGATTGCTCTAACAAAGGACGATTACATGATTGCTCTATTATTTTATTTCCTTTCAAGTTGTATATCACAAGGTAGTTAAGGGGCTAGGACCCCTGGTGCCTAAGGCGAAGCACGCGCCTGACTGAAGCGAGGCACAATATTAAAAATTATAATAATCAATATAAGAAATGTAAAAAATTAAGAAAAATAACATTATAAAATATCAAAACTGGTAATCATTAGGCCATGAAACATAAAAAATAGCAAATGTCAAACATCTCAAGTAACCCAAAAGCAGTTCTAGTTAACATTGTCGTTATCTAATACAAAACAAGTAATCAAAATTCATAAAATGATTGGAAAAAATTTAAAAGACAAAGTCACAATTCATAAATAAAATACTAATGAGTAACAACAAAAATAGATGAATTAATCTAACAAACTAATAAAAAGAGAATAAGAAGAAATCTAAATAGAAGAAGAAAATCAAAGTAAAAGAAGAAATCATAATAGAAGAAGCAAAAAAATCATAACCAAAGAAGAAAAATCATAATTTGAAAATAATAAAAAAACATGTAGTTCAGTGAGGTGCGCGCGCCTGATGCGCCTAGAGCCTGATTTAAGGCGCGCGCCTTACTAAACGCGCCTCACCTTGACCCTTCTAAGGTGCTTTAGGTGCGCCTCAAGCGCACACCTCAGTGCGCCTTGACTACAGAGGTATATCAAAAAGAGTTAAAAAGTCCTAAAGATTCTTATAGAAAAATGAGACGGCATGCGAGGCAACATAGGAAGATCAAAAAAGAGTGTGCATGTGGTAATGAGTTCTATAGACCGACTTAACTTCCCAACGGGCATAACAGAATTTTCTGTTTTCCGGAAGGATTCAAGAAAGGAGGCTGGGCTTCGTTGGCTAAGGGTTTGAACTCTTTACACAAGCATACTCCAGAGTCCCAGCATGAGGGTAAGAATTTTCTTGCAAGAAAGACAGGACTCGCACCCCAAGTTTGTGGACCGATCATCAGAGCCGGCCAATCTGCAACGATTGCAACTAATTACCCCGGAGGAACTAACTACCAAGGTTCTCGAGCAATGGGACTTGGCTCTTATCGTCGAATCCTCTTCTGATCATCCTCTGTGGGAAGATATTGCGATTGCTTTGAATGTGATTACAGGCACTGTCCCCCTATTCTGTTTAGTGCCCTGCGGAGGTAGGAAGAGGCTTTTCTTTATCGAAAAACCCGATGTTTTCCGGTTTCTCTGTCACCTTACATCGATCAGAGTTGGTGAGGACATTAGCAGATGGCGACCGTCTGTGAACGCGGCTGAGGAGGCAGGGCTCTTTAAACCCCTTTGGATTCAAGTCTTCGGATTCCCTTTCCAACTTTGGAATGCGGATATCTTCGGCTGCATCGGTCGACTGGCGGGAGGACTTTTGGAGACAGACAAAGCTTCTCTGTCGGGGACAGAATTCAGTTCAGTCCGGTTGAGAGTTGGAGGCAGAGAGGAAAATATACCCAAGAGGATCATTCTCAGGGAAAGAGGGACCAGCTACTCGATTTGGCTTCCGATCATGGGTTATACTGGTAGGGGAATATCTTTTGATACAGACGCCTCCAATCTCAACACTTTTATGCCGGCCAATGCTTCGCGTAGCCTGGCGGAGGTGGTCGCCGGTGCTGGTAGGAACGGCGGCGAGTCAGGAACCTCTCCAGAGGTGAGCAGGGTTGCTGACTCGCTAAATCAAGTAGAGGACGACTCCATGTCGAACCCTAATAGGCCGAAAGCCATTGAACCGGTCAAACTTGGACACGTAGAGTCGAGGGGCAATACTAAGCTACTTTGCACGGACTCTAAGGGGCAAAACCATTTTAAAAAGGTGGAATCTTCTGGAGAAAGTTCATCGTTGGGCGGGAGCACCAAATCGGCTAATGCGTGGATACGAAAGCCGAACACTGGTAAGGCTTATCTTGGGACGCGTGGCACCTCAGGGAGTTAGCCCAAATCACGGGCAGGGCACTATTTTCGGGTCGGGCGTAACCGCAATCCACTTCGTCGAGTCAAAGGACACAGGTCCGGAAATACTAAAGTGTGTTGGTCCAGTGACGCTATTTTAATATCTCGTCCCAATTTATCGTCCGAACCTGATGGGTTTCAATTTCCAATCTTCCACTCCTATGACGAGACTTCTGAGGGTTCGAAAATATGTCCTCATCCCAGCCCAGCCATGGTCGAGCGACCAGTAGAGAGGAACAAAGACAAAGTTAAGAACATTTCTTCTGAAATCCCCCCCTCTAAATCTTCTAGCTCTCCTTCTCCTAGGGTGCTTGGGTTTTCGTCGTCGGCTGGGGTATCTGGTACTACAGTCTATTCGTATAAAGAAAACTTCGGGGACGATATTACCCATCCGCAGGCTTTTCCTGTGGAAGCGTCTAACTATGATCCGCCCATTGTAGCTAACAATGCTACGGTCTTGGACGTCATGCCTTTAGCCAAACTTCCAGCGGTAGGGGGTGTAGACACCAATTCTCTCCTGACTAATGAGGTGGTATCCATTCCGGGGTCGATAGGAAGTTGTCAGCTGCCGTAACAGTTTCGCCAGGCCAAACAGGACAGCCAGGACCTCAGGTACATCAGCCTCTGATTAACGACAATATAGCAACTTGGTTCCGAGCGATCATTATGAAGATGGGGACTTCTCTCGGACTCTCATCAGACGATCAAGAAGAAGTTACCAGAGAGCTGCTACTATCCATTTTAGGACTCCCTACCCCTGTCTAACTGTAGGCAGCCGCAACACTTAATGTTAGAAGGGGCCAAGTCAGACAGTCCAAAGGCAGCATACAAGAGTGTGGAGAATGCAGATCCTAATATCTATCCTGAGGTAGAAATAAATAATAAGGATAAGGAAGACGTTGCAATGTTGAATCAGGGTCAGGGGGCAGGGGCTTCAATACCTAACATCAAACCTGCTAAGGTTCATAGAGAAATTCTAAGGCTGACTAGTCCTTTCAAAGAAGGGCATACCATAGTTTATGGCAGCCGTAGAAGAGGGATAAAAAACCAGTCGATCAATGAAGCTTAAAATTCTAGTCTGGAACGTTAGGGGATTGGGCAATAAGGTTAGGACTATGGTCAAAAGCTTGTGTCATAGATGGGGGGCTAATGTGATGGTTCTTCAGGAGACCAAGATGGAGAAGATGGATCTTTGCGTGATTCGGGAATTATGCGGGTACCAAGACTACGGTTGGCAAGATCTTCCAGCTATTGGGACAGCGGGCGGCATAGTTATTATATGAAACAGCAGAATCCTAGAGGTGTTCGATGTATTAGTAGGGGCATTCTCGGTCTCTATTAGATGTCAATGTGTGGGGGAGAATTTTATCTTGATCCTTTCAGGGGTCTACGGCCCTTCGACTAACATGCATAGGGAACAATTCTGGGAAGAATTGGATGACATTGAGGGCCTATGGGATGATCCTTGGTGCATAGGAGGGGCCCTTCTTAGCAGATGAATCAGGCCCTTCTTAGCAAATGGGCTTGGAGGTTTGGAGAGGAAACCTCTAGCCCTTGGAGGGAGGTCATTGCGGGAAAGTACGGCGCTTCCCTTTTTGGGTGGTCCAGCAAGATGGTTCGTATTAGCTATGGATGCAGTGTGTGGTGGGGGATATCCAAGACCATCTAGGATTTCGATAGGCATGTTCGGTTCGTGGTGGGCTCTGGCAACCAGATAAGGTTTTGGGAGGACCTCTGGTGTGGCGAGGCTCCTTTATGTATTGACTTCCCTGAGCTTTACTCTATCTCAGAGAAGAAAAACCGGTTTATTCAAGAATGCGCTCATACGGAAGGAGAGGGACCTGGATGGGATTTAGGCTTCAGAAGGCATCTTAACGACTGGGAGATAGAGCCTCTTTCTAGACTGATCCTCCGTCTCCAAGATGTTCATCTTCGCCCCCTGTGGCAGGACAAACAAGAGTAGATATGGAAAATAGAGCCCCAATGTTCCTTCCAAAGTGGCTTTTTTCATTTGGGAAGCCTCTTTAGACAAGATTCTGACAGTGACCCGTCTTCGATCCAGAGGTTTCATTATTTTGGACTACTGCTGGATGTGCCGTCACTGTGGAGAAACAGTCGAGCATCTTCTGCTACATTGTGATGTGGCCAAGGCTGTGTGGTCCTCTTTCCTCTGTGAGTTTGGGATGAGTTGGGCGATGCCAGGTACTCTGATGGACTTGATCCTCTGTTGGAATTCCAAAGCTTTTTCCTCTATAGGAAACATCCTATGGAGAATGTTGCCTTTTGCCATCATCTGGGACCTGTGGAAGGAAAGAAATCTAAGAGCTTTCGAGGATAGGAGCGAAGACATGGCCTCGATCATCCTTAGTATCAAGGGTCTGTTATTTGTGTGGTCCAAAGCTTTCTCCGAATGTAGGGGTCTATTTTTTGAGGACTTCGTTTTTAGAATGGACATTATCTGTTCTAGGGATTGATGCCCTTGGCGCCCCTGCAAGGCTTTGCTTCTTTTAGGTCCCCCCCCCCCGGCCTAGTTGGTTAGCTCGACCTACTTTTGTCGAGGTTCTTGTAATTTCTGTTCCTTTCTTAATAAAGCTTTTACTTACCAAAAAAAAAAAAAAATAGTATATGCCATGCTCAGGCCAGTACCTTCACATAGCTGACTTATCTAAAATAGTATAATGAATCTGTTGGTATTATGATGTCAAATAAAATAAAAGATCTGCGGACAATATTTGCTTTCGCTCTTGGATTTGCTTTGGATCATAGATTTTGCATTTTTTTTCAATATGCTTCCATTCTTCCATACATACAACACTGCATAATACTTCATCTTTCCTATCAATAACAAATAACACTATATAAAATAAATAAAAACACCAGATTACAAAGGATAAGAGAGGAGAAAGAAAAGAGAAGACAACAAGAGAAGTAGAAACAATAGGTTACACCGGCATCTCTTCTCCACAATATTAACTATCTAACCCCTTCTTTGTTTCAAGTAGATGCCTTTAGTTTAGAAATAATCAAGAGACAAATCACTCAACTTGCGGCATTGGCGGCAAAGACAAGATCTGTACAAACATATAGACCTAGACGACTTTCTACAAGCGGCACAAATTTGAATAAAATTAGAACAATTTTCAACAGTGAAAGACCAAGAAATGCTCTGAACGTACAGGGGCACGTAGATCAAGAGTGAAGATAATATTGCGAATTGAAAAGAGAAACCAGAAACAGCTGAAAGCATGTGATAGGTAAAAAAACCAAGAATCCCAAGTGAAAGCAATCCAATATATCCCAAGAAATCTTGTCTTTTTCTATGTGGTAGGTCTATTATAAAGATACTTCTATTTGTTTAGCATACCATGTGATCATAATGAGATACCAATACTGGTACCGTATACTGCATGGACGCATATAGGACATAATTCTCCTACTTCATTCAACATTATTGGCTTTTTTTTATTCCTAACGATTTTTTATTTGTGTTTGTCGGCCAAAAAACTTTAAATAGTATTCTGCAAAGAGTATTTCCTGAAAACGATTTGCAAATTGCATAGGCTAAAGTTGATACCTAGCTTAATAAAACTAAAATTAAATGCATGAATACACGTTAAATGACAAAACCATACCACATCTTTGATTTCTGAAAATAGTAACTCACCTATAACATTTGGAATGAAAGGAATTGTAGGATTTTTAAGGAAAAATAGATCACCTGAACAAGTCATCCACAAGATTTTGCAAGAAGTTTTAGGCCGTACATTCCCTAATCCCTATGGAAATTGAAGTGGAGGATACCCCATAGACTAGAGACTGTTGGACTATGCTTTATTTACTATTTTATGTAGTTAGGGGAATCTCTATAATTATTATATTATCCAGGGGGTTTATTGTAATTCCTTAAAGTTATCTCATAAATAAAAGGCTAGTGGAGGTCGTGTAGTAAACACACATGACTCTTCTCTTCTCTCCTTTCTTCTTCTTCCCAAATAATAAACCATAGGTTTGTAACATAGTATCAAAACATTAGATCGGGGGTAATGCTCATCCGAGTTACTGTCCATCAGGTTACCGCTCATCAAGGTTGATGTTCATCACATGTGTTTTGCGGATCTAAGGCTGTTGCACCTACTGGTTTGTGGTTCTAGGGCAGCCACACCCCTTCAAAGGAGATTCTAGTGCTTCCACACAGTTTCTTGAAGTTAGTTACTTAGCTATTTGATGTGAAAGAGTGGTTATGTTATTATACCTTCTTTTCTGTTCGATGGTAATATGAAGTCTGTGTAGACCTTTGGTGTGAGATTGGCGTAAATCAGCCACGGTAGTTGATTATTATGCTCATAATGTCTTCAGACGGCAGTGTCATGGATATGGGGAGTTGTAATACTTCACAAGTGGATACGTATGCACATAGGGGGTCGTTTAACCCTAACATGCCAATTACAACTGTGAAGTTGACTGGGACAAATTACTTAGAGTGGTCCCGATCTACACGGATATTTATTGGTGGTAAGAACAGAATGCGTTACATAAATTGTAAGGTTGTAGAACCAGCGGAAACTAGACCTACACATAAGAGGTAGGAGGCCCATAACACGTCCACTCCATGCAACTAGAGATTAGTAAGGGGTTCTTGTTTCTTAAAACAATAAAGGAGATAATGGGATGCAGCTGCGCAGACATACTCTCAGATCAAGAACTTTGCTAGAGTTTATCAATAGAGCCAAGATAGGGGAGAAACCTCTAGCTGCATATTTTTCTTCCCTTAAGAGTATATGGGAAAAACTTGATCAATATAAATCCTTTGAACCTAAGTGCCAAGAGGATATTGTTGCGTACAAAAAGGAAGTTGAAAAGACTCGCTCATCTGAGTTCTTAGTTGGTTTGAATCCTGAGTTTGAGTAGAAATAAAATTGAAACTCCATTTGTGCTAGTTCATTCTAATGTGTGGGGTCCTTCACCCATTACTTCTTTACTTAGTTATCATTATTTTGTAAATTTTGTACATGAATGCACTCACACTACTTGGATTTATCTTATTAAATCTAAAGATGAAGTGTATCAAATTTTCAAAAAACTTCATAAGATGATATTTACTGCCATGAAAATTCTCTGTTTTGATTATGGGGATGAATACATGTATTCGGGTCCATCTTCGTATCATGTTGAACATGGGATAGAACACCCTTGTGTCAACACACCCTAATAGAATATAAATCAAACATCTTCTTGAGGTCACCCGTGCTCTACTACTCAGCATGAATGTTCCCAAAACGTTTTGGTCAGAAACTGTACTGATTGCTTCTTATCTTATCAATCATATGCCCTCACAATTTTTTAACTTCAAAACTCTTGTAGAGTTGTTATGTCCTGGTCAATCCATCTTTCCTACTTCCCCAAAAGTTTTTGGTTGTGTTTGTTATGTTCACATACATATTGATGACAGGTCTAAACTTGATCCCAAAGCACTTAAATGTATGTTTTGGGGTATTGTCCTTCCTAGAAAGGCTATAAGTGTCATCCTCGATCAAGGAAAAATTTGTTCTATAGATGTTACAATCTTTGAGTTCACCCCTTTTTTTTTGCCAAGTAGAACCTCCCTTACAGGAGAGCGTTGTAAGGAAAATAGTTCCCCTCTCCCTTTTCCAGTTCTTGTTCCACCATCTATCTTTGACCTTGATAATACTGGTAATTCATAGGGTGGTACAAGTGCAAAAAAGCACACAAGAAAAGGATTACTCAAAGGTGTACATAAGGAAAAACAAACCTCCAGTTGATCCTCCACTCGGATTCAAGTAATGATCTTTCAAATTCTTCTCTTGAGTCAAATGTAGTTACCGATGTTATTTATTTGAATTTACCGATTGTAATTCGTAAAGGCAAACGATCTTGTACTCAACACCCTATCTCCATTTTTTTTGTATCATTCATTGTCCCCTACTTACTGTGCTTTTGTAGTTTTTGTTTCTCCGTTCCCTCGCCTTCTAGTATTTCAGATGCTCTATCCAAACCTAAACAGAGACAAGCTATGTCCTATGCGAGATGAGGTGGAGGCTTTGGAAGAATATCAACATAGGAAGTAGTTAATCTTCCTAGACGGAAACAGCAAGTTGGATGCAAATGGGTATTTATTATTAAGCATAAGGCAGATGAGACCGTTGTGAAGTACAAGGCAGGACTTGTTCCCAAGGATTACACACATACCTATGGGATTGATTACCAAGAAACCTTTGCACCAATAGCAAAGATGAACTCCTTAGACTCATCTTGTCAACTACAACGAATCAGTCACAGCCTCCATATCAGTTCGATGTGAAAAATCCCTTTCTCCATGGTTATCTCAAGGAGGAAGTTTACATGAAGACACCCCTAGGTTTCTAACTTCCAGACAGTGCGGGAAAAGTTTGTTTGTTAAAGAATGCGCTTTACGGGTTGAAGCATAGTTTAAGAGATTTAGAGGGGTAATGAAGAAAGTTGGATACAAACAGTGTCAAGCCGATCACACTTTGTTTTTCAAACGCACATAAGGCAACACCAACAACATTGATTGTCTACGTTGATGATATCATGGTGACTGGAAACAATAAGGCAAAGATTCAACATCTCAATGAGGACTTGGGAACTGAGTTTCAAATAAAAGACCTTGGTGCGTTGGAAGTAATTTCTAGGAATAGAAGTGACCAAATCTCAAAAAGAAATATTCATTTGGCGAAAGGCGCTTCCCCTCGTGAAGGGGTACATAAGACGTAGAGACTGAAGTCGCGGGTCGAAACCACTTAAAAGAAGACTTCGGCATCCGACCCAAAAGTTCGAATCCATTTTGCCGAACCTTGCTGCTCTTCCCAGGTCTACCATACCGCACTGCCCGAATTTTAAACCGACTTACCTCCTGTACACGCGCCTATAACTTGCATCTCTAGGGTCCCTTTTAGAATCGCGCCACGTGTGTGGCTTAGGATTGCTCCCATCTGACGATTCGGTCTTTTTGCAAGTGACTTTGAAATTCAAAGTCGATATCTCCTTCTCTCCCCTACCTTCTGCCACCTTACCTCCGTACGTAGCCACATTGCTCCTCCCTTTTGGTGCTATTTCTTTCTCCCCGTAAGAGCCTGCCACGATGGAATCGACCGCCTCAGCCACTGGATCAACAACTAAGAGTTGTTCCATCATCGACGGAGCAAACCCTCTTCCTCCACCCCAGTCCTCCACTCTTCCCCTCAAAGTTCGATCGTCGGAATAAACTTTATCGTGTTGAGATTTGTCCCAAGATCTCTCAGTTGACCTAGGGGTAGGAAAGGCTTCGTCAAAGAGAATATCTAAAACAACGGTATACATAGTCTCTCAATCATGTACATAGAGTCATAGACTATCCTAGGGATGTATGTCACCTTCCCTCCAGCGTTCAAGCGCAAAGCACTGTAATATGTTCCAGTTGAAGATGCAACATCTACATCCACTAAACCTCTCGCCTTCCTTCCAATATATTCAAACACGTTTGTTCCACAAGTGGAAAGGCAACCCCTGTGCCAGTATCCAGACTGGAGAGGTATTCCAATACGAGAAAATGGAATTAAGCAAGGGCAGCCATCCACTCAGGTAGATAATATTATAACCCACCCTAATGGACACCAGGTTACACAAAAATTCCAAGATTGTATGATCACCAACGAAGAGCAATCTTGTCTTCTCCTCGCAGGGGATGAGGTAGAACCGTAGAAGAGGTCCGAAGATCCCAAGATCCAAGTCAAAGCCATCGCGATGTCCTCCCAATTCGAGTCCCTAACCAAAGATTCACAGATAATGGCGTGGTTCCACCGTTCCGCCGCCCAGCTATCCTTGCCTGATGTTCTGGTTGAGAGAGTTTGAGACACCTCCTTAAGTCTACACCCCTCAAAAACCAGTGGGTGCCTCTCCCTCCTAACCACCCTAGGAACTTCCTTTTCAACTCCGGCCAAACAACAGGTTTAAAGAGTAGAGTCAATAGACATTCAACCAATGAAGTCCAACCTCCACCTTTTGGACCTTCTGGGAAACAGAAAACCAGGTTCCTGCCCCTTGCGGTGATCTCTGTTAGCTGTACGAAATTCCCATTACCATTCCTCTTCACCTCTGCTATAAAAGTCCTCCCAACAATACAGTCTTCCTCCATATACACTTCAACGATTTAGCCTTGATAGCTTCCTACAAGCAATACCTAGATCTAGTGATGTAGCAAGCAGTACCCAAAATGGATCGCTAGATCATCTACCATTGAACATTAAGCATGGCTTTTGCTTCGATCTGCTCTTCCATGAGATTCTCACTCATGTATTTACTCAACAGCTCCATCTTCTTCTCAAAGACCATCCTCTCAATCTCCTTCTCATCCGGAAGCGACACGTGCAGAACAAACTCCTACTCATTCTTGTTTTCCTTTTTCCTTCAGCCTCTTCTCCTCCTCGTCTTCAAACAATATTTGTGTCGCATTCACAACCTCGCCACTCTTGACTGCCCTCTTTGCCTCCTTGATCTCTTCCATCCTTTGCCATTCCTTCAAAGCCGCAAATTGTATCTCAGCTTCCACAAGGCCCTCAAGCTTCTCGAGAATTCCATCATCATCGTCCCAGTACCCATAATAGCTCGCATCAATCCGTTTAAATATATCATACCCAGATCTCCTCTTCCTCAGCTCAAGTGGCTTCTCAAACAACTCCCTAACACCAGACAATTTCTTGGCAGCATCAAAATATCGATATCCAGGACCTCGGCCACTTGGGTTAGGAACATCAATGATATTTCCTTCCTACTCCGTCATCAACCGCATGTTGGGTGTAATCCGGGCCACTTAACTCCATAATCCGAAGCTCCCGATGTAATTCTTTCAAGGGATTCATTGTAATTCTTTCAAGTTATCTCATTAATAAAAGGCTAATGGAGGTCATGTAGAAAACACACACAACTCTTCTCTTCTCTCCTTTCTTCGTCTATTCTCTTCTTATTTCCACCCTAGATTTGTAACATAGACATCCTTCTTAATTGGGATGTCAATGTCAAACCGAAGAAAAGAAAGATTAAATGGTGCAGATGGTATCCTCCTACACAGTTAGACCATCCTCTCAATACTAATGCATTAGTAAATGATATGGGAGGTTATGGTGGAGTGATTCATGATATTGTTGGGACTTGGGAACCCTTTAAAAGCTTTTACTGGAATGAGGTGTACAAATCCTATCTACGTGCTTGAAGTTTATGCTATTTTCAAGGGTGTCCAGTTAGCGTGGAAGCAAGGGATTATAATGTTAACCATTTACACATTCTCTAACGCGATTGATATTTTGAAGCATCCTGATAAAGGTTTTTGGCTTGTGTGGGGGTTAGCTAGAAAGACTATTAAAGTGTTATCTCTTTTGGATGATTGGGAGGTTAAGCATACTTATAGGGAAGCTAATCAGCCTGCCGATTTCTTGTCTTCTTTTTGTGATTCTGTTGATGACTTGCTAATTTATCCTAATGAGTTTCCTTCTGGTCTTAACTTATTGAGGTATGCTAGCGGTTGTAAATATGCTATGTTGTAATTTTTGTTCTTTTAAATGATAGCTGGTAGGGATCCACCTAACTCCATCTTGCGCCCCCCGCCCAAAAAAAATAAATAGAAAAAGAGTATCTTCTGAAAAGAGTTGCGCAAATTGCAAAGGCTAAAAATTGATACTTAAGCTGATAAAAATTAAAATATGAAGAATGAATATCGTGTCGAAGGGTAAAACTATCCACATCTGTCTTTGATGTCAGAAAATAGTGAGTCACGTCCCTACTTCTCGTATCTATGCCCTATCATTATCCATATCTAGCCAACTTTGAAGTAGGTAGGTAGGATCGATTCCCTGTGACAGAGAGCATCATTCCATAGTGATGCTTGAGCTATAAACTAAATCCCATTGTTTAGGAATCATATGTATCATAGGGGTGCTTCCTAAGCAGGAGATTTTCATAACAGTATTCTGAACAACAGGGGGTTCTCAAACTAAGAACGTATGGTAGATGAACAAGGAAGTAGTCCACAAATTAATCCAAATATTTCCTGAAACAGATATAGGTGATATGAATTATATACAACTACATCTGTGAAACTTTTCTAAATTAGTCCAAATATTTCCTGAAACAGATATAGATGATATGAATTCTATACAACTACATCTGTGAAACTTTTCTTTTACTTCTTTTTTTAACTTGTCAAATTTCCAGAATTTGCTTTGGGAACACCAATCAGTGCCCCAAAATTGTGTAACTCAAATAAGTTTACCTTAAACTGTTCAAACATAATAGATTGCCATTGCCTAAATTACTAACCAAAAAATCCCCCAAATTACAAGATAAATCACATTTTGGAACCTTTATAAACACCAAATGTAACTTGAATGAGGTGCATCGCCCCCTGAAATCTTGATATTCGGAGCCATGATCATTCTCCAACTAAAGCAAAACACACAAAGGAATAGTAACATGGAACTAATTATTTTCATGTCTAGTATGCTGAAAGAAAAATCAGCCCCATACATGATCCAATGAGACCTGGCTACAGTGAAAAGTCAAGAACTTTGAGCCACTTTACATATCTAATCCAAAGAGTAAAGATGGCTAACAAATTATACAGATCCATATTGTAAAAGCTGCTAAAATCAGCTGTAAGACCATTTTTGACCAGTCCAGAAAAGGAGCATAATTAGGGATTGCTAAGTAAAAATAAACTCGGGATCATACTCCCAAAGATGGAAAAAGACCATGATATCAGGCATATATGTAACCACGTGAAACTATGCAAACACCAATTCTTTAGTAGGGGGGGAGAACTGTCAAGAAAAGAAAGCAAGCAACATCATCCATAAAGAGTGCTTATAAACAAGATCTGTGCTTATCTACTAGAGTATATCAGACAGAATGGAAGAATACGAAGATTAAAAAATGGAGGACAAAACAAACATGAATCATTGAAGTAGGCAGGCAAATTCATCCTCTCCTGACTGTTCTTAGATGCAATGATAGGCCTGGGTCTGACCAGCTATGATGATCAATGTTGTTGCTGCAAAGTTCAGCAAGCAGGGCCAACCAAAGTAAACCCAATGACTAGATATTGGATAAATAGAGCAGCAGATCAATGGGGTAGCATGAGGAGCTTCAGAATGAAAGAGATTGGAGAAAGGATCTCCTTCTTGAAATCAGAGCTCCGAAAGGGTGAAGTTGGGTTCAAAGTAACGACTACCTAACTAGGCGATCTGAGGATGGTTCCGATTTCTGTGGTTTTCAAAACAACTCATTAAAGATTTTTCAAAGATAACGTTGTGAGATTAAGAAATTGTTCGATTAGAAAATTGGAGATTCTTGTGGGATGTGAGGGACTGATGGTTGTGAGTACAGTGTTAAAGGATTCTCAAGTTCCAGACCAGCTAAAAGGAAGCAATTCTAGAAGACAGCCTTGATTAATTTCAGAAGGGATGGAAAAGTAGTTTTGGATACTCAAGAGTGCTTTTATAAAGAACTTCAGTCGATCCATCTCCAAGATATGCCTTAGACTGACATGTTCAAATGTGAAGACATTCAGCATGCGCAAATAAAAATTTGGCCACTTTATGGAAGGAGTGAACTAGCCAATTTAACACCAAAGTTTTTGTTGCTTGAATATAAGAAAAAGAACATGCATCTACCGCTAAAGGTGAGTGAATTTAAAAAGCTCAGAAAGGTTTCAGTGTTGACCAAGAAAGGGGAGAGACGATGCAATATAGCACCCGGGAACGAGAAGGATGTAAACACAATTTGACCAAGACAAGACTCACAAGTCATAACGTAGAAGCCCTATAAATTAGTGAGCAGCCGAATTAAATCAAATGAAATAAGCATATGCACTAAGCCAGCCTCTTATCTTTACAAGAATCTAACTTGATTACTAATTTATAACAATGGTGGATGCCCTAAATAAATAAAACTTTGCAGGAAGGAAAAAAAAACTTAAAAATCCTAATTTTGCAGGTAAAATAATATTCACCTTCTGCTGGTAATGTGGAAATGCACCTTCAGTCTGGATGGGCACAACCAACGGCACGGAGTTGTGCGAGGGTACCTGACAAGGTGCATACTTCGCTGCAGCCGCAGCAGCAGCCACTTCAACTGCAGCTTTCATCTCAGGAGTGGTGGTGAAGTAATCTGATGCTAAAATCTTGTTGAGTCGGTCTCTCAATCCCACATCTGTGAATACCATAACAATTAGTAAAACCCTCAATATGCATCGAATAACTTCAGAAAATAAGTAAAGAATGAGCAAGTGTAATGGATACAATACAAGTAGCAGTCGCCCCAGGTTCAATGGACTGATCCGAATTAGTAAGCCAGAGCTTAGCGTGCTGGACGCAGTTCCGGAGAGCATTCTTGTGGGACAGACTGGAATGAACGGGCCGAGATATCACAAGACCTCCCAGCATGGAAATCATATCCAAATCCCTCTCCCCAAGCAGATCGGTGGCATCATCCGTGACGTAATCGTAGGTCAAGCAACAGCCGCGCTCGTGCGTCCTGGTTAACATCGTGGAGGTGAAGTCACTTTGAGGCTTGACATCAAACAAGCACCCAAAGTAAAGAAGATTTAGAAGATCCTCCACAATGGTATCGAAGTCGCGGTCGGCGTCTTCATCGGATCGGTCTTCATCGGCTTCAGGCTCCTCTACCTTATCCTTGTCGTGGAGGATGTCGACAAGGGGGGGAGTAGCGGAGAGTTGGTGGTGTTGGTGGGCAAGGCTGAGCTCCTCTTGGACGGCAGCAGCGAGGGGTTGGCGGAGCTTCTCGTATTCTTCGATGAGAGTGACGACGGAAGGCTTAGAGCGGAGGACGTCTTCCTGCTCCTTGTTGAGGGGTTTGCCCTGAGAAATGCCCTCTTCCATCTGAATGATTCGATTGTACTTCTTTCGGAGGGCTCGGAGGCGCTTGTTCATGAGGTTCAGCACAGGTCCGTCTGTGGCTTCTGAGGCCGCCATTGTGAGTCGGACCACCTAGTTGTAAGCTTTGCTGCGGTGGTGGTGGGAATAAAGAGATGGGAGGTGGAGGAGAGAAGGGTTTTGGAGGGCTTTTACTTGGACGTAGCCGTGGGTGAGAAGGAGAAATGAAGCGACGAGTGGGCTTTTTGAGGGGAGAGAGGCCCCCACATCACGCTAATCTTTATGTCTTATAATTATTTGATTTTGAATTACCATGGAATTGGATGGGTGGAAACAGGTATGAGAAGTACCAGACGAGGATGAGTTAACTCTGTGACCCGGACCGAGTGGGTCTCTTCTTTCCTTTTCCGGCTGGGTATCCTGTGTCACGGGTTAAGAAACAAAAAATAAAAAAATATTAACAACTATTTTTAAAAATTGAAGTATATTTAAAAAAAAATATTGAAATATAAAAAAATAGAAATGTAGAAAAAAGAATGCTTGCCAAATTTATCTCTGTCAAATTTTTTATTTTTTTTGGTAAATTATCTGTCCCCAAATTTTTTTTACTTTTTTAGTACCCATTTTTATGAAAATATTAATAATAAGATTTTATTTATCAAACAATGCCATACTCATTAATCGATCATAGTCGTCCAATCAGCAAATCGTACTTTGCATTTGTGTATGGATAAGAGATCATACCATTGTATGATCAGAGATATCGCCCCATTAACAAAAGACAGAGTTATTACTTAAGAAATGCAGGTCACTATAAATTAGAATAAATTAAATTAATAAATAAATCAAAATGATAAAATAAAAGATTTAAAGAGTAAAGAACTCGTTTCGTTTTGGTTCCATCTCTACTTTTAAATCTACATCAAACCCGTCTAACTTCATAATCTAACAATTACTCTTCACTTCTCATGATGACTCAAACACGAGACCTACTCCTCTGACAACGGTATATGGCAATGGAGGTTGCGAGTGGCGGTCCTCTCTTTCATAAGTTATAATCAGCATCCTCAGATCATTTGGGGCTCGCTCCACATGTTTCTTGCTGTGCAGCCTCTCAAACTAATACACTTGTTATAGCCTCCGCAAAAAATCAAGATGGGAGAATTCAAGATCTTTCCCCGAGATGCACAAGTTGAATATGATAAATCACGAAAGCACAGTCAACAGTGGAAGAAATATATTTGCCACCATAAACATTAGTTGTCCATCATGCACTATTGATGATGCCACTTCCAGAGCCCCTTACCATCCTTTGTACTTTGTGAGGTTTCAGCCAGATCCGTCATAGCCATCCAATAGAATTCTAGATCTAGCCTACATTGCAGCAAAAGTATTGGGTTCCTATTTTGTAAAACACATACCTAAAAAGTTTCCGATGGAAAGACATGTTAGTAGAGTTGTCCCAAAGTAATTTAGGCCCAAGCCCGGCTTGGCGCATGTGTGTATTTTGTGCAGGTCACGCGCTAAAGATTTCTGGAGCCTTGGACCCAAATCCCTCTCTTCGATTCCCATGAGCCCCCATGTGCGCGAGCCCACCCATTAGCTCTCTTAAGCTTTCAAGTCTATAAAGCACAACATCTATATATATGTTACCCAAGACTTTAGCTAGCCAATGTAGGACTATTCCAAAGTCATGAAAGAGAAGTGGGTAAAACATTGCAAGTAGGGAAATGAAAGAGTGACTTATGCATCCACCCAACAAAGTGTAGGCTTGACCGAATACATCAAAATCATTTGCTCATTGAGGAGATCATGATCAATCCAACATTTACATGATAAATTTGGACAATGGGTCCCATGTAATAATGAGCATAAAATGCCTATTCGTCATATACTTACCAACATAGATGAGAGCATATTTGGATAAGTTATGCTTCAGTATAGGTGTCTTTTGAACTTGAACCTTGCCTAGTGTATGTCTATCGGATTTATTGGTCAATTAGTGGACTACAAGCCTTGGACTGCCCAACCATTGAATGTAAATCAAGACAATAAACAACACAAGTTCATCCAATCAATTGTCAAGTTCTATCAGTGGTGTTCATTTTGGCCATGAACGGAAACCTAGAATCGCGAGTGCTTTTAAGAGCATATCATGAAGACTCCCATTTAAGCAACCCACTTCTACACCCATTTAAGTGTGCTTATGAGAAGTATCATGCTATACTTCACTTGTACAAGACCGGTATATGCGACATTAAGAAGGTATACTTCATCATTTTCTTTGTTGCAAGCAACACTATTACTTGATAGGAATGGATTGGAGAAGATGAATGTTTTATTATGTGCTTTTATAATTACTCACAACTGATTTTTCCAATGAATCTAGTTCTTGGGATCTTCGGTCAACTAGGTCATATTTCCATTGAGGTGATTTTATTTGATACACTTAAAGAACCATTTTCCTTAAAGTTGAATTAGCTATCATTCTAGATAATCTTTTAGTCGGTGGATTTGCCAAATTCTCCTTAGACCTTACACAGTCAATGGAAATGATCCCATTAGAGAGTAGTTACTTTACAGAATTGTGTCTCCGCTTAATGTGCCTTGATTTGCCATTGTACACTTTATTGTTGGCCCTAGGAACGGTTGCTTGGTTATCATAGTGAATCGAGATAAGAGATATCAATTTGGTGTCTTCACTAGTTTTATCCATAATAATAAATTCGAATTCCATGACGGAATGAGCTATGCATGCTTGGTAGATTTCCCTAATATGGTTGCACCTCTGAGTGTAAAAATATAGCCACTAGTGGATTTTGACTCTTCTGACTCTAATATCTAGTTGTCATCATTATCTCCTACTATTATAGGATATCTATTATTGTGCAGCCTATAGGTCATGGTGTACTTTGAGCATCTCATAACTCTAATCAAAGCTTCATAATGATCATATCCTAGATGTGTACTTCAAATCCACTTTTTATTATAGAGGATGTGGATGAGTTCTCCATGACTAATTTTTCAACTTCAACAAGATTGTAAGATGAAAACATGCCTTCCTCAGAGCATATGTGTTGGTGGCTCCAGTGTCCACCCACCAATTTTTGGTATTGTCTATTAGATTGGCCTTCGAAACAATCATTGATAGGTTATGAGTTTCAATCATGTTGGCTTGTTTTGGCTTTTGCTTGTTTTGTTGAGCCTTCCTCTTGCGATAGTCTTTGGCATCAGGTGCAGGTTTATTGTAAAAGTAGCAATTCCCTTTATTCTTCTCGATCTTTGGACCAATGTGCGTTGTACCTTCCTTTCTTATTATATTTAAGGGATTTGTGTTTAGGCTTTCTAGTGGATTTGGAGGGGTCCTATTATACATTCGCTTCGGAAACCATGGAGTCAATTCATTCTTCTTCTCATTTTTACAGTTGTCCTCCTCTATTCTATGTCTAATTACTAGATCCTCAAGCCCTATTTCCTTTCCTTTATGTTTCACACTATTTTTGAAACTTTACTAAGAAGGCGGTAATTTTTTATCATCGAGTTTCATGGGATTTGGAGCTCTTCGATCTAATGTTACTAACTTAGAATCTTCCATTGTAAAATCAAGAAAACGTCTAACTACGTACAAATTTCTTTGTGCCGGCGTATTCTTTATGCCTTTCAAGGAGTTCCCAAGATTTCTTTGCATTCTTAGTAGAGCAAACCTTATAAAGGACACTATCAAGTCTATTGAGAATGTAATTCCAACACAAGAAATCAAAATGTTTTCATTTCCAACATGCTTCCGTTTTTTTTTTGGTCCACTTTATCTTCCTCTAAAGTAAGAGGTTCATCCTTGATAATATGGGCTCAATGTAATGTTGTTACGTAGAACATTTTCTGTTGCCAAGATTTAAAATTTGGGAAATTCTATTTGCACTCCACAAATTCCATAAGCAACCCATTTGGGTGCTTGTTGGACGAAAGACAAAGGCTGCTTAGCCAAAAGTAAAAGAAAGAAAGGCAAATGTTTTTGGTGTGAGCCAAATTGAAACAAAGCATTTCTACATGCACACTTTTAGAGACCACTAACCATATGGATGTTTGGCACATCCATACATATGGACCTACAGACGAAAAATCAATCAGATTGGTGATTTCTAAACATTGGATTTGAGTCTTTTTCCTGGGTTGAATTTTAACTGTTTGATTCGGGGTACTCAGGTCCAATGGTTAAAAGTCACCAATCAGGCTGATCAATAATAGGGACCAAAAATGTCCCTGAGCAAAAATGTCTGTGATCAAAGATGTCCCTGAGCAAAAATGGATGGTAATTTTCCCTCTGCAAGTTTTGATCCGCAACGTTTCAAAATGAGGAGTCTGAAGCCAACTCTTCCAATAAAAAATTGCCAACAAGGGCAACTACAGTTTTTACACCTTGGTGTTAAAAGGAAGTTTTTTGGCTCATCGTGTTGCTTGACCCAAAGGGTGTCCACGCAAATCAAAGGCCATCCTTCAACGCTTGAAATGTGGAGTGTTAGAGAATATAGTGTGTGAGATACACCATGTCACTATCGGTGTATCTCATCACAAAATTAGAATAATATCTTAGGATTTGATTTTATATTCTTAGGATTTCTTTCCTATTTTGAATCATTGTAATTATCTATATAAGAACTTGAAGTAGATTTATAGGACCCACAAAGGAGGTTTTAACCGAGGGCCTGGATCATGAGCTATGAGATAAATTAATTTAATCTCACACTACCAATAGTCGCGACTTTTGGAGAGTATTGGTTAGATGTCCTACATCAAAATGGAGCCCACGTGATTTGAGGGGGTAATATTCCTATAAGTGTTATGAGCCCACTCCTAAGCTGCGTTTGGGTCGGCGCTTGCATCAAGCATTGCAGAGGCAAAATTTTCCATGACTCCTTGCATAAATACCCCTAGGGTCAACTTTATCCTTTCATTCTCCCTCACCTAAGTACCCACCCAGGACCATAGTTAGCAATTTGGCATACCGCAAAGATTCGGAACGGGAAAAGTTCGAGTTTATTTCAATATCAGGATATAAAAATTTTCACCTTAAAAAAAGCCTGAATTTTACCCATTTTTTTAATTTTATATGGCCGTTTAATACAATTTTATTTAAAAAATCGTAGAATGTGCATTAAACTTGAATAATACACGTTTTATTCGTTTAATCTTAAAATTCACAATTTTTCTGATTTTATTTTATACGGCCGTATTAAATATTTTTTTTAAAAAATGACAAATTTGTGTATTAAACGCGAATAATACGCAAATTTACTAACTAGGCCCAGGACAATTTCTTACTTTAGTCCCGCCCAAGTCTTATTCCTTATTCCTTGCGTTCATATACTTGAAATAATGAGATTAATCCATGGGGAGAGAGAGAGAGAGAGAGAGAGAGAGAGTGAAAATTCAATTTAGATGCAAGTTCACATTATCAAATATGCAGATCAATAACATGTTACAAAATTGTGCTTTGAAATTTGAATTCCCATTTTCCCATCATAAGGACTGTTGTTGTTTCTCATCTGTGCTGCAGCCTGTGCACTTGCAAAGCTATAAGTTATTACTACATCAACGAGCTGTACGTTAGACATGAAAACCAAAAAATCATGATGCAAGAACCGTCTTAGCATGTGGCAACTCAACTCTTAATGAGAAGCATCATAGGTGTCGGCACAAATTCGGGTTTATAATTCTAGTAGATCATCAAAATTACCATCAGAATACTACAGGCTTTTGTTTTTTGTTGACACTGTTCAGGGATCTATTTCTTCAGGAAACCTGGCTTTTCCCAAGTACACGTACTGCATCTCCTCCTTCCATGTCTGCAAAACCTCTAGATCAATAATAGGGACCAAAAAAGCCTTCACTATACTTGCTTCACTAAATCAAGATTAGTACAAGCTGTAAAAAGTCACCTCATGTCGGAAGGCAATCCTCATATGTGGTACATTTGTCTGGTGAACATCATTTCCTTCAGGGCCACTTTTGAAATATTTGTCGCCAAGCCAATGCAACTGCCGCAGTAACAAGAAACCAGATCAAACAAATCTCGTAATGGCTAAAGACCAAAATTTAAATGCCAAGAAATGGATGTTCTTCAAGTTTAGTACCTTTGCTGCATGAGAAAATCCAGATTGATAAACTGAATTCTTTGCTATCTCACACAGGTCAGAAGGTGAGAGCTTCCAGACCTGAAAAATTACTGGTTCAGTAGGAGACATGACAACCTCGACCTTGACCTTGATCAATAATAAGAACTCGGAACTAACGAACCTTTGCGGCAACACTATATTCTTCCACAAGTGGTTCTTTGGTTAAATGTATTTGCAGAGGATCATCAGTTGAGAGTGAAACATTAAGACCACGTTGGAAGAACATCGGGAATGGATTCCGATGATAGTCCAGGAACAAGGAATTGTTGCTTAATGGTGACATAGCCAATCCAATCTGAAAAATAATGGAAGATGCTAATCATTTTGACAGAACATTCAAGGAAAAGGCAGGACAATGCAAGTAACTGAAGTGGAAATCTAAGGTAACCATTAGGTGGACCAAAAGGATGGTCTACCAGCAGCATACTGGGGTGGGACCATTTGATGTCTAAGAGAGATCCTACACTAAAACTATATCAATCAAATGATTAACCATCTGCGTCAATAGATTTTGTTTTTTGTGGACTGTTTGCCATATTTGTTTGGACAGTCCAAAAGAATGTGATAACCAACAAATCACTCCACTTTTAGGTGAAGAAAATCTACTAGATAAGACCCATTGAATGGTGGATCCCACTCCCCTGTACAAATGCAATGTATGCTGCACGTTTTTGGTAGATGGGTCTTACCATCTAACTAATGGGCAACTGATGTTTTCTCTAGAATTATAAAGCAAAGCAAAGCAAAGAAAAGTCACAAAGTGGTCAACCTGAGCAAGGTAGTACAAATATTGCAAGACTGGAGATTTCCTTAGATTATTTCCATGTGCGATATTATGGCATAGAAGGAATGCAGCGGCCAAGTGATCAATATCTCCTGCCTGTGCAAAGTGATTAAGAAATATCCCAAATCGGAATCAAGAATTTCTGTGGATAAATCACTAATGAAACTAGAAAGGCAAAGTAGAAGTGAACCTCGCCAGAGTGAGGCCGGAATTTGATTGTAGGCATTCCTTTGGATTCACGAAGCTGTGAAAAGAAAAGCACAATACAGTCATCTCCAATACAAACTAGCAGAGAATATATAATTTTAAGGTTTGAAAAAATCTAAGTATGATAATGTAACCTAACAAGAGCAATGGAATAGATAACTGCATATTACATGGTGAATTTTATATAACAAATAGCTGTACCGTATCAAAAGTTCATGGAGTTGATTTATCACGTCCTAATGCTGTTGGACTATGTTTGAAGTTATATTAGCCTTAGACAACTTCTTTTATTGGTAATTACCCACCTCTAATAGGTATTCTTCTAGATTTATTGTGCCACATGGAATCAGGGAACACATCCTTTGAATTAGCCAGTTCCTTCAGTTTCCCCCTATTTTTTTTCGCCATCCCCTTCTCTTTTTAGTACCATGACCTGCACCAGTGTGCTCCTCACCAGTGCCATCAATCCATAAAGCATGGCCAGTCTTACTGCCGTCTAATTACCCAACATTTGGCAACAACATGACTTCAATAGAACCAATTTGCATTACACCTGGAGAACAGATCTTGATTTGCATGTATGTAGACTTGAATTATAGAAGATCCATAATATTATTTTGGATAACCATCTTCATCCACTTTGTTTCTAGGTAGACCTCTCCAATGGCATTGCCATTGTCAATACTGCCATTCAGTTTCAACTGCTCAGGAACAGGTATAGACTACTTGGTCTAATGCCTACTTTGACCTGGCAAATTTAAACAGGGAAGGGAGCTGCAAGGTAAAGACACTTTGGTCTTTCTAAAAGTTCTCTTGAGTAGGACTTTTGAAGTTGAAGACCGAATCAAACTTGACCATTTTCTATGCATTTAACCATGGCATGAGTTGGATTTTCTTTTTTTTTTTACATATTGAGTCTGCAATCACCAATGCTTTAACAATTAACAATACAACCAAAGGGCAAACTGGAAAATGAAATTTTACCACTGATATTATTTTGTCTAAAATTCAACCTTCATCTTAAAGTCGAGTGACACAATTTAACATGTATTAGAAAATTAAGGTAGACTTAGTGAGGCAAACACTTCAGGAATCAAGAGAACTGAAAATGCAAACCTTGTTGAGGGTATACAAATTTGCATAGCAATAATATGCATAATACGAGTAGGCCGGATTAAATTCATTGGTCCATTCAGTCGGCTTGGGCATATGCTTAGTTGGACGCCTTTCTGGTTTACTTTCATCATCTACAATGTCAAAACCTACAACCTGCAATGAGAAACTAATAACCGCATTAATCACTTGTTCAAACAAAATTAAGGAGAAATAGGAAGCAAAATATATCACGATATATACAGAAGAATGCACTTGCAGGTGCACTTTCCACAGAACAGCATCCACACAAAAGAATCCAACATGCAAAATTACAAGTAATGATATAATAGTTGTAAGTACTATATTATTTCAATTTGGTCAAAGTTCTTTATCATCTAACAAAAGCAAATGGAAATGGCTCTTCGAATGGAATAAGAGAAAAGTTTGTGTAATGCATGTCCGTAGGTCACACAAAGTCACAAACTCTGATCCCATACAAATCAGTTATTATTTCGCAAAATCTTTTAATTGCAGTCAAATTCGTAGGGATTAAAATTAAACATTCACATAAGTAGGAAGAAATATACATTTCAGCCGTGTTTCTCCATAATTTTTTCTATTTCATCCTCCCAACTAATACTATTAAGTGCCAAACAGAAGAAAGAAATTCTTGTAACTTTGATAGATCTCAGAATTGACATAAATCCACCATGCTTATAAGATTAAAAAAAGACACACCAACCCAATGAAGCTTGGAATCAGAATTTCCATCCAACTCAATGAAAAAAGGATGAAATTAACAACTTTTTCTCTTTTACTTGATACGGCATTAAGGGCCAAGGATCACCTTTGATCTTGATGAACCCAACAAATCTGCAAACATTTTTATTCCCCATCTTGATATCCAGATACTTCAACATGCCCAGTGAATCTGTGTCCAGACGATAGGATACAAACACAGATACCAGATACTGCATTGACACTTCTACCTTACCATTTTCCTCTGTAATAAGGACACTCCATTTTCTGCCTTACAATTTCCTTGTATTTGTTTCAGGGCTGGACTTGGCTGAGTTGCATGACAGAACTGAGTCTTTCATCTCTTTCTAAGCACACCGATTCACCATTACTTGAGTGATAATTTAACATGACCAAACTAACCTTGAAGGAGGTATAAAAGGGTAAAAAAGAACAAAGAAAAAAACAAAATGTGAAATACTATTTCCTCATGTAGAAACACAAAGGATGGAGAAGAAGTGGAGAAGATAAGAGTAGAGACTTGGGAGAATAGGAGTCGAACTTAGTTGGTTCGGCTTCCTCATGTATATACATATATCTTACTTAAAGGCATAAAATAATGTAAAAAGACCATGATACCCCTAATTACAATACACACTTTAATACTCCCCCTCAAGCTGGAGCATAAAGATCATGCATGCCCAGCTTGTTACATAATACAGAAAACGGACCCCGACCTAATGCCTTAGTGAACACACATCGCCAAGTTAATCGGTTGATTAGATATATAGAGTAACAATCTTCTTGCTCAAAATCATGTCCTTGACAAAGTGGTAGTCAACTTCTATATGTTTCGTTTTCTCATGAAAGACTGGGTTACTAGCAATAAAGATAACGGCCCGATTATCACCATGTCACAATGCATTTACATAGGAGTAGGAATCGCAAAACCCATCCCTTGAAGAAGAGATTTCACCCACATCATCCCACATGCTTCATGAGCCATAGCTTTGTACCCTGCCTTTGCACTAGATATAGCAACCACATTTTATGTTTTACTCCTTCAAGTGACCGAGTTTTTTTTGATAAGTATGTATGTATCATTAAAAAGGGGAAAACCCCAAAAGGAACTCAAAGACAGGGCCAGCCACATTAACTCATAAGAGGATAAGTGCCTAACATCTCATCCCATCTGAAAACAAAAGATTCAAAAAAACATCATCCAAAATTGGGAGATATAGAGGACCAACGATAAAGAAAAGCCTTCATACTCAAAACCAGATCCAGGGTATCTCCTTCTTATCCGGGAGTTTCTTTCTTTCCACAAGGCCCACACAAGAGCGAACGGGAGAATGCGCCAAAGAACCTCTCCCACTAAGGAAATCTCTCGAGTTTCCTTGGAAAAGACTTGATACGTGATGCGGCATCACAAATTGAATCCCAAACAACATGAAGAAAGTCTGCTACACCTCGATGGAGAATCTGCAATGAATAAGCACACGATCTATCGATTCAGTGTTTGCCTTGCATAACACACACTTGTTCGGCAGCATCATCTCTCTGCTGATCAAGTGATCTATAGCCAGAATCTTGTCCTGTATTGCAGTCCAGATGAAAAACTTTACTCTTGAAGGGATAGGGGCACCCCAAACGATGGACTCCGGAAACTCCCTCTCCCTCCCCGGAAAGCTATGCGAGAAAAGTGAACTGTAGCATAATAAAATAACAATAAAACACCACTTTAAGGGTGCGATATCATCAAACAATCACCAACAACAAACCCTAGCCTGTATAAAGCTCAAACTTGATCTTCCAAAAAATAAAAAACGAATAAGGAAGAAGTAGAAAACTAGGGTTTATTCTCTCCACTATTCACGTGACACTATACCTTAGAAAAATCCTCTGGTCTTCAAGTGCTCTGATATCAAGTAGAAGTACAGAAGATGGAGAAAAGAAGAGAATTGGGAGCATAGAAATAGTCGAACTTAGTGGGTTCGACTCCCTCTTGTGTGTGTGTGTGTGTGTATATCACTTAAAGCATAAAATAATGTAAAAAGACTACAATACTCCTAATTACAAAACACACTCTAACACCTTGTTTACTGTACATTAGAATATCCCAGTGCTATATACCCTTTTAAGGACAACATTTTTGGGTTTACAAAGCAACCCCGATTCGTATACACACAATAAGAAATCACTTGTTTCCCTTGGTGTTCTTAAATCAAATAAATGTTGAGAACTAGGTTGTGTTGCTTCAAGTGTCAATGCTTCTACAACATTCAAATAGTATATCAACATTGAAAAGATCAAAGGAAGAAGCTTAAAAAGCCACAGTAATATTAGGGAAGGAGACCTCTTGCTTCATTTGCATCTGAATTTTTTCCCTAGCAATCATGAAAATGCACAAATCAACAATGCAAAGAACCTTTTTCTTTCCTTTCACAGCCAATGTACAAAATTAAGAAGATGGTCAAGAGTCAAAGATATAAGTGTACTGCCAAAATGAAAGTGGGAGCACCATCCGGAGCTATAAGAAATTTAGTTATTAGATCGACATTTAGAAAAAAAAACCTATTCTAGTAAATTTTGAGGTTCTCAAAAAAATAGCATTAATAGATGAACAAACCTGCATTAGGAACACATGTAGCTGAGGATGCGAACTTGGATCAATTGTGACTTCGAAGAGTGGAATGAACACATTATCTAAAATATTCTGAAAGGATGTAACAGTTCCCATTTTTCGATACACATTGTATAATCGTGGTAGCTGAAACAGAGTAGCAAACATAAAAAAAACAAGCTCAAAAAACTAATTAAAAATAATTAAGTTTATAGGAAAGTTCTGAAGCAAATAATGGAAGTGGATGTTAATAGAGAATGGTAAAGGTGTTGTGTAAATATCAATCCTATAATAATTATAACATCTTCAAGACCACACAACAAGTTGAACCATAAACTCATCAAAAGGTTATAAGTCATTAGTTCCAGTTCAAAATACAATAATTATCTTTTGATTGGGAGCTTATAAAAAAAATTAGGTTATTCATGCATGCTAGGAATGGGAACCTTATCCCAGACTCCTAATACAGAAATTGGCCTCATTGGCTAAGAAACTTTTTGAATTGATGTACTCCACTCAACTCAGAGGTGGGGCCAGTTTGAATGATTCGACCCCTGTTTAAATTTGACATTTCTGTTTTTTTTTTTTTTTCATTTTTCCTAGATGAGTCTTCTCTTGACAAGGTACTAATTATCATCCAGTTCAAATTCCTAAATAAAGTACAAAATTGAGAATAAAGGAACGCAAAGCAAAGCCATTGCATACTCCAAGCTCAGGCAGGCATAAGATTTTTTGGTGGAGTGAGAGGTCAATATGACCACAAGCATCATTTAATTCTAAAAGGTCCCATGATGCAAGTCTTATGACTATAAACAAGCTTTCCAAAGTCCTAAAGAAATTTGGATCCACCCAAAAGTCTTTTGAATCCTGCGGCATGAGAGGGTAAGGTTTCGATGGCACCAAAACTCTTAACTATCAAAATAAACCATGCATGCAAGAAATAAGGAAAGAAAGGATAAGAAAAAATATATCTGATGGGTTAGACTTGAATGAAAGAAAAGTCAAAAATAAATATGACAACATGTTCTCACCAAAGCCAAGGAGGACTACCATGCTTGAGAATCACCAATGAAATGTAAAATTGTTGCACGTACATACAGAGCCATAAAATAATAGAGCCCGAAAAGATCTGTTTAATGCTCCATGTAATCAACTGAGAGAACAATCACCTTACAATTACACCAGTTTACAAGTCTCTTCTCAAGAATCTATCTCCCATTATTGCACACAGACCACATTCAGCCTAAAACATCAATCTAAAATATTTAATGTGCCAACAAGGAAAAATGTGGAACACTAAATCCACTCTTCGCTTCCCATAAATTGCCCTAAAAGTTAAAACTTTTCAAATGACAGATGCAAAATGAGAAAGGAACTAATCCAATGTGAATTTTGTTATGCATGCAAACTGATGGGGAACAAGCAACTTATATCATGAATCGGGAGAGTCATAAATTGGTCGAAAGGAATTGGATTCTACAGATCATACTGATGCATTTAATCTTTTCCTTCATAAGTCGTATTTATTTATATAATGACTAAATATAAGTCATGAACAAATGTAAATATGTAACTGGATATGAATAATAAGTTTGGAACTTCTCCAATAAAGAGCTTACCATTTATAACCAGTTGAACTGTCGAAAGATTATCATCCAGATAAAATAAACTAATATAAAATACCAGTCATGTGAAAGGCAACTAATCATGAAAAAAATTGCTAGTGAATGGAAAAACTACCCACCTGAATTAACCAAACTGCATTTTCACTGTAAATCGCATTGTTAATGAACCAGCTCGCCAACTGGTCCCATTCACTTTGTTTCCTTCCATATATGGACACCCTATACTCGGCCATCTGAAAATTAGAGAATGGCTAGAATTAGTTAGATAAATAATCCTCCAATAATTCATATGCATATCAATTATTGAATATGTTAGAATCAGTGTTGAACAAGAGATTTCAGAGTGGGAAATCTTTCTAACACGATCAAGTTTTTGACAAGCTCTCTAAGTGATCAAGTTCATGAAAATCATTTAGACAGCCCCCTTATAATTTGCACATGTACTATTTTGAAAGGGATGAGGGCAGTGCACTGTGAGTAGAGTGATTGTGGAGGGTGCTCCAACATCAATGCAACTAAACAGCACAGATGTTAGGTGGTTGAAAGTTGAAACTGCTAAAAATTCTACACTATCCCTGTATGAAAATGCTACAGATATACAATTGAAGGAATAAAGAATGTGGTCCTGCAGATAGTTGCTCGGGATTGGAACTAGATGCCATACAGGTTCTGTTGATTGGAAACACCGATGGACGATAGGTTGTCCAATGACCTAAAACATAGGATTACAATCAGAAACTTATATGACAAGATGTATAAAGGAAATCAGCAAGGTGGTTCTTTGTTAGTACAGACAAAAAGTCCCTTATCCACGTCTAATCACCTAGGATTCTTCTTGTTGCCATCCTTTTATAGTTTTGAAACCAGGGAAAGCTATACCCAAGAGCTTTTCTGCTTCCTTGCGTTTATCGTGACAGTGCAATTTCCAAGTGATAGACATCTTGGTGCGAATTATGGTATGATGAAAAGGATGTGCTTTAGTGCATGACAGGGAATAGGGCTCGTGCCTCAGTAGTGGTCACTGGTACAACAAGCACCCCCTGTAGCTGTAATGTAATGAGGAGAGTTCAAGCACATACATGTTAAAAGCATTATTCAAGGTCAAGGTGCATGAGCATCAGATAATTTCCCACTAAATCAAAGATCATGGTATATGGGTGCTACTTGAAACATCGTTGAGGACAAGAACCATCACTGGTGTCTCTGAATGGTTGACGCAGTGTCACGAGGCAGAGCACTTAGTCTGTGGCTCAACATAGCAAGTTGCTTTTGTGTTACATTGCCAATCCCAAGCAAGGAGGCGAATTACGTGAAGTTGGCAGCCAGTGTAAAACTTCTTCAGAATCTTCTTAACATAAAACATGATATGCTGTTTCATGCTCATGCGAGGGCATTTCTTGGAAACGAAGTGTTGAGTTGATGCATGCAAGGATGCAAGGTATGGCCCTAGATAGAAAGCAATGGTGGGAGAGGTTTCAGGTAGCCAGCCCCAAATAGTTGGTTAAGGCTTCAATGACGATCTATATTTTTTGAGCTCTTATAACCAAGGTACTAAACTTTGCTTAGTTGTTCGGAATTAATTCGAGGAAGTTTAATTTGACCTAGAGAAGTTTTGGAAAAATTCGCTAACTTAAAAAAAGTTTGGAGATCTGTTTCATTTACACATTTGTAATACTAATGTAGCTTAATTGTATGAAAGAAACAAGAAATTACAGAGAAAAATGGTTCTAACTGAAGAAAGAGTCGAAGTTCTTCAGTTCTACAGAGAGAGGAGAGTGAAAAGAGATGATAGAGAAGATGGGTTATGTATGTTAACCCTACACACACCTAGTAGCTCGGATTCACACCAAGGAAGCTTGGATTCTCACCAAGGAAGAAGAGAGCACTCTACAAGAGAATTCTCAATAGCAAGATTCAATATATTTCATCATTAATGAAAGATTACAACTAAAATAGTTTATATAATAACTCAAAATATCTTGATCTAATCTTAGCCATCCATCTAATCTAATGGTTATAAAAAAAAATAGCAACTTAAAGCAACTAACCAAAATAACAATGAGCCTCCTAACTTAGGCTAATTGCAAAGACACCCAAAACTCTAAAAACATCAAAATAAGCCTAGAAAATAAATAAAAACTCTTCAAAAACTCACTACGTAGCCCACATGTATCTTTCCAATGTGGAGTCTTCATGATGCACGTGCATGTGAGGTCTTCAAAATCCTCTTCCTTGTCTTCCACTGGTAGAACCCATGTGATGCTTTGATGCCCGCGTCAAGAATGTTTAGTTGTTATCGCAGATTTTTTAAGTAGCATCAGAAAGATGCACTACCATAAGGACTACATCTAACTAAAGTATAAGCATGCGCAAATATGCAAATAAGAATACAGTGTAAGAAAGAAATGACGGGATATAAGAATAAGTCCAGAACACAATGAAATGATCAAACCTGGTATTTGCTTGCTTCAAGATCGCACAAAACCTGCTTTGTCACTTCGGCAATAAAACGCCCTGAAATGTTCATTTGAACAAAATAAGCAGGTAGCAGCTTCATGTAGAAGGCAAGTTGATAAATTTAGTATAAACCTAATTTTGGTATCAGCGTGTCCCATTGAGAATTAATTCAAGAGTATTCAAGAACTAATAACTTAATAATAGCACAATTGACTAAAAAAGGGTGTCTTAGTTCAAGGGTGTGAGATCTTTGAAGTGCTTCAAGGGATGATGGTCCACAATAGACAAAAGATAAATACTACTATAGTCTATAACCTTCGAGTTGTACGAATAGAAGGTTATGCAACCCAAAACAAGTTTCACATATCACCGTCAGAGCTTCCTCAAACAAAGTTGTATGTAAATTGATGGGCTGGTATGGCTCTTCATCGACGACCTCAATTGATCATAAGTCAAATATGCAATCATCTGAGCAGAGACTAAAGATAAGGTGTCCAATCCCAATGGAATAGTTGTGACTTTTTTTTTGAATGAGGAAAAGATGTAAAACATATAAAATTTATTAAAAATCAAACGTCAGAAACCGTATATAAAAAATGAAATGCAAAAACTTTACTCTTCAAAATGTCACATATTCAAATTACTTAGTTACTCATCAATGATATGATCTCATCCACTTGATGTTTTATGCTGGGAACCACCGAGATCCAATTATTAAAGGTTCATACTAAAAACAAGTATCAAGCATTAGTTTTAGTTTTCATTCATCACGAATATTCAACTGAAAACATGTCAACCTTGGCAAGTCCGAGCCAACTTGGTCATGTCTTCAATAGTATCACTCTTAATGAGATTGAAAGCTCTCGTACAAAGCTGAAAGATTAGAAGACTAAGAAGCATAGAAGAAGAAGAGAAGGATGAAGAAGGGATAGGAATGGAGGTACAATTCTCCCTTTAATCGCTTAATCATGGCTCAACCAAATACATAAATAACAGCAATATGTTATCCTATTTAGGGGTAAATAATGTAAAAGGAAAAATAACTAAGGGTGAAACGCATGCTAGCGACTGAAGTGCCTCAAAATTATTAGCCATGAGCAAACAGATCTATATTCATTACATGTGAAGCAGACAGCTCACACCAAATAAAACCAACTTATAAAGAAAAAGTTAGATTGCTGCAACTAATGTTGTCCATTCTCATTTCAGTTTAGCCAACTATCAAATTTTGATAGGTAAGCAACATATTGTCATTGCAAATGTTCAAAACCATTTTCTATGCTGCAAACCTTGGATCAGATTGTCTTGCTTTAGGAAGATTTCTCTGAGTCTGCTCTGTCCACAAGGATTATACTTAAGATTGAATTTGTCGAAGCGATGAAAAGTATTCTTATCAGCATGCACATCCAACAAATCAACATTGAGGTCATGTCTACAGATACCATTGGAAAGAATTAAAAAGAGAAATAATTCCAAATTAAAAAATAAATGATCAATGGTGCTATTGAGAAGTATACCCTGTCAAGTCCAAACTCTCAAAGACTTCCTTAAGAGTAAGATATTTTCCATCTCGGAATATGACAACCTGCATGATGAAATCAATAATATATGAAATCGCATGTTCAAAATCAAAGAGGCTGTAATTTTTTTGATAAGGTGATAGCAGGATTACTTTGTGTTGTTTATTCAAAACAAGTAAAACTTAGGCAACAGCCTGCTGCCTGTTCAAAACAGTTGCAAAATAAATACATACTGTACCTCATCAGGTTCATTTGCGAGTTTCAACTTTATGAAGCGCAAAAGATGCTTCTGATTCATGCATGCAGAATGATGTACATGTGTATCAACCTTTCTAACATTGTAAAAATCACGATGGGGCGCACTCTTCTGAGCTAAAAATTCCCGATCTGCATTTACTAACAGATGAAGACGGAACTTCTGCACGACAAACGGATAAAGTTACAAAACATTACTTTCATGAAAAAATAAAAAATTCAAATTAAGTTTAAAGACTTTACCTCCTCAAGAAGGCGCAATCGATGATGGCATGCAGAGCGGACATTTCCAATAGATATAATTTTTAGTATGTGATGCATATCAGTGAAGAATGCTGTTGAACTTGCAACTGGGTAAAGATCTTCATTTACTAAAATAAAATTCACAGAAAGTTAAACAATTTTAGTATTGGAAATATTAAATAAAAGACTGAAAGATCACCATTGACTGAGTTTCACACGATTACCAACAGCACACTGTGTAATTGCATTAAAGTAAAGAAAATTGCAATTCTTACCATCTTTGCTAGCATAAACATGTACAACCCCATCCTCCATCAGAAAATGATGCTGTTTTCAAAATTGAAACAACAATATTACAAAATGCTTAGCCAGAAAATGAATGCCTTGATCTGACTGCTAAAAAATTCACAATGGTTTCATATACAGCAGGAATTCATGCTTCAGACCAGAGTAAAATTATCAGTAAATGATGATAACTCACCCCAGTTGGTGCAACAGGGTCAAAATGAAATGGATCGTTGCTCGGCATAGGAACACTAGATTCTGTAACTGTTTCCTTCATCCATGGAGTGGCATTTTCTCTATATACATACTTCTCCCGCAAGGCTAAACATTCACAAATCATCATACATACTTCTTCCTCTTCTCTACTTGGTGCCTCTAATTTCAGAAATTTTGAGACATGGAAAAAAGATTGCTTCAGGAACATCGCAGTGGTAAAAATCATACAAACCAAATTGACATATAACAAAAGATTAATCAACTGAATTTCTGGTTTGTTTCAAATGTGCACCGCTATATACGCTGGCATTAAAGGTACTAAGTAAAACAGGGGAAATTTGTTCGATTACTGGCTTTAGAATGGGTGAGGAACCCGTGGTGTCACATCTTTTGTTTTCTAGATGCTTCTATAAGAGAAGTGTCTGATTTATGCATCAATTTTTTTATGCTTTGAGGCAGTGTACGGTCTACGGATCAACTTGAGGAGAAGTGTTCTTATTGGTATTGGGGGTGGAGTGGGGGAGAGAGTTTGAAGAATGTGCAAGATGGTTGGGTTTTATGCTCGGGCGGTTCCTAGTTCTTATCTTGGGCTTCCATTAGGGGCTCACACTATTTCTAAAGCATTTAAGACCCTAAGAAAGGAAGGATGGAAAGAAAGTAGAAGTGCTAGAAAAAAAATTATTTGTCATTTAACGAGAGAATAACTTTGATAAAAAGTATGCTAACAAGTCTCCTAGAACTACTATATGTCTCTTTTTAATATGCCTGCTTCAATTGCAAAGCACTTGAAAAGACTCCAAAGAGATTTTTTGTTGAATGGTAGAGGTTTGAAAAAGAGAATTCATCTTGTAAAGTGGAATTTGGTGTGCTATCCTAACAAGCAAGGGGGTATTAGTTTGGAAAGACTGAAAGTGATAAATAAGGCATTTCTAGGCAAATGGTTGTGGAGATTTAGTAAGAATGACAATGCTTTGTGGATGTGGGTTATCGGTCAGAAATTTGGGTTCCTTACAAGAAATTGGGATAGTAAGAAGGCATCAGCTTCAAATGGGGTGGGACTTTGGGAAGAGATAATGAAAAATCATCGAAAGATCATTCATGGTGTTATTTTATAATGTGGAGAATTTGAGAGGACCAGATTTTTTAAGGAATTGTGATTAAGTTATGTGAGGTGTCCCCGTGGCTTTTCAGGTTGGCTCTCATTAACGGGGTAACAATTAACTATTGTTTCTAGAAGTGGAAATATTCTTGGTGTTCAGTCTTTGTAAGGAATTTACTAAATAGGGAGATTAATGAATGTTTTGTGCTTCTTAAACATTTTGAAGAAGCACATATTCAGTTAGACTTGTTGGATGGTTATGTTCATTCTCTTCTTACCTTTTGATCAGGGGAAGCTCTTCCCCACTTTGTTGTAATTTGTAAATCTTGCAATTTAATAAAAGTTACTGTTATTTATGAAAAAAGTTGGAGAATAATTGAGAACCGAGATAAAAGAATATAAGGAAAAAGAAGGCAGCAAAACAAAATGAAAGGAAAAAAAATTTCAATCATGTCATAAAAAAAGTTGGCTGCACATTTGACTTTTCGAATGCAAAGCAAGAAAGGCATAATTCATAATTTACATATAAAACTGAGAGGAAGAACAAGAATCCATCAGAAACATAACTAATGAATCCAAAATAATTTCCATATACAGGAAAAAATATAAGTAATTTTGCTTCATTGAAGCTTCATGGCAGATCCTGTCGGAATCAGACACAAAGAGGCGTTAAGTGCTAATTTTTCAAGTTGTAAAATATTTAAAGATGCAATAATACAATTTTGACATATGTAGTCAAACCAATAGGTCAATAAAATGTATAAAGAATGGCATATAAATTAAACATATTACAGTTGCATTTTTTTGCTAGGTTCATTTCATTGGAGGCCTTAAAAGCATAAAAGGATATTGTACAAGAATGTCAAATTTCGATATTATCAGTACTAAATTACTAATAAGCCCTATATTGAGTAGTGGTGACTAAAGCTAACGTTGTTTTGTCGGCTGCCTGAATAATCAGTCAATTACAAAAATCTCACTTAGCTTTCCCCATAGTCTTTTAAGGATCAGCAATCCAAGAGAACAAAAAGAGACATGAAAATACATCTACCGCACCCACACAACATATAACGGAACCAACAAACTTAAGTGGAAGAAGTAATTGATATACGTGCTTCTCACGGCTTTGATGGTATATGGAAGCACAGAAGGGAAAATATCCAGCAATGAAACTCTTTAGGTGTAGGAAGTTGAGAATACCATGTGGTGCAGTATTCGGAGGTATCAGAATGCCTATAGGATCTTTCCTCACAATGTGTGCTGTGTGACCTGTGTCTACCTTTTGATTGTCATGCGGATTTGCATTATCATGTGATCTGCTTACAATTGCTCCATGTTTCTTATCTTCAGCAGTATTAGCATTTGCTACTTCAAGTGAAACAACCATTGAATCTTGAATATTTGAACTTGCTTCCTGTTACACCGTCAACAACTAATAGAACTCAATCTTTCTACATTTTACCCAATTGATAAGTAGAAAATAATTTATTAAAACAACAACATGATAGATACATACAGTGTTAACAACGAAAAATACCAATCAGTCGGCTAACTCAGCCTCTCTATTATCCCTTAAACATGGAATTGTCATTCATCAAAACACCACAATCCCACCTATTGACAAATCACAAACTGTTGAAGTGGACAAACGCATTTGACATGGCAGGAAAGCAGTCAAAGCACATTGACCCACCATTTGGGGAAAAACATGGTTTATCCTTTAGTTTTGAAATTAGGTGAATGATATGTGTTATATAGTTCAATGTAGTTCTGCTTATATGCATGCAAGTCTTCGTATTTAATACTTATATGAAGCATGAACTAATGTTTATGCAACAGTATATCCCTCATTTTTTTGATAACCATCTCTCAAAATTTTCATAAAACTATTTACAAGTGCATTAGATTTTCTGATGTTTCCATGTCCAAAACCTCAAGTTGATGTCTGAAACCATGAGCACAACTTGGTCTAAGTTGCTTGGCTAATCACAAGTTTCTATAAACAGCTAAAACATGCCAAGAAAGAAGTATTCACTGCATAAAAACTAGGTATATCATTTGAAGGTAAGTCTCTTAAATGTGAATGAAGATGCCAGGCTAACACATACGTGCATGCTTAAATAGTCAGTTGGAGCAGAATTTCCAGTATCTTAACCGAAATCATTGTCCTCTCCCTTTGGAGGTAAAGTGCCTTCTGTTGAAGGACCTCTCTATTATTATAGATTGTTTAGTGTCTTTATGGTTTTATTTTCTTACTTATGTAAGGGCCCACACTTATTAATATAAATAAGATTCATTGGGGTGTGTGTAGGGTTAACACACGTAACCCCTCTCTTCTCTCTTCTCTTTCCTCTTTCCCTTTGCAGTACAAGACTTGATTTCAACTTGGTATCAGAGCAGATCATTGTCAGATCCATATCAAGACATACTCGGAAGATCGTACACACCGTGGAGGAACCCTAGCACCCTTGAGACTGCTGCTGTCATCGCTGACATCATCCAGCCGTACAGCTGACGTCATCAGCCGTACGGACAGGGTGCTCATGGAGACCTGAAACTCTACCCCCTGGTAGATCTTGATTAATCACGATTTTTAGTGATTTTTGGAGAATTTTCTAAGCCCTAGTTCGATGTCTTTGGGCTGATATTCGAAAAAACTCGTTTTTTCTTCTCGGATGATTGTGGAGCCATCCGGCAACTTTTTCTGGGGATTGTTGCTTCGTTTTGGTCCCCCCATATCCCCTCTACAGATCCATAAGTGGATCTCTTAGATCCATCCAGTATTGAGGTGTGTGGGTTGATTTTTCCCCCCACATAGTACCGCCGGCGGCTTTTATTGGGCAAGGAGTGCTGTCCACGCACTACCCTACCTTATGGATCCTCAAAGAATGTCTTCTATGGTTTCTTTGATGATGTTTGGGTGTTGTTTAGGTGCTGCATGGTGTTCCCCTTGCTCCATGGCTTCTTAGAAGGTGTTGTTTGCCTCAACAGGCCTTTTCTCTCCTTCAATTGCCCTCAGATTGGTTCATAAGTTTTTTTTTTTTGGTTAGTTGTGGTTTATTGCGTTTTTGTTACTGCTGGTTGTTCTTTTGGAGCGGTAATGTCGACTTTGAATGAGTCGGGCAAGTCAGATGCGTCCTCCGGGGCTCCCGTGACTACTATTTCAGCCCCAATGCCGTTTGAAAACCCTAGTTTGCAGATCACCACTACCAAGCTGGCTGGAAAAAATTATTTGGAGTGGTCTAGAGCTGCAAAAATGTTTATTGGTGGACGCGGGAAACAAGGGTACATTACTGGGCGATTACAAGCACCCGCCGAGACCAATCCTACATTTGAACAATGGGAGACAGTTAATCTAGCGGTTATGTCATGGCTACTCAATTCTATGGAGTCCCACATTAGCAGAGGATTCATGTTTTTTTCCACGGCCAAGGAGATCTGGGATGCAGCAGCCCAGACTTATTCACAGCAGCAGAATGTCGCCCGTGTGTATCAGTTACGCCAGAGCATTGCCACTTTTCGTCAAGGGGATTTGCCCTTGGCGGATTATTTTGCTAGGCTCCGTGGTATGTGGGAAGAACTTGATTATTATCAGGTCTTTACCCCTAAGTGCCCAGAGGATGGTTTACAGTATCGGAAGTTGGTTGAACAAAACCGTACATATGAGTTCCTTGTCGGCCTGAATGCCGATTTTGAGTTAGCCCGTGTTCAGTTACTCAGTAAAGACACCTTGCCATCCCTCAATCAGGTATATGCATATGTTCAGAGTGATGACAGCCACAGAGATATAACGTCTCCTTCTCCTGTTCATGAAAAGTCCGCCTTGGCTACCTTCCCGCCTGCTTCCAAGCCTCCTAAGTCTAAAACCTCGGTTTTCAACGGTGGCACCAAAGGGGGTCCTCCACCTACTTGTGGTCATTGTGGCAAGAAAGGCCACACCAGGGATCGGTGTTGGAGTTTACATGTTTGTGAGGGGTGTGGTCGTAAAGGCCACAGCAAGGATAGGTGCTACCATATTCATGGCCGACCACCACAACTACCTGGGACTCCCACTACTGCTCACAGTGCGACTATAGATTCTACACCGGGGTCTCCGCCCCCCTATACTGCTGCGCCTCAACCTTCTGCCTCCACAGCACCCTTCTCTAGAGATGAGATAGAGAACTTGCGACGCTTTATGGCCCAACTGGATGGGCCTGCTGCCACTTCTACGTTCGCACAGTCAGGTATCATCAGTTCTGCCAACCTTGTCTCTGCTTCCGCTTCCACTTCTAGTTCACCCTGGATCATTGATTCAGGGGCTTCAGAGCATATGACCGGTATGTCATCCTCTTTTTCCTCATATTCCGTTTGTTCTGGTGCGGATAAAGTCCGCATTGCCGATGGTACTCTTTCCTCTGTTTCGGGGAAAGGTCGTGTCACCCTCTCTTCTGGCTTATCTTTATCTTCAGTTCTTCATGTTCCCAAATTTGCCACTAACCTATTATCCGTTAGTTCTCTTACGAAGAATCTTAACTGTTGTGCAACCTTTTTTCCTTCTCATTGTGTGTTTCAGGACTTGGCCACGAGGAGGACGATTGGCACTGGACGTGAAGTGGGTGGTCTCTATCTCTTGGATGCGACTCCTACAGCCTCTGCAGCCCTTCAGTCTAGTAGTCTTAGCAATAGTGTCAATAAATAGCATATTATGTCTTGGCATGCTCGTTTAGGTCATGTTTCATTTCCTTATTTACGCATGTTATTTCCTGAGTTGTTTAAGTCGGTGTCCATTTCAGATCTTCATTGTGAGGTCTGTGCATTGTCCAAGCATTGTCGAACGACTTTTCCCCCTCGTGGTAATAAAAGTTTATCTATTTTTGACATTGTTCATACTGATGTTTGGGGTCCATCCCCTATTACTTCCTTCTTTGGCTATCGATATTTTGTTTCTTTTGTGGATGATTTTTCTCGCTGCACATGGATCTTTGTTATGAAGTCAAAAGATGAGGTTTACTCTATCTTCAAACAGTTTCACAAAATGGTTCTCACTCAGTTTGGAACATGCATCAAAACTCTTCGATCTGATCAAGGCGGAGAGTACATGTATAGGGGTCTGCAAACGTACTTAGCCGAACATGACATTGAACATCAAAATTCATGTGCCTTCACTCCACAACAGAATGGCGTTGCCGAGCGGAAAAATAGACACTTGTTGGAAGTGGCTCGTGCCCTTCTGTTGTGGCACCATGTTCCTAAAACATATTGGTCTGATGCAGTTCTCCTTGCCGCTCACTTAATCAATCGTATGCCATCTCGCTCTCTCCAATTTCGTACTCCGTACCACTTGCTGCGTCCTGAGAGTCCTCCTTTTCTGGTTTCCCCAAAGATCTTCGGCTGCGTCTGTTATGTTCACATCCTTGGTCCGAATCGCACCAAGTTGGATCCAAAAGCCTTGAAGTGTGTCTTTTTGGGTTACTCTTCGACCCATAAAGGCTATAAATGTTTCCATCCCCCCTCTCGTAAGTGGTTCATCACCATGGATGTCACCTTTTTGGAGTCGGCCTCTTATTTTCTCAGTAATACTCCTACCTTTCTTCAGGGGGAGCATCTTAGTCGTGAGGAAAGGCATGTCTCATCAGATCCTGTTTCTCTGCCATTGGCTATGGATGCTCTTGACAATGGTCCTAATCCGACCATGATTGACACTATTGACAGGGGTACTGACAAGCAGGGGGAGCTGCAGGTGTACTCAAGGCGTCGTCTGACAGGGAAACAGATTACCACTGAACTCCAGGGCCAACAGTCATCCTCAGAGGATCTAGGTAACCCTACTTCTAACTTTGTTCCTTCCTCTTCTTGTGATAGTGGCTCTGACCTTCCTATTGCTCTTAGGAAGGGGAAGAGATCTTGTACCCAATATCCAATTGCTAATTTTGTTTCGTATGATAATCTATCTCCGTCATACAAATCCTTTGTTACCTCGTTATCCTCTGTTGCTCTTCCTTCTTCTGTAACAGAAGCTCTGAAGCATCCTAGGTGGAAAGAAGCAATGTATGAAGAGATGAATGCGTTAAAAAAAAATAACACGTGGGAGTTGGTAGACTTGCCAAGAGGCAAGAAACCCGTTGGATGCAAATGGGTTTACACTGTGAAATACAAGCCTGATGGTTCAGTGGATCAGTACAAGGCAAGATTGGTGGCAAAAGGCTACTCTCAGACTTATGGGATAGACTACAAGGAGACATTTGCTCCTGTAGCTAAGCTCAATTCCATCAGGGTTATCATTTCCCTTGCTGCAAATCAGTCTTGGCCACTATTTTAGCTCGACGTCAAGAATGCTTTCATTCATGGTGATCTTAAGGAAGAAGTGTATATGCTGCCCCCTCCTGGCTTTCAACTTTCTGGGGATGAACAGAAAGTATGCAAGCTTCAGAAAACTTTGTATGGCTTGAAACAATCACCGAGAGCGTGGTTCGAGCGCTTTAGTGGGGCAGTCAAACGAATGGGGTATAGTCAGAGTCAAGCTGATCATACTTTGTTCATCAGACGTGACAGGGAGGCTATGACGGTTTTGATTGTATATGTCGATGATATCATTGTTACGGGTAATTGTATTGCAGAAATAACCCGGTTGAAGGAGTTCTTGGCTTTGGAATTTGAGATCAAGGATCTGGGTACATTGAAGTACTTTCTGGGGATAGAAGTTGCGAGATCCAATAAAGGAATCTTCATCTCACAAAGGAAATATGTGTTGGACCTGCTGCAGGATACTGGTATGCTAGGGGCTCGACCTGTTGACACACCCATTGAGGCAAATCATAGACTTGATGGTCAGTCAGGAGAGTCTCTAGAGTATGTGAGTAGCTTTCAGCGATTGGTGGGGAGACTTATATACCTAGCTCATACTCGCCCCGATATTGCATATGCGGTGAGTGTAGTTAGCCAATACATGCATTCCCCCCGTACTACACATTTGGAAGCCGCATACAAGTACGGGGGGAATGCATGTATTGGCTAACTACACTCACCGCATATGCAATATCGGGGCGAGTATGAGCTAGGTATATAAGTCTCCCCACCAATCGCTGAAAGCTACTCACATCCTCTAGAGACTCCCCTGACTGACCATCAAGTCTATGATTTGCCTCAATGGGTGTGTCAACAGGTCGAGCCCCTAGCATACCCAGAAAGTACTCATCAGAATCCTCTACACTTCCAATGCAGTACCACCTGGGGATTTTGGGCATCCATCCTACCAACATATCCCAACCTTGATTTTAGTTCAATGCAATTTAAAGGGGTGGATGGCTTACCAACAATATGTGTTATATATAGTTCAACGAAGTTCTACTTAAATGGATACAATGATACACATCTTCGTATTGAATACTTATGTGAAGTATGAATTAATGTTTATGCAACAGTATATCTCTCACTGTTGACAAATTCATTAGGTTTCTGAGGTTGCCATGTCCAAAATCACAAGTTGATGCCTGAAAGCACAAGCACACCTTTTTCTAAGTTGCATGGCTAGTCACAAGTTTCTACAAACAGCTAAAAGCTGCCAAGAAAGAAGTATTTACTGCATAAAAACTAGGTAAATCATCTGAAGGTAAGTCTCTTGAATGTGAGTGAAGACACCAGGCTTACACGTTGCATGCTTAAATAGTCAGTTGCAGCAGAATTTCCAGTATCATAACTGAAATCATTGTCCTCTTCATCTGGAAGTAAAGTGCTTTCCTCATCAGAATCCTCTACACTTTCAAATGCAGTACCACCTGGGGATTTTGGGGTGGATGGCCTACCAACATATCCCAACCTTGCGTTAGAACCAGCACGCATAAGAGATTGATTGCTTCCTGAATAAAGTAAAATCGCAAACAAAAGCTTGCTGTTAAACAGGGTATGTAAACTAATAAAGAAGGCAACAAAATAAACTTACATGAACTTGTGTTGTTAAAAAGTATGGAAAATATGCCACAGAGAGGATAAAACATGGTGTTTTACTCTTTACAACATACAGGTTCAGGTCGTATTACCATGGAACTAAACGTAAACCCTAAAGTGAGCATCTGAAGCTGAACAATTTGAATGTTAGTTGTCAAGCTGCTCACAATAGGTGTTGCTCCTCCCTGAAATTCTCTCCGTCTACGAAACCTCATCCTGTTTCCGCCACTCTACTACTCCTTCCCAATTTATAAATTTTGACATTTCAGAATATAGATATTGTCAGAAATCCTATAATTTTCTATAAAAACTATAAATTTTAATTCAAGTTCTCACAGTTTATGTAAGAAAAAAATGACAGATTTAACTTTAAATTCTGTTCCAGGGAGGATTTCCTTCAGTTTTGAGAATTGCAACTTTGATACTCTCTCAATTATTAACAAAGGGCGCCACTGGAGGTTTTAAAATTCGTTGATTTCAAAAGGAATACGTGTAAAAGAACTAAACTTTCCAATCCGATCATTCTCTTCCCCGAGCAATTTCAGAAATGGGCACAATGTGTAATGCCCTCGCCACTTCTACCACAAGAATTTCAGTATAAAGCGCCATGGCTTTCCTTTCCTTGTTTTGGTTCAGTTTCTTCAAAACATGTTTTTCACCAAAAAGAGAATCATTAAGTGTTAAAAAAACATAGAAGATGGAAATTGAACCCTTACCATCTCTTTGAGCGGTCTGAAGGTAGGGAAGCCCTGGAGGGATGGAGTTGAGATTGTTGAAAGAAGAAGAAGGACGAGAGGATTGTGTCGGATGATCGAGCTTCACCCCCTCATCCATCCAATGGTTAGACAACACTACATTTGGCATAGAAGATGAGACTCTGTAATTATAAGATCGATGATCATCCAAAGACGTGGAAAGCCTCTGTTTCCAAAGTCTCGGATCAACCTCTGGATCAGAACCAACATCCTCCTCCTCATCGCCGTCGCTTTCTTCTTCGTCTTCGTTGTATACTATCTCTGTGCGTTTTCTGGCATTGGGAGGGCACTTGCGGAGTTTGATGAGGCGTTCGAGAATCTGATCAACGCTTCGCTTGTGGATGTAGAAAGCCGAGATGGCCATTAGTGAGGCTCCGACTAAGGCAGCCATGGCGAGTTGCAGAGACGAGGCTGACGAAGAAGAGGAATCCATCTGTTCGTGTTAGCAGAGCGGTTGATGGGTCAGTTATATGTGTTGATGATATTCTCACTTGTGAGTGAAAGATGAAACTGAAACCCTTTTTTCGTAAACTATGTTTAGCGATCTTTCTGAAATTTTCTTTTTCGCTTCCGTGAGAGAGAAGTAGAGCAGTGGAAGTGAAAACCGCGGCCTACCAAGTAGGCTGTTCTGTTCTAAGCTGGGATTTATAGACATAGGAAAAAAAAAAGTGTGAGCACCAACAACAATTTCTCGGTTTATAACTTTATACAATGTTTGCATACTTTTTAAGTCTGCATACGAACGTATACAGGCTAGATTTCTCCTTTTATGGACTATCTGGCGTGTGAGCTGCCAACACAACTATCCGATAGTTAAGTTGTTGGTCTTGGATCAGTTGGAGGAAAAAGTTTACCGAAGTTTGTATACCACATCACTCCATAAATGCTACATGCCACTCTTTCAGGCCCACTAGTCTCATGATTTTTTGGCCCACCCTTTGGTGGACCTACACGTCAAAAAGTCAAGACTGATTAGTGATTTCTAGCCATTGGAGTTTAACATTGGGTAGCTCTACGGGCACCCACGTCTTTCGGCTGGGCACCCCACTTGGACCCAAATGCCCCTCCTTCAGCCGGGCACCCAGCCATCCCTTCCTCTCTCTCTCTACGGTAACTCCCTCCCCCCTCTCTCTCTCTCTCTCTCTCTCTCTACCCACACTGGAAAAAAAAGCAGAGAAGAAGAAGAGGAGGAGGAGGACGCCATTGCCGTAGGTCTCTCTCTCTCTCTCTCTCTCTCTCTCTCTCTCTCTCTCTCTCTCTCTCTCTCTCTCTCTCTCTCTCTCTCTCTCTCTCTCTCTCTCTCTCTCTCTCTCTCTCTCTCTCTCTCTCTCTCTCTCTCTCTCTCTCTCTCTCTCTCTCTCTCTCTCTCTCTCTCTCGGACCGGAGGTGGTGGTGGTGGTGATGGTAGAGTGGTGGTTTGGAGCACCCCATACCCCCACAAATTTTTTTTTTTGCCTCTATAGCCTGGAACTACGGTGGCCACCATGGCAGCAACAGCCTGGAACTACCGTGGTCACTATGGCACCCACGGCCAGGAGCCCAAGTCAAAAAAAAAATTTGGATTTTATTGTGGGTGAGAGAGAGAGATAGAGAGGGTAGAGTGAGAGAGAGGGGAGAGTGAGAGTGTAGAGTGAGAGAGAGAGAGAGAGGGGGGAGGGAGTTACAGTAGAGAGAGAGAGAGAGAGGAAGGGCGAGAGAAGGGATGGGTGGGTGCCCAGCTGAAGGAGGGGCATTTGGGTCCAAATGGGGTGCCCAGCCGAAAGACGTGGGTCCCCATAGTTTCACTGTGGGTTGAAACCCACCATGAGCCCGTTCTTCGAGCCATGATGAAAATCTCAATGCAACAGCTAATTTCTTTCGATGCGATTGCGGCTCTGGTAACGAAATAACTTCCTTTGTGATGATACAATAGCTAGTGTCGAATCATACAACTCACTGACATCGTTACGGTGACCAATTTAGATATGGTTGAGACTTAGGTACCAACTTAGGACTATCATCCTTGTCAAGATTTTGTATATGATCAACACATGAACTAGAAGGATGTAACTTCTTCTTTGTAGGTGTCCAAGCAAAATCGCTAGTGGCTAGCTACCGTCCCACCGTAGATGATTTTTAGGTCATTTTCATGTTCAAGTCCCTTATGTCAAAATTTCAGGTCCGTCAAATATTTCTACAAAAGAAATCATATGGCAAATTAAAAATATGGTTATAAATACCCCTATAAAATAAATGTTTCCTTACAAAAAATATTACTTGTAACCAGCCTTTCCACCAATCATTATCGGCCAAGACTATTTGTTTCTCAGTGTCCCATCCCATACCACTATTATCATTCAACCTATTCTAGTAGGTAAACTCAGACTTGGTTCTATCTCAAAGATTTTTCATTTGAGCTTTTGTATACTTGATGCCGACTCTGTGTTTAAATTCATGGATTAGATTGTGTTTATTCAATTTTGTCAAGTATAAAATCATATCTACAACCCTTCTAAACTTGATCAACAACAATCTCAATCCATATCTTGTGCAAATTAGTTGGTCACTGAGCTTTTGGTTGAGGCGTAGACTAGTTTCTTTTTTTCATCTGACACTATGACTAGAGTAACCTAATTTATTTTTAGAATGCCTTGTAAAACTAATCAACTTTTGAGATATCAATCAATCAAAATCCCACCTCTAATTTATCAAATATGTTGTTTTAGATCGTGAAACCAACTCAGTTTTACAACCAGCTAAGAAGGAATGCACATCAATTCTTTGTGTAAGTCGTTATACTGACTACCATACAAGATGACAAGCAAGACATGGAGATAATTCACTACGTTCAGTCTGGCAAGTCAAAATAACACAGTACTAGTGAATATAGTTGAAGATATTGCATATGAGAGCAACGTACAATTATATTTGCACATAAATTTGTAGATCGAGTTATATAAATTTGTTTAATAGATTTCCATGATATTGCAATACTCATCCTTATAGTAAATATATAACCACTAGTAGATTTGGACTCATATAAATCTTAAATTTGATTAGCATTGACATACCCTTCAAGTACAAGTGGATATCTCAAATAATGTAGACCATGCTTTAAGGTATATTTCAAATATCTCAACACCCTAATAAGAAATTCTCGATGATCATGGCTTAAGTTGCTGATGTATCTACTTAGCCTACCTACATCATAGGCTATATCTAGTTTAATATAGTTTATTATACACATTAGACTTCATGTTATGCTGGAGTTTTCAAGTTGAGATATGCATTTTCCTTTGTTTTCCTTTAAGTTGTTGTTTGTGTCATAGGGTGTTCTAACTAGAATTGTCTCAAATTGGTTATATTTATTTAATACTTTCTCTGTATGATTGGATTAAGATGAAGTAATCCCCTCAAGACACTCTACCACGACTCCAGAAAACCATGGATCTTTTCATCTTGAACCACACAAAGAGATAGTTTTGAACTTGAAAATATAACTAGAAAAATTGATAAAAAACTTCGAGGATCTCTGCTTTCTTTGATTGGAATCAAACACATTTTAACTGTTGCAACACTAAAACCATTAACAAAAGAATGGTCCAACGAAGGACTACTCTCATTCTCCCAAACTAACTGCTCAACCCTACTATATTTCACCTAAAGAATGACATACTCTCTTCGCTCTCTCCTTTTAAAAGAAGAAAACTATACTAGAGATATTTTTCACTAAAAAACTCGAACAACCAATGAAAAATGATCTCGCCAGGGAAACGTGAATTTGGTTGGCCTCAAAGCTCTCCTTTGCTGGAATCTACCACAATTGGAGGTATTTTGCCAGAAAATCAACAAATAAAGGTGCTTTTGATTGTCAATTTTTCCTTGTTTGATAGCATTTTAAAATGGAAAAGAGAAAATTTCCATCCAAGTACCCTTATTTTCTCACATGATTGGAAATTGTATATTTCCCGGAGTACAATCAAACAGCATGTATTCTGTTGTGTAGAAATAAAATTTGATAGAAACATAAAATTTTCCCATGAAAATTTCATGTACAATAAAAAGGCCCTAAGAGCCTGTTTGGTAGGCCACCGTCAGGAAAATAAAATATTTGCATAGGCGAATCTGATTTTTGTTGCATTTGGTTCGCCTTTTTTTTGAGTGACACCCACCTCTTGGTGTGTGCAAATAAGTTACAAAAAAAAAACCAACCGAGAGAGAAGAAGAAGAGGAGGAGGAGGACCGCCACCAGGCCTCCTCCTCTTCCTCTTCTCCGAGCGGCCTCCTCTTCTCCGAGTGGCCTTCTCTTTCTCTCTCTCTTTCCTTAAAAAAAGAAATTTCTGCCTAATATCGGTAACACAGGGTGGACATGGCTTTCGTCATATCGGTAGGCAGCTGTTGACATGGCGAAAGCCATGTCCACCTTGTGTTACCGATATTGGGCAGAAATTTCTTTTTTTAAGGAAAGAGAGAGAGAAGAGGAGGCCACTCGGAGAAGAGGAAGAGGAGAAGGCTTAGTGGCGGTCCTCCTCCTCCTCTTCTTCTCTCTCGGTCTGTTGAGATGGTGAAAGCCATGTCCACCTTGTATTACCGATACGGGCGGATTTTTTTAAGAGAGAGAGAGAGAGAGAGATGTACCTGGTGGCGGTCCTCCTCCTCTTCTCTTTCGCTTTTTTTATTATTATTTTTATTTGTAACTTATTTGCACACACCCTTCCATACCAAGAGGTGGGTGTCACTCAAAAAAAAAGTGTGTGCAAATAAAGCCACCTCAAAATAATTACTAGGCCCACAAATTTGCCTGCAAAAGCGTGCGAATATTCTATCACACACTTCACCCCATTTTTCACTTGGGTGGACAAATTTTCATGGGAAAACGTATGCCCTCGCTCGGAGTATAAAAGGGCGTTTTTGTGCCAGGGCCGCTGTCCTCCGGTTCGTGCTGCTCTTCCTTCGCCGGATTGAACATCTCCTCCAGGTGAGAAAACGTCTCCATTTTCACTCTCGTTCTCCTCTCAATGCTTGTCTACAAAATAACGCACAGAAAGGTGGATTAGAAATCTTTCTTAAATGACAAAAACCGGCATAATACAAACTCGAATCACGGATTTGAAGATATTCTTCGCCGGAAATTGACGGATATTCTCGACTGAATCGGCGTTTCGTAGCCAAAGCATACCCAACGCAATACGTTTTGTTCCTTTGCCGGAATCAAACAAGCTATCTCTCCATCGAGAGACTGAAACAACATCGAACTTTTATTGGAAACCCACGAAGACCACCAGAAAATCGATTTAAATCGCTGGAAAAACAGCAATCTTCGAGTGAAAGAAAAATAGCCAAGCCCAGTCAAACCAAGTGGGCCGTGCACATCAGCATACAATAGTTACGGTCTGTGCTGCTAGAGGACCATACATTGTTTTTAATCAGTCAAAGAGACGAGAAGAGAAGAGTTTGGCTTTTGAGTTCTAATGGAGGAAGAAGAAGCAGTGAGCCAAATCCCACTCGTGAGGTCACGGCATATAAAGAAGAGAGCTCTCAGAAACAAAGCTCTCTCCATCACTTTCAATGACAAAGATCTCAGGTATAACTTTATAAAACCCTATTTTATTTTAAATTTTGAAACATAAACCCTATTTGCTGAAACGCAGTCGGCACCCATACAATCCAGTCGTTACTCGCATCAAAACACCATAACTCGGAACATTCTCACTAGGATTCTGCTTCACTTGCTAGTCATTTGTATGAACTATAAATTGTTTTACTAGGTTCAATGCTGATCCCTCCCACCGAGTCAACTCAACGAGTAGGGAAACCATTGAAGAAGCTATACTCTGTCTGCGCAATGTGATACTTAAGTATCAATAGAACTGCACTTATCTCTGTAAGCGTTCACAGAGAAGAAAAAAAAACTCTCGTAATCTTGTTTTCTTTGATAGGGACTATGTTACTGGTTTCCACAAGAGGAAGAAGAAGAGGAGAAAGGAAGCAGAACAGCAGTCAAAGGAGAAGTACAGACTGAAGCGTATTGAGAACCGCAAAAAGGTTCGATTTCCTCTCTCCATCAAATGCATACAAGATTTAAATTTTAGATTTACTGCAACAATTCTCTGAGGAAATAAGGCATATCTAATAAGATCATTTTGTTCCATTAAGGATGTAAATGTTGGATGATCCTTTAACGATGCGTAAAAGTTTTTTTTTGGATGGCATTATTTTTAGGATTATTTAGAAAATGATGCTATGATTATTGTAACTTGGCTTATGGTTTAGAGGTAGGCTGCATTGGGTTGTATTATTATTATATTGGATCTTGTCTCAATTGTACATCCCAATTTGTATCTGTAAGTAGGAATTGGTGTTGAGATATCTAGTTCTGAGGTTAGCTTAGTTAAACATCTTAATCCCTCGCGGTCGAGTGGCTTACCGCACCTCTCTTTCGAGGGCTTATTTGGGACCAAACCCTGCTAGTAGTATATATGTACTGGGCTTACGGTCTTGCCTGAACCATTTTAATTAAAAATAAATGAAATAAATGAAAAAAATAAAAATAAAGAAGGTAAGCACAACTAAGCATGCATCCCTAATTAATATATTCTCATTTAATTTCGAAGAAATAGATCTTACTTGTGCAGAACAGGAGTGGAAGTTGATGTGAATTCAAGAAACCTAACTTATTGATTGTATTAGTACGAATTTAAAAAAAATTAATATCAACATGAATCCCATTCCACGAGTCAATTCTAACTTTAGCCATATCTTCTGTTAAAGCATGTCATTAAAAAATTCTTACTTCTTAAATCCACATCCTTTTAGGTCCTTTCAAAGCCTTAAACTTGAACCCAAAGTGCTGCTCACTAGTGTCATCATTTCATTTGTTTTTGTTTTACATATACAAAACATCTCAATTGAGTTTCCTTTAATTTTTTCCAGTATTGTTCCCTTCTATTACTTCCACTCATCCATCTCAACATTGTCATCCCTCATTCTATGAATATATTGTTTCTTCATTTCCGAACATTTTACTCCATAAGGCATAACTGGTCTTCTTATTACTATCTCGAAAAAGTTTCCTTGAGTCACGATATGTTGGTCATAAAATGCTTTTCAAATGTATTTCCACTTTAGCCACCCAACTGATGTAACCCGGTTAGGGGGGTCCTTTATCTCGGGTTTGGACAAAACTTGAAGCCAAGAGCCAAGAGAAGATTTGGGATATTTTTGCAGTTTTTATATTTTTTTCGGATATCAACGTAATTTTGGGTTTAGTGTAGGGATCAAGCTCAACAATCTAATGATTAGGATTGTTAGGTTGTTGGGTTCCTTATACCCCTCTTTAGAGAGAGGAAGAAAAGACTAATGTTATTTTTTCTCTTTGAGAGTGATAGTTGAGAGCAAGCTCTCCTCCTTGGGTTGAGTTGAACTCCTTGCAAGTGAAGTTGGGTTGAACTTGCTCCCCCTTTTCACACCGTTGATCTTCTCCAGTTGGGAGGGGATCATAGTATGAGCCGTACGTCAAGGAGTCTGTCGGCGACCACCATCGGCGGTTGAGGAGTCCCAACCATCGCTTCTGCCATTCCATCTGTTGTACGCGTCGTTCGGTTGGGAAATCCCGCCATCCAACGTTGTCAATATTCTTCTCATTATTTTTTCTACTAATTTTGGTGGATTTTTGGGTCAACGTAGTGGTAAATCTACTCTACAATAGTGGTATCTATGCAAGTCCGATTCGATCTTGTTCATGACCGGCGAGCTCTTCGAGTTCACCCCAGGCTATTGACATTCGCTTTGGCCAATGTTTACTTGACGCCATCAACATCCATATAGCCGGTTGGGCTATGTTGTTGTGTGCTGTGGTTGAGCTCTAGTTCCCACCCCTTCTTCCTTATTGAGCCCCGCTCCTGTGTACATTGTGGGTTCATTTTCCCCCAAAATTTCTAAGACTTTGGGACTGGTTTTTACATCAAAACCTCCGAAAAAATTGCTTGAAAACCTCCTCTTTTAAACCTTCAAAAATCACCCTTGTGGATGTTCAAAGCTCATTAACATTGGCTTTTCTTTTTTTGTGGAATTTCAGCCCCTGCAACAAGCTTGAACAGTCCATAAATTGCATGTTTCGACGAGGGTTAGTGCTGCCATCCTTGTCGTTGGACACAGACGAGATTGGCACCGCTTGATGGCAGCTAGCCATGGCATGTTGCCGCTGATTTTGCTGGCTGCGTTACGTCCCCAAACCCTTGTGGACATGAGGTTGAAGATGAGGACAGCCTTGTCCTTTTAGAAATTGTTTAAAAAGACAAAATTAAAAAAGAAGGAAATGACAAAAGTCTAAAAAGGGAAAGTCAAAAGCGAAAGAGGGGGAAAGAGAGAGAGACTCTTCACCGCGATGGTCCACTGCAGGTGCTGACTCACCCTGCGGCAGAGCACACAAAAAAAAATACAACTTACCACTCGCGGCAACACTTGCAGTGAGAGCACTTGAAAGAAAGAATAAAAAAGTGGTACACCTTGCTATGGTGTAAAACTCGTACATTTGCTTGCGTATTATCATACTATTTTGCGCCCAAAAGCTATCTGATTTTCGTGAAATTTGGGCGTTGTGACTGTGGAAGAGAGCTTTATCATACTCTGCCATAGGTTCTGATCTTGTTCGTCTTGAGGTATTGAAAAGCATGCGCATTAGCACCATTTTAGCTCGATTGAGGGTCAAACAACCTCTAAATCGTGCAAACAAGGTACTATTTGTGCTCGTTAGATCAAGCTCGACATTTTCTCACTACTTTCACCAACAAAAGTAGGAAATTTACATCATGATTTGGAGAAGAATATCAAATGACATCTCCAAAGTGGGTCGAAGAGGCACAAAGCATGAAGCAAATGGTCACATTGTTGATTGGAGAATGCCTTCTGTTCTTTGATGAATATGTAATTGATAATCTATTCTCATTCGTTGTGGACTGGAACACGCCTCCTATCTTTCATAAGGAAGTTACCTGTGATAATGGTGCATGAGAGGGGATTGATGACATGCCAGTCTTTGATGGTGAGTATAGTAAACCTCTATGTCAAAGTCTTGATCAACAAAGAAGATCACTAGATCAACCCCAATGGTAGCCCAATCTTTAACGAGGATGTAAAAGACGATCCTGCCTTAGATTGGAAAACATCATCCATCTTTGATATCGATGTAATTTTGGGTCTAATGTAGGACTGGGATCAAGCTCGACAATCCAATGGTTAGGATTTGTAGGGTTCCCTTATATACCCCTCCAGAGAGAAGAAGAAAGGCTTTTGTTACTTTTTCTCTTTGAGAGTAAGAATGAGCAAGCTCTCCTCCTTGGGTTGAGTTGAACTCCCCACAAGTGAAGTTGGGTTGAGCTTGCTCCCCTCTTCCCGTCCATTGTTTTTCTCCAGTTAGGAGGGGATCATAGTAAGAGTCATGTGTCGAGGAGTCCGCCGGCGACCACCATCAACTGTTGAGGAGTCCCGCGAAGTGCTCTTGCCATTCCATCTGTTGTATGCGTACTCCAGTTGGGAGATCCCTCCATTCACCTCTATCACTATATTTCTCTTTATTTTCTCTACTGTTTTTGGTGGATTTTCTTGTTAACTTGGAGTGGTAATTTACTGCTCTATAACACCAGCTCTAATTTTATTAGTTGCATCTTCTTCAATTGCTCCATATGTATGGATAATTGAACCTAGATAATGAAAATGGTCTCTTGGGGGTATTTCCTATCCTTCGAATATCAACTAGTGTAGGTGGCCAGGACTCCACTCGAAAAAGTAGGAGGTTATGAGTTCAACTCTCCTTGGGGCCACCCCTTGGAAAGAGTAGAGGGTAATAAGTGGCTCAGTCCACATTAACTCTTCCAGTACACTCCGTCACGTGTGGAAGGGGTGACTATCGTGCCCTGGGGGGACTATTCGGGTGCTCTAAGAGGCCCGGATACCCACGGTTTAAAAAAAATAAAATAAAATATCAACTAGTGTATCATCCCTTTGTGCTTCCCTACTAAAGTTGCACTGTATATACTTTGTCTTGGTTCAACTTATTTTAAACCTTTGTTTTGTATGTATCCCTACATAGTTCTAGTTTGCATTTACTCCCTTTCTAATCTTATCAACCAATATGAGGTCACTTGCAAGCAAGGTTTAAAATATCGTTTCGTCTCGTTCTTTCGGTAAGCTAATGGGACGAGATGTATTGACCGAAACGATACAATAGAAAAAATACGTATATGTCATGATAATATTAAACTACTTTCTAATGTTTAATTAGGCTAACAACTTGTTTTTTAGCATTTATGTGTTATAAAAGACACATTATGAAAATAAGCTTTGAAACCAATTTTAATACTTAAATTAGCCTTTTGGCACGGAATGATACATTCCCCAATGTATTGTCTCAGTACACTACCGAAACAAGACGTCTCGGCTGAAACGAAATTTTGAACCATGCCTGCAAGTAAGACACACCAAGACCCTACTTGGTAGTTTCAAATGACATTTGCGCCTGCTTGGTGGCTCAACATCTAGCAAACATTTTGTTGGGCTGAACATTTTTTTTGTTGCAGCCATTAACTAGCTGCAAACACCTGCTTTGGCTCTCTCCTCCCCCCGCGCCCCCCAACTCTCCCCCAACAACACTCTCCCACTAAGTGTTGCTGTTGGTTGCCTCCACCACTGTGCCCGTCGTCGCCGTAGTTCACGACAGCCATTGCCACCGTCCGCCATCCCTACTGAAACTCTCTTTCTCTCTTTTCCATCTAGCCCGTAGTCGCCAGATTCTGCTACTCTTGCTAATGTCGTCCGGTCGCTGGAGTTTGTCGTCGTATTTGATGAAACCCCATCTCTCCTACAAACCCTATCTCCCCTATCACCCAAGCAACATACAAACATTTCCCCTACAAATATTTGCACTGGAGATTTGCATTGTCTGGAGTTTGTAGAGACAGGCTACCAAACAGGGCCCAGGGGACCTCCCCTTGAATGTGATTTTTTAATTCATCCATAACACTTACTAAAAGACAAACAAAATATATATTATAAATAGTACAAAATTCATGGCTTTAAAGGTGGATTAAACGAAATCATGGCGTCACATTGTAGGGATGTTCCGAGGTCTTGGAGCAGGAGCAAAGTCCCCATCATGTCCTTCAACAATGCTCGTCTCATTAGAACCTTTAGCAATGCCAAAGTTGGATGGCCTGAAGTTGCAACTTGAGATCAAACTTAAAGAACCTACATATGGGATTTTTCCTTTGTTTCTTTGGTTTAATAAGTACTTTCAGATACTTGGTTTTAAGTACTAAGCACGAGCATCTCAAAGCTTGTTCTTACAAGATCTCATCTATTATGGAACTTCTAATCCTATACTTAATTTTGCTTGAAATAATGTTATTAAAGGCATTCATCTGGTTGCTTAGGTGAGATCCTCAACCTTGGCGACAAGGTGCCTTAGCCAATTAAGATAGGCAATAGCAAACGGTAGGTTTTCCAAGCAAGCACCTAGGTGACTTAAGGGTCTCGCCTATGATATATGTGTCTGTGCGTGTGTCCATGCTCGCTCAGTCACTGGCACTCACCTATAGATTAATAAGTACTTTCAGATTATGTCACTTGCTTCACCTAGGTGTTTTGACAACCCTGGTTTGGATGAAACTTCTTCTCCTGGGATCTCATCATTTTCACTTCCAATGCAAAAGGACACACATGGCCAACTTTTCCAATTTGTCCACTTCCATTTTTTTATGGAAATATCTAACAAATGCCAAAGAATCTAGAAGTTGCTTAACACACCTTTGGCCACCACATAATGAAAGAAATGGTGATCCAATATAGTTGCCTTGCGCATCTTGAACATGTTTATAATCATTATCTTTCCATCTTGAAGATGGTTATGTGTTAAAAAAAATTTCTTCCGTTGTTTCTGTCCAACAAACTGCCTTGGAGAAATACAAGGTATTGTTTTTCTATTGCAAGGTAGGGTTAAGGAGGTGGACTGGGAGAGAGTTCCTTCGTCTAAGAAAGTGCTGTTGCAATCCATGCCCATTGAGACTTCGTCACAAGGCAATGGTGTTCCCATGTTATATTTTCCCATTTGATAAAGATTATCTTTTCCTGCCCTTGCTTTCTCTTGGACATTGTGTCAACTCGTCCATTAAATAACTCAGTGCCAAATGTGTAACTTCACTTATCTTGGCTTCTTATATAGACCACACCCTGGGTCACAATTTTGCTGAAGCGGGATCAAGTGCAGCAACGAGGAATTGGAAATAAACTATTATATTTTTTTAGATTATGAAGTTTTTGGTGAGAGCAACACCTGATGTAGAATATCCATGTGCACACCATAATTTCACTTATCCACCAGCTTATTGGAATCCTTATGCTACTGCCTCTTTAACCTGTAACCAAAGGGAAAATCTATTCAGTTTTTTGCCTTTGTATTAAGGACACACAAACTGTTCTGCTAAGGAGGGTGGCATGAAATGGAGCAACATTCTCTTATAACACTTTAATAAACAATTTATAAGGATATAATGATGACCATTACAACCACTCCCCCTCCCAGTTTACTCTATCTATTATTGACACCTTTCTTTTTGTATATTCGCCAGAGGAAACAAGAGAGACAATTTGTCCAATATGGCAGACCTCTACCAGACAATGTTTCAGGACCTGCGGAAAGTGGTTGTGACCTTGAACAGGATGAAGAAACTGAGCCAACTGCACCAGTTTCTGGTATTTTAAACTACTGCACTTCACATATAACTGGATTGAAGGGGAAATCTCAAGGTAAACCATTAAACAGATGTAGGTCTGGTCTACCAACAGCATGCAGGTAAACGATCATTTGTTGTTCCCACCTAGGAGATGTCCTACACCTAAATTTGATCCTTTGGATTATTGGAAAAAAAAAGAGCATTTGGACACAACCAATAAAGCATAGAACACAACCATATATTCTGGTTGGTATTTCATGCCGTGGTTTCCCTAGGTTGCAGTAATGCTATGATGGGTCCTGCCATTGGTAGACTGTCCTTCAAATCAACCTGCTGGGTACCTTGGATTTCCTCTTGTTACTATTTTGCGATGCTAATACAAATTAGTTTCATTTTGACATATTGACAAAGAATTCTTTTTTGTTTTTGTCCTTTTTGGTATTGATTTTATTTTATTAGAAGGAATGAAGATGTATGACAATGGGGACATGACAATCATGGTGAAAACAAGTGAGATCTCTCGTGAAGAAGATGAGAGCTTAGGGGAAAAGACACATTTAGTCCCTAGATTGAATGGTGAAACTGAAAAGAACCACAACATACCCTTGAATAAGAAGCAGCCATTCAAGAGAGTTGCAAAACACAGATCACTGCCGAAGCCGCAAAAGAAAAGAGACAAGAAGAAGGGCAAGAAGAAGAAGAAGACGAAGATGCACTAGCCAGTTGTCTCAGTTGGAAACTATCAAGAAATGGTGTTTCTGATATGCTTGAGCTGTGAGTATGACCAATTATGACTGAACTCAATTGGTTGGCCTACTCTTAGAAAATTACCATACTAAACTATCTTGGCAGATTTTTTTGTACTGTCTACTTGCTTGAGTAAGGTTGTTAATCATAAGTAGCCGCTCCTTAAGCCATAGCTCAACTGGAAGATGTTCTGGATGAATGATAAGAGTTTTCTTTCTTTTGATCAATTGAAAGTTATATAGCTTTGGATTCACGCCGTTTGCATAACCATACTTATCCAGCGACGGAGCTAAGCAGGGGTGATTGTCACTTGGACCGCTAATACAGTCTATATGTGGCTTAGTAGTACACATTCTTTATTGTCAAAATACGGTTGCCCATGGAAATGTCTATGATTGCAACCCTGGGATCATTTTTTTTGTAGGCAGGTTGATTTTTCCATATGAGCTATCTTTGTTGGATCTTACTCCCCTGAATTACCCTGTTCATAGACTGGGTCTGTGATCCCGAGAAATATTTTGGTGTATAGGGCAAACATCAAAAGCTATGTTTGGCTTTTTCCACTTGCCGCCATATACGGCGGATCCCACAGTAATTCCCCATTCACATCAGGTGGGTGTTTCTTAAGAAGGGGAACATCTTTTTTTTGTTCGGCCCAAGATAATTTTATTTTCCCCGTGGTCGAGTGTCAGCACCGACTACAACTATCCGTTAGTTAAGTTGTTGGTATTGGATCAGTTGGACGAAAAAGTTTACGAAGTTTGTATAAAACAGACACTCAATAAAAGATACTTAAGGCCCACTGGTCTCATGGATTTTTGGCCCACCCTTTGGTGGACCTACAGGTCAAAATGTCAAGACTGATTAGTGATTTCTAGCCATTGGAGTTTAACATTTTCATTATGGGCTTGAAACCCACCACCACAAGCCCATTCTTCAAGCCCATGATGAAAATCTTGATCCAATGACTAAAAATCACTAATCCGGTTTTTTTTTTTTGGTGTGTAGGTCCACCAAGGATAGGCCAAACATTCATAAGAACTTTGGGCCCGCAGGAGTGTGCCATGTGGCAGTTTAGGAGGGCTTTCGGATTATACTTTGATCCTCCACGGGAGCAAATTTTTTTTGGTCATTTGAATGGATGCTGTGCACTTGGGTTTTAAAGGGTAAGGGTAGCTGGCGTTACCATTATGACAGTTATAACGGGTCAATGAACAGTTTTTTTTTTTGGGTCCAATTTTCATTTTTCAGCCAAATAACACAACAGGGTTAGAGACTTGGAGGCTTGAATCGTTACAGTTTTTTTTTAATATTTTTTACATAAGGGTATCCGGGCCTCTTAGAGCACCCGACTAAATCCCTTGGGCACGTGCAAACCCCCTTGTCCACATGCACCAGGTAAGCGGGGCCTAAGCCGTAAAGGGTGGGACTTCCCAGGAGAAAAATGGTTTCTGACATGTTGGACTGTTGGAGACTTGAAGCATTACTGTTATAAGAGCTGTTACCGTTTTTCTAAACCATGCTGTACACATCTTATAAGTCGTATCAATTTCCAGTAGAAAAATTGCTCAATTGACCTCTTGGGCGCAAACGTCATATTAAGAGGGGTTTGGCAACACAAAAATAAGTAATTTATTGACTTTTATAAGCCAAAAAGTTTGTTTGGATGTGTTTCATATTTTATCTTTTGAAAAGTTAAAAATTAACTTAAAACTGAAGCTAAATTTTTTTAGTTTTTAACTTCTAAGAGAAATTACTTTTCAAAAATTAAGCGGGCTCCGGACAGCTTTTAATTTCTCTGACATTTCGGGGTACAAAGATCCCAAGGTTAGAAATCACTTGTGAACCATCTCATTGATCTTGAGCAACCAATTAATAGGCCACATTATGGATCTCAATGGTCTAGGTCTTCTTAACAGTTTCAATTTGAGGCTCTGGCTAAGAGTGGTCCATCCATTGGATGATCTTGACACAAAAGATGGCTCCTTTTGGCGCTATCCAGAACTGAATCTACTGAATGTCTAGCCTAATTTGTTGTCTTTTGCAGTAAGCTAGTTATTGGTGTAAAAAAAGAAAAGAAAAAGAATAAAAACACACTTCCGACTGCGTTGCGATTCTCCAATTTATAGCAAAATACAGAGCACCCTTTGAATTGCAAGCAAACATGACTGGTATAAGGATAGAATATGAAAACTTTTCCAAGAACACGAAAAATATAGCTAAATACAGAGCACCCTTTGAATTGCAAGCAAACATGACTGGTACAAGGATAGAATATGAAAACTTTTCCAAGAACACGAAAAATAAATGCTTAACGCAAACCACATTCCTTTCAATCACCCAAAATACTATTAACCAGATCGAAGAACTATTTTTTTTATCGCATAAATAGCAAGCAACATGGGGTACCAAAGGTGATCAAGGCTAACATTCCACATCATTCTCAGCGTCAGGTTATTTTAACACTGCCTGGTATCAATTCGTCATTTGACATGCCTATGTGGAGCCCGGAAATGAGGAAGGGCTGGTTTTCAGTGAGAATAATCTGTCACCATGGAGATCTTACTCACCAAAAATAGTCCATTTTAACATTTCTAACCCTACGAAAAATAGATTACAAGTTGAAAAATTATAGACCCCCCATTTTACCGTTACCTTTAAGTGCACATACAATAGGGTTGGAAGTTTCAGAATGGGCTGATTTTTTGTAAAGATGATCACCATTGTAAGGAGATTATTCTCACTGACATCAACCTTTGACTCATTCCCGTACGGGTCCCATATAGGCGTGTCAAAATAAACTGACCCTCATTCCCATGTTGAAGTGGAAATTTTGGCAATGCAACTCCGGATGAAAGCTGATTATCAAAAAACTTCAGAAGAATGGCCTCCTTCCTTCCTCTTTGCAAAGTTGCTTCGAATGCAAAAGTTACTAGAACAGCTTCAATAGTGTTGCCATAACAGAATGGCCTCTTAGAACAATGTGTACCCTTGCCTAGATGAAGAGAAGAGAGAGAGCAAAGCATGACACGCATATATCAAGCTGCCCTGTTTCTGTGTATAACGAGCCTTGACCTGAACTAGTTTCAAGTTTCAACTTGTCTCTTGATGCTCAGCCACTTGTATCCTTCGAACACCTGTTGAGATATCTGCATACTGTGACATGTCCAGCCGCATCTCCAGGACCCAGCTTCCGTGACTTTCCAGAGACATACTCATCCGCAACAGAATTCCTTTTCCTACTGCCACTTCTATATGACTGAAAGATGGATGATACCATTTCAGCTCTTTTCAATCTGTCTATTTTCCAGGAATTAAAGGGTTCCTCTATCTCATTTGGGCAAGCAGAAGCTTGTTTCTCTTGTCGGCGTAGTGCAACATTGCGATGCGTGAGATGAGGGTCCTGCCAACATCTCAGACAAATAAATAAAAAGTTGATGGGGGAAAGCATGGTCACTATCAACAACACAAGAAAATTGAAAATGATTAGAGCCCATGGAAAACTTTATATCTGTTGTGGTGAACATTCCTCAAGGTATCCTATACTTTCTTTCTTCTATTTAACCCAAATAAAGCTTTAGGAAAGTTCTTTCCTTCTCAGTCTATTTCATGACCTAATAACAGGGAGGACAATTGGTGTGGGTTGTGAGCTGAAGGGAATGAGCATTTTACCATGATGTTCAGTCCAGCGCTGCTAGAATAGGGAGAAAAATGTCTATGGCACCCTCTGCTAGGCACACTCTCATAGATGCTAGTTTTAATTAATTTCCGTTCGTTTTTACTTCGTTTCATCTTAGAACCGTCAGCATGAGAGTTGTCAACTGACTGAACTTTTTTGACCATTGTTTCTTCAAATAATGGAAAATTGTTGGTTCTCTACTTAGTTTTTTTCAATCGACGATTGCTCTCTAGTAAGATAGTTACATCTATGAATTCAAAAGGTTTAAGTGTCTTGCTCAGCTACTATGTTGGAGCATCCCTGTCGATGATAGGGGTGTTAATGAGTATCCGAATACATGATTACCTAATTTAATTATGAATCTGGTTGGGCTCAGGTACCCTCGTATACAAATCTTTCATATTAACTACGTGAATGAATACCGTATGCCTGATAGATTCGACCAAATTTGGCCAGGTTTGGACCTATTTTCTAGACCTTGAATATTAATCGGCTTGGGTTCGGGGAGATCTTTTTCCTTTATGGGTGTTTTTGTACTTTTACATAAAGATACGGAAACTGTAGTTTCTTCTTGGGGTTATATATACCTCGGTTTTCATGAGACGATCATTTATTGTATTGTGAGTGTTTCTTTTGCCTCGGAGCATAGTTGAACTTGAATCTGTGTGAGTTCGTGGATGTACCTCGATCTTGAGGGAACCATGTAAATCTCTGTATTGTGTGTTTGCATCTTCGTGTCTATTGTTCTTTCTTCTAACAACTGGTATCAGAGCATTCGGGTTCGACAAGAAAGATGACGGAAGAAGGAAATGTGATAATCGAGAAGTTCAATGGCACGAACTTCGGATTCTGGAAGATGCAAATAGAGGACTACCTCTATCAGAAGGATCTTTATCTTCTATCAGAGGAAATTGAAGAAGCATGAGAAGATGACAAATGCCAAGTTGGAGAAACTCGACAGGAAAGCCCAAGGTACAATGCGGTTTAGTCTTGTTGCATCTGTAGCATTTAATATCTCTAAGGAGAAGACGACATAAGATCTGATGGCTGCTCTCTCAAGGATGTACGAAAAACCCTCTGCTTCAAATAAGGTTTTCTGATGAAGAGAGTGTTCAATATGAATATAGTTGACGACGGAAGTGTGGCTACCCATCTCAACGAATTCAACACGGTTACAACTCAGTTGGAATCCGTTGGCATCAATTTTGATGATGAAATCAGGGCTCTTCTGATTTTATTAAGGTTACCAGACAGTTGAGACAGTTTGGTTATGACTATGAGCAACACTTTGGTAACATGAACGTTGAAGTACGATGATGTCATGAGCGTCATCCTAAGTGAGGAAGCTTGTAGAAAATCCTCGAGTTCTTCGGGTGAAACATCAGGAAGTGCCTTGAATATTGATGAAAGAGGAAGAGCAAATCCAGACCCCCATATGGAAAGGGGGACGGTAGTTGATGGAACTGCGGCAAGAAAGGACACATGAAAGGAATCTGTAAAGCTGCGAAGAAGCAGACAAAATAACAATCAGGGAAGTAAATATTTGGTAAATATTTCTAACGGAAGTATTTCTGATGTTTTAATTTTGTGCTGTGATACTCGTAGTGAATCTTGGGTTGTAGATTTTGGTGCATTGTTTCATGCTACTTTGTGCCGGAATACTCTTCACAGTTATGTGCAGAGAGATTTTGGGAAAGTCTATTTAGGCAACGATGAACCCTGTATCATTGTTTGAAAGAGTGATGAGTAGATAAATTGGTTGGCCAACTTGCAAAATTTAGATACATGATAACTTTCACGAGTGATTAGTGGAAAGTTACAAAAGGGGCTATGGTGATAGCTCGGGGTAAGAAAAAAGACACTCTGTACGTGACTTTTGGTTTGAACAGTACCATTGCAGTTGCATCATCAAGGGTAGACATGAGCACTTGGCATCGCAGGCTTGGGTATTGAGTGAAAGGGGGATGGAGGTTTTACTTTCGAAAGGAAAGTTACCTGGGCTGAAATCTATAGATTTGGATCTTTGCGAGGACTACATCTATGAAAAACAGAATGTCAGTTTCTCGAAGGTAAGAGGAACTCCAAAGTTAGAATGATTAGAATTGGTTCACACTGATGTTTGGGGACCAACCCAAGTACCTTTTCTTGATAATTATCTTTATTTCGTTACATTTATTGATGATGCTACTAGAAAACTTTAGGTTTACTTTTTGAAACATAAATTAGAAGTATTTAATGTGTTCAAGAAGTGGAAAGCTTTGGATGAGAACGAAACATGTTTGAAGCTGAAATATCTTAGATTAGATAATAGGGGAGAGTACTGCAGTGATGAATTTAAAGAATATTGTGCAGTTAATGGAATCAGAAGACAAATCGATTCCCAGAATACCTCAGCAAAACATTCTAGCTGAACGCAAGAACAGAGCGATTCTAAAGCATGCTAGGAGCATGAGAATCTATGCTGGTTTACCAAAATCATTTTGGGCAGATGCTGTGAATAATATAGTTTACCTAATCAATCGACCTTCAGTTGCTTTGGATGGTGGATTGCGGGAGGAAACTTGGACTGAAAAAGAGGTAAACCTATCGCACTTAAAAATATTTGGTTGTATCTCTTATGTCTATATTGATTGAAAAAATAGGAGTAAATTTGATCCTAAGTCTAAAATGTATTTTTATGGGATATGGCCTAAATGAATTTGGTTATCGATTGTAGGATGCTGAAAATCGAAAAATCATTAGGAGTAAAGATGTTCTATTCAATGAAAACGTCATGTTTAAGCACATATTGGAAAAACAAAATGAAAAGAATGAGAGCAACGAGTTTGTAAAACTTGAGATATCTAGTAAGGATGATCTGGAACCTCAAGATGGAAATCTACAGGTAGAACTGCAGACTCCTCTCATGAGAAGATCATCTAGGGTTATCGGAACCCCATCTTGTTATTCACCTTCTCTGCATTATTTGTCGTTGACTGACAATGGTGAACTAGGATATTATGATGAAGCTTTGCAGATTGAAACCAACAATAAGTGGAGCAAGCCATAGATGATGAGATAGATTCTCTATCATCGAACAAGACATGGGATCTGGCCCAATTACCAATTGGAAATGCACCTTTGCATTATAAGTGGATTTACAAATTGAATATGACGGTACTAAGCGTTACAAGGCAAGGTTGGTTGTAAAAGGTTTTCAACAAAAAGAAGGTATCGATTACACTCAAATTTTTTCTCTTGTTGTTAAGATATCTACTATCAAATAAATTTTGAGTATTGTGGCTGTTGAGGATTCACATTTGAAACAACTAACATTTGAAACAACTAGATGAAAAACTGCTTTTCTCCACGGTGATTTAGAAGAAGATATTTATATGCATCAACCACATGTATATGTAGTTCCACGGAAGGATAAGATGGTATGTAAACTCAAGAAGAGTTTATATGATTTAAAATAGGCCCTCATATAGTGATATAAGAAGTTTGACAGTTTTAGGTCGAGTAATGGCTTTAACGGATGCCATGCTGATCACTGTTGTTATTTCAAGAAGCTTAAAAATTCTTATTTCATACTTCTCTTGTATTAGATGATATGCTTGTGGGAGGATCAAACATGCACGAGATTTCGAATCTCAAGTAACGACTATCAAGGAATCACTATTAAGGATTTGGGTGTTGCAAAACAAATTCTCGGTATGCGAATCAATAGAGATAGGACAAACAGAAGGTTGAAGTTATCACAGTTAAGTACGTTGCAAAAGTACTCAAGAGGTTTAACATGGAAGGTGCTAAGCCAGTTAGCACTCCCTTTGCAAGCTACTTCAGACTTTCAAAAGAATAGGGTACATTGACACAAGGAGAACGTGAATACATGATTAAGGCACCATATGCCTCAGTCATTGGCAACTTGATGTACGCTACGCTATGGTTTGCACGAGACCAGATATTGTTCAAGCAGTGGGAGTTGTCAGCAAGTTTATAGACAACCTAGGAAAGGAGCATTGAGAAGCTGTCAAATGGATTCTCAGATATCTGATAGGCACCACAGATGCATCGCTGTGAAATGGAGGATCATGAATCAGCTTGCAGAGATATGTTGATTCAGATTTGACAAGGGACATTGATGGTTAGAAGAGCAATACAGAGTATGTGTTTACTTTGAGCAGTGCAACAGTCAGTTGGGTCTCATAGTTACAGAAGATAATTATCATCTCGACCAAAGAAGCAAAGTATGTTGCTGCAATGGAAGCTAGCAAGGAGATGGTATGGTTACAGGGGCTTTTGAAAGAATTGGGCAAGGAACAAGGAATTGCAAACTGAACAGTGATAGTCAGAGTGCAATTCATCTTGCAAAGAATTTAGCATTTCATTTAAAGACCAAGTACATAGACATCAAATACCATTTCATACGATCATTGTTGGAGGATGAACTATTTGTTTTAGAGAAGATCCACACCTTTTATTAGAACCAATTTACCCCCAGCCTGCCCATATATGTCATGTCACTTTTTATTATTCCTAAAGGTACCGCTAAAGCTCTAGAGAAGATCATGAGGGATTTCCTTTGGCATGACAGAGACGGGGCGGGAAAGTTCCATTTGGTTAAGTGGAAATCAGTTTGCAACCCTAAGGAGCATGGTGGATTAGGCATTAGAAAATAGATCATGAATGCCACGTTACTGGGAAAATGGTTATGGAGGTTTGAGGAGGAGGAGACCAGCTTATGCAGGGCTATGGCTGGAAAATATAGGGTGAATGAGTTTGGTTGGGATGGTCGAATTGTTATTTCTCTGTACGGGTGCAGTGTTTGGAAGGGAGTTATGAAAATGCACGAGAAGTTCCTAGAAGGAGTGTTCTACAAGGTAGGAACCGGAGATAGAGTAAGATTTTGGGAGGATAGCTAGTGCAAGGCCATTCCCCTTAAGGATGAATTCCTGGAGCTTTATTCCATATTAGATAAGAAAAACTGCTCTGTATTACAATGTTGGTCCCGGGAATGAGAGAATTCGGCTTGGAATATAGGCCTCAGAAGATGCTTAAATGACTGGGAAATCGACTCTATATCCAGACTACTGATGAGGATTCAAGAGTTTTGCCTTTCTTCATCCGAGCCGAATAGGCGGCTTTGGAGGTGGTCCAAAGAAGGCAGATTTTCAGTCAGCTCATTGTACAAGACCCTACTCCCTAATCATGAAGTTAGTTTCCCAGCCCCTTTTGTCTAGGGCTCCAAGGTGTCATCCAAGGTGGCCTTCTTTTACTGGATGGCCGCTCTAGATAAAATTCTTATTGTGGACCACTTGATTGCCCGCAAGGTCATCATTGTGGACTTCTGCACTATGTGCAAGCACAACAGCGAATTGGTTGACCACCTTTTACTCCACTGTGATGTGGCCAGAGCAGTATGGACAGCCTTTTGGGCAGAGTTTGGTATAGCCTGGGTTTTCCCCCTTTCCTTGATGCAACTCACCTCTAGCTAATTTACTCCTAATTTCTCCTCTAGAGGTCGTATTATTTGGCACATGCTTCCTTTTGCGATCTGTTGGGGGCTGTTGAAGGAACGCAACCTTCGAGTTTTCGAAGGAAGAGAAGCTTCAGAGGAGAACATTATCCTTAGCATTAAGGGCCTGCTGTACTTCTGGTCCAAATCGTTTCGTGAATGTTGGGGTTTATTCTTTGAGGACTTTGTAGTCCGTTGGGATTTGATCTGCCACAGAGATATAGACTAGTGTTTTTTTTTCCCTCTGTTTTGCTTTCGTTTTGCCTTAAAGGTGGTCCCCTCGACCTCTTAGGCTCCCTTGTATCTTCTCTTCCTCTCTTTAATAAAGCATACACTTATAAAAAAAATAAAAGATCCACACGTTTTCATGTACTTGACATACCAACAAAATATGATGATTAGTAATAGTAATTTGAACTTGAATGTGTGTGAAATATATGATCTGTTGGTAATGATTAACTGAACTTTAATGCACAACATGCATGTGGGTCACATATTGATGCTTGTTGGTGAGCCAAATACATGTTTATGATGTCTTGCAGGTTATACGTGTCACCTATGTTTATCTTTTCAACATCCTTTCAGAAGAGAAATAGGGATGCAAAGAATACAACTCTGAAGTTGTAGAAAATCAACAATGAACACAATAGTAGGGAAAATTTTCTACCCGAGAGGTTCTACCAGCATCATCATCATCATCATCATCATCACTCTCATGAGTGACACCTGCAAACAACACAGATAAAACAATTATGTATTACTTCAGATGCACTTTGTGGGATTCCAGATTCAAGGCAGGTGAGTTCAATTAACCAGAGCAATAAGGAGACGCTAACCTCTATTTCTTGACAGGTAATTCATGTCACGAAAAGCTGTTGTTGTGGGGCATTGGCCCACAGACAGGCGTCGTTTGTATAGCCTCTGATATGCAATGGGAAACCTCGATGAGGGGGAACATCTGCTTTCACCTCCCACAGGCCATGGATGGTTCATATTGCGAGAATCAAGGTTTGAGTCCATAAACTTGTTGCTGTCTTCTCCTGATGGAGCGAAGGTAAACCCATTTGGCCTGTTTTCTTTCAGGTAGTCCTGCTTTTCTGAAGCAGACCAGTATCGAAAGAATGGTGAGAGGGGAATGCTGTAACGATCACCAACCAACTCCCTCTGTTGGACAGAAACTATTCTTTCTGCTCTTTCAGAACAGTTATTATTGTTTACGAAATTACTCTCACTTGCGAACAAAGTTTCTCCAGTAAACAGTGCTCTGCGGTTAGGGGGTAACCGGTTATGTTGCGGAAGGAAATTGTTCTCTCTCATCTCTTCTTCTTCTTCTTCCCTAGCACCTGTCATCCTCTGGAAAGTAGGAAAGCAAACATCCCCACGAGAGTTCCTGCCGTGGTTGAAATTCCACCCCTCACCAAGACCTGCTGCAGAGTCCTGCCCAGCAAGACCCAAATCCCCAATTCCACCACGTTTAACTCCATCTAATTCATGGCCTAGTTTCTGCTCGAAAAAAGCTTCCCCACAAGCACCGCCGGCCTCCCCAAACTGTAAAACCTGATGTCTCAAACGATCAGCATCAGCAAAGGCTGGCCCCGGCAATTTATTCCATGATGATGGAGGAGTAGTAGAGGAGGAACCCTTGTCACGTTCAACAAGACTCCTCCTTCTAACCTGAAATGGCCCGAAACCTGAGAAGCGGATTTTGTGGTTCGTTCTCAAACGAGGTTGCTCCCTACGGAGCTTGAGAAGGTGACGAAAGAATAAACTCGCCCGGGCATTAGACACCGAAGACGGTGTCCGGGACTCGTGTGTTGAGGTGGTTTTACGGAAACCAACCATGGCAACACCACCGGCACCAGTCGTGCAAAGGGAATTCATAGCAGCAGGTGCTACCACTGGAGGTGGGTCCTCCCCGGTAGTCACCTGGGTTGGTTCAGTTGCCGGAATTGGAGACGGAGGAGGTGTGGGTCTCAAGTGTAAGCGACTGATCCATGAGGATCGAAGGGATCCTCCACTGCCCTCCTTTTGGTAGTACTGGAGATGACCAGCACTACTCTTGCTTCCCACGGAGCTCTTGGGAGATGTCATCGCTATAAACATATAAAAAAGAAACTACACCAAGTATTTGTAAAAACTACTCACAGAAGGAGAAACAAAACAATGAATTTTTTTTACATAATAACGGAGGTGGTAGTAGTAGCGGTGGTGGTGGTCTTCCTTCATCCTCCTTGTACCGCAAACGAAACGAAAAGGGAATTGGTTCCGAGTCGATTCGCCTGCTTTTGATCCCCTTTTCTTTTGCTTTTCTTCGACAAGTTGGAGGAGCAGATCCGAATCTGAGTGTGAATTTGAAGACGGTGTAGATGATGAGTGAGAACAAAAATCGTCACGAGGGAATCTCCAAAACCGCATTTGGTTTCTTCTCATTTCAGTGCGGTACCTTTGTGGGAGGGATTGCTTTAGAGGCGAAAGAAGCAGACAAGACCGAATATCGCGAGGCTGGGATATATGCCAAAGTCCAGAGTTTAGACCCGAAAGTTTTCTCCAAACTGGGGTCTATTGCCCAATGCCCATGTCCCTAGCCTAAAAGGATAAAACGCCAATAACAGTTGGCAGGGGAGTTACATACCACCGCCACGATATGAGCTACGTGGCGTCGTAGCACATTCTCGGAGATTGCTGACCTTATGGATGTTTGGCCATGATTTAAAAAACGGCCGTTATAACGTAAATAACGACGGTCATAATGGATTCGGACTTCCCCTGTTAAGTTATATACCACTAAAACGCTAAAAAATAACGGCTGTCATTTTCATTACAATGACTGTTATTTTTCCGTTATATCGAAAGTTATGACCGTTATTTTCTGGAAAAAATTGTGAAAGAAATGGTTGTTATTTCTGTTATAACGGAAAAAACGGTAGCGCCCCCAGTCCGTTATACCGTTATAACAGTATCTTTTAAACCTTGGTTTGGCCGAACCCTAGATAGACATACAGACCAAAATTAACCTGATTAGTGATTTCTAAGCGTGGTATCAGAGTCGTTTTCATGGGTTGATTTTTAACTGTAGATTTTGATTATTATTGACCACTATTTAGCGTACAAAGGTCCAAAAGTTTAAGGGTCGGATTCCGGTGACCAATAATTTTGACCAACATTTTTAACCAACACCTTGGTTTACCCTTATAGAAGATGAATCAATAGCTGATTTTTGGTGAGGACGATCTCTATGGTGAGGAGATCATCCTCACAAAAATTCAAATCATTCTGATATTCATAGACTGGTTTAGAAGTTGAAGAATTATGGATCGTCGATTTTCACCGTGTAACTTGAAAACCACATCTAACGGGTTAGAAATTTCAGAATGGGCTAATTTTTTGTTGGAGTTATCTATATGGTAAGGAGATCATCCTCACCAAAAATCAGCCATTGATTCATCTTCTATGAGGGTAAACCAAGGTGTTGGTCAAAACTGTTGGTCACCGAACCCACCCAAAGTTTAAAATCACTATTCAGAATGATTTTGATTTTGGTCTGTAAGTCTGCCTAGGGATTGGCCAAACATCCATATTGTCAGCGTCCTCTAAGAGTGTGCCGCATGACTTATATTGTTGTCAGCACCAGTCCGCAAAGTTCTACTCGAAGTAATAAAGCCCTTGATTCGTACCACATATCCATCTCTAGTTTTTTGACAGTTAAGATTGACCCATAAGTTTGACTTTTAGGCAATGGCCTATCCAAGAGATGGTTAAAAAATCCAACAATTGAATGGTTGGATTAGTGCAAGTGAGGGCCATGTTTATTGTTTGGAGTTAAGATGCTCAGACACTGCCATATTTTTCTTGTAAAGTTCGTGCACTTACTATGTTGAAGTACTATCAAGCAACTTGAAGCTTGCGATTAAGGCTGTGTTTGGTGGTGTATCTTAAAGGTCCACGTCTTCAAGGTGTGTACTTTTAAAGGTCAAGATCGACGTTTGGTTTTACACGACTAAGCATACATTGAAGATGCGTGTTTCAGTTCTTGTGTATTTAATTCACAAATAAAGATGCACATCTTAAAATTGTGTGGGCCCTACGTAATAATTAACAAAGTTGATAGATTATGTGAGCCCTTATGAGAATGATGGCTAATAGATCCTGTGGATCCCACCTAATTTGTGAATTGATAGATCATGTGGGTCCCAAGCCCCATATAAAAACGAGGATGATAGATCATGTGGGTCCTACATAAGAACCAAGTTGATAGATCATGTGGGCCCAACATAATTAGAGTGGGCCACACATAATAACTAGAGTTGATAGATCACCAACATAATTAGAGTGGGCCACACATAATAACTAGAGTTGATAGATCATGTGGGCCGCACATGTTAATAGAGTCGATAAATAATGTGGGTTCTACATAAGAATGGAGATTGATGAATCATATGTGGAACCCACATAATAGAGGGGTGTTGATAGATCATACATGTGCAATATGTTAAGTGAATTACATATTAGGTGGGATAAGTCCATTGGGGGTGGAGGGTGAACCTTCAAGGCACATGTTGGTACGTCTTCAAGGTGTTGGAAAAATCCGGGTTGAAAAAAAACTTGAAAATGTGACTAACAGGATCACTTTGAGTATAAATAAAAGTGGAACTCACTTATCTTTTAAGGTGGGTCCATGTTGATTTTTCATCTCTTTAGTATAGAGAATAATGTGGTTAAATTATTTAACAAAGTCCCTTTATCGGTGAATAAAAAATTGACTCCAAACTACCTACTTGTAATGTGTGCAAGTGAGTAAAGTTTGTGAAAACTTTAGTCTAACATTGGAAAACAACAAGATTAGAATACAACTTATATATAGACGTTCATAGAGACATGTAAGCACAAAGAGAATACTGGGTGGGCTCGCCTGCATACGGGGCCCATGAGGAATAAAAGGATTTGGATCTTGGGATCCGAAATTTCTTAATGCGCGTCCGTTGGCGGCATGCGTCCTACACGTGTCACGAGCGCATGGGGGTGCAAACAGTTATTCTGATTCATCGAACATGGGTATAACCGTTTGCCACCACCTTCTCCATTTAAACCTATTTCTTCCCCTCTTTCAAACACAAAATTTCATGCTTTAACCAATTTTAATTGAATTTAATAAATTTTAAGTCTGTGAAAGTACGAACACAGTTCCGGTTCACCAGATGTGTAGATTGAGTGCTACTTCTGCACGTAGAGATCGTTGTATCCTGGGAGACAGACGTCCAAAAACCTTTAGCACTGCAATAAGGGGACGAATTTGTCTTAAGGCTATTGTGTACAATACAAGCCTCGATCTATTATACTTGCCAATAATTAACAGTGAGTTTTTATTTTGATTAATTATGTTATTTTATTCTCCTCTTCTATTCTTCTATTTTCTGTGAATATACCATACAAGTAACACAAGGTCCATTGTGTCTTTGAAGGTGCACGCCTTGATGTGACCTAAACACTTGTTATCAATCAAAACGTGCACCTTCGGCCAAGATGCATGCCGAAGACATGCTACCAAACGCAGCCTAAATCATATAATGTCGAATCTAAATACCCCTTTTTAGAAGGTTGAAAATATTATTGTTTTGACCATGCAAAACAATACAAGAGATTAAACATGTATGAGCATTTTTGGAGAGGACAATTCCATTACCAATTCTTTGGTGCCTGAGGCTCATCTGTGAATCACTCCCACGAGACATTTCACTTCTTCCATTGGAGCCATCGTCATGTAGGTTGGCTGGTGAGTAATTCACTTATTTTATTAACACACTTCTCCAAACCAAGGTTTAAAAGGGGCTGTTATAACTATGAGGCGGTCGTCTGCAACGAGGAGGTGCGAGATCGGACAAGATCCAAAAATTTTAATGCCATGGATTGTATTGCTCATTCTTCGATAAAAGACGGGATATGACATTCATACAGAGAATAACTAGAAAAAGGGAGAGGGGTCACCTTATCTCAGGCCCAGGTAGGAGGTGCCCATTGAGGATTTACATGCAGAAAAAATATTTGTATGCCACAAAATGTTGATATACAGAAAAAGTTTTATGACATTTATATGTAAAAATCATTCTAGAAAACTTATTGAGGGCATCATAGACTGTCAAATTTATAGACCTCTTTTTAGATGGTTGAAAATATTCTTTTTGACTTGCAATACAATACAACATATTAATACATAAAATCTTTGACCTTGGAGGTTTCCTTGGGAGAACTCTTTGAATGATGGACCCCGACCTCATGCACATGTGCGCGATGCCCCTCCATCACCCTCCCTTTATGCTAACATGAGCAAGGGATCGATTTAGCCATATAAGCGGCCATGAACGTGATCCCCTATAAAGTTTTGATTCAAACAATATGTTTTTCGGGTTGCTTTGTGTCCATGGCCATCTCAAGGGCGGCATCAGAGGTACCCTTGTATCTGTACCACCTAGCGCATACTATAAAATACCCGAAGTTCACGACACCTAAGGCGGAGATCATATAATAAAAGTAATCCAACCTCCCCTTGTTAAGATCCTCAGGCAACCAGTTTCCTGTCGAAGCTCCATTCGTAGTCCGATGAACAACTGACACCATGAACCCACTTAGATAACTCGCCCCTGCAAAGCCACAAAAGAGGAAAGACGCAGCAATGCTTCTCATGTTCTCAGGGAACTGCTTGTAGAAGAATTCAACTTGACCAATGGAGTTAAATGCCTCAGATAGGCCAGCAAGAGTGAGTTGAGGGATCAACCAAAGCCCTGACATGGAAGAAATGGCGCCTCCATTGGATGTGGTACCAAGTGTTGGTCGTGTAAGAGCGAAGCTCCTTCTCCGATCTTCGACTAAGGCAGATACAAGCATGGTGAGTATAGAGAGGACAATTCCAATACCCATTCTTTGAAGAAGTGTCATACCGCCTTCTTTTCCCGTGAGCCTTCGGAGTGATGGGACAACAACGCGGTCATAGATGGGTATCCAGATGGTGAGGGCGAGCATGGTAAAGACGATGTAAGATGCTGCAGGGACATCGAACTTCCCGAGGCGTCTATCAGATTGAAGAGCTTGGAAAACTGCGTATGTGTTCTGTTGGACTATCGCTACATAGAAGATGATGCCAGAGGCCCATATGGGAATCACTCTCACCACACATTTCACCTCCTCCACTTGTTGCATCCTACAAAGTCTCCATGGGTTAGCTGCTGTGCCATCTGGGTTGATTCGGTCTTCAAGGGTTACAATAGCAGCCTTGTCCAGGAACCTGGTGCCATCATCATGTACATTGGCTGGTGAGTATATAATTCACTAATTATTATTGCTATTTTCAGGAAGGTCTTAATTAACTTTTAAATAAACAGGGGCATTTTAAGAATTTCAGTCCACTTGCTTACATACCCCAATATGACCCAGTCAGGGTCATTTGACCAATGTTAACCCGAATTGACTACCAAATTTTATATTAAAGAATAAAAGTGCCATTGTCTTCAACCTTGTAACAAGGGTTTGGGCCAAAATCCAAAACCCTAATCCCAAGTCAAACATGAAAGGAGGATGTGATTAAAAATATAACTAAAAATCTTGAACTTGAGCTTTTTTGGGTTTTTCAATGAATAAGCAAAGATTGAGAAGAAAAAAATCCCATAAAAATGGATAAAACTCATAAAGGAATGAGATTTTTATTTTTATTTTTTTTATTTTTATCGATTTTATTGTAGAAATATTTTAAATTGAGAAAACCCCAATTTTCTAAAGTGTCAGGCTCCCGGGACATGCCTTCTGGTGCGTGGATTCCGAGAATCCAAGGGTGGTGATAGCGCTGAGCTGGCATCACTTTTTGCCAAAGCAAAACCACTGTTGGATTCTTGGAATCCACACCCGAAAAGACAAGTGCCGAGAGCCTGTCAAAAAAGGAATGTCCCGAGAGCCTATTTCTTTTCTAAAATCCATGCCTTAAAAGCTTAAAACTTAAACTGTTCTAACTCTTGCTTTTCATTTTTGTTAATGAATTCGCTCTATAAACTAACAAACATCACCCAATTTTTTTAATTTTTTATATTTTTTTAATATTGGGTTTTTAAATTGTTACAGGAGTAGTGGTCAGCCAACCATGTGATTGGAAATGAAGGGGCAGGGCGGCGCCCCGCTCCCCGAATGAAATAATCTACTTTGATAAACCCCACTATTAGCTTCCGATTCCTATTGCTCCATTCATGTTGATTGCATTACATTGATGAATGGGGAGCGTATATCCCCTTTCACTTAAGACACCCATTTTGGTAAGGCAGATTAGGGCGGGGAGGATCAGAGGAACCGTTTCCTCTCAACCCCTGAGATTTCTTCGTCTCGTGATGAAACCTGGCAGCTTTGGAAATCCTTTTAGACCAACAACCTTAATCGACAAGGCGTCGGATCAAAAAGAGGAAAAAGCAACACTCATGTCATGCTGTGGATTGGTCGCTGGTGATGGGTGACCAGCCTATTGGAATCTTTTGGCCGGCCGTCCACCACAACCGTTTGATTTGGCCCAAATCCTTGTTACAAAGTTGAAGACAATGACATTTTTGTCCTTCAATATAAAATTTGATAGTCAACTCGGGTCAACAGTGGTCAAATGACAGTGGACCGAGTCATAGAGGGGTATGTCACCTTTATCAAATTGTAGGGGTAGGGCTGCTACTCGGGCGGGTTGGGTCGGGTCGGAGGTCAACCCTAGCCCAACCCAACCTTAAAGCTATGAACCCTAACCCAACCTAACCCAAGGTCGGGCCTAGATTTTCCAACCCTAACCCAACCCTATCGGGTTGGGTCAGGTTGGCCAATTTCTTAATTTTTTTGTTGATTCGAAAGATTGCTAATTTTTTTTTCATATTAAAATAATTTATTAATCATCAATACAATAACCGTTATGCTAACTATTAAATAATAGCTTCATTTCCAATACCTCGTAAAAGAAAACATGATATTTTTATGACAAGGGAAACGTTTATTAACTCAAATGCATGATAAAAGTTACTAAATAAATAACCAAAAACAATCTTCAAAGAAAACATGATATTTTCAATATCAACCGATCACATAAAATGTCAAAATGTAGTTTCAAGGACATTTTGTAATCTCACACAAGGGTTTTAGTTTTTAAGGACAAACATCCATAGGTTGCTGCATTTGCCAAAATGTAGTGTGGCTATTTGTCGGTATACTAATACATATATGTAGTTTGTATGTCGGGCTCAGGTTGGGTCGGGTTGGGGGCTGAGCCTCAACCTTAGCCCAACCCAATTTGATCGGGTTACCAAAAATTCGGCCCAAACCCAACCCAAGTTTTGAAATAGCTAACCCAACCCAACCCTAATGTTGGGTTCAACCTGTCGAGCTCGGGTTGAGCCCGCCCAAGTTGCAGCCCTATGTAGGGGGTATGTAAAATTTAAAGATAACATGGGGAGTATGTCGAAAATTCCCTTAAATAAAAGTAATGAGTATTAGTGCTAAAATGCCAAAAAAAAACCAAACTGTTAGAAAACCCTATAATGTAAAAGTATCACCACCTCATGCCCTTTTCTTAAGAAGAAAAAAATGAAAATTTCTAAATTATTAAGTAATTAAGAAGTAGAGTAGACGTCGAGAGTTTCGGCTTGTTACCCGAATTGATCAGTGTGAGGAAGCTTGGAATTGAGAGACTTGCTAGGAAGATAGTTGAAGAGGGAGAGTTGTGGGTTGTCTGGTTGCTTTAAGTGTCGCTTCTTATTTGCTGCGACTACAACCTGCACTATGCTTGTCAAGGGGCTTCCCTCAGGTTTCACCTTCACATAAAGTCTTGTACCCATGAAGAAGAGTGCGCAGGATAAGAACATTAGAAATGTAGGGATAGCTAATCCTAGAGCCCAGCTAATGTCAGATTGCACGTAGACGATGAGTGTCACGGACACCATCATGGCGAAGGTGAACGTGAAGTAGTACCAATTGAAGAAGCTGTTGATTCCCCTCTTCCCCGATTCCGTCTCTGGATTGAATTGATCAGCTCCAAAGGCCAGATTACATGGACGATACCACCGGCACCAACCACTAGGAACCCGAATCCACTTAGTAGGATTGCCAATTGCCCCGTTGTAGGTCCAGGGCACATTGTAGTGTCTTTGGTTCCACAGTGTGGAGGATGCAGTTTGGAGATTGCTGCCGTTAGCATTAGAACAAACATTCCCTTAAACAAAATACACAAGAGTTAGATGCGCTTACATGTTCCTGAGAACTCGAGTATATAACACGGCCGAGTCATTCATTTAAAAGGTCGAGTCGACTCGAAACTCAATGTTCTTCTTGAAATTCTAAATGTTTTAAGCATTTTTCTCTCTCTCTATATATTTTTTTATTTTAATAGTTTTTTTAATAAATATTATTTTTTATATATTTAAATGTTTAATTAATTTAATGACTCGCCGAGTCGACTCCCGAGTCATCGAGGTGATTCGATTCAAATGAGTTCCGAGTCGAGTCCTAGTTCTGAGTTTTAAAACATTGGTTTTAACGAGTGGACTCGGAATCAACACAGGGGTAAGCTATTCAATTTATTAAGGGCTTCTCGTGGTAAATTTTTTCTTTTTTACAAGTGAAAGTTCAAATATAAGTAAAACAAGAAGCGTGGAGATGCGGGGTATCGATCCCCGCACCTCTCGCATGCTAAGCGAGCGCTCTATCATCTGAGCTACATCCCCGTGTGGTAAAAGCTTTAAGTTCGTCGTCTGTTCTCCAAATAGTTTAATGAGTTGCCCCACCTCCCTTAAATAGCTGGTGGCTCCTTAGCTTTTGGTCATAGAGTCAGCCTTCGTTCCGAGCAAGTCATTGCATGCAAAGGGTGCGTCCATCTGACCCTCCCCTTTACGTCAGCTACTTATAAAATTGCCTTAACCCACCTTAAACTCAACCCGATTACTTTGTTTAAGATGGGATAGTGTAGGTTTAGGGGTATGTGTTGAATAAAGTGGAGGGCCTGAAGAAACACCCCTTCCAACGATCCATTTCGGAGGCTAGGAATTTCTTTGGTCACGATGATCGATCTCCATGTGATCGGATGAACTACGTACATATTTGTGTTGTGGTTTGCTCGTTGAAATATTTTAACCAGGGTTAAAGTGGGGATATTGTCAACATGATAGGGGGTGGATGGAGAGCGAAGTTTTCCTTCACGAGCCAATTTTTGTTTTTGTTCACATAGTGCACCGACTCCACACATTCTCTGCCACTCGAACGCGTGCAATTTAATGATTCTCACTTACTTACAAAAGAAGGAAAATTCTATCCCATGGATAATCAGAGATTAAAATATGTGCGGTTTGAGACCATTGACCGCTGGATTCAAGAGATCCACAGTACACGAGGCAACAAATGAGTGGATCTCTTGAATCCAATGGTCAATTGCCTCAATCGCACATGTTTTTGTCTAGTTATCCGTGGGATAGCACGACCCAAAAAAGAAATCGAGGCTATTATTGACGGTTTGGATTCAAGAGACGAGGCAACAACTATTTTACCTTTTGCAATTGTTGCCTAGTAGACCGTGGATCTCTTGAATCTAGTGGTCAATGGCCTCAACTGTATACCTTTTTTCGCCTGTGGGGTAGCATAAAGGGGTCACTCGTTGTTGGACACTAAAAACGTCCAAGGTACTGTTAGTGAGAGTTTCAGGCTACCTAGGGAATCTCTCTCTTTTTCAAAAAACAAAACATGCAAAAGAAAAAGGTTTGGCATGGTTTTCCAATTTCCTAAGATGCAAATGTCACAGTTTTATTTGTGTTAGACGCTTTTTTGTGTCCAACAAGGTTCAAGGTATAAGACTCAAAATTACGTCTAGTCCAAACTCAGTTGAAGTTCTGAGTCAACTCAATTCCTTGGATAGCCATGTTCCATTGGTAGTATTTGATAGGGAAGTTGTTAAACAACCATTTACCCCAAAAGATCGACCTGTTGGGGAAGGGCGAAACAACTATGTATATCAAAGGGTCGTCGGGGCCAACACAATACGTGCGCAGGAATAAATCATCCGCTAACACTTCCCCTCAGCGGGAATACACTCCGCTGGAGACTTGAACCCCGCGACCTCCCAGGCCATAAGGCTCTAATACCATGTTAAACAACAATTTACCCCAAAAGATCGACTTGTTGGGGAAAGGCGAAACAACTATGTATATCAAAGGGTCGTCGGGCGAACACAATACGTGCGTGGGAACGAATCATCCGCTAACAAAAGTACCATAAGAGAGGCGACCGAAGCGAATCCCAACGTTTTGTATCGGCCAAAGTAGGTATCGGAGAGAAAAGCCCCCATGAGAGGTGCCAAGTTGGTGGTTCCATTGAAGATGTTGATAAGCGTTGCAGCCGAGACGTTCTTCATGTTGAAGACAGTGGTCAGATAGACCATGAGGTTGGACGAGGTGCCAATGGTCCCCAGCTTCTCAAAGGTCTCGTTCCCTGCGCGTGATTACGCTATATGGGTTAGTTAATTAAGAAGAAAAAAAGAGATAAGCAGTATACTCAATGTCCGAATCCGTGTCCATACGTAGGGACATGCGACTCGCCTACTGGTTTGAAGATCAGTCCATGCAACACAGGAAAGAAGAGAAGCATACCTATTATGAAGGGCATGGCTTTAACTCCTCTATAGTTCATCTTTGGCTCATTTCCCATATCAACTTTCTGGTTTTTCTCCATGGTTTCCTGATTTTTCTCCATGGTTGTTCTTCAACTACTACTCTGATAATCTTATCTTCTGTCTGGAGCCTATCTTTTATACACAAATTAAAGAACGTGAGAGCGAAGAGAAGACCAATTGACCAAAACCAAATAATTGAGATTTGAGACACCCAAGAAATCCGCTATAATTAACGACCTTCCAACATGCATCTTTGTGTCCTCTAGCGGCCTAGCCTGATAGAGACAAGGATCCTCTTCACCATCACTTACTCTTCTTTCTCTCATTAATTTTTGTTATCATGTTGTCTCTAACGGGAAACTATTTTGATATCCAACTGGTCCACAACTGGCCCGTGAGGATATGCCGACGATGATTATTTGACACGAATTTTTACACGGCTCTCTATGTTCACATGGAGACGAATCAAAGGTTGATTTATGGCGAGAGACATCATCCTGGTCAAAAATAGCCAATTTGGCCCATCCCTTTCACCATTTATTGTAAAAGGGTAGCAAATTGCAGAATGGGCTAAATTTTCATGAGGATTATCGTCATGATAGACACCAAAATTCATGAGCTATATATTGACTCATCTTTATGTGGGCTCCTCAGAGCCGTGTAGAGTTTGAAATCTCGGGATCCGAGAGCTCCAATCCTGATCGGGATCGGTCCGATCAAGAATGGGATTGGTGCATCTCGCTCGAGACAACGTGAGACTTATATGGGAAACGTGTATGGGTTGTATCTTATTTTCATTGTACAAAATTAATGTATACAAGGTGTTGCATGTGCGAGAGCAAATCTAGTAGATCAACTTTTGGCCCCACTGACCCATGAATGTTTGGCCCACCCTTAGAGGACTTACACACCAAAAATCTAGCTGATTGGTTTCTAGCTGTTGGATTTAGGATCTTTTTCATCATGGACTTGGATCACATTCATGGGCTGCATGTTCATGAAGCCTATGATATAAAAATGCTCAAATAATACAAAGGAAGAAATCACTGATCGATTGGCACGATTTTTGGTGTATAGATCCTACAGGGGATGGGTCAAACTTTCACGGGTTAGGGGGCCAAAAGAGTTAGCCACGTCGCATTCTAGGGGATGTCTGTATAAAACTTTTTATATATCGATCCGTTGGTAAACTTGTTATAGTAGATTGTTCTAGTTCCGTGTGAGGCTGCATGCCACTAAATAAGTCCCTGCTTGGTTCAATGCAAATCGGATGCAATGCACTAACTTGTCACAGTCTTGGGATTACAAGCAGTGATTTGATGGGGGCGTGCCAATGAGCTGGAGTGCAAGTGGTTGCCAAGCCCTTGTAAACTCTTTAAGAAAATGGATGCAAGCATGAGCAGCCCAAAAACTGTGGTAAGTGACTGCAATGCAATTCACCGCATTTGCACCGGAGTGCATAATGCGTCCCAGTGCAGCGAACGAAGCAAGGCCTTAATAATTAAGAATTTTTATTTGTCTTTATTGGAGTTCATTTATTAATTCAGTGTTCACATGGATGTAATGAGTCAAAGCTCGGATCATTAGTCATTATATTAGAAAATTTAAAATTAATTAAACTTCAATTTCCGATGTCGGTTAAAAGACGCATCCACGAATATTGATTGACCCACTCTTGATGGACCCACACACTAAGCATCAGCTAGCCTTATTATTGACCTATAGCATTGGATTTGACCATTTTTTAACTGTTGGATTCAAGTACTTTATTTGGATGCTCATATTTAGTGGCTAGAGATCATCAATCAAGCTGATTTTTTGTCTAACATCCATTAATATTTTCGTTACAACGGCTGTCTTTAGACCATGTTACGTCCACGGTATGATGTTGGATGAGTGAGACTGATGCTTAATGTTTTGTTTATAGTCAACACTGGCTGTGGAGCATTCAAGGGGTAGTCAAACACGTGGAAGGAACATTCATGACCAAGCTGCAAGTAAGCAATTTCCTACACGACAAGCATGTTGAGAACATTTATTTTTCTCAACAAGCTGTTGAACGACTCAGCAGCACTTCTGTATCCGACGTGAACCCTTGACATTGAAAACATTGACCTTGGAGGTCTCCTTAGCTTAGTAGGAGAAGCTCATTGAATGATCTATGGACCCCCCCGCGACCTTATGCACGCATGCTCGGTGCACCCGATGACCCTCAGGGAAGGGATCGTTAGAGGGGGTCGTGAGGCTGCTTTGTTTCCATGACAATCTCAACTGGGGTGACGTCACTGGTACGTACCCTTGTATCTGTACCACCTAACGATTACTAGAAAATACCCGAAGTTCACGACCCCTAAGGCGGTGATCATGTAATAAAAGTAATCCAACCTCCCCTTGTTAAGATCCTCAGGCAACCAGTTTCCGGTTGAAGCTCCATTCGTAGTCCGGTAAACAATCGACACCATGAATCCGCTTAGATAATTAGCCCCAGCCATGCCACAAAAGAAGAAAGACCCAGCAATGCTTCTCATGTTCTCAGGGAACTGTTTGTAGTAGAATTCAACTTGACCAATGGAGTTAAATGCCTCAGATAGGCCAGCAAGAGTGAGTTGAGGGATCAGCCAAAGCCCTGACATGGAAGAAATGGCGCCTCCACTAGGTGCAGTACCAAGTGTTGGTCGTGTAAGAGCAAAGCTCCTTCTCCGTTGTTCGACTAAGGCAGATACAAGCATGGTGAGTATAGAGAGGACAATTCCAATACCCATTCTTTGGAGAAGTGTTATACCGCCTTCTTTGCCTGTGAGCCTTCGGAGTGATGGGACAATAATACGGTCATAGATGGGAATCCAAATGGTGAGGGCGAGCATCGAAAATATATTGTAAGATACTGCAGGGACTTCGAACTTGCTCCCGAGGCGTCTATCAGATTGAAGGGCTTCGAAAACTGCGTAAGTATGCTGTTGGACTATTGCTGCATAGTATATGACGCCTGAGGCCCATATGGGGATCACTCTCATTAGACATTTCATCTCCTCCACCTGTTGCATCCTACAAAGTCTCCATGGATCAGCTGCCGTGCCATCTGGGTTGATTCGGTCTTCAAGGGTTACAATAGCAGCCTTGTCCAGGAACCTGGTGCATGCCATCATATCATGTAGGTTGGCTGGTGAGTAATTCGCTAATTACTATTTTCAGGGAGACTTTTTAACTTTTAAATATATAAGGGCATTTTAGGAAGAAAATTAATTCACTTAGGCCCTGTGTTATGACTTCATGTTTGAATAAAAATAAGCCTTAATGGACATTATTGGAACGATGTCGACAAAACTTTGTAATGGATCTTTTTTATTTTTTATTTTTGCGAGCGAACTTAAAAATTGTAAGTTGCCCTTCCCAAAAATTTGAAAGGAAAAAAAAATTATTAAGATGAGAAAAATAGAGAGCACTCCACGTTTATCTCTCCTTTAAACCAATTTTAAAAATTAAAAGACTATTTTACCCTTTAAACAACTGCATTTGAGTAAACTTGACTTGAGCTAATAGCTTATAGCTTATAGCTTATAGCTGAGTTAAAGCATTGGGTACGGTTTGGGTAAGAAAGGATGAATTGGTCATATAAAAAAGTTATGAAATGATTATAAGAATAATTGTCATTTAGATTTTTTTATTAAAGCTTTAGTGGTCATTTAGAATATGTATTGAAGAATAAAATGTCTGTATTTAAAGAGTTTCACTTAAGTTTTAGAAAGTGCTTCTCGCATAAGCCATAATCTGTAAGCAATTAATCGAATTTCAATAACTTAAGTCTAAATGAGTAGAAATTCAGTGATTTCGGTGAAAAAGTGGCGTTTGGTAAACAACTTTATATCAGCACATAATATCGAAATCACTGAAATTAAGACATAAGCAAAAAGTGAGCTGGGTATGACTTTATACGGTAAGTGGTTTCGGTGAAAAGTATCTCCAAAAGAGATTCTTTAATTCTCTCTTAAATACCCATAATGCCCTTTCTTAAAGCTTTCTCTTTTAAAAACTTACGAAAGTGTCATAATAAATATTTCAAAATACCCACAATGCCCTTGACTTAATATTAAGACTCAAGACCTTTACCCAACAATTCAATTCAGACTCAAGTCATTAAGCTATCAGACCTTAAGCACTTTAAGCTGTTAGATCTAATAACCTAATTTACCAACGCCACCTTATGCTTAACCTGAAAAAAATTAATTTAAAACTCGAAAAATAGCTTTTCCTAAGCTATAAACTGACTTTTAGCTTATTTTGAGCTTATCCAAATGCAGCCATGTAACTAACTAAAATTTCATGAGACAACTATTTCATACTACGTTTTTGACAACAATTTTGGTGTACCCACATGGAAGATGAGTCAATGGCTGAATTTTTGTGAGGATGATCTCCTCACCATATAGATCACCCCTACAAAAACTCATCCTATTCTGAAATTTCTAACCCCATCAAATGTGGTTTTCAAGTGAACGATAAAAATAAACGGTCTATAATTCTTCAACTTGTAAACCAGTCTACGAATATTAGAATGATTTAAATTTCGTGAGGATGATCTCCTCACCATAGAGACTGTCCTCGCCAAATAACATCCCATTCCAATACTTCTAATTTATAAATTGGTCCCCACCAATTTTTGTTGTAAAAAACGTTGTATGAAATAATTGTCCCCTGATATTGACCCAATCCACTTTTTACATGGCTGGAAATGTTGGAATGGGCTGATTTTTTGTGTGGTTGATATCCATGTTGAGAAGAGTATCCTCACCAAAAATCAACTCTTAATTCATCTGAACGTGGGCCCCACGTCCATTAGTCATTCTATTAGTAAGAATTCTATGGGTACCATAATTTTCACACGAATCTCAAGGATCGATGTGCACATATCTCAAGGTGTGCATCCCTCGAAGATATTTCGAAGGGTGCATCATTTCTAACGTACATTCAACTACACTGTAACACTACTGAGAAACACTAGAACAATTCTCTTAACCACTTACGGTTACACTCAACTCCCTGAGTTCCATATAGTTCGGAAAAAAAAAATTTCTATAAAAATAGCTCTCCACCGATGGAAGAAGAGGGTGGTTCTTCTTCTTGTTCTTCTTCATTTTCTTTGGAGCCCAAGTACTGTAACCAAAAAGAGAGAACTGTAACATTTGAAAGAAAATAGTGGATTGCCTCCACCGATGAGGCCGATGATGTAGTTGACCAGATTCCGGCGATGAACCTCGCTAAAATGGTTCTCTTTCCTCATTTTTCAGATTTTTTTATGTTTCTTGATCCATTTCAATTTATTTGTTGATGTGTGTGTGAATCTTGAGGATAATCGACGGCTATATCTATATCCCAAATTTTGCACCCACATTAAATGACGCCGTTTGTGGGAAAAGAGCAAGAAACTATAGTGTGCACTTTTTCCTCCTCAAATTATATTTAGGTGTTGTAATCCAACTTCAAGGTCTCGGAGGCTTTTTGTTGGATTTCGGCCACCTACAAGCTACCCTCCGACGACCATCAGCTTACCAACGTATTCCCCATGCTCTGGGGATCCTAGATCTTAAATTTGGTGTTTATTGGAGGTCTGTGGAGTGCGCAATACCCCATCCAAATTTTAGCAAACTCCGGTCACCTTTGCTGGTGGTGGCGGCACAGATGTGTTCCTTGTTCACTTAGCAACATCCTATTGGAGTTTCTTGGCGATCCAACTATGGAAGAGCCCACAACACTCTGATAAAGTGGGTATTGTTACAAGAAATTTCAGCAACATTCCATGACATTCTTTTGCAGATTTGATTTACATGAAAGGGCAAATGAGTCTTTTCTACCCCAAAATATATTTGCCATGTCAACAAAGATCCATATGTAACCCATGTGCTTCAACGCCACATCAGCAGAAGAAAAAAAATTGAGGAAAAATTTCGGCCTGAAACTTGTTCCCAGGTGAACCACAAATGGAGCATGTGCCAGAAACTCAATCACACAACTCCAGTATCTCATCCCAGGAAGTCATTTTAGTAACTCCAACATCTCATCCCGGGAACTCATCCCGGCAACTTCAGCATCTCAGCTAGGGAAGTCATCTTAGCAACTCAAGTATCGACAGAAGAGAAGAAATTGAGAGAAAATTTTCGCCCGAAATTTGTTCCCAAGTGAACCACAAATGGAGCATGTGCTAGAAACTCAATCACACAACTCCAGCATCTCTTCCTGGGAACTCATCTTGGCAACTCAAGCATCTCATTCCGGGAACTCATCCCGGCAACTCTAGCATCTCATCTCGGGAACTCATTTTGGCAACTCAAGCATCTCATCCAGAGAACTCATCCTAACAACTCTAGCATCTCATCCTGGGAACTCATCTTGGCAACTCTAGCATCTCATTCCGGGAAGTCATCTTAGCAACTCAAGCATCTCATCCTGACAACTCCAACATCTCATCTTGGAAACTCATCTTGGCAGCTCAAGCATCTCATCCCGGGAGCTTTCAACATTTCATCCAGGGAACTCATCCTGGCAGCTCAAACATCTCATCCCGGGAACTCATCTTGGCAAATCCAACATTTCATCCCGTGAGCTCATCTTGGCAGCTCAAGCATCTCATCCCGACAACTCAAGCATCTCATCCAGACAAATCCAGCACCTCTTCCGGAAACTCATCTTGGCAGCTCAAGCATCTCATCTCGGCAACTCCAACATTTCATCATGGGAACTCATCCCGGCAACTCCAACATCTCTTCCCGACAACTCCAACATCTCATCCCGGCAATTCCAACATTTCAACTCGGGAACTCATCTTGGTAGGTCAAACATCTCATCCCGGCAACTCTAACATTTCATCATTGGAACTCATCTTGGCAGCTCAAGCATCTCATCCCGGCAACTCAACATCTCTTCCCGATAACTCATCCCGACAACTCCAACATCTCATCCCAGCAACTCCAACATTTCAACCTGGGATCTCATCTTGGTAGCTTAAACATCTCATCTCGGCAACTCCAACATTTCATCATGGGAACTCGTCTTGGCAGCTCAAGCATCTCATCTCGGGAATTCATCCCGGCAACTCCAACATCTCATCTGGGAACTCAACTCCCAGCTCCAGCATCTCATTTTAGCAACTCAACTCGGCAACTCCCAACATCTCATCCCGATCATCCCAATAGTTCATCCAACGATGACTACACTTACTGGATACAACCTCAATAACCTACAAGGCTACATTCTGCACCAGTTGGCAATACTTGATGACCTACAACACCTGGGGGCTTCATATATGTTCAAGGCTTCATATACGATCATGGTTTCATCTACAATCATCCAATAATGCAACTAGAACAACCCAATCACGGTCCAATCTCTTGACAAGAAGCCAAGAATTCAATCATACAGAACATTGAGTAGACGTCCAGGAGACTAGGGAATCTTATAGCTCTCGGCATTCAACCCTTGATTACAAGAACCCTGACACAAGTCCCCCTAAAGGCGCAAGACCTTCTACAAGAGGCCGATGATACCTAAAAGCTTGCGGTTGAAAAGCCCTAGCTAATGGATACCTTGACATTGCTACGGAAGTCCTACTACAGTAGGTCAGGGAAACTTAAAGTTCTCGACATTCAACACTTGACTACAGGAAGCCTGACATGAGACTCATCATAATCATCATCATCATCATAATCATAATCATAATCATAATCATAATCATCATCATAATCATTATTCATCATCCTCATCATCATCAAAGAGCCCTAGAGCTCTTAGTCATGCTCCCTAGAGCTCACATCTATGCTCCCTAGAGCTCCCGAGAGCTCACAGTTATTTTCTCTAAAGCTCGCAGATATGCTCATAAGAATACATGGATCAACCACCAAATCAACTAACGACCAGTTACATTATTTCTTCATTACTGCAAGTTATTCTTAATCTTCTTGAAGGCGAACCATCTCCTACTATCGAGCTCCACCTTTGAAAGGGGGCTGATGTGGGTACCATAATTTTCACACGAATCTCCAATATCGATGTGCACATATCTCGAGGTGTGCATCCCTCGAGGATATTTTGAAGGGTGCATCATTTCTAACGTACACTCAACTACACTGTAACACTACTAAGAAACACTAGAACAATTCTCTTAACCACTTACGGTTATACTCAACTCCCTGAGTTTCATATAGTTCAGAAAAAAGATTTTTCTATAAAGAGAGCTCTCTACCGATGAAGGAAGATGGTGGTTCTTCTTTGGAGCCCAAGTACTATAACAAGAAAGAGAGAACTATAACATTTGAAAGGAAATAGTGGATTGCCTCCACCGATGAGGTCGATGACGTAATCGACTGGATTCCGATGATAAACCTCGCTAAAATGGTTGTCTCTTTCTTCATTTTTCAGATTTTTTTATATTTCTTGATCCGTTTCTATTTATTTGTTGATGTGTGTGTGAATCTTGAGGATAATCGACGGCTATATCTATATCCCAGATTTTGCACCCACAAATTCCATTAGTCATTTTATCCCAACCCATATATATATATATATATATATATATATATATATAAACCTGAGGCCATAAATGGGAACAAAACTTCCCGCTTCCAAAAGTCACTTAGCTCTTTACATAGTAATAGATTTGGGTCACCCTCATTGACCACCAGTCAATGTCGTTGACCAATATCCAAACATCATACACACATTAACCCCATCAACATTGTTGAATAGAAAACCAGTTTTAAGGAATTTCAGGCCCTCGATCATGTTATTTGAGATCATGACTATTTTTCAATACTTTTTGGTTTCTAGATCGTTTTATAGTACTCTGTTTTAACAGATCCTACTTTGGATGCCTATATGAAATCATTAAACTATGGAAAATTCATAATTTCAAAAATATTAAGAAAAATGTATAGTGATGTTGAGAGTTTCGGTTTGTTACCTGAACTGATCTGTGTAAGGAAGCCTAGAATTGAGAGAATTTCTAGGAAGATAGTTGAAGAGGGAGAGCTGTGGGTTGTCTGGTCGCTTTAAGTGTCGTTTCTTAGTTGCTGTGACTACAACCTGCGCTATGCTTGTCAAGGGACTTCCCTCAGGTTTCACCTTCACATAGATTCTTGTACCCATGAAGAAGAGTACACAGGATAAGAACATTAGAAATGTAGGGATAGCTAATCCCAGAGCCCAGCTAATGTTAGATTGCACGTAGACGATGAGCATCAAGGACACCATCACGGCGAAGGTTAACGTGAAGTAGTACCAATTGAAGAAGCTGTTCGTTCCCCTCTTCCCCGATTCGGTCTCTGGGCTGAATTGATCAGCTCCAAAGGGTAGGTTGCATGACCGGATACCACCGGCTCCAACCACTAGGAACACAAACCCACTTAGTAGGAATGTCAATTGCCAAGTTGTAGGTCCATGGCACATTGAAGTGTCTTTTGTTCCACAGTGTGGAGGATGCAGTTTGGAGATAGCCGCCGTTAACACTAAAACAAGCATTCCCTTGAACAAAATACGGAAGAGTTAGATGAGCTTACATGTTCCTGAGTAACATAGTGTGTGTTGGTATTTGGTCGGAAAGTACCATAAGAGAGGATACCGAAGCGAATCCCAAAGTTTTGTATCGGCCAAGGTAGGCATCGGAGAGAAAAGCCCCCACGAGAGTTGCCAAGTTGGTTGTCCCATTGAAGATGTTGATAAGCGTTGCAGCCGAGATGCTCTTCATGTTGAAGACAGCGGTGAGATAGACCAAGAGGTTGGACGCGGTGCCAATGCTTCCGAGCTTCTCGAAGGTCTCGTTCCCTGCGCGTGCATGGTAACTCCATATGGGTTAGTTTAAAAGGGAAAGAAGGAGATAATTAAGCATAAGTATTCTATTTGAATCTCTCTCACTTACCTATTATGAAGGGCATGGCTTTAACTCCTTTGTAGTTGATCTTAGGCTCATTTTCCATATCAACTTCCTGGTTCTTCTCCATGGTTTTCTGGTTATTCTCCGTGGTTGTTCGCCAAGTACTCTAATCTTCTTCTTTCTCGAGTCGATCTTTTATACACCAACAATGAGAGAGAAAAGAAGACCAAAACCAAATGATTGAGACGCGAGACACCCAAGAAATCTAGTATAACCTTCCAACATCTTTATCTCCTCAATCCTGATACAGACAAGGACCCTGATCCTCACCGTCATTTACTCTTCTCTCCAATTTTTTTTTAATGTTGTTGGAATTAAGTGTTTCAAAAGTAGTTTATTAAAGTATTTATTGAATTGATTTTCTTTAATTGAATTTAAGAAGAATAAAAAACAACAAATTAAAGAGAGACTCCCATTTTATTCCACGTGATTCTTGTATTTCTCGTGTAAGAGTTACATAGAGAAGTAAATAGAATTAGTAGTTAACATTAAATTAAAAGTTCATTTAATAAGTTTATTTATTGAATATTAGGTTATTTTGTTTCTATTTGAATCGAAATTCTATCTATTGAAACCTAGTTTTAATCAACAGACAGTTTAAACTTATTTTATTTCCTATATTGGACAATCTATAAAGGAGATTTGTTCAATGATCTCTGATGGGATTACAACCGGATTGAGATTCAGATTAAGTCTGACTTGTTGAATCTCGAGATTTTTACACGTCTCTTGCTCCATGTGTTCATATGGAGAACACATGGAGAGATGAGTCAAGGGCTGATTTTTGGTGAGAGAGATCATCCTTGCAAAAATAGCCAATTCCGACGGTTCTAGCCCATTGAAAGGTGGAGTACAAGTTTAAGAATTTGGATTATCCATTTCACCATTAACTTAAGTCCAAAAAATAAGCTATTGACTCATCTTCATGTGGGCCCCTCAGAGCCGTGTAAAAATCCATACCTAGTAATCTGTCAGAATATGCTAACCAAATAAATATAGTAATCGAATAGTGATTACATGTCACTTGTATTTTATTTTCATTGTACAAAATTGTATTTAAGTTTCTGTGCGAGCAAATCTAATAGATTAACATCTCCAAAATGCCATGTGGCAAACTCTTTCGGTCCCACTGACCCATGAATGTTTGGCCCACCTTTAGAGGACTTAACGCACCAAATCTACCTCATTGGTGATTTCTAGCTGTTGGATTTAGGAATTTTTCATCATGGACTTGGATTGCATTCATGGGCCTGTTCATGAAGCCCATGATAAAAATGCTCAATTCCAAAGGATGAAATCCCTGATCAGTATGATATTTGGTGTACATGATTCATGTGTTAGAGGGCCAGAAAGAGTTTGCCACGTGGCTTTCTAGGGAATGTCTGCATAAAACTTTTTATACATACCACTAACTTAATAACAAAAATGCCTTTTGTTTTTATCGAAGTTAATTATTAATAGGTCTGGATCGGGGACCAACACCCAAACGTCTGATCTTGGGTGTCGATTTCGAGAATCCAACGGTGGTTGCAACCACCGTTTATCCATTGAGCCTGAGGTACCGTTTTATCCATCGAAATTAATAAAGGGTCGGGCTCAAGGGACCCCCATTTCTGACCCCCTTTTTTGACCCCCATCTTGGCGTACCCACGTGGAAGATGAATCAATGGCTGATTTTTGGTGGGGATGATCTCTATGGTGAGGAGATCATCCTCACAAAAATTCAAATCATTCTGATATTCATAGACTGGTTTAGAAGCTGAAGCATTATGGACCGTCGATTTTTACCGTTTAACTTTAAAACCACATTTGATGGGTTGGAAATTTCAGAATGGGCTGATTTTTTGTTGGGTTGATCTATATGGTAAGGTTATCATCCCCACCAAAAATCAGCCATTGATTCATCTTCCACGTGGGTACGCCAAGATGGGGGTCAAAAAAAGGGGGTCAGAAATGGGGGTCCCTTGAGCTTGACCCATTAATAAAATATAGAGGGGGAGCACGAGATCACTGCTTGAGAATCAGTCGACAAAAATTTGACAACAATTTTGGCATGCCCACATTGAAGATGAATCAATGGCCCATAAATCACTCCCGAAAAAAAAAAAAAAAAAAAAAAAAAAAAAAAAAAAAACAATCAGCCCAATCTGAAATTTCTAACCCTATCAAATGTGATTTTCAAGTTAATGGTAAAATAGACGGTCCATGCTTATTCAACTTGTAAACCAGGCTACGAATATCAGAATGATTTGAATTTTTGTGTGGATGAACTCCACTCACCATAGAGACCATCCTTAGCAAAGCTCGTCCCATTCAAAAACTTATAATTTATATATTGACCCGTGCCAATTTTTTGGTTGTATATTAACTTCAACTAATTTCGATGTAGGTCAAAACGGATTTCTGAGTTGAAATTTTAAAATCTGGTAAAATTTGAGAAAAATCATAAATCATAAATCACAATCACATCTTAATTTATATAAAAGTTCTTAATCATCTATCTCTTCATTTTTTTTTTTGAGTCTTGAAAAGTAGGCTGATGTATTAGAATTCCTCGAAAAATTTAGACTTGAGGCCAATTTTTCCTTATGGCGCAGTGGGAATATAAAAATGCACCGAGTGGCACACCCTTTTCGACCCAACTGACCTATGAACGATTGACCCACCCCTTGATGGACCTACACATCAAAAATTGGTATAGCCATTGGATTTGATCAGTACTTTACATGGGGTGATTTTTAACCAATGGATTCGAGTAATTTATTTGGGAGGTCAGATTCAACGGGTAGAGATCACCCATCAGGCTGATTTTTGGTGTGTAGGTCATCAGGAGAAAATAAATCTGAAAGCGGAGGCTAAGAACATACCTCATCCAGCCATGGCAATTAGAATCTTAGTCGTTGTTTTCTTTCTTCTTGCTCCAAGATCACGCAAGCACTTGAAAGCCTAGATTTGGCTATAGAACGTACCTCAACAAACTAAAGCCTTAGTGGAACTGATAATCCTCATCTTTAAAACACAACACTTATTTAACACCGTAAATAAGACAAGGCTCAGGGAGAGATTTAGGGAAGTTGTTATGGGAACGTTTCCAACAATAACGGTCAAGAAATATCTTTTCTAAAAATTGCCGTTATCTCGGCGGGGGAATAATATTCAGTCAAGCTTGTTGGGAACATTTTATTTTCCTCAATAAGCTATTGAGCGACTCACCACCACTTCCGCATCCATCCGACGTGTACCCTGACAAAACTGTTTTCCGGCCATAAAAGACGTTTTAAGAATTAAAAACAGTTTTGTTTTGTTAAAGGCAACAGTTTTTAAGTTTTTAACACACCGATCGTCAGTTATAACGGCCACTTAACATTACTGTTATCACTGTTGTAACCATTACTTCAATTACTTCTAAAGTTAAAAAAATGGTCAAAATATTTATTATTTTTCCAAATAACCTTAATAACGGTAAAAAAAATTTGATTCTAAAATTTTCTGTTATAACTGTTGTTATAACGTTAAGTACCCTTTTATTTTTTGACACGTAACATAGGTGGGGCATTGTAACATCCATTAGTTTTGTTACTAGGGGTGGTACGTGCATTGAACTTTAATGATTGGAGGGGCCTCATCAGCATTGATGATGGACCATAGTATGAGCCACATGGCGTACTCTTATAGACCACTGACCGTATATATGGATGTTTGGCCCATTACTAGATGGACTTGTATACCAAAATTCAACTCAACCCGATTAGTAATTTCTTTCCGTTGGATTAGTCTTTAATTTCTATGGTTATTTTTAACCATTGATTTCGAGCATTATTTATGATATTAGATCCAAAGGTTTGAAATCACTAATCAGGATGACATTTGGTATGTAGGTCCCACCTAGGCTGAACCAAAACATCCATATGGTCAGTGGTCTCTAAGAGTGTGATATGGCTAGTATGGTTTGGGCAGTCTTGATGCAAGCTGAGGCCTAAGGCGAAAACGAGGCCATTTTTATATTTAATATATATGATGTTAATAAAAAAATTAACTCTTTATATACTAGAAGATCTTATTTAACAACTATTCACGATAATCAAAAGCTACGGAAAAAATGTATATGCAGAGGACTCATGTGGTCCCGTTGCAGTCTATGCAAAGAATTCTCGAGCGGCAGGCACCCTACATAGATCAATTTTTGGGCCTAATGACTGCACGGATGTTCAGCCCACCTATTGGTGCATAAACACACTAAAATCAGCTTGATTGATGATTTCTAACCATTGGATTTACTACTCAGAAAATATGCTCGAATCCAATGGCTAGAATACATCCTCAAAAGTAATAAAATCTATGGCTAGAGATAACCAATCAGGCTAATTTTTGGTTTGTACCTATATCTAGGGTGGACTAAACACCATGTGGTTAGTGGACTGGGGGCCCTCTCTCACTTGGGGCCTAAGGGGACCGACTTTTGAAGCCCGTGTGAGGCGGCGTGGCCCAACCAATATAGGCCATTACGAACTATGGCCTTCGAGGGAAAGAGTAAAAAAAAAAATCAGACAAAGCTTATAAATAAAGAAAAAATTGAAATCCTTGTTTTTCTACAGAGATTAATATCTCCAAACAAAATTTGAAGAAATTATTTATTAGTTACTTCTGCCAAAGAAAATTAGTCAATTCAAGAGGATTCCTCTAAGAATTCTGTTTTATAAGAAAAACAGGGGAAGGTAAATATTGATTTTCAACAGAACAGGTTTAAAGTACTCCACGCGTGGCTGCTTCTAGTACCTACAAAGGGTTCGTTCTGTATCTCCAGCAACCATTACCGGCCATCTCCATACTGTGGTGGTGGTGGTGCTGTTGGTAGGCTGGCCTAGAGTCCCGTGGTGGCATGTTAGGGGGTTACACGAAAGGAGAGAGAACGTGAAAGGAGAGAGAGAACGTGATAATAGTATTTTTATGACAGTTGTGATGGACACGTATCCCACATGACGTCGTATTGTGAGTTATTGACTGCCAAGGTTGGTCTAAGAGGTATTACTGGTGTTTCAAAGTTAAGGGTAGTAGAAAATAATTTCGGATAACAGGGGGTTTCACTAAATTACCTTAAATTTATAATGGAAAATAACAGGACAATAGAAAATAACGGAAAAATAACAGAAATAACGGCTATTTTAAACAAAATTTTTAAAAAAATAACAGCTATTATTTAAAAAAAAAAGGCCGTTGTAACAAAACTAATGGCCGCTATTTACTGAGCATTTTAACGGTACATAACATAACGGGGTAGGTCTGAATCCATTATAGCGGCAGTTATTTTCGTTGTAATGGCCATTTTTAAACCATGCCCCTGACAACTGTTTTCCAAAAAGAAAATATATAAGTTTTAACTTAGACATGCACACGTTGTTTGGATCCACAGTTCACCGGGTAACAACTGCGTGGATCTCTTGAATCCAACGGTCATATGATATCAATCGTACATATTCATGTCCTATTATCCATGGGATAGTACGATTCTTTTTTTTCCTTTTTAACAACGGACTTGGTCTGTTTTTTTTTTTAAGCGCATGTATGAAACAACGGACATGTCCTAGTGAAATTTGATGCCATTGGAATGGGGCCAATGGGCTCCTGAGCGACGAGTTCTCCTCTATAACCCAACTCATAGGACAATTAACACTCAGCCACTTGGAATCGCAAAATCGGAATTAAGATTATTAGGGTTTCCAGTATTGGTGGGAAGAATAAATCGAACAAAATCTTCCTCTGCTTCTTATTAAAAACTTGGCCATGTAATAATCAAGTTTCATGCTTTTTTTTATATTCTTTTCAAATATTCTTTTTGACCATGCAAAACAATACAACAGATTAATATCATAAAAGCTTTGACCTTGCGGGTCTCCTTAGTCGAAGAACTCGTTGAATGATGGACCCGATGAACCTCCCTTCATGCTAACATGAGAGGGATCGATAGACGCGGTCGTGAATGTGATGGCTGTGATTCACACAATATGTTTTTCGGGTTGCTTTGTTTCCATGGCCATCTCAAGGGTGACATCACTGGTACCCTTGTATCTGTACCACCTTGAGATTATTAGAAAATACCCAAAGTTCACGACCCCTAAGGCTGTGATCATAAAATAAAAGTAATCCAACCTCCCCTTGTTAAGATCCTCGGGCAACCAGTTTCCCGTCGAAGCTCCATTCGTAGTCCGGTGAACAATTGACACCATGAATCCACTTAGATAATTAGCCCCTGCCATGCCACAAAAGAAGAAAGACCCAGCAATGCTTCTCATGTTCTCAGGGAACTGCTTGTAGTAGAATTCAACCTGACCAATGGAGTTAAATGCCTCAGATAGGCCCGCAAGAGTGAGTTGAGGGATCAGCCAAAGCCCTGACATAGAAGAAATGGCTCCTCCACTAGGTGCGATACCAAGTGTTGGTCGTGTAAGAGCAAAGTTCCTTCTCCGTTGTTCGACTAAGGCAGATACAAGCATGGTGAGTGTGGAGAGGACAATTCCGATACCCATTCTTTGGAGAAGTGTTATACCACCTTCTTTGCCGGTGAGCCTTCGGAGTGATGGGACAATAATTCGGTCATAGACGGGTATCCAAATGGTGAGGGCGAGCATCGAAAATACAATGTAGGATGCTGCAGGGACCTCGAAATGCCCGAGGTGTCTATCAGATTGAAGGGCTTCGAAAACTGCGTATGTATGCTGTTGGACTATCGCTGTATAGTAGATGATGCCCGAGGCCCATATGGGAATCACTCTCATCAGACATTTCACTTCCTCCACTTGTTGCATCCTACAAAGTCTCCATGGGTCAGCTGCCATGCCTTCTGGGTCGATCCGGTCTTCAAGTGTCACAATAGCAGCCTTGTCGAGGAACCTGGTGCCATCATCATGTAGGTTGGCCGGTTAGTAGAGAGACGGTTAATTAGTGGTGGGGTGTTTTGGTGATTTTTGTTGAGAGTTTCAGTTTGTTACCTGAACTGATCTGTATAAGCAAGCTTGGAATTGAGAGAATTGCTGGGAAGATAGTTGAAGAGGGAGAGATGTGGGTTGTCTTGTCGCTTTAAGCGTCGCTTCTTAATTGCTGCGACTACAACCTGCGCTACGCTTGTCAAGGGGCTTCCCTCAGGTTTCACCTTCACATAGATTCTTGTACCCATGAAGTAGAGTGCGCAGGATAAGAACATTAGAAATGTAGGGATAGCTAATCCAAGAGCCCAGCTGATGTTAGATTGCACGTAGACGATGAGTGTCACGGACACCATCATGGCGAAGGTGAACGTGAAGTAGTACCAATTGAAGAAGCTGTTGATTCCCCTCTTCCCCGATTCGGTCTCTGGATTGAATTGATCAGCTCCAAAGGCCAGGTTACATGGACGGATACCGCCGGCACCAACCACTAGGAACCCGAATCCACTTAGTAGGAATGCCAACTGCCATGTTGTAGGTCCAGGGCACATTGCAGTGTCTTTTGTTCCACAGTGTGGAGGATGCAGTTTGGAGATTGCCGCCGTTAGCATTAGAACAAACATTCCCTTGAACAAAATATACACAGAGTTAGATGAGCTTACATGTTCAATTAGGGTCTTTTATAAGGCCTCCCCGAAATGTGGAAGTAATTAGTAGTGCCCCTTTATACTTTCAAAATTTAGGATTACGCCCTTGACCTAGTTTAACCCGTGATTTTAAAAACGACCATTTAAACGGTTTTAACGGCCGTTTTAATGGTAACACCCCAAGCCCGTTTCTGTTGAAACACGTTTTGATGCTTTAAATTTAAGGGCTGTTTTTTTTAACGGCCGTTAAAATCATTTTAATAGACGTTAAATTCTGAAATTTTTTGTGAAAAAATGGCTGTTAAATCCGTTAAATTCCATTTTTTATTTTTTTGAAAATTTCAAATTTTCAGGGCCACTTTTTTCGTTAAATTTCCATTTTTGCCCCTGTTCGTTTCATTCCATTTTAACGGCCATTTTAATGGTTTTAACAGTAACGCCCCCAGTCCGTTAAACCGTTAAAACCCACCTTTAAACCTTGGTTGAACTATCATTTGACTAACATTAAAACGTGACATGCATCATGCGCTTGTTAATCCACCTTCGAAAGAATCATAATATTGCAAGTAAAATGCTAACCACATGTGCTTCGACTCCGTTTTAACTTAAGTCAACCACGTTTAATTAAACTTGGTCAAGGGGGTAATCCTAAAGTTTGAAAGTGTAAGGAGTGACTTTCAAATTTCAGAGGGGTGTTTCTAAAATACCCTTCAATAATTTATTAAGGGCTTCTTGTGGAACAAATATTTATTTTGCCATCCATTCTCCAAATAGTCCAAACGAGTTGACTCGGAATCAACTCAGTAACCAGTCAGAGGTTTATCATATTTTGAACGCGTGAGTCGCGTGACTGAAAGGGGCATTCTCACAACGACCCGCCCTACCAGTACCAGCTACCTCTCTTGACTGAAAGTCGAGCGACTAGGTGTTTGGTCACAGAGTCTGCCTTCGCTCGTGAGCGGGTCATTGCAAAGGACAAGAAAATATTTGCTGTCCCCTGAGGACTTCAAAATTTGAAGGCTCCCCCTCCCAAGAATTCCACGTGGAGCTCAATTGAGGTCCTACTGACCTTATGGATGTTCGGTCCACCTCTCATATACTTGCACACAAAAGAATGAGTAAAACTTGTGTCACAAGATGTTGTGACGGAAGCTGGCCACAGCATTCAATACGAGCCACGTGGCATACTATTAGAGAATGATGACCGTATGGATGTTTGGCCAGTCCCTCGGTGGACCGGGACATAAAATATCAGCTTGATTAGTGATTTCTAACTGATTCGGTTGAAGTTATTTTCATGGGTTAATTTTAACGGTAAGAATCTGAGCATTATTAAGCATTATTTGGGTGCAAAAATCCAAAGGTTTTAAATCACTAATCAGGCTGATTTTTGGTTTGTAGGTCCACCGAGGGACTGGCCAAACATCCATACGGTCAGCGCCCTCTGATCGTGTTCCACGTGGCTCGTCTTGAGTGCTGTGACCGGCTTCCGTCACAACATCTTGTGACACAAGCTTTACTCCAAAAGAATGACACATATATATAAAGCTTGGCTGTGCAACTTAAATAACTCCACAACCAAACACCCCCTAAATGGTACAAGACTCAAAATTGGGCAAAAGTCCAAACTCGATCAGTTGAAAATTCTGAGTCAACTCAATTCCTTGGATAACTGAGCAAGCAAGAATCTAACGAGTTGACTCGGAATCAACACTACTTTTACACCTAAAAATGAAGTGCTCACATGGGTATTTTGATAGGGAAGTACCGTAAGAGAGGAGATGGAAGCGAATCCCAAGGTTTTGTAACGACCAAAGAAAGCATCGGAGAGAAAAGCCCCCATTAGAGGTGCTAAGTTGGTGGTTCCATTGAAGACGTTGATGAGCGTTGCAGACGAGACGCTCTTCATGTTGAAGACAGTGGTGAGATAGACCATGAGGTTGGACGAGGTGCCAATGGTTCCCAGCTTCTCGAAGGTCTCGTTCCCTGCGCGTGCATGGTTACGCCATAAGCTTTAATTTAAAAGGGAAAAAGGATAGATAAGCTTCTGTGTGAATCTCTCTCACTTACCTATTATGAAGGGCATGGCTTTAACTCCTCTGTAGTTCACGATCTTAGCCTCATTTTCCATATCAACTTTCTCGTTCTTCTCCATGATTTTCTGGTTCTTCTCCATGGTTGATTCTACTACTATAATTTTCTTTCTTCTTCACTCTATCTTTTATACACCAACAATTTGAGAGAGAGAGAGAGAAAAGATACTAAAAATCAATGGGATACACCCAAGAAATCTCCAATGACCTTCCAACATCTGGGTATGTCCTCCAGCCTGATAAAGACAAGGACCCTACTCAGTCCTCACTCTCACTTTCTCTCTCTCATATTATTATTTGCTGTTATCATTCTGTTTAAAAGTGCTTTTGTTTGATAGTGGAAAGTATTTTGATCCAACTGGTCCATAGCTAGGCCGTGACTGGTCCACAACGAGGTCGGCCGGTGTTTGTACGTTGGGGACGTGACGGGATACCATATCACAACCAAATGTGGCCGGTGCCAGGTGGGGATATTCTCACGACGATTATTAATTTGACACCAATTTTTACACGGCTCTCTATGTTCACATGGAGATTAGTCAATGATACCAGTGAAAGGTGGTGGAGTACAAGTTTAAGAATTTGGACTTAAGTCCACATATAAGAAATTTCAGAATGGGCTACCGTTTTCGTGTGGATAATCGTTATGGTAGGTAAGATCATCCCAACCATTGACTCATCTTCATGTGGGCCCATCAGAGCCGTATAAAAATACATACGAAATAGTGGTGCCTGATTCCATGCAGGTCACTTGTATCTTATTTTCATTTTATGTGCGAGCAAATCTAGTAGATCGACATCTCCGAAACACGCCATTTAGCAAACTCGTTTGTCCCCACTGACCCAAGAATGTTTAGTCCACCCTAGAGGATTTACACACCCAAAATCTTCCTGATTGGTGATTAATTTCTAGCTGTTGGATTTAGGAAATTTTCACCATGAATTTTGATCGCATTCATTGGTCTGTTCATGAAGCCCATGATGAAAATGCTCAAATTCAAAGTAAGAAATCGTTGATCGGTATGATTTTTGGTGTATATATCCTAGCCTCGAAGGGATGGGCTATGTGAGGCCTGCTTGGTTCACTGGATGCATTTTGCGATCCAGTGCAAATGCAGTGAGTTGCACTGCAGTCAGTTAGCACGTTTTTTGGGCAGCACATGATTGCATCCGTTTTCTTAAAAGAGTTTGCAAGGGCTTGGCAATCACTTGCACACCCCCAACCAATCACTTGTAATTCCAAAACCGTGGCCAGTTGGTGCATTGCATCTGATTTGCATTGAACAAAGCAAGGAATAACAAAAGATTGGTTTTTTGTTTTTATTGTACTTATTTATTAATTTTTGTGTTCACATGGAGCCTGAGGTACAGTTCTATAGAATGGAAAAAAAAAATAGGCAGGAGCGCGATTATCAGATCGCCAATGAATATATATATATATATATATATATATATACACAACAAATTTGGCGTACCCACATGGAAGATGAATCAATGGCTGTTTTTTTTTGGTAAGGATGATCTCCTTACCTTATAGATCACCCCTACAAAAAATCAGCTCATTCTGAAATTTCTAACCCCATCAAGTGTGGTCTTCAAGTTAACGGTAAAAGTCGACGGTCCATAATTCTTCAACTTCTAAACGAGTCTACGAATGTCAGAATGATTTGAATTTTTACGAGGTTGATCTCTTCCCCAAAAATCATCCAATTCCAAAACTTATAATTTATATATTGGCTCGCGCAAATTTTTTGTTGTAAAAATTGTTGTCCCCTAATCCTGACCTATATATATATAATCTGATAAAAGTTAAGAAAAATCATAAATCACAATCATATATTAATCTATAAAAGTCCCATCACCTTTCTTTATAGTTTTGAAAAGTGGGCCGAAATACCGGAAGTTGTCGAAAAAATTTAGCAGGCTAATTTTTGGTGTGTAGGTCCATCACGAAAAGATCCAATCATTCGTGGGCCAGTGGAGCCCAACAAGTTTGCCATGCTAAGTTACGCATGAAGGTTAAACAGACCAATCGTCCCGTTATAACAGTAACTTAAGGTTAAACCGTTGGTAACCATTATATCAGTCACATCTGAAGTTTAAAAAAATGGTCAAAATGTTTATTTATTTATTATTTTTCAAAATAACCTCAATAACGGTAAAAAAAATTCAAAATAACAGCCGTTATAACAGTTAAATTTGGGCGATATTTTTTGAAGACATAACATAAAGTGGGTGGGGCGTTCAAGGGTAGTCAAACACGTGGAATGATCATTGATCTGTATGCAAGTAAGAAATTCCTATACGTCAAGCATGTTGATGAGAACATTTTTTTTCCTCAACAAGCTGTTGATCGCGACTCAACTTTCAGAAAGTAACCACAGTTTTGTTTTGTTAAAGCCACATTCCATGCAGAGGCGCCGTCGCTGATCAAAATAGTTTGCATCATTGTTGAACGTCAACCTAAGCCCACAAGTGAACACACTACCTTTAGTAATTCAAACATTGTTGAAGATGCAGACTGGGGTCAACTTTTTCAACCTAGAAGTGCGTTCCACTGCATATATTCATATAGAGACTCGGATTAAAATTTTATTCTCCTTTTACACATGGTAAAAGAGATTTGGAAGATCTTGTCCAACAAAGTAGACGGACATCTTTTTTGTTTGGATCGCATTTCTGAACAAATTGTTTACTATTGAGAACTTGATTATTAAAAGTAGATAATGGTAGATTATTTTGTCATATATAAGGCTAATGGGGACAATACAGATCATCTATTGTTGCATCTATGACTTTGTCAGTCAGATTTGGTCATACTTTTTGGCACAAACGGATTTTCTATATAAAATTTTGGTGTCATATTTCTCTTTTGTTACTTTATTACTATTTGTATTGTGGGACGTGGATTGTTGTAGTGATTTACATCGAAGAAGTTTTGAAGTGTCGGGATAGTATCGATTTATTAGAGAAACGGGTCCAAGGCTCTAATCTCTCTCCGTATTGAATTGATTGTGGTACCTGTCTTATTGAAAGTAACATCTGATCAGAGCCCTTGCTATGTACACTCGGTTGATGGAGGACCACTCTACAAACCCGTGAGAGTGGGAGATAGTACACTCGGTTGATGGAGGACCACTCTACAAACCCATGAGAGTGAGAGATAGCAATTTTTTAGGCCCTTCAACTTGCACATTCTCTTTCACCAAATTGAATGGAGAAACAAGATCTGTATCCAACTCCATTACTTTTGGGAAAAAGGCTTATTATTATTATTATTATTGTGATGATGATGATGATGTAACTACACACCAATGTGACACATTTTCTTCAAGACCACTGATCATATAGACGTTTGACCGGTTCCTATATCGGTCTACACGCCAAAAGATCATCCTGATCTGTGATTTCTGAGATTTGGATTTGAGTTTTTTATTGGGATGATGTTTAACAGTTGGATTCAAGCATTATTTGGTTTAGTCAAGTCCAGTGGTTAGAAATCGCCAATTAAGCTGATTTTTGGTCGGTAGATTCTTCAAACGATGGAATAAACATCCAAATGTCCCTGGTTCCAAAGATTGTGTCACGTGGCTTAATTACAAAAAAAGAAGAAGATTGCGTCACGTGGCTATATATATATAGGGCCATGTGTCACACTCTTAGAGGACTCTAACCGTATGGATGTATTTCCAATCCCTAGGTGGAGCTACAAACCCAAATCATCTTGATTACTGATTTTAAACCATTGGATCTTTGTACCTCAAATAATAGTCAATAATGCTCAAATTCACACGTTTAAAATCAACTCATGAAAATAATTTCAATCCAACGCCTAGAAATCACTAATCGAGCTGATTTTTTGTTTGTGGGTCCAACTAGGAATGGGCCAAAAAGCCATACGATTAGAGTCCTATAAAAGTGTGCCACGTGGCTCATATTGCACCCTATCATTGGCCTCGATGACAGGCCTGTCATCAAAGTTTTACTCGTGGTAGGGACCATATACATATCCCACGGTCCCACCAAAGCATCAATCTAAATCCGTACAATGCATAGATAGGCCACCTCTTTTGACAATCAATAATAATAATACATGCCTGAGTTGCAGTCTTGATTGAGCCTCACACGGACTTAAAAAATTTGACGATCTCATGGCACCCACACCCACCCACTCGTGATACAGATGGCTCACCGTCCACTTTGACAAAGATGGTTCACTATGTTACAAAAACCCATAACTTTAGATCCCATGGCTAGGCGCTTACCTAGAAACTAATAAGGTTGGTTTTTTCGTTTGTAGGCCCATATAGGGTTTGGCCAAACATCCATACGGTCAGAGTCCTCTAAAAGTATACCACGTGGCTCATTATTGTGGGCGGTCATAGGGGCGGTTTTATAAGCTTTTCCGTTTTTTATGGTGTATAACAATAATTAAAATTTTTATTTACTGTTTATTTGTTAAGATCTGTATAACTGATAAAACAGGAACCACCACTTTATTAGTCTATTTGGCCGACAAGCCGCATAAACATAGACCCAGCCTGGGACCGACACCCATTTCACCTTTTGCATGTGCCACGTCACCTTTGAGCATGCCACGTTATGCACTACCCACAAGAGCCATGTCATCTATCTTGTCTGCACTTCCACGTGTCAGCGTCAAAACATACTAGTTACTTTTAATTACCCGCTACAATAGCTAATATCTTTGGAGTAAATTTATGGTGACCGAAATCTAGGACCACAATATCAGCCATGTGGCATACTGTTAGAGACCTCAGCCTGTATGAGTGTGCCATGTGGCTCTCATACTGTGGACGTGGATATAGACGTGTCATCGAAGATTTACTTAGATCTTTGAGTGCGGGATTGAACCCACAATATCTCCACAAGGTCAGGATCCGGTAATGATAACAACCACTTTACTCTTAAAAGTTTAAGCTGTTAGAGGAAGGTGGAACACTGTCTAACAAAGGGTCCACGAGTCTAACAGAGGCAGAATGCTAGCCACACAAGCAAACAACACTCTCCTTCAGCAAATTTTGCTGGGGACTCGAATCTGTGACTTGCTAGGGTCTCGACTTTGATACACCACGTTAACAACCACTTTACTCTAAAAGCTTAAGCTAGTAGAGGAAGCGTAATAATGCATATCAAAGCTAGTAGAGAGGCAGAGTGCTAGCCACACAGCCAAACAACATTCTCAAACAAACAGGTAACTTTGACACAAGTCCCTCGATTTGATGGTCAAAGTTGGACATCAAAATTTAATGTCATCTATATATATAGGATGCGTGTTTGTCCCTCGATCTGACGAATGCGTGTTTGTCCCACTCCTTAGTCCATCAACACACCAAAAGTCAAGCTTCGTGGTTATTTCTAGCAAACGGTTTGATCACCAAAACTGCTTGAATCCAATGGGCTAGAACTCACCGAGTGCCGGGTCAAACATGCATGGGTTAGTGGGCCCGAAAGAGTGTGTCACCCGCTCCGGCATTTTTGGGGTGAAACATCAAACTTTAATGTCTTTCATGATCATCCCTTGATTAGTACGTGCCACTCCACTAGTATCTTCCACGTCCATGCAGTAATGATGTCTTGTTTTAGAAAATCTTCTAAGTGGGCCACTTGATTGAACGGTCTGGATTGATATGATTGTGTATAGTATGTATAGTATTACCAGAATTATGATGATAATGAAGATTTGTTTGATGATGGTGATCTTGATCCAGATGAAGATGACTTAATGCTGGTGTTAGTGATGGATTATTAAAAGAAGCGATGGTGGTGATGGTGATGATGACGACGACGACGACGGGATGCTTTCTGTAATGATGAAGTCAACAATGATGGCACCATTGATTATCTTAAAAGAAAACATCAATGGCGGTATGATGCTTATCTTGAAAAAAAAAAAAATTGCACGATCGACCTGTTAGTGATGATAATAATGCCCCTTTTGCATAAACTAAACGATGAATATGATCTTTTAGATGGGCCCGTTGATTGGACAGTCTAGATTGACAAATAGTAAGAGGCTCTCATTCTTTTAGATGGGCCCATTGATTGGATGGGCCTATTCTTTTAGATAAGCCTATTGATATATAGGATGATCTCCACAATCAAATCAGCACTTAATTAGTTAATTGGTGCCAACAGAATGTACTAAGGTTTCAAAGCCAGGTATATGGACAGAGTATCAAGGGTACGTTCCAGCTTTGCCCAGGCGCGGTAACGGTCCTGAACCAATCCGGACGCTGGTCCTTCCTTTTCAAACTCCCGTCTTCCCGTCTCAAACGTTTAAGTAAATCCCTTTACTTAGTTTTCCCATTCATTTCGCAAACGGTTCTTCTTTAAACTCCATCACCGGAATAGGTATATTTCCGCCCAATTTCAGCCCATTTATCTTGGGCTTTAAAACTAAGCTCAGGCTCAACCTCAAGGTTATAAATGCAGCCCAAACACAGGATTGGACCTATTCAAAATTTGATCAAAGCAGGCCCAGTGCACATGGGCCAGCCGACTTGTAACCCTAGGTAGCAGTGCATATGGGTCAGCCGGTCGGCAATGCTCAAGGCTAGGGCTGTATCTTCTTTTCCTTCGGCAGAGCTTGAGAATGACTTTAATACCCATTACATAAATGGGCTGGGCCGGAGCCCAACCTTATTCCATTGGTCAAAAATCCCATCTTCAATACAAAGATATTTATTCTGACTTGAACTCCTGAAGATCAGGTTTTGTTGTACATGTGCAAATTTTAGGGTATGTTTGGATTTCACGAATCCAACGGTAGTTGAGCTCGGGCAAAAAGTAAAAAAAGTCAATGCCAACTCAGCACTATATATCAACCGTCGTTGGATTCTGATAATTTTGCTAGCTCAATGAATATAATAAACAAACAAACCCTACTCCCACCCCTCGTTATCTACCACTCTCGTCAATCATAGTGGTGGGCCCACCAATAGAAGATAAAGACATTTTGCATTATTGATGAGCCAAAACATTTTCAAAAATATATATTCAGAAAAGTCAATTATTAAAATAAAATAAATTATTTTGAAAAATGGCAATCCAAACGAGCCTAAGTCTTTTTTTAAGCACAAAAAGACTTCTTTGAAAATAAATTGTTCAGATGACCATTTTTGCAAAAAAAAAAATTTATTTCATGAAAATACTAGAGGGTGGCCCGTGCCCTTGGCATTCCCTGACAAAGCATATTCCAAAATCGGGTGTGAGTGGATGAGTTCCACCGTCCATTTGGGGTGATAAGATCTCGGCCATCCTTTGAGAAACCGATAAGAGGGGGGATAAGTGGGGAGACAACTTCCCTGTTTTGTTATATAGACTAGTAAATGGCCCGTGCCCCCGGCACTCTCTGACAAAAGCGTTTGCAAAAATTGGGTGCCTTCGGCACTCAAACGGTATAACAGACTCGGGTGTTATCATTTTTTTTTCATTATAACGGCTGTTGCAACGGATTGTAACGCACAGAGGGAGAAATGAGAAAATAACAAATTAACAAAAAATAACGGTGTTGAAATTCAAATTTTGAATAAATTGAGGTCAAATGAGCAGATTGAGTGGCTGAAATCTAACCGTCTGCATTAGATCGATGGATTTGATCTCAACCACTTTTTATCTAACCGTCCACATTAGATGGATGGATAAGATAAGATAATACAACTGAGTTGTCTTGTTATATGCGAGGGTGGCCTGTGCCTGCGGCACTTTCCAACAAAGTGTTTGTCAAAATCGGGTGGGAGTTAATCTCAGCCATCGATATGAAGCATAGTGGATCTCAACCACTCATTATTGAAACCATAAAAGATAAGAGGGGGTATAAGAAAACCAGCCACTTGTTATATTGATAGTGGGTGGCCCATGCCCTCGGCACTCCTCGTCAAAGTATTTGCTAAAATCAGGTGTGAGTGGCTGAAATCCACCGTCCATTTGGGGGATAAGATCTCGGCCCTTCTTCGTTGAAAGAAATAAGAGGGGGTATAAGTGGGGAGACAACTTCATTGTTTTGTTATATAGACTAGTGGGTGCCCCGTGCCATCGGCACTCCTCGGCAAAGAATTTGCCAAAATCAGTTGAGTAGCGGAGATCCACTGTCCATTTGGGGGAGGATTAGATCTCGGCCCTTCTTTGTTGATGCTTATAAGAGGAGGTATAAGTAGGGAGACAACCAATGTGTTTTGTTATATAGAATAGTAAATGGCCCATGCCCACGGCACTCTCTGACAAAAGCGTTTGCAAAAATTGGGTGCCTACGGCACTCAAACGGTATAACGCACTGGGGCGTTACTATTTTATCCATTATAACGGCTGTTATAACGGATTGTAACGCACAGAGGGAGAAATGAGAAAATAACAGAAATAACAAAAAATAACGGTGTTGAAATTTAAATTTTGAATAAATTGAGGGCAAATGAGGCGGATTGAGTGGCTGAAATCTAACCGTCCACATTAGATCGATGGATTTGATCTCAACCAGTATTTATCTAACCATCCACATTAGATGGATCGATGGATAAGATAAGAGAATACAACTGAGTTGTCTTGATATATGCCGTGGGTGGCTCGTGCCCGTGGCACTTTCCGACAAAGTGTTTGTTAAAATTGGGTGGGAGTTAATCTCAGCCAGCTATCGATATGAAGCATAGTGGATCTCAGCCACTCATTATTGAAGCCATATAAGATAAGAGAGGTACAAGAAAACTATTAAATTTCATTAAATTCTATTTTTTTTTTTTAAATTTTCACATTTCAAATTTTAAAATTTGAATTCAGCACCACTTTTTTCGTTAAAATCCATTAAAATTAATTTTTTCATTTTTGCCCCTGCCGTTTCAATCTGTTTTAACACCCCTCTCGAGGCATAAAAAGTGGGGCTCCTGAGCCTGACCCTTGGGTTATATGTAAATCCAACCCATTTCATTCCTTATATGTAGGTAAATAGTAGGTGACCCGTGCCCACGGCACTCATTGACAAAGCGTTTGTCAAAATTGGGTGTGAGTGGCAGAGATCCACCGTCCATTTGGTGTGATAAGATCTCAGCCATCCTTTATGAAGCCGGATAAGAGGGGAAGACAACCGTCCTGTTTTGTTATATAGATAACTGAAAGTCATATTTCAACTCAAACAAGACTTTTCTTATTTTGCAAGCTCAATGAACCGAACAAATGAAGAAACCCTACTCCCACCTACCGCTCTCATCCATCATAGTGGTGGGCGAGGGGTGTGTTAATGGGTAAGGTTTGGACCAGACCTAGCTCAGACCAATTCTGGCCCGAGCTACATGTAGCTGGGCCCAATCTTAGCCTGTCCCATTACACCTTTACATTCCACTTGTAACCCTAGGTAGCAGTGCACAAGGTCTCCCAGTCGGCTATGGTCCGGGCCAGGCTGTATCTTCTTGTCCAGCGGCAGAGCTTGAGAACGATTTTAGGGCCCATTACATAAATGAGCCGGGCCGGAGCCTAACCACCTACCATTGGTCAAAAATCCCACTATCTAGCATTCAATACAAAGATATATATACTGACTTGAACTCAAGGTCACGTTTTATGGTACATGTGCAAATTTTAGGCGTTTTGATCGCCATTTTCGGCAAAAAAATGTCTTCTTTTTCTTATTTTGCAAGCTCAATGAACCTAACAAATGAAGGAATCATAAGTGGAGCTATCGGTGTTAATAGACCAGGTTTGGTCCGGGCGAGCGGAGCCCAATTCTGCTTGAGATGCGTGTAGCTGCTAAGCTCGATCCATTAAACCTCTACATCGCAGGCCCAAGCCCATTACGTAAAGAGAAAGGACTGGACTTATATATGCAGCCCAAGCCCGAGAGAATTAGGACTTGACCCAGTGGGCCATCCCAGCCCATTAACACCTTAGGTGGGCCCCACCAAGAGATGATAGAGACATTTTGCATTATTGATGATCCAAACAGCCTTTTTTTTTTTTTTTTTTTTTTTTTTTTATGAGAAACACATTTCCAAATTTTTAAAGTCGTTTTTCAAAAATAAAATATTTTTAGAAAGATGACGATTCAAACAGGCGCTTATACTTTTATAGGGATTCAGCTTGGACTGGGCTCACATACGACTTTGAGAGTTGGATATGGGCTGTTAATAGGCCCGAATCCAGCCCAACATATAATCCTGGCTAGTCTTGATCTTGACCCAGGCTAACATACAAATTTGTGTATGGGCTTGGGCTACACTTACAGTCCAGTCTGGCCTCAGTCCTAATTTGGACGCCCATTAAATAACAATTTGCACTTTTGTTCATTGGCAATTAACAGGCCCTTGTACTTTTATAGGGAATCAGCTTGGACTGGGCTCACATACAACTTTGAGAGTTGGATTTGGACCGTTAATAGGCCCGAATCCAGCCCAACGTATAATCCTGGCTGGTCTTGATCTTGACCCAGGCTAACATACAAATTTGTGTATGGGCTTGGGCTAAACTTACAGTACTCCAGTCTAGCCTCAGTCCTAATTTGGAGGCCCATTAACTAACAATTTGCACTTTTATTCATTGGCAATATACTCTTGCCAATACGCATTCATCCAAAAAGGCCTAGTCTCACTTGTCTCTATGCCCCATCTCCTAAAACTCAAAAACAACCCAATCGAAAAAGACCAAAATCGCATAATTTGGTTTATAAATCAATCAGGAAGTGGCATGTACATGGCTAATGCATCCCACATGATTTGACAGAAGAATATTCTTACTGTGCGGTGACTCCTGATTGGGACAATTATGTGTTCACTTCAAAAGTTGCTACACATCAAAATATTCTCTTGAACTTCATGATCTGGAATCAGGACCATTGCTCTTAAGGGTCTGTTTGGTAACCCGGAATTGAGCCAGAATTGGATTTGTGATTTTTAGAATCACAGAAGAATCTGTGTTTAGGAGGACTACTGAATTCCAAGAGTTATATTTCCAATTCCGTGATTTAATTTCCTGGAATTAGAAGTTTTAGGGGGAGAAGAAACTTCTAATTAGTGGTCTTCTATTTCTGGGATTGGTGTCTTTTTATTGGTTGATTTTAAACCATGGGATATCTAGCATTATTTGGGGGTACGTACTCAGATCCAAAAGTTATAAAATTTTAATCAGCCTGATTTTTAGCATGTAGGACCTAGGGATGGGACAAACATCCATATGGCTTGTGGTCTCTAATAATGTGCCACATGGCTCATACTGTGGTCCATCATCAATGGATTACAAATTTGTAACCATTGGATTGATGTCTTTTATAGGTTGATTTTTAACCATGGGATATATAGCATTAGTTTGGACATGAAGATCCAAAGTTGAGAGATACGTACCTAATCAGCCTGATTTTAGTTTGTAGGTCAATGTAACTAATTGTTGGATTGATGTCTTCTCTATGGGTTGATTTTCAACCGTGGGATATATAGCATCAGTTGGGGTATGAAGATCCAAGTTGAGAGATACCTAATCAGCCTGATTATAATCTGTATAGGTCCACCTAGGATGTAACTAACCGTTGGATTGGTGTCTTTTACAGGTCGATTATTAAATATTAGATATCTAGCATTAGCTGGGGTACAAAGATCCGAAGCTTATAAATAACCAGCCATCCTTATTTTTAATATGTAGGTCCACATAGGAATAGGATAAATATCCATATAGTATTAGTGATTTGTAACCATTAGATTTGTTTTTTGATGGGTTGCTTTTTAACCATGGGATATCTAGCATTATTTCGGGTACTGAAATCTGAAGGTTAGAAATAACTAATCAGTCTATTTTTTAGTATGTAGGTCTACCTAGGAATGGGACAAACATCAATATGGTCTATTAATTGTCCCTATTAATGTGCATCATGGCTCATTATGTGGTCCATAATCAACGTTGACGACGGGCATCTGTATTTGTTGCATCATGTGCCACGTAGGCTTTAACATTGAGATTTTGACATGGATTAATTATGATAAAAATTTATAAAAATAATTTTATTTTTATTTTTAAAATTTTTTCTTTAAATTAGCATCGATAAGAGTAAAGTGACAGATGACAAAAAAAAAACAACCGTTATAACGTAAAGTTTATGAGATGATATTTCTCTTATATAGATAGAAAATTCAATCATGTTAGATATCTAAACAGCTAAAATTTTATAAAATTTCATTAGGAATTCCAATTAAACCAAACACAAGAAATTTCAATTCTTGGAATTCAAATTCTCAAAAATCACAAATCTTAAAATTTTATTTTCAGTTCCAAATCCATGCCTGGTTACCAAACAGACTCTGACAGGTAATTTCGGGCCAATAGATCTCTTTGGTGTGTGACTTGTAGATGGAATGGTTCAGATCAAAAAGCATGTACAGCATATGTATGGTTGATAATTCATATTATGCTTGCCAATGGCTTAGCAGTGCACGTGACACGTGCAAGGGTTGAAGCAATCATATGTCCCAAATGGACAGTGGATCTCAGCCTCTCACACCCAATTTTGACAAATGCTTTGTCAGAGAGTAACAGAGCACGGGCCACCCACTAGTTTATTACAAGACAAGGAGTTTGGTCACAAGATTGCAGCCTCAATTAATTTGAGTACTTTTCATTAATGGGGACCATCTCATTTACTAGAAAACAGCCAGAGAACCCAAGAGAGCTCTCACAAGCTAATAATGCGCAATAGATTTTTCTTTCCATGATAAAGTAAACCATCTTTTTTTTACAATAGCGACCCGTATCGGCTGAATTCTAGGCATATGAGTCACTCGACTACACCACGTAGTCAAAGCAGTCGTCACAAATCTGCACTCTGATACCGATAACACTGCTCTGATACCAACTATATCATACATGGATCGACCAATTCGTCTTTTAAACGTGGTACAATCTTATTTATTTGCATATAATTACAACACGTGACGCTACGATTATCGAACGAGAAATTAAACAAAACTATTAATTTGTTTATCTTGCAGAAGTAGTACAAGTGCATGCATAGATGGATCTAATTATCTATGTGTTTAGTCGAGTTTAGTTCGATATCAACATGGGCATCTTTACCTTCAACTGGTGCACCACTGGTACCCTTGTAATGGTATCGTTGCGCGCATACTAGAAAATATATCAAATTCAAGACTCCGAGGCCCGCTATAAGGAAGTAGAAGTAATCGACTTTGCCGGTGTTAATGTCATTAGCTAACCAATCGGTGTGGCCGTGTTTTCCTGTGTTTTTGTGCACTACGGCCACGAGCAAGCTGCTTACATAGCTTGCGCCGGCAAAGGTTAAAGAGAGTAGGGAGTTAGCAATGCTTCGCATGTGTTCAGGGAATTGCTTGTAGTAGAATTCAATCTGTCCAATGATGTTGAAGGCCTCAGCTAAGCCCATGAGGCTGAGCTGTGGGGCAAGCCACATTACCGATATGGGTGCGATACCGTCGGGTCCAGCGTGCAATAATGCAGAAGCCCTTCTCTTCTCCTCGATTAAACCAGCGACGACCATCGATAAGACTGAGAAAACCATCCCAATTCCCATCCTCTGGAGAAGAGTGATGCCACCTTCTTGTTTTGTGATTTTTCGAAGTTTGGGGACAAGGATCCGATCGTAAAGTGGGACCCATATTCCGAGTGTGATCATCGAGATGATCCCAAGAGACCCAGCAGGGATCTGAAATTTGGGTCCAAGGTGACGGTCCATTTTCAAGGCTTGAGACACTGTGAACGTCCCTTGTTGAACGATTGACGTGAAACATATAATGCCAGAAGCCCATATCGGCACAATTCGAATAAGGCATTTAACCTCTTCAACCTGTTGGATGCTGCAAAGTCTCCACCGATGCAAGCGCGAACCGTCCGGTTTTAGTTCCCCGTCGACTATGATGGCAGCTTTGTTTAGCCATCTGAAGAAAAATCACAAAATAAAAAATAATTATGTTAAATAAGTATAGCTAACCAATTTAAGCAAAACCGAACCCATTTTTTGCCAAATTGGCTGGACCATGCTCGGACTGCGGTTCGACCTAGTCGGAACAATTTTAAATTATCAAACAAATAAAAATTTATCTTCCCATATGAATCATGCATGGTTAGGGTTTGGATCATGTGGTTTGGATTCGAGTGGAATCTAATTATTCCTAACTAGATGTTTATCAGAAAAAAATAATAATAATAAAATAAAATACTTGACACACTATATTCCAACGTGTTGGTTGCAACCAGTTGATTTTAGATGACAAAAGCCATCGACAGAACTTTTAAAATCTTAATTTCATCTTTTGTCAGCTAATTTTAACAAACAAATTGACAAAAATAACAGTCGTTATAACTGATTCAGACCTCCCCCGTTACATTACCGCTTTAATGCTTAGAAAATAATGGCTGTTATTTTCTGAATTTTTTTTTAAAAAAGCGCCCTTATTTTTGTTATTTTCCCATTTTTTCCTATTTTGCCCCTGAAAATAACGGAAATAACGACCATTTTTCACAATTATTTTCAGAAAATAATTGCCGTTAAAAGGATTTTAACGGCCATATTTTCTAAGTGTCAAAACTGTTCTTAACGTAACGTGCTTGGACCGTTAATGTTTTAATGGCCGTTATTTTCCACTTTCGAAAATTTGAATTTCAGCACCATTTTTTTATGTTTTCCCGTTATTTTCGTTAAATTATATTTTATTTTTGCCCCTGTCCGTTACAATTTGTTTTAACGGTAACGTCTCCAGTCCGTTATACCGGTAAAACGGCCTCTTTTAAACCTTGTTCTCCACTTAAATAGTTAACCCTGACAATTAACCCTTGACAACATTGTTTTTGAAGAAAGTTTAGATTTAAAAAATTGAATAATATGTTGTCCAAGGGTACTTATCAATTGGAGATGTACTAGCCAAGAAAAATTAGATGGAACCTAAAAAGTAGGGCCCACACGATTACCAAAGACAAACCAGAACAACTGGGCCTGGACTGAACTGGTCCTGTTTTAGGGGTCATGCATAAATTGGGAATATGACCTTACGTTAAAATGTCGATCAACAATTCAAACACCCTTGATCTTGCATTCAAGGGAGTAATTGCAAGTCACCTAATCATCCCCATATCTAATCACGAGAAACAGTTGTATTATTGAGCTTATAATTCATTGGCTCGCGATGTAACAAGCTATAGCTTAAGCCAAAAGCACGAGCTAGCACCATTTTGCTAAAATCTAATGTCTATATATCCACCAAGGGGTGGGCTAAACATCCATGAGTTCAGTGGGCCCAGATGGCGGCCGTGAATAACAAAAAATGGTGCTAGCTCATGTTTTTTCGGCGTAAGCTAGGCTTGTTACATCGTCACCCAATGAATTATAAGCTCAATAATAAATTGTTTCTCTCGACTAGATATGGGAATGATTAGGTGACTTGCAATTAATTACGTCGTTGAACGAAGATCAAGGATGTTTGAATTGTCGCATTCTAGAAGAGAATCTTAGTTGTTGCCTTTAAAATAGAATCTTAGGGGTCATTAATTTTTGGATTCCAAACCTTGATTCAGTCCAGGTCCAGTTGTTTTTGATTTGTCGCTCGCCATTAGATATCATTGAACGCGGATATCTAACGGTGAGAAACAGTTGTATTATTGAGTTTATAATTCATTTGGTAGATGCATTAATTATAATATCGATGTATCACCTGAACTGGGTGGTGAGAGGAAGCTTTGAGACAATGGTCCCTGTCAAGGGGGGATCATAGAGGACTTGGTCTAACTCGTGCTTAAGAGTACGCTTCTTGTAGGCAGCGACAAACACTTGTGCCAGACTAGAGAAGATGCTCCCTTCAGGTGCGACGTACACGTAAACTCGCGTACCAAGGAAGAATAGAATAATCGAGCAGAACATAAGAATGGTCGGGATGCCGAGACCCCACGCCCAACTGACGCTGTCTTGGATGTAAACGATGAGGGTTAGCGCGATCATCACCACCACCGTGAACGTGAAGTAATACCAATTAAAGAAGCTGTTTATCCCTTTCCTTCCTTCTTCTGTGGTGTGATCAAATTGGTCAAGACCAAACGGGAGGCTGCATGGCCTGATTCCACCTGCACCTATTGATAACAATGCCAAGGTCACGCATAAGAAACCCAATTGACTTGTAGTGGGACCCATGCATTGATTGAGTTGCTGTTGTTGCGTGGTGCATGGAGGTGGATGCAACTCCGGAACCAACGCCGTTAAAGTTAGAGCCACCATTCCCTATCAAGCAATGATCTGTTAGATATATTATTGATTTTTTTTATTTTTAAAATAATGGGTTTTCAAATTAATTAAGAAATAATAAAGAACTTTTATTATTGTGTTTAGGGATTCTTTAGTCTTTACACAATTTTTTTTTTATTTTTACTTATCCCTTAATTTGAACTCATTAAATGTGTTCATATTGAAATGACATGCGTGAACTCTCCTCCACGAGAAAAAATTTAATGATGGCCCACAGTGCGAGCCACATGGTACAATATTAGAAGCCACCAACCATATTAATGTTTGTTCCATCCCACGTGCATAACAACAATCAACTTGATTAGTGATTTATAAACTTTGGATTTGAGTACCCCAAATAATGCTTGAAATCCACGGTTAAAAATAAACGATGAAAAAGAGTAATCCAACGGATAAAAATTACTAATCATGATGAATTTTGTTTTGTAAGTCCACCTTGGAATGGGCCAAACATCCGTACAGTTGGCACACTTAAGGTGTACATGCTGTCTCTCAGCTAGTGATTGTGGTCATGATCAATAACAACAAATGGCAAAATATGGGTCGGGCTCAAGGGACCTCCATTTCTAACCCCCTTTTTTGACCCCTATCTTGGCGTACCCACATAGAAGATGAATCAATGGCTGAGTTTTGGTGAGGATGATCTCTATGGTGAGGAGATCATCCTAACAAAAATTCAAATCATTTTGATATTCATAGACTGGTTTAGAAGCTGAAGAATTATGGACCGTTGATTTTTACTGTGAAACTTGAAAATCACATTTGATGGGGTTAGAAATTTCAGAATGGGCTGATTTTTTGTTGGGGTGATCTATATGGTGAGGTTATCATACCCACCAAAAATCAGCCATTGATTCATCTTCTATGGGGGTACGCCAAGATGGGGGTCACTTGAGCCCGACCCAACAACTTAAGGATATTGGGAGAGAACTATTTTTTTTTTTTTTAAAGGTAAAGATAGCTTTATTAAGGGCTTGGAGGCTGAGAAGGCCTACCAAGGCAAAAGAGATGAAAGCAACCACAAAGAAACCAGAGAAGACAAACAAGAGGACCTCAATCACAAAGAACCTCAACTCCTCCCTATCATAGACGACCAACACCATATCCTCAAACCGAATTCTTCTTCCTCGTATAATTTGACCCATGCATAGAACTTTTTCTCGTATAACAAAAACATCCCTCCAAATTTACTTTTTAGTAACAGGGGCACATTTTCATAAAATGGGGACAATTTCTCTGGTAGAGTCAAGAGCTTATCTGGAAAAATCAGTTCTCAAAATATAATTAATCAAAAAAAAAATCGAACTTGGAAAAAAGTCAAAAAAAAAAAAAAAAGAAGGTTTAATTAGCTTATCTTTAGCACCCATTTAGGTTTGGGATTATCATGAGAAAATGAATAAAAATAAATGATTGAATAACGCTAGCCATCCGATTGACAGGCTATTTATGAGCTATGGCACATTTTTTATTGATCCTCCAATTATTTGAAAGAAAGGGATATAATATTTCAGATCAACAGGTATAGGTATGAAATTTGGGGTCATGCCGTCATGATCCATCCAAGGACTCTATCTACTGGATGATAGTGGCTCGATTGACCAATCGGTTTGTAAAGGAGTGAAGCCTTATCATCCATAATGAGGCGCAGACCCATGGTAGAGTCGCTCATATTAGTTAACAACTGCATGGAGAGAGTGAGGATAGAGGTGCGTATAGTAGTGTGTAAGCGAAGAGGAGGAGGAAGCATACCAGGAAGGAAGCCATGGATGCGTAGGCAAGAACCCTAAACCTCCCGACGTAGGCATCACAGATGAAGGCACCAAGCAAAGGCGCAAAGCTAGTAGTGCCGGACCAGATGTTGAGGACGTTGGTAGCGTACACTTGATCCATGTGAAACTGGGTGAGTAGGTACACCATGAAGTTTGCTAGCAACCCAAACGTCGCTAACCTCTCGAATGTTTCGTTCCCTGCACAGACAAATAATCTTTACTTTCTCAGTCGATCGACAAATGTCTCAACAAATTAATGACAAAGAGAGAGAGAGAGAGACCTAAAACGTATGGCATGGACTTCCATCCTCCGGGCTTTCTTTGGACTTTTTTAGATTCTTCGGAGATATCGGATTCATCATCTGGTTTCTTTATTTTTGACGACGAGAACGATGAAGAAGAGAATTGGAAAGGAAGGCATCTCATGGAGCAGAGGAACCATGAAGGGCTTGAATTCTTCATGTTCTCCTCCACCACCATTTTTTGAGGTGTTTGGGTTTGCAAATCTTATGGCCACACCAATTTATAATGAACTAGTACCAGTGGTGCGACGATGAAGAAAAGACCAAAACAGGGATGATGGTGTGGCTGACGCAAGTCGGTAAATGGAGGGAAGAAGACAGACGACGACAGTTTTAACCTGACCGGATTATAAAAATGCACCACGTGGGTACAGTCTTTCCGGGTCCACTGACCCATGATTGTTCCACCCTTGCTAGACCTACACACCAAAAATCAGCTTGATTTGTCTTTTGTTTCCAGCATTATTCATGGGGTGATTTTGAACCGTTGGATTTGAGTAATATTTTTGGTGCTCAGATCAAATGGTTAAACACATCACCAATCAAGCTTATTTTTTGGTATGTATGTCCATCAAGTAGGGAAAAATTTTAGATGCAGCGGACTTTGGATGCAGTCGATGCAGAGGGCTCACTTGGCCCTACATAGCTCATTTTTTGGACCCACTAACCGCATGGATGTTTAGCCCACCCCTTTGTGGATATACATACCTAAAATCCGTGTGAATGGTTTTCCCTAGCCATAGATTTTAGCACTTTTTTTGGATTAATTCTAGCCATCAGATTCAAGCATGGTTTTTCATATATTTTTGAGTACTTAATCCACCGGCTATACATCCATGCGGTTAGTGGGGCCAAAAAAGAGCTATGTAGGGCCGAGAGAGCCCTCTGCCTCGACTGCATCCAAAGTCCTCCGCATCTAAAAATTTTCCATTAATAAGGAGAAAGCCAATCATTCATGGTTGGGTGGGGCGGTAAAGTGTGCCAAGTGGCACATTTTTATGCTCCCCACAGCTCCACAAGAAAAATTGGCCTTAGCTAGATTTTGTTGATGGCGAAGGCTTCTTTCTGCCGCTCTCCCCATCAAGCCAAGCAGGCAAACAAAGCTCCGATAGTATATATAATAGGGCTGTCAATGGTTAGGGTTTGGATCAGGGTTGGGCCAAAACTGGTATCCAGACCCAATCCAAATAGTGAATCCCAGGCCTAATCCAATCCAATAGGAATTTCGATAACATTATATATTCTACTTTTTAACGGACGAAGGGGATTCTTGCGTTAATTACTTAATCCCCATTATTCCCAAAATGTCCCTATTTTGATTCTTTCTTTTTTAAAAAGAAATAAAAAAGTTTCTTTTATCGTTAATAAGTAGAATAGATTAAATAGAGGTTCTTTAAGTCTTTCTGCATTATTTCAAAAATGTGCCTATTTTAAGTCTAGAATCGATCATATATCATACTAGTGGGTGGCCCGTGCCCACGGCACTCCCAGACAAAGTGTTTGCCAAAATCGGATGAATGACTGAGATCAACTGTCCATTTGGAGGATAAGATCTTGGCCCTTCTTTGTTGAAACTAATAAGAGGGGGTATAAGTGGGGAGACAACTTCCCTGTTTTGTTATATAGATTGGATCGTAACTTATAGGTTCAGACCCAATCCTATAACACATGCTTGGTCTAGACCTAATATTATTGAATAGCCCTAGTATTTTATATTCAATTGGAAATGATACCTAGACTCTGCATGCACCAGCTTGCAGGTCCCATGTTTGGCCAATTGACCGCATGGATGTTTGGCCCACCCATTGGTTGTTCTACACGTCGGAAATCAACTAGATTGATGATTTCTAGCCATTGTATTTATTACCCAAAATACTTGAATTAGGGCTGTCAATGGAACGGATCGACCCGGAGATCCAATCCGAAAAATCCGGTTCCTATACCTTATTTTTACTTATTGGATCGGTTCTGGAACTGAATTTTATTGATCCGATCGGGTCCGGATCAATTGGATTTCTTATCGGATCAATACCAATCCAACTCGAACTTGATCGTATGCCAGCCCTAACTTGAATCCATCACTCCTTAAAAGTGTTAAAATCTAATGGCTATAGATAATCAACCAGGATGATTTTTGGTGTCTATATCCACTTTAAGGGGTGGGCTAAACATCCATTCTGTCAGTGGTCCCCCCGGGATCCACCGACGTCGTGTTAACAGGGGAATCTTTTAGGTGGGACCCACCGTAAGATGAAGGTAGACCATTCTATTAGTCTACCAGACAGCGACGCTATGAAACTTGTAAATATCCAGGCGCTGGACCTCGTATTGTAACTTTCTAAGGGAATAGCCAATAGGGCTCGAATAAACGTTACAGCCGTGTATATGTTGGCCGGTGAGAGAAAAATTTCGGACCGGACATATATAGTCGATGATAAGTTGATAAGGACTGCAAACGAGTCTATGGTTTTGTCCATTAATTACAAACCAAACGTATGAACTCCCACATTTATTCATACTACCTTGTCTCTATCACAGTTTTTAGATTCCACTCGTATCCAAGGTAGATACGAACCTCCCTTTGCATCACACGTGTCCTTTTGAATAATTTGATGTCCATACTAGACATAAAGACCGTCGTAACAGTAACGCTCCAACACCGTTATATTATTTACCAAAGAAGCCTTAAACCAAAAAAAAAATGGACTTATGATTATAATGACCGTTATTTTGTCTGTTATCTCATTATTGTATTGTTATCGATGCTTAATTGTAAGAGACGACGACCCTCCATAAAAGGGTCAGGATCGGGGGACAGCCATTTTCGACAACAATTTTGACGTACCCACATAGAAGATGAATCGATGGCTGATTTTTAAAGTGATGATCTCGTCACCATATGGATCATCAGCCCATTCTGAAATTTCTAACCCCATCAAATGTGGTTTTCAAGTTACATGGTAAAAATAGACGGTCCATAATTCTTCAACTTCTAAACCAGTCTACGAATATCGAAATGATTTGAATTTTTGTGAGGATGATCTTCTCACCAAAAATCAGCCATTGATTCATCTTCTAGGTGGGTACGCCAAATGCGCACATGGTTGTCAAAAATGGTTGTCCAAAGGTTCTTTTCGTCTTAATAACATTAGGGCCCATTACTTAGCGACTTAGATTCCTGCATGGATCGTGATCATAAACTTGCTGGTCTTGGTGAAGGTGGACCACATGTTCTTCACTACTAGTTATATTTTAGGTCATGTAATAACTGCGTGTTGGGAACTAATTGGGACCATTTCAAGAGACCCACGTGGACCGTCGATCTCTTGCTGTTAGTACAATGTAGACCAGGGCCGTCTCAATACAGGCAAAACCCCTAATTGAAGCTTATTTTTATTTAAAATATTAATAAAAATAAAAATTAATATGTCAATTTTCTCTTAAATCTCATTAATACCAAACAAAAAACGCCAATCAAATCTTCTTAAATGATCCGTTCTCACTATAAATATAGTTTCGCTAAAGATTTTCAATGGAACTTTGGGGAGAGAGTAAAATTGTAAAACTAGAGGGGCAAAATGAATATTGTTGCAACTCAAGGTATACTTTAAAGAATGTATGGTTTAAAAAACAGCCGTTGTAACAGTAACACCCCGACCCGTTACGTTTTCTCCCATTATATATAATACCCAGTACAAGATTACAAACCCCAACAATCGTCCATCCAATAGATTACAACCAATAACCAAAAAATAAAGATAGGGTTGAAAACTCGTCCGATCAGATGGCCTAAGTTGTGTTTCGCAAAACATAATTTCAAGTCTGAAAGCTTAAAGTGCTTGAGAGCTGAAAGCTTAGGTACTTGTGTCTGAATTAGATCCTTTGATAAAGATCTTATGTTTGAAATTAAAGGTTAAAAGAAATTAAAGCTCTAAAAAAATGTATTTTGTGTATTATTAGAGAATTTCAGTCGGTTACTAAATGATCTGATTAATGGGCCATTAAGGTCTAAATGACTTAATTTCAAATTTTAAACTTGAAATTAAGTTTTACCAAACGCAACCTTAGTCCTTGACAATTAAGGGAGTAGGAGGTTGCTTATTTAAGGTTAGAGAAAAAGAACAACTCTTTTCTTTCAATAATAGGAGAAAAAAATTTAAGCACCCATTGACAATCCAAACCAAATATCGCATTTCTGTTGAAATTCTTAAAATAAGAATCTTTCAAACATGCCGGAGCGTGAAGTGTAGCGCCTCGAGGTTTTCACTCTTCTAGAGGGCATGACGCCTTCCCTCGCATTTCAAACTTTCCTACATTAGTAGAATTGTTAGAACAATGTACAGCATGCGGCATAACAGAGAATCTGGTTCGAATTGATGACTATGTACATCCGCTAGCATGTTCCTCGTCACCATCATGATCGACCGCAACTCAAGGGCACCACCGTGACAAACCTATTGGAGATCTGCAGCCTTATTCGTTTCTTTTTAGACGCGATTGAAGTGTCAAGAATACCGATCCAAAAGGCAAGTAAAATCTTGGAACCGAAAGGTATGGGTTTAGTCGTCATGTATTATGCATGAAGTATTGTTGCGCACAGTTCGTGTTTGGGTACAATTTGTACTTGGGAGCAAGGTTTAAAAAACGGCCGTTGTAACAAAAATAAGGGCCGTTGTAACGGATTCGGACCTACCCCGTTATGTTATGGACCGTTAAAACGCCCAGAAAATAACAGCCGTTATTTTCTGTTATTTTCTGAAAATTTTCGTGAAAAAAAACGGCTGTTGTTTTCGTTTTTTTCCTTTTTTTCTGTTATTTTCCGTTATTTTCCATTTTTGAAATTCAAATTTTAAAATTCAGCGCCATTTTTCCGGTTATTTTCTCATTTTTTTCAGTTTTTGCCCTGAGCGTTTTTTTCGTTATAACGGAAAAAACGGTTACGCCTCCAATCCGTTATACCGTTATAACGGTCCCCTTTAAACCTTGCTTGAGAGTACTTTGGATATTTCTATATCTTTTATCTAAAGGGGCGGTGAGGTTTTCACTTGTACATTGAGAAACTGAGAGAGTAAACTATTGTAACCCTAATTCTTAGAATTAGAATTTGGATATGCAAGGCTATTATGAATAAATTTAAGGGACAGGATCAGGGGACAACCATTTTGGCATACCCACGTAGAAGATGAGTCAATGGCTGATTTTTGGTGAAGATGATCTCCTCACCATAAAAAAATCAGCCCATTCTGAAATTTTTAGCCCCATCAAACATAGTTTTCAAGTTACACGGTAAACATAGACGGTCCATAATTCTTCAACTTCTAAACCAGTCCACCTTTATTGGAATGATTTGAATTTTTGTGCGGATGATCTCCTCACCATAGAGATTATCCTCACCAAAAATCAGTTATTGATCCATCTTCTATGTGGGTAAGCCTAATGGTTGTCAAAAATTGTTGTCCCCCGATCCTGACCCTAATTTTAAAGTTTTCAGTGGGTTGCGAACTACCCCATTAGCTGGATTATCCAGATGGTGACATCGCTTTATTACGAGGCCGTGTTTAATGCCCGAGAGGGACTTCAAAGTTTGAACTCTCTTTAGGGCCTATTTACCATGTGGATATTTGGTCCACCCATCAAAAATCAGTATAATTAGTGTTTAATAGACGTTGGATTTAGCATTTTAATAACATGGTTTTTGACAGTTGAATTTGCGCCTTTTTTTTAGGATTATGAAATATAACTGTTATAAATCACTGATCAAGCTAATCTTTGGTATGTAGGACCACCAAGAGGTGGTCCAATCATAAGGTCAGTAGGCCCTAAACTAAGCTCCAAATGGCATTTGGTGTGTGGCCAATCTGTAACGTGCCAATTATTACATTTGCAATGGATCGAATTGATGACCATGTTTGGCGTGCTAGAAAATTTCCTTATGGCAGTGAAGAAAGCTTGATCGCCGTCAGACCTGAACCCCTTCTCTTCCTCAAAATCATGATGGTTGGATATGATAAATCGAACTAAGAGCACCATCATAACATGCTTATCGGAAAAAAATTTATCAAAAAAAATTGATTATCGGATATCTGCAACTTCATTCGTACATGATTGATACCCCAAGCTTCTGAACTTTACGAAAAGATCTCCATGATACAGGAGAGCCCATCACTGACAAGGAACCAATGGTTGGCCAATTCTTGGCAAATTCTTTTTTTTTCAAAGATCTCCAAGTACAAAGAAGAAAAAAGCGAAAGGAAATTAAACAAAAAGCTCAACTACAATTAATCCGATTATGGAGCTAACAAGGCTTTAAACGAAACAACATATCCGAAAAGAAAACACCTCTCAATAAGGCCGATGAGATACTACCCCAACTATATAAGAAAGCCTTAATACTAATAAGAGAATGGAGGGTAAACAGGGTTCTTTGTCAAACGTCAAGTAGGGTTCTACTAAACCCTCCAGCTTTTAATTTCCTCCAAGAAAAGAGGATCTAGATCTACACAAATTGGCCGTGTCCTAAGAATCTGTATTTTTGGTCTGATTATACTTTGGGAGACAAAGTGGTTGATACCCAGTGGCGGACCTAGGAAGGGCCCAGGGGGGGCAACTCCCCCCCTCAACTTTGAAATTATTTATAAAAAATAAAAAAATTTACTTCTTAAAGTACATTTTCCTTTGGTTTGCCCCCCCTGATTTTTCTTTTTTAGCGATTTTACCCTCTCTTAAACAATTTTATGTGATTTTGCCCCTTCATGATCAAAATCCTCGGTCCGCCACTGTTGATACCAGTGATGTCAAATTATGATTAGGGCTGTCAATGGCTACCCCACTTGTGTGTGTGTGTGGAGAGAGAATTGGGTCCAGCAGGGTTAGTGGGTGAAGGGGGCTTTCCAGGCCATAATGAGATCAACACTCACAAACCTTACCGACTCAGCAAGCATGCATGCACCTTCAATGGGGAAAACATTTTTAGATGCAGTCAATGCAGAGGGCTCTAGTGGCCCTACATAGCTCATCTTTTGGGGCCCACTAACTGCTTGGATGGTTAGACCACCCCTTGGGGGATATATGTACAAAAAATCAGCTTGATTAATAATTTCTAGCAGTTGGATTAAGTGCCCCAAAAAATGCAAAAAACATGCCTGAATCTAGCAATTAGAAATAATCCTACAAAAGTACTAAAATCTATGGCTAGAGAAAATCAATCAAACTAATTTTCTGTATGTATATCCACCAAGGGATGGGATAAACATCCATGCGGTTAGTGGGCCACAAAAGATGAGCAATGTACGTAAGGCCAGGCGAGTCCTCTGCATCCAAAGTCCTCGGCTTCTAAACTTTTTCCCTTCAATGGTTAACTCTCTTACTATTCCTACGTCCAATCAATTTGCATATTAGGGCCTATTTGGTACAAGAGAAAAAGAGTTCCAACAACGAATATTTAGCCAGACGAATATTATCTCGGCTATCAATATTTGTGCATATCAATATTTATCAACATTTGGTATGAGTATTAGCTAGCTTAATTACTTCATTTTCTTTTAATTTGTGTGGGTCCCACATATTAGGTCACAGGATCCATACGGTCTCATTTTTATCTTTTTTATATATATTAAAAAATTTATTTTTATTAAAAATATTGATTTTCCCACGAGAAAATAAAATTTTCCCACCAAAGCTTAATTGGTGTGAAAATATTTACTCAGGGAGGAGGTGATCAAATATTTTCCCGTCACAACGGGCACATTTGTGGGCCTGGCTAAATGTTTGATGCGGGCAAATGCATGCCAAACATGTCCAGGCAAATATTAGCACTCACAAATATTTTATTTTCCTAATGCGGTATACCAAACAGGCCCTTAGTATTTTAAAGCTTGAAAACTCAACTTCACTTCGAAGCTTATTTAAGGTCTCTTTGGTATGCTCGCAAACCATTACTCGTGCAATGGTTTGTGCATCCTCATTATTTTCTTCTATTTGGTTCACACTAACTTTGCATACCTAAATTTCAAAATTTACGCATTGTCCATAATTATCACCATTTGGTTCGCACGCATATGCAAATAGAATGGATTTGATCCCTACCAAATATGAATTGTGGGGCCAAGATTGGGCTGGGATCAGGCTAGTATACAAATAGCCAGGCATGGGCTAGTCCCTCTAGGATGCTGGGCAGACCTATATAACATGAATCGTTCTATGATACAGAATTCTCTATCAAAAAACTTATATAGAAGTCTGAATGTTTGGCCCACACTTTGGTTGACCTACACACCAAAGATCAGCTTAATCGGTGATTTCTAGCCATTAGATTTGAGCACTTCTTCATCGTGGGCTTCATTAAAAGGCCTATGAGTTGGTACAAAGCCCATGATGAAAACGTACTCAAATCGAATGGGTAAAAATCACCAATCATGCTGATTTTTGTTGTATAGGTCGATCAAAGTGTGAGCCAAGTAATCAGGGGGCTAGTGGAACCAAAAGAATGTGCCAAGTGGCAATTTTAGGGATTTCTATATAAAATTTTGATGCAGAATTTTGTATCATAGATTTTTTCTTCTCCATAACATCGTGTGAAGATGGGCCTTTTAAACATTTTTTTTTTTTGCTGCAGCTCGTCCTTATTGCATTGTTGTAAAGGGATTGAATATGTGTCACGTAGCATGCTCTTTTGGGCCCTAACCCATAAATGGTTGGCACAGCCCTGGACCTATACACGATAAATGAGCCTGGTTGGTGATCTAGCGGCCTTTCAATCTGTGTACCCAAAAAGATGAATGAATCCAACAGCTAGAAATTACCCCATGAAAGGCCCTCAAATCAATGGCTAGAGATCACAAATCAGGCTGATTTTTTGTATGTAGGTCCATAAAGGGCAGGGCAATCATTTATGGGTCAAGGGTCCGAAAGAGTGTCACATGCAGCTTTTCAAAAGCCAAACATATGGAGCTTCATTTCAGTCAAAAATGTGAAAAATGTTGCTAGATGAGGTAAAAACCTTACCGGAAAAAGCAATTCTTTTCTTATAAGGTTACTACTAGGTTGTTAAAGGGCCGGGCCTAGCTCTGCCCAACCTCGGCCGGAGATACAATTAGTCGACCAAACTTGGCCTGGCCTAGCCCATTACAAGAACCACATTTTAGGACCAAGCCCATTCCAAACGGGCCAAGCCTTTACTTTTGGGACAGGCCTAAAATAACTTTGTAAAAATTGAGCCTGGCACATTGATCCATCGGCTCTATACCCAGGCCCAGCCCATCGAGCCTATAAATGTTGCCCAAGTTTGGGATCATTAAGGCTGAGCCTATAAGCCCAATGGGCCAGCCCGGTTCATTACGCCTAAAGGTTACTTGTACCACGGTAAAACGTAGACTGAGTCACGGGTTACCTAGGGAATATGTGCCCTTTTGTGAAACCCAGGGAATGTGTTCTCTTTTGTGAAAAGCAAAAATCGAGAAAAAAAAGGAGAACCGGTTGCCAAAATCCATTTCCGTCTCACACAATTGTTCCCCTCTGGCCTCTTTGACAACTATGATTTTAAAATTGGTTGATAGTGGGCAAAGACTCTGTTTGAGAATGCTTCTGTAGAAGTATTGTGAAAAAGCACTTCTACAAAAGCTCTAGAAGCAATTGCTGGGAAGCACTCTTTTCTATAATAGCGTTTGACAGACTATACTAGAGAAGTATTGTTTCGTGTGTAGAAGTTGGTATTGTTGTTTCCAATCAAGTATTTATGCTAAGAAAGCCCTTCTCAACGCCAAAAGCTGAAGAAGCGCTTCCCAAAAAATGTTCCCAAACACTACTGATGTGTCTAGAGGGAAAACGATCAACTGGTTCCGACTTATGTCGACCAAACCTATCTAATTTGTGGACCCCATATAGGAGACCTCTGATAGAAAACCAACTTGATCATATGATTTTGACCGTCGACGCGGTGACCTTTTTCAAGGTTATCTCTAACCATCGAAAAGAATACAATTGGTTGGGTAGTTAAGATCATCCGATGGGACACATTTCTAAATGGGATCCAGAAGTTGGAGCATTAGTGAACCTTGGCCTCCAATGGGACCATCATGGGACACATTTCTAAATGGAATCCAGAAGTCGGAGCACTAACGAACCGTTAGCCTCCAATGGGACCGTTCACATAATAAACCCTTTACATGATTAACCCAAGTTCCATTATCCTCGTGGGCCCTTGGCGCTTATGCTGTCTATAAGCTCATGATGAACCTAGACAGCTTGATCATCGGACAGCCTCCTAGGTAGGCATACCCCCCAACAACAAGAACCTAACATCATGATGATATCCATGTAGTAACATGGCTCAAGTAAGAGTACACCTTTGCTGACTGACAGACCACAGTATGAGCCACGTGGTACACTCTTAGAGACCATTGATTCGACCGTGTGGATGTTCGGCCCATCCCTATATGGACCTACATACCAAATATCTGCCTGATTAGTGATTTCAAACCATTAGATATTTGTACCCTAAATAATGCATAAATACCACGGTTAAAAATCAACCCAGGAAAACGACTACAATTCAATGCTTAGGTATTACTAATCAGGCTAATTTTTGGTATGTAGGTCCACCTGGGGATGGGCCAAACATCCATACGACCAATGGTCTCTAAGAGAATCTCACGTGGCTCATACTGTGGTCCGTCCTTCAGCAAATTAAAGTTCTACTCCTTAAGTATTCTCAAGTCTCAACAGTGCCTCTTCAACCGACCCTACCCTATGGCCATGGTGTCCTTGAAAGAGGAGTAAGACTTGCCTGACCACCCACAATATAAGCCACGTGAAATTTTATTAGAGGACACTGACCGTATGGATGATCGGCCAATCCCTAGGTGGACCTACAAACTCAAAATCAACCTGATCAGTGATTTCTAAGCGGAAGTTGAAGTCATTTTAGTTAGTTGATTTTTACCGTAGAAATTTGAGCATTATTTCCATTCAAAGATCCAAAGGTTTGAAATTACTAATCAGGCTGATTATTTGTTTGTAGGTCCACTTACAGATTGGTCGAACATCTATACGGTCAGTGTCCTCTGATAAATTGCCTTGTAGCTTATATTGTGGGTGGTCAGGTAGGTAGTCAGGCAAGTCTTACTCCGGAAAGGGTGTCATAGAACCGAGAAATAATTAGCTGGTCCCGGGTTCCTTCAAACTTTGAAGGTCCCCCTGCCAAAATGTCATACATGTACTTCAAGGCCTAAACCCAACCCCCCTTGGTTAGTTGGTTAAGGGTGGTTAACAAAGAGTACGTGTGAAACATTTTGGAGGGGGACCTTCAAAGTTTGAAGGACCCGGGACCAGCGAATTAATGCTTGTGGTCATTGGATCACCTCGCTTTTTACGAGTGTGACACGTACGTGGCTTAGACTGTGGCCGGCCTGCAAAGTTCTACTCACTCCATTTTTTTTCTCTACAGGGGGAAGCATCTTTTGTGGACCTATCAATTGATGATCCGACTCCATGCATACCTGAACCTTTTTCAAATGCGAAAGCATGATTTTTGTTATTCACGGCGTGGATGTTTATCCTACCTTTGGTGGATATACACACCAAAAATCACCCCTGATTGGTAATCCCTAGCCATTAGATTTTAATACTTTTTAAGGCGTGCTTATAACCGTTGAATTCAACCATGGGTTGGTGGCATTACCGTTACAATGGCCGTGACCATTTTTTAAGAGGATACTGACTGTATGGATGTTAATTTGGCCAATCACTAAGTAGACCTAGAAACCAAAAAAAAACCTGATCAGTCATTTCTATGCGTTGGATTGAAGGTAATCTCATGGGTTGATTTTAACAGCAGGAATTTGAGCATTATTGATCATTATTTGGGTATAAAGATCCAGAGGTTTTAAATTATTAATCAGGCTGATTTTTCGTTTGTAGGTCCACCCAGTGATTGGCCAAACATTCATGTCCGCTTAAGAATGTGCCATGTGGCTCATATTGGCTGCAGTCAACGGCGTCACTGACTCCAGGTGTCAGCAAATATTTATTGGACCTACAGACCGAAAATTAGCAAAAAAAAGTGATTTTGGATTGGAGTTGTTTCATTGGTTGACTTTTTACCATAAAATTCAGCATTATTGGGGGTACAAAGATCCAAAGGTTTGAAATAACTTAAGGGTCGGGGGATCCGAGAAAAAACCGTGAACTTTTTTGGTTCACTTTTGTTGGTCATGGGAACCTGATCCAATAACTAATCAGGCTGAATTTTGGTATGTGGTTCACCTGGGGATGCGCCAAACATCCACTGTCATAGGTCTCTAGAAGTCTCCCATGTTGCTCATATTGCGTTCTGTCGTCAACATTGACACCTCATATTGTGTTCATCAGTAACATTGACGATGAACTTCCGTCGCCTCAGAGCTCCACCTTTGGTCACCGAGAAAAGATTTGCTGACCGAGGGGACTTCAAACTTTGAAGTCTCCCCACCCAAATTGTCTGACACATACCCCAATCCCTTAACCCAACCCACCTTAAAACCTTGGTTAGTGGTTAACAGCGAGTAAAACTTCTGTCACAACTCACAGTATGAGCCACGTGATACACTCTTAGTGGACACTGACCGTATGGATGTTTGGCGAGTCCCTCGGTGGACTTGTAAACCAAAGATTAGCCTGATTAGTGATTTCTAAGTGATTTGATTGAAGTTATTTTCATGGGTTGATTTTAATGGTAGGAATTTAGGCATTATTGCGCGTTATTTGGGTGCAAAGATCCAAAGGTTGTAAATCACTAATCGGCTGATTTTTGGTTTGCAGGTCCACAGATATGGTCATCATCCACTAAGAGTGTACCACGTGGCTCCTATTGTGCGTTGACAGAAGTTTTACTCGTTAACAAGGGTACTTGTCAGACATTTTGGGAGGGGACTTCAAAGTTTAAAGTTCCCCGTGGCCAGCGAATTTTTTCCCTTTAGTCAGTCACCCATCTCAATCACTAAAGCCTGTAAACCTGATAAATACAAAGTAAACTTTGATGAGCCAATACGAACCACATGGCAGAGATTTAGAGGACTCCGGAACGAATGTTTTGCCAATCCTTAATTGGACCTAGAGAGAAAAAATTGGCCGGTCGGGTTGAAGGTCTCCTGCCAAAATATCTGCCACGTACTTCAAGGCCTACATCCAAACCACGTTAACCCCTTGGTTAGTTCGTTAAGGGTGGTTAACAAAGGGTATATATGTGTCAAACATTTTGGGAGGGGACCTTGAGAGGGACCAGCGAATTTTTTCTTGAACCTAGAAACCAAAAATCAGCCTGATTAGTGATTTCTAAGCTTTGGATTGGAGTTATTTTCATGAGTTGATTTTAATGGTGAGAATTTGATAGCGGGCACAAAGATCCATAGGTTTGAAATCATTAATCAGGCTGATTTTTGGTTTGTAGGTCCAGCTAGGCATTGGTAAAACATCTATACGGTCAGAGTCCTCTAAGTGCGTGCCACATGGCTCATTTTGTGGACTGTCAACGGCTTTGATGACAGTCCACTATCATCAAAGTTTTACTCATGACAACCCTGAAAGACTTTTTAAATGCAAACTAAAGAAATACTGAGTAAAAACTTCTGTCACAACGGATTGCAAATCACACAGTCACAAGCCAATGAGTTCTCGGCTCGTACATCGAGAACTCATTGGCTAAGCAAAAGCATGTGGGTACGTGCGGAGAACTCATTGGCTTGTGATTGTGTGATTTGCAATCCGTTGTGACAAATGTTTTACTCCACCTGGGTCACGATGTAACAAGCTGTTAAACCAAAAGCGTATGCTAGCAACCTTTATGTTAGTCACGGCTGCCACATGGGACCCACCCTTTTTGAGAGACATTCATGCAAAAAAAAATCAGCTTATTTGATAAATTTTAGCCTTTGATTTTTTTATTTTTATTTTTGTAAGCAAGCTAGAAATTCTATTACTAAGAAACAAGAGGACCGGTGGTCCCGTCTGCCTCCACTTCTAAGGCAAGCCAGGAGGGGATGGGAGGGCCCCACAAAATAGGATCCAAAAAAGATAAGGCCTTTGAGGCTACAGTAGGAGCAGTATGATTTGTTGCTCGGGTACGTAGACAAAAGAGACATCAAAGAAGGAGGATAAAAGATGATATAGATCCACTAGATGAGATATGGAGGAATGGCCCATCTCAAAAGACTTGTGAGTCAGGTTGTCCACGATCAGCTTGGCATCAAGTTCTACGATGATATCTTCATGTTGGAACCGAGAAATGACTTTCAATGCCCACTTTAAAGCCCGAGTTTCGGCTTCTTCTGCTGAGAGTGCAGAAGCTCTTCTACCTCCTGCCAAGAGACGCATTAGTGGAATCACGAAGGATAAAGCCAAAGCTTGCATCCCCAGATTTTGGTTTCCAAGCTGCATCAGAATTGAGCTTGAGGGATCCTCTAGGAGGAGGAGGAGTCCAGTTTTCCGGTGTGGGTCTACATTGCCTGTGCGTTTCAAAAGGTAGGATATAATTGTAAGTAGACTTGAGATGGACTGATGGGCTAGCAGTTGGTTTCCCATGAATGTTGTCGTTAGGGATACTCCAGAAGCGCCATAAAAGAACACAAATATAAGCTTGAAGGAAAGCGTCTTGTTCTTGCTCGTTGTTCGTTTTGTGGAGGGTCCGGTGGAAATTAACCATTCTGCAATTTCAGTTGTTGTGCAGGAGGGGACATTGGAATAAAAAGTAAATGCTGGTTTCTTCTTGTGTTGGCATCTAGGACAGGAAGGCGAAATGCTAGGAAAGCGGGCATGGAGTGCTGCTTTGGCTGGAATGAGATTTTTGATAAGACGCCAAATAAAAATGGTTGAATTCAACGGGCTAGAATACGATCTTAAAAAGTACTAAAATCCTATGGCTAGAGATTACCAATCAGGGTGATTTTTGGTGTGTGTATATATACCAAGGGGTGGGCGCTGAGCAACAGAAATGGCAGCTTGTTACTCACTGCTACCATCTGGGTCCACTGACAGCATGGATGTTTAGCTCACCCCTTTGTAGACATTCATACCAAAAATTATACAACCATTGATTGTTGGTTTTAAGAGATCCACTGTCCACTTTGTTGAGGGGCGTTCATGATGTTGACGACGGACATCCAACATGAGCCACATGGCACATTCTTGAAATCACTAATCAAGTTGATTTTGATTTTTGGACTGTAGGTCCGCCTGGGATGGGATGGACTAAACATCCATATGGTCAGTGGTCTTTAAGAGTCTGCAACTTGGCTCCATGGTCCGTCAACTGTAGCAAAGTTCTACTCCATGGGGAGTAAAACTTATGTCACAAGATGTTGTGATGGAAGCCGGTCACAGCACTTAATATAAGCCACGTGGCATATTATTAGAGGACGACGACCGTATGGATGTTTGGCCAGTCCCTCGATGAACTGGTATACAAACAATCACCTTGATTAGTGATTTCTAACAGATTCGATTGAAGTTATTTTCATGGGTTGATTTTAACGGTAGGAATCTGAGCATTATAGAGTGTTATTTGGGTGCAAAAATCCAAAGGTTGTAAATAACTAATCAGACTGATTTTTGGTTTATAGGTCCACCAAGGGACTGGCCAAACATCCATACGTACGGTCAGCGTCCTCTCATCATGTGCCAAGTGGCTCGTATTGAGTGCTGTGACCGGCTTCCGTCACATCTTGTGACCCAAGTTTTAGGCTCAGAGTAAAATACTCATTTTGTCTCAACAGTATCTTTTGTTGTCCGGTCTACAGCCTAGTTAGTAAATTTGCATATTATACGTGTTTAATACCTGAATTTTTATTTTTTTTAAGAAACGTTTAATACTTCCGTATAAAATAAAAAATCAAAAAAATTACGGATTTTAAGACTATGCGAATAAAACACGTATTATTTGCGTTTAATATACGAATTTTGTATTTTTTTTAAAATAAAAACATATTAAATGGCCGCATAAAATGAAAAAAATCGGTAAAATTCAGGCCTTTTAAGGCTAAACAATATAAAATTTCAGCAATGACTGAATTTTTGACCGATTTTTTTATCCCAAAATCGAATTAAACTCAAACTTTTCTCGTATGGAATCTTTGCCGTATGCCGAATTGCTAACTAGGCATTAGAGTAGCAGGATCCATTTAAAAAGAAGTAAACCTTGGCTCACACCAGGGTGTGATCGAAGCCGATCACAGCCCACAATACGAGCCACATAGCATATTCTTAGAGGGCACTGACCGTATGGATGTTTGGCCAGTTCATCGGTGGACCTTCAAACCAAAAATCAGCCTGATTAGTGATTTACAACCTTTGGATATTTGCACCCAAATAACGCTCAATAATGCTCAAATTCCTACGGTTAAAATCAACCCATGAAAATAATTTCAATCCAACGCTTAAAAACGACTGATCATGTTTATTTTTGGTGTGTAGGTCCAATTAGTGATTGGTCAAAAATCCATATGGTCAGTGTCCACTAAGAATGTGCCACGTGGTTCGTATTTTGGGCTGTGATCGGCTTCGCTCACACCGCGGTGTAAGGGAAGGTTTACTATTTAAAAAGGTTTTAGTTTCAAATATTTAAAACACGAGTTGTTGTACGTGTCAAGTATACAGCTTGAGTGATTGAGATGGGTCATTAAAGCAAGTGACCAAAATCGACTCCCTCGAATCACTCTTTATCTAAAGACGAGTAAAACTTCTATCACACGAAATTGTAAATCACACAAAACACAGCCAATGAGTTCTCGGCACGTACACAAGTGCTTTTGCAACGTACCCATTGCTTTTTTTAGGTGTACGTGCCGAGAACTCATTGGCTTTGTTTTGTGTGATTTGCCATCCCATTGTGACAGAAGTTTTACTCTCTAAAGACCTAACTTAGAACTTCGCTGACCGGTGCCATCGCAAAATGACTCACGGACCTCAATATGAGTCACGTGGTACACTTTTAGGGGACGATGACGACCTACAAACCAAAATTCATCCTGATCAGCGATTTCAAACCTTTGGATCTTTGTACCCCAAATAATGGTTAATAATGCTCAAATTCACGGTTAAAAATCTAAACGTGAAAACGACTCTAATGTCTAATCCAACGCTTGGAAATCACAAATCAGGCTAAATTTTGGTCTGTATGTCCATCTAAGGTTGGGCCAGACATCCATACGGTCAGAAATCTCTAAGAATATTCCACGTGTCTCATGGTGTGATCCGTCAGCAACTTTGCTAACCTTCGTCGGTCAGCAAAGTTCTACTCTTTCCATGCCAAGAAGAAAGTAACAACCTTGAAAAAGATGACTTTTGCAGTTAACGAAAGGCTACAACGGAGAAAAAAACAATAACAGAAGGGAGGGTGTGCGCAGTATAAGCCCGGGCAATCAACTAATAAAAACCGTTTTTAGTTGTTAGTTTGAGTCCGCTTTTCAGGAGTTTGTTCTTTCCTTCACTTCTCTTCCATTCTACTCTCTTTCCCTCAAGAGAATAATATCACTTCATCTCCTTTGAGCTCCACCTGTTTGAAGAAATGCGGAAAAGATGGTTTGGTTCATCAATGCTTCGACTCACTTACTCTTCTCGTCTCCTTCGAATATAAATTGCCCCAACTTCCCCTCTCTGGTTTTCACGATTCATCCAAGAAGACAACAGTCTGTTTCTCTCGATCTCAAAGAGAGCACTTCGTTAGGGTTTCCTGGGTTCGAGAGGAGGAGGAGTTTTGGGAGTCCGGTTCTTTTGTTTCAGAGGAGTTCTTGTTCTGGTTTACCTCTGAAGAGAAGGAGTAAGGGTTGGGAGGCCGAAGGAAATCCGGCTTTAGAGGCAGAGATTTTGGAGTTTATGCAGAAATCCAAGAACCCTAACGTATTTCCGAGCAAGAAAGAGTTGATTGATGCGGGGAGGATGGATTTAGTTGAGGGGATTGCGAAACAAGGCGGTTGGCTTTTGTTGGGTTGGAGTTTGGATGAGGAAGAGACGGTTCAAGAAGATGAGTTTCGAATTCAGGGTTCGAATTTGAGAATGGTGGAAAAAGTTGATGATGGTTTATTGAACAGCGATACTAGAATCTTTCAACAGAGGTTGGATGGTGGCAGTGGAAACGATTCTTTGGAGGGCGTTGAAGTTGGGAGTACTGGGGTTTCTTCTTCACCTACTTGTTCTTCTTATCCGCCTTCTTCTTCCAGGAGGTCAATGTGAGACTTCTAATCATTTTCTGTTCTTTCTTTGTTGTTTTCAATAATCTTCCTTTGCTCCGGATGCCATTACTTGACGGTTCTTTTCTGTTCAGTGGAATGGGGCATGAGGACGATGCAGGGATTGAGGGTATCTTGAGTCGACTGGAGAAAGAGAGGAATCTGTCTTATGGGGTTGGTTCAAGAGAGAAAGAAAGTAAAGGTCATGTCCCAAGGAATGATGATGAAGATGACTGGCGACTGCGAATTTCAGCGGGTGAGTTGGTTTTATTAGTTATGATTTTGGTGGTATTCCTTAAGATTGTAAGATACTGTGAATGAATGACTCAAAGCTTATCAGTTCTACATGGATCTCGGATTCCTATATCTTTCAGTTCACATGCTAAAGTATGACATGAAATGTTGTGAAATTGAATTCGCCTGTGCTGTCCCGAGTGATTTTGAAGAATATCAGTTCTTCTCCTGAGCTTTATATTTAAAAAATCCGTTCCATGGAATATAAGTTCTAACCTTTTTCAGAATAAGTTTATCAGTAAAAATTGAATGTATGTATTAATAAAAGAGACCCAACAACCCAACCATGAGAAAAAAACCAGTGAGAGAAGGCTTCACACGGTCCACAAGATAACTACAAAAAGAATGACTGGATACAATGGCTCCCCAACAAAAAAAAAAAGTTGTCAAAATGAACCCCCTTGCAATCCAGTAAAATAGATGGTAAATAGTCATCATAATCTTTTTACAGATGATCCTAATCCTCTTGTCAAGAAGCGCTTGTAGCTCAATCACTTCTTTGATAACGTTCTCTAGTTATACTTGTCAATCTGAATTCACTGGAAGCTGGAAATTTGACATATTTTGGGGGAAGAATGTTTCCGTGAGAAAAGATTTGACGGAAAAGATTCTAGTCAGGTGAGGTGGATGTTTTTCAATGGGGAGGGTAGTTGTGGAAGCTGAGGCTTTTAATTTATCTTTTCAAGTGTGAGGAAGGTAGGGCTTTATTCGCATCAGAGAAGAAGGGAGGAGATGGTCGGAGGAGGGGCTGTTTCCGAGAGAGATCGGCGTGTGGTTGGTTGACATATTCAGTGATGCTATTAAAGGTAAGCAAAATAAATCTCTCTAGAGGAAAATAGTGGTTCAGGGGAGTTGCTTTATTGCGGAGGAGAAGAGAAACAAGGGAGGAAAGTTTATAAGGCTAATGGAAATCATACCTAAAGGACGTAACGAGATTTTTTGTTTTCCGGAAGGTACAGAGCTTGACAGTTGGGTTTTGTTATCTAATGATTTGTTCAGAGAGCAAGAACACACATAGCATGTTGGTGTGGAAGCGGGTTCTCCTGCAAAGCCAAGGCAGAATGCGAAGGAGACATATTTTTGGAACCACCATCAAGCATAACATTATTTCTTCTTACTCTGGGTTCAATGGCAAGTTTGGGTAGTGGACAAATTCGATGATTTGTGAATCATCGGATGTGTGCACTGGGAGGATGTTGTGGTGGCTCTCACTTCTATTACTGGGTCCTCGAATCTATTTCATCTTATTCCATGTGGGGAGAAGAAGAGGGTATTCTTCGTTAAGAACTCGGTAACTCTTAAATTTTTGTGTGAATTGGTTACAGTTAAAGTTGGTGAAGCCAAAATCTACGTTGGTAGATGGTGGCCGGCGACGAATGCAGTCTCTGAGTGTTAATCCGTTTACGGTTTGGATATTGATCTACGGCCTACCATTTCATTTGTGGAATCCTGGAATTTTTTAATGTATTGGAAGGTTAACTAGTGGTTGGATGGAGATAGATCAAGCGACTTTAGATGGCACAGACTTGGGATCTTCTTATAGGAGGGGATATGTTTACTTGGTCCAATAACCAAGTAGATCAAACTTTATGTAGACTTGATCGTTTTTTAGTCTCCACTAGTTTGGAGGATAAGTTTCGAGGCGTGTCATTGGTGGCGATCCCAAGGCCTACTTCAGACCATAATCCTTTGCTATTGGACTGTGGTGGATTTAATTTTCGCCCTATTCTCTTTCGGTTTGAGAATATGTGGTTACTGAATCGGTTCAAGGAGGGTAGAAGAGTGGTGGAATTTTTTTTTCGCTTACAAGAAAGGCGGGGATTGTGTTCAGACTTAAGCTTAAAGCGCTCAAGGAAAGGATCAAACTCCGAAATCGGGAGGAATTTGGCAGAATTGATTAAAGGAAGGGTCTTTTGCTTGATGAGATTTCCTTGATTGATAAGAGATAGATGAGCCTATCTATGGAGAGCAACGGACGAGGAGAATTAATTTGTAATATGAATGCCAACACACAGTAAAGATGGAAGAAATCAGTTGGAAGCAAAAGTCTAGAATTAGGTGGTTGAAAGAGGGAGATAACAACACCAAAAATTTTCATAAGACAAAATCACGTAGCTCATCGCAAAATCCGTGGAAAGTGGTTGGAAGATGATGAGAGCATTAGGGAAGGGGTGGTGGGCTTTTATTCAGATCTTTATTCTGAGTCCCATTTGTATGGACCTTCGTTGGATGGCCTTTCATTTGATCAGATTAGTTTTGAAGAAAGGAACATTTAGAAAGACCGTTTGAAGAGGAAGAAGTTCTTCGTGCTATTTCTGACTTAGCTGGCGACAAGAACCCGGGTCTGGATGGATTCTATATAGCGTTCTTTTAGCAGTGTTGGGAGGTCATTAGGACAGACTATATGAAAGTCGTGTTAGAGTTTCAAGAGAAGGGGTATTTGGACAGCACATCAAATAGTATATTCGTAGCCATGATTCCTAAGAAACAGAAGGCGGATGATATAACAGACTTTAGGCCTATAAACCTAGTGGAAAGCATTTATAAGATTATAACCAAGATGCTTGCTTCTAGAATTTTAGTGGAATTGTTGTCTGTTATAGCGCAGAATCAAGGTTCCTTTATTAGGGGTCATCAAATCTTGGATGGGATCCTCATTGCAAATGAGTGTGTTGACTCCAGAGTTAAGCTAGGGAAATCGGGAGTTATCTGTAAGATTGACATGGAGAAGGCTTATGATCACGTGGATTGGAGATTCTTAGACTATATGCTTTTGAGGATGGGATTTGGTGATAAGTGGAGGTCGTGGATTAAGAAATGCATTTTAACTGCGTCCTTTTCCATTTTAGTGAATGGGTCCCTAGCCGGTAACTTCAAAAGCTCCAGGGGGTTGAGGCAGGGGAATCCTTTATCTCCATTTCTATTTATCGTGGTGGCGGAAGCTTTAGGAAGAATGATCTCTAGAGTTGTGAGTATCGAAGAGCTAGAGGGCTTTGAGGCAACCCAGGGACCATATCCCATTTGTAATTTGCGGATGATACACTTATCTTTGTTAGCCCCTATGTTCCCCAAGTCAGATTTCTCAGAGGTTTATTGTGTTGTTTTTAAGCGGTATCGGGGTTGCATGTTAATTTGGCCGCAAGCAAGGTGTATGGAGTGGTGAGAGGGAGAATATTTCAATTTTGGCCAGTATTCTTGGGTGTAGTATTGATAGTTTGCCAACGACGTATTTGGGTTTCCGTTAGGGGTATTTTACATATCTAAGGCTATATGGGATCCGGTGATAGAGAGATTCGAGAGGCGTTTAGCCTTGTGGAAGGCGAGATACCTGTCTAAAGGGGGAAATTGGTTCTGATCAAGAGTGTCCTTTCCAGTTTGCCTATTTACTACTTGTCTCTGTTCTCGATCCCAAGTAGTGTGGCACGTGTTCTAGTAACTTGGAAGTTTGTGTGTAAGTCAAAGGCTGATGGAGGGTTGGGTATCAAAAATAGTCGTTCGCTCGTTCTATGGGGGTATTGATAGATCTCTCGATAATAGCTTTCCCGTTTCATTGCTATGGAGCACAAAAGTTCCAAAGAAGATCGCGTTCTTTGTTTGGTTGACATCTTCGGAGAAAATTATGACAGTGAATCACTTAATCTCTAGAGGTTATTATATTATTGGTTATTGCTCGATGTGCAAGCGACATGGGGAATCTGTTAACCACCTTGTGTTACATTGTGCAGTTGCCAAAGAGGGATGGTCTTCTTTTCTCCTGGAGTTTGGAATGTATTGGGTGATGCCGGGTTCATTCATGGAGCTTCTCGTTAGTTGAAACGCTAAAGCATTTTCGTTTAGAGGATATATTCTCTGGAGTATGCTTCCCTTTGCGATTGCCTAGGGTATATGGAGGGAGAGAAACTAGAGAACTTTTGAAGATAAAAGTGGAGATCTGCCCTCGATTATCCTCAGCATCAAGGGTTTGATTTTCCTTTGGTCTAAGGTGTTTGCTGTAAAGGGATTTTCTTTGAAGATTTTGTATTTCACTCTTTGCGCTAGGGATGTCTGATGTTAGAATTATCCCCGTCTTTTGTTGTCTTTGTCCTTTGTGTTGTTTTTGGTTGTCTGCTTTGATTAAGTCTATTGTAGGTCACCTTGACCTCCTTAGCTGATCATTTGTTTCTTTTGGCTTTTGCCTTTTTAATGAAGATTATACTTCCATCAGAAAAAAAAAATATCCTTAGAAAAAGGGTTCATAAGTAAACATGCTGGTTTGGTCTCACTCAAACCTTAATTGCATCAGGCACGTGCATGTAGCTGTCGTTTTAAAATTGAAGGTTAACTTCTGTTTTTTCAAATTACCTTTGATTTTCTTCTAGTGAAATAAGCATTTGAAAACTGAACATGCGATATTTGTTTTCTGCAAAAGACAGCTGCTGGCAGTGAAAGAAGCAATAGATCAATGTCACTAAGCCCTCCTAATGATTTATTCAATGATTCTGGTGGAATGCATTTTAAGAGTGGGTCTTTCTCAGACTCTGATGGCATGAGAAACTCACTTAAGCCAGATACGTGGAGAACATGGAGCATTCAAAGGGCAGGATTTTCAGAAACTGAATTTGAAGGTATTCTACCTTAAAAGTTTTCAATGGAATTTTCTGGTTCAAATTTTTCTCTCCACTGACCTCTTCTTGTAATGTTTGTGTAAATGTGCAGCTGCTGAAATTGGAGAACATGATGCTACGAATGATGAGATGGTAACAAAGGCTGCGAATGAAATGAGAAATGTAAGGACAGAACTGAACTCTGATGATAAAGATAATGACCACAATCAGATAAGATCCCGCCTTCAGCATCTGGAGTTAGAGCTTGCTTCAGTACTACACTTATTAAGGTCTCATACTGATGCTGTTGCCTCAGATAAGGTGTGCAATCTAATCCCTTGTGATCACATTTATATATTTTATAGACCACTTCTACTGTAGATTTTATGGTTTCTGTTTGCTTCAATTTTCTGTCAAATATTTCTTGTGTCCCCCAAGTTACAATGAAACGGGAAAAATAAAGACATAACCAACACTCCCCCTCAAGCTGGTGCAAAGATATCTATCACGCTCAGCTTGATTAACATATTTTGGAGACAACCCTTACTAACACCCTTAGTCAAAACATCTGTAACTTGCTCTCTTGTCTTGACATAAGGTGTGCAAATCTGGCCACTCCTTAGCTTGTCTTTGATGAAGTGTTTGTCAACATTTATGGGGTGTGCCCTTTTGCTTTGTGAAGGTTTCCTCAACCTTTTAGGCCACTTTGTACCTCTTTCTTTTCCTTCTCAATAAAGTTATACTTAAAAAAAATTTATTGTGCAATATAAGCTCATTGGCTCTTAAACTTTGATTCCCAACTCGTCCAGCATAGTCCATAGACTGAAACTTTGCCCCTACACTAGCTCTAGCCACCATAGATTGTTTCTTCTCCAAGTTACCCTCGACAAAGGTATAGTAACTGGATGTAGATCGACGATCAATAACTAAACCTACCCAATTTGCAACAGTATATGCTACCACATGTAGGTGTCTATGCCTCCTAAATAGTACACCTTTGCCTGGAGAGCCCTTCAGGTACCGAAGAACTATGTTGGCAGCCTCGAGGTTAGATGCTCGAGGAGCATGTCGAAAATGACTAATTACACTAACCACAAACGCAATGTCAAGGCATGTAGGAGACAGGTAAATCAGCCTCCCAACTAGCCTCAGGAACTGCCTGCACCAATGAGACGGTCACTATCCATATCATTCACCTAATGATTCTGATTAATAGGCATGTCGACATGCTTGACACCAATGTTACCCGTTTCATTCAACTGGTCAAGAACATACTTCCTCTGAGAAATGAATATCCCTTTCTTCGATTGAGCTACCTCAATTCCCAGAAAGTATTTCAAGGGTCCAAGATCTTTAATCTCAAACTCTGTTCTCAAAAACTTCTTCAACTCTTGCACTTCCTCTGAGTCATTTCTTATTACCATAATGTCATCCACGTAAACTATGAGAGTAGTAATATTGACTACCACTTTACACTAAAACCTTAAGTTGTTAGAGGGAGGCGTAACAATGTATATCAACGGGTCTGCAAGTCTAATAGAGGTGGAGTGCTGGCCACTCATTCAAACAACACCCCACCTCAGCACTTTGTCAAGGACTTGAACCTGCGACCTACTAGGACTTCCCGCTTTGATACCATGTTTACAGCCACTTCACTTTAAAAGCTTAAGCTGTTAGAGGAAGGCGTAACGATATATATCAAAGGGTTCACGAGTCTAACAAAAGTCAAGTGCTGGCCACACTCCACTAAAGAAGGGATCAAACTCAAAGAAGGTAAGATCCATGAATACTAGTTGTCAATGAATGCTAGGATGATAACATTTATATCCCTTTTGCAACGACTGATATCCCAAGAATATACACTTCAGAGCTTTCGGGTCTAATTTGTCACGATTAGGACGATTAACATGAACATAATACGCATCCAAAGACATAACTAGCATTAGATTTAAAGTTATTAGGGGCGATAGGATGAAATTTTGGGATGATATTTGGTGCAGGGACAACTCTTTTCGATGGCCTTTCCAAAACTGCATGCTTTATTAGAGCTCAAGGAAGCCTTGGGTGACTTGGATAAGATTTTAACCATGGATCATTTGAGAGCTCAGAAGGTTATTGTTCTGGATTTCTGTTCCATGTGCAAGCATAACGGGAAGTCGGTCGATCTTCTCATGTATTGCGACATGGCAAGTGCGGTTTGGTCGGCGTTCCTAGTAGACTTTGGGATGTCATGGGTCCTTCCATATTCAGTTTTTAATCATCTCTAATTGGAATACAAAGGCTTTTTCATCTAGAGGCCAGGTGTTATGGCGTATGCTTCCTTTCGCAGTTTGTTCGTGTCTTTGAAAAGAATGGAAAGAAAGAAATCTTCATGTGTTTGAAGGGAAGGAGGAAGAGTTGGAGAACATCATCCTCAATATTAAGGGATTGATGTTCCTTTGGTCCAAATAGAGTGTGGTGGTCTCTTCTTTGAAGATTTCGTGTGTCGTTTGAATCTCCTGTGTTCTAGAGATGCGGTGTAGGCCTTGAGCTTCTTGAGTTATTGTTTTCTTTTTGCTTCTCTCAACCTCACGGGCTCTCTTTGTAATCTATTTGGTGTTCGCTTTCGATAAATTCTATACGTATAAAAAAAAAAAGGAGGCCTTGGGTGAGATAAAAAGGAATAGTTTCTTGGAATCTAGGGTTGGGGAAGAATCTCAATGATTGGGAGTTGGATGATGTGACCAGACTCTTAAGTCATTTAGATATGCTGGAGGATGGTGTAGACCAATGTTTTAAAAGGCGTTTGAGGCTTACACCTTGAGGCTTGCCCCCTTGGGCAAGGCTGACCCAAAACTCTGAGGCTTATTAAAAAAGCTTAAAAGCATGAGAGGCATACACCTCGTCCACGGAGGCTTTAAAGAAGGCTTTCACTTCACACCTTTTTTAACGCCTTGTGTCAAAGGTTTGCGCCTCACATGCATATGCCTGTGGGAGCAACCATACCATAAAAAATTCAAAATTTCTTTTCCCCTACATCATAGTTAAATAATAATAAGCTATTGTAGGTTAAATAAAAGCAGCAAACACATCTATTTCCCCATATGAAATAGATTAGTGTTATTCTTTTGCAGATATAGCTAAAGTTGTCCCTTTATTATTATAATACTTATTATACATTTATTTCCTTATTGTTAATATTCATTTAAAAAGGCATGCTCTTGAGGCTTATGCCTCATGCTTAAGGCCATTGAAGCACCTCGCCCACACCTTCACGTTTAGAACATTGGTGTAGACAACTTGGACAGCAAGATATGGGAGCGCAGAGGAGTCTCCTTTGTGAGTTCTTTCTTTTTGGCTCAAGCTCCACATGCCCACAACTTATTCCCGAGCAGCTTGTGTGGGGCTCTTCCACTCCGTCTAAGGTCGCTTTCTTTATATGGACAGCAGTCCACGATGAGATCTTTACAAAAGATCATCTTGTGGGTAGAGAGAAGATGATTCCCAATATGTGTTCCACATGCAAGAATGGTGGGGAATGTGCGGATCACTTGACATTTGTCACTTTCCGAAAGGAATCTCGGAAGCTTTTTTTTTCAGTACTTTGGGGAAGTTGGGTGATAACTTCTAGTCTCCTTGACCTTCTCCTAGGATGGCATGTTTTCGCTTTAAACTCTCGTGGATGTATCATTTGGAGATTGCTCCCTTATCTGTTGGCCATTTGGAAACAAAGGCAAATCTTTGAAGATGGGGTGCTTGATCGTGAAGCCATTATTTTGAAGTTTAACGCCTTGATATACTTTTGGATATCTATTTTGGAAGAATTTAAGGGAGTCTGCTTCGATCATTTTGTATCTGATCTATATTATTTTGTACAGGGGAACCCTTAGTGTCGAGTGTCTTTGTTTTTTCTTTTTTGGACAGTAAGTGAGGTCCCTCTATCTCTTGCCATGCCTTTTTTTTGTACAGTTCTCTTTCGTAATACAAATGCTTATGAAAAAAAAAAAACTCTTTTTAGAAAGCTGTTGAAAGACATCCCGTCTGGGTGCCTTTTTCTCATCAAGATCATTAATCGCTTCTAGAACTTCATCCTTTATAAACTCCTTTTCTACCTCCTAACAAATTGGATGACATCCTGCAATAGACGATGAAAATCTTCTGCCTCACAGAAAGATTTACAAAATGTCTCCATTTCCCTTCCAATCTCTTCACATCAAGTCAACCACCCACCATCTTTCTTTTTTTTTTGATAATTAACCACCCACCATCTTTTCAAATATGTTGATGTAGTTGTGCCTTCTTGGACTATGAAGGAGTGCAGTCATTCATTCTTGATTTTTTTTTTTTGCCTTCAAAAAGATGGAGCTTCAATGATAGTTGGTTGCAAAGTAACTTTGGGATTCACTAGATTTGGGACTGTGATGCCTATTATTGTTGAAGTTGACCAGGACTTTGATTCTTGTCATTTTTTTTTTATCGGTAAAAGGATTGCATTAAAAGGGGCTGAGGAGGGCCTCGAAAAACATACAAGGGACCGAAAGAAAGCGGGAAGCGCTAAGCACACAACCCAACAACCAAAAGACGAGAGCTCCTAGAAAAGCATCTCGGTTACAAGATCATTTTACCCCAGCGGAAAATGAAATCTTCAAATCTGTACTGTTTGAGCTCGGAGATGGCTGAACACCAATAGTAGAGGGTAGCTTTCATGTTCATGATAATCCTGTCGATGTTGGCCTCCTTGTCTTCAAACGTTCGACGGTTCCTTTCTTTCATAACTCCCACACAATGGCAAAAGGGGCGATTCTCCAAAGTACATTGCCGGGAGCAGAGAAGGCCTTAGAGTACCATCCGCTTACAGTGTCGAAAACCGACTCGGGAAAGACCCAGGGAACCCCAAAAAGCTGGAGAAAATGCTCCCATATTTCCTTGGCTACGCAACAGTGAATAAACATGTGATTGGTCGTCTCCTCTGCGTGCCTACAAAGAATGCATCTGTTAGGGAATTGGAGGCCGCGCTTTCTAAGCTTATCCACTGAGAGGATCTTGTCGAGCATAGCACACCAGGTGAATAAGATAACTTTGGAAGGTATAGGAGTGCTCCACACTCGTTTGGCCGGAAACATATTAGGACCTGGTCTTCGAAGACTGTTGTAAAGAGATTTGACCGAGAATCTACCCTTGGGATCGTGCTTCCACCACCTCTTATCTTCAGTTCCTGCATTGAGGTGGACTTCTTCCAACTGAGACAGCAAAGAAGCCATAGAGTCCATTTCCCAATCGTTGATGCCCCTTCTAATCCCCATGTCCCACGACGTTATGCCGTTCTCAATTGATGCAACCTCACACACAAGAGCACCTTTTCTGTTAGATAACGAGTAGATGGAGGGGAAAGACTCTGCGAGAGGAGACTCCCCACACCATGTGTCTTCCCAGAATCTCACCCGACTGCCGTTCCCCACTTTGAATCTGCTCCCATTCCCAATCTCCCTCCTCAACTTGGATATCCCTCTCCAAACTCCAACCCCAAATGTGGTAGTAGGCATAGAGCTTTCCCATCCTTGGTGCTCAGTACCTTGTTTAGCTGTGATAACTCTTCTCCATAAGCTGTCCCTTTCGTCCCCGAAGCGCCATATCCATTTTCCGAGTAAAGCTTTGTTCATTAACTGAATTTGGCGAACTCCAAGACCTCCCTCTTCTTTGGGTCTGCAAATCCTGTCCCAATTGACCAGGTGGAACTTATGTTTTTCTTCTCGGTCATCCCATAGGAAGTTTCTAATGATTCTTTCTATGTTCTTAGCCACCCCCTTGGGTATAGAAAACAACGACATGAAATATATGGGCAGATTAGATAGGGTGCTCTTAACCAGTGTGATTCTACCTCCTTTGGAGAGGAGCCTTTTCTTCCAGGACGCCAATCTTTTCTGAATGCGTTCCAAGACTGGGTCCCAAGTGCTCCTCGATCTACTGTTAGCTCCAAGCGGTAGACCAAGGTAATTCGTGGGAAGCTTACCAATTTTGCATGCCATGGCCGTTGCTATCGCCTCCAAGCTTTCCACCTCTCCAATCCGAAAAACTTCGCTTTTAGCGAAGTTGATCCGAAGCCGTGAAACGGCCCCGAAGCATCGTAGAATCCCACGTAAGACATGAGCTTGACCAAGGGAAGCCTCTAGAAAGAAGATCGTATCGTCTGCAAACTGCAAGTGAAAGATGACTGGGCTGTCTCTCCCAACTGTGAATCCCGTCAAGAATCCTCTTTCGACTGCTTTTGAGGCCATCCGACTCGGACCCTCCGCCACTATGAGAAAGAGATACGGAGAGAGGGGATCCCCCTGACGAAGCCCCCTGGAGCTTTTGAAGAAACCCGCTGGACTTCCGTTGACCAATATCGAGAACCGAGCTGTGGATATGCATATGTGGATCCATCTCCTCCATTTAGTTCCAAAACCCATACGACCCATCAGATAATCCAGGAAAGGCCAGCTCACGTGGTCATATGCCTTCTCCAAGTCAATTTTGCATGCGATACCCGGGTTGTTCCCCCTAATTCTGGAATCAATCACTTCATTGGCTATCAGAATGCCGTCCAGAATCTGACGACCTCTCACGAACGCCCCTTGGAATGAAGAGATGATGTTCCCCAAAACCTCTCTCAATCTAGAGGCCAAGACTTTAGCGATGATCTTGTAAGTACTACCGATCAAGCTAATTGGCCGAAAATCCGCAAGAAACTCAACTCCTTCCTTTTTGGGAATGAGGCAAATGAGCGTGGTATTAGTCCTCCAGTCCAGCCACGAGTCTCGGTGAAATTCCTCCACCATTTTCATGAAGTCCTTACCCACAATGGACCAACAAGAAGAAAAGAAGGCCAAGGGGAATCTATCTGGTCTCGGAGCTTTGTCTTTACCCAACTCCTTGATGGCTTCCTGCACTTCGTCCTCTTCCATCGGCCTTTCCAACCACCTGTTTTGACCGATCTCTATCTGGTCGAAAGCAATGCCATCCAATTTAGGTTTATACGTTGAAGTCTCGGAGTACAATTGAGAATAGAAGGATACTGTGGCATTTCTGATACTATCATCATCTTCGACTGGCACACCTTCTACAACTAGGCGGGAGATAGAGTTGGCTCTTCTTCTGGCGTTGGCCATGGTGTGGAAGAACTGTTGTCAGGGACCTACTTGTAATATCTTATATTCTACAGGGGGCCCTTGTAATATTGTAAAACTTCACTTAATATATATATTGGGTGAAATCGTGTAGGCTATTCTAAGCTCTACACGATTTCTCCTCTTCCCCCAATTCTCTTTTCCTCTCCTCTCTTCCATATCTAACCCTAATCTCTTATCCTGGTTACGATCCAAGATTACAACATGGTATCAGAGCATGGTTATGTAACCATGGCTCAATCCTAGAGGTCTGAAGAACCCTAGGGATTGCGAAATTCGATGCGAAGGGCTTTCCAAAGAAGGAGATCATCTCCCATGGATAGCCGCAGGCTTTAGAAGAGTCTGAAACCCTAGCCGCCCACTCCAAAAGGTTGGAGAAGTTCTCCCAGGCTTAGCCGCCCACTCCAGAAGCCTGGAGAAGAGCTATCAGGCATAGCCGCCCACTCCAGAAGGTTGGAAAAGAGCCACCAAGCCTAACCACCCCTTCCAAAATGTCAGAGAAGACCCTCTAGACCTAGCCGCAGGTCTCAGAGGAGCCCGGAATCTCTCCCTAGTGCTACCGCACCTATCCAGGAACCTTTTTAGGTCATCGGAACCATTCACAAGTTTCCCGCGAGTGGTTTTTTCTCCAATAGAAAATCTATAAAGGAGTTGTTCGAAAAAGGTCTGAATCCTGCGAGCAACGCGAGCAGGAGGCTTTAAAAATAAAAAAGGTGATTTGCACCTCCGCAGCAGCAGTTCGCGTGATTTCTTATCAGAAAAGTCTTATCTACTACCATGAGTACATCTGAGGAGTCATCTTCTGCCAAGTTAGAGATCATTGTTGCCCCACCCAGTCTGGGAAGTCATGGTGATTACAGCCCGGGCCTACAGATCACTACGGTGAAACTCGACGGGACCAACTACCTTGCATGGTCTCAATCTGCCAAGATGTACATCACCGGACGAGGCAAAGCCGGCTATATCACTGGACGCATCACTGCACCTGATTCCTCCGATGCCACGTTTGAGAAGTGGGAAGCGGAAAACTCGATGGTCATGTCATGGCTGCTTCATTCCATGCATCCATCGATCAGCACAGGCTTCCTCTTTCTCCCGACTGCCAAGATATATGGGACACGGGATCTCAGACCTAATCCCAAGATGAAAATTTTGCTAGGATGTATGAACTTCAGCAGGAGATTAGCACATCTGAAGCAAGGCGATCTTCCTTTGGGATCATACTACGCTGCGTTACGCAGCAAGTGGGAAGAGGTAGATCACTACCAGACCTACACCCCTGCATGTACCAAGGATGCTACGGAGTTCTGAAAGATGATTGTGCGCGGGACGCATATTCGAGTTTCTTGGCGGCTTGAACCAGAGCTATGAGCAGGTTCGAGCCAACATCTTGGGCAGAGATCCACCGCCGTCGACCATTGCACAGGTCTACTCCTATATCCAGAGCGAGGATAGCAGGAGGAGAGCCATGAGCTCTAAAACAGATGCTGATGTTCCTTTATCTGAGAAGTCTGCCTTGGCCACTCAGAAACTGAGCAAACCCACATCCAAGAAGGATGGGGATCTTGATGATCGTGATCGACTCAGATGTGATCACTGTGGCAAGCGTCCTCACACTCGGGAGACCTGCTGGACTCTTCATGGTCGTCCTGCACAATTCTCTAGAGGGAAGCAAGGCTCCTCAAAGAAGCCCTCTGGTAGCAAACATGGAACCTCAGCCGCTCATGCCACCAGCCAAGATTCCTCTGATGCGACCCCTTCCTCTGGGCAGTCCAACACCTTCTCTAGCATGGACATTGACAGGCTTCGACAATTACTTACTCAGCTTGATGGCCCTTCCCCACCTACATCATCCTTTGCTCAGACAGGTACATCCCATTCAGCCCACCATGTGTCTACGGCACCCATTGGTCCTTCCTGGATCATTGACTCTGGTGCCTCCGATCATATGACCGGTATGCCATCCCTTTTCTCTACCTATAATATCTGCTCAGGTAAGGACAAGGTCCGCGTGGCCGATGACACCTTCTCTTCTATCTCAGAGAAGGGCACTATCTCTGCCACACCCACTTTGTCTTTATCCTCTGTACTTCATGTCCTTAAATTCACCACTAACCTGCTTTCTGTTAGCCATCTTACTAAGAGCCTAAACTGCAGTGTTACCTTTTTTACTACTCACTGTGTTTTTCAGTACTTGGAGACGAGGCGGATGATTGGCAGTGGTCGTGAGGATGGTGGATTGTACCTGCTCGATAGCCAGCCGACTTCATATTCTGTTGCACATCAGTCTAGTGCCAATGTCAGTAGTTCTAGCGTTAATAAATACCTGTTAATGCGATGGCATAACAGGCTAGGTCATTTACCGCTTTCAGTTATGAAGAGTCTGTTACCTCAGTTTGCGTCTATTCCATTTTTTGAGTTCAATTGTGAAACTTGTGTACTTGCAAAACAATGTCGGGTGTCTTTTCCGACCAGTAATAAAAAAAGTACGTTTCCTTTACAGCTTGTGCACTGACAATGGGGGGGAATACATGTATAGTGGCCTTGCCTCCTACTTTGAAGAGCATGGAATTCTTCATCAGACTTCATGTGCCGATACACCTCAACAGAATGGGACCGCTGAGCGAAAGCATCGCCATGTCCTAGAGGTTGCTAGGGCACTTCTTCTTGGTACTCGGGTGCCCAAGGATTATTGGGCTGACGCTGTGTTGACGGCATCCTACTTGATAAATCGGATGCCCTCTCGTGTCTTGGGGTCAAAGTCTCCCCTTTCACTCCTGTTTCCTTCCTATCCTGTGTTCTCCATTCCACCTAAGGTCTTTGGTTGTGTTTGCTATGTTCACGCCCATCACAGGAAGGACAAGTTAGATCCGAAAGCCGTTCGATGTGTATTCCTTGGCTATTAGTTCACTCAGAAGGGATATCGGTGTTTCCATCCCTCTACCCGTCGTCGGTTTGTTTCTCTAGATGTTACCTTTTTTGAGAGTCTTCCCTTCTTCTCAGTTGATCGGACTTCTCTTCAGGGGGAGCTTGGAAGTATTGACGAGAGTCCGATACCTCCACAGGGGAGATTCCTCAACCAGTACCCCTTGATTTGCCTGATGAGTCTCTTGTACCCTTGTCCTTATCTCCTACTGACACTGTGCCACAGGATCCGCAGCTGAAGACATATGCCAGACGACGTCAAAAAGAGAAACAGTCCACCATCCAAGCTCACTGTCAGGAAATCCAACTCGATCCAGGTAATCGTGTCCTCAGTGATCCTCATGATGATATGTCTGTTGCTCCTACTATCCTTCCCATAGACATTGATGTACCTATTGCTCATCGGAAGGGTGTTCGAAACTGTGTTACCAAGCACCCTATCTCTCACTTTGTTTCCTATCAGCAGCTCTCACCATCCTACAGGGCATTTGCTACTTCCCTATCCAGTGTCGCTCTGCCATCCGGTGTCTCAGATGCCCTCAGCCAGCCTCAGTGGAAAGCAGCCATGCTAGAGGAGATGGCAGCTCTAGAAAAGAATGGTACTTGGGATTTGGTTCCATTGCTTAGAGGAAAGAAACCCGTGGGGTGCAAGTGGGTATATACAGTGAAATACAAAGCAGATGGAAGCATCGACAGGTATAAGGCCCGTCTCGTTGCAAAAGGGTACACACAGACTTATGGGATTGACTATCAGGAGATGTTTGCTCCTATGGCCAAGATGAACTCAATTCGAGTTCTGTTATCTCTCGCGGCAAATTTTTCTTGGCCCCTCCACCAGTTGGATGTCAAGAATGCCTTCCTTCATGGTGATCTAGAGGAAGAGGTCTACATGACAGGTCCTCCGGGGTTCAGTCCGACTGGGAGTAAGGAACTTGTGTGCAGACTGAAGAAAGCCTTGTATGGGCTTAAACAGTCACCAAGGGCTTGGTTCGAGAAGTTTAGTTCCTCAGTCAAGAAGATTGGCTACTCGCAGAGTCAGGCGGACCACACTCTTTTCATTAAGAGAAGTCAAGGTCTTCTTACTGCTCTTATTGTGTATGTGGATGATATCGTGGTCACAGGAGATGACCCAGATGAGGTTTGCAGATTGAAAAAATACCTCGGCACAGAGTTCGAAATCAAGGATCTGGGAACCTTGAGATACTTTCTAGGCATTGAGGTTGCTAGGTCAAAGCAGGGTGTGTTCATCTCACAAAGAAAGTATGTACTTGATCTCCTTCGAGAGTCAGGAAACTTGGGAGCTAAACCAGCCGATACGCCTATAGAGCAGCAATATCGGCTGAATCTTGTTGATGGGGATCCCATTGCTGATACAGGCCAGTTCCAGAGACTTGTTGGGCGTCTCATCTACCTTTCGCTGACACGACCAGATATTGCATATGCAGTCAGTGTCATCAGTCAGTTCATGCATGCCCCTCGCTCTCCACATCTTGAAGCAGCACACCGAGTGTTATGCTATCTTAAAGGGGCTCCTGGGAAGGGTATCCTGTTTAGTAAGAATGGACACCTGAGTTGAAGCTTATATAGACGCTGACTGGGCAGGTTCAGTCACTGACAGACGTTTCACATCAGGGTACTGCATGTATGTGGGAGGTAATCTGGTGTCTTGGCGCAGCAAGAAACAACCAGTTGTCGCTCGCTCCAGTGCCGAAGCAGAGTACCGGTCTATGGCTCATGGTGTATGTGAGCTTCTATGGTTGAAGACTATGCTCAGTGAGCTCGGATATCCTGTCAAAGGGTCTATGCAACTGTATTGTGACAATAAAGCAGCCATCAGCATAGTTCAACACGACAGGACAAAACACATTGAGGTAGACCGTCACTTCATCAAAGAGAAGCTTGGTCAGGGACTTATTTGCACACCGTATGTCCATACTGCTGATCAAGTTGCAGATGTGTTAACTAAAGGTGTTACTAAAGGGATCTTAGAGCACCCGTTATCCAAGCTGGGCATGATAGATATCTTCGCACCAGCTTGAAGGGGAGTGTTGTCAGGGACCTACTTGTAATATCTTATATTCTACAGGGGGGCCTTGTAATATTGTAAAACTTCACTTAATATATATATTGGGTGAAATCGTGTAGGCTATTCTAAGCTCTACACGATTTCTCCTCTTCCCTCAATTCTCTTCTCCTCTCCTCTCTTCCATCTCTAACCCTAATCTCTTATCCTGGTTACGATCCAAGATTACAACAAGAACTTCGTATTCCTGTCGCCTTCTTTTAGCTATTGCACTCGGGATTTCTGTTTCCAACTAATCTCCTCTTGGCATGCAAGGGCTTAATAGTCCCTCCTCATATCAACCCTTCTGCTGAAGTCCTCTCTCGATAAGGGCGTGTTCTCTTCAGCCAAGTCTAGTCCGGCTATGTCCATGAGCAAATCATCCATCTTTTTATCAATTCTCCCCACAACCTTGGTATTCCACTCCTTCAAGAACTTTTTGAGGGCATTGAGCTTACTCCAAAAAATGAACCCTGCTTTCCCGGTAAAGGTGAACGTGTTCCATCGAGATTCCACTTCCTTCATAAAGGAGGGTTCGAGCAGCCACATAATCTCAAATCGGAATGGAGAAGGTCTACGATCGACTCCCCCGCTAGCTGGAAGCACAGGGCAATGGTCGAACACCGGATTAGGGATGGCCGATTGGATGACGTTTGGAAAATGGGCCTCCCAACTACTGGATATCAGGAATCTGTCCAGTCTACAAAGAATAGGATTTGCTTGGTGGTTGGACCAAGTAAATTTGGCTCCAACGAGAGGCAAATCCATCAAGTCGTGCCTCTCAACAAAGTCCGAGAAGTCCCTCATACTAGGTGAGATCCTGCTCCCCCTGCCTCCTTTCTTTTCGCAGATAAATCTGATGACGTTGAAGTCTCCTCCTATACACCACGGGAGATTCCAAGAACCGTGAATGCCGTCCAGCTCCTCCCACAACTGGTTACGTTCGGTTCTATCGTTTGGGCTGTAAACCCCTGTGAAGACCCACTTGAACCCATCTTCTGGACAGTTGCACAGAATAGAGATGGAGAAAGATCCTATGATTTCGTCTTCCACCTGAAGGACGCCCAGGTCCCAAGCAAATTCCCCCTGCAGTTCCCATAGCTGGGATGGCTCTCCAACTATAATCCCTCTTCCCCCACACCTCGGTAACCACCCTGTTATCCATAAAGGTTAACTTAGTTTCCTGAAGAACCACTAAATTCGGCTTCTTCTTAATGATCAGACTCTTCGCGGAGGCCCTTTTGTCCTTGCTTCCTAATCCTCTCACGTTCCATGATAGAATTTTGAGCATCATTTGGACTGTAAATTAGCCCTGATCTTTCTGTTGCTTCTTCTCTCCTGTAACTTGTTGTCGTAGTTGATGTGGCTTACCAGCTTGCTCAGCTCCTTGTTGGCCCTAATCTTTGTTTTACTCTTCCTGTTAACCTTAGGTTCCTCTCCTTCAGGTTCTCTTCCTTCCCCTGGCTTTGCCCTCGTTGTCCTGACAGTATCCTCGGACTGTTCTGGTTTCTCTCTTAAGTTAGGGTGTGAATTCTCTAGGTCTGGATCCCTTTCGGCTGCGGGAGAACTTGGGTTAGGAGCTTTATGGCCCGATCTGTCTGACTTGCTGAACAGGTTTCTTGCTATATCTTCATCATCGTCAAAAGTTACCCCTATCGCCTTGCCAAATAACATATAACCCCCCGTTGACCATTCCCCCTCCTCGTCTATCTTAATTCGAGAGATATTAGCCAGTGACTGAGGCGACGCCGGCAAAGAAGAGTTGATCACCTTCTCTGGTAAGGATTGTTCTAGGGCATCTCCCGAGCTGCTACTGCGAGCTACTGAAGACGTCATAGACTTATCGTCATGGCCTGACTCTTCTTCTGACGTATCCTCAACCCTGCTGACATTCTAATCCACCAAGTCGCAATCGGTACTGCCGCTTGACCTGCAGCTGAGTGATGGGTCATCAGAGATGGCATAGTCCACCAGTCTGCCTTCTCGCATGATATCGACCACCGCTGAGCAATTCATGGGGTCGTGGGGAGAGAGAGAAGTACTAGAAGGGGATATGGGTAGTGTCGAATCCGTCTTAATATACTTACTTCTAGGGGATCTGGATAGGAGCTTGGGGACCATAGCCATTGATAGACCTTCACTGTGAGCCATCTTCTCGTTGCTGCTATTGCTATGAATCCCATTGGGTATAGAGAGTTGTGGAGGGGTTTTTCTCTCGTTGATGGGGTCTGAAAGCCTCTCAGTCGGTTGCCATTTGGCCCAAGGTGTAGGAGTCGTTAGAGACTTGATACGGTGTGTTGCATTCCTATCTGCCTCGTTGATAACCTGGTCCACCCTCGGATCTGATGTGAGAAAATGGTTTATGCTGGCGTTGATAGGGTACTTCGCGGGGCTGGTGAGGAAAGCACCTACATCCATCTTCTCTGCCACGTGTCTCTTGCCTGGATCGGGGTAAGATGGTTGTCTTCCACGTGTATGGTCGGTTCTTGGCCAAAGAGGGTTTCTGAAATCTGATCCCATCTCTCCTCGCGATTCCATCCTTTCTCTGGACGACGTCGGATTCACCCTGTACGGCTCTGTCCTGGGCCTCCCCATCGTCGACATGTGTCTGTCTATGTCTGTCGACGAACTCCCCTGATGGTACGCTCCCTCTTCTACTGCGGGCGCATGTCCTTGGTGCTCTGATGCCTCAGCTCTATACGACTGATGTGAAGGCCCAGATCTATCGCGCTTCGACACGTTGTCCTTCTCTGACCTCCTCTCTACCCCCCTGCTAATGTGCGCCGAATTTAAAAAAGTTGGCGGGCTATTGTTCTCCTTGTCCCACCTGGAAGTCCTTGGGGCTTTCTCTACAGGAACATGGGTCCACAACTTTCCATCTAGCCGATTTACCTCTTTTCCCGCTACTCTGACCCCTCCAACTGGACCGCGATGATCCACGTCGTCGTCGTTCTCAGGGTAGTTCTGGCTGGAACAGAACTGTGCTCGAGTCTCCGCCTCTACCATGGCTGCGGTGTCTTCGGTCTCAATGACGATTGGGAAAATAACTCCCCTGTCTTTCAGTTGTATCACCCTAGGGATGCGTCTCAACCCCCCCGCCGCTACTTTCATTCGGACGAAGTCGAGGTTGCTCTTCTGGATGTCACCTTCGTCGAGCGCAAGAAAGCCGCCACAAAGCCTACCAATGGTTTTGAAGATGCTCTTGGAATGAAGGTGGAAGGGCACCCCTTTCAGTCGCAGCCATCTCTCTCTGATGAGAGAGTCGCAAAGGAAGGTGTTGACGGAGGGCCACCATCTGTGGAAACATACCGACCCATTTCCCAACTCGATCGTGCCGCCGCCACATAACTTCGCAACCTCCTCTTCCTTCTTGGTAAAGAGGACAAATCTCCCGTTCCCGAATTCGAAGATTTCTCTGATTCTGAAGGGTCGGATATGCTGGAGAATAGCTTGATGAACAGTCTTCTTGGACAGGCTGCTGCCCATCGCATCACAGATCACCGCCCGGCACCATTTCCCGAAGCATCCCGCAGTCGTATTGTATTCTGTGGAAATGCAAGATTCCCCCCCTATCTTCACCACTTTAGCCGTGACTTCACCTGTTGTGGCCTCCTCAGGACGAAAGAAGGTAGGTTCCTTGAAAGGACGATTGTTTCTGGAGTGAGTGGTGTGGATCTCCAAGAATGATCTACTGATGACGAACACTAGGTTGTTCCATCCTTCCTGCCTCGATCCCTCTGGTATGAAGATAGTGGAGGATGATGCTACTTCGAAGAACTCTGTCACCTTCAGGAAAACACCTTTGTGGTTGGCTCCTCAAACCGCCACCCAAGTTTGCCCGGTGTCATGCAGCTTTCTGATGAAGTTGTTTCTCTTTTTCCGGCTCGGAGTTCCTCCAGAATCTGGCTGAACCAGTGTAACCCATTGTTGCTCAAGAAGATGGCTTTGGAAAAACCTCTTCCCCTTTCTGTGACCTTCACGAAGCTGCTTCTGCCCACCGTGATATCCTCCAAATCAAAAGATTTGGCCTCTATTAGCAAGGTTTTCTTCATCAGGTTTCAATATCTTCAAAAAAAATCTAATAGTGATTAAAAAAAAAACTGAAACTTGTAGAACTTTATCTGTAGTTCGTTTGAGCAGTGTTTCTTGAAAGGAAGCATTGGAAACGAAATTATTACCTTGTCAACAATGTTAAGAATTGGTGTGTACTTGGGGCTTATTAGTAGAGAGCTAGAGTACTTGGAATGGAATATAGTTTTTTATTTGTGATGATCCTTTATAGGTGGGTGTGGCATTTAACTCGGTAAATTCTGTTTCACGTTTTTCATCAGAGTAATGAAAGCTCAACAGAGGAGTTGCATAAGCTTTCTGATGCTTGGGAATTTCAGGAGACTGAAATCATGAATGCCCGAGATAAATTGCGGACAACACGTGCAAAGTTGGCAGTATTAGAAGGCAAGATGGCTCTGGCAATCATGTATGCATCACTCCTGACATTATGATGCTACATGCCTTATTGCCTTTCTCCTTTGGCCATGACACATTCTTATCTTCCTTTTACAGTGAAGCACAAAAGATGGTGGACATGAAACAGAAGAGAATTGACAATGCTCAAAAGTCTTTAAGCCTTCTCCGGACTGCCTATATAGTTTGGCCTAATTCAGCCTCAGAAGTTCGGTTAGCTGGATCGTTTGATGGATGGACTAGTCAGGTTTGACCTTGTCTCGAAATGATCAATGATTTGGATTAATATGTTATCAGAGTTCCTACTGCTTTAACTTCCCAATGTCTAAAATGTAATGCAAAAAGGCTATTATGGGGGGAATACACCTTTATTTATGCAAGGATATTTTGTGTTTGACCAGATACACAAGGAATAACTTATTTGTGCAGTAACACCCAGTTCATTATGCTCTTTATGACTTTTTTAGGTTATGTCTCTTCTAACCATAGCCGCATATATATTACATTAAGATTTCATCAACTCTACTTACAAGCAACTGTGAACTTCCTGAACAAGCATGTGAGATTAATAATGTGTGTTTGCTTTCAGAAGTTACTCATCATGCCTTGTTTCACTTACTGAAATCTCTATGGAAATCCACTTGGATTAAAAGCTTCAGATTCTGGAACCATTCTATGTGTTCAAGATGCTATCCGAGAACATAATGATTTGACAATATAAATTCCATGTCAGATTTTGCACATTTGAACTTGACTAATGTAGTCTGTGAATTATTAGTAACTCACATGGGCACAAAATGAGTCCTTAGCTTGCAGTTGGGGTTGATAATAGAAGATGATGCTCTTGGATATCCATATCTTTTACTCCAATCATGAATCCTCATAGTACAGAAATTCGTCTACTTTAGATTATAGAATCACATCATCAAAAGATATTGTATGCCTGAATTATGAATGCTTTGATTCCCATACTGCTGGAATCCTGTCCCAAAAAATTTCATGCTAGTCGCCATGAAGCTTTGAATGGGCCAGATAAATACCAATAGCAGGAGAACGAGACTGCCATGCTTCAATAGTAGTTTCCTAGTGTAAAGTGAAATAAAATAAGAATACCATAAACAGAACGTACATAAGTTCGGACTATGTAGTCAAGAAACAACATTTCTTTCTAGTTAGTTTTTAATTTTGCCAATATAGTAAATGCTTGCTTATTTAAAAATTTTGAAGCCCAATGGTATTTTGCCTACTTGTATTTTGGGGATAAATTTTTAGCCAGCACTGCCTCAAACTAGTGAGAATAACAGGCTTTTACATTGACGTGGACAAAATGCTTGGGTAATATGTTGACATTAGTTGCAATACAACAAAAAACATTACAGATGTGTTAAGAGGATAGAAGGTTGGGGGCTATGTTATCCATTTGTGGTAAAGGACAGCTAAAATAGTCTACTACTTTTTCTGGACTTGACAATCTGTAGATTGAGAAAGTAAAAAAGTTGTACCACACTTCTTTAGATACAACCAAAACATCACCAATCTTCTCATGACTAAAACACCAAGCAGTTTCTCACACTCTGGGCACCTATGTAAATCATACCCTTTTTTCTAAAATTAAACTTGACAGCGTGAACACGTTTTCTAACACCCTGGAACCTGTGAGACCATATTAGTAAAGTGGCTTGCAAGTTGTTTGATGTGAACCCATCCACGTGAAAAAGGTAGCATATCTACGAATGAAAAGGAATTGCAGATCTGTTCCATTTGCGCGTTCCATTGTTTTCCATCCTTTGGACACATGTTCCTACAAGTCTGTGAGCCTTGCTTATGGGGATCTTCATTAGTGACGCCCGTTCTGTTTCACAAATCTTTCCTTTTTGTGGCATGAACTTCAGGTTGGCTTTGTTTCACTACAATTGTTTGAAGTGCCGACCACCTTATCTATTCTCTGTTTTTCTTCTTTCTTTGTTTTCTTATCTTCTTCCTTGCATGGAGGACACGACACTTATCTGATGTCTTTGGGTTGCTTATATACAAGTACCAATAAACTTGCATGATGCATTGCAGAGAAGGATGACGAGGTCAAGTTCAGGCATCTTTTCTTTGTACCTGAAGCTGTATCCTGGTCAATATGAGGTAGGCCATTGATTTTCTTATATAGGTTGTGGTCCATTTCATCGCAGGTATTTGAATTTCAATCATTTAACTATATATATAAATAATAATTAAAAAATGTGGTGGTTACAGATCAAGTTTATTGTGGATGGTGTGTGGACGATTGATCCCCTGCGTCCTATTGTCCACAACAACGGTTATAACAATAATCTCCTCATCATACCTTAATCACACACGGTACAGGACAATTGATTGTGAGAATAATTTCATCATCTGTTACACAGGCAGTGACTACTTGTTAACAGAAATTCTTTTGTAAACATTATTTTTAATGGCATTTAGATGATTGATCCTCTATGCCCGTTGTACAAAATGGATATGAGAACAGTTTCTTCTGTCACAGAAACAGAATGAGTATTGATAACAGATTTTTTTTGTAAACATTATCTGTTTCTCATGCACTTAATCTTATTCTTTCTTTTTTTGGCTATTCATTATACATATAATTTGTCTTCTTGATAACTTCGACTCCTCAGCTAGTGCTGATTCTTTTTTCTTTTTGTTTTGTGGGGCTTTTATCTTTTTTTACATTTCCCATTGTGGGTAAAATTGGGTGGATCATCGAAATGTGATTGTTGTTTCATCAATCTTTCCTGTAAATTTGTGTCACTTCTTACTTTCGAGGGAGGCTCCAAGTGAGCGGATGCCCGGATGGGATTGGGAAACTAGTCTTGCATTTAATCTTGAAGACGTCCAAAGACCGAATTCCAAAAACAAAATAAATGTTCTGAAATTATATAATTTAAGGGCATTTTAGTACTAACCTTCCAGAAAAGTCACATGATTTCTGTTACTGTTGAAGTCGACAACATTGACCAATGGTCAAGGAGGGTCTTACTAATTTTGTGAAGTATGGGTGGTCTTACTAATTGGCCCTATTTCCAAGGATAGTATTACAATGCTCTATAAAACTAGAATCTATCAAAGATGTCATCAGTGCCCCTGTACCAGTTCATTATACCAGCAAAACTTTGTGCTAAGGTTTCGAGCAACGTGCAATGGAAGAGGATTAATAATTCAAATTGCAAAGTGCCATTTCTTGTCCATAAGAATATCATTTTTTACCACAGCACAGAAAGAAATGTAGGAAGAGTACACAAGGATTTCATTGGAAAACCATGTACGGTAGAGCCATGCCAACTTTTAGGGATGCAAATGGCCCCCACCCCACCACACCCCAAATGAAATAACCACCCATAATAACATCAAGTTTCAGATGGTAAACAAATCGCTCTAACGGCAAAAGTATACCCGCTTCCACAGTAAACAACAGATGGTGTCTGATCATTTGGCAGCTCATCACCTACGCTTACTATCTGAGGGCTTATTCGATCACACGTGTTCCCCAAGCCCAGTTGCCCGTGTTCACCCCAACCCCATGACATTATCTCTTCATTCTCTGCAATCTCGACACAGAACACTCAAAGTAAATGAAACTGCAAACAGCATGAGACTTGACCTGCTTAAAGAAAAAAGAAAAATAAATTCATGACTTGCCTGTTACTAGAGCAGAGTGCTCAGCTCCAGCTGCAATGTGCATAACCTTTATCCCATTAAGACCAGGTACTTTCCCAAGGATTGGTGACCTGCCATCATCTGGACACATCGAATTACCCAAAAGCATTCTAAAATAATGAGTCTTAATACAAAACAGGCAACTGATCAGAATGAAGAACATAAACTGCCAAATTGGCACAAAAGTGAGGGACTTTGTTGTTTCATTGTGTAGTAGTTTTAGGCTAACCAACTCAAGATCACGAGGAACCATTGTAGCTCAAAATTTCTAAATTTTAAGATATTAAATTCTGGCCAACCGGCAAGGATACCCATTTGAGTTGACCAACTTTTTGATCAATTGTTTCTGCTGACCATCCAAGCCCAACATGTAGCTGACAACCTTCAAGCTGTGTTTCTGTTAGTAAACATATTTGATCAGCTACAAACCAGGTACTCATACGAGTGCTACAGCCGTCACTTATCCTTGTGTTTACACCTGATCAATATCCGCATGTTTACACCTGCAGAACCTATCATTTGCTGGAAGTCTATTGAACTTTTGGCTACACAAAACAGATGCTTATTGCATAAGGGTTAATCTATTCCGACTATCATGCACGGCGCCTGCATTCTACAAACGAAATACCAGGACAAGTGAGCACACGCATGAAGTCAGCACACCAGTCAATGGGAAATATGAGCACTTACCATCTGAGCCAGTACATGAAGTGCCATGAATTGGGGAATGCTTCTCCAGGCTCATTTTCTGAGGATCACTAAGCATCCCATGGTGGTTCCCACCAAGCATAAACACTTCCCTGTCATCTGTGTAAGATACCAAAGAAGGATTTTTAACAAGCCATACACCACTGTTAATTTGGGAAAACAGGGAAATGTGGATAAATAGGAAAGTATATATCTACCAGTTAATACTAAAGCATGATTCCATCCAAGAGCAACTTGGGTGAACCTCAAAGGTGAAAATAGAAGCTGGGGGAAGTAAGCATCCGAAGTGCTGCTGAACCCTTTGCCCCAAGTGTATAGACGCCCGTCAGCTGACGCAATGTTACCAGATACAACAACATCAAGAAGAATTAATTATCAATCAAATGAAAGAGAATATATGATTTCCCTTGAATCGAGAACGTGATACACGAGGCCCACCAAATCATTCTGAGCCTAAGCTCGGTTTTTTTTCTCATCTCAAAGATGTCTAAGACTCAAGGAATCAAATAATTAGTTCTTCCTCATGGGCCAAGCGAGTTTATAAAATTATGTTTTCTTTCATCGTAGGCTAAGACCATTTGAATAAGGCATAACTCAAAAACCAGAAAGACCGGGCACTTCTAACTGCCCAATGGTTGGCCTTTTCTTTCCCAGCTGTTATACCTTCACATCCAAAGGTTAAGATCTTTCACTTGGTCTGATTTTCTGGGCTAAACCCTATTGGAAAGGTTTGTTCATCAGTTCAATGGTCCGGAATTATGAGTTAGTAACAACGGTGTGTGGTATTTGAGTAGGGTCTATATTGAGGATTGATGAACCACGGGTTTTTGCTAAATAAAATGTAAGTTTCAACATTACTTCCTCATGATGCAAGAAATTATCTTAGGAACTTACCAGTCAATGCTGCACTATGATCTCCATTTGCAGTGATGGTAACAATCTCAACATCTTCAAATCCAAAAATAACTTGAGGAAGATTGAATGATCTCCTGGTCCTATCCTTGGAAACACCCAGTTGGCCACGCTTTCCTGAACCGAATCCATAAATTGGATCTCCTGAATGACCTGCATCAGAGTGATCCCAATTCTTTCATACTTGAAACGTATAGTGAGCAACAAAATAATAAAAGAAAGAAAATGAGATATTACACTAGGAGCAAAGACTCCTAAATACATCAAAAATTTCTTAGAACTTCTCAACCAAAGATTGGTAGCAACACTTCATCGGAGTTACCATAATTTCCTATTTTGTTAAATATTTCTTTTATTTTTGGTGGATCAACCCATGACCTCGTGGTTGCGGGCAGAACGTCAACCAATTGAGCTACAGGTTCGAACTGTTTAGCTAATCTTATTCGCTTTTGGTTATCCAATTTGGTAGAAACTCCCATTTATGTTAAATTCACATATAAATATTGTGTTACCGGAATCATCTCCTTTGTTCTTAAGTTGGTTTCATTTTCTTTCTAACAGCCTTCAGAAGCCTAGAGACTTGTAAGATTCATTGTTTTCTCTTAAATCCACTTTACTATCCTTCAATGAGACCCTATCCCTATTTGCTTACTTCCCAATTGTCCAAAATTACAGACTGTATAAAACCAGATCAATTCGCTCTCTTCCCTTGGAGGGGTTTCTATCCACATGGGTCTAGTTTTTTTGGTTAAGTACATATGGGTCTAGTTTGGCTATGCCCTTATACAAAATCCCAAAATAAATGATCTTAGCAACAAGAATGGCAGTATGTTCTACTATGTGTTTACCTTTCAATAGGACAAGTGAATGGCGCATCCCACATGCTATCTGCTCAACATGCTTAGAACCCAAAAATAAGACTTCAACGGGTGAGCAATGAGACTGGCTATCTCCATGCCCAAGCTGCCCAAATGAGCCATCCCCACAAGTGAAAACTCGTCCAGTATCTGAAAAATAAATGCCATTCATCCATCAAAGACTATGTTTTTTTTTAAACATATTTCAGAATTGAAGTCTTGACTCTTGAAGAAACCTGAAACAAATCCAGAGTGATTCCATCCAGCAGAAACATGAGATATAACAAAGCTTTCCAACAACTTCACAGGCTTTGGTTGTAAGCAATTGTCTAATTCTCCATGACCCAGTTGGCCACTTGTGCCCCTCCCCCATGTCAATACCCTTCCATCTTCTCCGGTTAAGGCAATAACGTGGGCACCCCCGCAGGCCAATTGAGAGATGGATCTGACAGCAACGGAGAGAGCCGGCAGCAGTTGAGGGAGGTGCTCGTCCTGGAGCCTAGCCGTGCACAGCTGCCCGTCCGTACCAGCTCCCCAACTCCACGCCCCACTAACAACTCTGCTGCCCCTCTCTTCATCTTCTCTCTCTTTTTCTTCCATCAGCGATCGAAACCCCCGAAAATTAGATTTTTCAATAGATTTTATTCCCAGATACGTAACTAGTAGAAGAACGAGGCTCACTGGTTCATTGATCACAACCGTTCATCAGGAGAGCACGACTTGGATGGTACATCAGCCTGAGGATCATTAGGAATTCAAGTCTTAGCTTTAAGTCGGTGAGTTTTTTATTTTATTTTATCGGATTGATGATTTAGTGGGCCTTATGTAGGTATGTAAATCTGGCCTGTGAGCCCGCAACCCGGCCTTGCTCTTTTCGGGTCTAGGCCCGGCCCGTGTATATGCCAGGGCCACCTGGCTCCTTTAAGGGCCAGGGCCTGAGTTTGGCATTTTGGAGCCTGGATGGACCCAGACCATCCTGGACATTGAGACCCGGCACGCCAAGCCCATACAGTTGCATAGTGTTTCCCCTCCCTTGTCTACCCAACAACCATAAATTTGACTGTTAAGACACCCCAGCTTGGCCCAGACCAGCCGAGCCTGTGGCCCGGACACCTAAGGGCCTATGGCCCGGCCCAGGCATGGGATCTTGACTTGAGGCTTGGCCCGGCTAGTTTAAACGTCAACCCACCAAGAACCTTGCCCACAGGTGGGCCCGTTTACACCGCCAGGCATATGTAGTTGCCGTTTTTAGTTGGAAAACTAGTGTTATTGGCCCGTGCTAAAGCACGGGGTAAGAAATTAAAAGTAATTTCTTTATAAACAAAGAAATTCATAAAAAACAAAAACTTTCATTATGACTAAATAAAAATTAAAAGGAAAATATAATTGGACCCCTTGCATATAAAAAATAGCTACAAATTTAACACTATGCTCTAAATATATTTAGTAAAAAAATATATAGAATAATTATGTTACCACGTCATTTAAAACGGTAATATAATTACATAAGACTAAAATGTGTTATTGGCGACTTCATAATTAAAATCTTTAAGATAAAAAAAAAAAAAAAACTACAATAATATACAATAAGCAAGACATCCTTATTAGTTTACAATTTTACATTATAATTCTTAATTAATAGGGCCATATACATCAAATTGATCTTAAAAAAAAAAGACAATCTTTTTTTATCCACATTCATACGTCCATTCATTTTTAAGAGTGTTACTCGTAGCTGAGAGCAAAAATTGTCTCAATTTCTATTTCTTTGGCTTGATGTGCAACTTCTCAAAGCTCCGAGTCTTCAAAAAATATATTCACCCGCACTTCTGAAATTCTGATAAGTGATCATGCTACAAAGGATCAACCGATCACATTATTCTATATTCATTTGTTGCCTACAAAGCTCTATCAGTCCAAGCAAGTGCTAAAGAACTCGGCAATTGCTGTTAAGAATAACAGATTTGCGTTGATTCATCAGGCTATTTTCAATCTGTTATATACATATAGAATATAGATAAAAAAATAAAAATAAAACATAAATTCAAATGAGAAGTGGATGAAACATGCCTGCAATTTTTGTGGAGAGTTGTGTAAAAGATCACTGATGTTTTATCTGTCCATGTACAATTTTTGTCTAATTAAACAAAAAAAAAAATAATGAAAAAATAATTTAAAAAAGAGAAAATATACAATGAGACAAAAAAATACATGGTCAATAAGTTGATTAGCTCGCATCAATGTAGAGAAATTTTTTGCTCCTACGTCTTTTGTTAGAAGATGTTTTAGCCATTAGACAATAAGGGAGAGATTTTATAAGGAAAGCAGAGACATTTTAGGAAGTTTTAGGTAAAAAAGCATAAATCGACGTTTTAGGAAAGCGTAGAGACGTTTTAAGGAGAGTTTTAAAAAATTTTAAGAAAATAAAGAGACATTTTAAGAATGGAAGACGTTATAAAAAATCAAATAGACGTTTTAAGAAAGCGTAGAGAAGTTTTAAGGAGAGTTTTAGGAAGTTTTAAGAAAACAAAGAGACATTTTAATAATGAAAGGCGTTTTAAGAAACCAAATAGACATTTTAAAAGAGGAGATAGACGTTTTAGATAGTATGTAACGGTTTTGGAATAATATACACTTAATGTTACCAAATAAATTTTGATATAGTCATTAATTGTATTAATGCAGGAAGGAAGAATAGATGATAAAAAATTCAATGTCGATGACATGGCACTCTGCATGAGGAGAGTGCCACGTCAACTTGATGTGGAGGAGAGAGAGGGACGCTCCCCACTTCTCTGTTATAGTATAGATATATAGATCAGATCGAGTGAATACGAGGGACAAAGTCTAATGGGAATCCTCCCAAAGTGTCACGTGGCACACTCTTTCGGGCCCACTGACCATGAATGTTTGGCTTACTCTTGGTGGACCTACACAACCCAAAGACCGTTGGATTGAATTTTTTTTAAGGGTCGGGATCGGGGGACAGAAGTTTCAACCGAAGTTTTCACCCGAACAACTGAACCATCGATACGCAAAATCGGATGGCTATCACTGAAATTTATTTTTATTTTTTAAATGATGAAGACAAGCAGATGAAAGCTGACGAAAGCCGAACCCTCGTTTGAAAAGGAGCAAGGCATTAAATGTGAATCACGTGTCTGTGGCTGCACGGTCGTCTCATGTGACACGTTTCTCTTCTCACCCCCTTTCTGTCGAGTAAAACTTGTCACAAGATATTTTTTATTTTTGATAAGCCAAAAGCTATATAGAAGCAAAAGGAGATCGAGAAGATCTTGATAATACAAAAAATAGAGAGATAAGCAAAGTAAATGAGTTCAACACAGAATTTGATCCATCCTAAACCACCATGTCGCTAAAGAAAATGCCTCTCGACTCCTCAAAGATGTTGCCCCAACTATAAAGGAGTGCCTTAATGCTCACTATAACCTCCTAAAGTGCACTTTCTTTGCCTTGGAAAGTTCTCATATTCCTTTCCTTCTACACTCCCCACATGATTGTTAGTAGCACAATTTTCCAAACTAGCTTGCCTCTTGGCGACAATTGAATATGAGGCCAACTCTCCAATACCTTCCCAACAACTTTCGGGAAAACCCAACTAAAATGCATTTAGGCTAGAAAGAGCATCCATACCTGTCTAACGAAATCGCAATGTACAAGAAGATGGTTAATGTTGCCCACACTAGCCTTACACGTAACACAAAAGTCTACTAAAATCCACTTTCTGTCACAACACACAATACGAAACACATGACACACTATTAGAGGGTGCTGACCTTATGGATGTTTGGCCAGTTCTTCGGTGGACCTGCAAACCAAAAATCAGCCTAATTAGTGATTTCTAAGCGATTCGATTGAAGTTATTTTCATGGGTTGATTTTAACCGTAGGAATTTGAACATTATTGAGCGTTATTTGGGTGCAAAGATCAAAAGGTTGTAAATCACTAATCAATTTGATTTTTTAGATTATAGGTCCACCGAGGGACTGGCCATACATCCATATGGCCAGCATCCACTAAAAGTGTGCCATGTGGCTTGCATTTTGAGCTTACGTCACAACATTGTGACATAAGTTTTACTCTTTGAAAAGGTCTCCATTTTAGCCAAAGTATTATTGTGCAGTAATTTTTTTAACCAAAAGCCTGAAATTGGGAAGCCTCCCGACGCCTTTAATTTCTAGGGCATTTTTTTGCTTTAGCCCCTTACTTTATTGATGCAATTTGCATCTCACCCAATGCTTTCAAAACATTTGTGCCTCACCCTTTGACCATGGTCAATGTCGTTGACCATAGACAGCCATTAACGGCTCCAGATGGACATCCCAATATTTTTTAAATGACTATAATGACCTTGGATAGGACACAAATATTTAAAAAGCATTGGGTGCGCTGCAAATAGCATCAATAAAGTAAGGGGGACAAGCAAAAAATTTTCTTTTTTTAGGATTTTTTTTTTCTTTTTTTGAGGATTGTGAGCTCAAAACCTTTTTTCATTTACTTTTGGCCCAACCTTAGGTGGACCTACGGACCAAAAATTAATCTTATTTTTAATTTTTAAGCATTAGATTAGTCTTTTTCTAGGGTTGATTTTATCCATAGAATTTGAGCATTATTTGGGGTACAAAGATCCAATGGTTCGAATTTACCTACCAAGCTGATATTGTACGTATGGTATGTAGCTCCACCTAGCAATGGGCCCAACATCCGTACGGTTAGTGACCTATAAGAGTGTGCCATGTGGTTGATATTGTGGTCCCTCGTCATCATTTGTTGAGGGACATTAGCGTGCTTAACAACCTTTGAGTTCCTTTTACCGTTCAAAATCCTCACAAAAAAAGGTTTTGAACTCACAATCCTCAAAAAAAGAAAAAAAAGCCTCAAAAAAAGGAAAAACCTAAAATAAAATATTTTTTGCTTGTCCGCCTTTGCACCCAGTGTTTTTAAAATATTTGGTCTCACCCAAAGTCATTAGTCATTTAAAAAATATTGGGATGTCCTCTGAAGATTATTAAGGCCATTTATGTTCAATGATATTGACCATGGTCAAAGGGTGAGACGCAAATATTTTAAAAACAGTGGGTGAGATGCAAATTGTATCAATAAAGTAGGGGGGTAAAGCAAAAAAGCCCTAATTTCTATGACTTTTTTGGAGTTAAAAAATCAACAAGTAAAAGTTCTTTTACTTCTGATTAAAGAAGGAAAAAAAAAATAAAAATTTCTTTTACTTCTCCTTCCCAAACACCTCGTAAAACACTTTCCCTCCTTATTTTTAACCCTCCTGCCTCTTCTCTGCTATGTCCGTGGTTCCCCTCCACCATTTGTTAACGTTCGTCGTTCGTGGCTCTCCGTTCGTCGGCGATCTACTCTGGTCGTTATTGACACTCTCCTTTCGTCCTAAAGGTAAGTATTCATATAGGGTTAATAATGATTTTCTTTATTTTTGTTTTAGGGTTAGGGTTCAATCGAAACACGAATCCAATGTCGAGGACTTGGTCGGTTCTCTCGTTGTTTTTGCATCTCTCGTAAACGTTCTTAACACTCCTATTCACTCCAGAAACTCAATTCTCCACCCAATGCCTAATTTCATAACTTCCGGAGAGATCCAGTATCATACCTTCTGTTTCCCATGTATTTCTCGCATCAATAACATGGATTCATCAACCAGGTATTTGCTTGCATAAACAATCACCCCACAGTGTTCGTGCCCGGGTGCTGGCTTGAGTGATCTCATCTGAGTGAGGGGATTCGTGATCGGAGACTTACTGCACAGCTCCCTCGCAGGATGGACATGCTTCCACCAGAAATCGGATGGAGCTATTTTCATCAGGTCCCAGTATTCCCGATCCCCATGTAATCTGAATAAACTACTCCCATTAAGAGTCCAGACAGAAATCCACCCAATCCCCGTCCAATATCTCCACTAACCCCTGAGCTTGTGGAATGCAATAAAGAGGGATCCGTGACCACGTGTAAGCTCTCTGCCTATCTCCGTATTTCATTCCTTACAACTTTCTCTTGGAATTTGAAGATTTTGTTGTAAATGTTGGAGTCATGGTGTTTCCTCTAACAGATCTCCAACAGATAATGCATTTGATAAACATTTCCAGCAGATCTCCTTTCCTTCCCCTGGGTACTTCTTATAAGTGATTATTGGGCATCAAAATGATATGGATGTGCTTGGTTTAAAGAACTTTATTCTTGTTCGTTGGGTTTCTCCGTGTTCTGTTTATTTATTTTCCATCACCATCTATAAATAAAAACTATTATAACATGGGACTTGTTGGGTATCTCTGTTTTTTTATTCTTGATCATCAAGGTCTTTCCAGAATCTCAGTTCTTTTCTGTTAAAATATTGGAGGAAAGAGGCTTGGATGGTCATTATAGATATGGGTCACACTCCTCGAACCTCGAGGCTTAATCCTCAAGGCCAAGACTCTATGCCTTGCCTCAAGGTGGGATTTTTAGAGCATTGGTACCAATTGCAATGTGGGTTCTTATTTTTGGGATGTGCTTGTGATAGTTATGAACTGTAGCTAATTCATAAAAATCGCCATCGTGGTTTTTTTTTTTTGAGAGAGTTCATGATTACGTTGTGATGGATATTTTGTGACGGAAGCCCATGTCCAGCAACTTCAGCCGGCTTCGCAACTTGTCAACTAATTCTCAAAATGCATAATATACCAATTTCTCTCGAGCTATATTTTTCAAAGTTATATGAGTGAGTCTAAACCATTATATGAAGAACAATGGCTTGGTGTTGTAGAAAAGTGTTGTGTGAGCAGTGCATTTTGCTCTTGGTTTCTGTGTGACTTGGTAGTATCTTTGAGCCCAATGTGTCGGAGAGCACAGTGAGAAGTACGGGTGAAAATATGAGGCACATGATGTATTGCAATGGGCTCTAGTTGGTTATGTTATCGTTATCTTTAAGACAAAAAGCATCCTTTGCTATGAGCGGTCATCACAGTTTATTGTTTGCCAACCAATCTGCCTCCAAGATATAACATGTTTTCATTGTGCGGATCATAAGTCTGTTTTAGATGAAATCATTGTACATGTGGTAAATAGATTCATATGCCTACCATGTAGCCTGAGTTGTTGTGGAACCAAGGTCAGAACCGTTACTATGCATGTTCTCATAAATTGCTGTATTTTAAAATACCAGTTATAAAAAAAATTGTTTCAGTTTTAAATACCAAATGAGATGTTGTTAGGTTAAGGATCGGATTCCTTGGTATTAAAATAACCAGATTGCACTTGTAAATGGGGAATCGGCCATGTAAATCATGGGTGTTTTAGTAATTTGAACGTTTTTATTTTACTTAGATAAATGTTGAAGGAAGAAGACAGCCTCATGATATTTAAGGAAGGTGATGAACATGGAATAATTACAAAATAAAATAAACTATTGCCATATTTGGAGTTCCCCAGTTCCCAAGCAAAACCACCTGGTTTGTAAGATCAATCCATGAGATTTCCCCACTAGAGTCCATGTAACTTTTTTTTACATCAAAGACATGAAATATCCAATATCCATATTCAATTAGAGGAAAAAAATGGTTATATCAATAACTCAGGACGAAAAAATTTGCTTGGTTTTCGTAATTTTTTTATATGATTTGTTAAAGTTAAATATTTTTAATGTCTTTATGAGGTTCTTTGGACTATATTTTGTCCTCTGCTTTGTGCCACTTATTGATAAGTCTCTCATTATCTGTACTCAGAAAGAAGCTATGTATGGTTTGACGCCTGACGGAGGTTTCAAGGGAAGAAATCCAGAATGCATGGCTGGTTGCTAATCCTGGTTGTTATCCCACATCCATTCAAGTTCCTGTTGTTCCCCTTGATAAAGGTCGGCATCTTTCTTGTTGCGTTTGACATTTAATTTTATGTACTTCTGATTTGCCAGGCATGTTTATAACTGAGCCTTTGAGGTTTTTATTATTATTTTAATACCAAATAGAGCCTTTGATTTATACAACATATTTTTCTGTATTTTGATACTCTGGTTAAGGAAACAACATCAATTCATTGTTGAATACACATGGAGAAGTACTACCTTCAAACACCAAAATTGATAATTTCTGAGTTTTCTAGTCTAAATTAAATGACCAAATGGAAGAATTATTTTTTTCTCTGTTGTCTACTACAGAGGGTAATTTAAGTATCTATTAATCATACAGGTCTACACCATGTTAGTTCATATTCTGATATTCTTAGAGGGAGGGAGGGAGGGAGAGAGGGAGAAGTTTTAAGTAGCTTTCAAACAAGTAAATGCTCAGCATTTCAGTTACTTGCAGAAATAAACAACCATTACCCACTTTGTCTTCTTCTCATGAAAACCATAAAAAATAAACTTAACTTACCCACGACGAAACCCACATAAGCAGCCCTTCACATCGCCCTAGCTAGCATGTATATCTATTTCAAGCTAACCCATCATTTTCCAACCACACCCAATTTTGACATTAACAAACACTGAAAACATCAACAAACCAATTTGACTAACCCATCGGACCATCTCTCTTCCCCTCAACGCCGACCTTCATATCCACTCACCAATATAATTTCAAACCCCATTTTAGTAAATATGGGTCCATGTAGAAATGCTAACTTCCCAAAACTATCATCTGTTGCACCCCTTTTTTCTCATTTAATGCATATTGTTACATGATAGGTGTTTATGTTGTTGGCCTCATTAAATCTTTAGCAGTTTATAGCGAAAATCCACCCATTCACTGCTCTTATAACGTTATGACGTGTGATTCAACACATTGTCATGCTAAAGTAACCCTTAAGAATTGGTTTCATCGTTTTTCTTTTTGTTAATTTCATGTTTAATGAGAGTCAAGTACAGTTGGTTGGTCTTTTGGGGATGTTTTGTTTTGTTTAATCTCATTTGGCAACAAATATGTCCAATTGTCTATTGTATCATCGGGGACTGAGATATCTTAATAGAATTAGTGCCACAAGAAAATGACAGTTTCTTCCACGAGGGGAGCTGGTTAGGATCATGCAGTCCATCTCCCTCTTAATTCATCTTGTGATTTTCTTAACAATATATACCGGAAACTTTTTACGTCGTTTATTGAGCAGCTTCTGATATTGAGTATATCTTGCAGGACGTGGAGCCAAGGAGGCTAATCTATACACTGAAATAGCTGAAGGAATTCACTCTTATGGAATTACAAAGCATCGTCATGGTATTTGTTTTACACACTTAGCAATTGTGATCTCATACCTCCAAAGAATATACATTTATAAGTTTATATAATATTTGATAAAAGAAATTGTCCAAACTCATGTGGAAATAATTTGTGCTTTTTTCCTTATCAAAAAAAAAAAAAATTTGTGCTTTTTTGATTGTTTAGTTTTTCTTTTTCAATATTGAAAGAATAATAGAAACTGGAAGTGCTGAATAATTTGAGAAACAACACATCACTGGAATGTTTGATTAATTCATTTTACATAATGCTTAAATCTGAGTTACTGCCGATTTTCTCTTGATCATAGCATGCCGAAATTTTAAATAGATTTGGGAATCTATATCCCCTCAACTTGGAGTACTCTCCCTGAAGTTAAGGCCATACCTTTACTTGGTTAGCTTGGGATTTTTATGTCAATTTGACCCAGTTTTGAGCATGTTTAGCATATCTCCGTTTAAAACTCGACTTTTTGAAAAAAGCCTCGTCTTATGAAATGATGTTTCAAATCACGGTGTTTTCAAAACATCGGTAAAAAAATAAGAAATAACCAATAATCCGAAACAAGCAGGACAAGGTACATTTTGGGTTTATGCGTACGGATGTTTTATGCTGTTGATTTGTGAGGAAGAATCCAACCAAATTTCTCTTAACCTTTCTTTGTTCTGCTCATTTACTAGAGCATTAGATGCAGTATCACTTTTAAAGATTCTTGCAAGCTAAGAATTGTTTCTAAGTAATGTGGTGTATGAAAGCAATACTTCCTCAAAGGAGTAGGTTGATTGGGTGTACTAATCTTACCTACTAATAAGCTTGGGTGTGTTAAGAATCCTGTTTAGGAAACTAATACATCCCAATACCTTGTTTGGACTACAAATTACAACAAAAAATTGTCTTATAAGATCCTTTACATAATCTTTCTCACCATGTCTCTGAAATGTGTATGCTTGCCGTTTGCCCATTGTTTCTTTTCCTCCCATTTGGTTGAGTCAATTCGTGTGCTTCTCTTTTTATCTAATGAACTTTTATTATTTTTATTCACATCTGATTATGGGTGGATGGGGATGCTTTAGAGCCTAATTTTCTATCCACTATTGCATTAATTATCTCTCTTTTTATCTACTTTTATAATTCCTTATTTTAATAATTTTTTATTATTATTCCTAATGTTTATTTTGAGTTTGTGACTTAAACGAACCTTCGTACACATAATTGCTATCAATTGAAAATTGCAAGCAAATCTATGATTATGAAGTTTCATTGTTTAAGTTTGGTGGCTAATTTATGAACCGAAGCCTCATATCTATTAAAATATTTTGTATTTTCAATTTTATTATGTTCTTAACGGCGGGTTTTTTGAATCATTTCTCTTTTAATATTTTGATATTGAATGCGGATTAAAACTCAATCTAGTCTTCCGATAGCTATCACAATTACCGAGCAAACATGGAATGGATAAGAATGGCTAAGCAACATTATTTGCTAATTGCGGGTTGACTCGGTTTTATAAGATGTTCTACTTGTGAAGGCTTATCGAGATTCGATCGAAGATTTTTTTGTTATCTATATTTTTTATTTAATTTTTTAATATTAAGCTTTATTTTTATTAATACTTATCTTAATTGAGTCTTAGCACAAATCTGACCTATCCATCAAAGAGGGTATCGATTTAAGATTGTGGCGTAGCTTATGTTTCTAGTTTTGGTGGATAGATCGATTCGTGTGAACGCTTTTTTTAAGAAAATATTTCTTTTATGTGATTTGATTTCATTACATATGTAATATTTTGATATTGAATGCGGATTAAGACTCAATCTAGTCTTCCGATAGCCATCACAATAACCGAACTAACAGGGAATGGATAAAAGTGGCTAAGCAACATCATCTGCTAATTGCGGGTTGATTCGGTTTTATAAGATGTTCTATTTGTGAAGGCTTATGGAGATTGGATCGAGAATTTTTTCGTTTTCTATCTTGTTTATTTAATTTTTTAATGTTTTTTAAGTTTTATTTTAATTAATACTTATCTTAATTGAGTCTTAGCACAAATCAGACCTATCCATCAAAGAGGGTATCGATTTAAGATTGTGGTGTAGCTTATGTTTGTAGTTTTGGTGGATAGTTCGATTCGTGTGAACGTCTTTTTTAAGAAAATATTTCTTTTATGTGATTTGATTTCATTACATATGTAATATTTTGATATTGAATGCGGATTAAGACTCAATCTAGTCTTTTGATAGCCATCACAATAATCGAACAAACAGGGAATGGATAAGTGTGGCTACGCTACATCATTTGCTAATTGCTGTTTGACTCGATTTTGTAAGATGTTCTATTTGTGAAGGCTTATTGAGATTGTATCGAGGATTTTTTCGTTTTCTGTCTTTTTTATTTAATTTTTTAATATTATTTAAGTTTTATTTTTATTAATACTTTTCTTAATCGAGTCTTAGCACAAATCAGACCTATCCATCAAAGAGGGTATCGATTTAAGATTGTGGCGTAGCTAATGTTTCTAGTTTTGGTGGATAGTTCGATTCGTGTGAACGTTTTTTTTAAGAAAATATTTCTTTTTATGTGATTTGATTTGGTTACATATGTAATATTTTGATATTGAATTCGGATTAAGACTCAATCTAGTCTTCTCATAGCTATCACAATAATCGAACAAACATGGAATGGATAAGAGTGGCTAAGCAAAATCATCTGTTAATTGCGGGTTGACTCGGTTTTATAAGATGTTCTATTTGTGAAGGGTTATTGACATTGGATCGAAGATTTTTTCATTTTTTATCTTATTTATTTAATTTTTTTAATATTATTTAAGTATCATTTTTATTGATACTTATCTTAATTGAGTCTTAGCACAAATCAGACCTATCCATCAAAGATGGTATCTATTTAAGATTGTGGCGTAGCTTATGTTTCTAGTTTTGATGGATAGTTCGATTCGTGTGAACGTCTTTTTTAAGAAAATATTTCTTTTATGTGATTTGATTTCATTACATATGTAATATTTTGATATTGAATGCGGATTAAGATTCAATCTAGTCTTCCGATAGCCATCACAATAACCGAACAACCAGGGAATGGATAAGAGTGGCTAAACAACATCATCTGCTAATTGCGGGTTGATTCGGTTTTATAAGATGTTCTATTTATGAAGGCTTATGGAGATTGGATTGAGAATTTTTTCGTTTTCTATCTCGTTTATTTAATGTTTTAATATTTTTAAGTTTTATTTTAATTAATACTTATCTTAATTGAGTCTTTAGCACAAATTAGACCTATCCATCAAAGAGGGTATTGATTTAAGATTGTGGTGTAGCTTATGTTTGTAGTTTTGGTGGATAGTTCGATTCGTGTGAACGTCTTTTTTAAGAAATTATGTTTTTTATGTGATTTGATTTCATTACATAGGTAATATTTTGATATTGATTGCGGATTATGACTCAATCTAGTCTTCCGACAGCTATCACAATAACCGAACAAACAGGGAATGGATAAATGTGGCTAAGGAACATCATCTGCTAATTGCTGGTTGACTCGGTTTTATAAGATGTTCTATTTGTGATGGCTTATGGAGATTGGATCGAGGATTTTTTCGTTATCTATCTTGTTTATTTAATTTTTAATATTTTTTAAGTTTTATTTTTATTAATTCTTTCTTAATTGAGTCTTAGCACAAATCAGACCTATCCATTAAAGAGGGTATCGATTTAAGATTGTGGCGTAGCTTCTGTTTCTAGTTTTTGTAGATAGTTGGATTCGTGTTAACGTCTATTTGAAGAAAATAGTTCTTTATGTTATTTGATTTCATTACATATGTTATATTTTGATATTGAATGCGGATTAAGATTCAATCTAGTCTTCTGATAGCCATCACAATAATCAAACAAACAAGGAATGGATAAGTGTGGCTAAGAAACATCATCTGCTAATTGCTGGTTGACTCGGTTTTATATGATGTTCTATTTGTGATGGCTTATGGAGATTGGATTGAGGATTTTTCGTTATCTATCTTGTTTATTTAATTTTTTAATATTTTTAAAATTTTATTTTTATTGACACTTATCTTAATTGAGTCTTAGCACAAATCAGACCTATCCATCAAAGAGGGTATCGATTTAAGATTGTGGCGTAGCTTATGTTTCTAATTTTGGTGGATAATTCGATTTGTGTTATTGTCTTTTTTAAGAATTTTTTATTTATGTGATTTGATTTCATTACATATGTAATATTTTGATATTGAATGCGGATTAAGACTCAATCTAGTCATCCGATTGCTATCACAATAACCGATCAAACAGGGAGGGAGCGGATAAGAGTGGCTAAGCAACATCATCTGTTAATTGTGGGTTGATTCGGTTTTATAAGATGTTCTATTTGTGAAGGCTTATGGACATTGGATCGATGACTTTTTCGTTTTCTATCTTGTTTATTTAATTTTTTAAGTTTTATTTTTATTAATATTTATCTTTATTGAGTTTTCGCACAAATCAAACCTATCCATCAAAGAGGGTATCGATTTAAGATTGTGCTGTATGTTTTTAGTTTTGGTGGATAGTTAGATTCCTGTGAACGTCTTTTTTAAGAAAATATTTCTTTTATATGATTTGATTTCATTACATATCTAATATTTTGATATTGAATGCGGATTAAGACTTAATCTAGTCTTCCAATAGCTATCACAATTATCGAACAAACATTGAATGGATAAGAGTGGCTAAGCAACATCATTTGCTAATTGCAGGTTGACTCGGTTTTATAAGATGTACTTGTGAAGGCTTATCAAGATTCGATTGATGATTTTTTCGTTATTTATCTTTTTTATTGAATTTTTTAATTTCATTTAAGCTTTATTTTTATTAATACTTATCTTAATTGAGTCTTAGCACAAATCAGACCTATCCATCAAAGATGGTATCGATTTATGATTGTGGCGTTGCTTATGTTTCTAATTTTTGGTGGATAGTTTGATTCGTGTGAACGTCTTTTTTAATAAAATATTTCTTTTATGTGATTTGATTTGATTACATAAGTAATATTTTGATATTGAATTCGGATTAAGACTCAATCTAGTTTTCTGATAGCTATCACAATAACCGAACAAATAGGGAATGGATAAGAGTGGCTAAGAAACATCATCTGCTAATTGCGGGTTGATTTGGTTTTATAAGATGTTCTATTTGTGAAGGCTTATGGAGATTGGATCGAGGATTTTTTTGTTTTCTATCTTGTTTATTTAATTTTTTAATATTTTTTAAGTTTTATTTTTATTAATACTTATCTTAATTGAGTCTTAGCACAAATCAGACCTATCCATCAAAGATGGTATCGATTTAAGATTGTGGCGTAGCTTAAGTTTTTAGTTTTGGTGGATAGTTCGATTCGTGTTAATGTCTTTTAAATTTTTTTTTTCTTTTATGTGATTTGATTTAATTACATATGTAATATTTTGATATTGAATGCGGATTAAGACTCAATCTAGTCTTCCTATAGCGATCACAATAACCGAACAAACAGGGAATGGATAAGAGTGGCTAAGCAACATCATTTGCTAATTGCGGGTTGACTTGATTTTATAAGATGTTCTACTTGTGAAGGCTTATCGAGATTCGATCGGAGATTTTTTCGTATTATTTCTTTTTTATTGAGTCTTAGCACAATCAGACCTATCCCTCTAAGAGAGTATCGATTTAAGATTGTGATGTATGTTTCTAGTTTTGGTGGATAGTTAGATTCCTGTGGACGTCTTTTTTATGAAAATATTTCTTCTTTATGATTTGATTTCATTAAATAGATAATTTTGATATTGAATGCGGATTAAGACTCAATCTAGTCTTCCGATAGCTATCACAATTATCGAACAATCAAGAAATGGATAAGAGTGGCTAAGCAGCATCATTTACTAATTGTAGGTTGACTCGGTTTTATAAGATGTTGTACTTGTGAAGGCTTATCGAGCTTCGATCAAGGATTTTTTCGTTATTTATCTTATTTATTTAAGTTTTATTTTTATAAGTACTTATCTTAATTGAGTCTGAGCACAAATCACACCTATCCATCAAAGATGGTATCGATTTAAGATTGTGGCGTAGCTTATGTTTTTAGTTTTGGTGGATAGTTCGATTCGTGTGAACGTCTTCTTTAAGAAAATATTTCTTTTATTTGATTTGATTTCATTCCAAGTAATATTTTGATATTGAATGCGGATTAAGACTTAATCTAGTCTTCCGATAGCTATCACAATAATCGAACAAACAAGGAATGGATAAGAGTGCCTAAGCAGCATCATCTGCTAATTGCGGGTTGATTCGATTTTATAAGATGTTCCATTTGTGAAGGCTTATGGAAATTGGATCGAGGATTTTTTCGTTTTCTCTCTTGTTTATGTAATTTTTTAATATTTTTAAGGTTTATTTTTATTAATACTTAATTGAGTCTTAGCACAGATCAAACCTATCCATTAAAGATGGTATCGATTTAAGATTGTGGCGTAGCTTAAGTTTTTAGTTTTGGTGGATAGTTCGATTTGTGTTAATGTCTTTTTTAAGAATTTTTTTTTATGTGATTTGATTTCATTACATATGTAATATTTTGATATTGAATGCGGATTATGTAATACCCTGAACTTTTATTCAGGGGTATTAGTGTAAATTAACTATAAAATGATAAAAATTGACATCCTGAAATTTTTTGAACCTTATTCTTTATCTATAACATGCTATAATGTCATGTAGAAATAATTCGAGAACTTAGTCAGAACATTTATATCATGACACGTAGGAAATTTTATTTTAATGACATTAGAATCAATTTTCATACATGTGTACTTGTACTGTGGTAATGTCGGGACATTCTGTGTACTAAATAATCAACTTAATTAAATAAGATCATAATTTTAAATGAAGATTATTTTAAAAATAATAATATTTTTAAATGACGAATGTCACATATGTATTTTTAATCAACACGTTATCACCATTGGGGCATTTGAGATTCTTATCACATTTTGATATTTTACAAAAAAATATAATTTTAAAAGAACTTTAAATTAAAAATATTTTAAATAATTTTTATTATCTTTTATATTTTTAATGAATAATCGTTGGTAAGTTTTGTTATTATTTCTTTTTTGCATGTTGATTGAGTTTATTTATTTGAGCAGGCCTTTCGGGCTAATTTAGAGATTTTTTAGGCCCAAAAACAATCTTATTTAAAGCCTACTTGATACCCATAGGCCTTAGGCCCATTTTTAGCCCATACCCATATTAAAATAAGTCATTTAATGGGTTATAAAAACCACCCCTTTTAATGTTACGAAAATTAATTAAAATAAAGTCTCTTTAAAGAATATTTTTAAAAACAAAATAGAAAGTTTTAAATATACTTGCTAAAATTATAAAACTTATATTTGGAAGTTTTTCCCCATGAGCTATTATAAATAAGACCTCCCACCCTCATATCAATTCACCAATTCTCTTGAGCTCTCTCTTGCTCTCTAAACTCTTTAGAGTTCTTCTTGTTCTTGGTGTTGGAGGTTCTAGTTCTAAGTTGTAGAACTAGATAGGTACGGATATTCTCTTCTAGTTTGTGATTCATTTATTTTAAATTTTGGTTATATGATTTTACGAGTTTCGATCTTCGTGGCTTGTGCTTTTGATTATCTTGCTAAATGATTATATTATTCATCATCATAATGATGCATTCTCATTTGGGTTGGGTATTAGACGGGAGTGCACTTATGCTCTGCAGCCCGGAAGTATGGTATTAGACGGGACTGCGCATAGGTTCTGCGGCCCGAAGGTTTGACTTAGTCGGGAGTGCGCATAAGTTCTGCGGCCCGAAGGTTTAACTTAGTCGGGAGTGCGCATAGGCTCTACGGCCCTGAATGTTTGACTTAGTCGGGAGTGCGCATAGGTTCTGCGTCCCGAAGGTTGAATTAGTCGGGAGTGCGCATAGGCTCTGCGGCCCGAAGGATTTGATTTAGCTGGGAGTGCGCATAGGCTCTGCGGCCCAAAAGAACCCTAAAGAATTAACAAGGGCTCGGTGCCCTAGGGTGAAAGACCTCAAACCCCTGCAAAAGAACCTACGGGTTGGACTTGTGAAAAAAAAAGAGAATGTGTGAAATGGATTTTTGGGTTTATTCAATCGGATCATCATCATTATATTTTTATATATTTGATCATGTATCACATGTGCTCTTAATCTATGCATGTGTTTAAATTAGATGAATTATAAACATGTGATTATCCCGTGGAATGTACTGGACGAAGCTTACGGTTTATACCGAACAAAATTTCAGATTTCATAAAAAGAAGATGAAGATGAACCATTGACGGGGAAGATACCATGGACGAGACGGAGTTTGAGGATTAAGATTATTTTGTTATTTTTCTTAAGGTTTATGGATATTGTTCAAAAATGATTTGATCATATTGAGATTGATTGAAATATTTTAATTTACATTTTGAGCACTATTAAAGGCATATATCACTTGTTGGATTCCGTTTTAAATCGACCCTCGAATCATACGATTAAATTAGAAAAAATCAACCGATTGAGTTTTGCCGGTCACTTTTATAAAACTGCAAATAATTATAAAACTATTAAAGAACTATAAAACGTCATTTTTGGCCAAAGTTCATTTGTTAAAGTTGTCTCATATGATTTTTAGAATAAAATCCTTGAAGGAAATAATTTTTTGACATACTTTGAATTTTGATCAAAAGTTGACCGTTTTTCTTACAACCGCGAAAATTAATTTCAAAACTATCTTAAATGAGTGTTTTGACTTAAGTGCTTTCACAAAATATGTTTGATATAAAATTAGGTAATTATAGAGATTATAATTAGTGATTTTGACAAAAATTAAAAATTTGACTTTGATTTTGACTTTGGATATTTCAACGTAATAACTTGTTTACGTTTCCGCATTATTTTGATTACTAAAATTGAGCTGTTATCCATCAATCACGACAGTGATTCTTGTTGTTTTATTTAATTTTAGGAGCATTTTATTTTTATCACACCCTGGATCTTGGGTAAACGGGCTGATCCATAGGCATTCGGATTCGATTTGGGTGCCCGGATTCGGGGTGTGACAGATTAAGACTCAATCTAGTATTCCGATTGCTATCACAATAACCGAACAAACAGGGAATTGATAAGAGTGGCTAAGCAACATCATTTGCTAATTGCGGGTTGATATGGTTTTATAAGATGTTCTACTTGTGAAGGCTTATCGAGATTCGATCGAGGATTTTTTCGTATTCTTTCTTTTTATTTAATTTTTAAATATTATGTAAGTTTTATTTTTATTGATACTTATCTTAATTGAGTCTTAGCACAATCAGACCTATCCCTCTAAGAGGGTATCGATTTAAGATTGTGATGTATGTTTCTAGTTTTTGTATATAGTTTGATTCGTGGGAACGTCTTTTCTACGAAAATATTTCTTTTATTTGATTTGATTTCATTACATATCTAATATTTTGATATTGAATGTGGATTAAGACTCAATCTAGACTTCCGATAGCTATTACAATTACTGAACAAACAAGGAATGGATAAGAGTGGCTAATCAACATCATTTGCTAATTGCGGGTTGACTCGGTTTTATAAGATGTTGTACTTGTAAAGGCTTATCGAGATTTGATCGAGGATTTTTTCGTTATCTATCTTTTTTATTTAATTTTTTAAATTATACTTAAGCTTCATTTTTGTTAATACTTATGTTAATTGACTCTTAGCATAAATTAGACCTATCCATTAAAGATGGTATCGATTTAAGATTTTGGAGTAGCTTATGTTTCTAGTTTTGGTGGATTGTTTGATTCGTGTGAACGTCTTTTTTAAGAAAATATTTCTTTTATCTGATTTGATTGTATTACATAAGTAATATTTTGATATTGAATGCGGATTAAGACTCAATCTAGTCTTCCGACAGCTATTACAATAACCAATCAAACAGGGAATGGATAAGAGTGGCTAAGCAACATCATCTGTTAATTGTGGGTTGATTCGGTTTTATAAGATGTTCTATTTGTGAAGGCTTATGGACATTGGATCGATGATTTTTTCGTTTTCTATCTTGTTTATTTAATTTTTTAATATTTTTTAAGTTTTATTTTTATTAATATTTATCTTAATTGAGTTTTCGCACAAATCAAACCTATCCATCAAAGAGGGTATTGATTTAAGATTGTGGCGTAGCTTATGTTTCTACTTCTAGTGGATAGTTCGATTCGTGTTATGTCTTTTTTAAGAAAAATTTTCTTTTATGTGATTTGATTTCATTACATATGTAATATTTTGATATTGAATGCGTATTAAGACTCAATCTAGTCTTTTGATAGCTATCACAATAACCGAACAAATAGGGAATGGATAAGAGTGGTTAAGCAACATCTTTTGCTAATTGCGGGTTGACTTGGTTTGATAAGATGTTCTACTTGTGAAGGCTTATCGAGATTCGATCGAGGATTTTTTCTTATTCTTTTTTATTTAATTTTAAATATAATTTAAGTTTTATTTTTATTGATACTTATCTTAATTGAGTCTTAGCACAATCAGACCTATCCATCATAAAGAGTTTCGATTTAAGATTGTGCTCTATGTTTCTAGTTTTGGTGGATAAGTTAGATTCCTGTGAACGTCTTTTTTAAGAAATTATTTCTTTTATATGGTTTGATTTCATTACATATCTAATATTTTGATATTGATTAAGACTCAATCTAGTCTTCTGATAGCTATCACAATTACCGAACAAACAAGGAATGGATAAGAGTGGCTAAGCAACATCATTTGCTAATTGCGGGTTGAGTCAGTTTTATAAGATGTTGCACTTGTGAAGGCTTATTGAGATTTGATCGAGGATTTTTTCGTTATCAATCTTTTTTATTTAATTTTTTAATTTTATTTAAGCTTTATTTTTATTAATACTTATCTTAATTGAGTCTTAGCACAAATCAGACCTATCCATCAAAGATGATATCTATTTAAGATTGTGGCGTAGCTTATGTTTCTAGTTTTGGTGGATAGTTCGATTCGTGTGAACGTCTTTTTTAAGAAAATATTTCTTTTATGTGATTTGATTTCATTACATAAGTAATATTTTGATATTGAATGTGGATTAAGACTCAAACTAGTCTTCCAATAGCTATCACAATAACCGAACAAACAGGGAATGGATAAGAGTGGCTACGCAACATCATCTGCTAATTATGGGTCGATTCTATTTTATAAGATGTTCTATTTGTGAAGGCTTATGGAGATTGGATCGAGGATTTTTTCGTTTTCTATCTTGTTTATTTAGTTTTTTAATATTTTTTAAAATTTATTTTTATTAATACTTATCTTAATTGAGTCTTAACACAAATCAAACCTATCCATCAAAGATGGTATCGATTTAAGATTGTAGCGTAGCTTAAGTTTTTAGTTTTGGTGGATAGTTTGATTCGTGTGAACGTCTTTTTTAATAAAATATTTTTTTATGTGATTTGATTTTATTACATATGTAATATTTTTATATTGAATGCGGATTAAGACTCAATCTAATCTTCCGATAGCTATCAAAATAACCGAACAAATAGGGAATGGATAAGAGTGGCTAAGCAACATCATTTGCTAATTGCAGGTTGACTCGGTTTTATATGATGTTCTACTTGTGAAGGCTTATCGAGATTTGATCGAGGATTTTTTTGTTATTTATCCTTTTTAATTAGTTTTTTAATATTATTTATGCTTTATTTTTATTAATACTTATCTTAATTTAGTCTTAGCACAAATCAGACCTATCCATCATAGAGGGTATCGATTTAAGATTGTGGCGTAGCTTATGTTTCTAGTTTTGGTGGATAATTCGATTCGTGTGAACGTCTTTTTTAGAAAATTATTTCTTTTATGTGATTTGATTTCATTACATGTGTAATATTTTGATATTAAATGTGGATTAAGACTCAATCTAGTCTTCTGATATCTATCTCAATAACCGAACAAACAGGGAATGGATAAGAGTGGCTAAGCAACATCATTTGCTAATTGTGGGTTGATTCAGTTTTATAAAATTCTCTATTTGTGAAGGCTTATTGAGATTGGATCGAGGATTTTTTCGTTTTTTCTCTCTTATTTATATAATTTTTTAATATTTTTTAAGTTTTATTTTTATTAATACTTATCTTAATTGAGTCTTAGCACAAATCAGACTTATCCAACAATGAGGGTATCGCTTTAAGATTCTGGCGTAGCTTATGTTTTTAGTTTTGGTGGATAGTTAGATTCGTGTAAACGTCTTCTTTAAGAAAATATTTCTTTTATATGATTTGATTTCATTACATATGTAATATTTTGATATTAAATGCGGATTAAGACTCAATCTAGTCTTCCGATAGCTATCACAATAACGAACAAACAGGAAATGGATAAGTGTGGCTAAGCAACATCATTTGATAATTGCTGGTCGACTCGGTTTTCTAAGATGTTTTATTTGCGAAGGCTTATGGGGATTGGATAGAGTATTTTTTCGTATTCTATTTTATTTATTCAATTTTTTAATATTTTTTTAGTTTTATTTTTATTAATACTTATCTTAATTGAGTCTTAGCACAAATCAGACCTATCCATCAAAGAGGGTATTGATTTAAGATTGTGGTGTAGTTTATGTTTCTAGTTTTGGTAAATAGTTCGATTTGTGTGAACGTCTTTTTTAAGAAAATATTTTTTTTATATGATTTGATTTCATTACATATCTAATAGTTTGATATTGAATGCGGATTAAGACTCAATCTAGTCTTCCGATAGCCATCACAATAATCGAACAAACAGGGAATGGATACGTGTGGCTAAGCAACATCATCTGCTAATTGCTGGTTGACTCGATTTTATAAGATGTTCTATTTGCGAAGGCTTACGGAGATTGAATCGAGGATTTTTTTGTTATCTATCTTGTTTATTTTATTTTTTAATAATTTTTTAGTTTTATTTTTATTTATACTTATCTTAATTGAGTTTTAGCACAAATCAGACCTATCCATCAAGGAGGGTATCGATTTAAGATTGTGGCGTATCTTATGTTTCTAGTTTTGGTGGATAGTTCGATTTGTGTGAACATTTTTTTTAAGAAAATATTTCTTTAATGTGATTTGATTTCATTACATATGTAATATTTTGATATTGAATGCGGATTAAGACTCAATCTAGTCTTCCAATAGCTATCACAATAACCGAATAAACAGGGAATGGATAATAGTGGCTAAGCAACATCATTTGCTAATTGCGGGTTGACTCGGTTCTATAAAATGTTCTATTTGTGAAGGCTTATCGAGATTTGATCGATGACTTTTTCGTATTCTTTCTTTTTTATTTAATTTTTAAATATTATTTTAGTTTTATTTTTATTGTTACTTAATTGAGTCTTAACACAATCAGACCTATCCCTCAAATAGGGTATCGATGTAAGATTCTATTGTATGTTTCTAGTTTTGGTGGATAGTTAGATTCGTGTGAACATCTTTTTTAAGAAAATATTTCTTTTGTATGATTTGATTTCATTACATATCTAATATTTTGATATTTATTTCGGATTAAGACTCAATCTAGTCTTCCGATAGCCATCACAATAATCGAACAAACAGGGAATGGATAATTGTGGCTAAGCAACAACATCTACTAATTGCTGGTTGACTCGGTTTTATAAGATGTTCTATTTGTGAGTGCTTATAGAGATTGGATCAAGGATTTTTTCGTTATTTATCCTGTTTATTTAATTTTTTAAGTTTTATATTTAGTAATACTTATCTTAATTGAGTCTTAGCACAAATCAGACCTATCTATCAAAGAGGGTATCGATTTAAGATTGTGGCGTAGCTTATGTTTCTAATTTTGGTGGATAGTTGGATTCGTGTTAACGTCTTTTTTAAGAAAATATTTCTTTTATGTGATATGATTTCATTACATATATTATATTTTCATATTGAATGCAAATTAAGACTCAATCAAGTCTTTTGATAGCTCTCACAATAACCGAACAAACTGGGAATGGATAAGAGTGGCTAAGCAACATCATCTGCTAATTGCGGGTTTATTCGCTTATAAGATGTTCTATTTGTGAAGGCTTATGGAGATTGGATCGAGGATTTTTTTGTTATCTATTAATTTTTTAATATTATTTAAGTTTTATTTTTATTAATACTTATTTTAATTGAGTTTTGGTACAAATCAGTGCTATCCATGAAAGATGTTATCGATTTAAGATTGTAGCGTAGCTTATGTTTCTAGTTTTGATGGATAGTTCGATTTGTGTGAACGATTTTTTTAAGAAAATATTTCTTTTATATGATTTTATTTTATTACATATCTAATATTTTGATATTGAATGCAGATTAAAACTCAATCTAGTTTTTCGATAGCCATCACATTAACCGAACAAACAGGGAGTGGATAAGAGTGGCTAAGCAATGTCATCTGCTAATTGCAGGTTGACTCGGTTTTATAAGATGTTCTATTTGTGAAGGCTTATTGAGATTGGATCGTGGATATTTTCATTTTTTATCTTTTTTATTTAATTTTTTAATATTATTTAAGTTTCATTTTTATTGATATTTATCTTAATTGAGTCTTAGCATAAATCAGACCTATCTATCAAAGAGGATTCAATTTAAGATTGTGGCGCAGCTTATGTTTCTAGTTTTGTTGGATAGTTAGATTCGTGTGAACGTCTCTTTTAAGAAAATATTTCTTTCGTATGATTTGATTTCATAAAATGTTATTAAAATAGTTTTTATTATTTTCTTCATTTCTATCAGCTATTGCATTAATTCTCTTTTTATCTACTTTTTAATTCCTTAATTTAATTTTTTTTTATTATTATTCCTAATTTTTATTTTGAGTTTGTGACTTAAACGAGCCTTCATACACATTATAGCTGTCAATTGGAAATTGCAGGGAAATCTATAATTATGATGTTTCCTTGTTTTAGTTTGTTGGCTAATTAATGTACTGAAGGCTCATATCTATTAAAATATTTTGTATTTTCAATTTGATTATGTTCTTAAAGTCTGTTTTTTGAATCATTTCTTTTTCAATGATATTGAATGCGGATTAAGACTCAATCTAGTCTTCCGATAGCCATCACGATAACCTAACAATCATGGAATAGATAAGAGTGGGTAAGCAACATCATCTGCTAATTACTGGTTGACTCGGATTTATAAGATGTTCTATTTGTGAAGGCTTATTGAGATTCGATCGATGATTTTTTCATTTTCTATCTGTTTTATTTTTATAGTTTTATTTAATTTTTTAATATTATTTAAATTTCAATTTTGTTGATACACATATTCCAAACTCCTATCAGCATATTCCCTACTTCAACTTTGTCATCTTCCCACCCCTCCCTCTCTCTTTCCCCCTCTCCGTGGATGCGCATTTGGACCATCCCAATCCTTTTCAGAGGTCAATTGTTTGTATAGCGTTTTTGTTGGGACATTCTTCCTACTCGAATCAAACTTCATTTTCATATCCAAGTGATTGACACAGTCATTGTCATACTGATTTAGAGGACTATCCATGCCCTCTTTAAATGCTTAATGAGTGCTCGGTTGTGGTTTGCGTCCCCTCTGGCTATTCACACTGAACACCTCTCTCCTGAAGCAATATTAAATTGGTTCATCAAGTTCTCTTATAGCAAGGGTGGGGGATAGTTGGGCCATCTACCGTTTAGCTTTCTCCTGTGCTTTAATGTGGTGTATCTGGCTGACCCGAAACAACATCATTCATGCAAATACCACATCTTCCCCAGCCATCATTCTGGATCAAGGTTTGAAATTTTGATTTCGGTAGCCATTTCGGCGAGGGCCGAAATTTCAGGAGGAAAATATGGAAAAAAATTAAGTTATTTTGGAAAAAATCTCAAAAAATTCAAGGAAATCTTATCTATTTCTCTCTCCACAATCTCCAATTAGAAGAGAATCTTAACTGTTGCCTTTAAAACAGGAAATAAGGCCCGAAATCAGCTAATTAATGAAAAAATAAGAGAGTCAAGAGGGCCGAAATTCTTGGGATTTTGGTTTCGGTCAACCTCGAAACCGAAATATCGTCATTTTGACTGAAATTAAACCCTGTTCTGGATACTATGGCTCTATCTATTCTTTTAAACACTGATGATTGCACCAACCCTATCCCGCCCACCCCTATTCAATTGCAACCTCTTCCGACTGGATGTTTCAAATTGAATGTAGATGTTGCTTGGAAATCTGGCCCTCATTCAGTTGGTTTGGGATTTATTATTCAAGATCAATCCGCTTCTATGATCTTTTATATGTAGATATATCTATGAAACAATTGATACAGTTTGATCTCTTAACTCAATTAGTAGTACCTCTAGAGTCCACTTCTTCCCCTGTATATATAGCAGGTGGACTCCTTGACAAAGTAGGTTCAGCCGAGGAGGCTGAGGCGAAGGCTGTCTTAAAGGGCTTGCAGGTTGCTTGAGAAGCAAATCTTGGCTCTATTTGGGTGGAATTTGTGCGAAGGAGTTCATGGAAGTTCTGCAGTAGCGTTCGTCAGAGGCTGGGTGGTTATCTTCTGGGACGTGTGCCCTAATTTTGGACATCTCTTCTTCCTTTTCAAACATTTCTTTTCATTTCTTGAGTCGTGTAACTAACGGTGTAACTAAAAAAGGTAGTAGTTTGAGTGGTTTCGATCTTCTAGCTGGATTCTCATTTCTGACTTTGAGTGATCTACTTATTGGGGCTCATAGAATGGTGGATTCCACCTCCTTGCATTTAAATGTGCGCTTTGTGGACTGGATTGCTATACTAGGGATTTACTCAATGTGTCTCACTCTCTTACATTTCCTCGTGAGTTCAGGTCATTGAGTGGGGGCAAATGTTAGCAAAGTCTGATCATGAAGTTGGTAACATAGATCGGTTTGATGCAGTATTTGTCCAGGTATTAGCCCAAAGATGATTCTACGTGATGAAGTACGTCAACTGCTTCTTGTTTGTTTTTTGTCTATCCATTATTCTGATCATTTCAATATGCTATAACTGTTTGCTTGCTATCTCCTTACCAATCTCTAATCTTGGAGACTACAGATCTCCAAGGCGGAACTAATGTTATGAATCTTGTCTTTGCCAGACCTTGGTTAATCTCCAAGTGTTGATCTTTAACATTTTCCTGACAGATAAATGGAACACATCGCCTTCTATGATTAGGGGCGCTAAGAATGACTTTTAAGAAAATTGTAAGTTAGTCTAATAGGACAAACATGTCATTTTTGTTAAGACACAAGTGATCTTGGTTGCTGGTCGAGCTCCTCCCACGTGCTTTTGGATTGGTAACTTGCACTAAAGGAAGCACAAAAAACAAATCCTCAAATCAAACACTAGGGGAAGCTGGAAGCCTGTAGAGATTATTCATTATTGTGCAGTCAATTTCCTCCTTAGGAAGACTGTCTTCAACATTCCGTGAGTGTGAAAAAACTATCACTCTCTTATGAACCAAGAATCACATTGATCGGATCTTCCAACCACAACGGAAACTCGTATTAGCAATCAACATTATCGTGTTGGCGGAACCACCTTCAACCTTAAATTTAGAGGGCTACAAGGAAAATAAAAGTGCAAAAACCATTTTTGTGCTGAAAATTTGGCACGCATTCATTAGGGTTGGGACCCAATGATGAATGCCACCTAGGTGATATCTAAGGCCAAAAGTCATCTTGACCAGATTGCTCTTGATAATCTAACACGTAGGTTTTTTCTGGACCGCTTGCCATGTTGTTTGAAGTGTCCGAAATAATGCAATATTGGATGGTTACAAGCATCTGATCAGGTCAAATTTGGCCTAAGGTATTTCCTAGGTGAATATTCTTGTACGTCATGTGTACAGGGAAGAGTGCATGCTCTTGCCTTTTTGGTTTTGATTCAAGTGTACGTATTAAACTGTTGGTAAGCATTTTGTAGGATCCTTATTTTTGTTACTTCTCATATCATGTTTGTTTCCAGCTTTGTTCTATGGTGAGAGATAGAGTGTGGAGGTCAGGATCGAAGCTTTTCTTGCCCTTGGGAAAATAAAGGAGGATATACTGTTACCATATCAAAGAAAATTCTAGGAATCATTAAAGAAAGAAAAATTATTGGTTATTGTACTACAAAAGGATTTGATTTACTGGGTTCAGATGCCGCAGGAGCTTTTGTACATGGGCTTGAGGATGAAGTCTATGAGGCAACTATGATACTCTTTACGGTTCCATTTCACTCACATTTTACTCGCAATCAAAAGAGTTACAGATCTCACCGGAGAATTTGGCAAGAATCTCATATTTCATGAGGTCCGAAACAGATTGAATTCTTGGTTTTGTTGTAGATTATTTGTTGAAAAATGAAGATTTGCTGCTTTGATACTTTGTTATTACCATTATGGAGATTGTTGGTTCTTCGATTAATGTAGCTTCAAATCTACTACAAATAGGTGGATTAATTTGAAATGTGGGAGCTTAGTTCCTTATTTGGTGTTTGATTGTTCTCACTGTTATTTGTTGTCATATTTAATTAGTTATGATCTATGTACATGCGTGTATTATTGTATTTGCACAATTTTATATGTGATTTTCTGTGTAATCTATTATTAATATTTGGGAACAGGAAAGAGATGAATTTAACCTGATTGGCAACACAATCGAACAAAATTACTGTACATTTGAGATTGCTAAACCATGTTAAGTTTGTCAATTTCCTCGCCGTCTCAATCTTTGTAATTCATTTTTGTAGATTTCCCCTCGCTCCCTCCTGCATTCTTTTTTTGACAATTATAAATGCTTTATTAAAAATGCCTTGGAGGCTAAGGGGGCGTTTGGGAACACAAAAAGAAGTGACTTATTGACTTTTTTAAGTTAGAGTCAAAAAGATAGTATGGATGCGTGTCATCTTCTTGCTTTTGAGAAGTTAAAAACTAACTTATAACAGTAGCTAAATTTTTTAGCTTTTGGCTTTTGACAAAAGTTATTCTCAAAAATTAAAACATCTGCCCGACACTTTTCTCACAACTAAAAAGGGGTTGGCTTCCTCTTTCTCTCCCACCCTAGAAATGGTGAATGTTCGTCTGTGAGGATTTTTCTTCATCTTTTGCCTCAGGTTCTGACCGTCTCTATAAACCCTTGATTTGGTTCATCACGGGTTGGAGAAATCTCTTCATTTCTTCCTTCTTCATCGCTCTCTTCGTGTCTTCATGCACTAATTGCTAACCTCCCAAACCATTTTCCACAAATGGTTTGATCTCCACGGAATTTGATTTTTGAAAGATAAAAGAAATGAAAGGAGCAGGCGATTCGAGTAGTCTCTACTCTCTCTTTCTCAGACTGGCAGACCTCAAAGGAACCCTAATGTTCTTTCTTTTATTTTTGTCTTCTAGATCCACAGATATCTTCCATTTCAAATCAATGAAGAAAAGAGGAGCGGAGATTATCGGATGAAGATGCTTTGGATCATGAGATTTTCTAATTTTTTGTTGACAACAATGTTGAAGTCTTGTGATGCGAGATCCATTGGAAAGCACCTCGTTCAACAGCCGAGTCGATGCCACACATAAGTCATTGTTTGACAAAACAAAGACAAACTAACTTTTAGACTTATTGACTTATAAGTCAGTATTTTGCCAAACTAACTTCAAACTTTTTGGATGTCAGAAATCGACTATTAACTTGTACTACAAGTAAAAGTTCTTCTACTTCTTGTTCCCAAACGCCCCCTAAGGAAGCCTGCCAAAACAGCTATAATTAATATAGAGAAAAAGAATATACATCAAAAGAAATGACAGAAAAACAAAACTCCCTCCAAAATGTCATGTGGCACACTCTTTCGGGCCCACTGGCCACGAATGTTTGGCTTACTCTTGGTTGACCTACACAACCCAAAACTGTTGGATTGAATATTTTTTAATAGGCATCATGGGATTGGAACTCATCCATATAACGGCCGTTTATTAAACCATGGGCCAAACATTCATGGGTCAATGGGCATGAAAGAGTGTTGCCTAATAGCATTTTGGGGAGGGGTCCTATCAAATTTTGTACAGGAGTCGGTCCTTTGGAAGCTGGACACGAACCTGGGAAACCAACCTAGACAGGTATAGAATGCAAATTTTATTTATATGACATAGTATAAACAGAGTAACTGCTCATATTTAAGAGGGCCCTCATTGTATATATGTTATTTACATATGACATAGTGTTAGTTACTCAACTAAAGAGAGATGATAAATGAAAAACTAGGACTATGAAAGCTTTGAAGTCCAAGAACTTTAAAATAAGTCAGACCAAGATAGAATATATAGAATGCAACTTTAATATATAATGGCATGCATATAAATGTAGATGTACACTAGTTTAAATTGATGGCTATGAGATAAGCCAAAACAACCATATTCATGATGATCTTGATTCTACAATTTTTAAGAATGAATTAAAAAGAGCACTTTTGTGATACTTTCCTCCTTTCTAGGCATGTAACCATTACCCCCTGTTCATAGGTGGTCAAACAATACGCCCACTGTTCCAAAAAAATATAGGAATAACACAATAGGTGATAAAATAAGGAGAGTCGAGTGAAATGGTATGATCATGTACAATAAAAACAAATGGCGACATTAATGAGAAAGAGTACTGTGAAGGTTGAAGGCTTTAAAGGGGCGAGGGAAATGCAATAAAGGACGTGGATTTAGGTATTGATAGCAGATTTGAAGACACCTTAATGACAGACATAAACCTAGATAGAATTGAATGGAGGAACAAAATTTAGCATAGCTAATTCTATCCACATGTCATATATCACTTCAATTATTAATTATTTTGCATGATCAAATTGTTGATCACTTTTATGCTTAGGTTTTGCTTCTTAACCATTCCTTGTACTTGAAACAATTCTTCTTGGTGTGCTCCTTTCTTTTACAAAAGAAACATTCTGCTAGCTCGGATGATGTTGCCTTTTCCTTATTGTGTACTCTACCACTCCTAGAAAGTGGGTGCATCATCTAGTCACACCTTTGGGCAAGAGATGAGTGCCACTAGATATCTTAATGAGACGTACTGATAGGGTCGGAAGATTTGAGAGACCATAACTTTCATAAGTTAATTACCTTTGGGCAAGACATTAGCCTATTTTCATTACAATCCATTAAATGATTGTTTTAGCGATCCGTCTTAAACCCTCTATAGGATAGATCTATTGAGTGAGACCACTCTTATCATTTATGTTGGGTTTTTGAACATTCCTATGAGATTCTCCTCGATTTTAGTAGTGTGCATTTAGCCTAATCTAGTTCTTTAATGCGTTGCATAGGCTAAACCTTAATCTCAAGAACAGCATGCTGCGTTTGATAGATATTTAAGGTTGGTTATGTTATGAATTGAGTAATAATGAAATTTTGAGATTCTCTTGGGTTTTTTCTCCTTGTGGACTCAAGGTTGTGTATAGGTTGGAGACAGCAATCTTCTTCTTTGTTCATACATGCTTCCACAATGTTAAAAGGCTCTTAATTAATTGTACTCTGACCTGACATAATTTTTTCTTCTCGTTAGTTGTTACGTCAATGGACTCAAGGATGAAATCAAGTATAATGTCAAAAGGAGCCATGATTCGACAACTATAATGAAAGTTGTTTCTTTGGCATGCTTATTTGATGTAAAACGTGTTTAGCTACACAAGCTGATAAAACTAGGATCGAGAAAGAATAGTCTGAAGCTATTGCAAAACCCAAGTTTATGAAAACAAATCAATCATCTACCTTCACGAGAATAACACAAGCAAAGATGAAGGAACAACCCAAAAAGGGTCTTTGATTTAACTGATGAGAAATTCATACTTGTTCACTAGTTAGATGACGAAACTGATACACCAGATCTAGGGAATAAAATGGATCATCACATGGGACTCCACCACGAGTTGCTCACCTTATTGAGAATATTTTCTCTCCCGTCGCATGGGACTCCACTGCGAGTTGCTCACCTTGAGAATATTTTCTCTCTCATCCCATGGGAATGAAAGAGCATTCTTTCATTTTATCAATTTTATCTATTACTATTATAAAGCCAAATCTTGGGTTGGGGCACCCTATTTACTGTTAGTTGCCTATCAAATAAATATAAGCACCTATTACTTTATTAAATGCCACTCTCTGTCAATAAATAAAGAAGTTGATTAAATGCCATGTGAACCCTACTTTCCCATTCTGATGTTATAAATTACATCTTCAATATAGCCCCTTGTTAATCACTTAATTACTTTTTCATGCCATGCATAATTCTTATTTTCAATACAACCCCTTGTTAACCATTTAATTACTTACCATGTCATTATTTTCATTTTTTCAAAATAATTTCTTAATGACAACTTAATTACTTGTTATGCCATTTCTTCTCTATTTCTAAAACAACCCGGCCCCTTAATAATCACATCCATTCTACATAGACAACCTCAAAACTTTTGATTTTCTAATCGTTTACCCCTCCAAACTGTTCTTCTAAAAATGTCCCTTCTAAAAACGCAACTAGTTTATATAAAGGGAGAGGTATTAGGTTTCCTTTTTTTTTTGGGAGGGATATGGTATATGTGAGGTGTATTATTTGTAATGCACCTCCATTGAGAATAATAGCATGTACTGGAGGTGTATCACTCATGATACGTGTCATCCCATGTTTTGACCAAATGATGGTCTATTAGGGTCATTATTTTGAACATGGCAGTCCGATGGTCTCGGTGGCATTGTAATGCAACCAGAAGAAATTATGGATCATCGGATGAGCAAGAAGCATAATCATGCAGTTATTTATTTGCTTATCAAGTTGGCGAACATGTCAATATAAGAAGCGACTTATGAAAAGGCGCTAACTACTTAGGACAAATATCCAATTTTTCAACATTGAGGACAAGGTTGATCGAAAGGGGCGAGCGAGCGATATACTGTTAATTTATAATTTTGCTTTGCTACTATATTAGATGTTGATTTTCTTTGCTTGTTATTATAGGTGAATGAATAGTAGTTGGGATTCCTTTTTGGTTTATCTAATTATTAGAAGTTGGTAAGGTGAGAAGATGTTCATACATGAATTGATGGTGTAATTGAAGTTTTCATCAATGAAAATAATCATTAATTGCTCTTTAAAGTTTAAACTTTAAACATTCAGAGGTCCTAGTTGTCTCAAATCAACCCTTCTTTTCTTGTTGGTTAGATTATCCTTTGTAGGTCATCTCAGCCTATTTGGACTCTTTTCTGAATAAAATTTGCTCAAAAAAAGAAAAAAAAAAAAGTATTGTGATATGTGATCATTACAAAACAACCTTATCAAAAATATATTCTTATTGAACTTGTTACCATATCCATCACCATAGATCCTGAGGTCCAACCGTGCACCTTTGTTACACCATAACACTACTGCGATACACTGGATCACCTCCCCTATTTTCTACGTAGCACACTTCCTCTGTGACAAGGTTTCTAATGTCAGGAGTAGCCGTGTTCCCCTCCACCGATTGGGAGGGAGGACTGAAGGTCAAACATTGTAACAGTCGACCGATAATAGTGGATTGCCTCCAATGAGACCTAGGACGTAGACGATCGGATTTCTGACACATTGTAACACCCGATTGGTTATAGTAGATTGCCTCCAATGAGACTGAGGACGTAGCCGATTGGATGCCCAACGATGAACCTTGTAAATGGTTCTCTTTCTTTTATCTCTTTTCATTATTTGATTTTCTTTACTTATTTACTTATTTATGCTTGATTAAATGGCATATTTACCATTATTATTTGTGGTGGATGAATGGAGAAAATCCGACGAATCTTGGATTTATCCAGCAGAGGTATGGTGAGAGATTGACAAAAGGGGATGGAGGGGATGAGAGAAGACAAAATAGATGAAGAGTGAAATTTCAGTCTTTGGTTTCTTTTTTATACCGTTAACTAGGGTGGGTCCCAGGACCCGTTGTTTTCGCCATCAGCATTTGCCCCATCATCCACCAGCAGCAATTTTTTTCCTTTTTCTTTCTCAATTTTATGCGGAAGTGGGTGTGGGCATGACTTTAGGAGGGCCCATGTAGACGGTACATCATTAGATGCCACTAGTGTGCAAGCCCACACACCCATAAAGGTACATTAGGTCATCTATCACTGGTCAGATACTCAGATGAACCCTCGCAGACCTGCACAGGTTGTACATGTTCGGGTCTTCAAGGAGCTGGGACCTCGATGGGTCACTGAGATTTCTTGTGCCAAAAGCCAACCTAAAATGGTGACCCTAAACCATTTCATAAATCGAAATTTAGGGTCAGGATTAGGAGACAAATTTTGGAATGGGATGATTTTTGGTGAGGATGGTCTCTATGGTGAGAAGATCACCATCAAAAAAATTCAAATCATTCTGATATTCGTAACCTGGTTTGAAGAATTATGGACCGTCTATTTTTACCGTTAAATTGAAACTCACATTTGATGGGCTTAGAAATTTTAGAATGGGCTGATTTTTTGTAGGGGTGATCTATATGGTGAGGATAATCAACCATTGATTTATCTTCTATATGGGTATGTCAAAATTGGTGTGAAATTTTGTGTCCCCAGATCCTGACCCCCCCGAAAGTATTGGATGGTCAGGAGAAAAATATGGAGAGTGGCCCCTCAACAGTCTGAATCACAGATGCTTATGATCGTCCAATCGACCTAATTTTTGCATAAGAGATAGCTAGGACCATCGAATGGTGGGTCACATCTTCATGCCCGAGTTTTAGATGCCTAGCCGGTGTAATACAGCTGTGGGCACTTCGCCACAGCTTGTGTCACAAGATGTTGTGACGGAAGCCGGTCACAGCATTCAATACGAGCCACGTGGCATGTTATTAGAGGATGATGACCGTATGGATGTTTGGCCAGTCCCTTTGGACTGGTACACAAAAAATCAGCTTGATTAGTGATTTCTAACTGATTCGGTTGAAGTTATTTTCATGGGTTGATTTTAACGGTAAGAATCTGAGCATTATTTGGGTGCAAAAATCCAAAGGTTTTAAATCATTAATCAGGCTGATTTTTGATTGTAGGTCCACCGAGGGACTGGCCAAACATCCATACGGTCAGCGCCCTCTGATCGTATGCCACGTGGCTCGTCTTGAGTGTTGTGACCGGGTCACAACATCTTGTGACAAAGTTTTACTCCTTGTATAGGTGGTGGTGCAAAGTAACGATTTTCTCGAGGTTGGTAATTAGTACATATTTTAATACCACTTAAATCTTTAAAGCCGAGTAAAACTTTGATGACAGGGTTCTGTCATCGAGGCCGATGACAGAGCACAATATGAGCCACGTGAAACACTCTTAGAGGACTGACCGTATGGATGTTTTTCCAATCCCTAGGTGGATCTACAAACTAAAAATCAGCTTGATTAGTGATTTCAAACCCTTGGATCTTTGTACCTCAAATAATGGTCATTAATACTCAAATTTCCACGGTTAAAATCGACCCATGAAAATAATTCCAATCCAACGCCCAGTTATGATCTCCCAATTCAAAGCTTGATCCAAACACAGGATCATAGACATCATCTTGGGATTTTAATAAGTGGGGACCCTCTAATTGTAGGTCACATACCATATTTACTGCATGTAGTAATGGCACACCTTCCTTATGGTACTTTTAGTTTTAAGTCTTATCGTCTTAAAATAAGAGTTCTCCTACTCCCTGCAGCAGACTAGCAGTCTCGTCTCTCGAGTGAAAAGAACGCCACAAAGTCACAAACCGATCCGATATTTTCACTTTTTTTGGACTAAGGAAGACGTCTTTCTGAGGCTGACGGCAACATTGCTCTTTTTGAAATCCAATCAACGACAACGGCTACTTCGCTCTGCACGACTTCCTATACTCCCACAGCTCTCTCGAAAAAGAATAAGCTTTCCCCCGAAAAAACAGAACCAAAAACACTCGAAAAAAAAAATAAAAGAGAGAGAAAAGATGTAAAGTCCTCACTCTTCGCTCTCGTGCTTGCACCTAATTATTAGAAAAAAAATTCAGAAATCCAACACTATAATCACCATACCCACTCAAACCCTCCTAGTCCCACTACCACAATCTCTCTCTCCCTCTACTGTAACTCGAAAAATCTAACTAGAAAGCCCATCTGGTTCAGAGAACAAAATGGGTTTCTTGGTTTGGGTTTTTTCAGCATTTGCAGCTACAACCGTTTTAAGCACTTGCTCTCTAGCTATCACTGAAGATGGTAAAACCCCATTTTATTTTGCTGTTTTTTTTTTTTTTTGTTTTTTTTTTAGTGAAAGTTCTTTAAGTTGGTATGTTTGATCTTTGATTCCAGGTAAGACATTGTTGCAAATCAAAGGGTTTTTGAATGACAATCGAAGCTTTCTCAGTAACTGGAGGGTTTCTGATGCCTCTCCTTGCAACTGGACTGGTATCACTTGCCACCCCCATGATCATCGAGTCCGCTCTATGTATGTTTCAAGACCGACCTTTCTTTACTTTACTTCTCATCTCTAGTTTCTAGATTTCTTCTATCAGTAGTTATTTTTTGTGTTTTTTTCTTATGGGTTCCTCAGAAACCTACCTTACATGCAACTTGGAGGGATTATATCTCCAAGCATCGGGAAACTTGGTAGATTGCAGAGATTGTAAGTACACTCTACTCTCTTTTTTTTCCCACAAAAGAAACGAGAAAAAAAAACAATTTTTTGAATTTATTTCTTACTAGTTGTATTATTTTGTTATCAGGGCACTTCACAAGAACAGCTTACATGGATCCATTCCTACTGAAATTACCAACTGCACTGATCTCAGAGCACTGTAAGGGAAAATGGGTTTTCCTCATTTTTCAGTAAATATTCCTTTTTGCTAATGTGTGTCTGTGTTGAGTTGATGGTCCTCCAAACAAGCCTCTACTTTTCTACTTTTTCCTTTTTTAGATTTTTGCCTAAATGATCTTAAATGCGTTTGTTTACCATTTACAGGTACTTAAGGGCTAATTATCTCCAAGGAAGCATACCACCAGAGCTTGGGAATCTTTCTCATCTCACCATACTGTAATATTTTTGATTTCTCTGACTTGGATTTTTTACCCATTTTTATTCCTGGTTTTATTACTTAGGCTCTGTATGGTGTTCAACAAAATGTTCTATGACATTTATGTGCAAAAATCATTTTTAGAAAACTTGTTCAAGGCAACCATACGGAGCCTTAATGTAAATGCTAATTTGCACTAATTTGGTAACGATTCTGAACACCAATAAATGCGGTTGGTCAGAATAGACAAAAACCATTTTCCCATAATAACAAATCATTTTCTCTTTGAAACATAATTAAAAAAATCTACTAACACAATGATTAATTGATTTGTCTATCCATTTCTCTTTCTCTCTTTCTTTTTCTTTATCATGATCACCACATTTGCCTCGAGTGCTCCCTCTCAACCCTGCTGCTAGGGCATGAAATGGGGGGAGGCAGACCCAAGATCTTACCCTATTTTTGACACGTTTGGATCACTGATATACAGTGGCGGACCCAGGATTTTGATCAAGGGGGGAAATCACAAAAAATGAAAAACCAGGGGGGGCAAACCAAGGGAAAATGTACTAAAAAAATTATTTCTTATATACTAATCCGAATGGATAATGGGTTGGGTATGAATCCATGTAAATTAATACGATTCAGTTTGGGTCGAATTCGGCACCTGGTGTTACTGTGTTAGGTATTTGGATCAGGTCAAATCTTGAGTTTGGGAGTTGGATCCTTAATAAAACTTGTCATTTTGTAGTGGATCCGACCTGTAATTGACCCTTATTCCACCTATTGGTTGGATCCAGATCATCTGGGCATATTGTTCATGGTTCAGATTTGGATCATGTGTCATGGATGAAAGTCTGATCTGAATTCGGGTATGAATCATGATATTAAAATCGAATTTGGATCTGGATCTACCTAAATCTGACATGGACCCGAATCTGGATACGGATATGCTATTAAAAGATGAATTTAGATTTTGGATCTACCTATATCCAGTCGGATCCAAAGCTAGATATGAATCATGCATGATATTAAAAGTTGAGTTGCAGAGATGTTTGCTAAATTTCTTTTTAGAAGTGCTTCTGCCAGAAAAGTTTTTGGTAGAATTGATTCTGGACTAATAATCCATTTTAGCATAATTTTTTACCAAACGAGTCCTGAAGCTACAAATTTTGTTTCGTCCTGCTCCCAATTTAATATATCGGAACATGAAATGTAGGGATCTATCAAGCAATTCACTGAAGGGATCCATACCTCCCTCCATCGGTCGTCTCATACGGTTGCGCTTTCTGTAAGTTCGAATCTTATTCCAATGATGCTATTGAGTGGTTGTGTAAATTTTTTTTTTGCATACTAGCACAAAGGGAATTAGTCTTAATGTCCTTAGCGTACTTTTCCAATGCTACGCATCTCAGGAACTTGTCAACCAACTTCTTTTCTGGTGAAATTCCAAATGTTGGAGTTCTGAGCAGTTTCGGAACTAAGTCGTAAGTCATCTCGTCATGTTCCCACCAATTCGATTACATGTTTGATTTCACTATCATGCTCTTAGAAATTCTTGTATTAAAATTTTATGCCAAATTTTGAATTGACTGGACAGTAATAACCATCCATTTAATGGCTTTCAGTGAACCTTCACATTCTTGTTCCAATTGTCCGAAACAATGTTATAAATTGGATGGTTAATTGGCTTAGGAGATCTAAGGCGGGAGTTATCAAATAGTGATGGTCTCCTGCATGTATGCTATGTCCATGCATACAGCTTATCCTGTCATATTTACCTGTATGATAGGAAATGGAGTTGGTGAGATATCTCAATATGCAAATGGGTATCACTTTGGAGTCATTCAATATGAGAGTATCATGTTCTATTCTTGGGGTTAGTAATGGCGTGTATGCCAAGTTTGGGTTCGTATAATATTTTATTTCTGTTATATGATAGATTTAATTCTCCATACCGTTGGGAAAAAAGGCTTATGATGATGATGGTATGATAGATTTAATTGTAACTTAATGGTTATTTTATCATGTCTCCTGATTTTGATTTTGGGATATGGATCTCTATCATGAATGAGCAACAGTCCAGACCATCTAGTTGATGTGCTGCATCACGTGTCCACAAAGATACTCACCTAGCCTGACAGCCTGATAAGGTGATCCTGACCTAACCATCCAATCATGCACTCATTTGAGCAATCAAAACTATGGGCAATAGGTTTCGAAAGGTTTTCAGTTTTAGGATGATTAGTCATTCAGTCACGCTGATTGGGGTTAGAAGATACCCTAAGTAGATTGGATATAATTGATGAGTATGTCAACCGTGTGTGCAAAGGTACAAGCATAGTTCAAGTCTCGGTCTCAGTATTGGCACCAAGACCTAGACTTCTACAATGTGAGACGCTGCAAGATTCAATAAATAGTTACAAAAAAAACTCTTAACAAATAATCAGGAAAAATGTGAAATACATAAATGGTCAAAGATTTGAAAATAAAATAAAAATCATACATATAGCATAACCAGTAAAGGTCCACTGGATTTGAACCCTCGACACCATGGTTCATAGACATGTGCTCTAATCCTCTGAGCTACAGGTCCCATCCATTCCCCATTGGATCTGTTCCCAAGACTTGAGTGCTATGGCTGGTCAGCCCCCATTACTCTGCATATTGTTATTTGCTAATGTAAACTATATCATTTTATCTGCACACGACTTAGCATGATTACTCAAAGTAATGCTTGTGGCCCAATTGGTAAGACTGGATTTGAGTCTGATACGAACAACTGAACAAGCTGAGGCCAATATATTGAACTAAACGAATAGTGGTCCACTGTGAAACATGAATCACATATGAATCATTTCTCAGCCCCTACCAATACTGAGATGTATCGGGTGAAATGTCTCGGCATTGGCCAAGACAAGTGGTGTTACAATTTACAGATGTAATACCATGTTAGCTTCTGAAACTTATTTTATTTATACGGTGTTTGGACTTATTCTGATGAAATATCTCATATGCACAGGTTTATTGGCAATTTAGACCTCTGTGGCCTGCAAATTCAGAAGGCATGTTTAGGTTCTCTGGGATTCCCTGCAGTGCTACCGCACACGGATGGTGATGAAGCACCAGGCAAGTTGTAGATCATATAACTATATCTAACCAAAATATCAATGAGTGTTGTTAAAACCTAATACTGGTTCAACCATTGGTGGAGGTTTTGCAGTCCCCAACAAACGCTTCTCTCGTTATCTTAATGGAGTTCTTATTGGTGCAATGTCCACAATGGGTCTTGCACTTGTTGTATTGCTTTGTTTCCTCTGGATTTGCTTACTATCGAAGAAGGAAAGAGCGGCTAAGAAATACACGGAAGTCAATAAGCAAGTTGATCGGGATGCAAGTAAGAAAGTTATTCAAAATTTCTTGCTCTCTTTATAATTAAATCTCTCTATCTAAATTTTTCTTTGTAATAGGCACCAAGCTCGTCACATTCCATGGTGATCTTCCATATTCCTCATGTGAGATCATAGAAAAGCTCGAGTTACTTGATGAAGAGCATGTGGTGGGGTCAGGAGGATTTGGCACTGTATACAAAATGGTGATGAATGACTGCAGTACATTTGCTGTTAAGAGGATAGATAGAAGTCGTGAAGGTTCTGATCAAATTTTTGAGAGAGAGCTTGAAATTTTGTGTAGCATCAAGCACATAAACCTTGTCAACCTGCGAGGTTATTGCAGACTCCCTTCTGCCAAACTTCTGATCTATGATTATTTGGCTTTGGGCAGCTTAGATCGCATCCTGCATGGTATGTTCATCTGTTTGAATTGAAAATTCCTGTATACTTATATGAGGACATGGTGTCTTGTGGATGGTACTCACTGTCTATAAAGATAATATCAGTACACATAGCACATCTGTGGGAGTCAGGACGCACTGTTTGATGGGTTCTACCACTTGGAGATCTCCTATGCAAAAGATTGACTTGATTGGGTAAATTGTAAATTTGTAATCATCCATCCTATCTTTTGCATTCTTTTAGACCATTATAGAAAAGTTTATATGGATCAATTGATTTTTAAGCATATGAGATCTCAGTGGGAGCCATTGGATGGTGGACACAACCCCAATATGTGCACTGCCTTTCCTGGTATTCCTTAATGGGCTGTATTACTTTGTAAAACTCTGTTATAAATTTAACCTTCTTATACTTGTTAATTGCTTATAGTTGAATGCTGCAATTTTATTAATTCCATGCCTCACGCTGTCTTCAGAAAATGGACAAGAAGAGCAGCCTTTGAACTGGAATGCTCGTTTAAGAATAGCTCTTGGTTCTGCCCGGGGTTTGGCATACTTACACCAAGACTGCTGTCCACGGATAGTGCATCTGGATATAAAATCCAGCAATATACTACTTGACCAAAACCTGGAGCCTCGTGTTTCTGATTTTGGTCTCGCTAAGCTTTTGGTAGACGAGGATGCCCATGTCACCACTGTGGTGGCCGGCACTTTTGGTTATTTGGCGCCAGGTGCGTTCTTTCTTTTCTTTACTGTTTATCTCATCATCTGAACCAAAGTATTCACGAAATAGTATTTTCTATATGACCCCAATACTTCGTTGTTCATGAACTGCCATATTAAGTCGTCCTTAATGCGTCCCGGCACTGTCTATCCTGCAAGCCCCCCATGTGTTGGAGTTGTGATATAAGCAATACACTTTTTGGTTCCTCGACAGGATTCAAAACTGTGGATTGCAGGATCAACTTGTCAGAACCTGCAAGACCATTTCTTATGGTATCTTGCAAACTGGGGGTGTTTCTTCTCATAAATTTCTGAATTGTAGTAAATATAACTGAATGGTGCCACATATGAAAGGAGGAGAGAGGACTCACCATTGATGGGTGCCACAGAAGGTCCATAATCAATTCAACTGGATGGTCGCAACTATCCTAGATGTAGGCATTTTTCTGGAAGGTTTGCCACGTCTTTTTCAACCATTCAAGATGTGATCATCCAGTTGGGTCAATGTTTTACTACTAATATCCGAGTCAGCCCATGTAAGTGTATGCTAGGTCCCATGCATTTCTGATTTTGTTGCGTAAGCTAGTAAAGTAACCTTTAACAAAATCTGCTAGTTTGAAAACCAAATAATGATACCTTGGAATCCCAGAGAGAAACTCATTCATTGTTACTGTTTTATTTACTACTCAAAAACAGAGTATCTGCACAGTGGCCGAGCCACTGAGAAGTCGGATGTTTATAGCTTCGGAGTTCTCTTGTTAGAGCTTGTAACTGGGAAGAGACCTACTGATCCATCCTTTGTCAAGAGGGGCTTAAATGTTGTCGGCTGGGTAAGCATTTTTTCTTATTTCTTCCATTTATTGTCTCCTGCAAACCCAAATATATTGGGTTTAGTCCCTTTGTTATTTCAGATTCAGCAAGTCTCTCATCTCTATATACAAGGAATCCAATTAACCCATGGAGTACATTAGATTTGAACGAGGTGGTTTCTTTCTCCACAAATGATTGTAACCATCTGACAGTTAGTCTTGTGTGTTCTCATGTACCACATCTCAATTTAGTTAATATGTCGTGGCATCTGCTTCCAGATATCTTAATAAGGATAACTTTCATAAGTTAATTTGAATCTTGCAGATGAACACCCTTGTAAGAGAGAACCGGTTGGAGGATATAGTGGATAAAAAGTGCACTGATGCAAATGTGGAGTCCATAGAAGCAGTTCTCGACATTGCCGCAAGGTGCACTGATGCAAATCCAGATGATCGCCCCTTGATGAACCGGGTCTTGCAGATGCTAGAGGAAGTCATGTCACCTTGCCCAAGTGAATTCTATGAATCTCATTCTGATTATTGTTGAAGGAAACCAGAAAGCGGTTTAGAGACAGGCTACTACTGCACATATACGAACTGTTAGCTGTGTTAGCCTCCCCCCTTCCCCAGTTAGGTGAGTTTGTGTCCCTATCTATGGGACTTGTATATGTATTTATAAATGTGTGAGATACATGTAATTGTTCGCTATTGTGGGGATGGAAGGTGCGATTTTCTTGGAGGTTCAAGGCAGAATCCAACTGTAGATGAATGTTGGGTTTGAATTATTTTCAAGGCTCTCTCCCTCAAGATTCAAGTACCTTGAAAAATTGCATAGATACAAATCCAAATTTTGAACTAAGCTTGGATACAAATCCAATTTTGAATTTGGAATATAGATTTGCTTCTGATATCATTTTTCAAAGAGAAAAGTGGGAATATACTCTAGCACCCCAGGGGGAACGCATGGCTTTGAGAACTTGACATGTGTCTGAAGGTGTTTTGGGATGGTAAAATCAACTTCTTTGAAGACTACTGAGAGTGAGATCTAACCAGAGATTGTGAAGGACCTGCGAATTTAGTAAGACGTGAACGGCTAACATGACTGAGTTCCTAGACCACTCATGGAAGAAACTATTGGGTTTGATCATAAACCAAAAAGCAGTTAGATCAGATTATACTAACCGTCCAATCAGGCTGACTTACAAGCTATGAGACACCTTTAGCATGAGCCATTGAACAAACGATCCAGGGCTCCCCAAGACCTGCGAAGAAGTTTGGATGTGTGAAAAGCGTCAGCATCATCACATCCAAAGTTAGACGTTATTTGTACTTCCATTCCAAAGTACAAAGGCTGAGAAAACAAGAACCAAAACGAAGACAACTTGATAAAATATTTCTATTCAATCTCCAAAGTAACATCCAAATAGTGCATTTCTACTCCAAGATAATTACGGAACCAAACCGAGGTTGTTAAAGAAATATAAGTGAATGAACTGCTTCAGATATAATCTGTACAATCCGCCTCCCATGAAGTGCTAGACATCCATTAAATATCTTAAAAACATCAGGACAAACAAGACCGATTCCACAGCCAGCCAACTGCTACTTCGACTTCTCGCCATGGTCCTGACCAATCAGAATGGAATCGAGGGCCTCAAACTATTTGTTGAAGTCAGAGAATATCGTCATAAGCAATGATTTCTCTGCCTTTGAAAGGCAAGTCTAATCCATTTCTTTGGCTCATTGTACCTGTACCAAGCTTATTATTAACTTTGCCATGTCTGCCTAGAGGTATTTCGGGCTGCAGCTGCTTGGACAAGGGCAGATCCTTGTCAGAAGAAAACTTAACTCCTTCCTGCCATCCAGGAACAGGATCATTCGCCCAGGATACTTGTACCTGCATTTCCCACCACAAGCACAATTCAAGGATGACCATAAACACATTGATCATGAAATATCTGATAATATTCATTAGTACATATATCTATTAGAATGAAATAAAAACAGATGGCAAATTCAACAATTAAGGGCTCAAATTTCAACTTCTGTTTGGCTACGATTTTAGATGGTTCTAATTGATTAATACATAAAATAACCATCAAATCTGATTAGCAAGAGCAGCTACTGTGCTTAATTTCTTCAACCACCCAATGTATCATTAATCCAAGTCACTTGACAACTACTATATTGAACTCAATTTCAAAAAATAGATGTGTTTTTCTTTACAGCCTTTCCTATCAACTGGCTGACATGCACTGTATTTTTAGGTGGCTAGTACAATAGAGTGTAAGATCATAAAATCACAGATAATGTCCAATGGATTATTGTGCAGGAAGCGCTCCTGCCTGTGCCATCATGTGGCAAACATCCAGGCAGTAGGGGTCATCCATTTGATTGATCACACAAAGGGAATCTTCTAGATCACAAAAATAACTAGTATTTTTTTTGATAATACAAAAATAACTAGTATCATTTGATCCATATTTTTTTTCCCTGGACAATCATTTTTATCTTGGAATACCATACGAATGCGATAGATCATATGGATAGGATCATCCAACAACCCTAGGTGAGCCCCATAGAATGGTGGCATGCATTCTTTAAAACACGATTGAAAAGAAAATAGATGGATCTCTAGTTGCTCCAGTTCCAAAAATATTCTTTAAGAGTCTCTGTTCAAAAGACCTAAAAATCGGGGTTCAGATTAACTATGCAAACATCAAATTTGTGTTGATTTGACATGTTTATAGTGAGCACACTTGTCAACATGTATGCCAAGTGTCGACAAATTGAGGGTCATGGAGGATCTTTGCTCACATCACAAAACAAAAACATGGTAACTTCCTTCTGTGATCACTGGTTCAGTCAATAACCCACAGCCCCAATTCAAGGATGCTACATTCGGGCTCTTTATAGACCTGATTAGCAATGGAGTTGACCTGAAGGTATTACTTTTTGTGAGTCTTGTTAAGATATTTGATGAACCAGAGAGATAACCAAGTAAAGCAAGTATATGGGTATCTAATAAAGCATGGGATGAAGAAGATAGTCTTTTTAGAAGTTATCTGGTTGAGATGTGTACTAACTGTGAGGGAATGGATGAAGCAGTAAGACTCTTTCTGAGGATCCTGAATTCATAGGTGTCCCGCATATTAAAACATAACCTTTAGTTCTTTCTTCCAATATTTGCAAGGGCTATGGTAATGTACTACTATAGACTGAGTAGTATCTAGTATGGTAGCATCGGGAAAATCATTGCTCAAAGTTCAATGCATATTTTAACAAACAAGTTATAAAGATAAATAAAATATGATCCAATAGCCTTTGGATGCAAAAGAGTTGTTTGTTTTCGAGAACCACCTTCAACAGATCATGGTCCAGGTATCAGGTAGAACTAGAATTCAATGGTAAGTACAACATTGAAAAATCCTGTATGAATCATGTTGATGTGAAAGCTACAGTAGATGAAAGTTCAACAACAGCATGTTAGATAGTGATGTAATTGCCAGATTCAAATTTGGGGATGTTATTGCACAAAATAGCCATTCGATTTTTTTTCAAAACCATATTTTCCTATGACTTGCTTACTGCATAACAGTTGCCTTAACGGTCTATAGCATTTGCCATTTTGGAAGACGTTGGAATGTAATTTTTGTATATTTAACATTCAAAATGTGCTAACAAATGAGTGTTGTTATTTGTCATTTATTATTTGATCAAATTAGACGCATTAAGACGGAAAACACAAGGAGATTAGGGAAAGGAGTTACTTCCAGAAATTACTAAATGAGAGCTATATATGGAATTTATAATTTAAAATAGAAACTACGCATAATACTCCTAGATAGACTAAAGGGCATATAAACTCTCGTATATTAGTTTTATAGAAGTGAAAGAAGCTTTGGTAAGATAAAGATGAGAAAGGCTCTAGGTCTCTATGATATTTCAGTAGAGGTTTGGAATTACACAAGAAATTGGATTGTGTTGGTTAACTAGGTTGTTCAATAAAATTTTGGAGTAAAAAAATGTCAAATGAGTGAAGGAGAAGTATTATGGTACCTATCTACAAGAATAATGGAGAAGTAAAAAATGAAACTACCACGGGATAAAGCCACTATGAAATTATGGGAGAGAGTAATAAATAAAATATTATAATAACAAACAATAATATCATAAAAACCAGTTTGGTTTCATGTTCCATGTCAGGAAGGTCTACGATCGAGGCTATCTTTGTACTTAGACATTAATATAAAAAAATCGAGAAAAGATTTAAGAATCTACGCATGATTTTTATTGACTTAGTTAATTTGGTGGGTATTAGGAAAAAAGGAGTCCCAAGTGATAATATTGACATATTAAAGACATGTATGCGGGCGTAGTTACTAGTGTGAGGACAGTAGATGAGGAGACAAGCGAGTCCTCAGCTACTATGGGTTTGCACTAGGGATAGGCCCTAAGTCCATATCTCTTTGCACTACTTATGGATGGATTAAGTACAAGTACTCAAGGAGAGATCCCTTGGTGTAGCTATTTACAGATGATTAGTGTTAATTGATGAGAGTAGGAGGATGTAAATGCAAAATTAGAACTTTCGAAGGAGACTTTAGAAACTTAAGGTTTTAAAATATGTAGGACCAAGACAATACATGTAGTGTAACTTTAGTAATGATACTAGTAAGGATGAACTATTAATCGTGTTTGATGAACATAAAATACCCCCAAGTGACAAATTTCGTTATTTAGGTTAAGTCATTCACAAGGATTGAGAGAGAGAGAGAGAGAGAGAGAGAATTAGTGTTGGATGGTTAAAGTGGAGACGCCGTCTGGAGTATTATGTGATCGACGAGTACCTACAAGCTACAAGAAAATTTCTACATGACATCCGTGAGATTAGCCATGCTTTATAGAGCTACATGTGGGTCAGTTAATCAACATGTTTATAGAATTAGTGTAGCAGAGATGAAGATGTTGAGATAAATGAGTGGAAAAACTAGGAAAGACAAAATAAAAAATAAGCATTTCGAGAAAACTTAGGAATAACCCCAATAGGAGATAAAATAAGAGAGTTGATTGATATCTTTTTTTGATCGGTAGAGAGTTGATTGATATAGTTTGGGCATATGCAACAAAGATCAATGATAGCACCAATAAGAAGAAGAGCTTTGGTGCAAGTTAAAGGCTTTAAGAGAGAGAGAGAGAGAGATATGGATGGAGTTAGTAAGAGAAGATCTGAAGACTTATGCTTTGAAAGAAGATATAACTCTAAATAGAGTCGAATGGCAAAATAGGATTCATGTTGTTAACCCCAAACATTTGGGATAAGACGTAGGCTATGATGAGTCGATGACAATCATTATTTGAAAATTTCTCTCCGTTGGTCCATTTTCTATTGTATTTCTGTTGTGAGGTTGCATGGAGGACTATTAAGCTCGTCAAGTAATTGATTTTACTAGGGGGTGTTTGGTTTGTTGCTACAAATCTATTCATAGACTATCATGTCAACAAGTTAATTCAAAGAATTTCTTTTTGACTACTTCTCCACCTCCTCAAGTGACTTTTAAGTCCTATTGATGTGTATAAAAGCTCCAAATAGAACACAAGCCAATCAACAAGCTATATTGTCTAACGCCTTGGAATGTTGTAATGGGTAGGCTTGATAGATCTGCTGAGTTTGTTAGGGAAGCCGGGAGTGATCACTTGCAGAGAAATTGATAAATAGGTGGGAGAGAAGATGAACTATTAGAGCTTCTCCACTCCCTCCCGTATCAATTTATGGGAGACTCAGATTTCTTTCTATCGTGGGCCCAGCTTGTGTTTTCTTGTATTGTGACGAGTCAATGCCTTGTATGGAACTTTTCTGCTTTTTGTTGAGACAATGTGTTCATTCTTTGGCCTTTTATTGTCAAAGTTTTTGATCCATCAGTCAGTAGCTTATTTAGCATGTTAATGTCATACTAACTTGCTAGGACATCTGTGCCCAGAAAAAAAATTGTACTTGTAAGGCCGAGATCTTAAATTTACCAGGTTCTTGTCAAAACCCATTTGGACCAATCTAGTTGAGTCCAAGCTGTCAATAAATTCCACTTCTTGTCCTCTATCTATAGTACTGTACATCAGTTCTTTTGTTATGGCGATTCAACCAGGCAAGTATTCTACATGAATGTGAAGTATGCCTTTAATCCCTTTATATACGTTGACCATGATAAGGAATTAAATGCAGTCCTCATATCCTAAAAAGATACCTTGGGGTGTTTGTGTCTGGATTAACTAGCAATTATTAATAGAATAGCAAACACAATGAAATACTGTACAGAAAAGAAACAGTACTACCTTACAATTCTATTTGTAGCCACACAACACAACAGTTCTCAATTCATTTCTGAATTAACCAGCATATGGTTGGTATATGTTTCCTGAAGAAATGTCTGCTGAAAACATTTTTGACAATCGTTTTTGCACAAAATAAATGGTTATGCAATAAAAGTTACAAACGGCCCCTAATTAGATTTGGGATCTGATCAACTCATACCTATACAGTGAATCTCAATTAAGAATTCACAAACGACCCATTGTAGGAAACAGAATAAATAAACGACCCCAATGAAGAAAACTAAGTACAGTGACAACCCATTGAAGGAAACCAGTATAGCAAGGACCCATTAGATGAAACTAAGTATGGTTACTGTTGAGAGAAGAAAACCCTAATAGGTACCAAAAGACGAGATAGAAAAAAAAAAGGTGAGAAACGAAGTTTGGGAAGAGTCAAAAGTACCTTTTGGGATTCAACGGTGATGGCTAAGTAGGGATCTAAGGCAGCGGCGATGGCGGCCTCAGCGGAGTCCTTGGAACGGAAGGTGATGTAGCCGATACCACGGTCGATGCGGAGGCGGGAAATGCAGCCGTACATCTCGAATCGAGATTTGAGCTTGAGAACAGAGCACGCAGGGGAGAGGCCGGTCACGATCACCATCGCTGAGTTCTGCTTGGTGGGTTTGTTGGGCTCTTCGTCTACGGGAGTTTCTGGTTTGGAGGGGAAGGGCATGGTGGAGCGAGGTCTCTTTGGGAGAGAAGAGGAGACATGCTCGGAGAGGTAGGGTCTCTCTCTCTTCCGGGTCATGTCCAGAAAAAATAAAGGAGAATGATTTCGCTCTCTGTAGTCTGTAGCCTGCAGTCTCGACTCTGGAGAGATCGAGAGAGAGAGAACGTAGATTGTTGTTGAGGATATGCGTTTCAAACATAGAAGTTGAGGAGGAGTGGGGTCTACAAACATGACATCTACTTTAAGCACGTGTGACTGCACAGGGGGTGGATATTCACACCCGCGTTTTCGCTCAGAAAACCCACTCACTCAATAAACCCACCAAAAATTAACCCCTAACTCTACACACCCTAATGACTCTTAACACCCGTCCATCTCCTCTTCCGGGCGTTTGACAACACAAAAATAAGTAACTTATTGACTTTTACAAGCCAAAAAGTTAAAACGTTAGTTTGGACGTGTTTCATATTTTAACTGTTGAAAAGTTAAAAACTAACTTAAAACTGAAGCTAAAATTTTTAGCTTTTAACTTCTAAGAGAATTACTTCTCAAAAATTAGAAGGCCTCTTAACGCTTTTAATTTCTCTGACTTTTTTAGAGGTAAAAAATCAACTAGTAACTTCTACTACAAGTAGAAGTGCTTTTACTTCTCGTTCCCAAACGTGAACTTCTTCTTCTTTGTTTTTTTTCTTTTTTTTTTATTTTCAGTTATTTTTTGTTTTTGTTTCAAGTTTTTCGGGTTATTTAGTGAGTGAAAAACAAGAGGTATTTTTGTAAATTTTTTTTTGTTATGTGAGTTTGATGAGCAAAAACGCAGGTGTGAATATCCCGCCCACAATATGAGCCACGTGACACTCTTAAAGGATGCTGATCGAATGTATGTTTGGTCACCCTAAGTTGACCAACTTGTAATTTTGGCCTGTGGCCTGAGCTGGGCCTGGCATGGGCCGACCCATTAGGTCTTTGGGACCGTGAAGCTTGGACCTATATGCAAACCAAAAATCAGTCTAATTAGTGAGTTCAAACATTTGAATCTTTGAACCCCAAATCAACCCATGAAAAAAGACTCCAATCCAACGCTTAGAGACCACTAATCAATCTCATTTATGGTTTGTATGTCCATCTAGGATTGAGCCAAACATCCATACGGTCAAAAATCTCTAAGAATATGCCATGTGGCTCATATTGTGGTGGGTCAGTAACTTTGCTCACGGGCACCGGTCAACAAAGTTCTACTCCCCCCTTTGAGAAGCTTCCTCTGTGGGTGTGTTGTGGAATTGAAATCGCCTCATCCGAGTATAGTTTGGTGGTCTTGCGTTGTGGCGATTCCAACACTTAACATCTAAAAAAAATTAGTGTTTTCGCCCGTGCTCGGCACCGGTACACTGTGATCTTTGAAAAAAATTAATAGTCAAACTTGTCCATGACAAATATATTTAAATATTAAATTTTGATTAAATTATTTATTTTAAATACAAATTAACTATAACTAATTTCTATATCTTCATCTAATCATAATAAAGAAATAATAAGAAAATGCCATCTTTCAATATCACAAGTTGTTATCAAAGTAAATAAACACGTTTTCAATTCAAGAATCAAGTTATTATCTAATCTGTATGGAGTATTGCACAACAATCTTATATCTACAATGACAAACCCTAGTTAGTAAATTCGCGTTTAATACCTGAATTTTTTGTTTTTTTTAAGAAACGTTTAATACATTCGTATAAAATAAAAAATCAGAAAAAATCATGAATTGCGAATAAAACACGTATTATTCACGTTTAATAAACGATTTTTATATTTTTTTAAATAAAAGCATATTAAATGGCAGCATAAAATGAAAAAATTGGTAAAATTCAGGATTTTTAAGGCTAAACAATATAACATTTCAACAATGACCGAATTTTTTTTATCCCAAAAATCAAATTAAAGTCGAATTTTTTCCATTTTGAATCTTTGCCGTATACTGAATTGCTAACTATGTGACAAACTCGCCGTCCAGTACCAAAGTGTACGGTTGATGAGAGGGGGGTCAAGTTGAGGTCCTAAAATAGCCCTGTGAGATACTCCAAAATAGAAATAAGGACTTAAGTTTCCAACTATTTAACGTTTTCATTAGAGCGGGATGAATAAGAGAGAATTTAAGAATCACTATAAGTTGTCACCCATACGCTAGTATTAATTAAATTTAAAACTTTTTTCTTTGTGTAAATAGTGACTTTTGGGCGTCTTTAATTATATTGAGAAAAAAAAAAAGACATTTTGGAGATAGAGGGAGAGAGAGATTTTAGATAAAACATTTCGCTTAGTGAGGTGTATGTGGGATGGTGGGAGAAGGGTAAGGAGAGAGAATGACAAAGGGAGATAAATTAAGTCTCACTAAAAAGATGTGACAAGCTATGTACCTGACGTTTTTTGACAATTTTTATTGGGAAAATTCTATTTGCACCCCACAAATTCCATAAGCACCCCATTTGGGTATTTTTTGGCCAAAAATGCCCTTAAGACCAAAAAACAAAAAAAAAAAAACCTAGCACACTTACCTGAAAAAAAACCCAAAACAGAAAAAAGAAGAAGAAAGAGGAGGATGCCAACGTAGTCGCCGTCACCGCCACTTCCACCACCACTAGTACGTCTCTCTCTCTCATAGACCCTACAGTCGGGCTGGCTGTGGAGAGAGAGAGATGTGGAGAGGGAGAGAGAGGGATGTGGAGAGAGAGAGGGGAGAGGGGGGGACGAAGAGAGGGGTGTTGGGTTTTTTTTTGGTTTAAGGGCAGTTTCGTCAAAAAAGCACCCAAATGGGGTGCTTATAGAATTTGTGGAGTGCAAATAGAATTTTCCTTTTTATTATTCATCTCTGCCCTCTAGGCCTATTGACTGCATGGATCTTTAGCCCACCCCTTGGTGGGATATACACACAAAAAATCACCTTGATTGGAAATTTCTAGCCATTAGATTTTAGTACTTATTAAGGTGTGTTTCTAGCTATTCGATTCAACCATTTTTTTCGAATACTAAAACCAACGGTTAAAAATCATCAAACATGCTGATTTTTTGTATTAATGTCTACCAAGGGATGCACTAAACATCATCCATACAATCAGTGGTATAATTTAATGTTCATTTTGTAATAAAAGATTAAATACAATTTGTCTTTCGGTAGTCCGAGCATATGCAAGAAGGGTCCATCAAACTTTTTCATTTCAAGGGTTTAATTGCATTAATTGAAAGTATTAAATTATAGTGGGATTTTAAGTTAACATGAAATAAAGCGTCAAGGTTTTTTTTTTTTTTTTGAAAATTATATTACAATGCTAAGGTGGCAAGAAAGATGAAGAAAGAGCCACGTCATCACTTTTTGAATACGTGGATTGGTCCCAAGTGTGTTAGCTTTAGTATAGATAATAGATGTGATCAATCCAACCGTTTGCACATAAAAAATTTAATTTGTCGAGTTACGTACCCCCTAGCTATTATGTGCCTAGGATAGTTTTGAATTTTTTTTTACGCATGTTAATTATTTTTTCTTTCTCTTCTAGACCTTCCCTTCCTCCCCTCTTTTTATGGTACCATCTCTCTCTCTCTCTCTCTCTCTCTCTCTCTCTCTATTTGTGTGGATCCGTGTTCAGTCATCCTAGTAATGTTTAGGGTTGATTTAATCACTGATTGAATAAAACATATATATATATATATATATATAATTCAAGTTAACCACAAAAATAGACGGGCCATAATTCTTCAACTTCTAAACCGATCTACAAATATCGGATTAATTTGAATTTTTGTGACGATGATCTCCTCACTGTAGAGACCATCCTTGCCAAAAATACCCAATTTCAAGACTTCTAATTTATACATTGGCCTATGCCAATTTTTGTTGTAAAAAATGTTGTATGAAATTGTTGTCCCCCGATCCTGACCCTATATATATATATATATATTTTATTTTCATGGTATCAGAACAAGTTATCTATTGAAGTGTGCAATTCTGATTAGCCGCGCGTCCTTCTAACAGGTGGTCTTCTGCTTCTGCATGCCCACCGGACCCAGTTGATATTCTTTTGGTACATTAAAACCTATCTTGATCAGCAAACCTAGCTCAATCTCATCACCACCACAAGCATCATCCATTATCACTAAAACCAATCCCATTGCTTGTGGATTTTGCAAATCATCTTCCACCATCCACAAGGTCCATCATCATTACTACGTTGTTCGGCCATAACCATTCCCAATGCACAGATTTTCCTTTAGGTCAGCATCATTGTTGCTCTATTCATGTTAATATCGTCTGCAACCATTGGAATCTAGACTCACCAACGCCATTGCTCCTCATGGTTTGAATTAGTTTAGGCCGTTGATGTTGGATCAATGCCCACCTGTTGGTTGCCTTTCTATACTATCTGAGTTGTTGATAAATCCTTGCTCTCTGCCCTTCTTTGCCATCTCTTCTCATTGTCGCCTTCATGATCAAACCACTTACTTCACTGTTCTGTTCGTCATTGTAGTCTGTCGTCGCTACTTATTCGACCTACCCTATTTGACATACCCTTCATCGTGCAGGTCGTCTTCTTCAATTGTGCAATAACCACCACCATTAACATCAACCTTGCAATCCGTGCTTGTAGCCATCTAAAAAAAATGATGTCTTGATCATTAAAAATAAAAAAATGCATGGGACTTGCCATTCTCTATCTACTTTTGCTATCCATTGCCGTGAATCACCATCTTTTGCCACCTCTTTGTCGTTGTGAATCACCATATCTGGCCACCAATCTCTTTCCCATTCTCTCGGTCTCCCAGCAAGTAAAGCCTCCATTTTTGTGTTTCTCTGTGAAATACGAAGAAGAAACACACCGAAAAAAAAAAAACTATACTATTTTGCTTTACGAATTTCTCTTTAAACCCAAGCCCAATTAGGTCCATGTTCAACAACTCTCTCTCTCTCCTTTATGAGTTTTTTCCTCATCTTGACTGAAGGTGAGCCCATCCTTCAAAAAACAAATTGCTTGAGGACTCATATAGCCCAATCCCGTGAGGCAAAAAGATACCCAAAAAACATCTTGGACCAATCAAAGCCATCACCTATTCTCATATTATTTTGGCTCAAAAGAGCCCCATTACATTATCGATATCCTTTCCTATTTGAGTAGAGCTAGTAGCTCCCCATCCCTTTCATTATCCTTTTTCTCCTATTAAAAATTCGGTGGGTTTCGGTCATACAAAATTGAAGATTTCTCTCCTTGGGGTATGATCCCACTAGGTTTTGGTTTGCCTAAACTACCCGATTTTCAAAAAAAGTAGCATGGAATGTATCATTGCTCCCACAACCTTCTTCTCTCTTATTAACAACTCATGCATGTGGTGGCTTGGCATGATTTTCAAAGCGCTTGGCACACTCTTCAAAACCTTTTATACTGGTGACAAATATCAATTTCAGGTGGGGTCCATGACCATCTTTCATTGGCGATGCATTTTAATGGCACTTTTCATCTAAGGATTTTGGCAAACTCATGATAATCATTGATCTCATAAGTTTGAGGGGAAGTATTAGAGATAAAATATGCACTGTGATGATGTACACATGAGATACACAGAATCACAATTAATGTTTCTCATCACATATTCTCCCAATTATGATGATTATCAATTAGGGTATGTAAGAATATTATCAATTAAATTTTGAGATTAGATATATTTGATTCTAATTATAATAGATTAGGATTTAGTTTTCTTTCCTTATTGGACTCTTGTAATATATTATAAGAGCTTGATTAGGGTTGATTCAACCGCTGATTCAATAATTTTTTTTTTTTTTTTTAATCTTGGACTTGTGTCATTGCATTAATTTTTTTTTTGAATAACCCATCATAAATGAATTAATGCCTATGTACGTCCTTCGATTCCAACAAGTGGATTCCAGCATGTACTCAATTTCCGATCAGATATCGAGTACCTGTGGATCCATGCAATTTTTTTGAAGAAACAAAAATTAATTAAAATGTTGTTCATACTCAAATCAGGAAAAAAAAAAAAAAAAAAACACTATCACCAATGTTGGTTTTGGAGTCCTACGAGTTTCAATTCCAAACTGTTCCTCTTTACCTTTTGTTGACGAGTAAATCTTTGACCTACTCTTAGGTGATTCTTCTATTGTAGGTCCACCTAGGGATGGGCCATACGGTCAATGGCCCGTAAGAATGAGCCACGTGGATCATACTTGGTCCACGCCTGTCATCAAAGATTTACTCGTCTTTGATAAATCTAGTACCGATGACATCTATATAACAAGTGACAGTGGTTGTCGATCTCCGTACTTATACCCCTTCTTATAAGCTTCAATAAAGAAGGGCCGAGATCTTATCTCCAACTGGGGTGGATCTCAGCCACTCACACCTGATTTTGGCAAAGGCTGTGCGGGGGAGTACCGTGGGCTCGGACCATGCACCTACTGGTTGGGTCTTTATTTTGCGAGACATAAAATGGTGGTGTAATGATTGATTTTAGTCGTGCAACACATAGTGAGCAGTTCATCCCACAACTTAAAAGAGATCCCCGACTGCCATCTTGAGAACTGGGTGATTCCTCTTCCACGTGAGACCAATCCAAAATGTGAACAGGACGATCAACATGCTAATTAAGCTCATCTTTATGAAGTGGTAGGGCCCATTGAAGATCACAATCACATGCATCTTCCTGGAGGAGAAACCAATCCATTGCAATCCCAATTCCAAATTTCCCATGGCATCGAGGTTGGATGGAAAATTTGTGATCATCACCGGTGGCGCAAGTGGCATTGGTGAAGCAACCGCGCCGCTTTTTGCCGATCACGGTGCACTTGTAGTAGTGAGCGCCGACATCCAAGACGAACCAGGCCAACGGGTGGCTACGTCCATCGGCTTACCCAGATGCAGCTACATCCACTGTGATGTTACCGACGAGGATCAGGTTAAGTCCATGGTGGAATGGACGGTCCAGAATTACGGCCGCCTCGATGTCATGTTTAGCAACGCTGGTATCATCAACCCCATTCAGTTGACCATTCTTGATCTCGACTAATCTTCTTTTGACCGTCTCTTCGCGATCAACGTACGTGGCATGGCTGCGCGTGTGAAGCATGCAGGACGCGCGATGGTCGATGGTGGTGTGAAGGGGAGCATTGTGTGCACGGGAAGTGTGGTAGCGAGCATGGGTAGTGAGAGGAGGCGGGACTACAGCATGTCGAAGCATGCGGTGTTGGGGCTGGTACGATCTGCAAGTGTTCAGCTTGGGGAGCACGGGATAAGAGTGAATTGTGTGTCACCGTTCTTGGTGGGGACGCCGCTGTCGTGCCAGGCGTATGGGATGGACGTGGAAGGCGTTGAGAAGGCTTTTTCTTCGTTCCCAACCTTAAAACTTAAAAGGGGTGGTTTTGAAAACTTATCACGTAGCTGATGCTGTGTTGTTCCTTGCCTCTGATGACTGCGTTTGTGAATGGGCATAACCTGGTCGTTGATTGTGGTGTTCTTTCTCGTTAGTCAGTCAACGAGATCAATAATGGTGGATTTTTTTTTTTCCTTCCTCTTTTCACTCAGTATATATGTTATCGTTTACATCGTCAATAAATTTATCAAGTCCAATTAGCAGATTCTCGTATGATACAGACCATGCTAGCTGATCCAGATCGGGATTGGCACTTACCAATCCGTCCTTGGGACTCCTAGACCACAATCATCCCTGGTAGTTCAATAATTTTAAGTTATACTTGATGAAACCAAACAGGAAGAAGATCTCTGTATTCTACCAAAAACATAACCTGGAACCCACAAGGCGAAAAATGCGGAAAACCCAAGAGAAAACTCAAAATTTCATTATCCCTCAATTCATAACATAACTGATCTTAAATAGAGAATCGAAATCCTAATTTTCCCGAAATAGCAAAATTTACCAAAAATAGTAAAGTTCCTGAATCTGATTAAACTTCTAAAATAACCTAAAGGACCTGTTTGGTACGTGAGAAAAAGAGTTTTAACGTTGAATATTTAACCAGACAAATATTATCTTGGTTAAATATTTGTGCATGTCACCATTTAGCAACGTTTGGTATGTGTATTAGCTAGCTTAATTTATTTTCTTTCATTTTGTGTGGGTCCCACATTAAGGTAGGTCAAGTATGGGTTAGGTGAGTGTGGGACCCACTTATTAGGTCACAGATTCAAATAGTCATATTTTTTTATTTTTTTAAATATTTTAAAAATTATTTTTATTGAAAATAGTGATTTTTTCCACCAGGATTATTTGGTGTACGAAAATATTTAGTCAAGAAAATATTTAGTCAGGCGGGAGGTGATCAAATATTTCCCACCGCGGCGAGAAAATTTGTGGGCCCGACTAAATATTCGACGTTGGCAAATGCGTGCCAAACACGCCCGGGCGAATATTAGCACGAGGGAATATTTTATTTTCCCGCCGCGGTGGCCTACCAAACAGCCCTAAGTTGCTAAATTAAGACTTCCAAAAAACACTCGACTAAAAAATAGTTAAAATAAGCTAAATGAAAATTGCCAAAAATAGCAAATTTTCATTTGACTCCCAAAATCAAAATCTTTCGGCCTCAAAAATCAGTAATGAAGATCTCCTTGAGGTACCCCCACGTGCATATGCTATAATAGGCAATCTGATTCTCAGCAAAATTAAATAATTAAGGAAGAAATCAAGCCTGAGAAAAAAAAACCTAGAAGGACCCCAAGAATTAAGATCAATTTCATAAATTTAATTGGTTTAGGTTATTATTATTTTGTTCTTTTAGGTTGAGTGCTGATGGTCAGGACTCCACTCCAAAAAGTGAGAGGTTCTGAGTTCAACTTTCCTTGGAGCCATGCCTGGAAGAGCAACAATAAGTGGCTCAGTCCACATCACACTCTCCCGGAACACTTGGCATGCTGTGGAGGGGTGACTAGCGTGTCCCGGGGCAGGGCTGTCTTGATACAAGACTTACAAGTTGAGGCCTAAGACAAAAACTATATACAAGGCCTTTTTTATATTTAATATATTAATATATATGGTATTAATTAAAAAATTAAACTCTTTATATTATTGAAAATATTTATATAAATAAAAAACTATGGAAAAATTTAGATGTAGAAGACTCCCGTGTCGATGCAGATGACTCTCATGGCCCTACATAGATCATTTTTTGGGGCCCAATGACTGCATGAATGTTCAGCCCACCTATTAGTGGATAAACACACTAAAAATCAGCTTGATTGATGATTTCTAGCCATTGGATTTACTACCCAAAAAATATGCTTGAATCCAACGGCTAGAATCATGTCCTAAAAGTTATAAAATCTATGGCTAGCTAGAGATAATCAATCAGGTTATTTTTGGTTTGTATATTAAATAAGAGGTGGGCTAAAAATCCATGTGGTTAGTGGGACTTGGGTTGGGGGCCTTCTCTCATCAAGGGGCCTTAGGCGACCGCCTTAATGGTCTTATTAAGGCAGAGCTGGCCATGCCCGGGGGACTAGTCCGATGCTCTAAGAGGTCCGGATACCCTCGGTTTCAAAAAAAAAATAGAAAAATGGGTTTAGGTTCTTATCATTTCTCTTATTTAAAGAGATCCACCAAATCCCAAATTTCAGCTGTTAATAGAGCCGAAAGAACAGGACAATGGACGAGCTACGCTCATGCTTTGTCATCTCTATAACCAATCAATGAATACAAGGCCACGTTTTTGGCAAGTGGCCTAGGGCCCATTAGATCCATGGTGCTGGTTGAGAAACCGAGAAAGATAATGAGAAACCAAACCCTGGCCCATGTGATAATATACTCTTCTATTTTAACTCGAACTACCTCCTCGTTTACCTCGTGAAAAGTGGCATGTTGGGTTGAGGCCCGACCCAACTCGAAACCCACGCATAGCCTATTGGGCCATGCCTAATAGCTCTTTGGTTCCGCCTGGCACATTAAAGCGTCCAACTCTTTGGTATCACTGTTGGGTCCGGATAACACCCCCACATACCACTTTGGTATCATTGCTGCTGCACTCTTGCAGGGACGCTGTGGAGCATTGTTGCTCGGTGTTGTTGAGCAAAAATGAACTCCAACGTTGAAGATTTTGATGGATCAACCTGTCGTTGAGTGTTTCTTTTCCTAACCGTCTATTTGGGTTGTTATAGTAGGGTCACCTATCCTTGGACATTTAAGTGTCCAACTCTTCTTAAAACACACACACACACACACACAAAACATGGAAAAGAAAGAGAAAACCGGTCGAATATTCAAAGATACCAACCCCAAGTTAGAAGGAAAGACGATGGGAAGAAAAGGCCAATTCATCTTCCATTGATTACTGTTTTGGTCTTACAACTACTCCCGCTGAACGGTCATGATATGTAAGGTAAAGGGGTAGGGCCCATTGACGATGATTGATCTCAGATAGCATAGTCTCCAATCTCCATCCTATTTATTGACATCTTGTTGGTGATCCCACCACCCGTTAAGAGTAGTGAAGAATGACTAGATTGGAAGGAAAGGTGGCGATCATCACAGGTGGCGCAAGCGGCATCGGCGAGGCTACCGCCCAGCTCTTCGCCGATCATGGGACCCGTATGGTGGTGATCGTCGACATCCAAGACGAACAAGGTCAACGTGTCACCACGTCTATTGGCATAGACCGATGTAACTATGTTCACTGCGATGTTAGTGACGAAGATCAGGTCAAATCCATGGTAGAATTGACGGTCAAGAATTACGGACGTCTTGACATCATGTTCAGTAACGCTGGTATCATCAACCCCAATCAGACCATTCTCGAGTTCGACTTATCTGCTTTTGACCGTCTGTACGCAATCAATGTCCGTGGCATGGCTGCATGCGTGAAGCATGCGGCACGGGCCATGATCGATGGAGGTGTCAAGGGGAACATCGTGTGCACGGCAAGCGTGGTGGCGAGCATCGGAGGTGATAGGAACCAGGACTACACCATGTCAAAGCATGCAGTACTTGGGCTGGTCAGGTCGGCGAGTCGCGAGCTCGGTAAGCACGGGATTAGGGTGAATTGTGTTTCGCCGTTCGCGGTGGCGACACCAATGTTACAAGAGGCGCTTGGGATGGACTCTGAGAGCGTGGAGAAGGTTTTCTCGCCCTTAACCAGCTTGAAAGGGTTGTCGTTGACCGTTAATCACGTAGCTGATGCTGTATTGTTTCTTGCATCTGATGAGTCTACTTTTGTGAGTGGCCATAACTTGGTCGTCGATGGTGGTTTCCTTTGTCGTTAGTCAACGACCCAGGATATCTACCATGCATGAATTAATAATTAAATATGATGCAAGGGATCATTTCTCTTTTCTTCTACAGATTAGGATTCTGTGGAGCACTTTCCTTGTGGAACTGTGGAGCGCACAAAAAGGTGTCACCTGGCACACACTTTCGGGCCCACTGACTGATAAATGATTGGTACACCAGTTAGTGGACCTATATACACACCAAAAATCAGCCTGATTGGTTACTTCTAGCCATTCAATGTATCAAAAAAAAAAAAAAAATCAAATCCAATGACTAGAAATCTCCTCATGAAAAACGTTCGACGGCTAGAGATCAACAATATTCAGGCTGGTTGTTGGTTATTTGTAGGTTCATCAAGTGGTGGCCCATTAATCCATAGGTCAGTGGACCCGAAGAGTTTGCCAGGTGGCACATCTTTATGCGCCCCACAGGGAAAAGTGCTCCACATAGTAAATTTGTTCTCTGTTTTTTTTCTTCTCCTTGTACAAACAAGATATCTGTATGGCTATTTGTCATGATACAAAGGGTATCTGTATGGCTATTTTTGTTTCTATTTAATTTTACTCCACTTTGACTGTCGCTTGCCGCCTTGCCTCCCCCGGACAAAATCCTGGCTCCGCCGCTGGTTACAATGGACTGAGGCGTTACCGTTTTTTCTGTTATAACGGATTGTAACCCAGGGGCAAAAACAGATAAAAAAAAAGAGACAAAAATGACCCTAAAATTCAAATTTTGAATTTCAAAATTTCAATAAAATTTATAACGGAAAATAATTAAATAACCGATGTTTTCTTTTTCAGAAAATAACGATCGTTATTTTCGTTATAACGGAAAAATATCAAAAAATAAATGGCCGTTACAACAAAAATAACGATCGTTATTTTCTGAGCGTTAAAGCAGTACATAACGTAATAGGGGAGGTCCGAATCCATTATAACGGTCGTTATTTTAATTATAAGGGCCGTTTTTTAAACCATGGTGAAAACACAGTTCAAATTCAGCTAAACTCGAAAGTTGGTCAAATAGAGTGAACTCTGAAAACTCGACGCTCGGATGGAACAACTCAACTCGCGTGTGTGAAAAATACTTAAAGCCCATTTTGCTTCATCCATGATATAAAGCGAACATTTATTTTTCGAAAATCTTACTATTTCAAGCAAATGTTTTAAAAAAAATCAGTTTTGTAGAACCCAAAAGTTCAAAAACATAGAATTACCATTGAATCCTAACTCCTCGAGATGCATGCCATTTTATCAAAAAATTCTTTCATTGAAAGGTTTCAACCCTAGGATCTATAAGAAGTAAACCTAAGGACCACCACCTCTTTGTGGCCATAGACCACCATAACACAGCCCTAGAATAACCATAAACCTTGTGGTGACACATTGGGGTTTGTCTAGTGAAAGTTTCGGTTGTCAAATCTCAGGAATATTTAGTTATTTGGTAATGATATTTTTATATATGTCACTGTACCTCAAATCAATTGAAGACTGAAGTGTCAAAGATCAAGTGGACTTCGATAAAACAAATCAAAAAATGATTAAAACTGAAGAAAAGACAACCAAAATATTCAAGATCAACTGAAGACAAAGTCAAGATTATCAAGTTTAACTGAAGACAAAGTCAAGTGATCAAGCTCAACTAAAGACAAAGTCAAAAGCTCAAGTACGTTCTCACTCAACGAACGTTCAACTATGAAGAAATTCGTGTTGCGGTTACTTACATATATCTGAGGATAAAACCTTACGTTGCCAACGGATATTGATTTACCCTAGATGGTTAAGTGTTAGTTAGGGATTGTACGTGTAATGAGGAGAGAAATTCTCAAAACTTTGGTAGCATTCGGCTATGGACAAAACTGTCCGGCCGACTGCCCTTATATGCGGGCGACCGAAGGTCCGGTCGATCGGCCAAAATGGTTCGGTCAACCCTAATTCTCGGGTTCGAGAAATTTGGCTGAATGCCTGAGCGGGCGATCGACTAAAGTCTCGATTGACCGAGGTCCGGTCGACTGGCCATCAATGCGGTCGACCCCGCCAGTTTTGGATCTCGTTTGACAAAATCTTTTATGCAATTAGAAGCGTATTTTGGCCCTTCAAACGGCTATATTTGGTATGGTTCTAACAAAGGGAGGCCTGCTTATAAATTAGAGCCATCTCCCTCTATTAGAATCAACCCAATCAAGAGATCTCTACTTTACGTTACTTGATTATCTTTCTTTAAGTCCAGAGATCTAGAATTTGAGAGAGCTTCACCTATGCAAATCTGTACATCCTTTGTGAAGGCTCTAGATTGTTTGAGAGAGCTTCATATGAGCAAATCTGGTTCATCTATTGTGAAGGCTGCTCTAATTGTTTGAAGAGACTACGAAGGGGATTGTTTCCTACAATCATCTTCTTCCAAGAAGATGATCGTCATTGGCAGAGCGTCTCTGTGGCAAATTCTTCTACAAGGATTTATCATTTTATCGAATTCATCAAAAGGTAAGTATATCCTAGAACAAACATTTTAGATTGAATTCAATATTATCAAACCTGAATTGTTTGTGATTGGTAGATGAGTGAGTACTCATCAAATTGAGTTGAAGAATGTGGAATCCTTAAGAAATCTATTTCTCTAAAATATTATGGGCCTAGTGTGACTCTCTAGGTGAATCAAGAAGTGATTCTCGTATAGATCGAGTTGAGAATTGTAGATCCATGAGAACAGGGCTTCTCTAAATAGACTACTAGCCTAGGCTGAGTCTCTAGGTGAGCGAGAAGCGATTCTTGTTAGATTGAGACTAAGTAAATCTTAGTTGGTTGATTATTTATTTCGATTGAAAATGTTGCAATGTATGATTGAAATAATATAATACTACTCGTAGTGAGTATTGGACAATGGATGTAGGTGAGGAGTCACCGAACCATTATAAATCTGAGTCTCGTGTGATTGTGAATATTTGCATAATTGTTTATCATTTTTCTCATATACATACTCTGTGGATGATTGATATATTAATTGCTTGATCCTTTTCCGCCTTGTGTGATCAGTAAATTTTAATCCATAAAGAATTCGCAGAGGAATTAAAAATTGTCCTATTTACCCCCCCTCTAGGACTTAACCTAGTAATTAAAAGAGAATTTCATCTAGTACTACCACATTTGTAAATGTCACCTCTCCTAGTCTTTTAATATTTTATCAATGATCGAATGGATACAATTCAACCCAATTGGATGATCGTAACCGTCCAATTACCAAAAATACAAGGGTGTGGAAATCTAGAGAAAGAGTGTATATCTATATAACAAGGGAGCTTAGTTGTCTCTATTAGGATCTTTTACTAGGCCTCAAGCCGTCAATATTCCTCTCGAAAAGATAATCTTGTCAGGAGAAGACAAATTCTAGCCTTTATACCAAGATCGACATCACACCTTGCGGGGCTCCACGATTCGATCACGTGATCGACCTTGCACATGCGGGCCCTTCCACGATTCGATCCCGTGACTTAGAACGGCGATCGACCTCACACCTACAGACCCGTACTGCATCCTTAGGGAGGGGCATTATTAACTCCTAACAGTCTCCCCCTCATATAGGCTTCAATAAAAAAGATTTTGGCAAATGCTTTGTTGGGGGAGTTCTGTGGGCATAGACCACCCACTAGTATATAAACAAGGGAGCTCAATTGTCTCCCCACTTATACCCCCTCTTATCGGCTTCAATAAAGAAGAGTCGAGATCTTATCCTCCAACTAGACGGTGGATCTCAGCCACTCACACGTGATTTTGGCAAATGCTTTGTTGGGGAGTGACATGGGCACGAACCACCTACCAGTCTATATAACAAATGACAATGGTTGTCTCTCCACTTATGCCCCTCTTATAAGCTTCAATAAAAAAGGGCCGAAATCTTATCCCCAAACTAGACGGTAGATCTCAGTCACTCACACCCAATTTTGGCAAATGCTTTGTCAGGAGTACCTTGGGCACGGCCACGGGCCACCCACTATGGCAACGGCGGCATCACGCCGGCAATGGTAACGGCAACTAAAGAGTACCCGATGAAGTTAACAGTGGATCTCAGAGTTGTCAGAGAAAACTTTTCTCCATTTCTATTTCCTTGTTAATTCGCTTTTATTTTTGATTCACAAGACTCAATCGAGTTAATTCAAATTGTAAACTCGACAATTGATCAAATAAAGTTTTTAAAAACAAGTTTTCCACCAAATCACCTCCAAAAGTAGCAGAGTCGAGTTAATTCGGCTGAGTTTCGGTTCGACTCACCAAGTTTTAAAACACTCGACTAAACGTTCACGGAGTCGTAAAAGTGTGACAGGTAGTAATATTTGGCATGACCAACACACATGATCTACAAATCCAAGCAAAAAATTGAGAAAAATGAGAAAATTCAATAAATAAAATAATGCAAGCTAGCCACATGGGGAAGGTGTTGGCCAGACTACGACTCCATTAATGGCCGAAAAGTCCACTTGCAGCTAGTCAATTAACCTCATTGTTAATCGACCATGATGTCCATCGGATAGCAATGTGTTCCTACTTAATTATTTTACCATGACGTTAATATTTGAATTTTGTAATTCACCGGATTTAAATAACTTGTGGTCAATACCTTGCGCCGTTTGCAATTCGGTCACATCGTGCGATTTAGACTCTTGGCTAATCAACATGTCACCAAGGCTCATGACCCTTTTTTTTATTTTATTTTTTTATCATTTGGATGATCTAACCCAATGGCTTTGAAAAACAGTTGTAATGCCAATATAACTGTAATACTGTAACCTTGTTACGCGTGACACACTGTTACAGGACTTTGACCGTACGGATGTTTGTCCTATCCCATGATGGACCTACAAAGTACAAATCAAAAATCAGCCTGATTAGTGATTTAGAGGGTTTGGATTTGACTTATTTTCATGGGCCGATCTCAACTGTGGGAATTTGAGCAGTATTTGAGGTACAAAGATGCAACACTTATAAATCACTAATCAGGCTGATTTTTGGTTTGTAGGTCCACCATGGGATAGGACAAACATCCCTACCGTCAAAGTCCTGTAACAGTGTGCCACCTGGCTTATATTGTGTCCCAGCTGTCATTTCAGATTTGTCAACGAGCCCGACCCTTAACTTTATATGTACTAGGGGACGTGCACCTTACACATGGAAGCACTAGGGCGTCTCGATGCAAGTTGATGCCTAAGGCGAATATTAATATACATGATATTAATAAAAAAAATTAACTCTCAGTAGAGTAGAAAGTCTTATTTAACAATATTCATTATAATAAAAAGCTACGGAAAAATTTAGATGGAGAGGGCTCCTGTAGTCCCGTTGCAGTCCATGCAGAGGACTCTCATGGCCCTGCATAGATCATTTTTTGGGTCTAATGACTGCGTAGATGTTCAGCCCACCTATTGGTGGATAAACACACTAAAAATCAACTTGATTGATGATTTCTAACCATTGGATTTATTACTCAAAAAATATGCTCGAATCTTATGGCTAGAATCAATCCTTACAAGCCCGACCCTTAACTGGTAGAGATTGCTGACCATATCGATGTTTGGCCCATCTCTAGGTGGGCCTATATGCAAAAAATCAGCCTACTGATTAGTGGTTTTGAAGGATTTGATTGGAGTCGTTTACATGGGTTGATTTTTAACCATAGATTTCAAGCATTATTTGGGGTACTCAGATCCAAAGGTTTGAAATCACTACTTAGACTGATATTTGGTATACAGGTCCACCTAGGAATGGGACAAACAACCCATAAGGTCAGTGGTCTCTAAGAATGTGCCACGTGGCTTATACTATAACAAAAATTTTTGAAAAAATAATTGTTAAAAAATTGTTATTTTCCATTTTTGCCCATGTCCATTACAATCCGTTATAACGGAAAAAACGGCAACACACCCAGTCCGTTATACCATAACAGCCAGGGTTGATCTGAATTAAGGTTACCAAGAAACATGTACAATATAATTTCCCTGAAATGGAGAAACGTGTGCGGAGCTTTAGATGAAAACTTATTCAGGGTAACTATACAGAGCTTTAGATGAAAAATAGATATTCGTCTCAAATCCGTTTCTTTTTTTCATTTTCTTTAACGTTTCCCTTTTCGTTTCTCAACCGTTTCGGTGTCGCATATAAATTTAGGACCGTTTCTCGTTTCCATTTGTCGTACGCACCTTTCTCACACTCATATCCTTTTTGGCAACCATGATCTGGACCCTAGATTGACCAGATGGTCCAATCATTAATATGAAAGGTGGGAACATTCAATTGGCGCATTGTTGGGAGTTGGGACTACGACTGATCCAAGAGGTCGGCTATGTATCAGACAGTCCAGGTTAACGAGAAGACTTAAAGATATGATCAACCAAAAGGCAAACCCTAGTTTCCTCTTGGAGTTATATGTACCATGGTTTTTAAAACCGCCGTTTAAACGGTTTTAACGGCCGTTTAAACGGTAACGCCCCAAGCCTGTTTCCGTTAAAATCGTTTAAACGCATTTTATCGGTTTTGAAAAAAACGGCCGTTTTTTTTTGTTTTAATGGCCATTAAAATCGTTTAAACGGCCATTAAAATCGTTTAAACAGCGGTTTAATTTTGAAAATTTTTGTCAAAAAAACGGCCGTTAAAACCGTTTAATTCCGTTAAATTCAGTTTTTTTTTTTTTTTTTCAAATTTCAAAATTTGAATTTCAGCGCCACTTTTTCTGTTTTTTTCCGTTAAAATCGTTAAAACCGTTTAATTCCATTTTTTCTCATTTTTTTCCATATTTACCCCTGACCGTTTCAGTCCGTTTAAACGGTATAAACGGTAACGCCCCCAGTCCGTTTAGCCGTTAAAACGGCCTCCTTTAAACCTTGATATGTACCTCAGTTTTTCTTTTTGCCGTGGACGTCCACCGATTGATCTGTATGATTGTGTGATTGCATCTTCTTGTTTTTTATTCTCTCTTCCAACACGATGATCTTTGCGATTCGTGTAACGTGATTATGGAGAAGCATCCGTTGATCTGGACCTAGGGACGACGTTCCTGAGGCTGACAGCAGAATAGTTTGGACTTAGGATTCTCTAGTCAGAAATCAGAACTAAATGCTTTCTAATAAGGCCCCCCAGTGGATGGCCCACTAAGCGAACGGTCCCGATCGATGAGTTGGTGGTTGCGTGAACGGCCCCTTCTTACTAACCAGGATTAAAATAATGTCTTTGTCATCTGACATCTGGACGTGATGAGCATGTGGTTGTGGGTCAGATGCTTCCGACGATACACGTGTGGATCTGGCAACCGCTGGAAGACGTGGACAGTAGTGTGTTGTCACTGCCAACAAGCTACATCCAAACGGGGCCCGCTTTTTGTCTGTATCTGCAGCAAGACAACAAAAGAAAAAGATGCTCCAGTATTGGGCCCCTACCTGAGGTTTATCCTTCATCGACGAGTGAGATACGTTAAAAGACCACCAGGTCTTAGCTGCCACGTAGCGTTGCATCTGTGCATCGCTGGCCATCAAAGTGGTACCCACGCATCCGGGTTACGTGGTATTTTTACTATCTTGATTTGCGTGTCATGTTTAACCAGACCTGTTAAAAGTCGCCACGTAGATAGAGGTCGTCCTGATCATTGCCCTGCGACACATTGCGTGCAGCTATTGTCTGCCCCGGGAGATGGTCGGCAGAAAATATCTCAAAAGAGAAGTCTCAACTCTCAAGTGCCTGAAGAAAGGAATCTCCGTACACTTGGCGGTTTCTCAATGGCTCTTGATGATCTGAAAGAATTCTCTATAAAAAGGGTTAATATGGAGTATATTCGTGATTCAAGTGGTAGTTGGGTTGGTCTTTACGAGTTCGTTGCGGACGAGTTGACTCAGGTTATTAACTGACTCCAACGACCAATAACTACCGATTTAGGCGTGTGACAGCATCGAGCATCCAAAATTAAAAAATATATTCCCTACCAAAAATGGGGATTTGTAGGAATATAAAATCCAAAAGCATGGAAGAGAAATTCAAAATATTTTTTTGCAATCAAAGAGAAATTCATTATATAAATGCAAGTCTGATTTTTAGAACCATATTTCTTAAATAAGTGCTTCTGAACATCTCACGGAGGTTACACTCATCCTGGTCAATTTTCTCATTTAGGATAAGGTGGAATAGGATTCATGTTGCCAACCCCAAACATTTGGGATAAAGTGTAGATGATGACGATGATGATGATGAACACGACTGCAATGAAGAAGCAACAAGTTGTTGTTGATACCATAGTTTAAAAACCCATTTTGGACCTCCCCTGTTATGTTATTTTCCGTTATAACGAAAATAAAGACATTTTCTGAAATAATATTGTTAAAAATATGCCGTTATTTCCGTTATAAGTTTTATTGGAAATTAACAATTTGACTTTTAGCGCCAATTTTACCCTTTATTTCCGTTACTTTCCCTTTTTCCATTTTTGCCCGTGCGTTACAATCCGTTATAACGGTCCCTTTTAAACCTTCGTTGAGATTTTGCAATACCACCCGGGCTTTTCATGGGCAAAATGCACATCACCATGACATTCGATTACATACATGATCTCGTTTCGCGCAGGACGTAACATAACATCAGGTAACAATACAATTTGAATTTTAAAAAATTGAAAGATCACATGCTTAACATCCACATAAAGCCAATCAGAAGTTAGAACTCTTTTTCAATTTGAAGAACATGGTGGAGATGAAACATTCTAAATATTTGACTTTTTTAAAACTTTTGGATTCAAAGTCTGCTGTCCTCTTCTTCACAGAATACATGCAAGTCATGAATGTTAAAAAGTGAACTCAGGTTCCAGTGCTGCTTGGTATTTGCCTTTTAAGAGATGAGTAGGAAATTCAAAAAGTTCTTTGATCATGTTTCTGAATTCTTGTGAGTTTCCTTTGCTAAGACTTGGTCTGTCACAGCATTCAGAAGCAAATAAGTTGTGATTAGCTCATTTCGGACCGCTCGATTAGAGTAAATCCATCTCCCAAAACATCTTAGTAACCAATCAACTTCACCCAGGTTTAAGAACAGATTTTTGCATCAACAAGAGCTTATTTACATTGCAAAAACCTTAATGAGCTTACAAGGAGACCCTAACAAAATACAGAAGAGGGCAAAAGCCACCACCTTCAACAGTGAACAAAACCCACCACCACATCTGGTTTAGGGGGCCATTAATTGGCATTATTTCTTATTCTAAAGGACACATATTTAACAATGATAACTCAGTAAGACCAGAACGAAAAGGCTTGATCCTCGACAGGGAATCCAAAGTTACAAGAATTTGCAGGCGGGTCGGGGTAAACGATATCTTCGATCTTCGGAAAGTTATACAATGGAGGTACCAGGCTCTTGCTAAAGTTATCTTCTTCATCCTGTGAAAGATCCGACTGCTCTGGTTCAAAGACAGGAGAAGAATCCACGGGCTCCAGCAGAGAAGAGTGGACCCCATCGGTGTAATGTGGGCTATCTGAATCGATGACATCGCTGTTGGCTGAACTGAGATCTTCCTGTTTACAGACTCCAATGGGCACATTGGATGCTGCTTTCTCCTCAGAAACTGAATTGGGAATGGGTTTCTGCGGCTGTGAGTGAAATGGTCTTTTGTGATCCGACGATTCTAAATTCCCCCCCTCTTTCTCTTTGAGAAGCAGCTTGTCTGTGAGGGTAAGAACCTGTTCAAGTGAAAGCTACCAGCACTAAGAAGGATTGCTTAAAGCTTACTACTAATCATGGGGAAGGCGGATTCTTTGCAGAAAAGGGAATACCTCAGTTTGCAGTTTTTCCTTCTCCTTGAGGATGTTCTCGAAGTCGGTCTTGAGGCTGTCATAGCTGGCTTTCAGAGCTTCATAATCCTTTTCCAGTTGCTTTGTCTTCCACCGGGCTCGGCGGTTCTGAAACCATATCGCAACTTGCCGAGGCTGCAAGCCAAGGTCCCGTGCAAGCTGAATTTTCCTTTCCGGTTCAAGCTTATTCTCCACCTCAAAATTCCTCTCAAGAAACTGGACTTGATTAGCTGTAAGCCGCCTCTTCTTTTCAGGTTGATGAAAGCACTCATCCAAGTCCTCATCGCCATTTTCTTCTTGATCAAGTGGTCTGAAGAACGACCTATCCATTGTGTTTCCTCCACGAACATCTTCAAAGTTAACCATGGATCTTGAACCTGAACCAGTGTCAACCAGATATAAAATGACCACCATGTAATCAATCATCAAGACATTCACAATTGGTGATTTTGGCCAGTCCTGTTCCTCGTACTAAATGCTTTATTGCAAAGGAGACCTCCATGAGTCTTTTTTTCCCCTTCTTTTGTTACTTTTTAGATGTTTAATGTGTAAATTAAGAAAAACTCGCAGAACTTCAATGAAACGTGAACATTTAATAATCAAAGAAGCTGAAACCAGCCCATCTAATGCACTACCAATCTTCCAAGATAAACTAAACCAGAACAACCGCTTCCAACAGAGAATTTACTAAAATAAACATAGACTTCCTGGTTTATTGTGGAGTACAACCAAACAGAAGAAACACAAGAATCTCAACCTTATGACTTGAGGATGAAGATCGATAATAGGCACTCTGTTCTGCCACTGAAACTAATTTATTTAAAGAACAACACAACAAGCTATCAATTTCAGTAGTTAAAACTCTATATTCTAGATGAAAAGCAAGTAAAATTTTAATTTTCGACAATAAATTAAGAAAACCCATCTCCCAATTAAACATAAAGAACACTCATTTAACCTAAAAAATTAGAAGCAGGATAAATAGATGGAATCAAGGATATTTGCAGAGTAAATAAATCAACACAGGCAAGAAAGCTGAGATTACTGGAAGAAACAAAGATAATTTACGGATTCAAACCAAAACGAATTTACAATCCATGAAACAAAAAAAAATCAATCATGAAAAAAACCCAACTGAAAATTCGTAAATCTTCAAGCACACATATTTGCACCCAAACATCTATAGAAAAAGAAGAGGCCCTTGGAACAAAAAATAAAAGCAGAACTACTCTGAATCAAGTATAATCAACACAATCCACATGGCAAAGTTTACTGAAGAACACTCGAAGCTTAAAGCAAATAGAAGAATAATATCAGCACAAAAAAATTAGAAAGACGAGAAGGGAAATTTGAAAAATCACCATGGAAAGAAGGAGAAGAGCTGGAAATCAAGAGAGCCTCAAGAGCCTCAGTAGAACAGGAAATCCCTTCGTTTTGAAGTATAACGGTCATGTTCGAACCCCCATAGACCCTCCCACCCGCCATAGTTTCCAGCCTTTCCTGTATTCGAATTCCCGAGAATAACTTCAAATAGTCATATCTTCGAGCAAAGATTCGACGGTCATGTTTTCACCTTATTCAGGGCTTATGACGGAAGAAGCTCGTGATGATGATCGCAGTGATGTGAAAAGTATGAGACCAGCGGCAACTCACACCCATCACTCAGAAGAAGAAAAAAGGGTGACACCGTGAAAGTTAATAGCATAAGAGAGAGCAAATGAGCAGAGCTGAAATCTCCGTCAGTTCCTACGGAAAACGTTCGCCGGAGATGGGGGTAGGAGAGAGGCTTTCTTCTCCCTAGCCTGGGAGACCTTGATGGGGTTATATAGGGGCTTTTCTTCTGGGGCGAGTGAACAGTATGAGGATGAATTTACTACAGTACCCCTCGTAATCTCTTGACAGAAAAAAAAAAAATCTAAAATTGAAGTAAATCTATTTGCTTCTCTAATGACTGGCATGCCCTTGCTTCTTTCTTTCGGAGAGAGTGTACTCAGAAAATGTGTTGTATATACCCCGACCAATTTTGTACGGAAAAAGTTTTAAACCTTAAAGCTGCGTTTGGTTCACGGAAAATTCAGAATCTGGCATGTGATTTTTCCAGTAAAAAAATTTGGAGTTTTGATTTTTTCTCGTATTTATTTTTTTTAACGTTTGGTTGCCTTGGGGGAAAAATGTTTGGCTGCCTTGGGGGAAAAATGATGCAACGTTGATCATCTTCAATTTCCGTCATCTCCAAGTGCCAAACTTAGAATAAGCTTTCGCTCACAAAAGCTGGACCTCGTCCTCCTCTAAAGGCTTTCGCCAATTCTTCATCCAAGCCAAGATCTAGGATTGATTTGGGTCGGAGCCCAATTGGATTTGATAATCATGGCGAGTTGAATAAATGAAAATCAGTGTCTCCCTTGCCGCCTTCTTGGTTTACTGGTAAGAATAATTGCCCATCTCCGAAAGCATCAAAGATTGTAAAACTTACATTGTGATTTATAAAGTTTTTTGAGGTTTATTAATTTTGAACCCAATACTTCACAGACTTATATTAACTAGTGGGTTTTGAACCCAAAACCTTTTGGTGTTTTAAAAGTTCAAGTGCTTTTGCTTTTTGAAGAAAAAACTTTATAAAGATGGAATACAAAAATTTGGAGGGAAATCTTTGGTTACTTTTTGCTTTTCCATACAAGCCTTACTTTCATATTGGTTGTGAGGCCTCTCATTCTTATCTATATGAGTTTTGGAACCTCATGCTGGAGCCTTTGGGCATCCCAAGTTTTGTGCCCAATGGGCATAACTATGCAAACCAATATATTTTAAATACACACTCACGCATGCGCGCGCATGGTCCGTGGTTCTTGGACTTGGTTTGGAGTGCTGCCAACTTTCAATTGATTGCTGAATCTTGGGAGTAGTCACCGACCAACTAACAGAAACACTTTCGAATGGCAACAACGAAATCTGCTTTAGGACAGCACATGCCTCAGCCATTTTTCATCAATTAGTTATCTGATCTCTGTTTATAATTTTTGATCTTGAATCAATTGTTGAATTTTTGCTACTATTGTCCGAGTACACTTCTTTTACTTTATTGTTTAATTTTATTTAGTAGTCACATTGCAACTGTTATTTTCTATTTTAGTGATTGATTGTCTACTGATATATAAACTGGGAAAGTCTGCATATAAACTGGGAAAGTCTGCAATAACATATATGACCACCCCCTATGATTGCCCACAATATGAGCCACGTGGCATATATACTTTTAGAGGGCTCTAACCCTACGGATGTTTGGCCAATCCCTATATGGCCCTACAAACCAAAAATCAGCTTGATTAGTGATTTCTAAGTGTTGGATTTGAGTCATTTTCAAGAGTTGATTTGAACCGTGTGAATTTGAGCATTATTTGGGTACAAGGATCCAAAGGTTTTAAATTAATAATAAGGTTGATTTTTGGTTGGTAGTCCATATAGGGATTGGCCAAACATCCATATGGTAAGAGTCTTCAAAAAGTATGCCACGTGGCTCATATGGTGGGCGATCTTAGGGGGTGGTCATTTAGGGCAGTCATATAAGTTTTACTGGAATGAAAGATCATGTGTTGTCTTTTGATGCCGCTATGTTTTCGGTCTCTCAGGATCTAGACAGTGTTAAGGAAGTCCCTGAAGAGAATCAGTTTACAGAAATAGAGCAACTTTCAGAAGGGTAGAAAAACATGCAGATTTTCAACATGTAAGGGAGATTCATGAAGAATTGACGTTGAGTGGGTCCAAGCTGAGTTCTACTTGAAATGAACTCAACAACCGCAATTGCATGCTATCCGAGCCTAAAATTGAGATAATGGTAGTTATTTAGTTAATCAATTGTAGATCTAGTATTGCTGGTTAGCTCTTACCAGCAAGACTTGTTGGTTGTCGAGGGAGAGAGAATTTGTGCCTAAGATACAGGCATGGAGAGAAGGGGATTGGTGGTTTGAGTTTGGATTTGAGGATGAGAGGAGATGTAGACGATGATAGAAGTGGAATTAGAGAAGTGCAAGTTGTGTTGGAGGGTCTTGGCAGATATGGGTCCCACAAGTTTGGGGCCATCATGAACAATCCATATGGCTGCAAAACTGCCTTTCCCAAATCGAAGGTGGAAGATAACTCCCCAAGAGGAAGAGTGAGCAAGCACGAGGATGAGGAAGATCAGCACAAATCTTCCTGAAATCTTTCTCATCCTTTCCTTCCTTCTACAAAAAGAATTGGAAGAAATGACGAATCTGACAGATGGAAGAGGCAACGACAAGCAGGTGGTGGCGGCAGCGGAGGTGGAGAGGTGTGTGAGCAAGTTGAGGTCGAGAGAGAGAGTTGAGAGAGAGGGCGAAAATTCAACCAACCGACTTGAGTTCGGTCGATGCTTCCCCCCCCTCCCCACCTTTCCTTTTTATCTCTTTTGATATTTACTAGTAGGTGCACACGTGCGTTGCACGTGGATAGTTAGAGTTGGACTAAGGAATCCAATGAACCTATTTCGTATTTAATATAAGTTTTTATAAAATCTAAAATATATGTATTCTTTTAATTGCATAGATTAAGTGTGTATGGAGTTTTTGAGAATAGATTAAGAAAAAGAGTTCGAATGGGAAATTTTTTTTTTTTTAAAAGAAAGTAGAAATGAGGAAATGCTGACTTAGATTTTTAAGCAGGGTTTTAAATGGTTCTGAAATCGAGAAATAAATGAAGAATTTAAGAAACAAATGAAGGAGAGGGAGAGACGTTGGAAGAGGAATTTTAAAAGGGGCATTTAAGAAATTAATGATAGATGAAGGCGTGGTTTAAAATAACGTCGTTATAACGAAAATAACGGCCGTTATAATGGATTCGGACATAACCGGTTCCGTTATATAAAAAATAACGGATTTTCGTTATAACGGCCGTTATAACGAAAACAACATGGTTATATTTCTATTTAAACCTTGATTATAACGGCTGATATTTTCCGTTATTTTCTAATATTTTTCGTTTGATTCCAATATTTTCTGTTATTTTCTGATATTATAATTTATAGCACAAAATGGGTGGGACCATGGGATTTGACATTTGCAAAGGGAGTTGATTTATTAGGGTAGGCTATTGTAGGCAGCTAGTGTAGGCTATCCAGTGGAATAAAGCTTTGATGACAGGCCTGTCATCAAGGCCTATGACAGAGCACAATATGAGCCACGTGGAACAGTCTTAGAGGACTCTGACCGTATGGATGTTTGGCCAATCATTAGTGGACCTACAAACAAAAAATTAGCCCGATTAGTAACTTCTAGGCATTGGATTGGAATTGTTTTCATGGGTTAATTTTAACCATGGGAAATTTGAGCATTATTGACCATTATTTGAGGTACAAAGATCCAAAGCTTTGAAATCACAAATCAATCTGATTTTTGTTTGTAGATCCATATAAGGATTGGAAAACATCCATACGGTCAGAGTCATCTAAGAGTATGCCACGTGGCTCTATTGCACCCTGTCATCAAAGTCTTACTTTATTTTTTAGGGTAGATTACTGTATGCTTCTGCAAAAGGAGTTGATTGTTTTAAGGGAGCAAGACTTGCCTGACCACCCACAATATTGCCACGTGGAAATTTATTAGAGGATACTGACCGTATAGATGTTTGACCAATCCCTAGGTGGACCTATAGACCCAAAATAAACCTGATCAGTGATTTCTAAGCATTAGTTGAAGTCATTTTCGTTGGTTGATTTTAACCATAGGAATTTGAGCATTATTTACCATTATTTCCATGTAAAGATCCAACGGTTTGAAATCACTAATCAGACTGATTTTTGGTTTGTAGTTCCACTTCCACTTACAAATTGGACAAATATCTATATGGTCAGTGTCCTCTAATAAATTGCCACGTAGCTTATATTATGGGTGGTCAGGTAGCTACCTGACGGGCAAGTCTTGCCCTTTTTAGGGTAGGCTTGTAGGCTTTTCAGTGAGAATTAATGCTCAATTGTCATTTCAAAAGGTGTGCATAGGAGGGTCGTGATGTAACAAGGTATACCTGAGATCTTTTCATTTGCAGAAGCGGCAATGTGGGTAGTCACTGCTGCCATCTAGGCCCACTGACGGCATGGATGTTTAGCCAACACCTCAATAGACATTCATACCAAAAATCAGCTTGTTTAATGGTTTTAAGCCGTTGGTTTTAGCACTCAAAAAATGGTTGCATTCACCGGCTATAAGAACGCCTTAAAAAGTGCTAAAAAGTATTAAAATCTAATGGTTTTAGATTACCAACAAGGGTGATTTTTGGTTTGTATATCCACCAAGGGTGCGATGAACATCCATACGGTCAATGGGCCAAAATGACAGTGGTGACTACAAAAAATGCCGCTTCCGCAAATGAAACAGTTTCAAACATACCTTGTTACATCTTTTTCCTTTAAAATTTTAAGGCTGTGTTTTTTTTTCCCACTTGTCGTGGTACAAAATAAGCCACGTGGGAAACTCAGAGGACAAACCAAAAAATCAACTTGATTAGTGATTTCAAACCACTTGATCTTTGTACCTCAAATATTGATCAATAATGTCAAATTTTCAACGATTAAAATCAACCCACGAAAATAATTTCAGTCCAACGCCTAGAAATCACTTATCAGGCTGATTTTTGGTTTGTGGGTCCACCTAAGGATTAGCCAAACATCCATATGGTTAGAGTCCTCTAATAGTGTGCCACGTGGCTCATATTGCCTTATAAAGTTTTATTATTGCATTTTAGAAAAAAAATAGGCTAAAATAACGGCTGTTATAACTGTTATTTTCTGTTATAACACCCGTTATTTACAACAACAATAAAAAAGATTTTAAGATCCACTTTTTCCGTTATAATGGCCGTTATAATGGAAAAAACAGTAACGCCCCCAGTGCATTATACCGTTATAACGGTCTCCTTTAAACCTTGGATGAAGGAGAGAGAGAGAGAGACATTTTAGGATAGAAGTGTATTGAAAGTAGGGCTCGGGCTGAGGGATATTTTAAGGAAAATAGGAAAAAAATCAGGGATAAAAAAAAAAAGGAGAGAAGGAGATGGAGAGACATTGGGAGAGGAATTTTAGAAGGGGCATTTAAGAAATTGATGATAGATGAAGAAGATGGAGAGATGTTTTAGGATAGAAGTGTATTGAAAGTAGGGGCTTAAGGATATTTTAGGGAAAAGAAAAAAAAAATCAGGGATAAAATAGAAAAAAAAAGTTTTTTCTACGTACTGACATTTAGAAGTAGTATAGATTTTTCTCTTTTCTTTTCCCTCTTCTTCCCAAATGCACAACGTAAAAAAAATTTGAGAAAAGACATGCGTTCACCTTTTATTCATTTATTTTTTCCGCGAACCAAACGCAGCCTAAAGGATTCCGTTCCAAAAACAAGAACAAAAACATAATTAAAAAAGGGAAGAAATAGTGGGAGTAGGGTCAATTTCGTAATTGAACGAAGGGGATGACAACAAGGGAGGGGAGGAGAGAAACAAGGAATCTGGTCTAATCAGTCCCTATCGAAGGGAACTCGGAATTTAGGGAGAGGTGATGACTCACCAGCCTTTCTTGTACCGGAGCGGACGTTCCTGCCTGGCCATTTGCCCCATGGGACCCACCGCAGTCTCCGAGCCGCCGCGTCAGTTTGCTCTGCTCTCGCCTAGCCGATTTTCAGGCCCACATCCACGGCTTGGCTCAGCCCGCTTGACCCTCTAGTCCGAGCCGCATTGAGCCCCAAAGAGCACGTCAATGTGACGGTGGGCCGCACGCTGTCTCTCAAAATTCAACCTCCCACACGGTGCTTGACGGTTCGGTTCGGCTCGGCTCGGCTCGAGTCGGCGTTTCTATTGAACTTTTACCGCCAAAATTATTTACCGTCATCACGCACACATACACCGAAAGGAGGGGACCCATGAGTCAACTCTTAACTGTTCCAACTTCCAAGTTCTAACGTGATTGTGTCATGGTGGGCCCAGCGTCAGATGATGATCGATGCATTGTGCAGTATGCACCAAACGCGAGTACTACGGCTCAGCAGTGCATCATTTCTTATTAAGCATGGGAGTAAATCTTTGATGACGGACGTCCGTCGTCAACTGACCACAGTATGAGCCACGTGGCATACTCCTAGAGACAATTGACCGTATGGATGTTTGGCCCGTTCCTGAGTGAACCTACATACCAAAAATCATCCTGACGAGTAATTTTTAACTGTTGGAATAGAGTTTTTTCATGGTTTATTTTTAACTGTGAGATTTAGAGCATTATTTGGGTACTCAGATCCAAAGTTTATAAATCACTAAACATGATGATTTTTTTCTATGCAGTTCCACATAGGGATGCGACAAACATCCATACAGTCAATGTTCTCTAAGAACAAAACACGTGGCTCATATTGTGGTCTATCATCAACCTTGATGATGGACGCCTGTCATCAAAGATCTACTCTCAGCATGGTGGAGTCTTTATTTTCCATGAGAGGTCTTTGAAGGAACTAGGTTCATACACGTGGCAATAGTGACTGGATTTGGGAGTTACCTTTTGATGGATTCATCCGTGTGATTTATAATTGACGTCACCAATTTACAAGTTTCAACTTCAATCACAGAGTTTGAAACAAAACTCTAAAACCGATTAAAATATTTTTTTCAAAAAAACTTACTATTCGGATGTAATACGCGTATAGTACGAGCAGAATTGCTAACTAGGCTTTGGACCTCCTTTAGGTGTGATCCATCGAGAGGGCATTCTCATTCTCCCATATCTACCGTGTATCATGTACGTGGGACAGGTTGGTCATGCCAAACCAAGGAAAAGTATATGATATGTCCAAGACCATTGAGGATGGTGGTCCTTTCCTTCCTTGGCTACTTGTGGTTCCTAGTCTAATAGTTTATGGCTCTGGCATTGGTAGTGATCTATTCAACGAAAGATGAATAAGACGTTTTGGTGGGGTCAGAAAACTTAGACTGGCTTGATTTTTTTGGACGATGATATCAATGGTGAGGAGATCATCCTCACCCAAAATCAGCCATAGGAGCTCACCCATGTGGGCCCCACAACATTTCTTTGAGTAAAAAATCGTTGGACACTATAAGGGTGGCATTAATTGCACACACCTCTTGCTGTGTGCAAAGAAATTACACAAAGGAAGAAGACGGTGGTGGTGTAGTGGTTGTGGCGGCGGTAGTAGAGGAAGAAGAAGGCGATGGTGGAGGTGCGGTTGTGATGGTGCGGTGGTAGTGGAGAAGAAGGGAATGGGGGTGATGGGTTCCTTTTTTTCCTTAAGTTTTTTTCTCTTCAACTTTGGGTATGTAGATAAGTTGTGGGTGTCACTACAAAAAATGTGTGTGCAATAACGCCACCCCAATATAATTATCCCTTACAATATTCCTTGGTGCAACTAACTCCAAAAGTGAGCCCCCTTTATTTTTCTCACTGAAAGCACGTTTCCATTTATAGAAAAATTCTAGAAAAAATAAAATATTTTCTTAGAAAATTGCTACTTAGGGCCTGTTTGGTACGTGAGAAAAAGAGTTCCGACGGCGAATATTTAGCCAGGCGAATATTATCTTGGCTAAATATTTGCTCATAACAATATTTAACAATGTTTGGTACGTGTACGAGCTAGCTCACTTCAGCTTACTTTATTTTCTTTCAATTTGAGTGGGTCCCACATATCAAAGTAAGTCAAAAATAGGTTGGGTCAGTGCGGGAACCACATATTATGTCAAAGAATAAAAAAAAATTTATTTTTATCTTTTTTATATATTAAAAAATTAATTTTTATTGAAAATAGTGATTTTCCGGCGAGAAAATAAAATTTTCTCACCAAGGCATAATCGGCGTGAAAATATTTTCACAGGGGGGGGGGGGGGGGGGGGGGTGACCAAATGTTTTCCCGCCGCGGAGGGCAAATATGTGGGCCCGGCTAAATATTCGCCAAGGGCGGGTGGCTGCCAAACATAGCCAAGCGAATATTTGCGCGGCTAAATATTTTATTTGCCCGCCGCGGTGCGTTACCAAACAGGCCCTCTATAAACACCCACTCTCAACATTTCTCTTCTACCACGCTTCCACTCCCACCTTCACTCAGTAGCAGAGTCAGGCAAAGCGACGATCAACCGACAATGTCAGTAACTATTGGTGACTTAATTGATGGAATTACCCCTACATAGAAAATATGCAATTAAAGTCCATTAATCTTTGATGATAGACTTCCTCATCAACGTTTAAGCTACGTAGCACACTCTTAGAGACCACTGACTCTATGTTTAGTCTATCTCTAAGTGGACCCACGTACCAAAAAAAAAACAGCCTCATTAATGATTTCTAACCATTGGATATGCATCCTTTTCATAGAAATATTTTTAACCATTGGTTTCGAACATTATTTGAGGTGCATAGATCCAAAGGTTATAAATTACCAATGAGCTAAACATCTATACAGTCAATAGTCTCTAAGAGTGTTGCACGTGGATCATACTTTGGTCAAACATTCAAAGTTGTGACCACCCTCGTCCCCAACTGGCTCCGTCACTGCCCTCACGATGGGCGATGGTAAATATCCTCCATGTGATGGCGACTACCATCGTTGTATCCAACTTGGTAGAGCCTCTCTCTCTCTTCTCTCTTCTCTCTTCTCTCTTCTCTCTTCTCTCTCTGTCAATAAAAGAAGAGCATCTAATGAATGGTGAGTTCATGAATGTTATTTTCTCGGCTAAAGCAAAAAAAAGTAGAGAAACAAAGGACAAGGTTGCAAAAGATGTTGAGATGGGGTGAAGTAATGGGGTGAAGTAATGGGGCTCTTGATTTTGGCTGAGTAGTGCTAATCACTGCTGATTAAATCCTTTTTCACTTGACACATACCCCCTAACAACCCTGTTTTTAATCTATATAACAAAATAGGGAAGTTGTCTCTCCCTTTTATAGGCTTCATAAAGAAGAGCGAGATTTCATTCCCAACTGGACGGTGGATCTCAGCCACTCACACCCAATTTTGACAAAAGCTTTGTCGAGGAGTGTCGTGGGCACGAGCCACCTTCTATTTATTTAACAACACAGAGAAGTTGTCTCCCCCTCTTATAGGCTTCGTAAAGAAGGGCCGAGATCTTATCCCCAACTGGACAGTGAATCTCAGCCACTCACACCCAATTTTGACAAACGCTTTGTCGAGGAGTGCCGTGGGCAGGGCTACCCACTAGTATTTAAAAAACCATAGTTTTCAGGGGCACGTGTCAAATGGAGAGGTGCTGGTATGTAAATGGTGATGACCCTAGAGAGAGAAAAAAAATATCAGCAGTGATGAATTGATAGTGCTTGAACAGACTCTATCAAGTACGAGAGATGTTTGTTTCTAATTTGTTTTGCCCTTCTAGGTTTCTTCAAACACTGATAGTTTCTTTCTCTTTAGATGAGGGTTAGGTTTTCCCTAATCCCTTCAACGTCGATGTCGATTCTATGCCGTCCTCCGTTGACTAGGGGTGTCAATTTTACCCGTTTAACCGGAACCGGAACCGAAAACACCGGTTCCGGTTCCACATTTTTGGGAACCGATTAAAAAGGAATCGGAACTGGAACCGAACCGAAAATAATGGTTCCGGTTCGGGGTAGTCTAATATAGAACCGAAACCGATAAGAACCGGAACCGAACCGATAAGAACCGGTACCAATGTATAAATATAGTATAAACATTCTCATATTTTCAAGATTTTGCCCATTTACCTGGAACCGGAACCGGAACCGACAGAAATACATAATCAGTTCCGGTTCTGGATCCATCACTTTGAGAACCGGAATTGTTAAGGAACCGAACTGATTGTTCCGGTTCTGGTCACCTTAAGAACCGAACCGGAACCGACCCGTTGACACCCCTACCGTCGATGCCATCCTTATTTATCACTGCGGGGCAAATTTGGAACTAGAAATAAAAGCACTTCTACTTGTAGTAGAAGTTACTACTTACTAGTTGATTTTTTAACTTTTAACTTTTAAAAGGCCTCCGGAAGCATTTAGCTTCAGTTTTTGATAAGTAATTTCTCTTAGAAGTTAAAAGTTAAATTTAGCTTCAGTTTTAAGTTAGTTTTTAACTTTTCAAAAGTTAAACTATGAAACTCATCCAAACTAACTTTTTTACTTTTTAACTTATAAAAGTCAATAATTTACTTATTTTTGTGTTGCCAAACGCCCCCTGCAGGAGGTTTTCCCTAATCCCCTAACAACAATCGACGTTGTCCTCCATCAACGTCATCCTCACCTCATTTATGCTCAAATAATAGGAAGAAAATGTCCCCAACCTGACCAACCCAATGCTGAGATTTTAGGCCTGACCTCGGGTTGGGTCGGGCCCAGAGCCTTGAAGGTCGAGTTGGGCTAGGTCGAGGTTCAACCCAACCCAACCCAACCCAACCCGTAGTTGCAGCCCTATGTTCAAGGGGAACTCACAATTAGAGGGATTTTTTTTCCAACAGTATGCTCTTGTTTAAGCATTGCTGCAACGGCCATTTGAATATGAATCATGTGGCAAGATCTTTCAGGCCCACTAATGAATGAATGATTGACCCACCCCTTGATGGACTTACACACCAAAATTCAGCCTGATTAGACTAGCCATTAGATCTGAGTGTCATAAAAAAAATGCTCATATCCAATGGCTTGAAATCGCCCCATGAATAACACTAGAATCCAATGGCCAGAGATCACCAATCAGACCGATTTTTGGTGCGTAAGTCAATCAAAGAGTGGGCCAATCATTCATGGGTCAATAGGCATTAAGAGACTGCCACATGGCACGTTCGTCATTTCTAGGCATGGGATTCCAATTTTATACGACAATCCCTTAAAATGCCAGGCGAAACGCTCTTTCGGGCCCATTAACCGCATAAATGTTTAGTTTACCTGTCGGTGGAACTGCACACCAAAAATCAGTCTGGTTGGTAATTTATTCCAAGCGCTTATTCAGTATGGGCTTGGAATTCATATATTTTCCATGTCCATGAAGCCCATTATGAAAAGTGTTGAATCCAATGGTTAGAAATCATCGATTTGCCGGATTTGATAGACTAAAAGTTGATTGTGGGTCAAATTTTAATTGGTCAGTGGCCGGAGACAGTGTTCCACGTGACAATTCGAGGGATTTCTGTTTCAAACTTGACGTCTTCCGTGTGCCCACGTAGCAGGATTTGATTATATTTCATGTATTGATTTTCAACCGTTGGATTCGAGCTTTCGTACTCAGATCAACGTTTAAAATTCACCAATCAGGCTGATTTTTGGTCTATAGATTGACCTACGGATGGGCCAAACATCCATACGGTCAGTGGTCTCATGTTTCCCATATGGGGTCCTTCATCATATATTTATTCAAAACTCAGAAGTATCATATTGGTTTTCCACAGAGAAAGTGATCAGGCCATGAATGCTCGCCACGTGTCTAGTAAGACGATCCCTTGGTGCACAGCCGAACCCATCTTGTCCGGCTCATATGGCAAACCAAACAGCAACTACTTAAAATTTGTATTACCCTTCTGGCAACTTTCTTCGGAAAACGAACGGGGAGGACTCCGGAGGAGAGCCCAGGGTTTGATCGACAAGAGAGAGTAAGAGAACCAGACGACGCATCAGAACCCAACTTTCTTTGATAATTCTAAATAAAATTAGATGCGTTTATTCTTTCATTTTATCTTCTGTGATGATTTAGGGAAATTTTCATGGTTTCATCTTTGAATCAAGACGTGAGGTTTTCTTTAGCATTCACGGACAGAATCTTACGTTTCTCTGATTCCAGCATTTCGGAATTTCATGGTTTTATCGATCGATTAAACACGATTGGGTGTTTGATAAAATGTCTAGCCCAATGTGTTTGGTTTGTTTTGTCTCTCTAAACCATTTGTTTTTGTGGGGTTAGATTTGGGTCGTTAGTGGTGGATCGGAAAAAATGCTAGAAGGTGGGCGCGTTCGGCTTAAGGGGTGGCAGCAGGCAGCAGTTGCGCTGGGTTCGGCATTTGGTGCACTACTGGACCCAAGAAGGGCAGATTTAATAGCAGCTCTGGGGGAGACAACCGGAAAACCAGCTTTTGAGAGAGTTCTTCAAAGGATGAAGACGAGCCCAGAAGGCAGAGTAAGTTCTTTAAATCACCCATGACTGTTGTAGTCTTGCTATCAACTTTGTATATCAGTTAATACAGTTATGGTAGTTAGTTTGTGTATGTGTTGGGGTTTGGTGGTGGGGAGTTATAACTGTTGTTAATTTCAAGCTAATCTAATTCCATGGTGCATACATTTTCTGGATAGTTTAATTTCAAGCCTAATTGAATCGTATGCTTCTTTGTTAAATAAAATGATCAACTTATTGAAAGTGTTATCTCAAACATAGTTTGCATTGAAAATTGAGACTTTTGCCGAACTTATGGAATTAGAGAAATTGGAGACTCTTAATTACTCGATAAGAAAAAGAAAAAGAAAAAGAAAAAAAGATATCATGACATGGGAATTGTTTGGAAAATGGTATAATGGACCTAGCTTTTCTCCAGACCACCTTATTTTATATAATTTAGATAAGAAAAAAGTTTAGAATTATAATACGTTTCCTTAATATTAGAGAATTTGCTTTTCCCAAGGGATCAGAAGATTCAGAACTTGGTTTGATATCAAATCTAATGCCAGACAGCAGATTTCTTCTCTCTTAAAGGGTTATCTATTGGATTTATGGTGAGGGTTTCAAGTAGCGGTAGTTTTAGGCTTATAAGCTAGGATCAGGGTTACTGTTTGGAATGAGTTTGAAGGTTTAAGGAAGGTAAGAATTAGGATATTGTGGAATGTGGATTGATCTTCAGGGTTGTGGGTTTTGAATGGGGTATAATTGATAAGGAAGAAGGTGGTTCGAGTGCTGAGTTAATGGACTGGATAAAGGGAATTAGGTTCAACTGGCGTTTGAAGAACTTGGATTGATTGGAATTCAATTGGTTTGCTGGGATTGATGTGTAAGGATTAAAATCAGGTTTTGATTTAGTGGAATTTAGGATTGGGCGAATGAATAGTAGTAGTGGTGTAAGGAGGTGATTAAAAAAGAAAATTAAAGAGGAAAAAGAGAAAATTGAAGAAGTAAGAAATTTTACCACTTAAAGAGCGTGAGTAATGGTATCACACCATCAAGTGGAGGAATCACTTCTCAAAGCATCAGCATTGTGGGGGTGTCACACCATCAGCATTAATGCATAAAAGATCTTTAACTATGTTAAAATAAACGATTACATGGATTTATAGTTTATATCCTTACCAAAAAAAATTTATAGTTTATACAAAGTACTCAAAGACAACTCCAATGTTCTCCTAGTTGCACTCAAAAACATTCCTAGAACAAAAAATAGAAACTCCTTCAAGACTTTAAAACCTGGACTATTCTAATCCACCACGTTAAGGATGATTTCACAGACCATTTGAGTTTCCTAAACTCGGCTCAGTTTCTAGAAGTTGATGTTATTAGCTATGTTTGCTATTTGAGTCATGATTCTAGAAGTCAAAATCTTAGTTTAATCACTTTTAATAGTTTCTAAATATGAATCAGGTTGAGTCTTTGGAAATGTTTTAAACGTGGAGGCGTGGGGCGAGGCACTTCAATGGCCTATAGTGTGAGGCGTAAGCCTCAAGGCGTGGATCGTAAGTCTCACGAGCACGCCTTTTAAATGAATATTAAAAATATAAATATAAATAAATAATAGGATAATTGATGAGGACATCAGAGTTTCTCATCCTAGAATTTACTAGAGGAGGAGAACTGGAACCATACCATTGTCGATGACCACTACGTGGGCCCCAGTTCGAGTTCTCTGTGACATTGGGAGTGGAAGAATCCATATGCATGGCATCTTGAAGACTGTACATTGGAAAGATGCATATGGACTGCAATCAAGAACTGCAATAATGACCTAGTTGTTAATTTTTATGTTTTGGATGTCTTATTATTAGTTTTGGGTGTCATTGCAATTTTGGTTATTGTCTTAGTGGGCTGTATTTTATTTCAGCCATTGGATGCTTTAAGTTATTTTAATGGTCCAGATTAGATTTAGGTTTTATAGCTTTATATGAAAATTCTCATTGCTATATTTTTGGTTAATGATAAATGAAATTGAAGAACTCAGCTTTTGAGAAACTCTTGTGAAATAATATATTGTGAAGCCATTATTTTTTGTGTGAATCCAAGGTAAATTTTTGCTCTCTTCCATTCTCTTCTTCCCCTCATGATTCTTTAATCTCTTTTTAATTTTTTGATCCGGTTCAACTCTTAAAACCCTAACTATACCCTAAAACCCCATCTCCCCCTAAAACCATAACCGTACCCTCTCTCCTATCCCAATCCTAGCCACACCTACCCCCTAACTCCTACACCCTGCGGCACCTCATAGGCCCTCTTCTCCCTTGCAGCACCCCCAAAAACTCCATTCTCCCCTACGGGATCCCTAAACCCCTATCCTCCCCCCCTCCCCCTGCGGCACCCCTATTTGCACCTCATGGCTTCCGCCCACACCCCATTAACCCTAATTAATCCCCTTTTACCCTAAGTTTTGTTACTTAAATCCTTGATAATGGTATCGGTGGATCTACACATGTTGGTTGGAGCCTAGGCTAGTGGAAGTTCCAACTTCCATTGGACTCTTCGATCAATAATTGGAGATTCGTAGTGCCGGATTGTGAACTTGGTCTTGAATTCATTGTTTTAATTATTTGCTAGATTCTCTAAGGTGGCGTTTGGTAAATTAAGTTATCAGTTCTAAAAGCTTAAAGTGCTTAAGATCTGGTACCTTAATGACTTATGTCTGAATTAGGTTGTTTGGCTAAGGTTTTAAGTCTTAAAATTAAGTCAAGGGCATTGTGGGTATTTTGAAATGTTTATTAGGTTACTTTCGTAAGTTTTTAAAAGGGAAAGGTTTGAAAAAGGGCATTGTTGGTATTAAAAAAGAATCAAGGAATCTTTTTTAAAGATTCATTCACTTACCGCAAAAAGTGAAGGCTGGGTCACTTTTTACTTTTGTCTTTTTTTTCCTTGAGTTTGGTGATAAGTGCTGAAATTAAGTCGTTTAAAATGCAACTTAATCACCAAAATCACTTAATTTCAGCTGAATCAGACTTAAGGTCTGAAAAAAAGTTTTACCAAATGCTACCTAAATATTTGTGGCAAGTTTTAGATTTATTTTATGCTTAAAACTGCTCGTGGTAATTTATTATTGATCTCAAATCATCATATAGGATTAGTTTTCATAATCCTGCATCAATAATCTAATAAAAAGATAAATTTAGGTAAATTTGTGGAAAAATAGCATTAATCTATTTCATATAGGGATTTTTTTTTTTTTTAAATCCTAATAGCTAATTATTATTTATGATTTAGGAGAAAAAGCAAAAAAGAAGAAATAAATTGAACTTTTTAAGGTATGGTTGCACTCACTGACACAATCACGTGAGGCGTGACGAGTTGGCCTTTTCTAAAGCCTCAGTGGATGAGGCATATGCGTCACAAGCTTTTAAGCTTTTTTAAATAGTCCTCAGGGCGTTTAAGAAAGCCTCGCCCTGAGGTGAGCCTGAAGTCGTAAACCTCAAATGCCTTCTTAAAAGTTTCTAAATTGAGTTTCTAATTAGTCTAACTGTAGTAGGTTAAAATTGAAATGAGTATGCAATGTGGACAATCATTGAGAACTTTTGGACTTTATTGAGAGCATCCAATTGGGCCTGCGGTTTGGCTGGTGACATCAACGAGACCTCTGTAAAACAGACGGTTTTTTTAGACTCGAATTTAGGCTGGGAATGTTGCAAAAGGTTGCTTGTGACAATGTGGTTTTGACTTTGCTGAAATTTTATGTTTCGTAACTAGATTTTATTCTGTAATGACTAGCCTTAGCTGCTTAGTGGGATTGGAAATATTTCTTGGTTTGACATGAAATATACCTTAATGAAATGGAGTTTTGGATGAGGATTTGTATGTAGTATGCACGACCTACGGAAGACCAATATCCATATGGACTAGTATTTCCATTATGAGCAGAGAAGAATGTGCTCGCTAGCTTTCATTATATACTAGCCCTTATATTATCCATAGTACAAGAAGTTTGTTGTTTAGGTGCATGCATAACCCAAGCAAGGATTACCTGGAAACCGATTATATTGCTTATTTACCGAGACTTCAATTGGTGCTGTAATTTTGTTTTCTTTTGTTTTATGAAATATATTTCTTATTCCATTGTGAAATCAGGTCCCCCATCTTATGGACAGTACATAAATGCATAGCCTATATGTGGTGTACAAGATAGGACTCTGACCATTCTGAGGGGTCCCGTGTGGGATATCTCCATGCCCGGAAATTGACTTGATTAGAAGAACATAGCCATCCAATACATCACATTGTTGTGGATGGCAGAAAAAAAATGTGAGGTGTCTAGAAAAGAATCCTAGGAGGAACATATGCGGCTATGCCTTTGTAGTATCTACCTTCTATAAGACAAGGACCTTAGTTCATCCTGCCTTCACTGCTGTACTATCGCCTGCAGCAGCTATAGAGCCTCAGAAACTCTCATTAAATATTCTTCTGCTGCTCACTCCAACAGGTTTCAAATAATAAAACTGAGTATGCTTCCTGCTGAGCACATCAGTGCAGAGCATGGAGGCAATCTGTTTATTCTTTTCCAATCTTTTCTAAGTGGGTTGCTAGTTTGCAGATTCCTTTCAACTGTGATGGGTTCTGTATTGTTTCAATAGTCATTTACGTTTCAACTAACTGCACATCTTTTTCCACAGGCTATACTCTTGGAGCGTCCACGTGTGATATCCTTAAACGTGGGGCATGCATGGGACCTACCAGCAAACACATTCGGTGCAGCGTACGCGAGGTTCATGGGATCAAGGAACTTTTCTCCAGATGACCGCCCGCCAGTGCGGTTCATGGACACAGAGGAGCTGGCATATGTGGCCATGCGAGCCCGTGAGGTACATGACTTTTGGCATACTCTCTTTGATCTCCCTACCAACTTAATTGGCGAGTCAGCTCTTAAGGTGATAGAGTTCGAGCAAATGCTCCTCCCCATGTGCCTCCTATCTGTCATTGGGGGCACGGCGAGGTTCAACGAAAAGCAGAGAGCGCTATTCTTCCGAGACTACTTTCCATGGGCCACAAGGGCTGGTATGCGGTGTACAGATCTCATGTGTATATACTACGAGCGGCATTTCCATGAGGATTTGGAGGATGTTCGGAGGAGATGGGGAATAACTCCTGCTCCCACTCCTAAACCAAATGCAGTCTGACCCAAGGAGCAGTACTTTGTCGGTTTTTTTTAGCTCCCAACTGTACCCAGTTGGGTGCGTCAAGTCCCAACAGGGGTTAGAGCCCGTTAGCTCAATTTGGATGGTGGTTAGTGTCGCAGCCTCATGAGGTTGTAGATTTGTTCCTGGCCCACAAGTGGACAAAAGAAACGTAGAATGCCTAATGCCTCAAACATAACTTCATATATTTAGCAGGACGGGTTCCTATGTACAAGGTTCATGATGCAAGCCTTTCAGGCTGTATTTACTCTTTCTGTTGGCTATCAGATATGTTTAAATTGTTAGCTGGTTGGATTGTTACAGAAAGACCTCCCATATGTTTCAAGATTTTTGTTACTTCTTGTTGTTGAATAAAGAAGAATTATATCAGTTACAAATTTGGCCATAAATGAGTTCCAAAAAGCTGGAGAGGACGCGGAAGCTGTTTGATGAAATGCTGTCGGGATCCGATGGAATAGAATGCAATGATTGCTGAGTATGAGCAATGTGGACGGTCAAGGGAAGCCTTGCATTTGTTCCAGTTGATGCATATGGATGGGGTGAAGGTTAACGAAGCGACCATGGTATCGGTTCTATTTACGGGCACGTGGTCAATGGAGGTGGGCCCATGTTTATATAGAGAGGAACAATCTCCATGTGACAGTGACAGTAGGGACTGCACTCGGAGACGTAGTCCAAGTTGTGGGAACATGGGAGAGCCATGGAAGTCTTCTGCTAGTACTACACGTGAAGCGATAAATTTAAAGGGTCAAGATGGGGGGACAACCATTTTGGCGGACCTACATAGAAGATGAATCAATGGCTGATTTTTGGTGAGGATGATCTCCTCACTATATAGATCACCCCAACAAAAAATCAGCCATTCTGAAATTTCTTACCCCATCAAATGTGGTTTTGTGGGTTTCAAGTTACACGGTAAAAATAGAGGGTCCATAATTCTTCAACTTCTAAACCAGTCTATGAATATCAGAATGATTTGAATTTTTGTGAGGATGATCTCCTCACCATAGAGATCATCCTCACCAAAAAAATCAGATTGATTCATCTTCTGTGGGTCCACCAAATGGTTGTAAAAATTAGTTGTCAAAAATGGTTGTCCCCCGATCCCGACCCAAATTAAATTATTTAAATCCAATTCCATTACTAAAGTATCACATGCATCGTGCTCTCGATTTTTTTAAATCCAATTCCATTAGTTAGTATCACATGCATTGCGCGTTCCCCTCCCCAAACTATTCATTATTTAAACTTTATTAGAAAATTAGATCAGTTAGTTGAAAAAAAAATTATTTCACCTATTGGTACACATTATTTAATTCATGTGCAAATTATTTGAATTCACGTTACTAACACAATAATAACTCATTATATCTTTTTTTTTTTTTTTTTTTATAGAAAAATATTAGAAAATTTAGGTCAATTTTCTCGATAATTGAAATGAAATAATTAAAAAGAAGGCTCAGGCTCCAATTACCGCCCTAAAATGACAGGCTCCGGGGACACAATATGAGCTACGTGGCACACTCTTAGAGGACTCTGTATGGATGTTTGGCCAATCCCTAAGTGGACCTACAAACCAAAAATCAGCCTGATTAGTGATTTATAGGCGTTGGATTCGACTTATTTTCATGGGTCGATCTCAACTGTGGGAATTTGAGCAGTACTTGAGTTACAAAGATCCAACGTCTATAAATCACTAATCAGACTGATTTTTGGTTTGTAGGTCCACCTAGGGATTGATCGCCACAAATTGGATGAGTAGAAATAATTAAAGGGTTGACTTTTTGATACAATAAATGAAATGGAATAATAAAAGAAAACGTGACTAATAAGCGGTGTAAATTATCGTCCTCCCACGATGACCTGAGCGGGCGTATTCTTTCTATAGAATTAGGTACCGTTGCAATGTCTTTGTCAAAGCGCAAGCCTCATCATCTAGCAATCTCACTTTCTTGCTGAAATTGTATGAACAATTGCCAAAGAGGAAGATGAAGGTTGAAGTCATCTCTAGAGAGGCCATCAAACCATCCTCTCCAACACCCCATCACCTTCGAACCTTCAACCTCTCCGTTCTAGATCAGCTTGCTCCTCCTGTTTACTTTCCTATCATTCTCTTTTACGCCGTGGACGATGGGGAAAGCAGATCTCATCGCCTGAAGAAATCTTTATCAGAGACCTTAACCCACTTCTATCCATTAGCCGGAAGGATCAAAGGAGATGTCTCAGTTGATTGTAACGACGAGGGTGTTGACTATTTGCAATCCCGAGTTAATGGTCTACTCTCCGAAATTATCGAACGGCCGGATATCGATGTACTCGATCAATTCTTACCATTTGAACCCTATTGTACTGGGACCGGATTTGGTCCTCAAGCACTCCTAGCCATCCAAGTCAACATTTTTTACTGTGGTGGACTGGTAATTGGTGTGCGCATTTCACACAAGCTAGCAGATGCATCCTCTCTGGCCACATTTGTGAACCGGTGGGCAGCTACCGCTTGTGGGACTAGGGAATCGGTGGGTCCCCTTTTCCAATTGGGGTCTCTCTTCCCATCTAGAGATTTATCGGGGTTCATGCCAACCAACACTGCGATCAGCAGAGAGAAGATTGTGACGAAGAGGTTCGTGTTTGATGCCGCCAAGATAGCTGCCATCAGAGCCAGAGTCACTCATGGCTCATGTGTGGAGCACCCAACACGTGTCGAAGCTGTGACGGCCTTCATCTGGGAGCGTTTCATGGATGTGGCGGAAGCGAAGGAGGGACTTGTAAGGGGATATGCAGCATTACATGCAGTAAACATGAGGTCCAGGATGGTTCCACCATTGCCAGAACACTCTCTTGGCAATATGTACACTACTACGTTCGCATCATGGACAGAGACAGTGGAGGAGGGCAAGAAAGAACGTCGTGACTTGGTAGGCAAACTTAGAGATGCCATAAGGAAGATCGACGGTGACTATGTAAAAAAATTTCAATGTGATGATGGATACTTTAAATCCATCAGAGTGGAGGCTAAGAGACTCTCCAAAGGCGAGTTAGTGTTGTTGAGGTTTACAAGTTGGTGTAGGTTGCATTTCTACGAAGCAGATTTTGGCTGGGGAAAGCCCGCATGGGTAACTACTATTACTCCGCCTTTCAATAATCTAGTTATCTTCATGGATACGAGATCGGGTGATGGAATAGAAGCATGGGTGAACATGTTGGAAGATGAAATGGCTGAATTCGAACGTGTTGTGGAGTGATCCATGCATTCGTTGACTCAGAGACGAGCACCACCTGCTGATGGTGATGGGACCTTGGTGGACTAATCATACCAAAATCAGCTTGATTGATTATTTCTAGCCGTTTTATTAAGTACCCAAAAAACATGCTTGAATCCAACCACGCATGGTTTGAATTGTCTCAGTACTTTTATGCATATGTGTTCACACTACTAGCATAATTAACTGGTAAGTACGTTTTGGGAGAGTAACTGAGAGTAGCACCTCATCCACCATCACTCTGCTCGATCATGGGAGATGCATGGACATAACCATACTCACATAGGGGTGTCAATTTTACCCGTTTAATCGGAACCAGAACCGAAAACACCGGTTCCGGTTTCACATTTTTGGGAACCGATTAAAAAGGAACCGGAACCGGAACCGGAACCGGAACCGAAAATAATGGTTCCGGTTCCGGGTAGTCTAATTTGGAACCGAAACCGATAAGAACCGGTACCAATGTATAAATATAGTTTAAAAATTTGCATATTCTCAAGATTTAGCCCATTATACCTGGAACCGGAACCGACAGAAATACATAATCGATTCCGGTTCCGGATCCATCACTTTGAGAACCGGAACCGTTAAGAAACTGAACCGATTGTTCCGGTTCTGGCCCCCTTAGGAACCGAACCAGAACCGACCTGTTGACACCCCTATACTCACATGAATATGCAGCCTTCCCTTCCTCCTGGCTAACTTTCAAGTTCTGGCCCACTACAAGTATACATTGCTCTCCAATTATCCATTTATTCTCGAGAACATAAATTGACCAATGGCCGGTATCATAATCTGACCAAAGATGGCCATAGTGTTCTCTTTATAATTGTCCCATGTTGATTTGTTTCTGTATGGTTGCATACAAAATGTATTAATGTATTAACCAGAATTTAGTATACTCGGACATGAAATGGGTTGGATCAGGATCAGGATCAGGATCATGAACTAGGCAAATTCTGAATTCAGATTGTGAACATTTTGGCCTAGATTCAGACAATATCACTTGATCCCAATCCAAATAAGATCCTCATGTAAAGATCTGGATGGGACCAATATACGGATATACAGGTCGGAGATATTACAAAATCCGATCATATTCGAACTACCTAAAAGCATGATCCAGATCCAACTCAAATTCGACTTGAATCAAATTGTCTGGAACCATATATCCTATCCATTTTATATTTAGATCTTATATAGGTGAGATCAGGTCGGATCTTGGGTATGACCACCCCATTTCATGCCCTAATAGATATTAATAACGGTTCTCTGTCCTGGCTTAGGTTCTGTTTGGTAGCAAAGATAGTGAAATGGATATTCTCAGAGCAGAAACTTTTCTGGTATGTAGTAACATTTTTAAAAGAAATTTTTTTTTTATCAAATATCTCTAGCTACAACTCTACTTTTAATATCTATATCCAGATCTGGATTCGACTTGGATCTAGGTAGATTCCAATCCAATTATTCAACTTTCAATATCAAGATCCTCTTAAAAGTGTTCCATGTGGCACATATTTGTGTCCTGTACAGAATCCTGTCATTTTAGGGCTGTCAAGAGCCCGACCCTCTATAAAATACGCATTTATGATTAAGTTGTAAGCATTATTTGACGAGTATATTATATAATTAATCAAATGATTACCAATATTGGATCTAGGCCCTAATTCACCAAATCGCAACGCAAACGAAAAACCTTTCCTCACCCATTTTGGATCTAGGCCCTAATTCACCAAATCGCAACGCAACCGAAAAACCTTTCCTCACCCATTTGGTTGAGGAGATATGATGCCTTAACCCCCTATCATGTTGTGACGTGGAGTGGAGGTCAAGGGGAACCGGGAGAATTAGTTTTGGCCATAGGGTCAGGATCAGGGGACAACAATTTTTGCAATCAATGGCTTATTATTGGTGAGGATGATCTCCTCACCGTATAGATCACTCTTAGAAAAAAGAGTCCGTCTAGAGCTACACCCATTTCTTAAATCCACTTCTTACACCTGAGGTTGGGGCCCACATGGACATCATGTTGGACAATCCAACGGCACAAATGAGTTGTCTTTGCGATGATGATCATCGTTGCCAAAAGTCAGTTCACTTCGACATTGCTAACCATATAAAACATTGACCGAAAATAATGGTTTAATTGGATGGTCTGGATTTTTCAAATTAAAGTCATATTTTCATGAGGTTAATAATGTTGAAATGTCCTGATTTTTTGTGAGAAGAGTAACCATAGTATGAAAAACTCATTGTGCGGTTGGATTGTCCAACATGATGTCCATGTGGGCCCCAACCTCGGGTGCAAGAAGTGGATGTAAGAAATGGGTGTAGTAGTTCTAGACGGACTCTAGAAAAAATTAGTCCGTTATGAAATTCTAACCCCATCAATTTTAGTTTTCAATTTAACGGTAAAAATAGATGGTCCATAATTCTTTAACTTCTAAACCAGTCTACGAATATCGGAATGATTTGAATTTTTGTGAGGATGATTATTTCCTCACCGTAGAGACCATCCTCGCCAAAAATCATCCTATTCCAAAACTTCGAAGTTATATATTGGTCTGCGCCAATTTTTTGTTGTGAAAATTGTTTTCCCCCGATCCTGACCCATTGATTAATACATAATTGATCGAAGACTACTTGAAAACGATTTTTCTTTTGCTCAGAAAAGAAATGTTCCAAATATTCTTGGATATTCTTGTTCCTATTGGACCATTTGTATCTATATGAATCAGGATCCCGATTCACAGATCTCTCTGTTCGAGAGATAGAGAGGATCAAACCATTTCTTCTGACTCATTTCCAAATTCGATAAATGTTGGTTGATCGTATATTTCATTATAGTACTATGATTCGAATTTCGTTTCTTATTTAATCCCTTTGAATTCGATTATATTTGATACATTTTTTTTGTCCCAATAGGTCACGTGCTATATTGGATTTGAATCAGATTTCAGACATTGATTGACTACTTCCATTATGTTGTTGCTAGAAAATACCACTATTTTTGGTTTTGGATCTTCTAAATTATTCTCACAAAAGATCCAGATCGATTTTGTTGTGATCCTTCAATAAAAAGATTCATTTTCTTCATAAAAAATAGGAGGTAAAACCAATAAAGATATCTTTTACAATTATCAATAGAAAAGGCAAATCCCTTATGCTATACCAGATCCGACTTGGTTGTTGATAGTGAATAGATTTGTCATTTCTGAAAATCTCTCTTCTGAGTTCAAATTGTGGTGTAACGTGTATCCCCCCCTGTTTGGATAATACAATAGATGAAATAAATAAATAATTAAATAATGGATTTTGATTCAAGAAGGAAAAAATGGCATTTGTTGTCATGCGGCCCGTGAGGTGCACGACTTTTGGCATACTCTCTTTGACCTCCCTACCAAATGCCATGAGGTGATAAGAGTTTGAGCAAATGTTACTTCCCATGTGCCTCCTATCTGTCTTTGGGGGCACTTGATAGGGGAGGTGGGCACATGCATCACGCTCTCGATTATTTTAAATCCAATTACATAACTAATATCCTTTGAGGACTTGGTGTTTAGATGAGATTCAATTATGGTTAGGAGCACCTAGCTAGGAGTCTATTTCTTTGCTTTGTGTAAAAGACTAAAGAACTCTATTAATAGAAGTTAATTAAAGAAAAGGGAATTTTTGACATACCCCCCATGCTATCTTTAAAATTTGACATACCCCCCTATGACTCAGTCCACTGTCATTTGACCAGTGTTAACCCGAGTTGACTACCAAATTTTGTATTAAAGGACGAAAGTGCCCTTGTCTTCAACTTTAAAATAAGGGTTTGGGTTTAGGCCAAAACCCAAACCCCAAATCAAACATGAAAAGAGGAGATTAAAAATGAAAATTAAAACCCATGTTGGTAACCTTGAGAAAATATTTTTTGACTTTTTGATGAATTAAGCAAATATTGACAAGAAAAACCTCCAAAAAATAGATTAAACTCACGGAGGCATATTTTGAAATTGAAAAAACCTATATTTCTAAAATCCACATCTCTAAAGTTTAAAATATAAATTGCTTTGTCTTGTTTTTCATTTATGCTAATGAAAATTTTAAAACTAAAATTTTATGTTGTTATTTATTTATTTTTTTTTTAAGCTTGGGTTTAAAATTATTGCCGGAGTGGTGGCCGGCTGGCTATAAGACTCCAGTTGGTTGGTTGCCGGTGATGGAAGGCCAACCCATTGGAATCTCTTGGCTGGCCGTCCACTACAGTTGTTTGATTTGGGGTTTGGGTTTTTGCCCAAACCCTTGTTCCAAGGTTGAAGACAAGGGCATTTTTGCCATTTAATAAGAAAATTAGTAGTCAACTCGGGTCAACACTGGTCAATTGACGGTGGACCGAGTCATAGGGGGGTATGTCAGCTTTTTCAAATTGTGGGGGGTATGTCAAATTTTAAAGATAACATGGGGGGGTATGTCAAAAATTCCCAAAAAATAATTAGGAACATTTAGTCCGTGCAATATAATCTGGATTTTTAACCAAGGTTTAAAGGGGACCGTTATAATGGACTGGGGCATTACCGTTTTTTCCGTTATAACAAAAAAAAAAACGCTCGGGCAAAAACGAAAAAAAAGAACAGGAAAATAACAGAAATAACGGAAAAAAACAGAAAAAAATGGCGTTGAAATTCAAATTTTGAATTTTAAAATTTGAATTTCAAAATTTCAAAAATGGAAAATAATGAAAAATCAAAATGAAAATAACGGCCGTTATTTTCTGGACGTTTTAACAGTCCATAACGTAACGGGGTAGGTCCGAATCCGTTATAACGGCTGTTTTTTAAACCTTGCTTTTAACATCAAATAAAGAGTTGAGTTTTCAATAAAATAAATAAAATGGAACAATAAAAGGAAAACCTTGGAACCTTCAACCTATCCTTTCTAGATCAGCTTGCTCCTCCAATTTACGTATCATTCTCTTCGATCTACACCATCGATGATGGTGAAAGCAGATCTTAATTATCATCTGAAGAAATCATTATCAGAGACCTTAACCCGCTTCTATCCATTAGCCGGAAGGATCAAAGGAGATGTCTCAGTTGACTGTAACGACGATGGTTTTGACTATTTCGAATCCCGAGTGAATGGTCAACTCTCCAAAATTATCGGACGGCCCAATGTCGATGTACCTGATCAATTGTTACCATCTAGCTAGTACTGGATCTGGTCCTCAAGTATTCATAGCCATCCAAGTCAACATTTTTGACTGTGGTGGAATGGTAATTGGTGTGTGCATTTCACACCAGATAGCAGATGCATCCTATCTAGCCACATTTGTTAACGGGTGGGCTGCTATCGGTCGGGGGGCTAGTGAAGCGGTGGATCCCAATTTCGAATCGGCGTCTCTCTTCGCACGTAGAGATTTATCATGGTTCTTCATGCCAACCAACACTGGGATCAGCAGAGAGAAAAGATTGTGACGAAGAGGTTCGTGTTTGATGCCTCAAAATAGCTGCCCTCATAGCCAGATTCTCTCATAGATCACGTGTGGAGCACCCAACACGTGTCGAAGCTGTGACGGCTTCATCTGGGAGCGTTTCAACGATGTGGCTGAAACGAATTGAAGGAGGGACCTGTAAGGGCATATGGAGCGTCGTTACATACTGTCAAGTGTAAACTTGAGGTCCACTAATATGATCACATCATGGACATGTCGTGACATGGTGGGCCAACTTAGAGATGACATGGTTGGGGTTAGGCGGACCTCTACCTGACCTTAATAAAAACCGTTACATTCTGCACGGCTCTTATCTGCCCAAGATAATTGACGCTCTTCGAAAGCTCCGACTTCTCATTTACTTCCATGAAGGAGGGTTTTGCATCGAGTTAGCCTTCTCTTCTACCTACCACTGTTTACTATCTCAATTCACTAGTCTCGAGGCTAATGTCGTCTCTATTTCGGTGGACTACAGATGACCCCTTGAACACCCTATCCCTATCGCCTATGATGATTCGTGGGCAGCGATCCAATGGGTTGCTTACCATTCCAATGGGTAGAGCCCTGAGGCTTGGTTAAGGGACTACACAGACTTCGAGTGGGTGTTCTTGGCCGGCTCTACCTTAAGGCCAATAAGGTGGTCGCCTAAGGCCCCTTCGTGAGAGAGACCCCCAGCCCAAGTCCCACTAACCACATGGATTTTTAGCCTACCCCTTATTGGATATACAAACCAAAAATCAACCTGATTGATCATCTATAGCCATAGATTTTAGTACTTTTTAGGACATGATTATAGCCGTTGGATTCAAGTATTTTGGGTAGTAAATCCAATGGCTAGAAATCATCAATCAAGCTTATTTTAGTGTGCTTAATGTTTATCCACCATTAGCTACACTAAAAGGGTAAGAAAGTAATTATACCATTTTAACTTGCGGAACCATCTTGTGCAAAGCGAAACAATGTAGACTTGCTACAACGCGGGAAAAACTATCCAACTTGAATAAGGCCACAGCAGTCGCTGGCCATCTTCAAGCCAAAAGGAAACCCTATAGAAGACGATGATCCCATACATCCTCCTCATCACCGATCATCTTCTCTGATGAAATCGAATCATGAGCTCTCTAAGGTATATTGCCAAACACCCAACAATTTCCCTAGTGGAGTCGTACACCAGCCTTAGAGAGATCAAGCAAATCCATACCCAACTGCTCACTAACGGTCTTCTTAACGACCCTCTCCTCCTCGGCCAGTTTGTTGCTTCTATAGCTCTCACCCAACCCCACAATCTCGAGTATTCCAATCAAATCCTTGATCAATATGACAATCCGACGGTCTTCACATTGAACTCCATGATCAGAGCACACTCCAAAAGCTCAACTCCCCAACGTGGCTTTCACTTCTACCACCGAATTCTCCAATCTAACAATCTCTCCCCCGATAACTATACCTTTACTTTCCTTGTTCGCACGTGTGCCCAGATCTCCTCCCGTGACAATGGTCCTGCCGTTCACGCCGCTGTTGTAAAACACGGCTTCGAATCTGGTCCTCATGTTCAAAGCGGGTTGATCCACATGTACGCCGAATTGGGTTTCTTGGATTCGTCCCACCGGCTATTTTTGGAAATACCCAATCCGGATTTGGTCTCCCAGACGGCAATGGTGAGTGCTTGTGCAAGGTCTGGTGAAGTCGATTTTGCACGGAAGCTGTTCGATGAAATGCTAAGTCGGGATCCTATTGCATGGAATGCGATGATTGCTGGGTATGCACAATGTGGACAGTCAAGGGAGGCCTTGCATTTGTTCCATTTAATGCAAATGGATGGGGTGAAGGTAAATGAAGCGACCATGGTGTCGGTTCTATCGGCCTGCACGCACTTGGGGGCACTTGATCAGGGGAGGTGGGCCCATGTTTATATAGAGAGGAACAATCTCCGTGTGACAGTGACACTAGGGACTGCACTCATAGATATGTACTCCAAGTGTGGGAACATGGGGAGAGCCATGGAAGTCTTCTGGAAGATGAGAGAGAAGAATGTCTACACTTGGAGTAGTGCGATAGGCGGGCTAGCCATGAATGGAGCTGGCAAGGAGTGTATCGAGCTTTTTGCACTCATGAAACAACAAGGGGTCCAGCCCAACGAAGTCACATTTATTTCGGTCTTACGGGGTTGCAGTGTGGTCGGACTAGTTGCGGAAGGTCGTGAGCATTTCGAGTCGATGACCCAGGTTTATGGGCTTGAACCTCAGCTTGAGCATTATGGTTGCATGGTTGACTTATATGGTCGAGCTGGGTGCTTAGACGACGCCATTAACTTCATTAATAACATGCCCATGAAGCCTCATGCAGGTGCATGGGGGGCTTTGCTTAATGCTTGTAAAATCCATGGAAATATGAAGTTGGGTGAACTTGCATTGAGGAAGATAGTAGAGTTAGAAGCCAAGAACGACGGTGCCTATGTGCTCTTGTCGAACATATATGCAGATTCTAGGAACTGGGATGGGGTCAGTAATGTGAGGCAACTTATGAAGGCTAAAGGGGTGAGTAAGGTCCCAGGATGCAGTGTTATAGAGGTTGGTGGTGAGGTTCATGAATTCTTTGTGGGGGATAAGTCACACCCAAGGTATGGAGAAATTGAGGTGATGTTGGGTGAGATATCAAGGAGATTGAGACTGTCAGGGTATGTGGCTAACACTAACCCTGTACTGTTTGATATAGAAGAAGAGGAGAAAGAGGATGCTTTGTGTAGACATAGTGAGAAGGTGGCCATTGCTTTTGGGTTGATCAGTCTGGGTGAAGGTGTTCCCATCAGGATTGTGAAGAACCTTAGGGTCTGTGGAGATTGTCATGATGTAACAAAGATCATATCTAGGGTCTTTAATAGGGAGATTATTGTGAGAGACAGGAATAGGTTTCACCATTTTAAAGATGGAAAGTGTTCTTGTAAGGATTATTGGTAGTACATCAATATAGCCTTCTTTATTATTTCTTCCATTAAGGAGTTCAACATCACTTAAACCATATGCGGATTACTGCTTTTGTGCAACTTATGCAAACAAACATTACACTGTGTTGAGTTGAAAAAAGAGGTTTTTCAAGTATTTCTGTTAATGGGTTGAAGGGGTAGGACTAATCCCTGTGTTGGCTAGGGCTGTGCGATTTCTATGGCTTGTCTAAATTTGAACTAGGGAAAATGTTAAAACAGTAACTTATCTAAAAGGAATTACTGTTGCCCTGAATTAGTTTTCTAGATATGATTTTTGCATTTAAATGTCATAAACCATTTTCAAGATCAACACTTTCTGTCAAACAAATCCTTTTTCTAGAAACCCTTTTTTGATCTCCATACAAGGCTTGCCATAGTGTCTTGAAAAGAAGAATGAATAAAAATAAAAGTTTCGTTTACTTGAATTCTTTAATGATGTAGGACGTCAGCGAGGCCGATCCTACAATTGACGAACCGGAATACGTGAAATCAATCACAAATGTAGGAGAACACGTGAAGTCAATCACGGATCCAGGGGAAACTAGAATCCAACAGTTCTTGACTAGAATCCACCAATTAAACTTGACAAATCCACATCAAATCTCAACGAATCCTCGTTGGTTGGGTAAAATCCAAGTAAGGGTTTCACCTAATTAAGAGAAAACTCTCTCTCATTTTACTAAAAACCTATCAAATTCTCTAATTTTCATTTAACACAGGCCCTACATTTATAAGCTATATATGGAAACTACTTAGGACATAATCTCAAACTCTATCCTAATCTTACTACAACTCAAAAAAGTAATTCCTAAATAAATAAGACTCTAAAACAAATCTTCAAACAAATAGGTAATCTATTCAAATTCTCTGAATATAATGTAGAACCTCTTAGGCTGTTTTTGGGTAAGCTTAAAAATCGCTATAAGCCAGCTTTTAACAGTTTTAAGCACTTAAATATTGTAAAGCAAATGTGTTTGGATAAATTTGAAAAAGTACTTTTCTTTTAGAGTAAAAAAAGCTCCCAAATTTCCTTAACCCCAGCCTTTTAAAGGAAGCTGTTTTCAAAAAGATTTCTTGACAAGTTTATCCTTAAAATATTTCATAATGCCAAAACTACCCTTTTCAAAATAGGGGGAGAATGAACTTGAAACCCTAGATGTGCAAAGAAGGAACTGAACCCTTGAGCAATATCTCTCTCGAACTCTATATTAAATAGGATCCTTGTGGTTAAGACTTAAGCTTTACGCACCTCTATCACCTAGGTGCTTTTGGTGCATTGCTTTGTGTTAGGACCCCAGATTAGAAAGGATTCTAATTTTGTTAAGAAGTAAGATCTTAGGATTGTTATATTATGTTTCTATTTTTAATAAAGATCCCATGAAATCCTCTCATGCAAATCTTAGGTTTAGCTTTCTTTAAGTAGGCCAGGTGTCCCTCTATTTATTGTAATAGATATTAAGAATTAATCAATGAAGGAATAATTATCTCAACTCTTATCTCCTCTCTCTCTCTCTCTCTCTCGCCAAACCATCAACTCTTATATCCTCTCTCTCTCTCTCTCTCTCTCTCTCTCATTAAGAATCTCAACTATCTAGTAAGAAGCGTTCAACATCAACTTGATATGGAAACTGTTTAAGATTTAGGCCCTGCTTGGTATCGCCGTAAATATTTGTTTGCAAACATTTGCAACATGTTTTTTGCATTTCTAAGTGCTTGGTTGCACCCCACAATTATTTATGCAGGTAAATATTTTCCATGTGTCCATATTTTTTACGATTTGAGCTGCTAATGTTTGCAGCCAAAAATGGCCGCAAACATTCACTTTTTGGCTTGAACTTTCTTGAAATATATATAATATTTGGCCCCTAGATGAAGAGTAAAATTCACTCACCGCCTGTGATGACTGCCCACAATATGTGCCAGGTGGTATATGTTTAGAAGACGCTGATCCTATGGATGTTTGGTCCAAGTTTTAAAGGGAGCCATTATAATAGTATAACGGATTAGGGGCATTATCGTTTTTCCGTTATTATGAATTGTAACGCTCAGGGGTAAAAACGAAAAATAATGAGAAAATAACATAAATAATGAAAAAAACGGGGCTGAAATTCAAATTTTGAAATTTAAATTTTTAAAAAGACAAAAATAACTAAAATTAAGAAAAAATAACGGACTTTCTTTCACAAAAAAAATCCAGAAAATAACGGTCGTTATTTTCGTTAAAATGGAAAAGTAACGGCCGTTATTTTTAAAACGTTTTAACGGTTCATAACGTAACGAGGGAGGTCTGAATTTGTTATAAAGGCCGCTTTTTAAACCATGGTTTGGTCAATCCCTAGATGGGCCTACAAACCAAAAATCAGCCTAATTAATGATTTCAAATCTTTGGAGGGCCGGGCTCGGGAACCCCCATTTTTGACACCCATTTTAGCGTACCCACGTAGAAGATGAATCAATGGCTGATTTTTGGTGTGGATGATCTCCTCACCATATAGATCACCCCAACAAAAAAATCAGTCCATTTTGAATTTCTAACCCCATTTTCAAGTTACATGGTAAGAATCAACGGTCCATAATTCTTCAGCTTCTAAACCAGTCTATGAATATCATAATGATTTGAATTTTTGTGAGGATAATCTCCTCACCATAGAGATCATCCTCACCAAAAATCAGCCATTGATTCATCTTCTATGCGGGTACGCCAAAATGGGTGTCAAAAAATGGGGTTAAAAATGGGTGTCCCTCGAGCCCGACCCATCTTTGGATACTAGTACCCAAATAATGGTCAATAATGCTTAAATTCAACGGTTAAAATCAATCCATAAAAATGACTCCAATCCAATACTTAGATGCTCAAATTCAACGGTTAAAATCAATCTGTGAAATCTATTAATCAGGTTGATTTTTGATTTATTGATCCACTGAAGGATTGGCCAAACATCCATACAGTCAGCATCCTCCACAAATGTGCCACGTGGCTCATATTGTGGGCGGTTATAGGGGGCAATCATTGTGGAGGGTCAGCAAAGTAATACTCCTAGATAGACATTTAGACCAAAAAGATAACATGATTATAGATTTTTAAAAGTTATATTGGAGTCATTTTCATTGGTTGATTTTTAACCGTGGAATTTGGCATTATTTGGGTCACAAAGATCCAAAGGTTTGAAATCACTAATCAGGCTGATTTTTAGTTTGTAGGTCCACTTAGGGATTGGTCAAAGATACATACGGTCAGTGTCCCTCTAAAGTATTCCCCGTACTCAAATTGTGGGTGGTCAGCAAAGTTCTACTCGGACCAACCGATAATTGGGTTCCCGCCCAAAATCAACTTGCCTGGACCATCTCATGATTCTCAGCCATTTGTTCCGTTGTTTGATTGGTTATGATCATCCAATTCATTGACATTGTTCATAGGTGATCTCCATCTCCTATTTTAGATTCAACAAATACTCGAAAAATATTTGCATTGCGCCCTCCACCCAAGCGGTGGAAAGTATTTGCAACTGATTTTACGGGTTAATACCAAACAACAGAAATTGTTTGAAGCTGTAAACATTTACGAAGCAAATATTTATAGATATAAATATTTGCATCCTACAAATATTTACTCGATACCAAGCGGGGCCTTAATAGCAAACAATATAACTTATCTTAATGTGGGCATTCCAGGTTAAATGACACCTTCTTTGCATTAAATCTTTTTTTTTTAATGGTTTAAATCAAGCTTAAAGGAGGCCGTTTTTACGGTTTAATGGACTGGAGGCATTACCGTTAAAACGGATTGAAATGACCAAGGGAAAAATGGAAAGAAATGGAATTTAATGGATTTTAATGGAAAAAGTGGCGCCGAAATTCAAAATTTGAAAATTTAAAATTTAAAAATAAAAAAACACAGAATTTATCATTCGTTTTTTCTTTCACAAAAATTTTCAGAATTTAATGGTTGTTAAAATGATTTTAACAGTAGTTTAAACGATTTTAACGGCCGTTAAAATAAAATAAAATAAGACAGTTTAAATTCAAAGCGTCAAAATGTGTTTAAACGCTTTTAACGGAAACGGGCATGGGGCGTTATGGCCATTTTTAAAACCATGGTTTACATGTTTTGACACAATTGATGTGTATTATATTTTGAGAATTCCCGCCCCCCCCCCCCCCCCCCCCCCCCCCCCATCTTATATTTAAAATTTGACATACCCCCCATGATTTGAAAAAGTTGACATACCCCCCTATGACTCGGTCCACTGTCAATTGACCAGTGTTGACCCGAGTTGACTACCAAAATTTGTATTAATGGACAAAAGTGCCCTTGTCTTCAACCTTAGAACAAGGATTTGGGTTTAGGTCAAAACCTAAATCCCAAATCAAACATGAAAATAAGAGATTAAAAATAAAATAAAAATAAAAACCATTGTTGGTAAACTTGAGATTTTTTTATTTTTTTTTATTTTTATGAATTAATCAAAGATTGAAAATAAAAAACCATAAAAGTAGATAAAACTCACAAGGGAATGCGATTTCTTCTTAAAATTGAGAGAACCCATCTTTCCAAAATCTATATATCAAAAGCTTAAATCTTATTTGTTTTTCATTTTTATTAATAAAATTTTTAGAAATATAATTGTATGTTTTATTTTTTTTTTCTTGAAAACTAAGTTTTAAACAATTGCCGGAGTAGTGGTCAGCCGGCCATGAGACTCCAGTGGTTGGTCGCCGGTGATGGGCGGCCAACCTATTGGAGTCTCTTGGCTGGTCGTCGTCCATAGCCATTCGATTTGGGGTTTAGGTTTTAGCCCAAACCCTTGTTCGAAAGGTGAAGACAAGGCGTTTCTGTCAATTAATATAAAATTTGGTAGTCAACTCGAGTCAACACTGGTCAAATGACAGTGGACTGAGTCATAGGGGGTATGTCAGCTTTTTCAAATTGTGGGGGGTATGTCAAATTTGCAAAATAACATGGGGGGTATGTCAAAAATTCCCCTATATTTTTTGTAAAACATTATTGAATCCACAGAGCAACTTGACATTACCAAATCATATGCGGGACATACGTGTCAAATTTATAAAAAAACATTATAACTGGATAGGTCCAAAAATAAATAAAAATAAGTTAAACAATATTTTTAAGTGCATTTAACTAATTTTAGGGGTAATTTAGGTATTTTCCACAACAAAGTCACTTAAAAATAAGTGATATTGGGTAAGCACTTAAGAAAAGCTTTAAGCTTACCCAAACACAACTTTAAACCTATTTAAAAATAGTAAAATGAGATTTACTAAAAATAGTAAAAAATAAGAATTTATTATAATTAGTAAAAATTAACGCCATACTGAAGCACGCGAAGAGTACACAAGACTTTTTGCACCTATAGACAAACTTTCCTTCTTCGAGAAGAAAACCCTTTATTTCTCTACCTCGAACCTGATCCCAACCAACTCTGATTTGGAGCTAAGTGTCCCCACTCGATCTTTAAGATCAGACCAACGAAGACCCTAAATCAAATATAGGTGGGTCCCCCCCCCCATCAATACTTAAGTCAAACTACGTACTCTAGGAGCTATCAAAAGGATAGATTCTTGTCCCGCGAAGAATAACAATTTCTTGGAATATGAGGTCAGTATGTTTCTTCTCTCTTGGGAACTTCTCATTATAAGTTGATTCCACCCATCATCTTGAAATAGATTCGGCCACTTAGCTAACTATCAAACCTATCATATATTCCATCTAAAGACAGTACATGACAAGTAGTTTCTCCCCAGCTAGCCTCTCCTTTTAGCATTCTAGGACATGAAATATGGGTCGGATCAGGATCAGATCTAGAAAATTCTGATTCAGATTCAGCTGTGATCATTTTGACCCAGATTAGGATCCATATGATCACTCGATCCAAATCCAAATAACATCATCTGGATGGGACCAATATATGGATATACAGGTAGGATATATTACAAAATAGTTTCTTTTAGTAAGGATTTTATTGGATCAAAGCTCAAATCCATATCCCACCATATTCAAACTACCCGGTACCCTTATTTTTTCACTTTTTGTGAGCGAGCCCCGGACATTTTTTCCGGTATCCCTATTTTTTTTTTTAAAGAGCCCCCAAGTAGCCCATCCCGCGACTTGAACCCATAACGTGGGGTTGACTCTGATACCAAATGTTAAGACCCAAATCAATACACCAAAAGACCTAGGTGATAGAGGTGCGGGACGTTTAAGTCTTAACCTTTCAGATCATAACGTACAATTTACCGTTAATTAGGTTTTTTAAATTATGCTTTTAAAGAGAAAATAATTTATCATTAAGAAACATAGTTTATGTGTATTTCCACTATCGATTATGAGGCTTGTAATCCATTATCAACCCCGTAAATCAATTATCATAATCGTTACCAAATGCGGCCAATTAGATGGTCGATTAGGTTTAATCGGAGCTAGCGATTTTTAGATGATATCTGTTAACCAATGATTTGACTTCTTTGATTGAAAGGTCCTTTAATCCGGGTTAATTAGAAAATTAGATCAGTGATTCACAGTAATTGAAAAGGACTATTAAAAAAAAAAATAGACTAATCAGATGGTTAGAAGTAGCCCTTTAATTCACGGCAACCAATAATTCATGCCCTTCCATCTAGGTTACTAACATAATAATGACTCATATTATATATTTTTTATAGAAAAATATTAGAAAATTTACATCAATTTTCTCAATTATTAAAATGAAATAATTAAAAAGAAATGGCACGAATTCGATGATTAGAAACATATTATCGGTGCAATAATCCGAGTTTTGAACATATAAATTAAAAATAATTATTAGTGTAAAGAGTTGAATTTTTTATTAAAGTGCTTAATCTTGATTACTGACATACTTAAGATTTTCTATAAGTAAATAAAATGGAATAATAAAAGGAAAATAGTAGTTGATCGCTTCCGTAGAGGCAAGGGCGAATCAAGACCGGGAGCTACTAATAGCATAGTCCGTGAACACATAGACCGGAGTGTGAGCAAGAGTGCACTTCCGTTTTCTACGCAAGACGTCCCTTCGTTACACTTATCTAATCTGGATTACTGACGTGCAAGTCACGTTATAAATAAATAAATAAAAAATGTGACTAATAAGAAGGTTAATTAGGTGGCGTTTGGTAAAAAAAAATTCTCAGACTTAAGTCTAAATGAACTGAAATTATGTGATTTAGATGATTAAGTGGCATTTGGTAAACAATTTAATTTTAGGACTTTATCACCAAAACTATTGAAATTAAGTGAAAAGTAAAAAAAAACACCATCCCTTCAGTTATCACGGTGAGTGAAAGTATCTTTTCAAAAGATTCTAAGATTCTTTATTAATACCGATAATGCCCTTTTCTTAAAGCTTTCTCTTTTAAAAACTTACGAAAGTGTCCTAATAAACATTTCAAAATACCCACTATGTCCGTGACTTAATTTTAAGACTTATGACTTTTAACAAACATTCCAATTCAGACATAAGTTATTAAGCTATCAGACCTTAAACACTTTAAGCTTTTAGATATAATAACTTAATTTACGAAACACCACGTACCTTAGTCTTGTATGCTTGTATAAACAGGACGGAACACAGTATATATAATTAGCAAGCCTCCACTAAAATCGTTTGTACACTTTGCCAAAGAGGATGATGAAGGTTGAAGTCATTTCTAGAGAGACCATCAAACCATCATCTCCAACGCCCCATCACCTTAGAACCTTCAACCTCTCCTTTCTAGACCAGCTCACTCCTCCATACTACATGCCTATCATGTTCTTCTACACCATGGACGCCGGAGATCGACAAGTCCATACTGTCGAAAGTATATCTCGTTGCCTGAAAAAATCATTGTCAGAGACCTTAACCCATTTCTATCCATTAGCAGGAAGGATCAAAGGAGATGTCTCAGTTGACTGTAACGACCATGGTATTGACTATTTTGAATCCCGAGTCAATGGTCAACTCTCGGCAATTATCCGACGGGCCGATGTCGATGTACTTAAACAATTCTTACCATTTGAACTCTATTATACTGGGATTGGTTCTGGTCCTCAAGTACTCTTAGCCATTCAAGTCAACATTTTTGACTGTGGTGGACTGGTAATTGGTGTGTGCATTTCACACAAGATAGCAGATGCATCCTCTGTGGACACATTTGTTAACCAGTGGGCTGCTACCGCTCGTGGGGCTAGTGAAGCGGCCGGTCCCCTTTTCGAATTGGCGACACTCTTCCCATGTAGGGATTTATCGGAGTTCATATCACCCCACACTTGGATCAGCAGAGAGAAGATTGTGACGAAGAGGTTCGTGTTTGATGCCTCCAAGATAGCTGGCCTCAGAGCCAAATTCTCTCACGGCTCACGAGTGGAACACCCAACACGGGTTGAAGCTGTGATGGCCTTCTTCTGGGAGCGTTTCATGGATGTGGCCGAAGCAAAGGAGGGACCTGTAAGGGGATATGCTGCGTTACAAGCAGTAAACTTGAGGTCAAGGATGATTCCACCATTGCCACAACACTCTTTTGGCAATATTTCCAGTACTACGATCGCATCATGGACGATGGAGGGCAAGAAAGAACGTCCTGACCTGGTGGGCCAACTTAGAGATGCTATAAGGAAAATCGACGGTGACTACGTGAGAAAACTTCAATGTGAAGATGGATATTTAAATTCCTTGAGAGTGGATGGTAAGAGATTCTCCAAAGGTGAGTTAGTATTGTTGAACTTTAGTAGTTTGTGTAGGTTCAAATTCTACGACGTAGACTTTGGCTGGGGAAAGCCGGCATGGGTAAGTACTACTACTTTGCCTTTCAAGAATCTTGTTGTCTTCATGGATACGAGATCGGGTGATGGAATAGAAGCATGGGTGAACATGTTGGAAGACGAAATGGCTGAATTCGATGGTGTTGAGGAGCTCCATACATTCCTTGACTCAGAGATGGGCACAACCTTCCGATGGTGATGACGATCATCTTCTTTCTTTGTTGTCATTGTATTTCCTAAAGTGCACTACGTTTATATATAGCTGTATCTTCTTATTAGTGATGTGGAAATTTGAACTAAGGAAATTGTTCAACAGTTAAACATTTAATTTAGGGTCAGTCTCAGCCGGACACATATTTTCAAACACAATTTCAAACAAAAAAAATTGTCGTGACCAATATATAAATTAGAAGTTTTGGAATGGGATGGTTTTTGGTGAGGATGGTCACTATGGTGAGGAGATCACCATCACAAAAAATTCAAATCATTCTGATATTCATAGCATAGTTTATATGTTCAAGGATTATGGACCGTCCATTTTTTACCGTTAACTTGAAACCCACATTTGATGGTGTTAGAAATTTCGCAATGGGTTGATTTTTGTAGAGGTGATCTATATGGTGAGGAGATCATCCTCGTCAAAAATCAGCCATTGATTTTGTTAGGATCTTTACTAGGCCTCAAGCCACCACTCCTCCCGAAAAGATATGTTGTCAGGAGAGGGCAAACTTTAGCCTTTTATACCACGATCGACGTCACACCTTGCGGGGCTCCACGATTCGATTCTGTGCCCCCCAACGACGATTGACCTCGCACCTACGGACCCGTACTGCACCCTTAGGGAGGGGTATTATTTAACCCCAACAAACTCCCTTCAATAATGCGCTTCCTGTGACTCGATCCATTGACCTTAGCTCTAATACCATTTGTTAAGATCTTTACTAGGCCTCAAGCCGTCATTCTTCCCGAAAAGATATCTTATTAGGAGTGGGCAAACTTTAGCCTTTATACCACGATCGACGTCACACCTTGCGGGACTCCACGATTTGATCCCGTGACCCACAACAGCGATCGATCTCGCACCCGCGGGCCCATTCCACGATTCGATCCCGTGAGCCTCTAACTCTAACAGCAATCGACCTCGCACTTACGAACCCGTACTGCACTCTTAAGGAGGGGCATTATTTAACCCCAACAATCTCCCCTCAATAATGCACTTCCCGTGACTCGATCCCTTGACCTTGGCTTTGATACCATTTGTTAGGATCTTTATTAGGCCTCAAGCCACCATTCCTCCCGAAAAGATATCTTGTTAAGAGAGCGCAAACTTTAGCCTTTTATACCATGATTGACGTCACACACTACGGGGCTCCACAATTCGATCCCGTGACCCCCAACGGCGATCGACCTCACACCCGCGGGCCCATTCCGCAATAATCCCGTGAGCCTTTAACTCTAACAGTGATCGACCTCGCACCTACGGATCTGTTTACCCAAAATTCCAGGTGTGATAAAAATAAAAAAAATAAGATACTCTAAAATAATTTTTTAAAAATGATCATAATTCATATTATATTAAAATAACAATATTTTGTAAAGACGTTTTGGTTGAAACTTATCTTTGATATATTTTTTGAATTAACTTTTAGAATTTAAACAGGTAGGCATTAAATTTTCTAAAAAATATAATTTCAATAAAAAATTATGTTATTGATTATTCATGATTAAAAATTCATTTTAAGCATCTTTTATGAAGGCACTTTGCATAAAAATATCATTTCTCTTTTATTTTAGCAATTTAACTTAGAAATCGATAACGGTACCCAGATAATACGTAAAAATAATCGTAAGCACCGTACATCAATAAAAATTAATGAATTGGTTAAGACTTCATAATCATATATTTAAAGAGTTAAATCAAAGAGTCTACGAAGTCAAATATTAATCATCTACGTGATTTTAAAATTAAATAAAATTTTTAAATAATAGACAATGTGAATCTTTAACAATTAAACTTATAAAAATCATACAACAAAAAAAAATATCTAGAGTCTCGCATTGATCTCATCAACATTCTTATATTGCCCTTCGATCTTCCTATGTTATTATCGCCCTCATCAAGTATATCAACTTTGAAATTCACACCGTCTTCAATTAAGTCTGAAATATTTGGTAAATACCATGAGCCAAAGCCCAATAGATAATCCACTGTACACCGCATATATATGACAGATAATATCGTATATTCTAATTCAAAAATCATGGCATATTCAATGCATAACAGATAATATCAACTAATAACGTCAACCAAGAATAATAAATATTTTTCACAATTAGCCCAATATCATTATTTTCATATGATTATAACTACAACCTAATCTCGGGTCTCCTTCTCCTTCCCACGGACAGAAGTAGCCAAAAGCTTTTCTGCAAGGGTCTGAGGCATTTCACCCTAGGGCTAGGCCCTTCTTAATTTTTATTTTCATGGGTATCCATTAGGATCACACCCGAACTAACACTTCAATATTATACTGAATTATTATCTATAACCATTTTTTTCTGGCACACCGACCAATCCAAATCATAATAATATTCATAACAACATCAATTAAGCACATACATATAACATGATTATCAAAGTAAAATAAATAAAATTATCTATTAAAATATGTATGTGTACCTACCTTGTCCGTTGATCTTCATCCGTACTTGAATCAATAGTGAAAAAGTAGCCGCGAATATCTATCAATTGTCGTTAGATGAAGTTGGGATTCAAGTATGTCGAACGTCTAAATAATAAAAATATTTTTGTCTCAAGGGATAATGTCAAATTGTGAGACGTTATGGTGTTTTTAAAGCTTCAAAGGTTCTTCAAATTCTTCTCTAATAGAGGAGCTTCAATGGAAGAAGATGGAGAGAGAGATGATAGGAATGTTAATTGGAGTGATGGTTTAGGGTTTGTAAGATTTTCGAAGCTTCCAATGCTTTATTAAATAGGTTTAGAAAGTATGATTTCTAATTTTAAGTGATTTTCGTAATTTTAAAAGTGATGAATTTTATAACTCACTAAAATGCCTATTTTAAAATGGATATGGGCTAAAATGGGCCTAAGGCCTATGGATATTAAGTAAGCTTCATTTTAGATTATTATTAAGTGTAAAGTGCCTCTAAATTAGTTATACGGGCCCACCCAACAAGTATAACTCACTAATTAGTTGTTACAACTATGCCATTTATAAACCATAATAGAAATATAGTTAATATTATTCAAAATAAATTGAAAAAAAAAATTAAGGAGTCAATTTCAACTTTTTAGAATTAATTTACTCAAAATCCATAAACAAAAGTTCAGGGTATTACAGGACCCGTACTAACGCTTTGGGAGGGGTATTATTTAACCCCAACAGATTTATCTTCCATGTGGGTTCACCAAAATTGTGTGAAAATATATATCTACGGAGCCTGACACTTTAATTTATATCTGAAAAGAATATTGTTGTTATGAATAAGTTTTCTAGAAGTGTTTCTTATATATAAATGTCATTTTTCATCTTTTGCAACTTGAGGATAAGTTTCTTGTCAAGGGGGCGTGTAATGTTACGATACCCTCTTCTCTCATAATGCCATGAGTCAACTGCAGGAGTAAATGTTGTCACTAATCTCTACGTATCACATGGATAAGATTAGAGTCCACGGTTTTAGGATTCCTATTTTAATTAAAAGTCCTAGTTTAATTAGATTAGGTTCATTAGGAGTGATTTTCTATTTTAACTAAAGTCATAGATTAAGTAGTTTTCTTCGTGTTTTAAGTCTATATAATTAGAAGAAGAAAACCATTAATTTATGTAGTTGTTAGTAGTAAATTAATTCTCGAGCTTGACTTCCTCCAAGAGTCATAGATAAGAACTAGGTTCTCATCAATGTACAGTTGAGGCCATTGACCGTTGGATTCAAGAAATCCAACGTCTAGAAGACAACAACTATTTCATCCTTTGCTTCTGTTGTCGGCTGGACACAATTTTCCTCTCCCGAACAACCAATTCTCTCTCTTCAACAACTAATTTTTTGTCTGTGATTTTCAAAAACAGTTTAACTTTCAATCTATAAGTTAGTTTATGATGAAAATGGAATCATTAAAAAGCGCGATTCTAACTAATTTAATTTAATTATTAAGTTATATATTTTATTTAAAAAAATACTAGTAACATGCACCCTTGAAAACTTGCAATATGGAGATCACTTTGGACAATCCAACCATACATTGAGTTGTGCTTGGCATGATGATCATCATCACCAAAAATCAGTTCATTTCGACATTGCTAACCATATAAAAAATTGACCCAAAATAATGGTTTAATTGGATGGTCTGGATTTTTCAAATTAAGTCTATTTTTCTTGAGGTTAGGAATGTTGAATTTTTTGTGAGGAAGGTAACCATAGCATGAAAAACTCAATGTATGGTTGGATTGTCGAACGTGATCTCCATGTGGGCCCACCCCCGGGGTGTAAGAACTGGATGTAGCTCTTGACGGACTCTTTATTTAGATGCTGTTAATCAATGTTTGTGAGGAAGAGATTCGTATTTGATGCATCGAAGATAGCTGCACTGAGAGCCAGAGTCGCTCATGGCTCATGTGTGGAGCACCCAACACGTACGTATCGAAGCTCTTACGGCCTTCATCTGGCGGTGTTTCAACGATGTGGCTGAAACGAAGGGGGTGACCTGTAAGGCCATATGGAGCGTTACAACCAGTAAACTTCATCAGGTCGAGGATGGTTCCACCATTGCCAGTGCCACAACACTCTTTTGGCAATTAATTTGTTCACTACTACGATCGCATCGTGGACGGTGGAGGGCAAGAAAGAACGTCGTGACTTGGTGGGCCAACTTAGAGATGCATGGCATAAGAAAAAGGGTTGTGATGTAACAAGATATACCTGAGATCTTTTCATTTGCGGAAGCGGCAGTTTTGGTAGTCACCACTGCCATCTGGGCCCACTGACCGCATGGATGTTTAGCCCACCCCTTAATAGACATTCATACAAAAATCCAGCTTGTTTAATCATTTTTAGCCGTTGGTTTTAGTACTCAAAACATGGTTGCATTCAACGGCTATAAGAACGCCTTAAAAAGTGTCAAAAAGTGTTAAAATCTAATGGTTATAGATTACCAACTAAGGTGATTTTTGGTCTGTATATCCACCAAGGGGTCTATGCGGTCAGTGGGCCCAGATGGCAGCGGTGACTACCAAAAATGCCGCTTCCGCAAATGAAACAGTTTCAGGCATACCTTGGTACATCTTTTTCCTAAGAAAAATCGACAGTGACTTGAATTTTTCCGTTTGAGCAGGGCCCACAAAGATCTCTTGGGACCGAAATTGACCCTTTTGTGACTGTTGACTTGAATTTTGAAAATCTGGACCATTCAAATTTACCATTAGCTCAACTGATTTTTTTCTTTTTTTTTTGGGTGATGATGATCAACATGACGAGAACACGTACTACGCCATTGGATTGTCCAATCTCTTCATGATGATCTCTAAATGGGCTCCACCACCGGATGTAAGAAGTGGGTGTAACTCCAGACATACTCAAAGGGAGTCCGTCTTGAATAAGGCCACAGCACTCGCTGGCCATCTTCAAGCCAAAACCTACAGAAAACGATGATCCCACACATTCTCCTGATCATCATCGATCATCTACTCGGATGAGCCCAAATCATGTGCTCTCTAAGATATATAGCCAAACACCCAACAATTTCTCCCGTGGAGTCATACACCAGCCTATCCACACCCACCTGCTCACCAGGGTCGCCATTGGTGTAGTTCGTTGAGATGAAGAAATCAGAACTGGTTTTCAATAAAGAAGGGAGATCTTATCCCCCGACTTCACGGTGGATCTCAGCCACTTACACCCGATTATAGCAAATGCTTTGTGGGGGAGTGCCGTGGACATGGACCACCCGCTAGTCTTTAACATGGGCTGGAAAAACTGTTATACCACCCAATTAGGATCACGCTTGGCTTAATTTACACAAAATAATCTTAATTAAGCACGACCCAAACATAAGAGCCCAGGACGTTAAATCTATCAATGTGTTGATCAAGGGCCTAAAATGTTGAATCTTTAATGGGTCGGGCCGATCTTGGGCCTTGGTACTCGTATCTCAGGGTGGGCTCAGTCTGAGCTAGGCCCAGTCCATTAACACCCCTAGTTGTATGCAATAAGGATATTGTTTTACGATTTTCGTTTTGGCGGAACATTTCAATAATTGAATTGATAATGGGTATATGAAATAATGTAATTTAACAAAAACATATATTATTTGAGATTTTTGGCAAAAAAAAAATTGCCGTATCGTCTCGGTGATTTGGAAATTTGAACTGGGGAAAATGTTAAACAGTTTAACATTTATATCTGAAAAGAATTATCGTTGCCCTGAATAAGTTTTCTAGAAACGACTATTCTGTATAAATGTCATAAAACATTTTCTAACAAACAAATCCTTTTCTAGAAACCTTTTTGTTGATCATCTTATTATAGGGTTGGGCTCAGGGACCCCTTTGTCTGACCCCTCTCGCGTGTGTTCCTGTGCTTGGCCTGTTGGATTCCGCGCCGAGCTGGCATCACTTTTTCACTTTTTGGGGCACTGACAACCACAGTTGGATTCGTGAAATCCACTGCCGAGCGCACGAACATCCAGAGGGGTCAGAAAAACAATCTATTTGCAATATTCATGGCTTTATCTAGTGTATGCTATCAGTACTAATACAACTATTTTTTTAAATGTGGCTTAAGGTAGGCAAGCCAAGAATAAAATTATATGTTCAACAAACCGCCATGCTAAGCAACCAAAAAAAAAAAGGGAGTCAACAAAGATCGCTTGCACGCAAGAGTCAACAAGACTTTTTGCACCCATAGACAAACTTCCTTCCTTGTCCCCACTCTATAAGATCGGACCAACGAACCCTAAAACAAATATAGGAAACATTTTGACCTAGATTCAGATCAATATCACTTGATCCCAATCCAAATAACATCCTTATGTAAAGATCTGGATAGGACAAACTTCCTTCCTTGTCCCTACTCAGCTGTCTTGGCTTAGGTTCTGTTTGGTAGCAAATATAGTGAAAGGGATTCTTAGAGCAGAAACTTTTCTAGTAGAAACATTTTTAAAATAAATAGAGGCTATGGAAGCCTACCAAAATCCTTAAAGAATACAAGAACAAACAAAAGCAAAACTACAACGAAAGATAAAAAGATCAACCCCAAACCAACAAAATTCCAACCCTAAACTGTCCCCACATTAATCAGATCGGGCCATTTGAAAAATATCCTTAAAGGATAGGCCTCTCCTTTTCTCGTTAACCCAAAAATAATAAAGACTTTATATCCAACATAACATGCTCTAATTGGAGGATTTTTCTCTCAAACACCTTATTGTTCCTCTCCTCCATAGTCCCCATATAACTGTTAATGGTGTCAAAGTCCACATTCTCCTCCCAAGTTTGCTAAATCTCTCTCCTCTCCATGCAAAAATCAACTCATTGAGCAGCCCAAAACACCTCAAACTCCCTAAGTAACCCTGTCCAAATGGGCCAAGTGAGTCTACAATGTAACATCAGATGATCAACTGATTCTCCATTCTGCAAGCAAAGTGGACAATGATCCAACATCAAATTCAAATTTTAATATCAAGATCCAGATTCGGAGTTAGATCAGATCTAGGACGATCTGGATCCAAAATCGACTTTTAATATCATATGATCCATATCAGATTCGGATCCATGACATATATAATCTGAATCCAAAACACGATCCGCATGGAAGATTTGGATTTGAACTATACATGGAATATGGGTTGGATCCCCTACACATTTTAGGCCCCACCAAGGTTGATATATAAGAGGGAGCAGTGATGGCAAAGGTGGTGGTGATGAAGAAGAAGAAGAAGAAAGCAAGAAATCGATTTATCATTATATAAGTAGGTTTTTAAAATTATGACTTTAAAGAGAAAATAATTTATCCTTAAGAAACATAGTTTATGTTATTATTTTCATCAAATACATTTATTTATCATAATCGTTACCAAATAGACCCTTAAATTTATCAATTTCTTGGAGCTTTTGGCGAACAAATTACTAGGGTTCTTCAATGTAACTTTTCAATTGCACATAAGAAAGCACCTCACTCAGAGTGCTCTATTTGTGGGCTGGGTGACGTCGTGGTATCGTGTGGGTTAGTTATCTTTCTTTGGTTTCCTTATTAGATGAAGCAAGCCTCATTTTCTTCTTTTGGCTGAGCATAAGCAATCGTATGAATATAATATTTTCTCCACAAGCTTTCTATTTTTTGTGGGTTTGGTTAACCTCGGAAAGAGCCGAATTTCGTATCAGATAAGCTTAGGCATTAGATTATTTATTTCTATAACACGAACAATAAGCATAAGTTGATGCAAACAGAGGATATGACCCTACATAGACTAGAACGGTGTATCGGAGCAGGATTCGTCTAGCCAACTCCGAATAGTTAGGACAAGGCATGGCTGATATGATTGATCAGGATTGAACGGTGGAGTAGGATTCGATACACTTCATTTCCTTAAAAAATATGATTGATGATTTCTAGCCATGAGGCATTTTTTTTTTTTTTATATCATTGGCTTCTTGAACAAGCCTATAAGTGGTTTCAAGCCCAAGCTGAAAAATGCTTGAATCCAACTGCTAAAAATCACCCATCAGTATATTCTTGTTTCTATATTGATCGATCACTTGCTTTAGTGACCCATCTCAATCACTAAAGCATGTGCACTTGATACTAGGGGTCAACATGTCAGTTCTGATTCAATTCCTAAGGTGCCCAGAACTGGAACCAAAATTATCGATTCTTATCTGTTCTGAATCTTTTGATTCTCAAAATGATAGATCTGAAACCAATTGTTTGATTCCAATTGGTTTTGGTTCTGGTTTTGCATGCATCGGTTCCAATCTTGATAATATGACAATTTCAACACTATATTTATATATTTAATATTATATTTATATATCGGTTAAGTTCCAATATCAACCTACTCAGAAGTGAAATTATTATTATTGGTCCAGTTCCAATTTCGATTCTTATTTAGTCAGTTCCCAAAAATGTGGAACCAAAACCAAGAGTCAAGATCTAGCCACTTCTGGAATAGAATGGGGATTGTTCCCCATGTAATCGAACTTTTTTTATAAGAGTTTGGTTCATGGTACAAGTGAATCTCTTTAAAAAGTCATAGGAGATGCGACCCTGAATCATAGAATTATAATGAAATATACGATCAACCAACATTTATCGAATTTGAAAAAGAGTCGGAAGAAATTGTTTGATCCTCTTTATCTCTTGAATTTAGAGATCCGTGAATCAGGATGCTGATTCATATAGATACAAATAAATGGTCCATTAGGAACAAGAATTTTCAAGAATATTTGAAACATTTCGTTTCTGAGCAGAAGAACCGTTTTCAAGTAGTGTTCGATCAATTACGTATTAATCAAAATTCAATTGATTTGTATATGGGTTTTTTTTTATTCCGGTTCCAATTCAATTCTGGTTTGACAGGTACAAAGACACTCCTACTTGACATTAATTATGATAAGCTTTATTTTAAAATTTTGAAATTTAAACATTTTTTAAAACAGCCTTCCGAGGGTTGTCATGGGTATTTTGGTCGTGTACGACCAAGATGGGTCACTAAAGCAAGTGACAAAAATTAAGGGGAAAAATTTTAAGGGCAAATTTTCAAAACGAACCCAAGTTTAAGGGTATTTTCCAAAAAGAACCGTATTTTTGGAAATTCGTCAAAACAAACCTAGGACGCGAACCTGTTTGGCGTATGCTCAAAAAATATTTTAATGACAGATTTGCCCTTGTCCTGTTGCCTGAAAAATGTCAAATCATTGTCAGACGCCATACTGTTTGACGACTGTTATTAATAGTCGCCAAACCGTTCGGCGTCGGCTATTAAACGTCGCCAAACCGTTGGGCGACTTTTTATAGCAGACGCCGAATGGTTTGGCGACTGTTAATAACCGTCGCCAAACAATATGGCGTCTGACGGTGATTTGACTTTTTTTTTTCACAATTTTGGTGTACACACAAGGAACATAAATCAATGGCTGATTTTTGGTGAGGATATGATCCTCACCGTATATATCACCTAATCTGAAATTTCTAACATCATCAAACGTGAGTTTCAAGTTAACACAGTAAAAAATAAACGCCTAACAGTATGGCGTATCACTTTGTGAACCGCAAAACGGTTTGGCGGTTCACAAAGTGATACGCCATACCGTTTGGCGACGTATAACAACATACGCCAAACCATTTGGCGTATCGTTTGAAGATGGCAATTCAGCCATTTTAAAGTTTCGTGAGAATACCCCAAACGGTCCGGCGTTCTCAGTTTGTTTAGGCAAATTTTAAAAAATACGGTTCTTTTTGCAAAATACCCTTAAATGCAGAGGACTTTGGATGCAGGGACCACCATTCATCTCGTATTTATTGAGATGAATGGTGGTCCCTGCCATGGTTTTAAAAACGGCCGTTTAAACTGTAACGCCCCAAGCTTGTTTCCGTTAAAACCGTTTAAACGCATTTCGATGCATTAAATTAAACGACCGTTTTTTGGTTTTAACGGCCGTTAAATCCATTTAATTCTGTTAAAATTCGTTTAATTTCATTTTTTTAATTTAAAATTTTTAAATTTCAAATTGAATTTCAGCGCCATTTTTTCCGTTTTTTCTATTAAATTCCATTAAATCGTTAAAATCCTTTTTTTTTTCATTTTTGCCCCTGGCCGTTTCAATCCGTTTAAACGGTTTTAACGGTAACGCCCCCAGTCCGTTAAACAGTTACAACGGACTCATTTAAACCTTGGTCCCTTCTTCCCTGCACGTACAGTTTGGCAGACCTAACCTATAAACGACCGGTTTGTCGATTGTAGGTTCACAACGACCCAACCATTCAAGCAGGTTGGCATGCTCTTGCTGATATATTTTCAATGATATCCATTTACTAATTAATTATAAATTAATATTATTATTACTTTAAGAATCCTATTAGTTAATAATATATAAAATGCAAAAGATTAATTTTATTGTTTAAAATTTAAATGACTCACCTAACATTTAAACAAGTGTTTGATTTTTTTAAATAATCCAATTCCATTACTAAAGCATCACATCATTGCACGTGCGCCCCCTCCGCTTGTAACAAGAAATGCAGCTGATTGGATGATCAAGGTCATATGATTGGGACAACTTGTAGATAATGTTAACAAATGAGTTGGACTTCTTTGATTGAAAGGTCCTTTAATCCTTGTTACGGATGCGCAAGCCATTCATTATTTCAATTTTATTGGAAAATTAAGTCATTGATCCACACTAATCCTGGTGGTTCGAAGTCTCGACCGATCTCGTTCTGGTTCGGAATTGGAGCCCATCGACCCGATCCAAAAATGGATCGCTCGCCCCAAGGTCACTGTTTCCAAAGGAGACTCACTTTGTCTCGGGCGAGATCGATTGATCCTGTTCTGGATCTGGATCAGAGCCGACTGATCCAGAGATTTCGAACCATGATCATTATATCTTTTTTATAGAAAAAAATTATAAATTTTACATCAATTTTCTCAATAATTGAAATGAAATAATAAATTTGCATGCATGGCGTGCAAGATTTGTTATAAATAAATAAAATGGAATGATAATAAGTCTTGTACGCTTGCACAAACAAGAGACATCAGTGTACGTGTTCTTTCTATATCTAGCTGACTATATAATTAGGTGGTTGGGTACGTCTTTGCCAAAGACCAAGCCTCATCATCTAGCAATCTCATTTTCTTGCTGAACTCGTACGTACCGTTGCCAAAGACGATGATGAAGGTTGAAGTCATCTCTAGAGAGACCATCAAACCATCCTCTCCAACGCCCCATCATCTTAGAACCTTCAACCTCTCCTTTCTAGATCAGCTCTCTCCTCCAATTTACATGCCTATCATTTTCTTCTACACCCTCGACAACGGCGAAAACAAATCTGATCACCTGAAGAAATCATTATCAGAGACCTTAACCCGTTTCTATCCATTAGCCGGAAGGATCATAGGAGATGTCTCAGTTGACTGTAACGACGAGGGTGTTGACTATTTCGAATCCCGAGTGAATGGTCAACTCTTGGAAATTATCGCCCGGGCTGATGACGATGTACTTAAACAATTCTTACCATTTGAACTCTCTCATACTGGGACCGGATCTGGTCCTGACGTACTCCTAGGCGTCCAAGTCAACGTTTTTGACTGTGGTGGACTGGCAATTGGTGTGTGTTTTTCACACAAGATAGCAGATGCAGCCACTCTGGCCACATTCGTTAACCGTTGGGCTGCTATCGCTCGTGGGGTTAGTGAAGTGGTGGGTCCCCATTTCGAATTGGTGTCTTGCTTCCCACGTAGAGATTTTTCAGGGCTCATGCCAACCCATAATTGGATCAGTAAAGAGAAGCTTGTGACGAAGAGGTACATAATTGATGCCTCCAAGATAGCTGCTCTCAGAGCCAGATTTGCTCATGGTTCGTGTGTGGAGCACCCAACACGCGTCGAAGCTGTAACGGCCTTCATCTGGGAACGTCTCATGGATGTGGCTGAAGCGAAGGAGGGACCTGTAAGGGCATATGCAGCATTACAAGCAGTAAACTTGAGGCCCAGAATGGTTCCACCAGTGCCACAACACACTTTTGGCAATATATACACTACTACGATGGCATCATGGCCGATGGACAGCGAGAAAGAAGGTCGCGACTTGGTGGGTCAACTTAGAGATTCCAAAAGGAAAATCGACAGTGACTACGTGAGAAAACTTCAAAATGGTGATGAGTACTTAAAATCCCTCATAGGGGATGGTAAGAGAGTCTCTAAAGGCGAGTTAGTGATATTGAACTTCACTAGTTTGTGTAGGTTCCAGTTCTACGAAGCAGACTTTGGTTGGGGAACGCCCGCATGGGTAAATGCTACTAGTTTGCCTTTCAAGAATGTCGTTACCTTCATGGATACGAGATCGGGTGATGGAATAGAAGTATGGGTGAACCTGTTGGAAGATGACATGGCTGAATTCGAACGTATTGAGGAGCTCCATGCATTCCTTGACTCAGAGACAAGCACCACCTTCTAATGGTAATGGGAGGACCCAATAAATGTTGGATATTGTAATTATGACCTACGTACACGGTGTGGTTTGCATAAGTTGTTACTTGTTATTAGTAGGTTATTTTCTAGAGAATCTAAGTTGGTCCAAGTTGATTTCTAGAAAATCTATAATCCAAGTTGTTTCCAAGAAAATATGTAAGTATATGTCGTGGGAAAATGAAAAGGTACCTAAGAATTGTATTTTAGCAGATCATTGTTCTGTATCTCTCTCTCTCTCTCTATATATATATATATATACATGTGCTTTTGTTTTAATTAATCTTTTGCTATTTAATGGGAGCTCTCTGCACTACCCCTTGAGGAGCTCTATATATATACATGTCCTAGACTCACACAGACGAGCACCACTTTCTGATGGTGATATATAGGACCCGATAAAGATGATGATCATCTTCTTCTTTGTTGTCATTGTATTTTCTTAAATGCACTACGTTTTCTTTTATATTTTTATGTAATTCATGAATGCAGTTGGGTTTGTTTTTCGTTTTAAAAAAATGACGGTCAAAAACTGTCGTTTATCCATGAAAATGTTACTAAAGATATATAAGACATTTGAACTATTCTTTATTGCAAAAAATTATGCACTTAGAATTTAATACCTAAGTCAACATTAGTCAAAGAACAAAAAATGTGAATTTATAATGAGTGGTTGAAAAGAAAAATAGAATTAATATTAAAAGAGATATAAATGCGCTATTAATAAGTTCAGGATTACCTTTGAACTTATGGGAAGAAGTAAACCGTACTACTTTTTTAATACTAAACAAAGTACCCTCAAAGGAAATAGATAAAACACCTTATAAACTTTGGAAAAACAGTAAACCTTTCTACAAATACCTTAAAAGTTATGCTTTAAACAGTAGTGTCTATAGATTCTTAGTAATCAAATCTAAAGTCTCTACAACAAAATGTCTTTTATGTCGTACGAAAAAAAAGCCAAAAAAAGGCTTTTATAGCATTGAGTGAATGCTATCTTTTATCCAACAATAATTATAGCCTTTACAAATTGCTATTGTTTTTCACCAAATCATAGCATTTTCTTTGCTGAACACAATTGCTTCTTTAAAAAGATCACATAATCGTTTGACCAACCAAATAATGCCTTCTATTGAGTTCAAGAAACACCATAAATAATATTTTATAGCCATTTTAAGGTTAGATGTTATAGTTTTATATTGCAAATATAGCATTCAGAGTAATTAAATGCTATTTTTTTTTTATTAAAAAATGGTGTTCTTTTCTCAAGCGCCATCTTTAGGGCCCGTTCGGATTGTCATTTTTCACAAATATTTTATTTAAAAAAAAGTTTTTCTAAAAATAAATTTTTGAAAATGCAAAATGTCTTTATCTTCTCTTAATGGGCCCCACCACTATAATTAGTGAGAGTAATAAATGTGGAGGGTGGGAGTAGGGTTTCTTTGTTAATTATGCTCATTAGTGAGGCTAGCAAAATTTTTAAAGTCTTTTTTTACTTGAAAAACAGCTTTCAACTTTTTTTTTTTTTTTATAAAAAAGACTTTTAGGCTTTAAAATATATATATTTTAATAGAATAAATACTTTTAAAAAAATGGTAATCCAAACAATTAATCTTTTATTTTGAAAAAGTCTTTTTGTCCAAAGAGGCCCTTCGTTTCAAATTAAAGATAATGTTTTTTTCATGGATGTAATAAAGATCAAATAAGAGGGAGATTGTTGTGACGGACAGGAACAGGTTTCACCATCAGCTAGAATCATGCCTTAAAAAGTACTAAAATCAAATGGCTAGAGATTACCAATCATGGTGATTTTTGGTATGTATATCCACCAGGTAGTGAGCTAAACACTCATCCGGTCAGTATATAGGCCCAGAGGGCAGTGGTGAGTAACAAAAATTACACTAGCTGACGCCAAATCTTCTATCATGGGGGATTTCTTCAAATCTTTAACATGGGCTGGAAACTGTTACACCACCCATTATTATAGTAACGATATCACAGGCTGTTAAGCTATTTGTAGAGGTGTTAATGGGGCTAGTCTGGATCGTCGATAGGCTTCTAGGCCCAGTCCTATTAATCACAGTGTATCTATAGGCCTGCTTGGCCTTGCTTTTATATGAATTTAAGGCCCACTAGGACCTCACTTGGCTTAACTTTGCAAAAAAATAGATTCTCTATGGATAATCTTAGTTATTCTCTCTCTCTCTCTCTCTCTCTCTCGCCAAAACTTGAAAGCCCCAAGTCAACAAAACGTCACACACCACTTAAATTCTAGTAAAAAAAGATCCCTTGCAAGCCTATATCACACCGTTGAATATAAAACTGGAAGTCCACACACGACTTTTTTTACAAACTTCCTTGAGAAGAAAACCTTTTATTTTTCTCTATTTCGAATCTGATACTAATCGACTCTGATTTGGAGCCACGTGTCCCCACTCTATAAGATGAGATCGATGAATAATCCTAAAACAAACATGGGTGGGTCCCCATCCATAATAGTCAAAAACCAACTCCATGAGCTTTAAAAAGTAATGATTGAGAGGCAGGTAGAGTGTTCTTGTTCCTCAAACAAAAACTTATCATAAACTTTAGGAGAATAAGAATTTATCTGAATGAGGTCACTATATTTCTTCTCTTTTTGGGATAGGATTCCAAATTTTCAAATGGGTTTTGAGAATTTCTGATTATAAGCCATAGGAGGGTATATTACATAAATTGATTCCACCCATCATCTTCAAATTAATAGATTCCTCCACTTAGATAACTTATCTATTTATCATCTCCATCCTCTCTTTAAGCATCTTTTAGGGTCGGATCAGGATTAGATCTAAGCAAAACTCTGATTCAGATTCAGTTTAACATTTTGACCTAGATTCAGATCCATATCACACTTGATCCGAATCCAAATAAGACCCATATGTAAAGATCTGGATTGAACCAATATATGGATGTACCAATTTGAATCTGTTGGGACGATCACAAGCAAACCACAATGTAATCACTCAAGAAAGAAAATAATGCAAAGATACAAACACACGACACAGAGATTTACATGGTTCCCTCAAGATTAAGGTACGTCCACTGGACTCACACCATGCTTTGAGACCAAAATATAACTCATAGTATAACAATAATCGTCTCACAAAAAATTGAGGTATATATAACCCCAAAACAAAATTTGGGTTTTTGTATCTCCATGTAAAAAAGTACAAAAATGCCCTTACGTAAACCTCTAGAAAAATTCACCCTTAAGTTGGGCGCTTGATTTACAGCAATCTAACACCATCAGGCTCCACAAAACATAACAGAATCAAATTGTCTAGAACAATATTCGATCTATTTTATATTTAGATATTATATAGGTCCGATCAGGTCAAATCTTAAGTACAACCACCCCTTTTCGGCCGGGGATTCCGAGAATCCAACGGTGGTTGATAGTACTGAGCTGGCATTCACTTTAATGAGGCGGAGAGCCCGACTCCCAAGAAGGCACAATAGATATAAATAATAGTTCTCTCTCTTGGCTTAGAGCTTGTTTGGTAGCAATGATAGTGAAATGGATTCTTAAGGCAAAAACTTTTCTGGTAGAAACATTTCTAAGAAAAAATTATCAAACATTTCAACATTTAATATATGATGCATATCCGGATTTGGATTTGACTTGGATCTAGTAGATTCGGATATACAAATTCAACTTTTAATATATCAAGCTCGATATCGGAATTCAAATCAGATCAAGGACGATTTGGATCCAAAATCAACTTTTAGTATCATGATCATATCGATCAGATTCGGATCCATAACATATAATACGAATCCAAACCATCCCATTTTATGCCTTAGTGGCGGCAATAAAGGGGCGCACAAATGGCAAAGATGGTGATCGTGATGAGGAAGGAAAAAGAGAGAGAAATCAATTTATCATTATATATAAGTAAGTATTTATTTCCACCAAACACATTTGTTAGTGTTGATAATCGATTATGAGGCTGATAAACCATTATCAACCCCATAAATCAATTATCATAAACGTTACCAAACAGGCCCTTAAATTTATCAATTTTGTGAAGTTTTTGGCGACCGATCAGACAGAGCATTTCTCTACGTGTGGGGGTGACGTCGTGGTATCGATCAACAAACCGGGCTGTTCTTTGATACCGACTTCGGTATCAAAATTTTGATGCCGAAGTCCCTCAATTTGCCACATTGTAGACTCTTTCGGGCCCACTGACTCCATGAATATTTGGCCCACATCTTGGTGGACCCACACACCAAAAATCAGCGTGATTGGTGATTTCTAGCCGTAGGATTTGAGCACTTTTCATCATGGGCTTTATGAACATGCCTATGAAGTGGTTCCAAGCCCATGATGAAAAAGTGCTCAAATTCAATGGCTAGAAAGCGCTAATCAAGCCGATTTTTGGTGTGTGGGTCCACCGAGATGTGGGCCAAATATTCATGGAGCCAGTGGGCCCTAAAGAGTATCCTACGTGGTAAATTGAGGGACTTCGGCATCAAAATTTTGATACCGAAGTAGGTATCATAGATTTTTCCCAACAAACCGAATGGCAATTGCCTTTTTCACGAAATACGTCTCCTGGTGGGACCCACCAAATAATGGGCTGCTCTCGTGAATAAAAATAACTATATAGGCCAATTCCTTGTGGGGTCCGCCACTTTTTCTTTTCCTAAAACAAAGCCACAGTACTACTGTAGCATGCTATGCAACACTATTTTGGTAAAACTTAATTTCCACACTTTTTACCTTAAAAGTGCAGAAGTGCCGAAAGCTTAATTTCTTATGTCTGAATTAAATCAATTGATAAATATCTTATGTCTGAAAATTAAGTCAAGGGCATTGTGGGTATTTTAAAATATTTATGAGAAAATCTTTTTTAAAGAAGCTATATCACTTAACGTATTAAATTATGAGAGGATGGTTAAAAAAAGTCATTGAATTTCAGGACTGATTTTCAATTGGTTACCAAACGGGTCAGGCCATTAAGGTCTGAAATTAAATTTCTCTGCGGAGTTGTGTATCAAATTAAAATATGCCACCTGGCACACTCATTTGGGCTCACTGACCCACAACTTCAAGAAATTTTTTGAAGTGGTGGGACTTTTGAAGCAGTGATCATGCGCTCAATGATCGCACACCATATATACCCATGGTTTAGACTTTGGTTTTAAAAAGACTTTGTTTTGGATGCTAAAACATAAATGTTATAAATCACCGATCAAGCTGATCTTTGGTACGTAGGTCGTCCCTCCAAGAGGTGGTCCAAACATCCATAATGTCTGTAGACCCTAAACTAAACTCCAAATGACATTTTTGGAAGGGGAGAATTTTGAAGTCCCCACATCAAACATTTTCTCTCACATTTACTGCAAGGAGAAGCAAATGTGTGATTAGGACAACAAAGATTGTAGACGAAAACGATTGGGTAGGCGGAGAAAACGAAGCAAGAAGCAATAGACATCTCAGTCTCTGAGCTGTAAGCGTTGCAGGAGTTAGGTCGACGGTTACTCGGTTCTCCTCCAAGCGTTGCTTGTTATCATGACCGTCAACGATTTTCAATGTTTTACATTTAGGCTACAGATTTTTGCATGTAAACGTAGGAAAACTTTTTCTTTTTCTGTATCAACACTTTCTAATATACAAATCATTTTTCTGTAAAACTTTTTGTTGATTACAACATAGGGAGCATTCAGATGAAAATGATATATTACTAACAATTATGAAAGTCCCTTTCAAACCTTGTTTTTCCTCATCAGGAAACTCCCCAAACTTACTTTTGTTGTTCAATAATTGTAATCAAGAGATTGACTCGCCATAATCATACCTTTTGCGAAGGGTCGTGCTATCCCACCACCCAATACCATAAAAAATAATTGAACTTTGATGGACATTTGTCATCAACGTTGACATGGACCCAGTCAGTGGCGGAGCCAAGAAGGGGGGCACGTGCCCCTTCAGTGGCGGAGCCACAAAACACAATTGTTTGTCCAATCCCTAAGTGGACCTACAAACCAAAAATCAGCCTGATTAGTGATTTATAGGCATTGGATCTTTGTACTCAATACTGCTTAAATTCCTACAGTTGAGATCAACCCGTGAAAATATGTCCAATCCAACGCCTATAAATCACTAGTCAGGCTGATTTTTGGTTTGTAATTCCACTTAGGGTGTTTTTGATTGTGGAGAAAAATTTTCCAAGAAAATACATCTGGGAAGTGCCTTAAATAGCTGATTGATTGCAACTTAGAACACATATTTGAATCATGTGAGAAAATAAAGGTGTATTTTCAGGTTTTAATGAATTCTCACCTGGCTAGATGGAAAATAAATTATGGGTTTAGTAAGGAAAAAGCGAATTTTGGATACCCCATCAATTTCTCTTCTTATCCCCCACTTAAATTATAATTAAAATGACTTCTATATCCCATACTCATGTGTTTTCTCTTACCCTCCCCCCACAAGATATATAAAATTAATACTAACTTTACCCCTTTTGTTTCTCTAATTAACCCCTTTCTATTTCTACTCATCCCCTCTAAAATTCAAAACCGTTAGATCACGGGAGAAAGCAAGAGAGACTATTGAAAAAATAAAAGGAGAATGCCTAAAAGATTCTAAGGTTGTATTCTATATCTTCTACAACTTTCAGAAATTGTGGAGGAGAAAGGGGGGAGAGAAGAGAAATTGACGGGGTATCAAAAATTCCCCTAAGGAAAATTATCCAAATTTAAATGGCTTGATTGGGAAAACTATACATATTTAAAATGGCTATCTAACAATGGACAGTTGTGTTTTCCCAAGGAAAATGCAATTTTCCCACTTGGCAATCAAACACACCCTTATTTTTTAATTTAAAATTTTTCAAAAGCTCCGAACTACCAACCCATGTGAGATTAATAAATAAGGTACCTTCGCCCCTACTAGTAGGTCAAAGCCGTAAATACGGAGTGTTTCCAAAAGTTTCTTCTTACAAAACTGAACTAACATCTTTTTAAGGAAGTTTCTTTTTTTTCCGTAGAAATTTTTCAAAAGCTCATAACTTCCAATTTCGAAAGCTCATAGCTTCCAATTTCAAAGCTCATAACTTCTTTGATTGAAAGGTCCTTTAATCCTTCTTACAAATACGCAAACAATTCATTATTTCAATTTTATTAGAAAATTAGATCATGCGCTCAATGATCGCGCACCATATATACCCATGGTTTAGACTTTGGTTTTAAAAAGACTTTGTTTTGGATGCTAAAACATAAATGTTATAAATCACCGATCAAGCTGATCTTTGGTACGTAGGTCGTCCCTCCAAGAGGTGGTCCAAACATCCATAATGTCTGTAGACCCTAAACTAAACTCCAAATGACATTTTGGCAAGGGGAGAATTTGAAGTCCCCACATCAAACATTTTCTCTCACATTTACTGCAAGGAGAAACAAATGTGTGATTAGGACAACAAAGATTGTAGACGAAAACGATTGGGTAGGCGGAGAAAACGAAGCAAGAAGCAATAGACATCTCAGTCTCTGAGCTGTAAGCGTTGCAGGAGTCAGGTCGACGGTTACTCGGTTCTCCTCCAAGCGTTGCTTGTTATCATGACCGTCAACGATTTTCAATGTTTTACATTTAGGCTACAGATTTTTGCATGTAAACGTAGGAAAACTTTTTCTTTTTCTGTATCAACACTTTCTAATATACAAATCATTTTTCTGTAAAACTTTTTGTTGATTACAACATAGGGAGCATTCAGATGAAAATGATATATTACTAACAATTATGAAAGTCCCTTTCAAACCTTGTTTTTCCTCATCAGGAAACTCCCCAAACTTACTTTTGTTGTTCAATAATTGTAATCAAGAGATTGACTCGCCATAATCATACCTTTTGCGAAGGGTCGTGCTATCCCACCACCCAATACCATAAAAAATAATTGAACTTTGATGGACATTTGTAATCAACGTTGACATGGACCCAGTCAGTGGCGGAGCCAAGAAGGGGGGCACGTGCCCCTTCAGTGGCGGAGCCACAAAACACAATTGTTTGTCCAATCCCTAAGTGGACCTACAAACCAAAAATCAGCCTGATTAGTGATTTATAGGCATTGGATCTTTGTACTCAATACTGCTTAAATTCCTACAGTTGAGATCAACCCGTGAAAATAAGTCCAATCCAACGCCTATAAATCACTAGTCAGGCTGATTTTTGGTTTGTAATTCCACTTAGGGTGTTTTTGATTGTGGAGAAAAATTTTCAAGAAAATACATCTGGGAAGTGCCTTAAATGGCTGATTGATTGCAACTTAGAACACATATTTGAATCATGTGAGAAAATAAAGGTGTATTTTCAGGTTTTAATGAATTCTCACCTGGCTAGATGGAAAATAAATTATGGGTTTAGTAAGGAAAAAGCGAATTTTGGATACCCCATCAATTTCTCTTCTTATCCCCCACTTAAATTATAATTAAAATGACTTCTATATCCCATACTCATGTGTTTTCTCTTACCCTCCCCCCACAAGATATATAAAATTAATACTAACTTTACCCCTTTTGTTTCTCTAATTAACCCCTTTCTATTTCTACTCATCTCCTCTAAAATTCAAAACCGTTAGATCATGGGAGAAAGCAAGAGAGACTATTGAAAAAATAAAAGGAGAATGCCTAAAGATTCTAAGGTTGTATTCTATATCTTCTACAACTCTTATTGGAAACTTTTGAGTAAAACAATCAATGGATGTATATATATGAATTCAAGTTTTTTAATCGATAAAATCATTCTAACTTCATTTTTGAAACTATTCTAACAAGAATTTCTAGTAATCTCGTCTGAACAATATATTAGGATTTTTTTTCTCATGCAATCTCAGTCATGGTCTTTGAATTGATTGTTCAGACTACTAAGTCCGGACAATCATTCACTATTCGGGCTTAACAATTTGAACAGTGAAGCATTGTTCGGACTTAGCAATCCGAACAACGACGAGTACTTGTGGAATGAGAGGTGCCTTCACTCTCCGGTGACCAACAACAACGGAGAAAGAGGGCAACCGGTGATGTTGGAGAGAAATTGGCGTTGGCGGTGTGGTGAGTGTGGATGTGAGAAGAAGAGCGACATACGTAAGTCCAAATTACCCTTTTGTGTTTAGCGTTTTTTTTTTTTTTTTGGGGGGGGGGTGGGTATGATAAGAGATTTCGATGGGCCCAGGGGCCAATTAGAAAATTTCAGAAATTGTGGAGGAGAAAGGGGGGAGAGAAGAGAAATTGACGGGTATCAAAAATTCCCCTAAGGAAAATTATGTGTTTTCCCAAGGAAAATGCAATTTTCCCACTTGGCAATCAAACACACCCTTATTTTTTGATTTAAAATTTTTCAAAAGCTCCGAACTACCAACCCATGTGAGATTAATAAATAAGGTACCTTCGCCCCTACTAGTAGGTCAAAGCCGTAAATACGGAGTATTTCCAAAAGTTTCTTCTTACAAAACTGAACTAACATCTTTTTAAGGAAGTTTCTTTTTTTTCCGTAGAAATTTTTCAAAAGCTCATAACTTCCAATTTCGAAAGCTCATAGCTTCCAATTTCAAAGCTCATAACTTCTTTGATTGAAAGGTCCTTTAATCCTTCTTACAAATACGCAAACAATTCATTATTTCAATTTTATTAGAAAATTAGATCTGTGATCCCCACCAATTGAAAAGGACTATTAAAAAAAGCAACAAATCAGCTGGTTAGATCATTTTTTTTTTTTTGGTTGATGCTACGACAACCAATTAGTTGAAAAAAAAAATATTTAGTTGACCTATTGATAGAAGTAGTCAATATTTAGTTGACTGAAAATTATTTTAATTCACAGCAACCAATAATTCAGGTTGTTTCATCTAGGTTACTAACATACTAATGACTCATTATATCTTTTTTTATAGAAAAATATTAGAAAATTTTCATCAATTTTCTCAAATGAAATAATTAAAAATAAATGTCACGAATTGGATGATTCGGAACATTTCATGCTGGTTGAAGGCCCGTTAATTTGGGTCTATGTACAAATGATTTTTTGTATAATTTTAAAAAAAATATAATTTGCCTTTTAATTTGGATTACTAACGTGCAAGATTCGTTATAAATAAATAAAATGGAATAATAAAAGAAAATGTGATTAATAAGAAGGTTAGGATCATTCAATCAGTGCGACTGCGCTGTTGCTATTCGAATTGAAGGTCTTTTTAATTTGGGTTGATGCGCAAATGATTCATCGTACAATATTTAGGAAAATGTTATCCCATGGATAACTGGACAAAAATATGTGCGATTTTGAGGCCATTGACCATTGGATTCAAGAGATTCTAAGGAAATTAGAGTTACTGACTTATTGATTGGAGGGAAGGTGCTATAATCTTGGTTATGTTGCGATCCAGGGACACAAATTTTCACCTAAACTCTCGGCCGTGAAATCCAATGATGGTTTTGCTTTGGTAAAGTGAATGCCAGCTTAGTACTATCAACCACGGTTAGATTTCACGCAATCCATGGCCGAGAGTATGAGTTAAAAATTTGAGTCTGCAGATCCCGACACTTAACATTTTAATATTTTTTATAAAAATTCTTAGAAGATTAGATTAGAAACTTGGGCTTCTTTTTTTTTTTTCTAAAAGTAAGATTGAGTTAGGGGTTCTCTTGACCTTAGCTTCAAGAAAATTCTTAGAAGATTAGATTAGAAACTTGGGGTTTTTCTTAAGTAAGATTGAGTTAGGGGGGTTCTCTTGACCTTAGCTTCTAGACACCCTGGTCTACAACTTGTAAAGTAAGTGGGAGAGCATGTCTAAAAGATGCAATTGGACTCATTTTGGAACCCAAAACCATATCTTGATGACCTATGAAAAGGTTTTCACATTTGGACACTTTTTTCAAAAAAATAAAATTCCTCAGCTTTTCAAAAAAAGCCCATTATCTCTCTAGTACACCACTGTTTCATACCTTCCTCTGCGGCTCCTCTGAACTGTACTAGAAAAAAAAAATTGAATTTTGCTGGGGGCGGCTGCTGGGGGAAGATACATGGGAGGGGAATCTTTTAGACATGTAGTGGGGTCCCCATGATATGATAAGGGAATATTCTAAAAAAGATTCCATCCGATGTATCAGTCCAGAATTTGTCCCCATCGTTTAGCCCTAGCAAGTTTTTCTTTCCCAACTTTGCCTGTGCAGTGAGTAATCTCTTTCTCTTATTTCTACCCAACATGCTATAAAGATGGTGGGGGGCATCAACCCTTTTCATTTATTATTGGGTATGAATGGTCAAACATGACAACAGAACCTTAAATTTTCAACTTGGAGGAAGGATTTGATTCCCATTTTTACCTTTTTCTTTTATTGACTTATCTTTCTAACCAAGCAATCTTAGATAAGAGGAACCTTTCCCTACTCTTTATGCTTTTCCAGGTTGAGAGTGTAGTAAAATTTGGAAGAACAGTTACAGGGGGTTTTGGTGGGTCAATGGTCATTCTATGTAGGGTACCCTAGACTTTAAACTTTTCTCATCAACTTGGAGTCTTGGATTGGATCCCATCTTCCCAGTATTTAAATCTGCCATCATCCATCACTCATTCTTCAAATTTAAAATTGTTTGATCACAAAGCTTCTCATACTAGAGATCCAAGACAAGTTGAGAACAGATGGTGGGTTCCTCTTCTTTTCTTTGTTTTTCTTCTCTTTCTTCTTTACTTGGTTTTCTTTATTGAAGCACCCCATATATACGTGGTCTGTTCGGAGTTCTTGTTGCAGGAAGAAAGTCATCAGCTAGAGAGATGGGAAGGCTATGTCGACTGGAAGAACAGACCTGCCTTAAGAGGTCGCCATGGAGGCCTGCTTGCTGCCTCTTTCGTCTTGGGTGAGTAAATCCTTCGCCCTATAAAAGAATTTGCTCCGCAATATGGTATTGATTACGAGGAGACCTTTTCTAAGAATTCAATTTTTCTAGAATTGTTGTTTCGTTAAGGTTTTGTAAGGATTTGCTCAGCAATATGGTGGTGTTGATTACGAGGAAACCTTTTCTAAGAATTCATATTTTCTAGAATTATTTTTTAAGGATTTGCTCAGCAATATGGTATTGATCACGAGGAAACCTTTTCTATGAATTCTTTTTTCTTTTAGAATTATTTTTGTGTCAAGGTTTCGAAAGGATTTGCTCAACAATATGGTATTGATTACAAGGAAACCTTTTTTAAGAATTTTTTTTCTAGAATGGTTTTTTTTTGTTAAGGTTTCGAAAGGATTTACTCAGCAATATGGTATTGATTACGAGGAAACCTTTTCTAAGAATTTGTTTTTTCTAGAATTTTTATTTTTTTCGTTAAGGTTTGGATTGTTTTATGGCACGTGATCCAAGAAATCTGATATAGGTTTGTTCCATTTGTTTTCTAAAACATCTAGTTGTGGAGATACTGGAGAACCTGGCATTCCTCGCAAATGCGAGCAATCTTGTACTGTATCTGTCAAAGTTCATGCACTTCTCGCCGTCTAGATCGGCGAATACCGTGACGAATTTCATGGGGACAGCGTTCCTTCTGGCACTCCTCGGCGGCTTCTTATCTGATGCTGTCCTTACTACATATCACATTTACTTGATAAGCGCAGTGATCGAATTTGTGGTAAGGATGCTAAGGAAATTGAGCTTTTATTTTCTTAATATTTGCTAATTAAGTTCCTTTTTTAAGCCCCATCTATTCTATATATAGTTTAATTTAAGTTAAAAGTTCCTGTATTTTGGTAAGAAGCTACTTCTAGTTCTGGTTTGTTTTTAGTGCTATGTTCTTGTCTTTACTGTACAAGAGACACCCACATAAAAAATAAAAATAAAAGGGGACAATATTGTGACAAAGATAGGCCACGTGTTTCAGGTGAGTACATGACACGTGGTGAGATACTAACATTTCACATGGTGTACAGGATAACATGTCACTGGGCACCATACGTTCGATGCTAGAAAGCATATATGGGAGAGCGTAAGGTCCCTGTCAAGGGTCTCTGGGTGGGACTCACTATTGGAGTATCTCTAGTCTTTTGTTAACGTATGGGGTGATCGACTCTCGCCTCTATGCAGGTGCAAGTGCACCACATGATTGTACTTAGAGTCGATAACGACCCTAGATTCCACCTAACATCCACGTTTGAGATGTTTCATAGGTGGGAAAAGTCTAAAGGTTTCCACTTTTTTTTTTTTTTTTTTTTTTTTTTTTTGGGGGGGGGGGGGGGGGGGGGGGCGTAAATAGAGTCTATAAATAGTAAAGCCATGACAATATGGCATCTAGAAAGTCTGGCCGAGTGGGCACCAACAATTCGCTGGTCCCATTTTCCACATACATGATGGAAGTTGAACCGTTGGGATGATAGTGACACAATTCGCTGGTCCCATTTTCCACATACATGATGGAAGTTGAACCGTTGGGATGATAGTGACCGTTCGATATGTTGCATTCTTCTGGAGCTCTTCTTCCCCCACTTTGGGGGGTACCCTAAAAGTATATTCTAAATCATTTTCTCCCAGACTAACAAGACGACCGGATCCTTGCTACTGTGTGTGTGTGCGCGCCAGTATCATATTATCAATGTCTTATCACCGACTAGAAAACGGTGATTGAATTACAACCCACCTTTTTCACCGATATTTAAACAATGGCAGAACTTTTTCCCTCGATACTTTTTCTTACCGGTAATATTAAGCGATGATCAACTAACTGTGTGCCTTGTAAACGAAGGATCACATATGTTGTTTTATTAACATGTGTCTCATCCGATGGTGCTAGCTTGCTCAGTTGGTAAAGTTTGTGGGTGATGATACCATAGACTTGGGTTCAAAACCCGCCTTCACCAAGTTAGATCTCGTGATAAACAGGCTTACTTGGCGAAAAAAACATGCGTCTCATCTTTCCACAGTCAATAGAACTTTAGGTGTTCACTTTCCCATCATCAACATCACCACACTTTTAGTTAAGCCACAGCTTTATGTGGGTCCAACTCCATGTTGAGCTGGTTTAGGTGCCGACCGGGGTTCGTACAGTTTGTGTTGGGTCACAACTTGTATTGATAGTACTTTAAGTATTTCATTGTACCAGAGATTATATATTCTCTAAAGGGGCGTTGGAGTTTCACTTGTGTATTAAGAGAGTGAGAAGAAACTATTGTAACCCTAATTCTTTAGAGAAAGTGAAAGAACTCTTCGCACCCATGAACGTAGTAGGCACACTGCCGAACCAAGTCAATGTACTGTGTGTGTGTGATTGATCTTTCGGTTCTCTCTATTTCTGTTGGTTCGTGGAATATCGATTTTAACATTCTATAAATAGAACATCAATGGCCAAGGAGAGTATTTCGAATCGATGAATTTAAATCCCCTATAGTGTCAACGTGAGAAGATTTACTTGATCATACGCAGGTATTGACCATCGGACATCTGAGAACTCAGTGATGAAGTGAGATTGAATTATTTCTATTGAGGTGTGCGGTCAGGATAGATCGGCCAAATTCTGACCTCAAAATAAGCTAATCACATGATGATTGATTATTTTGATAATATAGCGATTGATGATTGTGATAATCTGATCAAATTGATCTTTTTTAACCCTAGATATGTCGAAGGTAGGCCTAATCCGCATATGCATGTCACTTTGTCTCATGTACTCATCTATAACGCTCAATACCACTGACAATTTCATCCCATGTTGTATGATATTATACTTTTAACTAATTTTGACCGTTGGAACAGGGTCTTGTGATCCTCACAGTGCAAGCTCACTTGCCATCACTGAAGCCCCCAACCTGTGACCCCGTAACCACTAGCATTCCGTGCCAAGAAGTTTCCGGTGGGAAGGCCGCAATGCTGTTTGCCGGGCTATATCTGATTGCACTGGGTGTTGGAGGGATAAAGGGATCATTGCCAGCACATGGGGCTGAGCAATTTGACGAAAGCACCCAACAGGGAAGGAAGCAGAGATCCACATTCTTCAACTACTTTGTATTCTGCCTCTCCTGTGGAGCTCTGATTGCAGTGACATTGGTGGTGTGGATCGAAGACAATAAGGGATGGGAGTGGGGTTTCGGAATCTCTACTGCGACGATCTTGTTGTCGATCCCTATCTTCCTTGCTGGTTCTGCTACTTACAGGAACAAGATACCTACTGGAAGTCCACTTACAACCATAGCCAAGGTAAGGTTGATGGGTAGTATTCTCTTTTTATGTTCACCATGTAAAGCACCTAAATTACTGTTGTCGTCGTCATTGTTGTTCCATCAAAAGGATCCCCGGCACACTCATGGACCGCACGAGTCCAATGCACACGCTCAACAACAAAACCAAGCTTCAGTTCACTGAACGCTTATCCACAATTGATCTTCAAGATCTGTAACATGATTTTGATGCCATAGAGATCTAATAAAAGACTGGATGGTGGATTGGCAGTTCTGAGCAGAGCTTGTTACGCTGTCTTGTGTCCCCTTTCATCATATTGTTGTGTCAAGTTTCTGTGTTTCATCCTGTCTTGGTAGCGACTGATGCCGTGTTTCATTGGACAGGTCCTGGCAGCAGCAACGTTCAACACATGCATTACTAGGAGTCCAAGTAACGCAGTTGCAAGCATGGCTACTAGCCCCACCTACCCGAGCCGAACCACTGAGGAAGAAGAAGAGGCTAAAGCAAAGCTTCGAATTCAAACTCCAACCAAAGACCTCAAGTTCCTTAATAGAGCAGTAATAAACAATCCTGTTCACCCAGTGCTAGAATGCAGCGTAGAGCAGGTAGAAGAAGTAAAACTAGTCTTGAGGGTGCTTCCCATATTTGCTTGCACCATCATGCTCAATTGTTGCCTAGCACAGCTATCGACTTTCTCTGTCCAACAAGCAGCCACAATGAACACCAAGCTTGGCTCCTTGAAGGTCCCACCGGCCTCCCTCCCCGTCTTCCCTGTCGTCTTCATCATGATCCTTGCACCACTCTACGACCATGTCATCATCCCATTTGCCAGGAAAATATCCAAAACTGAGATGGGAATATCACATTTGCAACGGATCGGTATAGGGCTGTTGCTCTCTATTGTGGCAATGGTGGTGGCAGCTTTGGTGGAGATCAAGCGGAAGAGGGTAGCATCCCATTCAGGTCTAGTCGATTACGATGAACCATTACCCATCACATTCTTTTGGGTGGCTTTGCAGTACTTGTTTCTTGGATCTGCTGATCTCTTCACCTTGGCTGGGCTATTAGAGTTCTTCTTCACCGAGGCACCTGCAAGTATGAGATCTTTGGCTACTGCTCTTTCTTGGGCTTCACTGGCAATGGGGTATTACCTCAGCTCAGTGCTTGTGTCGATAGTCAATAGTATAACAGGTACTTCCCGGCACAAACCATGGCTCTCCGGTAGCAACTTGAATCATTACCACCTTGAGCGATTCTACTGGCTCATGTGTGTGTTAAGTGGATTGAATTTCTTGCACTATCTCTTCTGGGCCAACCGCTACAAGTATAGATCAACAAGGTCAAGAAACTAAATGAAGCTTCAGAGCTATGCCAATGGAGCTGTGTTTACTTTCTTCAGTGGTGCTTTCTCAATGTCGAAACTCTCTGTCGTCTGTAGATAAGTATGATGATTCATGAGGTCATCCTTGCAGACATTAAGAAAGAAAAAGCCTAAATCGGCTAGTAATTCGCATATCGGTGGGGTCTTATCCCTTATTTTGTACTAATCAATTCTCCTATAAAGAATATTGATTGGGAATCTCTCCCTATTTTTTGTTTGCTTTTATGGTTTTTATATCTCATGTGAGCATAGAGTACAAGTATAATTCAGACAACTTAGTACACAGATGAGTTCTTTGAATAATTTACGATGTCACTTAAGCATAGAGCATTAGACAATCCTAGAAATTTCCTACTGGTTCTGAGATCATCACCAGTTCATAACACCACAAATCAATGCAAATACCTCTTGAAATTTCCTACTGGTTCTGAGATCCCCATCACCTATACATAACATGACAAATCAATGCAAGTAACCCTTAAGGGGAATGACCACTACCAATGACAATATCCAAAGAAAATTAAGAGAAAAATAAAATCATTCATCAGGTGTTAATACCATAGTAGCTGGGTTTCCACAAGAACGGGCATATCCTGCAAGCCCATTTGGGAAACAGGTACAATCCGATTTCTCAAAAGTTGGTAAACGTGTTTCCCAGTGGAACGTGTTCTAGTACATTTTCCTTTAGCTGTTTCTCAATGGCGTTTCTTTTAGATCTTCTGTTTCCCTCATCAGGTATTTTTAAAGCCCATTTTTAGCACCCATTTCCCTTTTTGGAAACTATTAACTGATAACATGCTGAACAAGGTTTTATATGACCAGTAAAATAGTAACAGGTTGGGATATTACCTTTATAACGGTCATTTTTTAAACCATGACACTGACTGTTATTTTGAACCATGACTCAACTGAGAACAGAGTTTCAAGCGAACAACTCAAAGACGTTTTTTTTCTTCTCAGTAAATGACTCTTAAGGCCATTACATTGTATTCTAAATCCTGATGGTTTTTCACCATCAAGATTTGCATCGCAAACAAAACTGTACCCAAAAGTTGCAGAACTGGATCTCCTCTACTGAAGCCGGGGTCTAATTGAAAAGTGTTTTCTACAAATACCAACTCTGGGAGATGCTACCACTGTAGCCTACACTGAGAATATTTATATGCATAGTGGTACAGATTTGATCTTACCAAATAACTCTTTAGCTCAAACTTCATTGAAATGGAACTGGAACACCTTGCCTCTTGTTCACGATTGTCATTGCCAAATACCGGGTTCCCATACCAATGGGCGTCTGATCATCAGGTCCTTCCCAGAATGGGGCTTCTCCATCTCCCACCAGTCGCCAGTATCCAGTTCTCAGAGACTCAGCTTGCTCGTCTGTGCAATTTTGTAATAGTGCTTCAACTCGGAAGTTTATACCAAGAGAACCCAAGAACTGAGATTGAGAAATTGGGCCGTGGATGGACACATCTTCTGCAAAAAATGATAAATATTTGGATGGTAAATGATCAACCAGTTCAGTTTTGAACTTTTCAATGCTTCTATTACTATCGACTACAAGGATAAAAACCTGAAGCTTCTTCTGCAGAATGCCTTATGGAAGCAAAATCAACGTAAGCACTGAGATCAGCTGACCCAGGATTATCAAGTATGTCCACAAACTTGTGCCTCCGAATAGCCTGCGTGCAAGCAATGTTAATCGGAAAAATGCAAATGAACAATTTATAGGTTCCAGCATGCCAAAACAAAAGTTTTAAAGAAGCATATCAGATCATTGAGCTAGTCTAAGTCAATACAAGCTCCTTTTCATGTCCAAGATTCTAACATGAAATGAAGTTCACCTAAATTTCAGATCAAGCATGAAATTTTAGGTATTGTGATTAAGCAGTTTCCTTTCCAACCGATCATTGAAGTCAGCAATTTAAGAGAAGTACGGTATAAAGGTTTCCTGCAGTAGCAAGTAGGGATTTTGAAAGAAATGTGGTTCATTTATAGAATGCAGTATCTAATTTATAGAGGGCCGGAGAGTTCTTCTCTCGTTGGGACCAAGAGCCAGCACTTTTTTACTGATGCCCTAGCTTCTGAAGGTAAGATGACAAATGACTAGGCTGGCCAAGACCAGATAACTAAATCTCATTAGAACTCAGCATTGTACCAAATGCTCTTCCCACTGCATGGAGAATGCTTCCAATGGCATTGTGTTGGTGCATTTTGAAAGAAAATTACATTTTTGAAATATAGCATCATGGATGCCGTGGTAGTGAAGATAAAAGCACCACTCTTCCAATCAGTGATACTGTCAAACTCAAAGAAGTTTACTGCATTTTTTTAAATTTGGAAGCCATAGTTAAAGATATTAACTTATGTGAGTGCTTGTTTAGTTTCTTAGTTTTGAGCTTTGTGGTTGCTCACTCAGCAGCTATTTTTGTTGCTTTACACCTCATTGGGTCTCATCATTACACCTCATAGGCTTTACACTTTTTCCTAGAACATGTTGTCACTTTTATTTGTTCTATGAAGCATTGGATAGCTGTGACCAATGCGCAAGGCCTAATTCAGCATGTTTTAGCTCAGAGAAGCATACTTGTGAACCTCTAAAGCACCAAATGGATCAGAATTAAGGTGATCTTCAAAGCCTAAAGCTAAGAAAAGCTCACCTAGTTTATCTTAGAAGCCTGAGTTGGAGAGCCAACCTAATTTTGGAAGCCACTAGACATGATCACTTTCATGTAGGGCTAGAAGAGTTGCAAAGAGCTAAGTCCCCAAACTTGCAGGGAAATAGTTAATGCAGGTGCTATATGTTAACTCAACGAGGCCAAATCAGAGATTGATCCTGATAGTAAAAGGAAATCAACCATGTATGATGAAGACATGTGCATGGATATCTTCACCATGCATGTACAACAAAGACCAGTGATAGCACCAGTGAGAAGGACAGCTTTGGTGCAGGTTGAAGACTCTAAAAGGCAAGATTAAGACAAAAAATGACATGGGTTGAGTAAGAATATATATGAAGACATATGCCTTAACAAAAGAGACAGCTCTGGATAGAATTAAACAGTGAAATAGGATTCATGTTACCAACCCCAAATAGTTGGGATTAGGCATTGTGGACGATGATGATGATGAACTGTCCGGTGACACTAAAGAGTTCATTCACAAGATGCTGACAAGGTTGTGAAATAAAGATTGGACAAAGAAGGACGTCATGGCCATCTCACCCACTGAAACACAGCATGTACTATGCCATATATGAATGGCCTGAAAAGGCATATCTCAGAACCTTAGTTGCATAAAGCGGGAGCACAAACTGTGCAGCAGGGAGAACCGAGGAAGCATTTATATTAAACAATGCTTAAGAACTTACAATATGCATTTGAACTTGATAAAGTACAGAACTTAAATTATTTACCAATTGTCTTTGGAGAACCTAGTGTCTTTTTTTTGGTAAGCACCTACAGTTTCAGTCAAGAGAGAACCCACAATATATTTACTTGTACCATTAGAAGACAGGAGTGGGGTGGAATAAATTGCGCAAGTCTTTTGAGTTTGGTTGACTCCTCAAGTCAGCATATATTTACTTGACTCTTAGAAGTATTAAGAAGTTCATTGACTCATTGTAAATAGTACCAGGTACGTCTTAACATCCCATGTGATGTACAACCTGTACTAGTTTAATAAATTTGTGTTACTCTAACATGTGACTTCTAAATACTTTGCATATACCAAATTTCCACAATTAACTAAGAAAAGAAAAGAATCAATCCCCAATAATCATAGGTATTGCAGTCAAAAAAATGGAGAATCCATCGTAAGCATTATCAATCAATTCCAAATATAGCAAAAAAAAAACAGCAGAGCTTTCACACCTGCAGACTATCTGAAACAATTCCATTCAGGCCATAATCAATTATAAGAGCCCCGCCGCCATCAGAACCTATTCTCTTAGCAATTGTATGAGTTAACTCCATTCCCTTTGGGCAAACCTCAATGTGATCAAGCTTCGCGATTTCTTCTGTAGCAGCCCACTTACACCGCTTCATCAGATAGAGACTTGCAGGTGTAGGCTGTGGAGCTAGAACAAAACGGAACCTAACCAATAAAAATAAGAAGAAACATGCCACATTACTTTATGTTCTAGAACCTGCAGACATGTATGCTAGATGCTGTAACTGTAACAGAATAGTTTCCTGAACCCTTACGATGAGTCATCTGCAACATCGACCATCTTTTCACACCAGCCACGTGAAGCCCTCTATAGAAAAAGTATGAAACGAGAATGTGAACTACAGAAATACCCATAAATCCTAAAAAAAGTTACAGAATGAAGCAGTACACAACAGAATCCAGAAGACAAAATAGATAAAATATTAAGAATAAAAATACAACATCCTGTCTCTTAACACACTCCCCATTGCAAAAGAGAAGAGAAAGTGGGTGACAATTAGGTAGCCAGCCCTTTTCTCTTTCTATTTTTGAAATTCTCCAATTGTTATGTGGCTAATATCAGCCTATTCCTATCATCATTCTTCTGGTTTTTATTAGATAAAACCAGTTTTCTATTTAGCCTCAGTTTATGTTCTTCATCAAAAAATACTCACAAGAAACATGATCGAAGAATTAATTCACCTTGGTTTGCCATAGGATAGAAAACATCAATAGACAACAACAGCCTCTGGAAATAGAATTTCAAACAGCAAAATGGGCATGATAAAATATAGGGAAACATGAAACAAAAAATAATGTAACAAAAGAAGTTAGCATATTTCAGTATATTACAGGTCTAATGGGGGTAAACTAGAGAAGTACAATAAACACACACACATACATAAAAAGAAAAAAAAATCCAGACATAAATATTTCCCAAATCTTCCCCATTGTGATCTCACAAGCATTTTTATGTTGGGCATTTTTGTAATACCTCCCTGGAAAATTCTTTGATAGGTAACACCCCCCTGAACTTTCAATCTTTAGTTGACTCAAGCAGAAACATGCTGTGCCTCACGTGCTCGCTAACCATCATGAAAGGACCAAATAGCCCCAAACTTGAAAAAATAACCCTCGCTTTTTTTTCTTTTCTAATCTGTCCCTACAGTCGCAAGCCACAGCACAAGGTTTGTGACCAACTTTGAGGTCCGTCTGTCATTCCCACCAGCTGACGACCACAAAAAAATCACTGTTCGTAGAAAAATGACATAACCCTGAACGATAAGAGAAGTTCGAGTTAATACCGAACTTATAATTCGACATTGAGCACACTGCTCATAGGCTATGTTGAGTATTGGTCCTTAAACTGATAGCCGTTTCTCCCCAGAAATTAGGGTTGAAACTTGTCCTCTTGGCCCAAGATTTCAACTCTTTTGGTTTGTGATCACTTTTTGACACATGGTTCAATCTTGGGAGGAATAAACTAAATAAACTAATAAGATAGGTACGAACAGCGTTCATGGTTTCTACAGTTGAATTCTGGCAATCCATGATTGCATGCTTGGTGGCAGGACTGCGATGATCTCAAGAAAGGTACGCAGGCTCTCGAAATTGTAGGAAAAACATTGCAAACTTTTTCTTTCTTCTGCGTTGTCTCTTCAACAGGTTGATTTTGAGGGCAAGCTGAGTTGCACTTTTGAATTGAGGAGATTGACTGCAATGGAAGAAGTTTGTAAGGAAATTGATAAAAGACATCACCAGTCACAACTGAGTCCTCCTTGTGCTTCATGGGGGAAGCAAAATCAGATACTTTAACTACATCTGAAAGCAAAAACTGGACATAACCGTTACCAGATCTGGAGGTTTCTCTCAATCGCAACATGACTGTAGAAAGGCGGAACTCCTCCATAAAAGTACCAGGAGTTTGATTTGAATAATCAAGTTTGGTGTCGATTATTCTTTCTTCTTTGAAACAGACACAAAAGGATGGTTTCACGTTGGAAATCTTTGATGTGGTGTCCGTTATGTGATGGGATGAGTTATTAAATCAAAAGTTTTGTATCATTTTTTTTCCATTTTGCAGAATATCCAAAGGAGAATTAATCCAAATCACTATACCGATCAAAAAAAAATTAATCCAAATCACTAGAAAACAATGATCTCCCAAGTGGAAGAAAGATACAGAGTGTTCATTAGGGCTCGTCCATCACCCAAACAAGACCAAATGATCAATCTTCTCACAGCAAATCAAGAAAAACAATCAATTTCAATTAAGCCTAAACTCATATGTTCCATTTTGTATGAGAGAGGATTAAGAGATGTTCTAAGAAAATTCAAAAAAAAAAAAAAAATTGGCAAAATGAATTCGAACAAAACCCTAATTGTGAGATTTTGAAGAGATTGTTGTTTTCTTCTGCACAGAGAAGTAATTATTGTCTCCGAGCTCGAATACGAAGATCAAGTAGTGGATCAGAGCTTGAATATGAGGTAGAGCTTTCTTATAAATTGAATGGAAATACAGAGTTATCTACAACACCCCTCCCCATTCTCTCTATCCTTCATTAATGGATTGAAAATGTATAAAAGCTACATTCTGGTAAACACGACCATGAAACATCAGGACTGCCAACATTTTCAGTAATTGTGGTATCTACAATTCAGGCATTTCTTCACCGCAAGTGTAGGAAATCTTCTAAAAAGGATTCTTCACCAATCATCCAACCATCTTTTGAATCTATGGCGCAAAGAAGTTCAGCTCAACACTTCCCGAAAAGAATAAAGCGCTTCACAGAGGAGGGTCGGGAAGCTCTTGCTGTTGAGGAGGAAGACGACGTTAGGGTTTGAGGCGATGAAGGGCCGAGTAGCATGTTAACTCGGAACACAGTTGACCGGTATTTCTGGATTAAAGAGAAGTTGATCCATGGATTACAGTGACTAAGAAGGCCAAATTGTGACGAAGGTAATGGCGAGATGGGGATGGTGTAGTAATAAGGTCAGTTTTGGTCCTTTCACGATAGGGTTGCGACATGTGAAGTGCATCACATTCAATAAGGTACTAAACTTTGACTTCAACCTAAACTTCTCTTAGTTAAAATTATGAATTAATTCGAAGAACTTCAATTCGACATGGAAAAAGTTTTTGTAAGAAAAAACGTCAAAATAGAGAAGTTTGGAGATCTGATACATCGCACACTTGTAATACTAGTGTAGCTCATATGTTTGAAAGTAACATGAAAATACGTAGAAAAATAGTTTTTATGATGAACAACTTGAAAATATGCAGCCCAATAGGCATATGATCTTGATTTAACCCCTCAACTTGTTTTTTACTACAAAACTCTTGATGGAGTGATCGTTTTTCGCCTAAGAACTTCCCAAAAGCAAGGAAATCGACAAAACTTTGGCTAATTTTAGTACCACCATGTTTATGGATGAGTCAATGACGGCAAGTTTTAGTCAATGAGGGTATTACTAAAGTTTGAAAATTCAAGGAGGTGTGACTATATCAAATAATTTTTCTCAAGTGTTACAAAAATGCCCTTTTAATTTTCCTAGCATTAGCATACTTTAAAATACTCTTAAGAATCAACAAAAGTTTACAAGAAATTATTATTTTCAGTCTCCTAAGTAACACCATGCATTCGGGTACTGGAGAATGGGTACCAAGTAACCAGTTACCCAATAAACCCGACCCCAATTAGTAGGATATCAAAGTCATTTTTCTATTTTGGAGCCAATTAAAATCTTCTCCAATTTGAGTCCACCTGTTTAAACGAGAATGGAATTGGGTTAGATTTGGATTACCAGACGACTAAATGATTCCTGAAAATTTTAAGATTTTAAAGAGCCAAATCAAGATTTAAGGATATAATATATGTATATTGACTTATATCTTTGCAACTTATGGGATCATTGATACCCGAAGGGTATTCTAGTACCCATATTTTCATAAATGGAAATACAAAAGAGTCTCCTTTAGAAACATTAATATAGGTTCCATAAAGAATGTATACATGCCTAAGTACCCTATACATACCTATATTGTCCAGCAATAAAGGTCTTTATTCAAAACATTTTCCGATCCCCTTTTTGGATCCATCAAGGAACACATTTAAAATGAAAAAAAAAAAAAAAAAAAAGAGAAAAGAAAAAAAAGGAACAAAGAAAGAAAGTAAGTCTTTGACTAACCTACTGGATAAACAAGTTTGGGAGCTTTGTATATCGATAATTCCAGAAATTAAATATATAAGATTCTTCAATAAAAAATGAATCTGTAAAGTGATGTCAAAGTCACTCACAACGCAACATTGAGGTAAAAAAAATTGTCACAACATTATCTTTATCTAAATGAGGAATGAATTAATATTATCACATACAAATATTCTCATCTAGTGAGAATATATTTTAGGTATCTTGCAACTAAATTAGAAACCTCCTTTGCAACTTAAGTTATAGGAGACAAACCTGAAATAGATGAACTGGCAAAGCATCAAAAAATTCATGGGCAATGATGATTGTTGGCACTGAAAGGAAAAGCAAAGTAAAACCATGTGATAATATAGAGAAACAATTCAATTTGCATTTATTGTAATGTGAAGAAAAATTGAATAGGAGGAAAAAGTAATATGAGGGGAAAAAATATGGAGCAACAGATGATTGGGAAACAAATCAAGTTGCGTTCAATGCAAAATTTTGATGTCCGGGCAAACATCAAAAATAAATAAAAATTTGAACATCACAATTTGCTGTTTGGCACCCTTAGGAGGTACCATCTATTCGATTAAGGCGGAATGAGAAATTGAAAAGGAGGAACAAATAATTGGGGAAAAGGAGGGAGGAAAAGCAAATGGGTAAAAGGAAAAACTATTCACTATAAATGTGGGAACAATGAATGAGATAATTAAATATTTTCATTACTTCATGTGAGTTTTTTTTTCTTTTGATAAATTAATGCTACCTTCTTCCTTTTTCATTTATCATGACAATATCTAGTCAAAATTTAAAATGGCAATTGAAGTGTTTACAAACTTTTCTAAAATTGGTCACTTTTAAAGGATGGCCACCAACGTTACGTAGAAGACAGTGTAACTTCTTTCAAAGCATAGAAGAGATTGCATCTATGGCTTTAGACTTTCAGATTCCTTGAACTTGATAACAAAAGGAAGTGACAGAAGACATCTAAAAAGTGAGAGTAGTGGGCCTAAGTAGCTAGTTGGCTGCTACTTAATGTAACTTGGTGATAATATAGGGTATCTAGTTAGCTTAGGAAAGTAACTAATGGAATAGTAATTTAAATCATGTTAGCTGAGTTTGCACCTATCAAACTAATGGAAAAGTTTTACAAGATATGTTTTATCGAGCTAAATGTTGGGCAATCAAGAAAGATTATATTCACACAATGAGCATCACAAAGATGAGGATGTTGAGATGAATGAGTGGAAAGACTAAGAAGACAATATATGAAATGATCACTTTCAAGGAAAGATGATTTGAGCATGAACAACAAAGACCAACAACAACACCACTGAGGATCGTTTTGATGAAAGTTCAAGGCTCTAAAAGGGTGAGAGAAGGGCAAAAATGCCGAGGAATGAAAGGATCTAATGACCCATACAAGACTTGGCAACTGACTAAAAACAATGAAAACTTTAAAAATATATAAAAATGATAAAAACGAAGCAAAGAAACTGACTAAAAACGATAAAAAATTTAAAAATGCTAAAAATGAAGCAAAGAAAGTGGTAAGTGAGGCTAAAGATAAGGCATATAATTGTCTATAGAGGATGAAAAAAATTTCTACAAGCTTGTACGAACAAGAGAGAGAAAAACTAGAGATCTGGATCATGTTATATGCATTAAGGGTGACAACTGGAGAATCTTAGTGAAAGATGAGAAATTAAGGAAATATGGGGGTTTATTTATATAAATTATCCAATAAGGATACATAATGGACATATGATTAGATAAAAATGCTAGGGAAAACAAAGAACGGACATACTTACGTAGAAAATTAGGGTATCAGAGGTGAAAGCAGCTTTAGTGAAGATGAAGATAGGCGCGGCCTTAAGACCATATGGTATGTCAATAAAGGTGTGAAAATGCATGGGAAGAATGGGATTGTTCTAGCTTACTAAGTTATTCAACAATATCTTGAAGACTAGGAAATGTCAGATGATGGAGAAGAAATATTGTAGTGCCTATATACAAGAACAAAGAAACGTAAGGAGCTACAAAAACTACCATAGCATGAAACTATAAGCCACGCTATGAAACTATCGGAGTGAGTGATGGAGCAAAGATTAAGGCAAAAGACAAGGATATCTGAAAACCAATTCAGAATTCTGCTAAAAAGGTCAAATCTCATCGCACTTCAAGGTGACTATAGTATCTTCATAGTATACCACACATCGTACAAGGATTTCTTAAACTCTCCATAGAATCTCTATAGGTGACTCTTTCATGATACAGCCTACCCTATTAGGCACAAAAAAGGTACCTGAGCAATACATAAACATATGCACACAAACATATCTAGATATATCTATATATATATATATATATATATATATATATAAAGAGAGAGAGAGAGAGAAGATTAAAGATCATTCTACTCAAACAAATAAAATTGATATACTATGCACAAGAATTGAATCTTAGGAAGAATTCCATACATCCTGACGGAACCTGCTCCAGTGTGGCATGCCAAGATACGGGAGCTCCTGCAAACATGCTAATAGTCCTTTTAACGTCACTGCTTCCAGTAACATCTTCATCAGCACACTTCAGCGTACGGTACTGAAGCTTCTGTAATGTGGGACTGCATTCTACTAGGTGTATATGCAACGACTTAGTAAACTTTTCAAACTTTGACGCAGCCTACAAGGAAGACCTCCACCTCTTAAATTGAAACTTGGTGTACATTTGACAAAAAACAAAGAAATTACAATGACATTCAATTAGCGTTTCATTCTTAACAAGAAAGTATAAGTTGTATCTGAAGAGTAAAGATAGATAGTAAATGACAATTGTAATTGATCAAATAATACATGAAAATTGTAGTGCCTTACACGGAGAAGATCGGCCATGAGGGTTCCTCTTCCTGGACCAAGTTCAATTAGGTTCACTTTATCCGGTTGTCCCATTTGCTCCCACAGACACATGGTCCAAACACCAACCATCTAAAGGAATATCAACAATATAAAAAAAATCATTTGCCTGTGATAGGAAATCTTATATTCATGGACGAAAACAGCAACTGAAGTTCAAATAAACTAGCATTCGACAAGCATGAATGACTAAAGTGTTGTTTGAGAACAGACACTGAAATTCAATTGTTGCTATTTTTTAATGTCTACCGACTCTGTTTGGGATTCAATGTGTTTGGAATACACAAATTTTAAGCTGAAACGACGTCACAATGAGTGCTTTTCCCATTTCAGGTAAAATGTGTTTATTTTTTATTTTTTTCTCCTCACCAACATTTTCCTGCCTATTCTGTTGTGAGCCAAGCGGTCTTGTACCTGTCTAAACAAGCCCTAATGTGATTGATTGCAAAAAATTTCCGTTAATTTTTTACATTACTTACAATTAGTATAAGAAACGCAAAGCTACTCAGTAATTTTAAATTACCTCTCCAAACATCTGGCTAACTTCAGGAGATGTAATGAAATCTCCCTCAGACCCAAACACATCCCGATTAATGTAGAACCCAGCATTAGGGTTTGTCAAAACTTCCTCCATATATTCTGCAACCGAAATCGGCCCGCCACGAAACTGACAAACCAGCAACAAAAAATCAAAATTTTCCAATCAAAGAAACCAATTTAAAAAAAATCAGGTATAAAGAACATATACAAAGCATTTTGTTCATGTTTTAGCAACGGTTACTGAGATACCAACATTCTACAAAAATCAAATCTACATTCCAAAATCAAACACAAGCCAATTAAAAATAGAAAAAAAAAAAAAAAAAAAGAATAACAAAATTCTAACCTTGATGATGCCCTTTAGATGCTTAACGATATCGGAATCTGAAGAGGGCTCGTGAGAATGCTCTGTAAATCGGAAATTAGAAGAAGAAAAAATCATTTTTTTGTTGTTAAATTGAAATCGGAGAGAAATAAAAAAAATTGAGAAAAGTAGAACGAGAAATGGGATTGAAGTTGAAGTGTAACAAAACCTGGAGGATTAAATAAGCCGGAGCGGTCGATGGATATTTTTCCGGAAGGTTGAAGAGTTTCGGTTGTTTGGTTTTGGTTCTCGAGGTGGTCTTCGAGGGGAGGAGAAGAGTGGTTTTGGGTTTGAGACGAAGAAGAAGAAGAAGAAAACTTCTCTCTGTTAAGTGAATGAACTGAAGGAGTGAAGAGAGATGGAAAGGATTGGAGTACGCCATTAGAGAGACGCGGTGACAGCAGCAACCTTCTCAACATTTCTCTCTTGGGACCGAAAGGAATCGAGTCGAACGAACGCAGAAATAGTGAGTTTAAAAAGTAATTAATGATCTATGATTTTCTTCGCCAGCTTCTTCAACAGGGGATGTAGCTCAGATGGTAGAGCGCTCGCTTAGCATGCGAGAGGTACGGGGATCGATACCCCGCATCTCCAATTTGTTTTAGTCTTATATGTATTTCTCTATTTCCCCAACATATAGTAATAACCCAATATTTCATTTTTTTCGAAGGAAATTATTATTTATGAATCACATTTTACTCTAAGGCTATGTTTGGTGATCAACAGAAGGTTTTAGAGATAAACGATTTTTATACTAGAAACTGTAGATATAGGAAAAGTTTTATGACATTTATATGCAAAAATCATTTCTAAAAAACTTATTCTGGGCAACCATACAGAGCCTGATTTTACTTCTTCTAGAGCAGATTTTGCTTCATCCAATTTTTCTTGTACCCTATTATCCTTATTGTGGATGGTAGTGACTTAAAAACCTGCTTCAACGCGCGTGTGTTCATAGTTTCTTGGTCTTTAGGTTTAACCATAATTGAATTGAGGTGTAAGTGAACGTTGAGGCCAAGAAACACAAATTTTGGGATAATTTTGATCCGAGCTCCATTGTTTTCCTGTGCCAAGCAAGTCTCAGAAAGGCCGACTTGAGAATGACTTGTTCGCATGGTTGCTTACATTTTGATTAGTGCATGGTCACTATAAAATGAGCTAAATTTGCACGAAAAGGTCCTCAATTCAGCTCAAGAACGTTGTATTTATAGATTTAGCCTCAATTGGTTTATATGAGGCTTACATTTCATCTAGTCAAAGCTTAAGCCTCGAGGCTCAATTGAGGCTTTAAGCCTTGACTATGTACGCATACGTACAGGTTAAATATAAAAAATCATTCATTTTAATTTATTCGTTTTTCCCAAAATACTCGCATCTAGAATCATCCTTTTCATTTTATCCTAGTAAATACAACATACATGGTTTGGGTAACTTCAGTTGAAAGTGTTTCCAGCCAAATACTAATCTATATAAGGAAAACTAAGAATTCGAATCCAAACTCTAAAAAACTTAAGATTTTTGTGAGAATGTTAAAAATTTCTTGTATTGAATGAAATCAGCAGATTCAAATAAATCATCAACCCACCATGATTGTCAAAGTCATTATGTTTGCTAAGAATATATCTTGTTTATTTGTTGAGTCAACCAATCGAGGGAACCATATGAGCAATATACATTATTCAATTGAATTTAATAAATACAGAATGTGATATGAGAACAAGTAATAAGTCCTTCAAATGATTTAAAGAGAATTTTTTTGTTTAATGGAATCACATAAAAATTAGATTATTTCTTTATTTTTGTATTTGATTTTTTTTTTTATAGATTTTGTATGATTAAAAAAATCAAGACTCATACCTAGCACCACCTCAAAGCTTATGCGCGAGTGGTCGATAATACATATTTGCGTCCAAATAGCTCTCTAGGTTGTCAAATGCACTATATATCTCTTACTCTATGTGCCTTTCCATAGAGGTGCAATTTAGGCCCTGCTTGGTTTGCTGCACTGGGATGCATTGCAGTCATTTTACATAATTTTTGGGCTGCACATGCTTGCATCCATTTTCTTAAAGAATTTACAAGGGCTTGGCAACCACTTGCATGCCAACTCATTTGCACGCCCCTAACCAATCACTTGTAATTCCAAAACTGTGGCAAGTGAGTGCATTACATCTGATTTGCATTGAACCGAGCAGGGCCTTAGTATTACCACAAGTCCATGATCATAAGAAGAGCAAAAAATTTGAAGTGATGGTAAGTTGGTAACTTCCATGTATCACATAACTATTACTTTTGTAATATCACACCATGCAACGTTCATCTAGCACCTATTAACTAATTTTTCGGTAGGCAAACTATTACTTCATTAAATGCTCCTTCACTACACTTACCCATTAATAAAGGGAATATTTTGGTTTGAAAAAAGTTTAATAGTCATTCAATACAACCCTTTAATAATCTATCAATTACTTATCATGTCATTTTATACATATTTTCAAAACAACCCCTTTTAATCACTTAATTTTTTCCCATGCCATTTCTCCTTATTTCCAAGCCCTTTATAACAATTTAAATCAAGATTATCAAAAGAACAATGCTTCACTAGACTAATAAATACAATATGACCTATACATCTTAGTTCCAAAATAGTCCCTTATAATTACATGTGCGGTTCGAATCTAGTATAGTGTTTCTGATGATTAGACTTGAATAACTAATAATTGTTTCAGATGATGAACTGGTCAATTAGGGGATCAAGTCGGGTTTGGGTTGGTAAGTAAGAGAGAGTGAGAGAAAGAATTCTTCTTTGAGGTCCCATTTTTCGTCTCTTTGTATAATGAAGGGGGACCTCTATTTATAAAGGTCTGAAAGCAGATGGTATATAATGTTTCTCATGTGCCGAGCATGCCCGTAGTATAGTATTATTGGCACGTTGAAGAAAGGAATCTCTTTTCTCTTGTCAACCCAGATGGGTAGGATGCGTTCCATTCTAAGCGGGTGTTGTCCGAATCTTCCTTAAATCATGTTGCTTTTCTTGATGAGCTTGACTCCTTCGCCCAAGCAAATCATCCTTAAAAAGTCAATTCTCCCCGCCACCAAATCAAATTCTATGTAAAAGTCCCAGTGAAGTTGACGAAGCTTTAGTAAGGGTTTTTTAATTGAGATAACTCGTGCCAACTTATATTAATTGACTCGAGAAAACAAATTTTATTTTACGGATCTCAAGGTTGACATGTGTACAACTCGATGAAGGCCATTATTAATTACATACTACCTAAATCATGATTAACAAAAGATACCTTTTTTTTTTTCAATTTTGCCCTTCATTTCATTAATTTTTTTCTCCGTGCAGCTTAGACTTTTGGACCTTCGACTTTGCCTTTCTAACCGGAGTAACCACAATTTTCACATTCGCCCCTCAAAACTAATATTCCCGAAACTACTCTTAATTGGAAACTTTCCTTAAAAAATCCCTTAGTACTTAAAATTTTTCTTATGCTATTTCTTCTATATTTCTAAAGTAGCCTTCTTATAACTACCTAAATCAAAATCATAAAAAAATAAAATCATACTTCATTTAATTATTAGGTACAATCCAGTCTCATAAATCTTGATACTTTGCACGTTAGTTGCGCGCAAATGCACGTGCCGCCCACTAGTCATGATAATCACAAAAAATTCTTCTAGTATAGATTACTCACACGCCAACAAACTAATTTTTTTGTGATAGGCAAACTAAACCGATTAAAATTGGACAAAATACTTGTAACTTAACTTCCCACAGTGCGCAATGGTGCGTAATACGCATCACATCATCCTAGTCCGCCTCCTGCAATCCATCCAACACGACCGAGCCAACGAACAAGCCAGCCGCGCCAACGCCAAGCGCACCCGCTACAGCGATCTGCACGGCCACGAGAGCGGTCGAATCGTCAGGAATCAAAACGATAGCAGCGATTGCAGCTACTATGAGCGGCAGCGCAGCCGATGCCAGCGTCGACGGAGAGACGCTCGCCGCCTTCTCAAGCAAGCTCAGCAAACCTAGTTCCTCCGCTTTTGAGAAAAACCCTAATTTCTCTATCGAAGAGAGAGTTAACCCGAATTCCTCGGCCTTGGAGAGCAAACCAGCCTTCTCGGCACTGCTAAGAACCTTCTTCGTCTCCAATTTCTTGAACACGTCGAAATTCACCTCTTCGCTTCCTTCTACAAAGATGCCCGCCCCAAACCATTCCTTCTTCCAATTCGAATCGTATTTGTTCACCTGCAAAAATTTCAAAAACTTAAAACATATTTGAATTCGAATCAAGAGAGTTACAGATTTCGAAATCGAAAGAGGGATTGGTTCTTCTCGTACCTTTTTCTTGGGTGCCATGGCGACAATTTTAAGTGTTTTCTTCGCGGGAGAGATGCGAGAGAATCTAGGTTTAAATGGAGAAAGAGTGGATTCGAATTTTCGTAGATAAGCAGCCGGGGATGCTGTGGTAACCGCCATTGATGGAAAAGCAGAGTTTCTCCGTTCCTCCCTTTCCTTCTTCTTTTCCTTCCGAAGTTTTCCTTGAGGTGAGGCTCGAACTGACACGTGGAGATCTATCGGAGAAGGTTCGTAAATCACAGCCAATCAAAAACCCCAGAGGCCTATCCACGCCCACAAACCAAATTACATTTTCGAAGTATTCACCAAAAGAAAAGTCTGGGAAGTGCGGATCTAACGTCCAAGGGAACTTCATGGCTCACATGCATGAACTTGGAACCCGCCATTCATTGGGTCCCATCTAAGAGAATATCCTATGCCACCTAATATCGTTGCATCACTGTAGCCGTCCGATCTATCACATTCTCTTAGATGACAGAAAATATGCCAACAATCCAAACAAAAAGTTGAAAATATCATAGATGAGTGATGATTGTACAAATGAGTAATACCAAGGTGCTTACTAGCAGGCATAGGGTCCCCATTATACACCCATGAGATAGATCGGATGACTGCAAATGATCGATCAGATTGAAGTTTGGCGTATCAGATCTCATAGGACTGAATGGTGGTCGACCACTGCACGAGTGCCACAGTTACGATTGTGTGCTAATAGATTGTCACCACGTAGTGAACGGGTGTGGGAGTCGGGTGGATACCCAACTACGAGAAGAATTCCTGCGAAAGGCGAACCCGATTGCAAAGACTACTGGATCCCACTAGGGGTGCTAACGGATCATTTCCTAATGTACTCATAACCAAAACTAATATCCGCGGTTCTTATTGGTTCCGGTTCTCAATATAATGGATCTGGAATTGGAATCAATTATTTGGTTTCCGTCAGTTTCAGTTTCGGTTCTAGGTATATTACTTCTAATCAAGATAATATTACAATTTTAACACTATATTTATACATCGGTTCTTGTTCCTATTGGTTCAATTCCATTAATATCAAACTACCCAGAACCGAAATGGTTTTTTTTTTCGATTCTCTTTGGTTCAGTTCTGATTCTTTTTTAGTCGGTTCCCAAAATTGTGGAACTGGTGTTTTCGGTTCCAGTTCTGGTTCGGGTTAAACTGGTACAAATTGACGAGAAAAAAATCGCTGGTCCCGAAGGTCCCCCCCCCCCAAACGTTTGACACGTACCCTTTGTTAACCACCCTTAACCAACTAACCAAGGGGTTAACGTGGGTTGGGTTTAGGCCTTGAAGTACGTGTCTGACATTTTGGCAGGGGGGCCTTCAAAGTTTGAAGGAACCCGGGACCAGCGAATTATTTATTGACACCCCTAATCCCGACTCTTCTTTTCATAGGCTCCACTGTATGTCACATGGTTCGAATTCTCGGGTCGATCCCGTTCTGGATCGGGTAATCCAGATCGATCCATCTGATCTTAGGGTTGTCTCACACGAGATTACTGTTCCCTTAAAGGGGCCTTGCATAAAGAGTTGGATCGGGCCGATCTGGATCAGTATCGGTTCTCACTGATCCCGAGACTTTCATCTATGGTAAGTCATTATATTGAAGATGTTTCCAAGTTTTAAAGTGATTATCATTTGTGATGGACCCCTTACCACTTGGACCACTTAGATTCATCAAATTGGGCGCATCAGCTTGAGGACCCACCACTTTGATAGACCAAAATTCAGACGGAGCAGGCCAAATCAATAATTCACCCCATACATCACTCAAATCTTTTGATCCCTTCACCACTGTATTTCCGTGGGCAGGAGCATCACTCAATCTTCACCCATACACCGGGACTTGGAATGCCAACGTGGACAAGAAACAACAAATAATATCCAGGTGGAGCAATCGCAGGGGTTGTGGGCCCAACCACTGTAACTTGATATTCTAATGGAGACCTCTGGAGAAGACTGACCACATTCAACACTAACAATCTCTGATTCATCGCGAACGAATGCGTTGTAAATGAAGGTGCCAACAACGTAACGGATATCCCTTGTTCCGGCTGATACGCCGATACGAAGAATGTTACAAAGAACATCTGCCGATACTGTAATGAAGTTCCACTGGGCTCCACTGATACGATCGTAGGGCGGAACACTGAGTATTGTGGGGCTAAGTAATGCGGCGAGAACGCCTCCAAGCTCAACTCCGTCCGATAAAGTACGTTGGTGAAGTTGTATAGTCTGTGTGGATTACTGCCTCCCACTAAAATGCGCCCATCGGAAAGCAATACGGCAGATGAGTGGTAGAGCCTGGGAATCGGTGAAGGGTTGAGAACTGCGAAACGTCGGGTCGGGTCCGGTTCGTGGGTCAGGTAAAGAACTGGGTGCAGAACAGGATTAAAGGCATACTCCCAACCGGCCGTACCGTTCCCTGCGCCATTGATGATAATCACGTCGCCAGTCGGGAGAAGCAACATGTCGGACATGACTCGACCCATGGGCATTTCTTCAATGACCCATTTGGGTTCTGGGTCTGTAACCTTGAGACGACCACATGTGCTCGATGCGCCCACGTAGATACCGTGCTCCGCCTGATTAAATGCACCTGGTGGTGCACCACCGCAGATCATCACCTCCGCCTCCGGCATCTGGGTTTCATTCACGCTGGACAACCGAATTGGTAGCAACACCGAGGAGCCCGTACTCGGATAATTCCTCTTGTCGCCGCCAGGAATCACTGGAAACTCTCTCAAAATCCGATTTCCGATGTAATCGAGCAAGATCGAACGCGTGTTTGCGAAGATAAATAGATTCCCGTCGGGTAAAAGATGCAAGAACGGATAAAGATTGTTCTCGTCGTAATCCATCGTTTCTTTCAAGAAACCCAGATGGTAATTCCCCGGAAAAGACTCGCTGATTGAGTTTCTTGGATAAAATTCATAGCTGAATGCCTCCCGACCTCCAACGACGATTACACGTCCGTCTGGGAGGATCTGATTACTCGCGTACCACCGACGAACAGAGAGAAACTCTGGTAACTCTGTCCAGTCACATTGATCGTCACTGCAAGGCGAAAACGTGCGCACGATGCGATCGCCGTCGTTGTAGCCGCCTGTCTGAACGAGAGTACCGTTGGGGAGGACGGAGCCAGAGGAGCACCAAGTGTCGGTTTGCACCAATAGAGGACGGATGGTGTTGGAGGCGACGTCGTAGATTAAGGAGTGGGCGGTGCAGTCAATCTTGAGGGCGACGTCGTTGGGGTCGAATCTGCACCGGCCGTAGGGGAGAGAGAGGTTGGATGGACCGAAGTCGGTACGATCGAACATTACGACCTTGTCGTTGTGGAGGAGCTGCATGTGCATGGCTGAGAGGCCAATGCTCGATCGAAGGAGAACCCAGTAGCCGCCTGGGATCGATGACACCAGTGTCTCCTGAATCTGACATTCTGCCGGAGAAACGGCGAGGAGAAAGAGAACTGAGAGGAAAAAGAAGAGTGAGTTCTTGATCGACATGGGTGAGGTTTCTCTTCTGTGTGAGAAGTAACAGATAAGAGGTTGACGTAGGGAGAGAAAATTATCAGAGAAAACGACTGAACGAGAGACTTACATATTGACATGGGTGATGGGTCTGTGTTAGGTTGAAATTACTAGAAAGTCCTCGTGGGTTGTGTTGTTGAGTTGTTGGGTTAAGAGAATTTTCTCGTGTTCAAGGAAAGGGGGTTTTGAGTAATTTTGAGTCGTGGGCGGAGTCAATAAGGTAAGGGCATTAATAAGGATCGTAAGTTTTTTGGGGTGCGTGGTAACGAGTCTACCTAGGTGAAATGTTTTCACGGGCTTACTGAGTCACTGACCCATGAATGATTGGCCCACCACTTAATGGACCCACACACCAAAAAGCAGTTTGGAAAAATTTTAGATGCAGAGGGCTTTGGATGCAGTCGATACAGAGGGGTCTCGTGGCCCTACATAGCTCATTTTTAGGGTCCACTAACCGCATGGATGCTTAGCCCACCTCTTGGTGGATATATATACGAAAAATCAGTCTCATTGATTTTCTCTAGCCATTGGATTAAGAGCCCAAAAAAAAATGTAAAAAACATTCTTGACTCCAACGGCTACTTTCAATCCTAAAAAAGTGCTAAAATCTATGGCTAGAGAAAATCAAGGAGACTGATTTTTTAGTATATATATATCTACCAAGGGGTGGGCTAAGCATCCATGCGGTTAGTGGACCCCAAAAATGAGGTATGGAGGGCCACGAGACTCCTCTGCATTGACTGCATCCAAAGTCCTCTGCATCTAAAAATTTTCCCATTTCTAAGTGCCCCCACAGCTCCACACTAAATTTGGCTAATAGTTATTTTGGAGGCTGACTTGGGTGTCTCCTATGTTTGACAAGGCAGTTAAGACTTAACAGTAAGATTTAGGGAGTGAACTTTGCCAGCCACAATATAAGCCACGTAGCATACTGTTAGAGGACACTGACCGTATGGATGTTTGGCCCAACAATGGATATACAGACAAAAAAAAATAGCTTGATTAGTGATTCCTAAGCGTTGGATTGGAGTCGTTTTCATGGGTTAATTTTTAACCGTGAAATTTAAGCATTATTGACCATTATTTGACAAAGATCCAAAGGTTTGAAATCACTAATCAGACATTTTCGGTTTGTAGGTCTACCTAGGGATTGGCCACACATCCATACCGTCAGCGAAGTTCTGAATTAGGATGATCGCATTCAAGTGGTGGGACCCCTCAGTCCTCACACACCTTGTGTGGCCTGGGCTCCACACCAAAAATCAGCTTGATAGGTGATTTGTAGCCGTTGGAATGTGAAGATAGAGTGGAGCTGTTTCAAATTTCAACTTCTCATTGAAACATTTTATTATATAAACTGAGTTTCCAACAGCCAATAGGAACATGTAGAACCTAAGGTTCATTTTTCTAATTTTTTTTTTCCATCTAAAACTAGAGGATAAAGATAGAACAGCTGAGGATACACATGGGGACACTGGCAAAAATTTAAAAATGCCTGTAATTAGAACCAAAGAATAGAGTATCCCTATGACTTGGAAGAGCCCGCACCCATCGATGAGCTCCTGACTGCAACCTTCACTAAACCCACGGCACCGAATTGTCTCATTTCAGGGCTCAGCCCCTGCCCGCCTTCGTTCTTACAACCCTCCTCTATCTGAACACCAACATAATATGCTATCTGCACGAACAAAACATAAAAGCATAAGACAGCAGTTTTTGCATCATTCTCCCCTGAAAATGTTGAATTATTCTCCATCAACAAACATAATGTGACCTTGTTTTAAAGTAAACGTAAGACAGTTACAATTAAATGGAGTCATGCAGCTGGGATTATAAAATCGGACTATATGATCTAGTCCGATGCATATCAAAACCATCACTAGGTCCTGTCTCACTAGATGTTCATGTATCCAAGTGTATTGTCTAACAAGAGCCTGGATTGTCAGGTTGTATGGAAACCATACACGCACTTTGATCTTATCAAGTGATATAAATTTCGTATTCAACAAGAAAAAATTTATTCTAGAAGAAACCTAATATTTTGCTATCTTTTCAATTAACTTTTATAATAGATTCTTGAATAAATTTTAAATTCTTAAACAAAAAGTGAGAAAGAACTACCCCACTTCTCATTTTCGGTGACTAAGTCTAACAGGTTTGCTCCACCAATTGTTGACCAAGTCTAAATAATCCTACATCCACTTTCCACATATTTTCTAAACAGAAATGGGATGGATGAGGAGTGACACCTTTACAAGTGAGAATAATGGGGGGCACGGTCAGATCATGGCTTAGGAAGGACTTCTTGACAATGACCAACCTCAGGGACGATCTCTCACTCTGGCCAAACTAAATAACGATAAGTGCAGCATAAAGTTAGACCTTTATTGTTCAACCAAGTTAAGGAAGCCCATCCAAATGGAAAATCAGAATACCAGTTAATTATTAGCTTTTATCAAAATCTGAGAAACTGCTCATAGTTGAGGTTATTCTACTTCTGCCCTTCCAATTGTAAGAAAACCAAACTGAAGTCCTGTCCCCCAACACACTAATTACTATTCCATCTAGCCTTTATTTTTCAAGCTCTCCCCACAGGTCCCCTTTTTTAGGATCACTCGGATTATAAACTCCTGACAGAGCCCAAGCAATATTGTCCTTTCCGCTTTGTAGAACGGAAACAGAAATTCTCCAATATCACCTCTTTGTCCATCAGAATCCCAATTAATTATTGTTTCATCCCAAGAAACAGTCGCCAGAAGCCTCTCCCACCCACAACGATTTACCCCCTATAAAGAGGAGGTAGTGAATTGTTCCACAATATCTACCTTGGTTTCTTGGAGAAAATCAACATCCACCTTTCTATCTAATACCATCTTCTTCACAATTAATCGTCCATCAAGCTGAAACCAAACCTTGCGCATCCTGTATTATTCTTTAAACTTCATGCGTCCAAGTTTTTATCTTACCTCATACCAGAGATCTTTCTTTTCTTCTCATAATGCTACACATTGTGGAGCCCTCTCAACCCTTTCTTCTGTGATGTTTCACAAGAGAAAATTTGATTGGACATTTTGATGTAATCTACACCTTCCTAATTCAATAAGAGTTATTCAACACTTGATAGCATTCTTGTTTGGTCTAATTTAAGTCTCTAACCTTAAATGTCATTACTATATTTTCTTCATGGTTGAAGGTACATGGGTCAGGAATATCCAAGTTATCAACCAAGATGACAAGAGATTACTCAGCCAGATGAGAGGCAAAAAAAAAAAAGATTTTCCTCACCAAGATCCCGTAAATCAGTAATTGAGTATCTATGTCGAGTTCCACCCAATTATCCAGCTAATCATCTGAGGAAGTATTCAGTTGTAAGTTTAGATTATTAATCACTTGGGAGGATGGAAGCTCCATGGCCATGGGTATTCTTAAGGATTTTTTCAACACAGTCTTCAACCTGAGTCGCAGATTCAAGGTTGATCTATCAGTTATTCATTTGTGACTACAAGCTGTTCTGATAAACTGATGGACTTGCCAATCTCCACTCTCCACCAAATTCTAATCTATAGATAATTACTCCTTCACAATACATCTTCTTGACCTGGTACGAAATTTGTTCTCTGTTGCTTCCATAAATTCCTTCTTAAAATAGAGCTTCAGTGACCATCACCAATAAAGCATCTTCCTCCATTATGATTCACTATCCTAGTTGTACCATCTATGCTTGACTTACAACATATGCTGGATACTTCAAAATGGTGTTGTGTCCTTGTACAAAACATTAATTTAAGAGTTAATGTTGTATTTGCCCTGTATCTCTTCTGTATTAGGATAATGCAGTTTATACCCATAATTCTACCAATAGGAACCCCTCCTAACCTTTTTGGATTACATTTTTTTTCAATACAAGTAAACGGAATATTTAACTGATTTACCGCCCGCTAACTATAAGAATTTTCTTGTGTTTCTTCCTTATTTGATGCCCACAAAAGGAAATTTGTAAGGTTTTCAAATCCTCCACCTTCAAAAAGTCTTTTCCAGGATCCCTTCTACACCACCATTGTAGGCTTGTTTAGTGAAGGACTCTTTTCTTAGCCCCCCTTCTCAGTAGGAAAATTCTGAGAACATGCTATACAGGCACGGGCTATACTTCTAGGACTCCCAGTTAAATCCTCATAGTTCATATGTGACTGAGCACATAAACCCTAAAATCCGTGAACTAGGTTCTTAAGATGCCAAGTTGACTTGATCGAGTCTTATAAACTCCAAAAAGATTCCAAACCTTGATATGAGACGACATAAGTAACATGTGGCGTCAGAGGAAAATCTCTAACCTATGGCCGAGACAAATTTCAAGTTTATACATGAATTTTTTGATAGGTAAACATTTATTATTCCCCCCCTAACCCCCCTAAGGTAAGAACGGGACCGAACCCAGGTCTTTTGGGAATTGCCCCCCAAAGACTCGATCCCAGGTCTGTGGATACAATTATTTAATCATTTGGCAGTTTAGACGCCCGAAGGAAGTTCCCATGACATTTGAACAATCAAATGAAACAGGAGACCTATCTTCTACCCTCAGAACTTAGTGATGAAGAGGCATGGAAACAAGAAGTTCTCAAGTTTAATTCCATTTTATAGGAATAAATAAGGGAAACAAAGATTAATAAGAAGATAAAAGATATAGCTTGAGAATAAAGTTAATACGTGTTATAGTACCTTGCCAGAAGCATTCCGGACAGGTGATATGTGAAGAAGATTCCAGAATAAGCTTCCATCCTTCCTGAAATTAAAGTATAATATAATAGCCAAAATAGGTTGTTCAAACATGAGTATAGAGTCCACCTCGTCTAAAATATCAAAAGTTATGTAGAAGAGTATGCACCTATAATTTAAGATACGTACTGAACAAGCTTGCTCACTTTGAATGCTCTCCCTTATCTACAAAAACAATAGACAACAAGATGAATATTTTTAAACGGACGTTCAAAAGATGAAATAAAGTCCTCTCACCCATTCAATTCACCAAATATCACAAAAAAGGCAGAAGCAAATTGTAGCAATGATTGGATATCTACCTGGCATAGAGCCTTGGCATCCGTGTCAGGTCCACTTAAAAATCTACAATTGCTGCCCAACACTTCGTTTCTAGTGTAGCCTACAGAAGAAAACAACTGTTACTCAAGAGTCATAGATACCCTTTTGTGAAAGCAGTTCAAGTTCAAAAATCTGGTTGACATAACATCCAATCAGGCTGACTTTTGATCTTGGTGATCTCCTAAGTGAGCCATCAACTTTTATCCTTATGTATGCAGGCTATATATAAGGCACCAATCTAATTTTCTGAAAATTTGCCGTGTCAGACAGTCATGATCACTAGTTTGAACAAGCTGGCACTCGTTTTACAAAGAAATCTTAATTTATCCCAATATTTCATTTTTAAGCTATGTGAGCTTATCTAAATGGGAAAAAAATTTCTCAATCTACACTCCAAAACTCTTCAAGATAAAGCAGGGTTGTCTTGCCATGTTCTAGATTGTCAATAAAAATAGAACTGGGGTAGGAATAATTGTAGATAAAGATATAAAAGATAAAACTGTAGGAGTAAAGAGAATAAGCGATAAGTTGTTCTCAATAAAAAATAGTGATAGGTGAAGAGATTATTAACATAAATTTTTTTTTTTGATGAGTGAATGGATTATTAACATAATCAGTGCTTATAAACCTCAAGTTGGATCAAGCGAAAGCATTAAGAAACAATTTTGAGAAGACATGGATGGATTGAAGCAAGGAATTCCAGATGGAGAGAAAATATTAAAAGGAGAAGACTTACATGGGCATCTAGGGAAGGAAAGTAGAGGATATGAAAAAGGTGCACGGAGGATAGGTTCAAAGAAAGAAATGGAATGGAAGTGCGATCCATGAATTTGCGATGCCATTTAATCTGGCAATAGCAAACACATACTTTAAAGAGCGAGATGAACATTTAATTACATTTAAAAGTACTAGTTGGTGCACACGTGCGTTGCACGTGGATAGTAATCAAATTCTTATTTCCACATAGTACTATATATATATATGAGAGAGAGAGAGAGAGAGAGACAAGCTTCATCTGACAATTGAACATATATGCTAATTCTACTAAATACACACATACACACATCCTAACGTAAGTAATTGTGACTAAGATTTTCTTGAGTTATAATGATTATAAACAAACACTCGTACAACTCTTTTAATTATATCTGCAATTTACTTTTCAAAATTATGTAATAATTAGCGAACCTCAAAACTTATAAAAATGTGCAAGTTGAATGCCAATTTACTCCTCGTTTGCCCTAATGAAACATAACTACATTTTTGTGAGAAAACAATGTTGTTGGCTGCAAGAGGACGTTTTCCCTAGGATTCAAACCATTGATAATTCATCAAAATTTGTTCAGTGTGAAACTCAAGGGCAATCCAACTCTGTAGACATAGAGAAAACATGTCCTTGAGGCTAACTGCAACATAGCTCATTTTTCTGGGTGTCATTGCGTCATACATGATACATGTACTTGCTTCTGTAATTAATGAGAAAAAAAAAGTGAAATTGATTTCGGCGAGCATTTGCAGAAGAGAAGAGCAGACCCTGAGAGGGAGAGCAATGAAGAAGAAACTATGGAGCTTCAGAGCATGTACACTTCCACCACAAACAAGCCTCTCCTAAAACCCAGAAAAAAAAAGGACAAAAAACTGATATTTTGTTCTTATCTTGGATTTTCTTTTTGGGTTTTTCTTTGTTGAAAGTTTTTTTTTTTTTTGTGTTTTGATAATGTAGGAAGTGTAAACCCTTGTGGAGTCTTAACCAAGGTTTAAATTAAAGCTGGCTTTGTTATAATGGTACAACGGATGAGGGCGTTACCGTTTTTCCGTTATAACGAATTGTAAAACACGGACAAAAATGAAAAAAAAAAATGAGAAAATAACGACACTCTAATCAAATTTTGAATTTCATATTTTCAATAAAATTTATAACGAAAAAATGGAAAATAACGAAAATAATGGTCGTTTTTTTTCACAAATTTATTCATAAGATAACAGCTGACCATTATAATGAAAATAACGACCATTATTTTCTGAGTGCTAAAATGGTTCATAACGTAACAGGGTAGGTCCTAATCCGTTATAACGGCCATTTTTATAACCATGGTCTTAAGTCTTTAACATCTCAACAAAGATCCACAAATACTAGTTTTCCAAATCATTAATGTTCATTTTTTATTTTTGAATTTAGGTGAAAAATGATTTATGTTGCAAGTTTCGTAGATTATAAAAACGTTAAACATAATTATTTGGGTAAGATTGTAATTGTCGGCAACAATTTCTCTTGATAAATTAGCATTTTCTAGGCTTACTTTTTTTTTTTTTTTGTGTAATAATATAATTTTATTTTCTACAAATTAGAAAAGTGTGAACCACCTCTATCACTATCAGCCATATATGACTATCATCCATGTCTTTGAAAAATGACTGGGAGACCCAGTTGGGAGGATTTTGAAACCACATATCACAACCTACCACTGTTTTAGACTCCTTCGGGGAGAAACATCCACAAAACAATTTAACAGGACCTCTCGATTGATGATGCTCGGGCTTATGAACAAAGAGATTGATGGTCAGCGAAGTTTTACTCTCCGTCATCAAACAAGTCCAAAGTCTAAACCAAGGTTTAAAGGATGCCATTTTAATGGTAGAACGGACTGGGGGCGTTACCGTTAAAACGGATTGTAACGGACAGGTACAAAAATGAAAAAAAAAAAAACAGAATTTAACAGAAAAAATAAAGGATTTTAACAGAAATAACGGCCCGTTTTTTACCACAAAATTTTCCATATTTTAACGGCCGTTCAAACGAAAGAAACGGCTGTTAATTTCTAAGAGTCAAAACGGTTTTCAAGGGGTTTCTAACATAACAGGCTTGGGGCATTACCTTTTAAATGGCTCTTAAACTGTTTAAACGGCGTTATTTTAAATTTAAACCAGCGATATTTTAAATTTAAACTATTGTCTAAAGACTCTAAACTACTATGCAACCGCACCCAACGACTTTAACGTAAACATTTATAGGGTAGTGCTACCACCATCTCTAGTGACCAGACGTCCCTAGAGTCCAGACCGCTTATGGTCCTTGAGATTCACACCATAGAAATCTTTGATGACCATCCATCAGTTTGGACCCAGGATGATGATATACATATTTTTATTTTATAGGTCTTTTTATCTTTTACAAAAAAAGGAATACATATTTAAGAAAGTAGAATTCATATTTAGAAAGTAGGAAATAGTCTTTTTCACTCGTGGGAGAGTCATAAAATAGGAGCAATTGTTAAGTTAAAGGAAAAAAATGTCTTTAATGTGCTTAATAGGGGTATAATTGACAATCAAAAGTTTTTCTCTTATCGGCACTTTTATAGATAGTATAGATAACAAATATGAGCCAAATAGACTTTTTTCTACTTATGAGAAATGAACCATCAATGTGTAAAGATTGCAAGGTTATTCTAGGAGAGAGCCTGACCACATAACATAGGCTAGTGGTTTTAGATGTTCAAGAAATGGAAGAAAGAGAATGAAAATAAAATATGCCCAATAATAAGGTAGTGGAATTAAAAAGGAAAGAGTGGTGCCTTTCATAGATAAATTGGTAAAGAAAGAATGTATAACGTGGAAGCAGAGACTACGATGATGAGGGATGTAATGACTAAACGTATTAAAAGAATAGCAAAATAGGTGCTTGGAGAAGCTAAAGAGAGTCATACACACAAGACAAGGAAACTTGGTGGTGGAATAATGAAGTTCAAAAGGCCATTAGAGAAAAGAGGATTTATTACAAGAACTAGTAACTAACTGGAAACAATGAGAACTTAACACGATAAATAATGTTAAAATGGAAGCAAAGAAAGTGGCAAGTAATGCCGAACATAAAACATATAATAGTCAATTAGGGACGAGAGGATGAGAAAGATGACTACAAACTTGCCGGAACAAGAAAGAAAAATGCTAGAGATACAAATGATGTTATATGCATTGAAGGCAATGACCAGAGAATCTAAGTGAAAGATGTAGAAATTAAAGAAAGGGGAAGATTTATTTCCATAAATTATTAAATGAGGATAAAATGGACATAGGACTATATGAAAATACTATGGATAATATAGAATAAACATACTTTTGAAGAATTAAGGTATCAGAGGTGAAAGCAACTTTAACTAAGTTGGAAGACAGGTGGGGCGTTAGGACCAGATGGTGTCCCAATAGAAGTATGGAAGTGCATAGGAGGAATTAGACTGTCCTGGCTTACTAAGTTATTTAATAATATTTTGAAGACAAGAAAAATGTCAGATGGATGGAGAAGTACTATAGTGCCTATATACATAAACAAAGGAGACGTACATAGTTGCACAAACTACCATGGCATCAAATTTATGAGCCACACAATGAAACTATGGGAAATAGTGATGGAGCAAAGATTAAGGCAAATGACAAGATATCTGAAAACTAGTTGGGATGTATGCCAGGACAGTCGATCATCAAGGCAATCTTCTTACTTAGACAAATGAAGAAATCTCCACATGGTCTTTATTGCTTTAGAAAATGGAGAATTAATTTGGTGACATTGGGGAAGAAGGGAGTCCCAAATGGATATATTGACATTATTAATGATATGTATGAGGGAGCAAAAAATAGTGTTAGAACAATTGGTGGTGAAACAAGTATGTTTCTAATCTTACACCAAGGATCAACCCTACGACCATACCAATTTGTTTTAGTTATAGATGAAATAACTACTTAGGTCCAAGATGAGGTTCCCTGGTGCATGTTATTTGCAGATGACATAGTATAAGTTGACGAGACTAGAGATAAGGTAAATGCAAAACTAGAACTCTAGATGAATGCTTTGGAATCTAAATGCTTTAAAATAAGTCGAACCAAGACAGAGTATATGAAATGCAATTTTAGTAAGGATGCACACAGAGATCCGCCAATTAAAATTGACAACCACAGGATACCTCGAAGTGACGAATTTCGTTACCCTGGTTCTATATTGACGAGGATGTTGCCTACAGAATTAGAGCGGGGTGACTAAAGTAGAGATGCACTTCCTAGTGCTATGTGATCGACATATGCCAATCAATCAGACTAGAAGAAAAATTCTATGAGACGACATTAAAACCGGCAATGCTTTATGGTGCAGAATGTTAGGCAATCAAGAACCAACATATTCATAAAATGAATATAGCCAAGATGAGGATGTTGAGATGGATGTGTGGTAAGACAAGGAAAAAACAAAATTAGAAATGAATGTATTCGTAAAAATATAGGAGTAGCCCCAAATAATAACTGAGGGAAAGTTGATTGAAATGGTTTGGTTATGTACAACGAAGACCAATGACAGCACCAGTGAGGAAGAATGTGCAAGTCGAAGGGCCTAAAAGAGCGAGAGGAATGCTAAAACAGACGTGGAGTGAGATTTATGGAGGAGATTTCAAGAAACTTGCCTTAACAAAAGAAATGGCTTTAAAATAGATTGAATGGAGAAACAAGATGCATACAGCCGACCCCACACCATTGGGAAAAGGCTTACGATGATGAAGTTCTAGATTGTATGTTTGATAAACGACCCTCTGGATTGACCACGTAGATAGTGACCTTGTTCATGTCATGTCCATACCCTGCCATGTATTGTACATTTCTCCTATGAATTGCAACTATTGAATTTCTTTAGCTTTTAAAATAGGGAAAAAAAGGAAAAATAAATATGCTTCTTTACACCACGTGACAGTGCTACGGGCTGAAACTTGCGACATAGGGACGTGCACCTCAGCTGCCAAGTGCAAAGAAAACCACCCACTACGGTAAAGAGTTTTGGCGAGTAGCTCCAGAAAACCGTCCCCTATCTAACTACATTATTATATTGTATACTAAACATTAAGTAAGGTATTTAAGAAGTATCTCTTAATATATGGAGTAAATTCTATGGACATGTTGGCACAGCAGGTTTGTAGGGGTCAGTGTCTGACACTTTATATCAATATCCAATACTGACACTCTTATCCGTGCCAATATTTCATATTAAGGCACAGGTAATTCAAGAAGTACAGAGGCTGTGCAGACACCCTATTCATACAAAAATGAGGGCACTGGATAGGAAAAGTGAATGGCATCGAGGAGAAGGTTCTTGAATTTAGACAATCAATAAAGTGAATACTCTTAGAAGGAAAAAATGGTATAGCCTTGAGCACCTGTCAAATTTAGGAAGGCATCGCTTGCGTAAACAATGGGCATGTCGTGTAAGTGGGGATCAGTTCTGCATGGCAACACAAATACGTTATGGAAAACATAGAGCAAGATCTGAAAAATATTTAAAGCAACAGAAAACCAGGAATCCGCAAAAACTCACAATACAAAGCTCTGTTTGATTCTACCGAGAGATATATTTAAGGATGAACCAAGAGGACCCATCCCAGATAAGCCACATCTCTTCCCGCAGACCAATTGGCGTGTTGGCTCGCTATAGTGAGTCAGCACAGATAAGATGCTGTTAATGGCTATTTCAGCTTTTCGTTTCTCCAGGTCGCTTGCCTCGCATGACTCTTCAGCCTCCAATCCTGTAAGAATCGGGACCATGAAAAACCCAACTCAATTACTTGAATCCCAACGAACAAAAGAAAGCACTAAACTACTAATGCATAGAAGCAACCGATCAGAAAACAAAGTAAGAAACACTAATAAAAGAATCAAAATATTAAATAATTAAATCAAGAAATCAAGTAAAGTAACTTAAAATAAATGCATGAGCCATCATGGCAACATGAGTTTACCAACAAAACCGTAAGAAATCTGAATCAAGAAATCAAAGAAAGTATCAGCAAGAAAAAAATGAAACATAATAATGCCATAGCCCAGTTAATTTTACAGAAGAGGCTATTTTGTAAATCAAAATGGAAAATACAAGTAAACATACCATATTGTAAAATTAAAGCCAGAATGAAACATCACTAGAATTCCAATTAAGAACAATGGAAATCCAATTAACATTTAAAGATAAAAATGCCCTGTAAAAACATGAAAAACTTTCAACGAGAATCCATCTGAAATAACAGTTCAAGAAATGAACCCAAAAGAATTTCGGACCACAAGACAACAATCAACAGTTAGACCAACTTAATTCAGCAAAATCCAACTACTGAAAACCTAGCAAACTGCAAATAGATAAGAATTTCCATAAAGAGAATCACCTAGAACAATCCAGAAAGGCGCCCTCAAACTGCACATCAGTAATAACTAATACATTAATAGAAGATCAATAGCTCATGAAGCCAAACCCAATCTAAATTGGTAAAACATCACCAATTAAAGTTCAATCCATAAAAATTACCCATCAAACAAAGTCATCCATCAAATAACTTCTAACAATTTAAGAATTCAATACCAAAAGACAAACCTCTATTATCAGAATCCACAAACGAATCCAAAGCTCGAACACGACCTAATTCTGCCACAGAATCCGTGCACACCTCCCTCCGACACGACCCAAACACAATTTCCTGCGATCTAGACCCATCCTCACCCAAATTACCCCAATTCCTCCCAAACCCAGTTCCAGAACTCCTCCACTTCCTCGATATCGGCACCTGAACCGCAACGAAATGAATCACCCTCCCATCTTCCTTACTGAAAACCGGACTTAGATGAAACAACATCCAGAATGGCGTCCCGTCTTTCCGGTAATTCAATAAGCTTATCTGAATTGTCCGCTCTTCTCGAATTGCCTCTCGAATCTCCATTACCGACCTCCGGTCGGTCCCCGGTCCCTGAAATATCCTCCCATTCTTCCCGATAACCTCATCTTTCGAGTACCCAGACATTTTAAGGAACCCCCGGCTGGCAAAGACGATCGGATGGCCAGAAATGCAAGGATCAGTGATGGTAAAATTATCGGGTATGTCCTCAAGAGCTTCTCGAACCCAAGATGAGTAACGGGTGCTAAACGACTGGTCGATCAGACCCAGTTGCGATTCCATTGCCATCGTCGTCGTCGTCGTTGTTCTTCCTCTCGTCTTGTCTCCTCTGTGTACGGATGAATACCCAATCCCATGTGCGCACGTTAAGGGCGTGTGCTCCTCCTCCTGCGCACCTTAGCTAGTAGAATAATCAAGCCGACACAGAAAATCGAATAAAAACAGAGAATCCATTAACCAGAACACCCAGGAATCAACTGGGTATCCTCGAAATCCCATAGATTTCACAGAATTCCCAGGAAAAAAAATTACAATAAAAAGGGGAGAAAAGATTATAAAATTTAAATAAAGTTCTTACAGAGAAGAGCTACATCTCTTTTGAGAGAGAGATTAAAGTGAGAAATAACAGCAACCCATATCGTTTAGAGACGAAAATATCTTCTGGAATCTGAGATTTTGATTGAACAACGTAGAGCGACAGATACCCATCAATCGTTTTTCCGTGCATGAATCTTAAAGAAAGAAGGGAATCTCTATCAAAACTCTGAGAAAGAGAGAGATAGTGTGCGCAACGGAGTAACAAAAATACTTGATTTTCTTCCTCTTTAAATTAGTTTAAAGATGAAAAAGCAAAATACAGAGAAATTGATGATTTTTGGTTAGCAGAGAGAGAGAGAGAGACAGACGCTCGAGCTGGGAATTTTTGAGGACGAGAAAAATCGAGCCGAGTGTGGACAACTTGGATTCGCCGCAGCAGGGGCATTTACGTAATTACGACATATAGAAAACCTGTGGTGTTAGATGCTTGTCCCGCGTGTTAATCATGGCAAGTATTGCCACTGGCACTATTCGAAGTTGGGACCCACTGATGCATATCTTGGGCCCACCATTTGTGATCCTACAAGCGACAAATTAGCCTGATAGACGACTCTAACCGTTGAATTTGAGGATTTTATATGTTTTAACAGGTTTAGAACTCGAACTGCTCGTTACATAAGAGACAAACTACTTTCCTCTGATGCTTATCCATCCACGTCGTCTCCAGTCCATCATCTCAGATAGGAGTTTCTTTGATCAATTAAATCACATACCCCCTACCCTACTCATCCTTGAGTAAAATTTCTGTCACCAACGCACATTCGAGTCACGTGGCACACTATTAGTGGACGCTTACCTAATGGATGTTTGGCCAGTCCATCGGTGGACCTATCAGCCTGATTAGTGATTTAAAACCTTTGGATCTTTGCACCCAAATAACGCTCAATAATGCTCAAAATTCCTACCGTTAAAATCAACCCATGAAAATAAGGTCAATCCAATCGCTTCGAAATGACTAATCAGGCTGATTTTTTGGTTTAGAGGTGCACTGAGGGACTGGCCAAACATCCATATGGTCAGCGTCCACTAAGAGTATGCCACGTGACTCGTATTGTGTGTCAACAGAAGTTTTACTCTCCATGGAATTCTCAACGCGCACCCAGTGCTTTTTGCCACGTACCCATGAGTGTCTTTTAAGATTTTTTTTTTTTTAAGTTTTTAATTCAAAAGCGAAAAACACCTCGGGTACATGCCAAGAACTCCGGGTCCCTTATCACATTATCTGCAGATGTGAACGGACGAGATCAAAGAGGAGGGAATCTTCACATTTTCTGAAACCTTAGATTACAAGGAAACTCTTTTTAGAATTGAAAAGGGTGCGACGTCTACACCCTTTCTCCTTTGCAAGTGCTTATATAATATCTATCTTAACTCAATCCCGCCAAAGAAAAGATATAGTGGTTGTACTTTAATTAATAGTTGTATCGGGGCAACTCTCTTTCTTAAACACACCAAACTTATCACGTTCCATTTCCATACAAAATATTTGGTTCTTTTTCCGATCTAAACCTAATTAGGTTATCTTAATTCCATTTTAGAAAATCTTGTATTAAGGGGGCGTTTGGAAACGAGAAGTAAAAGCACCGTAGAAGTTCCTGGTTAATTTTTTTACCTCCAAAAAATTATAGAAATCAAAAGCATTAGGAGTCCTTCTAATTTTTGAGAAGTAATTCTCTTAGAAGTCAAAAGCTAAAAATTTTAGCTTCAGTTTTAAGTTAATTTTTAACTTTTCAAAAGTTAAAATATGAAACATTAACTTTTTGGCTTATAAAAGTCAAAAAAATTAGTTATTTTTGTGTTGCCAAACACCCCCTAAGTGTAGACCAAATGCGCATAGCACTACATCATAACAAGTACTACATATCAGTGTTTTTAAACCCGGCCTGATCATCCACCCAACCAAGGCACCATGTGATTCGACTGAATGGGTCAACCGGTTGACCCACGACATTTGCTAACATTGTAATTAATAATTTTTTTAAAATCAAATAATTCAATTAAAATAAAGTTCTTCTCATCCTGATAATTTCTAACTGTTGGATTAGAGTCTTGTTCATGGTTTTATTTTTAATCGTGGATTTCTAAGATGTCTTCACAGGTTGGCAGAAGATATGAACGACCTAGATGGAGCCTGGGACTGGATTCGACAATGGTAATATATAGTGGGCCAATCTATGAAGTGGAATTGGAGTAAATGATTTTTAGTACCTGGTTGATTATGGAGAAATAACTTTGCTCCTCAGTGCTGAGAAGTATTTTTGCTCCCAAGTCACTCTCCACTCGACACGTAATATGAAAGCAACACTACTCTTATCTTGTAAATTCTGATTTATGTGATCCTATAGGCCAACATTTTTCTTTGCATTCAGCAAATACTTGCATTGGGCCCACTATTTTTCACAAAAAAGTTGTGTGATGTTTGTAGCTAAACGACTGCAAACAATATTGCATGGCAAATCGCTCATTCCTCCGGCCCTACCACAATGTTTGGTTGTCCCAAGAATGCAAGTGGGTGCGTAGATATTTGGGATTTTAGTGTTTTCGCCTTTAATGGTTGCTTCCAAATTGACCGTCAAAGAAAAAGTAGTAGTGCTAGCTACTGCTATCACCTCTTGGTGACTGTCGTCCCTAGGTTGTCCTTAGGTCAATAGTACTGATCTAGACCACTGAAGATCCTCGAAATTGCACCACACAATTTCTAAAGACCATCCAACAGTCTAGAACCTAGACGCGATGTCATCCTCAGGATGATAATATCATTTTCTTATATAAAAATAAAGTATAGAGTAGAACTATAGAAGTTAGTTGTGAGGTCAAAATCCAGGGTTGTGGATGTTTTAGGTCTACTCCCTTAAATTCAACTCAGGAACCAAAACCGCATCCTTCAGCTTATGGTCCACATACCCATAACGAAAATCGGGTCCAGGCCGATTTTTTTTAGCCCGGCCAGGTTCTTATAGCCTGAATACTCGGGTTCGGCCCTCCCAAGAGCCTATATATGAGGGTGCATAAGGGACCACAAACCTTGAAAGGGGTCCCACTCTACAAATGAAGGGGTAATTACTTTTTGGGAAATTTTATTTGCACCCTCACAATTTTATAAGCACCCCATTTGGGTGTTTTTTTGGGACAAAAATGACTTGAAGACCCAAAAAAACGAAAAAAAAAACTAGCACCCATCTATGTCCCTCACTCTCCACTTCTCTCTCACCTTGAAAAAAATTCAAAACAAGAAAATAGAAGAAGAAAAAGAAAAAGAAAAAACAATAGTATGCCGTCACCGTCACTTCCACCACCACAAGTCTCTTTCTCTCTCATAGGCCCTACGGCTGGGGCTGGCCATGGGGACCGTGGTGGCTAGCCGTAGCTACTACAGTCCCCACGGCCAACCCAACTGTGGGACCTATAAGAGGGAGAGAGAGGTGGAGAGGGAGGGACAAAGATAAGGGTGTCGGGTTTTTTTTTATTTTTTTTGGTTTAAGGGCAGTTTCGTCCAAAATACACCTAAATGGGGTGCTTAAGGAATTTGTGGAGTGCAAATAGAACATCTCTTTATTTTTTTTTAATTGTCAAAAGTGTGGTCAATCCATCTCGGGGTGGTTAGATTTTTTATTTTTATTTTTTGTATTTTTGAGCAAGCTGTACTTAATAATAATAATAAAAAAATGAATTACATAGGAACCTGCAAAACATAAGTAGAACCAACATAGGAACCTGCATAACATTGCGAGTCTTTTTTTCTCTTCATGTTTTTCAACTTAGTTTCAACCAACAATAGAACCTGCATGCTGCATCTTCTCTTTGCTCAATATACTTCATTCAGTGACGGAAATTTCCCAGAAAAATAATGCATTCTTATCAACGAGAAATTTTTTGAAGCGGTTGAAGTTAGAAGCGGCGAAGATGCGCCAATACTATTCCGCCAGCCGTACTAAGGTGAGGTTAGTTTTAAGTTTTACCCATAGGTTTGCTATTAAAATATATTTTTTAAATAAAAACAAAAACCTTTTCTCTCTCTCCTCTCTGCGATACCTTAAAAAAGTGTTCCCCCTTGCTGTGAGTAAAACTTCTCTCACGTTCCGGTCACAACACACAATACGAGCCACGTGGCACATTCTTAGTGGACGCTGACCGTATGTTTGGCCAGTCCCTCGATGGACCTATAAACCAGAAATCAGCCTGATTAGTTATTTCTAAGCGTTGGATTGAAGTTATTTTCATGGGTTGATTTTAAACGTAGGAGTTTGAGCATTATTTGGGTGCAAAGATCCAAAGGTTGTAAATCACTAATCAGGCTGATTTTTGGTTTGCAGATCCACTGAGGGACTGGCCAAACATCCATACGGCCAGCGTCCACTAAGTGTGTGCCACGTCGCTCATTGTGACCGAAGTTTAACTTGCCTATGAGATCATTTACGTGCAATTCGTTCTTGTTGCGGGCCCATTCTAACGGTCGTGCACCTAAGCTCTCACCACCACCAACAAATCTCATAGAGAACAAAAGAATCCATCTACACCACCATCAACACAGGATAAAGAACCCATAATGAATAAAAGGAAAAAAAAAAAAAAAAAAGAGAGTAAGAGGGAAATTAACAAAAGGTAAAAAAAATAACGCATACCTGGCCTGCTCCATTCCGTCATCTCCGGCACCGGCAAAGAAGAAGAAGCAACCGAAGTGAAAATTCTTCTAGCAGCAGATGAAGACAGAAGAGGTTTAGGAGGCAAAAGGAAAAGCTCAGAAGGAAAGTAAACCCTCGTCGATTGAGGGAGGAGAGAGGAGAGAGGAGGTTTTTATTTTTATTTAAAAAATATTTTTTAATAGCAGACCTATGGTTAAAAGTGAAAACTAGCCTAACCTTAGTACGGCTGGCGTAATACTATTGGCTCATCTTCGCCGCTTCTAATTTCCACCGCTTGAAAAATTTTCTCCTTATCAACTAGGGACAAAAAGGTAAAAAGTTGATCGCCTAGAAAATAATGCGGTCGAATAAAAAGCAAAAAAGTTAGCTCAGGTCATAATTAATTAGCTAACTCGGGTCATGTTAGTTTTCACTTTTTGCTGCGTGGTGGGAACTTGGGAAGGATGGAGGACATACACCGCACATCATCATCTCTTCTACCGTTTGAACAATAAAGCTTGCTTTGCCCGTCGTGAATCGTGATCTAACAAGATCGACCTGACGCTTTTTGGCGTCCGGTAGCGAGCTTTTTGCTACGCATCTTTGCCCTCTGAGCCCATTGACCGTATGGATGTTTAGCCGACCCCTTGGTGGATATACGTACACACCAAAACCCATCCTCATTAATTTCCCCACCCATTAAATTTTACTAATTTTTAAGGTGTAATTATAGCCGTTGGATTCAACATTTTATTTCGAGTACTTAAACAAATTGATAAAAATTGTCCCACGCTAGCTAAACATCCAAGCGGTTAGTGGGCCAAGATGGGAAGGCAACAGCCAAAAAGCATATGGTCTACCTTGTTAAATCGTGACCCTAAGTCATTTAGCTTTCGGACCTGGAATTAAGTTTTACCAAACCCCCTGTTAACCCAATACCCATATATGTCCACAACGTCTCACCGCTTGGTGGCTGTCATATCCTTAGGTCCACAGGATACTATCATCCTAAAGATCTTCGAGATTATACCAGATAATTTCTGAAGACCATCCATCAGTCTAGGAAGTAAGCCTAGTAATCATTTTCCTATGTACAAAAAAAAAAAAAAAAAAAAGTAGGAGAGAAAAAGGATTTAGCCTCACACATGATGATTAGGATTGTGTATGTAAGTGGTGCTAGAGCCCCCACCATGGTATAATGCTAAATGCGTTGAATCGTAGGGCCTACTGAACTTAGGTGAGTCTAGGGGTTCGGCCTGGGGTACACCCCTAAACCCAGTGGAAGGGAGTTGATGTTGTCGTCGTCGTCGTCGTCACTGGTACAGTAAGCAGTAAGCACTCTGTTCTCCACGGTAGATGAAATATAAGTAGAACACAAAGGAATTAACTGCTACTGTAATGGCGAAACAGAAGAGAAAAGCAACTGGGGTACTCAACGACGGCGGTCCATATTTAATGGCAAATCCCAAATGAAATGCTGTGGATGTTTCCCAAGCTGCACACTTCAACCACTCCTTCCTACGTGATTCCTCCTCGATAGGTAACCTATGAAGAGCATTACAGCACCATAAGAATGCCAAGAAATCCAAGTAACAAAAGATAATAAAAGCTATCGTCTGGTAGACCTCATCAGAATAGTCTCGGACGCCAAATCCGATATAGGTGTTGAACGTAAATATGAGTAATAAACAGAAGCAATCGTCATATTGATCGCTACTGGACTGGAAGCTGCCTCTTTTTTGCTTTCTTCTGTGCCCTACTTCTCGCTCTTCTCTTCATGTTTTTCAACTTCATATATTTCAACCAACAATGGAACTTGCTATCTGCTTCTCTTTGCTCAATACTTCATTCTGTAATACTTCATTCTGTGACGGAAATTTCCCAGAAATTACTCTCGTATGAAATTTCCTGGAAATTTTCGTATCACATAACTAATTAAATGCATTCTTATCAATTATGGACAAAATAGGAAAAAGTTGTTTGCCTAGAAAATAATGCAGGTCGAATAAAAAGGAAAAAGTTAACTCAGGTCATAATTAATTAGCTAACTCGGGTCATGTTGGTTTTCACATTTTGCTGCGTGTTCATCCAATGACTTGATTCTCTAAGAGCAAATCATCACCGTTCTAAAAGAAAACCAAAACACACCTGTAGCTGTAGGTGGACGTTAGTTTATGACCATCTTTTTTTTCCAACTTTACCCTTATCTTCTTTGGTCTCGATGTAACCAGATGTAGCTAGGATCTTTTTTTTTTTTTTGGGGGGTCGTGATGTAACAAGGTATACCTGAGATCTTTTCATTTGCGGAAGGGGCATTTTTGGTAGTCGCCACTGCCATCTGGGCCCACCCACTGACAGCATGGATGTTTAGCAGCTGCTCACCCCTTAATAGACATTCATAGAAAAAATCAGTTTGTTTAATGATTTTTAGCCGTTGGTTTTAGTAATCAAAAAATGGTTGCATTCAAGGGCTATAAGAACACCTTAAAAAGTGCTAAAAAGTGTTAAAATCTAATTGTTATAGATTACCAACCAAGGTTATTTTTTGGTCTGAACATCCACCAAGGGGTGGGATAAACATCCATGCGGTCAGTGAGGTCAGTGAGCCCAGATGGCAATGGTGACTACCAAAAATGCTGCTTCCGCAAATGAAACAGTTTCAGGCATACCTTGTTATATCTTTTGCCCTTTTTTTTTAACTGCCACATGGGCCCATTGACGACATGGATGTTTATCCCACCCCATGGTAGATATACGTAACGACATGCAGTCGATGCCTCTTACTACAGTCAATATGAGCCACGTGGTACATTCTTAAGAGGATACTAACCGGATGGATGTTTGGCCAATCACTAGGTGGACTACAAGCCAAAAATAAACTTGATCACTGATTTCTACGTGTTGGATTGAAGTTATTTTCATAAGTTAATTTTAACCATAGGAATTTGAGCATTATTTGGGTAAGAAATCCAAAGGTTTTAAATTACAAATCAGGTTGATTTCTGGTTTGTAGGTCCGCCTAGTGATTGGCCAAGCTTCCATAGGGTTAGTGTCCTGTTAAGAATGTGCCAAGTGGCTCATATTAGCTGCAATCAGCAGCATCGATCGCTCACTCTCAACAGGTGTCATTGAAGGTTTACTCGTCAAAGTGGGGCAGATGGACCCACTGACCGCATGGATGTTTAGCCCTTCCTTTCGTAAACAATACGTCTATGCTGAGTGCTCGGTTTACGTACCCTCCATGCTTTACAACTTTCAAGCAAGCGCAGCAATGGAACGTCCCTCTTTTTTGCTTAAAACTTCTTCCTCTCAACCGCCTATATATTCAATTGAGTCAGATAAAATTTCCATTAACAGACTCCTACGAAACTTCCTGGAAATTTCTTATACAAAAAAGTTCAGGAGTTGCTCGGCGAGAAAATAATCAGGTCGATAAGAACGTGTCACGTTCACACGATTCAATGATCATACATAGGCGTACATAATCAGCACTATCAACAATGCCAGCTCAGCACTATCAACAATGTTTGGCCATTATCGAGTCAGATAATGGCCAAACGTTAGTTTTATTGTTGGCATGCTTAATCATTTTCACGTGCCGTTCATTTGACGGCGATTCAGAAGGTCCTACGGTATGAGCCATGTGACAAATACCGTGCAAAGTGATATATAGGGCATTCTAATGTATGTTAAGACCATGGTTTCAACTCTCGGCCGATCCCATTCTGGATTGGACGATCAGATCGGGATCAATCAACCCACACCGATATGATCGATATTGTGATTTTCTCTCCATGATCGTTCAGATCGGGGTGATCTGAACTGCCCACTGATCCCAAGACCAAAACCCGAGATTTTGAACCATGGTCAAGATCCTTTGGCCAACTTCTCGAGTAGTTGTTGCGCGAAGAACAAAAGCCCAGTCAAAATAATTATGGGATAACTCACTGACGTCACTTCACGAGGAAAATTGTCCACCTCACAAAAAAAACCTTAAAATTTAGAGTAAAACTTGTGTCAGAAGTTGTTGTGACGGAAGCCGGTCACAGCACTCAATACGAGCCACGTGGCACACGATCAGAGCGCACTGACCGTATGGATGTTTGGCCAGTCCCTGGGTGGACCTACAAACCAAAAAGCAGCCTGATTAGTGATTTACAACCTTTGGATTTTTGCACTCAAATAACCAAAAAGCAGCCTGATTAGTGATTTACAACCTTTGGATTTTTGCACTCAAATAACGCTCAATAATGCTCAAATTCCTACCGTTAAAATCAACCCATTAAATAACTTCAATCGAATCGGTTAGAAATCCCTAATCAAGCTGATTTTTTGTGTACCGGTCCACCAAGGGACTAGCCAAACATCCGTACGTTCATCGTCCTATAATAGTTTGCCATGTGGCTCGTATTGAGTGCTGTGACCAGCTTCCCTCACAACATCTTGTGACACAAGTTTTTAAGGAGACGAAATTCAGAAGAAGATATATGATCTATAACCCCCAAGGGTTGAGTGCAGGTGGCCAGGACTCCACTCCAAAAAGTAAAGAGGTTTTCTTTACAAAAAATAAAAAAATTGAGGGTAATATGTGGCTCAGTCCACATCAACTCTTCCAGTACACTCCGGCACACGTGGAAGGGGTGACTATCATGCCCCCGGGGGACTTGTGCGGTGCTCTAAGAGGTAACCAAAGCAGGGTTACAGGCAAATGTTTGCATGTTGCTTGGGTGGCAAGTACAAACGTTGGAGGCAGTGAAACCTATTAAGAGGAGACCAAGGCGGAGGAGAAAGTATGTTTGCGACCATGAAAAAAAAAAATAGTAGGTCTCATGCAAATATTTACTGGATGTAGTGCAACGTAGGTGACCACAAAGGCACAAACCTTGAAAGGGGACCCACCTCTACTAGGGGTGTCAACGGGTCGGTTCCGGTTCGGTTCCTAAGGTGACCAGAACCGGGACAATCGGTTCGGTTCCTTAACGGTTCCGGTTCTCAGAGTGATGGATCTAGAACCGGAACCGATTATGTATTTCTGTCGGTTTCGATTCCGAGTATAATGGGCCAAATCTTGACAATATGAGAATTTTTACACTATATTTATATATTTGTACAGGTTCTTATCGGTTCAGTTCTGGCTCTTAACGGTTTAGGTTCCATATTAGACTACCCGGAACTGGAATCGGAACCATTATTTTCGGTTCGGTTCCGGTTCCTTTTTAATCAGTTCCCAAAAATGTGGAACCGGAACCGAAAGTTCCCAAAAATGTGGAACCAGAACCAGTGTTTTCGGTTCCGAATCGGTTACACGGGTAAAATTGACACCCCTAATCTCTACAAATGAAAGGCAAAAATTTTGGCACATATTTTTTTTGTTAAGTGTCAATGTGTGTTCAATCTCGACCACACACCCACAAGATTTTGATAGCAGAATATTCCTAACAGTTTTATCTATGACCCCATCCTCTCTTGTTCTTGGACCTTTGTATTTTTTTTAACAAAACCAGAAACAAAGCCGGGGCCAAAAGAACCCACACTTCCAAAAAGCCAAAAAAAAAAAACCCAAGTATCCTTGTGAATGCAACATATAGACGAAGCCCAGTAGTTATCAAATATGCTTAGGCATTCGGCATTCCATGAACAAGCGGTGAAGAAGATATATAACATGAGACACATACAGTAAACCCAATAGGTGTTCGATCGATCGATCGATCTCAAAGTAACACAACACAAGACACACATACAAGGGAGTTGATTTTGTTGTCACTGCTACACTTACCATCCAGTTCCTCACGGTAGACGAAATAAAAGTAGAACGTCAACGCACTACTTACTACTGCCATAGCTAAAAAAAAGACAGAAACAATAGGGGAAATCAAAGGTCCATATTTAATGGCAAATCCCAAAGTTAGTGCTGTGGATGTTACCCAAACTGCAAACTTCAACCACTCCTTCCTACGTGATTCCTCCTCCATAGGTAATCTATGAAGAGCATTCCAGCACCAAAATAACGACATGAAATCCAAGTAATTAAAGAAAAGATAAGACAACGTCTGGTAGTCCTCACGAGAATAGGCAACGACAAGTCCGAAAACGAAGTTGAACGTCATAATATACATAGAAAGATTTAGTGCGAAAGAGAAGCAAGCGTAACCATGCTCGTCACTGGACTGTAACCCTCTTGTTGCTTCCTTCTGCGTGCTACTTCTCGCTTTACTCTTCATGCTTTTCAACCAACAATGGAGTTACCTGCAGCTTCTCTTTGCTGATCAATACTTCTTCATCCCCGCTCCTCCTCGCTCACATAGACTCGTATGAAATTTCGTAGCACAGGTAATTAATTAATGTATTCTTATCTACTTGGGACAAAAATGGAAATAGTAGAGTTGTTCGGCGAGAAAAAGTTAACTCAGGTCATAATTAGCTAACTCGGGTCATCTAATTAGTTTCCACTTTTTTCCTGCGTGTTGGGAACTTGGGAAGGATGAACGACAGCTGGATGGAGATGAGAGATAAAACCCTACCTTTGGAACAATGAAATGATGTAACAAGGTAGACCGGACGCTTTTTGGCGTCAGGTATCGCGATTTTTGTTAATCACCGTTGCCCTCGGTCAACTGACCGCATGTATCTTTACCCCACTCCTTGGTGGGATATACACACCAACATTAATCACCCTGATTGTCATGATTATAGCCGTTGGATTCTACTACATTTTTTTTTATTACTGAAACAGATAGCTAAAAGTTATCAAAAACAATATGATTTTTGGTATGAATGTAAGCCAAGGGGTGGGCTAGCTAGACATCCATGCGGTCAGTGGGCCCAGATGCCAACCGTAGGGTTTGTAAGGGCATGGCAACCATTTGCACGCCAGCCACGCTTGGTAAGTGGGTTCACCGCATCCAATTTGCATTGAACCAAGTATGGCTCTTTTACCAAACCCCGTGTTAACCCACCAATATTTCTACTAACCTCTCTTCTTAACCAGGGTTAATTGTTCCATGTCAGTTTGATTCTGTAAGAACAGATTACCCGTCAAGTTTATGACCATCGTAACCCTTATCAACAAGCTGTAGCTAGCACCATTTTTGTTGCTGTCACTGTCACTGCAGCCATCGTGGTCAACTGACCGCATGGATGTTTAGCCCACCCCTTGGTGGATATACACACCAAAAATCACCGTGATTGGTAATCTATAGCCATTAGATTTAAGTACTGTTTATGGAGTGATTCTAGCAGTTGGTTTTTGGTTTTTGAGTAGTAAAACGAACGGTTAACAATCATCAAACAAGGTGATTTTTGGCGTACGAATGTGTATCAAGGGGCGGGCTAAACACCCATGCGGTGAGTGGGCCGAAACATCCAAAGCACTTCTTCCTACAAGGAAAAGCAATATTGGAGCAGTCAAACAAGGAGATAGGAGATGAAATGAAACACAGCAAGTAAATACGATTGCGTATCTTTCTTACACAACTAGCCTCTTCCTGGTTGCCTCTGTGCCTCTGCCCCCCATGCGTTACCAATGGAACCTCTCATCTTTTTTCTTGCTTAAAACTTCATCTGCTGCTCCGCCAATATATTTCCATTATTAATAGAGTTGGACGAAACTTCCTGGAAATTTCGTGGCACACTAAAAGTCAAGGTAAAAAACTTAAAAAGTTGTTAGGCAGAGACAAAATAATACAGGTGGAATCTCCAGAATGTACCAGGTTCACGGGCATAAAAAGCATAGTTAACTCAGGTCAGAATTAGCTAACTTGGGTCATGATAGTTTTAACTTTTTCGTGACTGTAAAACACACGTGAGAATATTTTTTTGAAGTAAAGTGCCACCTGTCCTGGGTTAAGTCGGCCCAGTTGGGCAATGACTCGCTGGCCTAGCCGACTTCAAACATTGAACTCTCCCCAGCCAAACCCTCTTAGTGGACATTGACCGTATGGATGTTTGGCCAGTCCCTCGGTGGACGTCTAAACGAAAAATCAGCCTGATTGGTGATTTCTAACCGATTCAATTGAAGTTATTTTCACGGGTTGATTTTAACGGTAAGAATTTGAGCATTATTGAGCGTACAAGTGACTTGTGAGGTCCAAATCCAAGGGTTGTGGGTTTTTTATCTATAGGTTCACCAAGAGGTGAAAAAAATATCCATAACCGCACCCTCGAACTTATGGTCCACGTATCCATAACGAAACCTGGGTCGAATTTTTTTAGACTGGGCTCTAATACTCGGGTTTGGGCTGGTGTACACCCCTATAGCCACCTATATATGAGGGTAGTGTGCCACGTCTAATGTGCTGCCATGTGCATTGCACGTGGCGTCCCCCCTAGTAGCCATAAGGGAACCTGGGTCCGGGCCGAAAATATCCATAATTACATAGGTGATTCCTCCAATATCCATACTAAAATAGGTGATTCCTCCAAACATATTAGCGGAGAAAGGAGTATTCCAAACCAAATTGAAGGCATGTTTGGTAGGCTACCGCGGCGGAAAAATTAAATATTTGCAAGTGCTAATATTCGCCCAAGTGCATTTGAAAATCACTTGCCCCCGCCGAATATTTATCCGGGCCCATAAATTTATCCGCCGCAGCTAAAAAACATTTGATCACATCCCCCCTGAGTAAATAATTTCACACCAATTAAGTCTTTGTGGGAAAATTTTATATTCTTGCGAAAAAATCACTATTTTTAATAAAATTGAGTTTTTTTTTTTTATCATTTTGACCTACTATGTGGGTCCCACACTCGCTTAACCCATATTTGACTTAATTTAATATGTCGGACCTACGCAAATTGAAAGAAAATGAAATAATCTAGCTAATACACATTCTAAATGTTGTTAATTGACATCTTCAAATATTATCCAGGAACTCTTTTTCTCACGTACTAAACAGGCCCTAAATGGCATTCTGTGATTGGCGAAACTTGTACAGACGCAAAGAACCGGAGAAAAAATTCGCTGGCACGGTAGGACTTCAAACTTTGCAGTCTCTCCTCCCAAAATGTACACGTACCCCGAATCTCTTAACCCAACCCTCATTAAGCCCTTGGTCAGTGGTCAACAAAGTGTACTTGTCACTTGTCAGACATTTTCGTCGTCGGCGCGGGGAAGTCCCTCAAATTGTAACGTAGTCTTGTTCGGGCCCACTTGCTCCTTCAATGTCTGGCCCACACTATGAAGGACCTACACACCAAAAATCAGCATGATTGGTGATTTATAGCAGTAGGATTTGAGCACTTCTTCATCATGGGCATTATGAAAGGGGCAATGAGTTGGTTCCAAGCCCATGATGAAAAGTGCTCAAATTCAATGGCTAAGAATCACTATTCACACTGATTTTTGGTGTGTGGGTACACCAAGATGTGGTGCAAAAATTAAGGTGGCCAGTCGGGCCGAAAGAGTCTGCTACGTGGCAAATTGAGTGACTTCTGCATCAAAAGTTTTGATACAGAAGTCGGTATCATAGATATTTCCATTACAGGCCAGCGAATTTTGCCCCAAAGAACGGACAAAAAATTCAAAGTGTTCTTATGATTTGTGAACGCAACAGTACACAAAGCCGAGCAGTTATCAAGTAGGGTTAACGTGTGTAGGAGCCCATATATATGCTTATGCATTCCATCAACATCCAAAACAAAATGTATAGTTTAAAGCTATCACAACCGTAGATTCAACACAAAATCAACCATACATTGCATCATAAATATATATTTAATGATACACCGTACCGTAACATCAGACGCCACATGGCACACACACACACACACGCACACACAAACAACTACTTCTTGTTCACACAAAAGCAACTACATCAGGAAGAATGAAGGGAAGAAAGCCTCTTGTTGGTTGCTTCTGCGCTGCGGGGTTCTTCTCGGTTTACTCTCCATGTTGCTACTGTACTGTAAGGCTCTTGTTGGTTGCTTCTGCAGGGTGGTCGTTTTACCCTCCATGCGTTACAACGTTTCAAGCAACAACGGAACGTTCCTTCATCCGCTCCTCCGCCTCTTATTGTCATTTTCTTGCCAATAGTTCAAGTTATAATACCCGCAGACCAGAGGTTTCTGATTAATAAATAAAAACAGAGTTTTGTGTATGATTAGGATCACCCTACGTATTTCATTACAGGCCTAAATGGCTTCTTGTTTTATTGGCAATTTTTTTTTTCAAGAGTGGCACTCGGGAGGTTTCTGATGGGAAAAAAGAAGAGATTGGCCAGTCCCTTGGTGGACCTCTAAACCAAATATCAGCCTGATTAGTGATTTACAACCTTTGGATCTTTGCACCCAAATAACACTCAAATTCTTACCGTTAAAACCAACCCATGAAAATAACTTCAATCGAATCGCTTAGAAATCACTAATCGGGCTGATTTTTGGTTTAGAGGTCCACTAAGGGACTGGCCAAACATCCATACAGTCAGCGTCCAATAAGAGTGTCCCACATGGGCTGTGATTTTCATTGTGACAGAAGCATCTGTCACAACGCTGTGATAGAAGTTTTACTCCCATCTATAGATTCTATACCTTTCAGCTGAGACACACCATATTTGATTGGAGATTATTGCAATAATATTATTATTGCGGGTCCCACCTGCAGCGGATAGATCCACCGAAAAACCTTAACTTCAATTTTTTTTTTCTTTTCTAGATGCGTAGTGTTGATATTTTGATACCAAACGTGTGAGGTCTGCTTACCAAAAAAAAATGCGGGAGATCGCTGTTGTTAACTTGGTCCGAATCACGCATCACTCGAGTTCCCCAATGTCAACCAGTAGACTATTTGAGTGTAAAATTTAAATTAGAAGATTATATATCTATTCTACTATTTAAAGAGCAAGGGCCTTTTTGAGCCGAAATGCCCCAAAATTTCAAAAAATACATTTATTTTGTTAATTCATTTTCTTTAAGTTATTCATTTAGGGTAGGGGTCTTTGATTTTTTTGGTGTGCTCATTAAATGCAGTCTCCAATAAAGAAATAAAAAACTTCCTCTCATCTATTATCTATACTAAAGCTCGGCATTGCTGAGGTGGCGCACTCCCCATCTTTTTTTCATTGTTTTTTCCACAAACACCCTTGTGCATAAAACGTAAAGCTCCATCAACGAAGAACTAAATCGTACATCTCTCCATTTTTTACTGTTTTCCTTAAATACCCTCATTTTCAAGTAAAGTTACTAAAAAGTTTAGGGGTATTTTAGACCTTTACAACTAAAAGTCTAAAACCAGCCAAAGATGTCCCTCCAACTTCCAGCTTACAAAAAAATAAAAAAAACGAGGTCTCTTCTTGGCGTTTCCTCTTCTCATCTCAACGCTCCTAAGCAAGTGGACTGCCTAAAGAAGAAGCCTGTAAGACAATGTTCCGATGAAGATGACGACAATGAGGGTGCCCACGCCATCAAAATGATCAGGAAATTTTTTGGGTGAGGCTTCTTTCCTTTTCTTTTTGGCTTTTTCATGATTGCTTGCTTTCATTTTGTGGGGTTGGGACATTTTGCTAAGTTTTCGGGTCTGTAATTTAACTTCGCTGACACATGGTACAAAAAAAGTGTCAACCATGGTTGTGTTGAATTTTAGGGTTTTTGTTGTTGTTCACTTTTCTGAATATGCAATGGGTGGTGCAGAAAGTGGTAATGGTTCTATCCACTATAGAGTGGAATTTTTTCATTTACGGTTGACATTTGGTGCTTTTTTCCAAAGTTGAACAATGGAACCAATCTCAATTTTAGGTCTTTTGTTGTTGAATTTTTTTAATTTGCAATGGGTGGTGCCGAAATACTAAAATCAAACTGATTTTTTATTCAAGTGATTGGTGCTTAACCGTTTAAATCACTCTCTCCATGTTTGATAAAATGTGCACAAATTGTTGTTTAATGCTTAACAACTGTTGTTTTTGTGAACAATACATTAACTTTGGCGTTCCCCGTTTGTTTAATTTTGGGCCATTGTTTTTCTGAACAATACATGAATTTTTTTCTATATACTAAATTGCTAAATGGATTACAATCCGTTTCCTGCTAATTGTTTATTTCTGCTTTTTTATTTCTTTGATTTCAGTCTCTGTTTTTTTTTTTTTACGGAATATTTTTTAATTCCACGGGAATTTGAACTTCTGAGCATTCTTACGATGACGACTGTTTCTATTCTCTCCATCCTTCAGTCTCTCTCAAACTCTTTAATAAGCCTGGAGAAACAACAAATCTGTTGGTTTTGATCATAGCAGTTTCAGGCCTGATTTGGATTTCCCTTAGAAGCTTGACGCAGCTATGAAAACAGAATGAGAACACTATATTATGGGACATCCGAGGAGCACCGAGTTGCATGCTTACCAATAAAAAAAAATTTGCAAAATGACAATTTCTTTTGGTTCTAAAGGCGTCTGAATGCTTTAATTTTGGTACATAAAGAAAGCTATTTGGTTAGCTTTCAAAAAGATCAAGATTATATGGTGGCCTTACTAATTTGATTTTGTTTATATTTCTCCATGGTTAAGTAAAAAGGAGTTTTAGAAAGTCATAGAGGTTTAAATTAGTGTTAGAAAAATCTTTCATTTCAAGTCCTAGAGTAGGGAGTTTTAAAATATATTTGATTTTGGAGAGTAGTTTTGTATTAGTATGTCTTCAATCCATTTATGAGTTCCTAAGGAATGTTCTCAAGCATATCAATTTAAAGCCACATAATTTATCTTTTAAATTATTTGAATTTTCTTTTTATGAATTGTGTGAATCCTCTTCAGCCAAGATGTGACTTCTTGAAGATTGAGTGGGATGCTTAATGTGCATGGTGTGGTGTTATGCATATGTTAGGTGTGATGCTCATCCAATGGGTCAGTAGTTCTCCAAGGACCATCTTATTGGTAGGAGAGCAATAGGTTTTACTGGACTAGAGCCAATGTTTAGTCTCTAAGTGTAGTTGGGATTTTTCTTCGAATTTTATTTGTTTTAGAGATAAAATATCATGTTGGTGTAATTTTGCTCTTCACTTTTTTTTATTAATCTTTTAAGAAGTTTCTATTTTCTCTAATTGTGGATTGTTGCAGGATTCATTTGTAAATGGAGGCACCGATCCGCCTCTAAGAGAGAGGGATGTTGATATGGGAATCAGGGTTATGTCGAGCAGATCAGATTTGGGAATGGAAGTTTTCTTTAAGCAGGTATGCCCTACAGATTTAAATTTCTTTAAGCTTCCAAACTCTCAAGTTTGGAAGTTGGAAATACACTTTCTTTTCTTTCCTCCTATTTTAGTACAAGAGCTTGAGAAACAGATGAACAAGCTTGATAAGCTACTTCAGAAACTTCAGGTATGAGTCTAGGATTATGTTTGTGATTTTATTTATACCATTGAGACTGAGAAATAAGATCTCTTGAAAAAAAAAATTAGGCTATTCTTAGTCTGATAGGGGTTGACCCAATTTAATGCAGAAGACATTATCGCCAAACATCCATATGGTTAGTAGTCTCTAAGAGTGTGCCATGTGTCTCATACTGTTTTTTGTCATCAATGTTGATGACAGACGTCCATCATCAAAGATTTATTCAAAAAGGATAAATATTAATAATGCTTGGTCATGCATAAAAAAATGATGCTCCCCATTTAGTACCCGACCATAATTTGGACAGTTCAATCAATCGCAACCACTTGGATGGAGTTTAGAATAATCATATTGATCCGAAGTTCTTAACAATCAGATGCACAATTACAAACATATTGATTCAATGGTTATTACTTGATAGTTGATACCATCAAATAGAAGCACTTTGCTTGCACACTTTTGATGCAATCAGAACCAAATATAAATAAATAAAATTATATAAAAAATTGAGGTCAACTGTTGGTTTATGTCTTCTCCTTGATCGGAGCTGTAGAATAGGGAGTAGTAGAACATGTATTCATCCCACGACTAGATTTTTCTAACAGTTTTTCTCAAGGTTTGAATTCTCTTATTAGGATGGTTATGTAACATTAGCATTATCAGGTAGTTCAAACTTGGCCAATGATCCCAATTCCGAGACTTTGACGTTAAGCAGCTACCAAGCTGATTGTCTTCTCATTGATACGAATTTATCAACTCTTATTCCTTTTCAAACATTTATTCCCAGAAGATTTCATTTTGTGATTGTTTCAGACATTAACTCATTACTTTTTCATATTTTAGGCTCACAATTGTTTTGGCATTGTTGTTCCTCATAATGCATTTGAAGATTTACTTAAAAGGAATCATTTAGTTCTTTGTTTAGCCATTTTATTTTCAATATCTATTTTTAATTTATTTTTTCTTTGTCCTACATAGTTATATGCGACAGTACAACGAGGTTGAGCTTCCAATAATATGTTTTACTTTAACGTAACATTTAGATGGCCTGTGCTTTAGCACATACATAAATAATAAGTACCCATGAAAATAACTTCAATCCAACACTTAGAAACCACTAATCAGGCTGATTTTTGGTTTGCAGGTCTGCCAAGGCACTGACCAAACATCCATACTGTCAGTGTCCACTAAGAATGTGCCACGTGGTTTGTATTGTGGGCTGTGATCGGATGAAGCTAAATTACCCTAATAAAAAGGGATAAAGCTACGTCTCTTCCCATGGGGGTAAAGTAGGAATAAAGTTGTAGAAGTTGCTGAAAATAGGCTAATTGGAGTTTTTAAGTCCATATTTCATAAAAGGAAGCCGTTTTTAGACCCATTAATGAAGAGGTGGTTGTACTTACGGCCCCGGAGGTAATTTTCCCAAATATATATTAGATATAATATAATACATATTTCTACAAATTCAAAAATATAATACTTATTTCTACATTATACACTTTGTAAGATTTACTGTGACAAATCATATATATTGTCAAATAATAGAGGAAAAACATACATAGGTGTATGCCTTTAAGCTCGGCAACATATTTAATCACTTTTTATATTTATGCCTTTCATGTATACTTAATTCCAACATATTGGCACAAGGAACCTCATATCCCATATGGTGCATGTGTCTCAATAGTGGCCTAAACATATGTCCAGGTAGCATAGACCACCAGTACGTAGCAACAGTAAGGTGGCTACTCTTATCTTAATAGTTCTCACACTTAACTGCTGATCACAAACAACTTTTGCTGCAACCTGCACAACACCCCACCCCCATGGTCCCAGGTCCCTAACTTATTGCCTAGAACGCTATGATCAAGTAAAAGAGTATAAATCAATCAAAGGGGATGAAACTCAATACATTATTAATGCTCACCAATCACATTCCCCCTTGGCCATCTATAATCACACATGCTTGAGATGGCTTAAAAACCAAATGGAAATCTGGATACGAACTTTGGATCAAAATAATGGTTGAAACCTAGAACAAGTAATTGGAGCTACTTAATAACTTGCGTCTCCAACACATGGTTAAGGCATATTATAATTGTAATATTAAATTTGTGGTAATTGAAAGTTGTTATTTTCAATGAACAAGTTGAGAAATTTTTTGGGTGCTCTAACGACCTTGATTCTTGATAGTTTGACAGCACATGTAGTGACCACCAATAAACCCAATTACCATTAAACATGCATGTCAGATTCATGTGTTTCAAAGGCAATCACTACCAACTTTATCTGTGGATCTTGATTTGTTTTAGTCTGCTTTGTTGGGTTTTAATAACGACTAATCATGCTGGGTTTCTCATAATTGTCTCAAACACTCTTTGTTAATAAATAAGTTTTGCAATTGTTTTTCCCAGGAGGGAGATGATAAACCTTACCATTTAAAACCGAATGAAGCTATATGAGTCCCTCATCTATTTCAAGTTAGTGTCACACATAATGAGTACATGAATGAGAAAAGACGGAAGATAATAGTCAGAGCTCATACTCCCACTCTATTTTGCAGTGGAATCAAGATTTCTACTAGAAGAGATGTTCAAAATGCAAACCTCTTAATCAAAACATGATCAATAGTCTAAGCATGGCATCTATCAAAAAAAAAATAGTCTAAGCATGGCATTCTATACCATGTAATTGTTATTTTTTTTTTCATTACTTTGTAATATCTCTTTTCTCTTTCTTCTTTTCTTAATTTTATCTTATTTTGACATACTCGCCGTATTTCTTAGTTTGGCTCTTTATTGCTTTTCTAGACTATTTTTTCTTAGAAACCAGTCTGTTTGTGGGAGAAGAAAACCACTAATTTAAGGATGTTTTGTATGAGAAACAGCCAGGTTCCTTTCGATGTTTTGCGTGAATAAAACAACTCATATTTTGGATGTTTTAGAGTGCATGAACAGGGATTATTCTAGATGTTTTTCATTGAAAAAATAGAGCATAACGCCTATGAGTGTTACAAAAAGTAGTCTTCATGGATTGATTTCCAACCGTGGGACTCTAGCATTATTTTGAGTAATCGGATCCAACAGCTAAAATTCACGAATCGGGTGTTGAAGTATTCTTCATGGATTGATTTCCAACCGTGGGATTCTAGCATTATTTTGAGTAATCAGATCCAACATCTAAAAATCACCGATCGGGCTGATTTTTAGTGTGTATAATATTAGTTCTTTGCATCATCAATATTCATTTTGATTAGCAACTTCTGGATAGCTTCCTCCAACGTCTACTGATCCAACTCATTACATTCAGAGGAATTATGCCTCATCTTTATTATCTCTTTTTGTTATGTATTCAGCTTATGATTATATTTTTTTGTTGACTTGTCAATTATATGTGACTAGTATTATTTTACAATAACATCAAAATATTTTACGATCTTATTTCTTCGCCCGTGCTTTAGCACGGGTCCTAATAACTTGTCTACTAATTACAATAACTTCCTCTCATCTATTATCTATACTAAAGCTCGGCATTGCTGAGGTGGCACTCTCTCCATCTTTTTTTCAGCATTTTTTTCAAAAATACCCTTGATTCCAAAAAAAATCCCTTTTATGCTATCGTTGCCTTTATTAAAAACTAAGGGTTTATTGGACTTTTCGGCCAAGAACCAAAACGTCTATCCTTCCATCTCCTTTCACCCTCATTTCTTCCCGAAGTCAAGAGAATCCATTAAAGACGCTGTTCCTCTCTGCCTCTCCATTTAAATAACTACTAATTACAAGACATTTCTCCTTCTCTCAATTTTCCCTACTCCCTGTGCCTTTCCTTCTCCCTCTATTAAAACACTAAAATCTTTTTCTATTTCTCTTCGTTAATTTTGGTCGACTGATTGCAATAGAGATGATTATTTGGTAAGTTACTTTAAGATATAATAAATAAGGGATGTATAGAAATTAATTTTAATGAAGAAATAGATTTATAGAAATGGAGAGTTCATAAGAATAAAACATGCTAAAGTAATATTGGAAATTTGTATTTTTGGTAGGAAATTTAAGAATTGATTATGGATTTTAGGATTAAATGAAAAACTTTATGTAGAAACCGAAGCCAGATACGTTAAAAAATGTTACAACCCACACGCATTCCAAATTAATTCTCTAGCATTAATTCATTCTCTCATTCTTTCCTATTTTTTATCCAGAAAAAATTTCTTTTCTTCTATCATTAACAAAAATAATTTTCCTTCTTTAATTGTGTGTACCTTAGATCTTCATTTCCTTTGTCTTTTCAATTCCAATGTCCTTCACCCTACTTTTCATTTTCCCCAAACGACTCTCCCTCAATCATCTCTCTCTCCAATTCATTAATGCTCTAATTATTTTCAAATAAAGGATCTTTTTTGTTCTTAATTCTTTCATCACTAAATTATTAAAAATCTCTATCCGATTTTATTTCGTTTCCTGCATCTTGTAAGGTTGTATTCAATATTTCCTCAACGTCAATCCCATCTCAAAAATGTATTTCATATTTTTCTTAATAACTTTACATTCTACATGTTATATTGTTCAAGTTTTTACAGTACAAATTATGTATGAGTTGCCAAACAAGACTCCCTCAATTTCTTCTTTCTGTAAAAAATATGTTTGTCAAATCTCTATTACTTGCCTTACATGCAAATTTGTATTACTTGCCTTAAATCTAATTGATGTTAAATTTTCTCAATATGATTGTATTTTTTATTTTTGCAGGAATAAAAGACGTTGATGCGAGTTTTCTACAATTGCTTTTTTAAAATAGTTTAATTTAATATATTTTGGTGAAGAGAACAGTGGTTTAATATTGTTATTGTGATACATATCAATTTTAGAAGATAAATGAATTATTGGTTTCATTTCTTTATATTAAACTTCTAATGCGCTTTCAGTATGTGATTTTATGATTTATTATTGATAACTTTTATTTCATATATTACATTCAAAATCTGAATCGTTGAATATATTATTTCTATTTAAGTACTTAAATTATTTTGTAGTAAAGCTATGAGATAAAATTAAATTAAATTCGTAATTATTATTATTAATGTCAACAATTTGATTGTGTTAATTAAAAGAAATGAACCATCATTATATATACAAAATATTCTGCTAATTATACATCAATATAACCATTAATTGTAAATGACGTTGAACTTATTTTACATAAAATATTATAAAACTAATCATCTTATTTCTTAATCCGTGCTTTAGCACGGGTTGTAAGCACTAGTCTCAAATTATAGGTTTATAATAGACCACAATATGAGCCAAGTGGCACACTCTTAGAGGCATTGATCGTATAGATGTTTGTTCCATCCATAGGTACCTGCATACCAAAAATCAGCTTGATTAGTGATTTCTAATCTTTGTATCTAAGTAAACCAATTAATTCTCAAAATCCACAGTTAAAACTAAATCATGAATACAACTCTAATCCAATGGATAGAAATTACTAATCAGGCTAATGTTGGTACCTATATCTAATTAGGGCTGGGCCAAAGATCCATACGGTCAGTGATATCTATGAGTGTGCCACGTGTCTTATATTGTGGTTTATCATCATCGTTGATGAGGGACATCAACATTAAAGTTCTACTCTCAACGTACAAAAGCTCATTAATGATTCTCTTCTTAAGCTTCAATAGTATCTCGAGATGAACTCTTAATAACTGGGGTGAAGTTGTGTTATTTGCATGTTCTATATTGAATAAGATTCATTTAAAACAGATTAAAGTTATACCTTATCAATTATAGTTTAAGCAGAGACCTAACCTGAATCGTCTCAAAGTGTGAGGGTGTCTTGCATATATAAGAAAGCCCGGTCCTAAATGATCCAAATTGAAAACTAAAACGTATAAATGTATCTATATTGGTTACTCTTTACATAGTTCAACATTTAGGTTTCTAAACCTCAATTCATTTGATCTTAATGAATTTGTAGATGTGGAATTTTTGAAAATCTAACTAAATCAAGTTCTCATGATAATAATTTAGATCCAGTCACTGAGAATGTTGATGATAACATTAATGTTGGATCGCGATGTAACAAGTTGTAGCTAGCACCATTTTTGTTACTCACTGTCACTGCAGCCATCATGGCCAACTGACCATATGGATGTTTAGCCAACCCCTTAGTGGATATACACACCAAAAATCACCATGATTGGTAATCTCTAGCCATTAGATTTTAATACTATTTATGGAGTGATTCTAGCAGTTGGTTTTTGAGTAGTGAAACGAACGGTTAACAATCATCAAAAAAGCTGAGTTTTAGTACGAATGTCTATCAAGGGGCAGGCTAAACATCCATGCGGTCAGTGGGCTAAACATCCAAAGCACTTCTTCCTGCATGAAAAGCAATATTAGTGCAGTCAAACAACGAGATAAAATGAAACACAGCAAGTAAATACGATTGCGTATCTTTCTTACAAAACTAGCCTCTTCCTGGTTGCCTCTGCGGCTCTGCCCCCCATGCGTTACCAATGGAACCTCCCTCTTTTTATTTTATTTTTTGCTTAAAACTTCATCTGCTGCTCCGCCAATATATTTCCATTATTAATAGACCGAAACTTCCTGGAAATTTCGTGGCACATAGAAAGTCAAGGTAAAAAAGTGAAAAAGTTGTTAGGCGACAAAATAATACAGGTGGAATATCCAGAATGTACCACGTTCACGGGCATAAAAAAAAAAAAGCATAGTTACCTCAGGTCAGAATTAGGCCAATTAGCTAACTTGGGTCATGATAGTTTTAACTTTTTCGTGCGTGTCAAACGTATAGGCTAACCACACATGAGGATATTTTTTGAAGTAAAGTGCCACCTGTCCTGGTTAAGCCGGCGCAGTTGGGCAATGATTCGCTGGACCGGGGAACTTCAAACTTTGAAGTCTCCCCACCCAAACTGTCTGACACGTACCCAAGCTATAGAGTGTACTGGTAACTAAGCAGGGGCAAATTGACCGAGTAAAACTTCTGTCACAGCGGACACTATGAGCCACGTGGCATACTATTTGTGGACATTGAACTTATGGATGTTTCTCCAGTCCCTCGGTGGACCTCTAAACCAAAAATCAGCTTGATTAGTGATTTCTAAGTGATTCGATTGAAGTTATTTTCATGGGTTGATTTTTACGGTAAGAATTTGAGCATTATTGAGCGTACAAATGTCTTGTGAGCGAATTCCCAATGCTTTAGTAGAAGTGACTTTTGAGGTCCAAATCCAAGGGCTGTAGATTTTTGATCTATACGTTCACTAGGTGAAAAAAATATACATAACCATGGTCCACATATCCATAACGGAACCTGGGTCTAGGTCGAATTTTTCTAGACCGGGCTCTTATAGCCCGAGAGTCGGATTTGGGCTGGGGTACAACCCTAGAGCCACCTATATATGAGGGTAGTGTCCCACATCTAAGGTGCCTAAGGTGCTGCCTTGTGCATTGCACGTGGCGTCCCCCTAGTATCCATAAGGGAACCTGATCGAGGCCGAAAATATCCATAATTACATAGGTGATTCTTCCAAACATATTAGCGGAGAAAGGAGTATACCTAACCAAATTAAGGGCATGTTTGGTAGGCCACCGCGGTGGGAAAATAAAATTTTTGCGCGCGCTAGCTCAGTCAGCCACATTTGGCAGCCACTTTCCCCCGCCGAATATTTAGTCCGGCCCAGAAATTTACCCACAGCAGCAAGAAAACATTTGATCATTTCTCCCTGAGTAAATATTTTCACACCAATTAGGAAAATTTTATTTTTTCGCCGGAAAATCACTATTGTAGAATAAAATTTTAAAATTGGGAGAACCCATCTTTCCAAAATCCACATCTCAACAGCTTAAAATATAAATTGCTTTGTATTATTTTTCATTTTTATTAATGAAAAGTTTAAAACTAAAATTGCATGCTTTGTGTTTTTTTTTTTTTTTTTTTAAACCTTGGATTTTAAATCATTGCCGAATTGATGGTCAGCCGGCCATGAGACTCCGGTGGGTTGGTCGCCGATGATGGGCGGCCAACGCATTGGAATCTCTTGGCCGGCCGGCCGTCAACCACAGCCGTTTGATTTGGGGTTTGGGTTTTGGCCCAAACCCTTGTTCTAAGGTTGAAGACAATGGCATTTTTGCCATTTTAATACAAAATTTGGTAGTCAACTCGGGTCAACACTGGTCAAATGACAGTGGACCGAGTCATAGAGGGTATGTCAGCTATTTCAAATTGTGTGTGTGGTGGGGGGGGGAGTATGGCAAATTTTAAAGATAATATGGGGGGGAATGTCAAAAATTCCCATAATAATATTGGGCAGCCCAAGCCGCTAATAGTTCTCGAGTTCCACAGATTAAAATTCAAGGACTATCAACGATTTGGACATGGAAGGACGATGCCACAGTGTCGTCCTCAAAAAAACCAAAAAATGCCGCGTTTAACATCTTCTGGCCCTTTGAGTTTGAGCCCCATATTTGCCCCCCACCCTCCACCTAAATACAGTGGATTTGATTACAGCAAAAATCCTGGAATTATCGGATAGAACTTGCCCATTAAAATGCTCATGCTCAAATCCATCCGGTGTACCAAATGACCATGGGTCAGTCTTAAAAAACGGCCGTTACAAGGGATTTGGAGCTCCCCCACTACACTGTGTACCGTTTTAACGCTCAGAAAATAACGGCCGCTAGAAAATTTGTGAAAAAAAGTCCGTTATTTCCATTATCTTTTATTGAAAATTTGAAATTTAAATTTTAGCGCCGTAATTTTCTGTTTTTGCCCCTGAACGTTGCAAATCGTTTTAACGGAAAAAGGGTAACGCCCTGAGTCCAATATAACGGCCCCTTTTCTGTAACTTTTCTTTTCTTTCCTTAGGATATTTAAGCCTGTTTAAAAAGAGATCAGTAACTCGGTGAGGGCGGGTTTCGAACCCAGGTCTATGGTATCATCACCCACCAACTTTACCAACTGATCAAGCTGGCACCTTCGTTTTCTGTAACTGTTCAAATCACAGAATTCTTGAGTTGTGTTATTCGTAAATATGATATAAACCGGATACATACCAACCAAACAGCTTACAAATTAAAACCAGAATACAGCATAACATTTAGCCAAACAACATGAAAACCAGAGAACAGAGACACATGCCTAACAAGCCTTTATGTGTAACACAATACAGACCACATTCCAACCGTGAAACACTCAAAAGGGCATGAAACTCAACTTGTGACACACAGAATTAAACTTTATCCAGAGGTGAAGGAGAATCGATGGATTTGATTTTCTTGTCATCAACGGAGGAATAGGTGGAAGACTTGATTTTTATGGCACTGCTACACTTACTACCCTGTTGTTCCTCACGGTAGATGAAAAAGAAGTAGAACCCACACCCACTAGTTGCTATTGCCATGGCGAAAATAAACACAGAAGCAATTGGGTAAAGCAAAGGTGCGAATTTAATGGCTAATCCCAAATTAAGTGCTGTCGATATTACCCAAATAGCAACCTTCAAGCACTCCTTCCTACCTGATTCTTCCTGTCTAGGTAATCTATGAAAAGCATTCAAGCAAGCAAACAAGGACATAAAACCTAAGTAAATGAAGAGAACAAAAGCGATCATCTGGTAATCCTCATGGGAATAAGCACGGACAAGGGCGATAACGGTGTTGAAGGTCAGAAATAATATTGAAAGAGTAGGCAAGAAAGAGAAGCTTTCGTAATCTTGGTCGCTACTGGACTGTGTGGCTCTTGTTGGTTGTTTCTGCGCGGTGGTGGTCGGCTTAACCTCCATGCGTTACAACTTTGAAGCAAGAAGGGAGAGTGCGTAGAGGGAACAAAAGGAACAAATGAAGCGGCCCTGGATGATAAATAGGAAGGAACACACTGAACTCGGTCCTGATGCGTAAAACTTCATCTCCTACACACCCTATATATTTTCATTGAAGGAAGAAATTGCGCAGAAACTCTCTACCTCCTTCCTGACACTGACGCACTAGGCCGTGATGTAATAAGGTATGCCTCACGCCAAGAAGCACGATTGTTCATACTTACCGCTCCCATCTGAGCCCACTGCCCGCATGGATGTTTAGTCCACCCGTAAGTAGACATTCATACCAAAAATCAGCTTGTTTGATGACTTTTAGCCGTTGGTTTTACTATTCAAAAAAATAGTTGAATCCAACGGCTATAATTACACCTTAAACGTACTGAATCTAATGGTTAGAGATTACCAATTAGGGTGATTTTTGGTATGTATATCCACCAAGGGAGGGGCTAAACATCCATGCGGTAAGTGGGCTAATGTTGATTCAAGTTAAACTACTTACACGTGGCACATTTTTATTCGACCAAACACGTAAGAAAACATTATCTTTTGGAAAATCCGGACAAAAAAAAAAAAAAAAGGTGCGCTTGAGGCCATTTGACCATTGGATTCAAGAGCTCTAGAGACTACGAGGCAACAACTGCGTGGATCTCTTGAAACCAACGGTCAATACTCAGCCGCATAGTTCCCTGGATTGCTAGTCTTTTCCTTTTTTGTCCGCACTTGAGATGAATATTTTAATACCATCATTACGTCCTTGACTTTTTTCTGTCGCAGGAAACTTCCACGAAATTTCTTTCCGACTTTAATAATGGAGAACCTGAATGAGAAAAGTTAAAGCCGAATGAAGTTTCCCTCCTTTGTGACGAAGGAATCTAGAAAGAGAGGTTTGGGAGGAAAGATTCGCTGTCCCCATTCGGGTATTTCAAACTTTCAAGTCTACATCAATACTTTAATCCAATCTACGGTAAGCCCTCGGAAAATTCAGAAATTTTGGGAGGGGGACTCCAATGTTTGAATTTTCCAAGGGGACCGCGAATTTTTTCTCCTTTGATTACTAGTTAACTGACGCGTAGTTGGGAGACGTGTTGGAAAGTAATGAAAGGAGGAGTAAAACGTACGCGCAACCGCACACAGCATTATTTATTTATTATTATTTTATTTTTTTTGGGTAGATAAGCCTGTTTTTAAAGAGATCAGTAAGTTTACAAAAAAAAAAAAAGAGATCAGTAACTAGGTGAAGGCGGGGGGTTTTGAACCCAGGTCTGGTTTCATCAGATTCATCACCCCGTAACCTTTACCAACTGAACAAGCTGGCACCCTTTTGGTAACTCACCGCTGCCATCTGGGCCCACTAACCGCATGGATGTTTAGCCCATGACTTGGTGGATATACATAAAAATAAAAATCCATTAGATTTTAGTACTTTTTAAGGCGTGATTCTAACATATGGATTCAACCATTTTCTTTCGAGTACTATAACCAACTGCTAAAAATCATCAAACAAGCTGATTTTTGATATCAATGTCTACCAAGGGATGGGCTAACCATCAATGCGGTCAGTGGGCCCAAATGGCACCGGCCAGTAATAAAAATGTAACAGACCTGACGCTTTTTAGGCGTTAGGTAGAGGTAGCGTGTGAATTTTGCTACGTCACGCGACCTAACCCGGGAAAAAGGCTACTATTTCGTTAAGTCACAACCAAAACAAAAACCTAAAACGCACTCAAACTCAAAAGACTTTAAATTAAAAGTCTTTGATGTACATTGAATAATAGTTGGAATAGGCACAGTATACAACAATGTCCAATGACTCGACTCTGTAAGAGCAGATTACCAGTCAAGAGAGGGAAACCAAAACGCGTTCACGGACTTTGGGACGTTGGTAGGTAGGCGTTAGTTTATGACTTTTTTTCTCGACTCTACTCTTTTATCTTCTTCTCTAGAATCCCTGAACACCTCCATCTTCCCTCCAATTCAACCATTGCCTTTCTTAATAAACCTGACAATGAAGAGTTAGGGTGTCAATGGACAGGTGGTGCTTAAACTATAAGTGCCAGAACGCCATAGATCAAAATGTCAGGATCAAAATTTACCTCCACGCAGAGCTACAGTTGCAGGGATAAGAGAATTTGGAAGCCTCTCTCCTTGTGGTGACAAGGAAAGACCTACTTCAGAAATTTTCGCAGTAAATAAGGGTAAATTTGGAAAGGATAGTAGCAAACCAACCCCACCTGCCACGTCCAAAAGTACGCCGTAGGGCGAAATACCTGCCCCATTGGATACTCCAAACACAATACCTTCCGTTTCCCAACACGCCTCAACAGAGTCTAAATTAATGAAGGCGTTGCAACAAACGTGGATATATATATATATATATATATATATATATATATATATATATATATATATTTCTCATGCAAATGGGTTTCTTTGTTCAACACAAAACTAGTAGTGGAGCATAATGCTCAAGTGCATCGCATTTACATTACCACATGAAGGCTGCGTTGGGGACTGCGGTAACCCGGATTATAGCTTATAGCTTATTGCTGTAAGCTGTGGGTAAAAGCGTTGGGTTTGAACATTTTAAGACGATTGTCATTTAGAAAAAGTATTAAAGACTCGCATGGGTAGTTTTGTTATTTATAAAGTTTCACTTAAGTTTAGAGACCACAGTCTACATAAGCAGCAGCGGTTTTTCAGCTGCTGCTTCTGCTTTCATCCGAAAACCTGCAAAAAATGATTTGAAATGGGTCAAAACTGCTGATTTCGCAAGTTAAGGAGAAACACTTTTTCATCTGCTTACAGCTTATTGCTTTTGTGGACAGCAGTTTCTAAGTAAAACTTTATAAATGCCAAAATTGCCTTTCTACATTTTATAACTTTCCTAAATGACAAAACAATCCCTTCTAAAAGCCTAAAATAACTTTTCAAAATAACAAACGCATCCTAAAATAACAAAACTACCCTTCCTATTCTTTAGTACCTTTTTTAAATGAAATAATCATCCTAAAAGACCTAAACCCATTGCTTTTACCGACCGCTTATAGCAATAAGCCATAAGCCCAGGTTACCAGTCCTAAACGCAACCTAAAACCTGTCCCAAACCGCAATAAGCAGCTTCTCTACTTATTTTTCGCAATGCCAAATGCTGCCTCACTGTCGGTGCAGGGCATGGAATCCACCATTTGCTTGGCTGTATGTAAAGAAAGTAAAGATAATAAAATTTGTTTGATTCAAATAACCATAATCATCCATTTTAGCCAGTGTACGCCTTGAACATCTATATAACAAAACACAGTGGTTGTCTCCCCACTTATGCCCCCCTCTTATCAGTTTCAACAAAGAACGACCGAGATCTTATCCCCCAAATGGGCGGTGGATCTCAGCCACTCACACCTGATTTTGACAAACGTTTTGTCGGGGAGTGTTGTTGGCACGGGCCACCCACTAGTTCATAATAAAGAGGGGATGTTCAGACAGTCAATTAGATTAGTTTTTTTTACTCTGGATATACATTAGGTGGGTCTCACCGAATGATGGGCCCACCTGCTCGCATCACATGTCCAAGTATAAAGATGGTACACAATAGTTAGGATCTAGCAAATGCAAACCTTAAAAGATTGTTTTTATAAATAATGAGGTTCCTTCGATAAAAAAAAATAGGGAAGTTAATAAAAAAGGACAAGTAGGTAAATAAATATATTACTCTTCTATACCTCGTTGTTACATAAAAAAATCTAGTTTTTCAGTGCATTATAAACATTTAAATAAAAGAATACCAATATTATAATAATAATAGTATTAAATATCAAAAGAAAGGTTATACACTGGAAAGCTAATATCAAAAGATAAAAATAATAGAAATTTATTGAATGGAAAGAATTTCTAAAACCTAAAAGGGCAGATCAAACATCTGAAAGATAGGTGATACAGCAATTGAAGTCCCATGTAGCAGATTCTCAAATATCCAAAGGTGGCAAAGAAGGTGACAACGATCATAGGACCAGTTCCCTCAATAAGGTCTCATGCTGCACTAAGCCCCTTAATGAATTAGTTATCACCATGGAACATCTCCATGAACATACATCGAAAGACCTCACTGCATTTCTGGAGCATGCACCAAAAGTACACAATGGCGGGAAGGAAGTGATTCAAACACTTCATTTTTGGATCACCTTGAAATCACTAGGGCTCCCTTATGGCAAATTCTCTGAAATATCAAAAGCCAGCTAAGAAAAAAGAACCAATTCCTCACTTCAATAGGGTCTCACACTGCACTAATCCCCCTCAGTATTGAATTGGTATTAAGCAAGATCTGCAAGCATCAAAAGACTTCATTGACAAAACTTGAGGTTAGGCAGCTTCTCAGCTGAGTTCTTTTGAAGATGAGGGGACAAATATTCTCTCTCAACGCAGTAACAACATTTTATGGCGGAACCTACACCAAAACATGTTAATATCATTTCCAGTCCACAGTAAACCTTCTCCGACCACCTCTAATTAATTCAAACCTATCATTCGTGTCACTTAAATTTCTTTAATGTCTTTCTCAACCATAATTTTGAATGGCACTGAGCAAGGTCCCTTTGTGACAGTCAAGTCATGGCAGAGAAAAATGATCAGGCAACTGAATTATTTAAATAGAAAGTCTTCATAGAGTGAGAACACAGAGGTTCACCACCTTGCTGGTTCTTTCTTATGGGCTACCTGTCAACCATGTGTGGAATACTGGTGACGAGACATCAACCAACTTTTGGTCATATTCTTGTTGTACAATGATCCCATCTCTCCCATAAAAATTTAATCCTGCAAATGTTGACAACAAATATAAGATGGCTGAACTCAAGACAGAGCACCAGGTCCTCCAAGTACTCTCCACATTTCCTCCCATCCCTAAACTGTAATTGGTTCCATGAGAACCACAAGCTCCATGCTCATTTTATAGCCAACACCTGGGGATGATAATACGGAAATTGTAATTTCTCACTCTGAAATCGACTCCATGTCCAATCAGCTCTACCTTTCTCCCCCACACTGGTGGTTGAAAATCACACAGATTTGGCCCTACCATGTGTGGGATACTGGAGACGAGACATCAACCAACTTTTAGTCACTTTCTTTGCTGTACAATGATCCCATCTCTCCCATAAAAATTTCATCCTGCAAATGTTGGCAACAAATTTAAGATGGCTGAACTCAAGCCAGAATACCAGGCCCTACGAGTACTCTCAACATTTCCTCCCATCTCTAAACTGCATTTGGTTCCACGAGAGTTACAAGCTCCGTGCCCATTTTATAGCGAACACCTATGCATCATAATACGAGAGTTGTATTTTCTCTCTCTGAAATCAACTCCATGTCCAATCAGCTCTACCTTTCTCCCCACACTGGTGGTTGAAAATCACACAGATTGCCCTTGGTGACCTTTTGCACCTACTTCTCAAATGCACCTTTTGATGGAAAACCTGGACTGAAATTGCAGTTATCTAGCCCACTTTCTTATCAAAAGACAACCCTGGTTCAAACTTCATGCAGAAAATGGGCTTGGAATGTAAGAAATTTAGAATGCTCCTCGTCCATGGTAAAGCACTCCACCTTTGCTTTGCAAGTACTTACCGGTTTCAAAGCTGAATACAAAGCTTACCCCCAATGGTGTTATGCAGCCCATCCCTGTATAGGTAGTGGAACAAAGAAAGGTTCTTCCCTTTTTTTTTACTTCCGAGTTTTTCTCACTTCCCATAATTCTTCCATCAACAAAGTGAACAATGGTGAAGCCCTTCATTCCAGACACCAACACAAAGAGATGGATAAATTCAATTTCTTGGTCTCACAAACATTCAGCAAAATTACAACTATTGATATTGATGGGTGGGAAAGATATTAAAATTACAACTATTGATATTGTTTCTATTCAGACTTCAGAGCTCCATATCATCTATGTCAATACACAAACAAAGGTCCCTTAAAACATAGCTCTTTCTTTGCATCCTTGAACAATGAAAAATCTGCCACAGATTAAGACTTGTAAAACTGATGAACTCCTATCACTTTTTAGTCATCGTTAAATTAAGTTTCTACACTAGTGTTAAGGGTTCATAAAATGATGAACTCCTACCACTTTTAGTCATCTCCATCTGGTCCTGATTGAACAGTCGGTGATCATCAAAGGAAAATTAAAGGCTAGTGGGTATTAGTAGTCTCGGTCTCTAAGTTATTCTGGATTCCAATATTGGACAGGGTTGTTCAACAACTCTATGAAAGACCAGACTAAAATCAAATAGAATAATAAGAATATAATAGGAAACAAAGAAAGAAAGAATAAACCCAAATCATCCCACAGCCTTCGCAAGAACAAGCTGAAAACCCAACCAAAGAAAACTACAAGCTTGGTTTTCCTCTCCAAAACTATTTACCCTCATATCACAAATAGTCTATATATTTATAGACCACTAAAGTAGAAATTTTCCAGAAATAGTTAGTGATTTGTAAAAATTAAAAGATAGAAATGAAAACCAACTATAACAGCTTGAATATATCTTTAAAGGTTTCCTTTTCTCTTCTTTTGTATGCCCTTCTCTTTTGGCAAGAAGACTGATTATGGCAAAAGTGTAATGAAAAACAGTACACATCCATGCTCCTACATCAAATTCTACTGCAAGTGTTTTGGCTGAGAAGTTTTGGCTATTCTGCACGAAGAAGGAAACAAGAAAAAGGGACTTTGTGTGCTAATCCCCTAAATTTTACATAGAACTTTTTTCCCCAGTATCATTTTGTGCAAGGGAGTTCTGTATTTCCAGTATGCCTAAACCCAAGCCAAGGTATTTTTTTCTCCTGATAAGTAACCTAAGTTTAGTTCTCAATTTCATTGTTTGCCTTGTTGTGACCAATCCACGCTAGCAGTCAAAATGCAACCAACATGTATTGTATGGAGGAAAAACGGATTGATGTCCTGTCTTAGTGACTCTTACAGTGTCATATCCAAGAACTAACAGTACAAGAGGAGCAACCCTATCTTTTTTTCCTTTTGGTAGCTAAGCTGAAAAAGAAAGAAAGCAACTCTGCTTTCTCATGACACTACAACATGTTGGACAGGGCAGTGTTAGAAACACCTAAGTTTAAGCAATTGTGTAAAGTATCAAACTTGCTCTGGGATAAAATTTTTTCTCTAAATATCATAGGTGAAAATATCTTTAAAAAAAATTCTTGTATGAATTGAGTATAAGAAGGCCTAGTTCTTATGCTGCAAAAAACTAAGTATATGTTCGACAAAATGAAATTTATTTGGGAACACGAGATGAGAGTGCGTTAGTACTTACCTCTATAAGTTGTGAGAAACAAAATTTGCATGGAATATTGCATTTCAGAACATGGCAAGGAAACCATGTGTTGCCACGCTATGTGCACCATCCCATCCATTGCTTCGCCTTCCGTGCCATGCAGTGTACACACTGACTCCTGCCTCACTGAGTCATGCTGAGTGCGACGGGAAACAAATCATTTTATATAGAAAATCACAAACTTGTATAGTTGCTCTTCACGAAATCTTTCTAGAGAGGTTCTTCAACCCACATCCTACACAGTTCAGTATGACTGTCTCTGTTGTTGGATCAGGCTTAATAATGAACTTCACACCAAGGAAATCTCTAATATGTCTGAGTGTTTCTGTTGCATATGGCGAGAGCTTTCCCACACGAACCTTGGAAACATCTTGCGGGCATAAAGCACAAAGAAGGAATAACAAACCCTGCAAACCAACATAACAACAATTTTTATTATGGAAGCCTTTTTCCATCATAACTCATGCAAGAGAACAACAGAGAGGACTTACCTGATATCCTTTACCACATCAGGGAACCGGTACAATTCACAGGACAAAAAAAGCTTGGTGGCATTTCACCCTCACATTAGCAAAGGCATTTCAAAATTGTGATGAATTTGAGCCTAATGTGTTAACCTTTTCTATCCTTTTTGATCAGTAAGTTTGACAGCTTAGCCCTTCCATTGCTTTCAAGACACCCTTGGGCGCGTTAGGAAATAAATTTTGCATTACCCTAAAGAAAATATAACCTGGAATAACCTGTGAATGCGAACTCCAAGTTCTTTTTGGAGTTCACTAGCACTACGCTTGTTCAAAAAAGCAATGAACAAGCCTATGGGAAACAGACATGCTCCAAACGAATTTAACATTGATCCCAGCTAAATTATTCTGCAGTGTAAACTTCATTACCTAATGCCCATTCTTGTGCTTTTTCTTTCAAGCAACAGAAGCATATTACAGTTGTATAAGATACAAAATACTTTTGTTTGCTTGACATCTTGGCCCTTGTATTGCTTTTAGACTGCATCCTACTGTACTTTTCTCGTCATTTAAAAGCAGCAAATGGCCATTTTTTATCAATGTGTCCCATAGACCTAAGTGTACAAACCAACAGTGGAAGAGCAAAGCAAAGGGAAAATGTCAAGTGATCTTAGCAAGTTCATTGATATAGTGAACGTTATTAAAATCCCCATGAAGTATAATAAAAGCAAAAAAAATAAAAGGGGAAAAAATGAAAGAATTAACCATACTATATGTACACAGCCCACAGACCTGGTGCATCGAATCTACAACTCCTCCTTGCTCAATCTCTCCAAGTAGCATAGAAGCAGCTTGCTCGCCAATGTCTTCAGGCGGCATCAGCTCTTTCTTCTCCTCATCCTCGTGGTCAACTGTGTCTTCCTCACGTGCATAGCAAACTGCAGTATTAGTGGAGATGAAGCAGCCAGATGTAGTCTCAGCAACCAATGAAATGCCATAGCCAGGTGACCTGCCATGGATCAATGCATTCGTGAACTAAAATGTGGACGGCTAGTAATTTTAAGAATGACAGAAATTGTTGAAATTTTGTAAGTCCTGAAACTTCCTTTCATGATAACATGATCGCGGGGAATAAATCACAATTTTGCATTGATTTTTTAAAACCAAATCAGCTAATTTAAAGTAAGAAGACTCCTTTCTAAATGAAAACCTTCTTGGAATAAAAACATACTTTCCAGCTTGTAGACCAGCTTTATGGTCAGTAAAAATATGAACATCAGGAAGTAGGCGATTAAAGATTCCACGAGCAGCATGAATCATAGTGTTTTCAAACTGAGAAGAGACTCTAGTAGAGAAAGTTACTCCTCTAATCCTCTTAACCATTCCTTCGTCGACCCATGTGACTGCCTGCAAAAATGAAATATTTAAAAGTGAAACCCGGCAGCACAAAAGATGAAGCACCATTCCATTCTATCAATAATACTAGAAACTCACTGATAAGCTGTTCTGAATGATGGGAACCCCTAGAACAACTTCTCCACCACCCTGAGGAGGAGCACCACGGCTCTCAATTTTCAGCTCAAGTCCTTCTGAAGGAATTCCAAAACGCTCAAGCATAGGCAGTGTAGTTGATTGGAAAGTATCGACCGATGGATCCTTCGAATCATTCGTAATTCCTATAAGAAAAACATCATGTTGTACTTTAGCTGACTACTATGCATGATGCATGTGTGTGTTCTTGCATAGACTAATATACACATCGCAAGCCCAAAAAACACCAACGGAAAGTGGGTGTTCAAAGCTGATGCTTCCTAGATTGGTTCATATGACCCCCAACATTCTAGTCAGGCAGATTACCGCTATCATGCACCACATAAACCACATATATGCGCCTTATAGCACAAATAGAACTGTGTACTTTACAAGTAGAGCCTGTAAGAGGTGCATCTGTGGGCTTGTGTACATTAGTGGTGCATCTGGCTGCAGCAATAAGGGAGTTAGAAAACTGTTTTTTTTTGTGGAACACGTTTATTCATGAACGACACAAAAGACCATGTTCCTATGGTTATGGATACCATATTCCTCCTCACTTATTCCGCTGCAAGTCAAACAACAGATAAGGTATTATCCTTGATTCTATTGAACCAATACAGAACTACTCCTGCGGCCAAATCCCCCTAGGTACATGTCTGCTACATCCAGGATAATTTCTTACATTCACTCACTAAGCTAAGAGTCCCCTCATCCCCCCAAAACTCAACACCATAAATAAATAAACTTTAGACAACAAATTCCTCAGTTTAAAACCAGAGATCCCAAAGACTCGTGAGAGGCAAGATGCACGTCACTATCGTTATGTAATACAAATACTTCAAAATGAGTGCCTAATCTGTGTCAGATACTTCAATCTCAATGTGAAAATGTCACATCCTTGGCTCAACTGTAAGTGTAAATGCCATATCTTATACACATGGAACAAAACATTGTGAAGCTCTCAGACTTTTGACAGGAAAAAGGAACTGTAAAGGAACTGTCAATCCAATAGCTTTGCTGTATTTAAACACTATAACAATAGACACCCTTCTAATTTCCTCATTCAAAGTAGGCTTCTAATATCCACCTATTATCCAACAACGATTGAGGTTCACAGTAGCAGATCCCATTTCCACAAGTATAACTTCACGAGGTTGCCACATCATACCAGCTTCCAACTTCACAAACCTCTCAACAATCCCTATTTTTTCATTCACAGGGTATGAAAGCGACAGTAAAATCACCCCAGCAGCACCAACAATGGCTTTCTCTATACAAGGAGATAAATGTTCGAATCAAAGAACTAGACGAATATATAGGAACGGGAAAAAATCGAACCTTTGAGCCTTATGGAAAGAGGCTTCTTTCCAAACAATCCGAGCACAATTAAAGGTTCCAAGAAATACCCAATCGACCGACTGAGACCGCAATCGTGCACGAGATTCCTCCCACCAATCAAAACTCCCGGTTTATACTTCAGTTTCGTTCCTGTAAACACGACTCCGAATCAGAGGAGAAACACAAAGCAAATAAATAAAAACTTAAACAGAAAAACCATGAAGAAGGATAAAAAACCCTAAATTTCCTGAAATCCTAAAAGGAAAAACCCCAACCCTAACGCTAAGTTTAATTATCTCATACCGGTTTCGTTGATTTCAACAACGCAGTTGTCGCTAATCTTCTCTAACAATCGGAGGAGTGAGATCTCATGGGGGCGGAGACCAGGCCATGTGTCGTCTGGTCGGACGTCTTCGATGAGGACCGCAGTGGCTGAGAGGGTAGAGAGGAGAAGGCGTTGCCTCAGGTGTTGGCTCCCCTTCAGCCGCATATACGACGTTTGCACCATTCTCTCTCTCTCTCTCTCTCTCTCTCTCTCTCTGTGAAGGAAATGTTTGGTTTGGTTTAAAGCCCCTCCCTTCCGTCTCTCTTTGTTACTAGATTTTCTATACATTCAAAATCTAGGATTCTGGTAATATAGATCTTCTTCTTTTGAAATGATGCTATGTTACCCTAGGATTTCTGACAACCATAGCTGACACTTCGGATTGCTTGTTTGGTGATTTTTAGCCATTGATTTAGTACCCAAAAAAATGTTGCATCCAACGGATAGAAATATGTATTAACAAGTATTAAAATCTCATGCCTAATGATTACCAATCAGGGTGGTTTTTAGTGTGTATATCCTCAAAGGAGTGGGCTAAACATCCATGCAGTTCCTAGGCCCAGAGGGCAGTGTTGAGTATCCAAAATTTCTATACCTGATGCCTTTTGCGTCAGGTCTACTTTGTTACATTTTTTTCCGAAACGTTTTATGCCCCGAAAAAAGCCGTCAATTTTCCCCCTCTTCTACGGTTCTTCTTCTTCTTCACTCCCCGGCCCGGCTCTCCCAAACTCCGTCAGTGCGTCTCCGTCCGTCTAGTCGCTATTATCTATTAGGGTACTGCACCGTAAATCTCTCTAGAGTGGAGATAACCTAGTCAAAGCAAGAAACTCAACTGACAAAGCAGAGAAACAGAAGCCTACAATATAGGACTCCTTAACAGATTGGAGTCCTAACATTATCCCTCCCCCTATCCTGGTTCGTCACTTCGTCTCCTCTCTCACTCTTCTCTCCCTAATCCCTAATGGACTTTCTCTCTCTCTCTCTCTCTCTTAATCTATACTGATTTATTTGTACTTGCAGGTTGGACTGTTGGGATATTGGAGGATTTCTTACGAACCAAAAATCGGTTAGTTTCTAGATTTTTTTTTTCTATTTCTTCTTCTCTCTAAACCTATTGGGGGATGGGTTTGTTCTGTTTGTCAAGAATCATTGGTGCCTTTTAGTTGCCATTTTTTTGGGGTTTGTTCTTTTCAAAATTGTTTCACAACAAACAGGGATTGAGCTTATACATTTTGTAACATTGTTGGCATGGTAATCTTGGGGATCATGTAAAGCTAGTGCCCACATCATTTTTTTATTCATAAAAAAAAAGTCGATTATGAACTGTTAAAGGGTTTCAATTTTTTTATGAATTTTTATAGGTGATAGTAGACTTAGTTTTTCTGCTTGAGATACTTAGGTGAATATTGTCCATCTTGTTGACTTTGTGCTTTCTTAGCCATCCCTTTTTTTCGGGGGGTTCAGGAGGTGAATATTGTCCCTTGTTTATGTTGTACTGGTTTTGTTCATGTGAACAGTTCTGTTTTGAATCTCTTGATTCATAATTCTATTTTTTTTTCTTTGTGTCTCAAATAGTGTGTGTCAGACAGCATGTTGTTCTTCTATTGTGGTACACATGTTGGCCAATTTGGACCATAAATATATGCATTTTATATTCTTAATTTTTGAATGGCGAAACTGTTCCTGTACAGCAGTTTTGCCATTCTCCTGTTTTTTAGCCGAACTTTTGAATGAGGTTTTCAAAGACAAATCTGAATTTTAATTGAACATTTCTCACACCGTATTTTTTCGTACACTAAATTGCTAGCTATGTTTTGAAACTCCACAAGAAAACACAGGGAGAGTAGTAGCAGTAGAAGCAGTGAAAGAGCATGGCTTACGCTGCAGGGGCGGGGGCACCACCAGTGGCAGGGTCGTCATCAATACGGCAGGTGAAGTTGCTCAGAGAGTGCGAGCTGAGGGTGGAAGTGGGGATGGAGACACCTCTACGACTCCGACTCCTCTCCGGCACAGCAGAAATCTTTGGCACCGAACTTCCTCCTGAAATCTGGCTCACATTCCCCCCGAGGCTCAAGTTCGCTGTAAGCAATAATTCCAATTTTTTATCATGCAAGCTGGGATCAATCCAGGGACCTCGTATTTGAATTATGAATTATGAACTAATTTATCTAGTTTAAAGTTCAATAAAGGACTTTATTTTTTCGTTAGTGTCATATCTATGAGTTTTAGTTCATGACAGTGGATTTAGATTCCGATCCCAACTGTTTTTGCTAATTTTTGTTAAGAAATTTTTAATAGTTAGAAAACATCATTGCTGTGGAATCTCTCTCTCTTTCTAGTTTTATATTGGAGGGTCTTGTAGCTTTTTCCCTGTTCTCTTTGCTACCTCATGGAAAAATGGTAATTTTGCTGATTTGAGAGTCGCAGGGAGATTAGGTTTTTAGCTAAAATTAGGATTTGTGGTAAAATTAGGGCTTATCTTTACACACTAATGCTCTCAATATACAATACATGTATAAACTTGAAAGGACATTCTTACAAAGCAACCCTGCATAGAAGTTTTCAATTCATTATCCGATCATGATACCCAACTCCCTGATAGACTTGATCCCAATTGGGCAAGTCAGGTCTGTTATTATATCCAATTGATGGTCGGGTTAGGTCTATACATACTTGCATGACTTGTTGACATCCCTACCTTAGTGTGCAGAACCTCCTATTGGGGTGCCGCTCTCACTCCTGAACCTCAACTAGGCGGTTCAGAGTCTAACCACTCTCCCTTCTTCTCGACAGTTGACATGAAAAACCTTGTTCTTATGTTTACCAACTTGTTACAAGGTTTTGTGGTGAGAAAACAATTGCGTTGGAAAACAATGGTTGTAATACATCTAGTGATTATTGCACTTGTGGGACAATGATGGCAATAATTAAAAAACCTAAAATGCTGTTGAAATTATATATTTTATGCAACTGAAACCTTTATCTACAACAAAATTTCAACTGTCCAAAACACATTTATGATTTGTTGCTAATGAGTAATAATTTGAAAAGAGGATTGTTTGGTGGTGGCTAAACATCCTATCTGGACGAGCAGAGGACTAAGTGGAAGCAGGATACTGAGAGGGCCTGTTCTTCTGAAATTGTTGGGGCTAAGATGCCGAAGCAAGGGCAGATCGATCAAGTGTAGGAGAGGAAGTGACAAGTGTTGATCGCTCTGGAACATGAGATGGAGCCATAGCACTCTGTCGACTCTCTTCACTCTGAATGTAGGAATATACCTCACTAAGAGATGGGAGATCAACACGACTATTGAGGATCTAAACGCGGGCTAACTCATACTCAGAGTTAATTTGAAAAGGAACTCAAAGATTCTATTCTCCTCCACATGCCTCTGATACTTTGTAATATTATCTGCACCAAATGGGTGGAAGGCATGATAATGATCTACCTCCTCCCACATGCTACAAAGAGTGGCAAAGTAATCGGAAAGGGACTTCTCATCCTGTTGAAGGCTAGAGATACTCTGTCTCAACTGGAATGCTCGGCCTATGTTCTACTGTTGAGAATAAGTCTTGCGGGCAGTCTCCCAAACCTATTGGGCAGTACGTAGGAACAGGAAGCCCCTACTGATGCGAGGGTGCATAGTTGAGGAGCCAAGACATAATTGTGAGGTTCTCGATCTCTTATCTATCATACGTTGGATCATCAATCGATTCCGACTCAATAGCACGCCCAGTAATGTGTCCCATCTTCCCACGGCCTCCAATAAACAATCGAGTTGCCTGAGACCACTCTAGGTAATTCTTGCCATCCAATTTCACAGACATAATCTCTAATCCCAGGTTCTCATACACCATGTGATGCACCATAGGCCCTCCAACACCACTGGAGGTGGCTTCCGTGCTCACAGTGATCCCTAGGGGATGCTCCGGAGTAGCCATAGCTAGTTACAAAGGAACCAAATAATAGCTAGAAGACTGTTGTGTACACACACAAACTAAAGATGGTTGTCCGCACAATTGAAGCACAAATCAACCAAAAAACAACTCTCAAAAGAGCACAACAGAAGCTAAAAGAGGGAGATCTACATCAATCCGTTCAAATCCATATTCAAGAGGCATCAAATACATCACTACAAGTTGGCAGGTTGAATGAATTTTCGATAGCCCAAAAAGGGTACCAACGGTACCTAATGGGGGAGAAATCCTCACAAACAACTCAATAGTCCACGGAATCAGTCATGGACAGAGTCGATGTTTTTTTTTTTTGATAAGTATAAGTTTTATTGGGCCAATGCCAAGAGAAAACAAAGCCTTAGCTAAAGAGGTCGAGATGACCTACAACGAGCTAAGCCAAGCCTTCAAGGGCTAAAGGAGGGCCAGCTACTAACAATCCCGACTACAAATGATATCCCACCGATAGACAAAGTCCTCGAAGAATAGTCCCCTGCATCCTGGAATCGCTTTAGACCAGAGATACATCAACCCCTTGATGTTGAGAATGATGGCGGCTAAATCAGCTTCCTTGTCTTCAAAAACTCTCTGATTCCTTTTCCTACGATTGTAGGGGACCAAACACATCCAAGAAACCCCCCACAGATCGGATTCTTCGCCGGAGAGAAACTGTAATTTTTTGATTTTTCGGGGTATTCAAGAGAAAACATCAAGAAAAAAGTTCCAAAAAATTCTCCGAAAATGATCAAAAATCCTAAAAAGTCAAGATCTATTAGGGAGGAGAGGTTTCGACAGACCTCGAGATGCATGTTCGTACAATTGATGATGTCAACAGACGTCATCCCAACTCCGACTCTCCTTTGGTTGTCCTCCGGCTGTAAAACGAGTTTAGATGGCTCTGATACCAAGTTGAAATCAATGGAGATTAGTTCTAGGGTTTGAATCTAGGGTTTCAAGATAGAAGAAGAGTAGAGAGAAGAGAGAAAATAAGATGTAATGCTTAGCTCACATGACCCCCATAATTCTTATTTATATGGAGAAAACATTACAAGGACAAGTATACCCCTCATATTGAGAGGTATTTACAGAACTACCTTGTACATGTAAAATACTCCCAAATACGTATATGATAACAGCTAGTTGGAGATTGTGGGATTGGTGGGCGATAAAGTGATTCTAGCTGGACCATGACAAGGTTGAGTGAAAATGCAAACAAGCCATGAATGAGAGAAAAAAATTTGAAATTTAGATGTTTTCGGCATGTGCAAGGAAGGCCAACTATGACACCAATGAGATGAAGCACTTTGGATCACTTTTTCTTAATAATATGCACTAATACCTATAGATACATACAAATACTCTAAGATACACCATGCTAGATATAGCATTTCCAGCACATATTTTATAGCAAAAAAATCCTCTATAATATTCATTTGTACTAAATTGAGGTTGAAACTTGAAAGTGTTTAATTTTACCCTTGTTATTTTATTTATTATTTTTTAATTTGAATGTCAGTTATTTAAATTTCAATTAATTACAAATTTTAATCATAGATATTCGATTTTAAAACATAAATCTATCTTAGACTTATGATTTGAACTATAAATCTGAATTGTATCTAGCCTAGATCAGCCATTATTTACAATTACGACTAAACAGCCAAGAATTGTCTATCAGGGCTGATTTGGGGGGTTTAGGTTCATTAAGAGATGGTCCGAACATTCGGGAGTCTGCGGGCCATATTTCTGACCAATCATAATTTATCATAGGGTTGAAATCATCTGATCAAGCTGATTTTCCATCAGAGTAATCACTTACTAGGGTCTCACTGATTGCAAAGCTCAAGCTCATAAGTATAAGTACCATTGTGTAACCTAGACTAGGTACCATCATAAGTGTGGTATTACCGAGACTATCATGCTTTCAATTGTATAGGCCTCTACCGAACATGGGGAGTGTGTTCTTGTCAATCCAAAGTGTCCAACTTCTAGATCATATCTTGAAGATTTGCTAGGCCAAAAGTTAGTCCCACCAGACCATCTTAACCATCCAACCAATTGGTTCTTTTTTAACAAAACACAAGGGCGATAGTCTCAGAAAAAGGTCAATCTATCCAATGGTCGAAATCATTTGACAAGCTATTTTTCATTTTAAGAGTTCTCCCTCTTGGGATCCACAGATTTGACAACCCAGGTTGATTAGATGCACCATTTATGTATTATAGACTAGGTACTACGTAAGTATGGTAGTACAAGGACTACTTATGTTTATCCTATGTATACTATGGGCACACATAGGTAATCCTTGCACTACTATTATTTCTCTAGTATGAGCCTCTACTATATGTATAAATGTTGCAATTTTTTAATGTTTCGTATTGTCTCAGTTTGTCTTGCCGAGATGAACCAAGAGAATCTGAAACATTAGAGAATTTATGTACTTTCCTAATGTTTTGTTCCAGACATGCCAAATCCCCAGACATCTAGGCTAAGGCAAACTGAGATAAAACGAGCCTTTAAACCATGCTCATGCTCCTGCTTTCGCTTTCACTCCTAAGGTATTTTTAAACTTGGCGCATCCAGGGCTCCAAGCTCCCACTCTTGGGCACTTAGATCCCTACCCAAGAGGAATTGAACCTTGATATTTGAATTGACCTGGTCTCTTGCCTTTGGCTGATGCAAATTCAAATGTCATACGTCAGGTTTTTACTTGGTATGGTGCCACAATTGAAATGGATGGGACTACTGAAACTGATTATACTGCAGACGAGGTACCCTTCATGTTCTTCTTTTATTTTTATGGCTCATGTTTGGCCTTCGGTTTGATGCTAGTACCTTCTCAAGTCAAACAATTTTCACTTTTTTTTTCTTCACTTTGCTTGTGTGTGAGATAATGCTTTTGAAACGTTTGATTTAGACACCTATGGTAAGCTATGTAAATGTTCACGCTGTATTGGAGGGGCGAAGAAATCGTGCTAAAGCATCGTCAACGAACGACCCTGATTCTTCTCAGGTAATGTTACTTGATGTTTATTTTGAGTATCTCAAATGGTGATTTTAATCAATTATAGAAATTTATTCGTGAAAAAATAAAATTTGTTTGGAAACCTGCAAATTATGTCACCAATGAAAAGTAAATTTTATTCATTTTATGCTAAGCTACCCTCCCGATATGATGTGGCTCATGTTACCTGAGTACAGTAGAGGTACATTTTGGGTACAGAATTTAAAAATGTGTGCGCGTGAGGCTTATGTCTTACGCCTCAAGGCTTTGGCTAGTGAAGCGCCCCGCCTCACGCCTTAGCGTTTAAAAACACTGCTTCGATCAGTTAAAATTCGAAATTAATTCGGGGAAGTTCAATTCGATTCAGAGAATTTCTGTAAAAATTCACTAACTTGGAGAAGTTTGGAGAATTTTTGCCAAAATGAGTGAAACGATATTAATCTTGCTTAGGTTGCTCTAAATAGTTATTTTTATGATATAATGAGTTATAAGTATTTTTATCATGTTTGTTTTATCATATCCTTAAAAATCAGTGTGTTTTACCAATGTTTTGGCAAAAATTCTCCAAACTTCTAAGTTTACTGTTTACTTCGAATTAGTTCAGCGAATTTTTGTAATTTTTGAACTAAAAAAGGCTAAACTTCGGGATATTAGCCGAATTTTTACTGTTTACTTCGAATTAATTCGGCTAATTTCGCCGAATTTTAAAACCATGATCTTACGTTATGATACTCTTAGTTGTTCAGGGCCCCAGGGTGATTGTTGTAGGACCTACAGATTCTGGAAAGAGTACCTTGTCAAGGATGCTTCTTAGCTGGGCTGCTAAACAGGGTTGGAAACCTACTTTTGTGGATTTGGATATTGGTCAAGGATCTATAACTATTCCTGGATGCATTGCTGCTACTCCAATCGAAATGCCAATAGATCCAGTGGAAGGAATTCCTCTTGAAATGCCCCTTGTTTACTATTTTGGGCATGCAACACCAAGGTAACTCTGCATCCTTTCTTTATCATTTTAGCCAGGAAACTTTGCCCGACTTCTTTTCACTTAATGGGTTGACTAAACCCCTTAATTTTAGAAGGCTTGCATGGGCTAATTGTTCTCCTAATGCAAACTAAAATGTTTTTGTCCAATTTCAAGAGGTATGTTTAAATTTGTTGCTTTGCAGTGTCAATGCAGATTTATACAAAGTACTTGTGAAGGAGCTTTCTCGAACCCTAGAGAGACAGTTCGTTGGCAATTCTGAAGCTCGAGCTGCAGGCATGGTGATCAATACCATGGGATGGATCGAAGGTGTTGGTTATGAGGTAATTGTTAATTTAGTTTCTCTAATCACAAGTGTCAGATACTCTTATTTCGAACCACCAGTGTATACATATGGAATATGCGGGCCTATGTGTCTGACTTTTTTTTTGCTTTTGTTTTTGTTGCAGTTGCTTCTTCATGCAATTGATACATTCAATGCTAATGTAGTATTGGTTATTGGTCAGGTAAATGCCTTTTTGTTTTTCTATGATTTACTCATCTAACTAGTGTCCGGTGTAGTATTTATATTGGTGAGACATCCAGATTGTACTAATTTATTTGGTCTCAGTAGTTTAAGTGTGTGAAATCTGTAGTTGAACCTTACCATAATTATCAATGTATGAACAAGATATTGAGATCCTTTAATACACATGTGAGGCTGAAGATCGAACAGGTGATGGGTCCAACTTAAGAGATCTTGAGTCCAAAATTGACCTGATAGAGCGATCAGAAATATCCCTTATGTTACCCGGATACGGCAAGGATACAGGACCGACACGGTGTGGATACGGCATTTACACTTAAAATGGAAGTATCCGACACGGATATGACACCCATTTTGAAGTATCCAATATCCCATCAGTAGTATTTTTATGGACCATTCATCAATTTGTTAACTGTCCAATAGAACAGATCGATCAGATGGCCGCAATAGTCCAATCAGGACAATTTAACCTTGGGAATCTTTTATGTCTGCCCATCAAATGTGGGTCCCAACTCACACGCATGTGCACCACTATTCCTGATATGCCATTCATCATCAGCTATCTAACAATGACTGGGATACATGTTGGTGACTGACACAGATACAAGGAGTCTGGCACGGTGCCTTCGTGTGCCTCCCTATTATTCATCGGGGCAAATGCAGACATGTCTGTGCTCATGGCTTATAACATGATTTTTTTTTTTTTTTTTTGATATTATAGTTTCATTCAAATCAGAAGGGATATTATAGTTACATTCAAATCAGAAGGGATTTGTTTTGGGCTTTTTTCCCCCTATAATAAGCAAAGAAATATATAAGATTTATAAGAGGGAAGATTATCAAACAACTACAGTCAGTGTTTAACTTAATAAAGTATTGTAAGGAGAATGGAATACACCATCGCTCTTTTGGAAATCAACTTTTAAAAAATCATTAAAATAAATGGTGACACTGCCGTACTTGTCAGGATGTGTCGATAGGCCTATGATACTCAGATTATAGATTAGCTTTTGACAAAGTGTGCTCACCCTAGTAGTTGTGCAAGATATCTACTCAATATATGTCAGATGTTTGGATTCCTTGTGCATAAAAGGCTTTATCCAAAGATTACATGATTCTGTTAGGATATGCATTTTCGTTGATTCCAGTTGTTCATGGACATAGAATACTATATTCATCGAGTATTATATCCCAACCTCCATATGTGCACCACTAGTCCTGATGAGTTTTTTATCATCGGTAATTATGGTCTAAAAACTCAGACTGTTAATTTACTCTTGTTTTGTAAAGAAATACTTCTCTCCCCTGTAATTGTGCAGGATTTCTACTCAGACTGTTAATTTACTCTTGTGCATAAAAGTCTTTAATCTTTGCATTTAATGATTGCATGAGCATGATTATGTTAGGATGCGGATATTCTTTGATTCCAGTCATTCATTGACACATAATATTATTGAGCGGCCTAGCCTTTATCTTTCGATTGCTTGGTGCAACTTTTTCTGGTCAATTCTAGCTTCCAATTTTGATTTCTCTGCAATCACTTTTCAAGGAAAGAGAGAATGGGTTCCATCAAAAGGCTCTCTTTACATCACCTTCCGTTAATACTTGTATGACTTAATAAACTCTGTGCAGGAAAAACTTTGCAGCATGCTTAAAGATGTGCTAAAGAACAAGCCTAATGTGGATGTTGTGAAACTTCAAAAGTCAGGTGGTGTTGTCTCCAGGAATACAAAGGTCCGGCAGAAAGCCAGGAGCTACAGGATAAGGGTAAATTGCAACCTATAACTCTATCTAGTTCATTGATGAGAGATTGGACTTATGTTGTAGTTTTTAGAGTTGCAATTGTTTTTATTTATTTTTCGGGGGGGGGGGGGGGGGGGGGGGGGTGTGTGTGTGCAAAGGTAGGGTGCGGGACCCACCATTTGATGAGTCCTAGGAGATTTTTACATCATAAATCAACTTGATCAGTTGATCATTATCGTCAATCGATTCGATGCAATTTTTTCTCTAGACCTTTAACAAGATTTCATATGTCATGCGTTCGATAACAGCTGACCCACCAAGAAAATTTTCTCTGTAGTAAATCAAAAAGATAATATGCTTACCATCAAAATGTTTTCTAATTCCCGACACACTGTAGTAAAGACAATATTTATTGTATTGCCATTGAAATTGTATTTGTATATTTGATAGGTAAGCATCGGATATATGTTAACTTTGGTTGCTGCTTATAGCCTTAACGTTGCAACTTAGAAGTGATTAAGAATTCTTACCCTGTGGTTCCTAAATCACTTTTTTTAGCATTCCAGTCACTGATCATGCTGTTTCTACATGCGAATTCCTTCACCATTTTCCTCCAATTGTTGGGACCCATGAGTTTCCTATCTATTTTGATTCTAGCCTCTTTTTTGTTCTTATAACCTTTTTTATAAGAAGTTTTACTTTCTAATAATCTGTTGCGATATATGTACCCTGACTTCAGTTTTAGCAGTGTTTTCATCCTTTATTCAGTTATTTCAATTTAAAAATCTCTTATTGAACAGAATGGCAGCTGTGGTCATAGGCTTTTCTGATGCCTTAGTTCATTTTCCTTTTTATTTAGAATGATGAGGCTGGTTAATGCTGATTTGGGTTTCTTTCAGGAATATTTTTATGGCCTCGCAAATGATCTCTCCCCACATTCCAATATTGTTAGTTTCAGTGACTTGTTTGTCTACCGAATTGGTGGTGGGCCGCAGGCACCACGGTCAGCTCTGCCAATTGGTGCAGAGCCTGCGGCAGACCCTACAAGGCTGGTACCTGTGAACATCAACCGTGACCTGCTCCATTTGGTTCTTGCTGTTTCATTTGCCAAAGAACCAGATCAAATTATCTCCAGGTAAATCATGGCACTTTGTCCTACCCCTTTTCAAAAGGCAAAAGCCTCTCATTTAACTTATAAAAAAAAAAAGCCTCTCATTTATGTATTATCATTTTTGTAAAGGGGGCGAATCAAGTCTGAGTATTATAGAATGTAACAACCATCTACAAGGGTCATGGATGCATCCATGGCATGCAAAAGCCTCTCATTTATGTCTTATCATTTTTGTGAAGGGGCGAATTAAGTCCGAGTATTATAGAATGCAACAACCATATACAAGGGTCATAGATGCATCCATGGCATGCATACAAGGGTGGATGCACTCTTACGAGTTATCTAAGAGATCTAAAATCCTAACCACCCAATTTAAAAACCTTTCCTGGAACTTTCATCATAATTCTTTTGACCATCCAAAATAATGTGATAGATTCAATGGTTGTGATCATATAATCAGGTATATTTTTGGTGTATTGGACCAATCTAATGATGGGTGTTGCCCCTCGCATGTGCATCATGTTCACCATTCTGCCTTTTAAAGGCCGTGGGTTTGGTCTATAACACTTCCACTTGAGTTTCCTTTAGTCATGGTTTTGATGATGGTAGGGATGAGGATTAAGGATTACAGTGATGCAGTAACTACTGATGATGATCTATAGTCTGCATACTTTTCGTGTATCGTGGAGTTGCACATATAGAAGGTGCCGTGAACTTCTATTTGATGGGTCTCACCTTGGATTATCCGGGTCAAAAGTGAACCCATGCAGATATTTGGAACTATTATATCTGGATAACTTTTTTAATTGGGAACCTTCCGCAATAACTTTTACTCCCATCCAAAATAGTGAGTGGTCAGATTGGATGACCATCCATCCCATCAGGTCAGTTTTTGGTGTGGGTAATCTCCTAGACTGACACTTATAAAACTGCCCCCCTTAACCCCCGCAACATATCACCGTGCTTCATCAATCATGCCTTCTCTTTTCTCAACTCTGCTAACTACATACGTATTGGATGCAGCAATGTTGCTGGGTTCATTTATATCACGGATATTGACATCCAGAGGTATGATCTTTCACTGCATATTCGTGGTATTTGTTGCATTTATGCTGGCTTTTGATGGAACTAATAGTGGTTATGCACAGGAAGAAGATTACATACCTTGCGCCATCCGCTGGGGAGCTCCCAAGCAAATTCTTAATAGTCGGAACCTTGACATGGCTCGAAACCTGAAGTTTTCTAGGATGCCTGATTAGTTTTAAGTGAGCCTAGAAAACCTCACCTGGTGTTAAATTATTTTCATGTTTAACAGCTTTTGGGTGCAAATTTTTGTATTCAATCTATCAGGAACAGTAGAATATATATTCTTGTGTTGATATATACATATTGTTGTTGGCATCATGAAGATCTTCACTACTTTTCTCCTATCTTCTCTCGGTGGGTCATCAACCCAATCTTGATTTTTGTTACCAATGTCTTGTCTTTTACTTAATTATTGAATCCTATTCCTATACAAGCAACATGTTTATAATTTTTTTCTCCCATCCAACTGGGTTTTAGCCCTAACTCGCTGGTCAAATGATCCTAACCATCCAGACTTTTTTGTGGACCCTCTAACCTTATTGACGGTCCAAAGCAAGAAAGTGATTTGACAGTTGGGGGAATCTGATCTCTGTAATATTGGGGGCTATGGCCATTGAAGAGGGTGGCCCTTGATTTAGGTATTCTGACATGATGCATCTTTGTAAAGACTTTTACAGGTGAGGCTTATCAGAAGATGGCACCCATCCTTCTCATGTTCAACAAAAGTTTAAATTTTAAGTACTTGTTTTCTATTACGTTATCGGCTGGGCGTTAGGGCTGCAACTTGGGTGGGCTCAACCAGAGCCGACAGGCTTAACCCAACGTTGGGCTTGGGCTGGATTTTGAAAACCTAATCAAAATCAGGTTGGACTCAAGCTGAGGTTTTGGGCAACCCAACCCAATCCGAGCCCGAGGATACACCACTGCCAATATAAATGTATATATATATATTCTACTTATTAATGGATGTAAGCCTTTCTTGCGAGCCTCACGTTAAATCCAAATATCCCAAAAATACCCCTGTTTTGTTTCTTTTGTGTTTTTTAAAATATTCACATAGAAGGGGCTTTTTAGTCTTTTTGGTGTCAAAGCATACATCGCCTGTAAACACACGTCACCCCTGCAGCTCATACAGTGCTACTCTCGTATTAAAAAAATAAAAAAATTCTTCTTCCTAATATGACCCTCAAATTTCTTAAATTGACAAACACTGCTTCTTTCATTTTTTGAAATTTTGTACTTTATAGAAGTGCTTTGGTCATTCAACATTTTTATGTTTCAAATCAACTGTTAAAGCATTTGTTGAATGCCCACGTCCCTGAACTCTGTCCCTAGAAAAAACTTGATGATGGTGTCTGTCATCAAAATTGACGACGGATCCACAATTTTGTTAATGTGACTTCATGTTTCTTTACCGATTTTTAGTGTGGTTTAGGTTTGTAAAGATGACAAATAAAAAATTCTTATATGTATTTTTATGTTAGAAATAAATATAAAAATTTTACCAACCTTTGCTAGCAATAAAAATAAAAATAAAAATTGAGTAATTTACCAACCAGACTAACCTGATCAAGTTGGGCTACGTTTGCATACAAAATCATTTCTAGAAAACTTACTCCGGGCAACCATACAGAACCCAAATGTCATAAAACTTTTTCTCTGTCAACAATCTTTTTTCTATAAAAGTTTTTGTTGATCACCATATAGAGCCTAGTTTTCTTTATACGAAAGGTTTCTCTGTTAATTATATTCATTGAGCTAGCAAAATTACAAAAAAAATAACTTTTTTGACTTGGGAATCGACTTTTAGTTATTTTTATAAAAAGAATTTCTGGCTTAAAAAGTTTTATTTTGTGAAAAAAATACTTTTTCAGAAAAAAATACTTTTTCAGATCAAAAAATGGCGATCCAAACAGGCCCTTAAACTAATTTTAATACTTAAAACTTCTGGAAATCCTCTTTTGATAAGAGGAATAAATGAAAAGTGATTGACGGCAGAGATGAAACAAAATTTTGAACCATGATAGATCCAACGTCAATAATGTGTTTGGTACTAAAAGAAACATTTGTGCATTTAAATAAGTTTTTATCACATCGCTGACCCCCTTGGGCGACCTCAATATTAGATGGCAAATCTTGAAAAATCTAAAATTAAATGTAAGATGATACCAAAATCCCATTAGCGTCACCTTTTCAAGTGATTGTATAGCTAAATTTGACTCTACAACCACTCTTCTGTGCGGCTTTAATTACACCTTATGTCATTAATTTATCTCCCAAGTATAAATGGGAGCCTATGCTTGGTCTGGAAATTCAATGGAGAGTGATGTCATAGCCCTGATAGTATGGTAATTAACATATACTTAAGAGTTCAAACCATTGGTTTCGTTGACCATGATGCCACGACGGGTATTCTCACGATCCAACGATCAAGTTTCGCTGGAAACATTAAACAAAAATATATCAAGGAACTTATTAGCCTAAATCGTGTTTTGCAGAGCATGGTTTAAAAAATGTCCGTGTTATAACGAAAGTAACGGCCGTAATAATGGATTCGGATCTCCTCCATTACACTATTTACCATTTTTACGCTCATATAATAACAGCTGTTATTTTCTGAAAAATTTTGTTAAAAAAAAGTTCCATTAACCCTTCTGGCCAGTTCTTATTTCATGTTGTTTTTTGCAGATTGGGATTCTATTTGAACCACTTCCAGATATGATTCTGCCCAACGGCTCACTAGCAGTGGAACGACTTACTTGACTGTAACGGAAAAATATAGCATCCCTAGTCCGTTATAAATGGCCTCTTTTAAACCGTGATGTAGAGTGGTCCCATAATGCAGGATGTTCTTTGATCCGACGCTTGGAGCATAGAGTCATCAATCTGGATCAGCTAAATGGCAGCCCGTGTCTTGGATTGGCCACTAACCAAAGATCGTACTGTTTGAATGAATTCTAAGGTGGCGTTTGGTAAATTAAGTTATCAAATCTAAAAGCTTAAAGTGCTTAAAATCTGATAGCTTAATAACTTATGTCTGAATTAGGATGTTTGGTGAAGGTCTTAACTCTTAAAATTAAGTCAAGGGCATTGTGGGTGTTTTGAAATATTTATTAGATACTTTCGTAAGTTTTTAAAAGAGAAAGCTTTGAAAAAAGAGCATTTTTGGTATTAAAAAAGAATCTAAGAATCTTTTTTAAAGATTCATTCACTTACCGCAATAAGTGAAGGCTGGGTCACCTTTTACTTTTCACTTTTTTTCCTTGAGTTTGGTGGTAAGTGCTGAAATTAAGTAGTTTACCAAACGTAACATAATCACCAAAATCACATAATTTTAGTTGAATCAGACTTAAGGTCTGAAAAAAAGTTTTACCAAACGCCACCTAAGTGTCTCATTGAGAAACTTTGAAGAATATTTTGGTTACTGAAAGAAGAAATGTATTGAAATCAACAAGGATTTTCTATAGAAAATATGAGAGAGTAGGCCTCCATTACCTGCCCATGCAGGTAAAGTGTATGCGAAAATTGGGTCCACTTGTTTAGGCACTACTCCCCTACTCGGCAAGTTTTAGCCCAATAGGATGACTCCACATGACAAAGGAGGTAGGTTTCATTTACATTTTTTTTCTTACTTTTTGAAAAGGGAAAGTGCGAGAGTCTTGAGAAAATCTAGCATGAGGCAAATTTTCCTGTGGTTCAATTGGGAATTTACCCATGGATCTACTCGCCAAAAAATCAGCTTGATTGGTGATCTCTAGCCATTTGATTTGAGTGCCCAAAAAATCACTAGAATCAAACGTTAAAAATCACACCACGGAAAATGCTAGTATAGATTGGCTATAGATCACCAATTAGGCCAATTTTTGGTGTGTAGGTCCATTAAGGGTGTTAGTGGGGCTGAAAAGAATGTCACATGGTGCATTTTTATGCTCTCGACAACAACGTGGGGAAATTTACCTTGGGCTGAAATTTTCAAGGGAAAAGGGTTTTCTCCATTGCGGCTATCGAGTTTGGAAAAAGAAAAAGAAAAATTCATAAGATACCAGAGGGAGATGCATAAGTTTTTATTAAGGGCGTGTTTGATTGCATATAAATTTTTCTTGGGAAAGTGCACCTGATAAGGCTGTTTGATTACACCCAAGAAAATATGCAATTTTCAATTACATGAGAAAATAAGGGTGCATTTTCATAGAAACGAATTCTCACATATGTGGAACGGAAATGAATTCCAAGCTTAGATCTCAGAAAAATTTTCCAAATTTAAAACGGCTGTCAAACAATGAAAAATTGGCAATCAAACACGCCCTAAGGCCATGCTTGATCCACAACAAATTGAGTGCAATGCACTAACTTGCCACAATATTGGGATTGCAAGTGATTGGTTGGAGGTGTGCAAATGAACGGCCGTGCAAGTGGGTGCATTGTATTAGCTCAATATTTTTCCTTCCGAAAGACATTAATAATAACAACTGTGATTATTTTTTTATTATTATATTTTTATTTATTTTATTTTAGTTTTTCATTTTTCTATATAGTTGGTCGGGTCGCCTAACGCCAAGCTTTCCCCTCCAAAATATAATAATTATAATAAAAACAACATGGTAACAATAATAATTTTATCGTGCATTTTTTTGTAAAATCAAGAAATAAAATAATCCATAGCATCTTTTTGCAATGCACTACTAAACAATGGTTTGCATCTATTTACGGGGCGTGAACCAAACAGTTGTAAGCTACATTCGTACTCACCAAAAAATGCACCCCTAGTGTAGCGAACCAAACAGGGCCTAAGTCTTCAAGTGATGTGTCCTTTTACTGTACAACCGAATTTCTTCTTTTTCTCCTAAATTTGAACTCGCGAGTCAAGAAGCCATCACCCAATTCAACAATATAGAAACAAGTTGATTTGTGACGTGAGAATCATGTTTCTTTTTGCCACGTGGCATATGATTACTAGGCTGAAAGTTGCTACACGGGGAGATGGTGAAGTGATGAAACACATGGAAGACAACCACCTCAGTCGCCAAATGTAAGAAAACCCAATAATTGAGATTTCTATCTTCCATTGACTTAGCGGAGCACCCATCTCCAGTCAACATATTTGGATAGTCCAAAAACTGGGTCTCTCTTCCATTGGCCACAAAATTTCTTATTATTCGGATGATCTGGTACAGTATCAACTACTGGGTCCACCTGTTCTGCCACCCCCCCACCCTATCCCTATGTGGCACGTTTCAGCCCAAAAGCACTCCACTGCCTAGCAAGAGGATGCATCTTTCTTTTGCTTTTTTTCTTTTTCTTCAAAAAAATAAAAACCTTAAAAAGCTGATTTAAATTCTATTCAATAGCTGCAGTTCATAGGTGAAAGTACGGCACATGGGTGGGGCATGATGCAACAGAGAAAAATATATTATCAATGTGACCATCTATAAGATGGACGGTCTGAATTGGCCAAATTAGCCATCGGTTTATCTCCGCGTAAGAGTCAATTTTTGCAACTAATTATATATTAGCGACAAAATATTTCTCCGAACCTTATAGTAAAAACAAAAAATCTTGAAGAAAAAAAATAGGTAGATAATTCGAGGGCTATTTATAAGGGTTCAGAATGCACGTACACATGGATACTTCGCCGATTAAGGAAATACTCGAGCTTGTACTGGTCCACATACTTCAATCAATATCCAATATCTAATATCCTAGTCAATATTAAGAATCCGAGAAAAAAAAAAAAGCGAGAGAAAGAGAGAGGTAATTTTAGTCATTACAAGTGAACTCCAACGTCAGGACAGAGTCAAAGTTACCCATAGCGGAAGCACTTCGAGATGTCCATTGCCTTGAACGGGAGGGAAACTCGGGTATGATCCCTCTACCGCTGTCATCGACCAAACGGTTAAGTCGATAACAAAATCGTCAATGCAATATGCCTTCCATTTAATGCTAAATAAGATGTTTTATCTAATCTTAGAAAAGTGTTACTTGTTATGTCCCAAGTTGTGGTACCAAAATTAATTATGAAATATATATCATTATTTTTAATTATCCACTAATTAATTTATGGTTGTTCTCTGATATCATCTTTGAAAAGTTAGTACTTCTTTATCTCATCATATCCTCAACCATTTTCATACTTGTGCTCAGTTGCTGTTGGAGAGATTTATCTCATCGTTTTCCGAAGGTCCAGACCATTGGATGTTCTTTTGAAAATTGTGATGATCTTTGAGATTCGCAAATGGTCTTTGCGATTTGTGTGGTGAGACTCTAATGGGCATTGGTGGATTGGACCTTAGGACGACAATGGACCAGGCTAACATTGCTTTTTAATATTTCAATATATGGATAAGCTTAGGGAGAGGGACTAGTTTATACATATATATCATTTTAGGCACAGTGTCACGGGGTCACTAGTTGGGCCCGATCCAAGCCCGCCAACGAAGCCCGTTCCAAGCCCACCAACGAGGCCCGTTCCAAGCCCATAACCAAGCCCGGTTATGGCTCAAGGAGTCTAGAGTGCTCTGGAAGTTTCTAGAGGACTCTAGAGTATGGTGGAGAACTCTGGAAGATAGAAGAATCTAGAATACTCATGAGAGTTCTAGGGAATCTCTACCCATGTATTATATGTAAATATTCTAGATAGTTCCTAGGGGAAACATCTAGAGATTCTTTGGTAGAATTATAGGGAAAGTTCTAGAATAAGGCTTGAAGCCTATATAAAGGGGCAAGCCCCCTCATTTGTAATCATCCTGAAAATCCTGGAAATCCTAGAATCCAGAATTGAGTAGCAATATAAGCTTCCTCATTCTTCAAGCTCTCTTGTGCCTTTGTGTTCTTGTGTGCTTCTTGAGTGGGTTGAGTACTTAGGCAAGGCAAAGTCCTAAGTGGATCAAGGGGGAAAGGCTAACTTGAGCTAAGAAAGGAGCGCTAACTCGAGTGCCGCACGGTCTCTAGCGAGGGTCGAAGACTAAGTCCGTGACAAGTGGTATCAGAGCCAACCTCAAGAAAGCACCATGTCAATGGTCACTGAAGAGACAAGGGGATGTGATGGGCACAACCCCAACCCCACCAAGGGAAGGAAAAGGGATAAGTCCCAGGATATCTTTGCTGCTTGGGAAGCCAGGCTTGCTAAGGTGGAGCTTGCCATGGCAGATGCACGTGATAGGTTTGACGAGTTAGGCACGGGCATGGAGGACCTCAAGACGGGATTTGAGGAACTCAAGGGGGGTATGCTGGCCACCGTCAATGAACTAGTGCATGATCAGCAGCAAGAGAGGGATGCCTTCCAAGCCCAAGTAATTGGGATGGTGGAAACTCTAAAGGATCAAGTTGAAGAAATGAGAGGTGACTGGATCCTATGGAAGAAGGCCATGACAAATGAGGGCGTGGTCGCACGGGGGATGCCCAGGATCAAGACACCGGAGCCCAAGACCTATGGTGGGTCAAGGGATGCCAAGGAGTTAGATAACTTCTTGTGGAGCATGGAGCAGTACTTCGATGCCATCTCCCTACGCGACGAGAGGACTAAGATCCGCACAGTTACCATGTACCTCACTGACACAGCTACTCTATGGTGGCGAAGGCGTCATGCGGACATGGAACGAGGTACGTGCACGATCGACACTTGGGATGACTTTAGAAGGGAGATCAAGAGGCAATTCTACCCGGAAGATGCCGAACATCAGGCAAGGAGGAAACTAAAACGGCTTAAGCACACGGGGTCAATCCGAGACTATGTGAAGGAGTTCTCAACCCTTATGTTGGAGATCCCTGACATGCCAGACAAGGAGTTGTTCTTCAATTTCATGGATGGTCTCCAACCATGGGCAGAACAAGAATTACGTCGTCGAGGGGTGCAAGACCTCGCTAGTGCTATGGCCGCGGCCGAGCAACTAGTCGAGTTCAAGAAGGGAGACTCTTCCAAGGCAAAATCTTCCAAGGATAGCCATGCCAAAGGTGGGGGAGATAGGCCATCAAGTCACAAGGAGGGGTCATCCAAGCCAAAGCATGGCAAGTTCAGGATGGAAGGTAAGGACCACTCCAAATCGATGACTAATTGTTTCCTTTGTGATGGGGATCATTGGGCAAGGGACTGCCCACAGAGGAAGGCACTGAATGCCTTAGCTGCCAAGTTGGGTAGCGAAAGTGAAGACAGTAACGAGGAGCCAAGGATGGGATCCTTACAACTCCTCAATGCTGTGAAGAAGCAACCTGAGTCTTCCAAGACTATGAGCAAGGGACTCATGTACGTGGAAGCTCATATCAACGGGAAGCCTACACGGGTCATGGTGGACACCGAGGCGTCATATAACTTTGTCTCAGGAGAAGAGGCAAAGCGATTGGGATTGAAAGCATCCAAGGAAGAAGGATGGATAAAGGCGGTGAATTCACAAGCCAGACCTATCCAAGGCACGGCTCGTGGGGTGGAGCTACGCATAGGGGAATGGAAGGGGCTCGTGGATTTATCAGTCGTTCCTATGGATGACTATCAAGTGGTACTAGGGATGGAGTTCTTGAAGAGGGTCAAGGCAATACCTATGCCGTTCATGAACTCGATGTGTATCATCGAGGAAGGAGCTCCTTGCATGGTTCCTACGGTCAAAGGAACCAAAACCGGAACAAAGATGCTCTCGGCCTTGCAACTGTCGATGGGAACCAAGAAGGGCATGGTCGAAGATCTTGAGGACAGGGTAGATAGAGAACTACCCAGGAATGAAGGCAAAGTCTTTGAAAAATCCAAGGACATGATGTCGCCTAAGCAGACAAAGGCGCTACCACCTAGGAAAGAGGTGGGTCATCCAGTTGAGATGAAGCTTGGTGTCAAGTCGCCTGCATCGACACCACCTGGGAAGGCTATCATGAGCCAACCAAAAAGGAAGAAATGGACAGACACGAGAAGACGACCGGTAGAGTGCAAGGAAGTGGACTACATACTCGCTGATCGTCGGGTGAATAGGCGTGGAGTCCAATTATACATCGAGTATCTGGTGAAATGGAAGGGATTACCCAATGACGAGGCTACTTGGGAGCACGCAGATACTCTATGGCAGTTTAAAGACAAAATCACAAAATACTATGGAGATGACGCGCCGAGGACGTCGCGCAATCAGGTGGGGGAGAGTGTCACGGGGTCACTAGTTGGGCCCGATCCAAGCCCGCCAACGAAGCCCGTTCCAAGCCCACCAACGAGGCCCGTTCCAAGCCCATAACCAAGCCCGGTTATGGCTCAAGGAGTCTAGAGTGCTCTGGAAGTTTCTAGAGGACTCTAGAGTATGGTGGAGAACTCTGGAAGATAGAAGAATCTAGAATACTCATGAGAGTTCTAGGGAATCTCTACCCATGTATTATATGTAAATATTCTAGATAGTTCCTAGGGGAAACATCTAGAGATTCTTTGGTAGAATTATAGGGAAAGTTCTAGAATAAGGCTTGAAGCCTATATAAAGGGGCAAGCCCCCTCATTTGTAATCATCCTGAAAATCCTGGAAATCCTAGAATCCAGAATTGAGTAGCAATATAAGCTTCCTCATTCTTCAAGCTCTCTTGTGCCTTTGTGTTCTTGTGTGCTTCTTGAGTGGGTTGAGTACTTAGGCAAGGCAAAGTCCTAAGTGGATCAAGGGGGAAAGGCTGACTTGAGCTAAGAAAGGAGCGCTAACTCGAGTGCCGCACGGTCTCTAGCGAGGGTCGAAGACTAAGTCCGTGACAACAGGCTCCCGGCACTGGCTTTTTATGACCGGCTCCCAACATAGGCCTTGTCGGGTGTGTATTCCGAGAATCCAACCGTGGTTTGCTTTGGCAAAAAGTGAATGTCAGCTCAGCACTATCACAACCCTTGGATTCTCGAAATCCATGCTAGACAAAGCTTGTCTCCGAAGCCGGTCATAATAGGCCAGTCACGGGAGCCAGACCTATCGTCTTAATGCACAACAAAATAATTGTTATATATTAAAGGGATTATTTTAAGGAAAATTGATTTTGCCATAAGTTTTTTCATATCTTTTGGTGAATATTTTTATATTTGACAGAAACGTCCCTTCTCACTCGCATTTGATTTTTGATGGTAAATAAGGAAAGTGATATTAGAAGGGTATTTTCGTCAAGTGAGAAATAATGGACCGGAAGTGGAAAATAATTATAGACAAAAATTGGAAAAAAAAGAAGCAGACGCCCGAAACATGCTGGTCAGTGTGAGTGGCAAGGCCCTGGTTTGGTTAGAGAAGCACCAGGTCATTTGCTTGGTGGACCTAGGGATTTACGTAAGCGAATCTCGAAGACCATTGCACGGTCGGGATTCTAAGGAGGACGTTACCCTCAGGATGACAGCATCATTTTCCGTTTGCTAAATCCTCTTCTTTCTTCTCTCCTGCCCGATATGACCGCATTTTCCGCTTCCCCTCTGCCCGAATTGCCCGTGCTTTACCCTTTCCACGCCTTTCTCTCTCCTCTCTGGTTCTCACTAATTCTGAAAAACACACATTTTCTCTTTCTTATTCTGCTTTTCTTCTCTTCCATCAATCCTTCAATGGCTGTGAAAGCTACCCGTACGGTCAGCTCCCTGTGTGGGCTGTCGGGTAGGTAAAACTATATACCCTTTTGTCCGGGCAGCTTGATGTGTGCGCTTGGTATGAAGTGTGCTTGAGACTTGAGTAAACAAAAGCTGATAATTCGGAGTAGATTTTTGGGTCTGAACTGGTCAGCCCTTTGAGTCCATTTCTAGGGGTTTTTTTTGTAGAGCTTTGAGGAGATTTTTGAGCTGATTCTTTTGGTATTATTGGTATTTGGTTTGAGGCGCTATTCTGTGATCTGGGTTTCTTTGTTAGTTTTGAGAGATTTAGGGTTTTCTCTGACTGATTTCTGGTACTGTGTTTAGGATTTTGTACTGATTTTGGGAATCTGAAGAGAGGTTTCTGAAAGGAATGTTTTAGTTTTTTGGGTTATTTTGGATTTTGTGATCTTTGTTCTTATATGGTGTTTGGAGTTTCAAGGCTGACTCTCTGAAATTTCTGCAAAAGAGGGCTTTTTTTGGGCAGATTTTGGGTTTTAAGGTGGTCTGGTATTTTTGCTTGTCTGGAACATTTGGGATATTAACTTTTAAGGCAGATTGAAATGGGGTATTTGGTGGTTTCAGAGATTTGTGGAGATTTGGAGATATGAGCTTTTGATTTAGGGTTTTGAAGATGGGTTTAGGTCCTGATGTTATTCAGGTGGAGGCATGGGATATGGGGAAATCGAAGAATAGGAAGAAGAAAGACGGCGCGTCAGCAGCGGAAACCGGGTGTTGGATTAAGTTTAGGTTTATAGGTAGTTGCATCTCTTCAAGATCCAAAGTGGATAGCTCTATAAGCGGCACCAGTACTAATTACGGTAATCTTTTATTATGCGTAGAACCATTTCATTTAACGATGGTCTCTATGATTCTCTCTATTCGGTTTGTCTGGCTGGTCTCCATTTACTTTGGACATTCAAATTTTATTTGCTTGTTTTGCCCGAGGGGCATCTGAACTTGCAATCTTTTGCTATCTGTGCATGTTTGGTGGATTTTGTTTTTATCAATTATAATATTTATGTCTGTTTGTTGGCATGATTTGTTGATGGTACCGGATTTGTCTTTTTCCCTAATGTAGAAAGATTTTAAAAATTCTAGAAATTTGATCATTTGATGCTCTTAATTTTCAGGGAACTTTGGAACATTTACAATGATTTACTATTTAGGGGTTTAAACTTGGTTCTATGAATGCTTACAAAAAATAAACAATTAGGTTCTATGAATAAAGGTCCTTGCTTGAATATCTGCGATATTTAGGTCATTTTACTCTGATTCCTTCCGAAAAATCCAGGTACCTGTTAAATCTTTCGCAGTCTGCTTGCTCGCCAATTCTAGATCGGGATATGGTACTATTTATTATGATTAGTCAACGATTTGGGGGCAATAAATGCTTGACTATGGAGATTAGCTCATTATGCATTGAATTAGATCTCTTGATCAGATGACAAAAATATTAATGTGTGGTTGGTTCTCCATGTGGAACAGCGGAAAGTAAATCTACGAACGATACCAGCAGAGATCAGCCTGTTGCTCCAATAGTATCTTCTACAACAACGAGTAATGCAGAAAGTAACCCATCTACTCCCAAAGTAGATGAGGAACTGAAAGTTGCTTCTCAGCTTCGAAAATTCACATTTAATGAGCTTAAGTCCGCAACAAGGAATTTTAGACCAGAAAGTCTTCTTGGAGAGGGAGGGTTCGGTTGTGTTTTCAAGGGGTGGATTGAGGAGAACGGGACTGCTCCAGTGAAACCTGGCACAGGACTTACTGTTGCAGTTAAAACCCTCAACCACGATGGACTTCAGGGTCATAAAGAATGGATGGTATGAACTTTTCCTAGTCTGTTTTACTTTCTTCTTCTGATATGTTGACTACTTATTATGGTCATTTTGCTTTGACTTCTTATATCATGCATGTGGGTATTCTCATATCTCTCCCAATTTGACAGGCTGAAGTTAATTTTCTCGGTGACCTCCTCCATCCTAATTTGGTTAAATTGATTGGTTACTGCATTGAAGATGATCAGAGGCTTCTAGTATATGAGTTTATGCCTCGAGGAAGCTTGGAGAACCATCTCTTTAGGAGTACGTAACTGCCCATTTTTAAGTCCCTTGCAATTGATTTGGTGTATCTTGGAATCCTAAATTGTTAACCTTAGAACTTTCTATATTGATGCATTGAAATTTAGAGGTAGTAACATAAATGACACTTTCTGTCAGACAACGGCCTTCTACATTATCGATGTTTAATGTTCTCTGGTAACAACCATTTTATATGCAGAAGGGTCCCTGCCTCTTCCATGGGCCATCAGAATGAAAATTGCATTTGGTGCTGCAAAGGGCCTTGCTTTTCTTCACGAGGAAGCCGAAAGGCCAGTGATTTATCGCGATTTCAAAACATCTAACATCCTGTTAGATGCGGTATGTGACAAACCATAGGCAACAAAATCACATTTTCTTTTCCTAATAGTAGTCCCTTTCTGAAAACATGCTTTTCCAGGACTACAATGCCAAGCTCTCTGACTTCGGACTTGCCAAGGATGGTCCTGAGGGAGATAAGACTCATGTATCTACTAGAGTGATGGGAACTTATGGCTATGCAGCCCCTGAGTATGTGATGACAGGTGAGTATGATTTTACTGAACCTCATTCTTTTTGGTGCAACTTGTTTTTTCTTCTTGTATTAGAGGCTCATACTCTGAAATTAATTTATATCATCATGTGAGGTTACATCACCCTCATTCTGTTTTTGGATAATTACTAGGTTCAAGATGTTCTATATGGATGAATCATGGAAAGAAAGATTTTTTTTTTTGTTACTGTTGGATGAAGGAATTCTTCTTGAATAGATCCCGCCTCATGCAAATGCTTGTGTTAGTTCATCATTTCAATTTTGTGGTCCTTTATTTGGATGGAATCCCTCCCTCTATTTCTGTTATAAGAGAATCATTTTATGGAAGCTTCTTAAGCTACATAAACGGCAAAGTCCTGCAGTAGCATCAAGACCTATTGTAGTTTTTTGGGAAATTCTTCTTCCTACATTTTGATATCATTAATGACCTAATTTTCTTGTATATGTTTGTACTTGGAAGTGCTTTATACCGTCAGATTTGTTAAGAGAAATGGATTTCTTGTTGTTTACCTATATCATTTATTTTGGGGTGTTAAAATCTCTTAAAGTTAAGTCGTTTTTCTGCTGTGTGGTCATTTGACAACTTGTATAATATTCTTTTCTTGACAATTTATAAAGGTTTATATGAAGCAAAATGGAAAAGGAGCAAAGGACACTTACATCGGGGAACCTACTAAAGTGCTTTGAAAAATATTGCTCCTTCTTCCCCGTGGCTTTTCCATAGGTAGTTTCACTACACCCAGCATAACTAGTGAAACTTCACCTGCCTATGCTCTTAATTAGGCAGATTAATACTCCCAATCAACTAATTTTTTGGCCATTGCATTGACTATCAGCCAATAACAAAAATCAGAGGCAGCAAATGAACCGCAGTTGTGAAGAACATAGCTGCTGCCTTCCAAGTAGAGATAGAATTTTCTAAACTATCTTAAATGTCTCATTATCTGGAAGAACACTAGTAAAATTGAAGATGAACCCGACACGCCCAGGGTTGGGGAGCTTGGCTACAACCAAGTTCTTGGAAGTGGAGGAAGGAGGAACAAACCTCTACTCTCTACAATCTTTCTTTTTAAAATCCTGGAAAACCCCCCTCTTTTTTACAATGAGGGCTTTTATACTAAAGCACTAAATCTCTAATCAACCCTAGCCCTTGAATTGCTTCGCCAAAATCCTAACCCTTCAACTTTCCAAATTGACAAAACTACCCCAAATACAATAAGAAACCCCAAAATACCCCTCCTTTACAAGGAAAACCCAAAATTATTCCCTAGTCTTCAACCACAAGCCTTCTTGAATCACATAATTCTCCTCAGATTGAAGAAATTCGGCTCCGATGAGCCATTGATGACATTTTTGACTTGGGTTGGAGTAGTGATATAACGCTTCAAAAATGGTTGACCTCGCGCTGGCGGGAGAAATCTTGGACTTCCTAGAATGATTCGAAGTCCTTTGTCTTGGAGTTGGAGCGACGACCTTGATGGTCGCTAGACAAAGGGAAAATTGCACGAGACTCAAACTAACAATTTGGCAATGGCAATACTGACGAGCAAACCCCTAAACTTCGACTTTGCCCTAAACTTCGTTTAGTTAAAATTCAGAATTAATTCGAACAAGTTCAATTCAGCATGGAGAAGTTTCGTAAAATTTCGCCAACATTGAGAAGTTTGGAGATTTGATGCATTATAAATTTCGAACACTAATGTGGCTTAAATGTATGATGCCACCTGATAAACATTGAATTGGATTTTATCGGAGTGGTTGATTTTCACCCAAGATCCTCCCAAAAGTAAGGAAATGCGAAAAAGTAGAGATAGATGGGTTTTAAACACTTCTCGTCTATTTTAGTGTTTCGCTCCTAAATGTAAATTCAACGAAATATTATAGGTAAATTTCAGTTCGATAGGTTATAAATCAGAAAAATTAATTAAAATTCGTCCAAAGCTTCGGCTGATTTTAATACCATGTGGACGAGGATGTTGAGGGTTTGCCGAAGGTAGCACGTAAGCAAGAGGACTATCCATCGCCAAGATTTTATTGATCTCGATGAAATAACAATGGGGAACTTCATCTGCAATGGTGGACCTTGGGGTTGATGATAAGATCAACGTATCCCCTTTTTCTTGTTTTGGGCCTTGGATAGCCTTGATTTTCGGATATTGGTCTTGAAATCAGCCTAGCCAGAGTATGGAACTTCATCTTGAAAGCCTTGGTCTTGATCAAGAGAGTTTTATCGATCTCAATTGGAGTTGACTTCGGTGATCTCAGTTGGAGTGAGCTCAGCAAACCTCAACTTAGGCGAGCTTCTGACCTTTCACGTTCAGCTTCTCACCTTTGTCATCTACGAATCTTTTGATATTCACTAATCCTTTCCCTAACAAATTCTTTTGTTCCATCCATAATTGATTTCCACTCCAACATACAAAAACTTGAGATTTCTTTTCAAGCAAGTTGCATCGGTGTTCATAAAACTTTTGTTGCTCCTCTTCTTGTTGCTCGAATGCATAAGCGTAGTCTTCGAATGCAAAAGTATACGTGTTTTGGTCAATGTTGTAGATAATTTCGTGATCACATTTCCATAGATTTCCAAGAACAAGATGATATGCCTCCATTGGGACTACATCATACCAAAGATTCTCTTTGTTGGTCTTTGCAATGGAAAATGAGACTAAACAATGTTTGTCAACACACCTTTTTGGTGTATTCCAATCCAATAAGCTGATGTTGCGGGTGCGATTTCTAACTTGGTCGCTACCTCAAGGGAGACAAAATGCTCGACATGGTCCTAATCAATAGCGAACTTTACACACCTTCCCTTTAGAAGTGCATTGTGCACAAGTACAATATGCGTGCTTTAATCATAGTAGGGTGTATAAGCTCAAAAGCACATACTTACAATCCTTTTTTTCTTTTTGGGATGGTGGTGGTGATGAAATTGCACACAACAAATCCACCTCTTCTTGTTCTCTCTTATTTTGTCGTCTTTCCCTCTTTTTTTATTCCCTTTGTCTTAGGTATGCGATGGTCCCTTTTCTCTTTAAAGTCTCGCAGTAGGCTCAGGTTTGGCGGTGAGATGAGCTGGCGGCGAGCTGGGCCAGTGGTTGATTGGACTTGGTGATAGTTGAGGCGGGTTACTAGGCCTCAAAGCGAGGCCTAGGATGTTCCCATATGAGGGGCCTAGTATATGGGCTTGGACCTCATTTGGGCCCATTTTATCCCCAAATGAGGCCCACTTCGGGGTCGTCTTCAACCTCCAACCGAGACACAGAGAAAGGGTTACAACAAACATCCAATCATCCAAAAACCATATAATAGTTTGCAGTTGCTCCTCAAATGAACATCGGTGATAGAAAAATCGTTGATGAGGATTCCAATGAAGAAAAATGGCAGAAATCAATCTCGTTGAAGGGCCATAACAGTGGGTAATGTAGGGCTGCAAGCAGGTTGGGGGTCAACCTGAGGTCAGGTCGGAGAATCCCAACCCAAGCACATCCTAATCGGGTTAGTCGGTTTTGGGACATTTTCTTGATACCTTAAGGCCATGTTTGATTGCACGGAAAATTTTCCCGAGAAAATACATCTGGGATATGCCTTAAATGGCTGATTGATTGCAACTGAGAGCACATATTTCAATCATGTGAGAAAATAAAGGTGTATTTTTAGGTGGAAATGAATTCTCACCTATCTGGATGGGAAATGAATTCCGAGCTTAGTAGGAAAAATTATCCAGATTTGAATGGCTTGTTAGGGAAAATTATACAGATTTATACTGGCTATCTAGCAATGGACAGTTGTGTTTTCCTAAGGAAAATGCAATTTTCCCACTTGGTAATTAAACACGGCCTAACAGATCCAAAGAAGAAAGCCCATTTTTCTCTAGAATCATATGCTCTGCCATTAATGGCGGGAACCCTAGGTAAACAAAGCAAACCCTAAATAGAGATCGAGAAAGTGAGAACTAACCCCCTTTGAAGCTATTTGTTTGTCTTTCTTGGATGACTCCGATGCATTTGAAATGGTCGTCAATGATAGTGAGCTCCAATACAACCTCAAAGTCATGATCGATCTCTTCCAACATCTGATCAACGATAGTCGCCCGGATTATGGTTGACATCACCTTCCCCAACAATGCAGAAGGTTTCATCTGCATTTGCAAAAAGACCCAAAAATCTTGCCCAAAAATACGAAGGGAAAAGGAAACGAGAATGAAGCTTACTGCTTACCTTGTCCTTAAAGATCATTGGTTCGAGATAAGCTCTCAAGTCGTCGTAGTTGGAGACTCGGCGGTAGAGGAATGATCGGAAGCTGTGGCCTTGAGATCGTCAGAGCTTTTTGACGAGGGTTTTGAGGTTGGAGAGGTGGTGGGAGAGGTTGGAGAGATTTGTGTTGTTGGAGAGGATGTTGTCTGCTTCGGTCTCGAGCTCTAACAGAGCTTTAATGGCGGGCGAGCTAGAGTCATGTTTTCTCAAACTGGGTTTGTTCTGTAGCTTGTTTCAAGGCTTCTAGCACTCTCAATACTTGTTTGTTGTCTTCCTTCCGAGCTTCTTCCATGGAGCTCAGAGGGAGAATCTCTCTTTACCATTCACACTCAACAAAATAAAACTCAATGAGAGAATCTCTCTTCCACGGTTAGTCTTTGATGATCAACAACTGCTGGCCCACTACACAACTTTGAAGTAAAAACCATCAACCTTCCCATTTTGCTAAACCGGTCCAACAACAATCTCTTTAGATCATCTAGGCCATCCATTTCGTGTAGGCCACATGTGGATCTTGCAGGTCTAGAGGACTTGAGTCGGGCAACGGTGCAATCTAGGTACTACAGCGACGGTTTTGCTTTAGTCCACAGGACCTAGTCCAGGTGAATCATGGACTATGAAAAGTTAATGGATCAGACAAGGTCAACGCGACACCATATCCACTGATTCATCTTCAGCCAATGTCTACCTGGCATCTTCAGCCAAAGGCTAGGAGGAACAAACCACTAAACTCAGCAATCTTTCTTCTTTTTAAAATCCAAAAAATCTCCCCTTATTACAACAAGAGCTTTTATAGTGAAGTCCTAAATCCCTAAATAGTCCTAGCCCTTGGATTGCTTCCCCAAAACCTTAACCCTTCAACTTCCCAAATTGATAAAACTACCCCAATACAATAAGAAACCCCAAAATACCCCTCCCTTACAAGCAAAACCGAAAATTATCCCCCACTTTAACCATTGACCTTCTTGGATCATATCAAAATCCAATGAGGCTAACTTAGCCTTTTTAACTGGAGAGTCATTGATGCCAGGAGGCTGACTGGTTTTTGAAGACTGGCCTCATATAAATGGAGTATGACAAAGAGAAGCAAGTTCCTCTGCGTCATCTTGTCACTACTCACTAGTAAGAATTTCGTTCTTACAGGTGAGCCAAGCAAAGAATTAAGTTTGTTGTCATGCAATCCATAGAGGTTCCAATTGCAGAATTTGCCCCTGGCCCACAACAATGTTTCTGATATAGAATGAGATGAGTTGTAGTGGGGCTGGATGAAATTGTGATAACATAGTCATAAACCGTAGACTGTTTAACTTGTTAGTGTTCTTTTTAGATAAAATTTGATGAAACTTAAGAAAATCTTTAAAACTACAAGAAAAGATATGGACCAAGAAAAGAAATCTAGCAATTTGCATCAGAATTTGTGAAATTTTAACATTTCATGCTATGTAACAAGGACACTCCATTTTTTGAAAATTTACCAGGCATGTATCCATGCCGGACATGCACTATTACTTCAACTACCATTTATATACAGGCATGTATTCATGTGTATCTAAATGTATTATATCCATACTATATGGATGTGTCGGCGTATCAGGTTTGCTCTTGTATGTTAGTATGTCTGATATTTCATATATGTGACTGGAAAATGTATCTGTGTCTAACATGGATTTAATGCCATTTTCTTGTGATTTAAAGGGATTTCATGGCATTTTTATGTAATAAAGATTTTTGAATATCTTGTAGACAATTTGGCTATGTTGCATTGTTACGGGTACAGGTGTAAAGAGTTCAATACAGGTGTGGAGTGTTGGATTCAATGAGCCCTGAAAGATAAGATTCGGAGACTCAGCACCATATTTAAAATAGTGTAGAACAACATATTTTTTCTTTATATAATAGCAAGGATAATAATGGATTATGTGATGGAATATATATATATACAAAAATTTAGTGTCATTTCTTGCTACAAAGAAAACTTCGATGTAGAACTCATAATCTATAATAAATGCTAATCAAATCTTGCGAGTTAGGAAAAATCAGGAAGTGTTGCAACAGAATCCGTGGCATGTTGGAATCTGTCCCGGGGACAAATTTAGTATGCAACCATTTGCATACTTAAAAGTATGCAAACATTGTCAGTACTGTTGGATGTGCCTTGAAAAATGTGTTATTTCAATATTTTCAAAAAAATATATTTTATAAATTAAAAACACATTTTTCAATGCATTCAATGATGGATACAATGTTTGCATACTTTTAAGTATGCAAATGGTTGCATACTAGACCGACCCTGTCCTGGGTAGTACACCCTTTTAGAAGAATCCATGCAACATAGACATTGATTAGAAGTCGGTCTTAGTATGTTCCGCACTTTGCTCCCTTCAATTGGTAAGACATAACTTTATAAAATTAACAATTTTGGCAATTTGTAAGAATTGCATACAGTTATTAATTTAATTGTCAAAGGATTTGAGTTGAATTTTGAATTGTGTTCATAAGAGAATCAAGTTGTATTCATAAGGTTTGAATAGCATATTGTAGAATTGCAGCAACAATGAGATGCCATAGTATAGAATTACAAAGTTATACAACCTCAAGCAATCAGATGCCATAGCCTTTTTGCGAATTACATTAATAACATAACCATAACCACAATCACTTTCGTGATATCATAGGTAGTTTTGTATTTTATATAGCCATATTCTCCACAGTGCTAAGGATAGTGCATAGTGCATAGTGAGGACCTTGCAAAAAAAGATGCCATAAACCATCTTTTTATATAGGTAATGCTTTTCTGTATAGATCTCTCTTTCTTCAATAGAAGTTTTCTCATTACATATAAAAAATAAGAAGAAAAACTCCACGCATAACACTTTTGTTGCTTTTTATAGGTTCATGCATGAACCTCATACTAATGCTGTATGATTCACTGATACATCAAATTTACACATAGGAACAGATATCTCTTTTCACCAAAAGCAATTCTGATGTGGATGGCATATGATGATTCAGAACATGCTGGACCCATTAACAATAGGATGTCAACAAGTGGTTTTGCATATTTATAGGAGTTACAACTTAGTCTCGTGTAAATGTAAGAAACAATGTGATTTCAGGAACTAAAGCTGAAGGTTGGTACAGTATTCATTGATGCTACATGCTGTGAGTTGTCTTGGTTCAAGTTACTGAGAGTATGCAGCATATCCTAGAAATGCTATGATTATATTAGAGTGCAGTGTACATCACATTGAACCCAATGTTTCTTGGAAGGACCAAACACAAAGAAGTGGATTTACACTTTTTGGGTCATGACGTAACTGAAAGAGAGATTGTATTTGTCAATTTGAAGATCAATTGCGGATCTTTTCACTAAAGCTAAACAAAAAAAGGAAGACAAGGCTGGCAAGTTGGGATTGCTTGATTTGCACTTGAGGGAAAGAATTGAAGAAATCCATTTGTCGATTGAGTTATGTTTAGACATCAGAGGTTCCAAGGGTTCTGGTCGGTGATCTCTATATTCCCAATAACAAAATGGCCCACTCTGTTCCCAAACTATGTGTTCTCTTTTCCATCGGGGGTTCAAATGTAGCTGCCTTTTTCAAACTCTACTCATTCACACATAAATTGGAGCAGAAATGTTTCTCAGTTCCTATAGTCCTTTTTCTTTGATTTGAGAAAAGGTGTGTTTTCTATGATATTTGGATCATCTAATGGGGATTCTTGACCATTTCGGGTGATTGATGTACCCTCTCCCCTGTGGGAGGTCATGTGTTTGTCTCCCTAGTGTGCATTAGTTTGTGACTCCACGGTGCGCAATAGTGCCATTGGTTGTCTCCTCAAAATCTAGTGGGTATCAGCCTGCTTTACCAATAAGTAGTCCCGTGGTGGTCTGCTTTACCAAATGGTTGTCTCTTCAACCACTCGAGTCTTGCGCATCAAAAAACAAATGTTGTCCATTTTTGGGGTTTCATGATTTATGCTAGTTTGTGCATGAGACTTCCAAATTTTCTCTTCTCAAGGGTCTTTCTTGAGATGCGATTGATTGTCTTATGTACATAGAGGGTTTCTGATGGTGAATGATAATTAAAGAGTCTGCATTCACTTTCATCGATATCTGCTCTTTGAATATGCTGAAAAGAAAACCTTCTCTGACAAAAATTTACATTTTCCTTTGTATAACCTTTACTATCGTAAATTTGAGGTTTATTGCATTCCCAGATTTTCGAACATGAATAACTTAGCTTGGAAGAGTTTCACACTTTCTCATTGATTTGTCTTTTGCCATTTCTTTTAGAACATAGTATGCAGGTGGATACAACACAATTAATGGTTTAACTTGTAATATTCTCCTTGGACCTGTCTATGTAGTCCAATCCAATCAAATCTTTGTCTCAGGGCATCTGACATCAAGGAGCGATGTCTACAGTTTCGGGGTGGTCCTACTAGAGATGCTGACTGGGCGAAGATCCATGGACAAAAACCGACCAAATGGGGAGCACAACCTGGTGGAGTGGGCACGGCCACATCTCGGGGAGAGGCGACGGTTTTACCGGCTGATAGACCCTCGCCTTGAAGGTCACTTCTCAATCAAAGGCGCTCAGAAGGCTGCTCAGTTGGCTCACCACTGTCTTAGCCGGGACCCAAAAGCCAGACCTCTCATGAGCGAAGTTGTCGAAGTCCTCAAGCCTCTACTAAATCTTAAGGACATGGCCAGCTCCTCCTACTATTTCCAGACCATGCAAGCAGAGCGCACTGGGGCTAACTTCAACAACCCAAATGCTAGAAATGGCCTAAGAACACAGGCAGGATCCATATCAAGGAACGGGCAAGCAATGAGGAGCCTCTCAATCCCGAATGGTTCGCATGCTTCTCCATACCACCATCATCACCATCCATCACCAAAACTGAATGATAAGCAGCCATAGCATTGGGTTCCTGTTCATCTGTCTCTTGTTCTTTTTTCTTTCATTTTTCTTCTTTTTCCATATATATAAATATCTATTATCTGTCGGGGCGTTCGAGTTTGGGAGACTGGACAAACACTGGGGCAGTATGTTGACTTTATGCTGATCTGGTGATCTTTTAGAGGCGAGAAGGGTTGGTGGGCTCCACCATCATTAAGTGGGAGATGGTTGATGGCGGAAGCTGTTCAAGAGAATTATCATGCCACCTTATGTTGCTTATAATTTGTCTGGAGATATGAAACGGTGGGGGATGGATATACTTCAATGACTCATGATGTTTCTTATTCTCTTATTTTTCTCCCTAATTTTAGAAGTAAAAAAAAGCCACTTGTTTTGAAGCAAGGACAATTGCCAAAGGAGATTTACAGGTCATATATCTCTGCTTTGTAGTTTGTTAGAACCATTTGACCTAGTCATGGGATGACTCTCTGAGAAGGATTCTTTTCCTTTTATTTACGTTGTAATTCAATTCCCCCCTATTAAGCTTGAGAAATGAATACAGGAACAAAGGGTACCAGTATCGACACTCCCCTCGTGACAGGAACTGCAAGTAACACCAGATTGTCATTTTTTCAGTTTTCCTGAAGAGTCTGCCAGTTTTGTAGAGTATGTGTATAGGTTTTGTTTGAGTTGGACATATATCATAGTACGGCATACAAGTTCGGGAGGGCGATCAATAATATGTGCTGGTGACAGGTTTTAGCCATCTGGTTGTGAGCTGAATATTGGATGAATACAAGTTAGTACTTGTTGATAGGTTCGTCAGTTTGGTAAATCATGCTGTGGTTTCCACTGTCCCGTGTGGGTGTCTGGTAATGGTTGATGCTATAGCCTATAGGTGGACTTTCTTGCTAACAAAGTAAGTTCTTTAGGAAATTATGCGGCACATGTTCCAAGGCTATTTACATGTAAAAATGTTTCTACTCCAGAATAAAATGTGTGATCCAAACCTTGAACTCTTTGTTTGCCTGAAAGTCTATTCACGAACAGACTTATTTTAATAGAAACCAAAGATTCCTGGAAAATTACGTTGTAATACTTCAAAGAATAGTTGCCAGAAGAGAGGATTGGAAGCAAGACCCACCAAATCAATAAGCACCTAACGTTTTCCATATCATTTCAACTGTCAATTGAGATCCTGTACGCCACAGTTCAACTGTCAACCCATTGGATCCTTAAGTCAGGTAAATTCATAAGTTGCTGATGTTATGAGAGTGAGTACCTTGCAAATTCTTTAGACCTTAACCAAGAAATTGGACACTAATTATTCTTGCAGAAACAAGCAAACATTGCTATCATCATTTAAAGTAATAATTCTTTTATATAATAGCAGCAAGGTCGACCTCTTTAGACTTCTAAGACTGTACATGGTCTCCAAGCTACAAACCTTATTATAACACTTCCATTTCAGATGCATTGGTAGAAACCCAAATTTAATTCCCTGACAAGTGTTGAAATTTTTCCTGCCATGGTAACTGCGACCACACAAAGTTGGTCTGTTTCTTAGGCGGCTTTCCTGGTCAATTGATCCTTGGATGTGCTCTCGAATATCTTGTCGGCATTCCCAACCTCGAAACCGTCACGCCTGTGAAACTCCTTAATCTGTGCAATTCAAAAGAGAGACAGAGAGAGAGAGAGAGAGACATTAAACAAATGGCAAGTGAACTGCTGGAACAGGTTATTTCTCTATAATAAGGTACTGGACTGAGGTTCTATAAGATAGAGAACAGTAATGGCGTTGAAGAAAATGAGATATAGTGGGAGTGATTACCAACATCATAGTAAATATTTATTCGGGTATATACACAAATAAAAGATGGGTGCAGTAGAATAAAGGGTTGAAAATAAACTACGACTGAACATGTCATAAATACACGGGGTTAAGAATAAACCATGCCCTATGGCATCTTTCCATGTAGCCTTTTTGAGTTAATATTTCAACATGAAGGTAGAACTACTGTCCCAAAACCTATTATAGAGGACCATACCAGTGAGTGAAGGTAATGGAATGCGACCAGCTGTTACAAACCCAACCCATGGTTTTAAAAGTCAATTTCGGGCATGGGATGGTTTGGTGCTGCGACCGAGTGGACTCGGGACAACTCGGTCAAGACAATGTGAAATCATAGAGGAAAATGGGCCTTCTCGCTAGCCCGAGACAGCCCAAGACAACATGATTCGGGCCCTGCCGAGACTTGAAACCATGACCCAATCAAAAAACCTTATAATGGATCTTATCTATATGCATTATTGGTGTGGATACCAGACAGTAACATGCGTGTGTATAAAGATAGTGTGCATATAAAAAAATGTAATAACCATGGAAAGAGCTAGTTCAGAGCTTTCCCACACAAAAAAGATTCCATGAGGATGAAAGCGAGAAGATCTCGCAGACTCTTAAAAGGCATTAATACTTAGACAGCCTGCATGGGTTAAATAGTTCACACAACAGTGTGACACCTAACCTAAGAAGCAGAATTCCCTGTCTGAGAATGAGAAAAATTTACAGATAGCATCAGTGGAACTGCACTGCAGACATGAAGAATGCATTGTAAGTTTTAGATGAGGCGAAGTTGACTGCAAAATTACAAAACACTAGTCGAGAAAAAAAAAACACTAGTCGAGAAGACCATCCAACATGCTTGAAATCCATGCACATACAGACCAGGTCCATAATCCCTAGTGAAGTGATTGCAAAAAGTACAGCGTTCGAATGCAAATATATCCTGAATCAAAGCTTCAATAGGAAATCAATTCTACATCAGTATCTTCATATACTGTGATCCAGACAGTAGCACCTATGGTTAAAAATAGTTGATCATCCTGAACAATTTTGGAGACCAAACAACTGATTATCTATCTTCCACATCTTCTGACACCATAGACCCCTATCATCTACATATAGAATGAAATTTGAACATTACATTCAACTTGAATGTGTATATGATCAAGCATGCAGAGAACAAATGGTTCTGTTCAGGACAATAAATCGAGTTCAAATGAAAATGCAAGTTGAAGACATTTTGATGGAAACTTTTTATTTTATGTACAGTGTCCCTTTGGAATCTGGATTTGAAGGGTTTGTGGACATCATATAGCAATCAGTCAGATCTCTTACTAAGGGGACAGGACATAATCTGATTTATCAAACAGGAAAAATTCACATATCATGGCTTCCATCCCAAAGAATCAGATTCAATTCATAATAAGTAGAAAGATGGATACCTCTTTGTCAGGTATAGTTTTATACTGGGGCAGCACAAGACGTTCTGCAAATTCGATGTATGAACAGGGAACAGACTCGGTGATACCATCAGCAAAATGAAAAGTTGTTGAGTCAGCGACAGTTGAACTTTGCAACAGAAGGCCATCAGGGCTCACTGATTGCAACAGAGATGAAGTCATAAAGTGTTCTCTCAATTGTAATAGCCAGTATAAACATCTGAAACCATTAGATAATCCATATAATTAATACAGGGGCCTTATGACATTTAATTTGCCTTGGACCAACAATGAGATAAATATGAAGAGGAAAAAATCAGATCTATCCTATGCAGGAAATTATACAAATGTAGAGAACTTGTAAACTTGTAAGCCAATTTCTTGCAAGAAATATGATATCTTGTGAAAATTTACTTTCTTATCATTTTTAAACCTTTAAAGTATTGTAAAATCTTCAAATATATCAAAGATATTTATGGTACGAAGTGCGAGATATTTTTTCTAGATAAGTTGTAGTTTTGCAAAACATTCTAATAAAGATAGTTGCTTGTTTTTGGTAGGTAAGATGGAATCAAACCTGTGGCCTCATGGCTGAGGTGCAGTACATCAACCTAATGAGCTACATTAAGCTCATGTTTACAAAATACAAGAATGGGGATAACTGAGTTTGTAGTTTCAGTGACATGATAACTTCTTGAGCCAAGCTAACTCAGGAAAATTGAAAACCAAGTCTCCAACTTTCAATACTGTGACCAAAACTTTCATATTTCAGGTCAAGCCATCAAGATATGTTCCTAGTATCAGTAGATGATGCAGCAAAGGGCCCACAATTTACTCTCAACTATTGTAATGCATATAAACAATTATCAGTGAGAGGAAAAGCTTACATGTTGCATTTTGCATCAAGGTAACTTATGGCGTAAGGAAAAACAAAGATCCTACCACTTATTCTGTGAGAATCTATTTTGATACAACATGGTTCTGACTTTTACATGACACAATTAGTGTCATATGCATCTATCTTATCTGTAAAATAAAAATAAAATAAGAAATGCAAGTCAACTAACTGGCCTACACAACAAGGGAAGAGTTGGTCATGAACCTTTTAGAACCCCTCCTTCCAAATTCAATCTGAATCCATTTTCCTCAATGAATTGGTTGAGACTTTTGATGTTTCTCAAATGAGATTTTAGACGATGAGTGGAAATAGTGGCATGGTTCAATGCATGGCCATTGACAAGAGTCCATGCAGCATATTCACTTTCCCTGAGAATCCAAAAACCAAATAGTAAGACTTCCAGAATGAGAGTTTCCAAACTTCGTGTGTGATTCTTGTGTAGAGGGCAGAGAGCCTCAGTAATCCTGGAAGTACACAACTCACAAGCAGAGCAGATTGCATCCAATTTACATGGGATAGAACAAAACCTCAACAAAATTTTGATAACCAATCAGCCTAAAATTGGATGTCAAACAACAAAGTCCTAACTGGTAAAGTAGAGACCAAGTATGCAGGATCAATGTTAATTTGATATAAATGATGTCTATAGCCATCCACAAGAGAAGAAATATCACTTGCTCACAGAAATAGAAACTCTAAGGAGAAGTACCTAGCCAATTCTTGGAAGTCAGAATATAAGGGCTTTTCCCATGTTAAAGATCCCAGTGCACTTGCAAGAGCTGCCTGTTTACTTCCACTAGCGGACATTTTAGTGTATTTTCTAATTATTTCCTGCATGTAGGAAGCAATAACCACTGATCATACACTACAGTAAGTAAATAAGTCCAAAATACTACATAGCTAGCAAAAGTTGATTACTATCAAATTAATCGAAGTGAAGAAGTGAGAACACCAAAGGAGCACAGATCAAAATTATTTGAACAAATGGGATGGGATATGATGGATAAATATGTGGTTGTGTCTCCACATTAACATCTGCACAAACAACAGTTACCGATGTTCATATTATATGTAATTTAGAATAAGCACTTTATATATCTTGTACCATATGTTGACTACCTCAAAAGAAAACAGTGGAGATCCTTATTTTCTTTAATACGTATCATTACCAGTAGAAAAAAGAAACGAAGAAAAAAAATATATAACAAAGCAAATGGCGATTTCATGCCACACAGCCATGCATAAGAATTTGAAATTTATTTGATTACTAGCTCAAGTCAAGATAAATTATATGATGTTAATTTATCAGAAGTCCATTAAGTGTAGATTTTCTTACACAAGGTCTCAATCAGTTGTGGAAGAATTGGAATAAGAAGTATAACACATTTAGCTCACTCCCTATTCTATCAGGTTTTTCCGATGGTGCTGTGCAACAAAAGCACTAGGGATTAGGACATAAATAGATACATAGGCCTCCTTGCTGGGACTCATCAAATTCATACTTTCTACGGAAAGACACTTCTATCAGGATTAATATTCCTAGTTTACCATCGCCATGAAAAGAATTAAGTTAAGACATAGCTGGGTCATTGTTTTGGGAGCTCCTTAGTGGCGAACCACAAACGGATTTTCCAGGCTTAAAACGTGTAGTATCTTACTCCAAGATCAACTTATTGAGTCCAAATATTTGGTGACACGAGATGGTCCACATCAAAATCCTTACCCTACAATACCCTACAACACCCTACAACTGAACATAGGCAATAACACTGAAGAGCTTGATTTAAATGAGTAACCTAGTTTTAGGATGTCCGTAAGAGTTTCCAGATAGGGTGGCCTGAAGAATCTTACTATTAGTTCAACAAGAGGTTTTCACACTAACCCCCAAATATGACTCACCTAGTGACATACAAGTCTGAAGTTTTACGGCCACAGTTAAGCATCTTCTTTTGTGGAAATTATCTATCAAACCCGACTTGATTTGTGACAAGATTTGACTTAGAGAATACAAGAAAAGCATTTGAGTCAAATTTCTAAAACTTGATAGTTGATACCTTCTGCATGGTCTGGGATCTCAAAGTTCATCGGCTTTAACTCCACGGCATGATATTGCAAGATTTTTAAGTTCCATGATGTTGATTTTGTGACAAAAATGAGAATTCACATAGGATGATAATGAATTTGGTCTGATGAGAGTAAAAATATCAAAATTACATATAATTCCTACATATGAGAAGTTTCAACGATAAAAGCACATTATCCATCTATTATACCTTCATGCAAAGTTGAAAATATCAACTCACCAAGAAGTAAAATCTTATAACACACCTGGGCTCGGGGACTCATCTCGTCTACAAGAAGTTCTGATATAAAAATTCTTGGCAAAGGCCCATTAATGCCACTCCCACTATGAGCATGGATAATATCAGGAGGAGAAAACCACAACGCTTTCAATTTTTTTGCAGGAAATCTCAATTCGTCCCGGGGTGTGTAACCAAAGTCCAGGAAAAAGTTCGCCATGGAGTCAATCCCGTAACCATCCACCTATGATGTTACAAATGAAAGAGGTCACGGGATATAGAATCAACCAAATTCTATTTAACGAAACTAAGGCTGAAACCTAAGCAAAAAAAAAAGATAAGCATAGCTACCAGGTACAGAGTTGAATGTAAGAAATAATACTAATTCATGAAACTGAAGAGGACAGGACACCTCATTTTATAACGTTTTTTTATAGCAAATATCTTGAATCAAGGAGGCAGGACATGTGCAAAACTAAAGACAAAGCATACCCCAAATGTCCTAAATGCAAGATGATCATAGCAAATTTGAGCATCATCAAATGAGTGAACAAGCTCCAAAATGGCATTTGCAGTCGGATTCCTGCTTAAGTAGACCTTCTCCATACTTGCCAGTACACTCCTTAAGAATGATTCAGCACCCTATGACAAAGAGCAAATTAGCAATCAAACTTCTATTTTCGCAACTAAAACATTGAAAGGAATACAAATTCCAGCCTGAGACATTACAAGACGTACAATGAAACACTTTGAGCAGTTGCAAATGTTTATTTGTTGTTCAATTGGTGTACTACTGTATGAATCTCCAATTGGCAGGCCCACCAAGTCATTGATCCAAAATTTCGCCGAATCCTATTACGTTATATATAGTGGGTGCCCCGTGCCATCGGCACTCCTCGACAAAGAATTTGCCAAAATCAGGTGAGTGGCGGAGATCCACCGTCCATTTGGAGGAGGATTAGATCTCGGCCCTTCTTTGTTGATGCTTATAAGAGGAGGTATAAGTAGGGAGACAACCAATGTGTTTTGTTATATAGAATAGTAAATGGCCCATGCCCACGGCACTCTCCGACAAAAGCGTTTGCAAAAATTGGGTGCCTTCGGCACTCAAATAGTATAACGGATTGGGGTGTTACCGTTTTTTCCATTATAACGGCTGTTATAACGGATTGTAACGCATAGAGGGAGAAATGAGAAAATAACAGAAATAACAAAAAATAACGGTGTTGAAATTTAAATTTTGAATAAATTGAGGTCAAATGAGGCGGATTGAGTAGCTGAAATCTAACAGTCCACATTAGATCGATGGATTTGATCTCAACCACTCTTGATCTAACCATCAACATTAGATGGATGGATAAGATAAGAGAATACAACTGAGTTGTCTTGATATATGCGTGGGTGGCCCGTGCCTACGGCACTTTCCGGCAAAGTGTTTGTCAAAATCGGGTGGGAGTTGATCTCAGCCATCGATATGAAGCATAGTGGATCTCAGCCACTCATTATTGAAGCCATATAAGATAAGAGGGGTATAAGAAAACCATTAAATTTCGTTAAATTCTATTTTTTTATTTTCAAATTTTCAATTTTCAAATTTTGAATTTTGAATTTCAGCACCACTTTTTTCCGTTAAAATCATTAAAATCCATTTTTCCATTTTTGCCCCTGGCCGTTTCAATCCGTTTTAACGGTAACACCCCTCTCGAGGCATAAAAAGTGGGGCTCCTGAGCCTGACCCTTGGGCTATATGTAAATCCAACCCATTTCATTCCTTATATGTAGGTAAATAGTAGGTGGACCGTGCCCACGGCACTCATCGAGCGTTTGTCAAAATTGGGTGTGAGTGGCTGAGATCCACCGTCCATTTGGTGTGATAAGATCTCGGCCATCCTTTATGAAGCCAGATAAGAGGGGGAGACAACCATCCTGTTTTGCTATACTCGTAAATGGCCCGTGCCCATGGCACTCTCCGACAAAAGCGTTTGCAAAAATTGGGTGCCTTTGGCACTCAACGGTATAAAGGACTGGGGCGTTACCGTTTTTTCAATTACAACGGCTGTTATAACGGATTGTAACGCACAGAGTGAGAAATTGGAAAAAAAAAATATAATTAACAAAAAATAACGGTGTTGAAATTCAAATTTTGAATAAATTGAAGTCAAATGAGGCGGATTGAGTGGCTGAAATCTAACCGTCCACATTAGATCGATGGATTTGATCTCAACCACTCTTTATCTAACCGTCCACATTAGATGGATGGATAAGATAAGAGAATACAACTGAGTTGTCTTGTTATATGCGTGCCGCAGCACTTTCCGACAAAGTGTTTGTCAAAATCGGGTGGGAATTAATCTCAGCCATCGATATGAAGCATAGTGGATCTCAGCCACTCATTATTGAAGCCATATAAGATAAGAGGGGGTACAAGAAAACTACAGTCACTTGTTATATTGATAGTGGGTGGCCTGTGCCCTCGGCACTCCCCGTCAAAGCATTTGCCAAAATCAGGTGTGAGTGGCTGAGATCCACCGTCCATTTGGGTGATAAGATCTGGGCCCTTCTTTGTTGAAACAGATAAGAGGGGGTATAAGTGGGAAGACAACTTCCCTGTTTTGTTATATAGATCTTTACTATTATAAAGAAAACCTTCAAAGGTAAAAATTGATTCAAAGTTTGCAACTTTTTCCATGACATGCCCTCCCCAACTCTCTTCAATCTTAAAAAGAGTAGTGATGAAATAGAGAAGCAAATCCCCAGTTGAATTCCAACAATAATCGAGTCCCTCCATCTCTATCCCACCACATAGAACAGAGTAACTCGATTACAGTCCTACCTCTTCTCTCCATTTGTGATCAAACCCTAATTGTAATTAGAAAAAAAAACCAATAATAAATCGCAAAAAAACCTCTATGTTTTTTTAACAGATCATTGTTTCATAAAACTGAGACCTAATAACAATCAAAGTTCCACAAGAAACAACAAAATTATCGAACTGAAGAACGAAGCAGAGATCATATCAGATTCCTCTCTTGAAAAAAAAAAAAAAAGAATATATTTTAAGGTCTAAATTTCTTTGCTTGGCATCTAAAATCGTTCAAGCTATGAAATCATTAGAGAATCAAAAGAAAAAGAAGAGAAACATACCTGAGGAGGAGGAGGAGAAGAAGCTTGAGATTCATCCATTATAGATCGAGAAACGATGCAGAGATCTCGTTTTGTGTTGTTGGTAGAGATGGAATTGCCGGGAAGTAAATTTCTCTTTAGAGGAAGGAAATTTCTTGATTGGGTATTAAGGAGAGATGAAGAAGAGCTGTAAGAAGAAAGAGAAGGAAACGAGGAGGGAGACCTGTTTTTGATAGAAGAGCACAAACTATACATGGTGGAAACCCTACTCGCATCTATCGATTGCTTAAGAATTTAAACAGTCTCTCGCTCTTTCTCTCCCGGTTCCGTTTCTAACTTCTAAGCGTTCGAGAAGAAGGTAAGCAGTGTAAGCACCCTGCAGCCGCAAGGTCCTGTGGCAGTTATATCTACGTGGGTGCCATGTCTGCCGTGACAGGATTCCACGTAGGCAGAAAGATTCGTTCTCTCCTCGAGAATTGTTTACCTCATGCAACTTCTGATCCAGCGTCTTGCCACTTATAGTTAAGTGCTGTTGGAATGTTTTATTAAAAATAAATATTTATTGAAATAATTTTAAATGCTTTAAATTCTTTTGTAAATGTTTTGATTATTCATTGTTTAACGTACATGCACATTTAAAATAAATTCGTTGCATTTGATTTATATGCATGCATTTTGAGATTGAATTTATCTTTAAATTAATTGGGTTCATGTATTTTAAATGAATTTTGAATTTTTTCACGTGAGATTTACTCTTGTAGAAATAAGTTAGCTTTAATGTTATTTTAAAGTTTATTAGAAAGTTTTGATACTCTTTTAAGTTACTTAAGAGTTATAAGTTCACTTAAGGCCTAATTAAGGGTATTTGGTAACCCATTTGCTAACCTTTGGAGGTCTATATAAAGTCACCAAAGTGCTAAAACGAAAATGCACTTGGGGATTAGCATTTGAAGAGCTTAAGTGGTTCTTTCAAATATCAAAGCTTTTCTTTTTGGTTTGAGATCGAAGTTCTTGTTTTCTTGACTTTTGATTTCTTATTTGGGCATTCGGTAAAAGAGATTATGTTCTCGGGCCTTCGTGTGCTGTGCAAGCACTATAAAAGACTTGGAAAGGGTCCTGGTTTGGTTGAATCCCGGAGATAGGGCTGCCGTTAATCTCTTGCACATTTTGGGAGACTTTGACTATCTTCAAGAAGCGTTTGCGCGCCTCTAAGCCTTGATTCGGATTCACTGTTTTATCGTCATCGTAATTTTCAACATTTTGTCATCGGTTTGGTATCGGTTCTACAACTTCTACTTTATTGCCTATTTTTCTAACAAGTGCCACCTGTCTAACTCCAAGACAAGTGGCACTTATAACCCAGAATAGGTGGCAGTTAAATATAAGTGGCAGGACGCTATATCAAAAAGTTGCAGGATCAAAAACTTTCTGAGTCCCCATCTTTTGCTTTGTCAACTACGTCTGTGTGAACGGCAGGACGAAAGTTTTAAAGCAGTGGATTGAAAATTTTGAAGCAGTGGATTTTTGAACCAGCGAAGCAGTGGCCAATCACATGGCGCCACAATCTGATGTTGCTTTGGTACGAACCCAGAAATGCTTTTTGAACAGCAAATTGTGGCGCCATGTGATTGGCCACTGCTTCGTTGGTTCAAAAATCCACTGCTTCAAAAATTTACGGTCCTTTTTTTTGTAATTAAGGCTTTCATAGAACAAAAGAAGAACTATTACAAGCCGGATTGATAGAGTTGTCCGTCTAGAGGTTAACCGATAACCATGAAGGATAATAACTTTCCCACACCGACTGGGATGTAAAGTTTTGAGCCTTGGCGGCTATTATATGAGCCACCTCATTCCCGGCTCGTGGTGTATAAACAAAATGAAGTGAAGCAAAAGCCGAACCTAATACCAAAATATCTGCAAGAAGAGCTGTGGAAGACCAACTAAGTGCTGTGGATTTTTGCTTCAAGGTGTCCACTACCAACTTGGCATCTGATTCCACTATGAGTGCCTGGACACCTTGAGCTTGAGCTTGTTCTATTCCCCACTTTATGGCACGAATTTCTGCTTCTTTAGCAGAGAAGGATCGAGCTCGTTTTCCACCTGCCAGTACACAAATTTTTTCATTATTTCTCAGCACAAATCCCAGTCCCGTCTGACCATCAACTTCTTTCCATGCGGCATCGGTATTCAGTTTCAGTACGCCCCTTGTTGGGGGTATCCAAACAGTGTTCGGTTTAGGGAGAGTGGCAGTGGGTTCTTCCTCTACAATATAGGAATATATACTCCGGAGAAAAGTTTCTGGTGTTGCTATCGATCCATTATGAACAACTCGAATTTCGAAGATCCCAAAGCTTCCAAAGGAAAGTGCAAATATACTGCGTGTGGTAAGTACTATCCTCTTCGCGATCTGCAGAAGGCAGAACTTTTTTCTTTACCTAGGATTCACATTCCTCAGCTGACCATTCTTCACAACGAAGCGAGAACGGAGACGCAAATCATAGACGAGCACTAAGCGGGCAATTGAATAAAGCGTGATGAGAAGTTTCCGCAGCTACATGACATCTAGGACATTCTGGGGAGCATTGTCTGATTTGTCGATGAACGTTTGCCCTATTTGGCAGTACATTCCGGAAAAGTTTCCAGATGAACATTTGGATTTTGGCTGGTATGGGAAGACACTGAATTTTCTTCCATATAGATTGATCTGGGTTGTGATTCGTCATACTTTGAGGCTGAGTTTGAAGAGTGAGGAATGCAGATTTTGTAGAGAATTGGCCTCGAGGATGTGGCTTCCAATAGATGCGGTCCTGGGTTAAGTGAGAACTAAGAGGTATAGATTCAATAGCAGTTGCTTCAGCGGAAGGGAATAATTCTGATATGAGTTGACTATTCCATGTGGCATTAGGAAGAATGAGGTCACTGACCCTTTGAATATGTGAGTGGCCCATCTGAGAAGAAGCTATGAGAGTGCCCGTCAGAGTTGAATCCACTGGTCTTCCCTAACATTTATCTGTTGCCCTGTGCCCGTGACCCACCGGCAGTGTTGCTCAAATTTGGCAGTGGCTTTGTAGAGACTGTTCCAGCTCCAAGATGCCGAAATAGGGCATTTCGATCGAAGAATGTTTCTGGCTGGACTATATTTTTGTAGTAACTGAGTGGACAGGAAAGATTGAGGGTTCTGTTGTAGACGCCACATAGTTTTAAACAGGAGAGCAAGATTAGTGGGGTGAAATCGACGAAAACCTAGTCCACCTTTTTCTTTAGGTTGACAAAGAGATGACCACGTTGTGAGATGAAGGGTACGCGTAGATTCAGTAGCACGCCACCAAAATTGATTGGAAAGGGAATCCATACGCGCACACAGCTTCTGAGGAAGAAGGAAGGATTGCATCGCATAAACAGGAATAGCTTCAGTTACACTTTTGATCAAAGTGGTTCTTCCCTGCTTGAGAGAGGAGTTTGGATCGCCAACCTGCCATAAGTTGCTTTATCCTGTCTTCACAATATCTGAATGTTTTGATCTTGGAACTACCCAGAATCAGAGGAGTGCCTAAATAAGTGGTCGCTATTTTGAAATTTTTGATCTCCAGGATATAAGATAGCACCTTTTTTTGGTGATGGTGGATAGTAGGACTGAAAATCATTCCTGATTTCATAAAATTTATTCTTTGACCAGACATTCTGCAGTACTCATCCAGAAGTTGTCTGAACACTCTAGCTTCCACAAGACTTGCTTGACCGAATAAAATACAGTCATCAGCAAAAAGAAGATGTGATATAGGAGGACATGACCGAGCTATCTTCATACCATGGATTTGGCGTTCCGTTTCTGCCTTTTGAAGCATGAGTGAAGGGATCTTGGTACATAAGACAAAAAGGTATGGAGAAAGAGGATCTCCTTGACGCAGCCCACAAGATGATTTGAAGAATCTAAAGGGAGACCATATTAGTTTGATCGAGAAGGAAGGCGAGGAGATGCACTGTGAAATAACCTTTATCCATTGTTCATTAAACCCCATTTTCCTGAGTACTTGGAGGAGAAAGGGCCATTCAATTCGATCATAAGCCTTCTCCATGTCTATTTTTATCGCCATCACACCTTTTTGTCCTTTTTTTCTTTTTCTGAAGAATCTTCATCAATTCTCGAGCTAGAATTATATTGTCGAAATTTGACGTCCTGGGATGAAGGATCTTTGATTTTCCTACAACAAGGTGAGGCATGAGGGGGCGCAATTCTGCGCTATGATTTTGGCAATGATTTTGTACAACATGTTACATAGGCTTATAGGGCGAAAATGACGAGGAAATTCAGGATTTGGAATCTTAGGAATTAGGGCAATCAGAGTGTGGTTGATATTACTAAGTTCACTGTCAGCAGACAGGGCTTGCTGGACTGAAGAAAGGACCGTCTCCTTAATGGTGTCCCAGTAGGTTTGATAGAAGAGGGCAGTAAAACCATCTGGGCCCGGTGCTTTATGAGGGCCCATACTAAAGCCTACTTGTTTGACTTCCTCCATGGAGATCGGTTGCATGAGCCTCAAATTGTCCTCCTCCGATATCCTCGGAATCGTAAGACGATCTAGTAAGTCAAAATTCCGAGGTTGTGATGAAGAGAAACGATCTTTGAAGAATTCTACAAAAGATTTTCCAATATCTTTCCTCGTGCTGCATGAAGTGCCCGCCCCATTTTTGATCAACTCTATTCTGTTCTTCCTTCTCTGAATAAGAGTGGCCAGATGGAAAAATCTTGAGTTTTTGTCTCCCACTTTCAACCACTTCTCTCTAGATTTATCACGCCAAATCTTTTCCTCTTGAGCTAAGATCCCATCAATTTCAGCTGCTATGTCGTGTTCCTGTCGCAAATTTTCCTCCGACGGGTATTGTTGTTGGACATGGGATAATTGAGCTTTTAGATCTCGGAAGCGACCTAATTTTTTTGCTTTTTGCTGGTGATTCCATTCTTTCAATTGGCGCTTTAGGTGCTTCAGTTTGATTGGCATGATTTCATGGGGTTTTCCTTCAAATTCTTTCTCCCACACTTTTTCGACGATACTGTGACATTCCTTCTCCTCCGACCAGATAGACATAAAATGGAAAGGTTTAGGGAGACGAGGTTGTGATGGATCGGTATCCATGATGATAGGACAATGATCAGAAACATGATTCAGAGGTGGTGAACACAGGTGTTAGGGAATTGAACGCGCCATGCACAATTGGCGATGGCCTTGTCCAGCCTTTCGCCCACATTTGCCCATCCTTTGCGCTTGTTAGTCCAAGTGAAAGGGTGCCCAATAAAACCAATATCAGAAAAATCATTATTCTGCATGAAGTCCAGAAATGATTAGTTATAGGTCACAGAGTGTGAAGAATAACTCCTATTTTCCCAGTCTGCTGACAAGTCATTGAAATCGCCCATTATGACCCACGATTGATCAAGTTGTTGAGCTTTTGCATGGAGAGCATTCCATAGAAGATGCCTATGACCTGAACGCGGGTCTCCATAAATAAGAGATAAGAGCCATGGACTGTGACTCGGTTCAGAAAGGATTTGGAATGAATGCCTCTTTTATTTTGATCTAGAATGGTTACTTGCATTCCTTCTTTCCAACAAACCATCAGACCACCACTATTGTTTTCTGCTTCCACCACCACTTGCTGGATGAATCCCAACGACCTGAAAAACACTGCACTCTTTTCTTTAGAAGCTTTGGTCTCCGATAAAAAAATGACATTCGGGTTATATTCTCGGAGGTGGATTTTCAGTGCCCGAATTGTTGAGGGTTTCCCACTCCCTCGACAATTCCAGGCCATGATTAACATATCACCCTGGGGGACGGATAAGAGCCCGCCACCCACGCCCGGAGAAAAAGAATGGAGACATTCCAGAAGAATAAAAAAAATTTCCAAGTTATCCACATGAAATTTCCAAGTAGAGTTAGAATGCTGACCTGGATCGTGCGGTTGTCAGGAGCATTGGTGATTTGGACTTCTGATGGTGCCATGTTGGTATCCGCTGCACCGCTGCCTTCAACCACCTCTTGCATGGTTCGTTTCCTTGCTGGAACCATCACGACGTTTGCAGTTGTCCCAGTGCCTGTGGCTTCCACAGTTGAGTCGTTACCACTCGAACTTTCGCCAACCTTACATGGAGAAGTTGTGTTCTGGCGTGGCCGCGTAGGTATATCCGTAAGTTTACAGAGTGTGTCTGGCTGTCCTTCAACAACATCATATCGAATCCTTTTGGGAGGAAGAAGTTCTATGATAGTTAGTTTTTGCAGGGGGGATGGGTTTTGCTTTGCTTGTTGCACCAAATAAGATGGAATTCCAGAAAATTCAAGACGCATTCGATTTTTCTCCGTGATTCTTGATTCAGCCTTCAACCATACACCATATTGCTTAGTATCCGGGTCAGCCCAGAATATGGAGAGTTTTGCATTGAAGTATTCGATTCCCCCCCACCCACATCTTGCGTCTGTGTGTCCCACCCTGCCCCCGATATAACAAAAAGCTGGAAGACGTTCATACTTGAAGGCAATCCAGTACCAGTTCCCCTGAAATGGCATCCACACTCCCGGAGTTAAGCTTTTTCGCAGATTGATAGTCACTCAGAATCTGATAAATTTGCATTTGCTGATGTCCTCATCGTCAGTAAAATCAACTTTGATGAGTTCTCCAATTTGTTTGGCCAGATCTATTGCAATTCCCCGTTTGAACAGTTCTTCTAGTGTGCCGTGGGCTTGGACCTGGAAAAGACAATACCAGAAAATGGTTTCTGCCGATGATCGAGCAGAGGTCCTTTTCACCATCACCATGAGATGAGAATGTACGGTCCATGGTCCTTCATCGAGGACCCATTCCTGATCACGCCCATTAGTAAACAGAAACCCAAAGACGTTCCCACCCATGTCCATGAGTTTAATCTGCGGACATTACCCCACGCTGTTGTAAGACTGTGCTTCACGGCCATAGGGTTAACATTCTTCTCTGCTAGAATTTTGCCCACTACTGCAAACTTCCACTCTCTTGCTCCTTCTTGTTCTATTTCTGCCTTGGGAGAACGACAGGGCTTGCTCGACAGCCCATTGATAATTTGAGGGCGAGTTCATCACTCAGATTTTCCAGATTTTGTTGTCCCTGGTTTGATGACTCAGCCATGACCGGAGAGCAAGTGCTGTGAGTTCTTGCCTGTGTTTTTTTTGTAGGGGAGGAGTATAACTGGAGGGTGAAATAAATGCTCCGTCATCGAAGGATAATAGAGTGTGCGCAAGCTGACTATTGATTTAAGACTATCAGTAGTGACACATCTTAATGATGAGTTCTCCCTCCATTCTATAGTAAATGAATAAGAAAATAGCAAAAATCGGCGTAGATCAGATAGGTGGCGATAAAAGCCTGTGATTGTCTGCCACGTGGAGATAGAAGGATTCGCTGGCTGAGGGAATGCCTCTTGATTTACTTCGATAACCGAAGAGGCCGAAAGAATTTATGGTAACGTCAGGCGTGAATAGAAAGCCAATACGCCGTGCACTAAGAGTAAACCCACCCCATAGGAAGTAGAAACACCCCAGAACCTAGAGCCAACCAGAATGGAATAGATCCCCAGAATAATTCGCACTCCTAGACGAAAATCGCCTCGGAAATAGCTACTCTGATTTGTAATCTCTAACCATTCAAAAAAATCAAAAATCAAAAATTTACAGTCTAAAAGAAAAAAGGAAGACAAATCCAATTTTTTTTTCTAAGGTCTCATAGTGGATCTAGGTTTTCATGGAAAAATCTAGTATAACGATGTTTGTATATACAAAGTATTAGAATTCGGGTCCATATGTGGTCTAGCAATAAACCCGGCCCATGTTGCAAAACCTCAATTTTGGGCCCATCATTTCAGATTTGTGGTTTGTTCTTGAGCAATCTATATATCTATATAATAGCGCGGCCCTACTGACGTGGAACTCTGGACGCACAGCACGCCACATCCACAATATCATTTATTTTTTTTCTTTAAATAAAAGTTTCCTTATGCGTCATGTCAAAAATTCTCGGTATCTATTTTCATTTATTGATAGACATGTTCATGTAATCATGTCAGTTGGGTTTTGACTTTCGAGACGACCCAAACAAACAACTCTTTCCAACATTTCCTTTCAAATTCATTTATTTTTTAAACGACATGACTATCATTTTTTACAACTCCCATCGGTTCCTTAATTGCGCCACATCAGCAAGGTTCTTCTCCTGCAGATGTTTTTTTTTTGTAGTCGTTTTTTACAAGTCCCACAAGTTCCCTTATCACGCCACGTCAATAAAGTTCTTCACCCCTAGATGATTTTTTTTAAACAAACGAACACGACTATTATGTCACAACCGGCACGTCTTTGTTTTATTTCAAACCTGCACCCTTCTTTGATGTTCGTAAATAATAGGGAGTTAGAGAGAGAGAGAGAAACATGTCAAAGGCGTCTCTCGCCCTCCCAGTACGTCTCTTCAAGACGTCTCTCTCGTCATTCAAGTACATGTCTCTCTCATTATCCAAGTTAAAGGGATAGACAGGGCACCACAAGAGGCTTATTTATCTGAAATTTTAGAAGAAACAGCCAGCAAGAGCAAGTGGGAGTGAGGAGTGCGAGAGCAATCGACGGTGTTTCAAAGACATATATGCCTTGCTTCAATTGATCGAGAAATAAAATGTACTTTCGAATCCTAACCCTAACTCTTACATCTATTAACACTAATTTTTCTTTGTTGGTTTTGACTGTTTTTAATTTTTTTTTTTATTTTGATGGCGAATTATGTTGCTTCAAATATGATTTTTCGAGTTTTAAGTTTGATTATTTAACTATGTTCTATATTTTTTTAAATCATTCTTGAGGCTTTGCTGTTGCTCTTGATCTTCATTTTTGTTTTTCTTAATTTTTTTTTGTTTGTTAACCCATCGAGCCCCTCTCTTACACATCAATTTGGAAATCATTGGCACCTCTGAAAATTTGATTCTTTGCTTAGACTGCAACCCTTAATAAGATTTTTACTGTTGAAAATTTGATCATAAGAAAATGGGTGTTAGTGGACTATTGTGTTTTGTGTAAGGCTAATGGAGAAAACAGTACCCACATTTTTGTTCATTGTGAGTTTGTCCGACAGATTTGGTCACTTTTCCTTAGCCACATGAAATTATGTTAGGTATTTCCGGCAACACTAGGAGAAGTCATTGAGAGTGGGCCCCAACTGCCCATGTCAGCAAGAGGCGCCGTAAGGTGATGTAGAGGCTGCTGCCATTAACTATCACTTGAGGGGTGTGGCCGGAAAGGAATAAGAGAACATTCCTAGACAAGGAAAGACCACTCCAAGAAGTCATCATCACATTAAGTCATTTCTCTTCGGTTGGGGCAGCATCTCTCAAGACATGAGAGGAACATTTTTTGATGATATGGTTTTTAGATTGGATTAGCTTTTACTCTGACTTTCATTCTATTTTCGTAATCTCTTTTTGTATTTTGTTTTGAGATCTTCTCAATCTCCTTCTTTCATCAAAAAGAAAATGTACAACATCAACTACGCTGACCATATTTATTTTGTGTCGATATTCAACATCATCAGATGATCCCAACAGTCCGATGTATTGTATGAGGACATTTGAAAAAATATCGGAAAATAAGCAAGATAAAGAAGTCCATAGATCCATGGTTTTCATCATTCCTTCCCATTTTGGGATTTTGACTTTAATACAGATGTCTAGCACTAGGCCCTATGAATCTTATGCTACTAGCCTTTTTTACTTGCTTAAATTTTTATAACTTTCATTTGAGTGTGCCTGATGTTGACGTGTACCCAATTACCTTATTATCCAAGCCGATTATCATGTTGGGTTTGGGTCCATTTTTTTTCTTTTAATAATTGGGCCTAGTCTAGTACAAGGCCTATCAATGGATTGGCTTCAGATTGGATCTGAGTTATTGATCCAAACCAGATCCTATAACTATCAATATATCATTACGCGATATACCATTTCAAATTTGATTATATAATTGAATCGTATCTATTATTTTTATTTTTTATGCTTCAGTGGATTATCAAGTTTTATTTAAACACTACTTCTTATTATTAAATTAATATTTTTAAATAATTTTTATAGCCATAACATTCTGTCGATCCGTTACAACAGTCCAACTAACTTAAACCGTGTTTATAATTTTTAATGTTTTTTTGTAATCCATAATTTTTTAATGTTACTATTTATGTTATTGTTTTTACCAAAACGTATATAAGAAATATATTTAATTTTTTTTTCTGTGCCTGTGCTTTAGCGCGGGGTAATCACACTAGTTATCTAACAAAAAAAAGATTCCACAAAATACCTCAGGGCACACTCTTTTGGGCCCATTGACCAAGCCCATGATTAGTAATGCTCAAGTCCAAATGCTAAAATCACCAATCAGGATGTTATTTGGTGTGTAGATAAACACTCAAACCAAAAAAAAAATTATGACAAGCAAATTGCTCAATTTGACCATTTGAGCCCCTCTAGAAATTTCAGAGAACAGTTTTTCGGGCCTATTGACTGCATGGATGTTTGGTCTACCCCTTAGAGCACCCCACTAGTCTCCCAGGGCACAATAGTCACCCCTTCCACACGTGCCGGAGTATACTGGGAGAGTTAATGTAGAATTAGCCACTAATTACCCTACTCTTTCCGGGGGGGGTCCCCAAGAAGAGTTGAACTCAGAACCTCCTACTTTTTTGGAGTGGAGTCCTGGCCACCCGCGCTCAACTCTTGGGGTTAACTCCATGTGGTCCCAACATTGCTATCACACTTTTTCCTGCCACAAATTATGTTAGCAAGTCATGAAATGGGTCTATTCGGGTCGGATCTACTATGTAGAGTAGTACTTTGCTGACAAACCACAGGACGAGCCATGCGGCACTTTTTTGTAGAGATAGCTAACTGTATAAATACAGACCAAAAATTAGCCTGACTAGTGATTTATAAAAGTTGGATTGGAGTTGTTTTCATGGGTCGATTTTTAACCGTGGAATTCGAGCATTATTTGGGGTACAAAGATCCAAAGGTTTAAAATCACTAATCAAGATGATTTTTGGTATATATGTAGGTCAACTTAGGGATGGCAGAACATCCGTAGAGTCAGCGGTCTCTAAAAGTATGCCACATGCTCATACTATGTGTTCCATCATCAATAGTTCTAGTCATCTTGGTAGATTCAACTTTGACAAATTAAGCTGATCCAAATTCAGATCTGGATCTGACTCAGATTTATAACCCATGAACCAAATATCCAAAATCCGATATAAGTATCCATATCTAAAAATGTTGTTAACAATAAGGATTCAAGACCAGAGAGTAGATATGATCTTATGCTAATGCCTAAATACAAAATCCAAATTCAACCTGAATCCCCTTTAAAAAAATAAAAATTAAAAAAATAATCGGATCATGTTTTAGGGTCCAACCCGAAATACAGGTCAAATTGGATCAGATATCGGGCCAGATCCGCCCCCATTGAATTGGTACCATACTACCATGTAGATACTTTCCTGTCTTTATTCAGACGTCATCGAGAAAGCAACGTATATTTGTTCCAACTAACAACGCGGGAGCAGCTTACAAAAAAAAACAAACAACGCCTGAGCTGACTAGGATAAGAAAATATTTTTTGCTATACTTCGCTCTCTTGGGAGGGGCGTTTGAAAAATGTGGTTTGTGGCCCACCCCGTGATGAGTAAAACTTTGATGACAGGGCCCTGTCATGGAAGGAGATGACAGGGAAGCAGATCATGGCACGTGGATTTTGTAGGCAGACCACCTCGGCCTCACCACCCACGTACACACACAGGTGAGTGTTTTCTGCAAAAAGCACTTGAGTACTCACCTGGGTACGTGTGTGGTGAAGCCAGGGTGGTCAGTCGTTCAAATCCAGGTGCCCGAGATCTGCTGCCCTGTCATCTCCTTCGATGACAGGGCCCGGTCATCAAAGTTTTTACCCTGGTGATGGACCTACGTTGCGTCACCCATTGCGTCAGTGCTAGCCTTAACTGGGTTTTTGCGAGTAAAACTTTGGTAACATCGTGCAGTCAGCTAAGTCGATGACAGCCCACAATACGAGCCACATGGTATATTCTCAGAGGACACTGACCGTATGGATGGTTGGCCAATCCGTAGGTGGATCTACAAACAAACAAAATCAACCTGATTATTGCTTTCTAAGCGTTGGATTAGAGTCATTTACATTGGGTTGATTTTAACCACGGTAGTATTGAGCATTATTGACCATCATTTGGGGTACTAGTATCCAAATGTCTGAAATTACTAATCAAGCTGATTTCTAAGCGCTGTTTTTCTCACCTATTTTTTTCCGTTATTTTCCTGTTTTGCCTATGTGCATTACAATCCGTAACACCCCCATTAATCCGTTTAAACCTTAGTATGGACCATAGATGGTTAACTTGTGAGTAGAAGTTTGATGAGGGACGGCGATTATGGACCACAGTATGAGCCACCTAGAACACTCTTATAGACCAGTTTGCCCAATCCCTATGTGGACCTAGGAACAAAAATCAGCCAGATTAGTGATTTCAAACCTTGGATCTTTGTGTTAAATAATAGTCGATAATTGCTCAAATTCCACAGGTAAAAATCAACCTTTGAAAACGACTCCAATATCCAACGCTTAGAAATCACTAATCAGGCTAATTTTTTGTCTATATCTCCATATAGGGTTGGACTCGATAAGGTCAGAAATCTCTAAGAATATGCCACATGGCTCACATTGTGGGAGGTAGTTAACTTCGTTGACAGGCAGCAGTTAGCAAAGTTTTACTCGTTTTTTGGTGGAAGTTTCGCCACATCTGCACGGTAGTGGGGCTCGCAATTAATAATAACATTATTGCCATAATATGGCTCGAATATTTCACCTGTCCCCAAGTAAAACTTTGATAACAAGGGCCTCTTATCAGTCAAAATCAGTAATCAAAAAGATCCAAAGGTTTGAAATCACTAATCAAGCTGAATTTTGGTTTGTAGGTCAACCTAGGGATTGGCCAAACATCCATATATACGGTTAGAATCCTATAAGAGTGTCCCACGTGGCTCATATTGCATCCTGTCAATCGATGTCAGGGCTGGTGTCATCAAAGTTTTACTCAGGGATTAAAACTTGTGTCACAAGATGTTGTGACGGAAGCCGGTCACGTGGCACACAATCAGAGGGCGCTGACAGTATGGATGTTTGGCGAGTCCCTCAGTGGACCGGTACACAAAAATATGCCTGATTAGTGATTTCTAACCGATTCACCAGCTTCCATCACAACCTATTGTGACACAAGTTTTACTCTTACTCCCTGTCCACCTGAGAAAACATTCGCTGGCCCCTGGGGACTTCAAACTTTGATGTCCCCCCACCCAAAATGTCAAACACGCAAGTCAATCCCTTAACCCAACCAACGTTAAGCCCCTGGTTAGTGATTAACATGGCCACACCTTGGGAGGGGGACATCAAAGTTTGAAGTCCCCCACGGCCAGCGAATTTTTTCTCCTGTCCCCCAGCCCCCTATTCCCCTGATGAGAAAACATTCACCCGGGGGGCTTCAAACTTTGTTAGTGGTCAAAAAGGGATACTTGTCAGACATTTTGGGAGGGGGACATCAAAGTTTGAAGTCCCCGGGGCCAGCGAAAATTTTCTCTTCCCCGATTGGGGAAACTTCCACACACGAAAAGAAAACATACTTACATGTGAAGGCAACATATACACAAAGTCCAGCGGACGTCTCTAAGATCCCAAATGCTTCAGCATTCCATCAACTCCCAATACAAAATGTATGGTTTAAACTTATTACAAATTACAAACCTAGATTCAAGCCAGGCTAAGCCTGGACCGGCCATTGCCGGTGAAAGGGGTTTCTACTCCTGGTACAAGTACCGCTCAAAGGACTGAAGGAGGAAACCTGCAGATGAATACAAACGTAGATCCAACCAGAATTGGAACGAGAAGCCAAAAAGAAAAACAAAAAAGCTACTACATATTAATGCATCATCGATCATAACTTCATTTTCATTCAAATAAATCCAACACTCTCAGAATTAGACTTTATCAAGAGGTGAAGAAGAACCAAGCGACTCGATTTCCTTCTCACCAACTGAAGGAGACTCGGAAGACTTGATTTTCAATTTATTGCTACGCCGGCCGTTCTCGTTCTCGGGATCGGTCGAAGCCACCGATCCCAACAATACCGGGGTCGTCTCGCCCATCTGAACGATATTTGGGCGGCGATCCGGATAGGGATAGACGCCCTGCTCACGGTAGATGAAGTAGTAGAACCCACACGCACTAGCCGATACCCCCATGGCTAAAACGAAGACAGAAGCAGTTGGATAAAGCAAAGGTGCAAATTTAATGGCAAGACCCAAAGTAAGTCCTGTCGATATTACCCAAATTCCAACCTTCAACCACTCCTTCCTGCGTGATTCCTCTTGCCTTGGTAATCTATGAAAGACATGTAAGCACCCAAACAATAACAGGAAACCCAAGTAAATAAAGAGAATAAAAGCGATCATCGGATAGTCTTCATGAGCATAGGCACGGACAACTGCGACAACGGCGTTGAGCGTCAGAAAACATATAGAAAGAGTAGGTAACAAAGAGAAGCCTCCGTAGCTATCCTCGTGCCTAGGTAAGAATCTTGCTGTTGCACTTGGTTGTCTCTGCGAGGTAGTCGCCATGCGTTACAGCTTTCGAGCAACAAGGGAACTCTGTATGAGGTTAAGGAAAGAGAACCGGGGTGGGGGGAACGAGGGAAAGTGGGTAGAAGGAAGAAAAAGAACAAATGAAGCAGGCAGAATGATAAAACTCCATCTCCGCTACCTATATATTTTAGTAACACCCCCTAACATTTTAAAGTATTTTGTAACACCCCCTTATACTTTTAAACTTTAGGATTACCACCCTTGAGCTAGGGGTGTGCATGGGCTAAACATAAGTGGGCCCATATGGCAGCGTTGAGTAACAAAAAGCGTGAGGTATACCTTGTTACATCTTTTTCCAAAAGTTAAAATAAATTTTAAACTATGCACGTGGCACGTTCTTATTTGTCTTTTGGAAAATGATATCCCACATTTTGAGGGCGTTTGGCAACACCAAAATAAGTAACTTATTGACTTTCATAAGTCAAAAAAGTTAGTTTGGATGTGTTTCATATTTTAACTTTTGAAAAGTTAAAAACGAAGCTAAATTTTTTAGCTTTTAACTTCTAAGAGAAATTAATTCTTAAAATTAGAACGCTAGCTTCTAAGTTCTATGACTCTTTTAGAGGTAAAAAATCAACTCGTAACTTCTATTACAAGTAGAAGTGCTTCTTACGTGAACCCAAACACCCCCCTTTATCATTCGATTCTAGAGATCTACAAGGCTGTGCATGCTACGAGGCAACAACTGGGTGGATCTCTTGAATCCGACGGTCAATAGTCTCAGCCCCACAATTTTTTATCCGATTATCAGTGGGATGCCAAGAGTCTTTTCGTTTTTTACTGCACTTGAGAAGCAAACTATCATAACATGCATCCTTGACTTTTTCTATGGTAGGAAATTTCCATTCCTTCGTCACCAAGCAACAATAGTTCCTTCAGCCTATCCATCTCCATCCTTCAAAAGTTGTAGGAAGCTTCCTGCAAATATCGTAGCACATAAAAAAAATGAAGTTTAACGTAATTTTCTCAATATAATGGGTCCCTCTTTGTGGCAGGTTAATTATGAATGTGCCACGTTCACACGCATAAAAAATAATAGGGTATTTTAGTAACATCCCCCTAAAATTTGAAAATAATTTGTAATACCCCCTTATACTTTCAAACTTTAGTATTACCCCCGTTACCCAATTTAACCATCATTTCACTAACATTAAAATGCGATGCACATGTGACATGCATCATGCGCTTGTTAATGCACCTATGAAAGGACCATACTATTTCAATTACAATGCTAATGATGTGTGGTTCAAGTCCATTTTAATTCAAGTCAACCACTGTTAAACTAGGTCAAGGGGGTAATCCTAATGTTTAAAAGTACAAGGGGGTATTACAAATTACTTTTAAATTTCTGTGGGGTGTTACTAAATTACCGAAAATAATAATTAACTCAGGTCAAAATTAGCCAATTTCGTTCGTGTTATTTTAAACTTTTTGGTGCGTGTTGAGAACGATGGACTACAAAGATAAAAATAAAAAAAAATAGGTATTTTAGTAGCACCCCCTGAAACTTGAAAGTAACTTTTAATACTCCCTTATACTTTCAAACATTAGAATTACCCCCCTTGACCTAGTTTAACAGGGTTGACTTGAGTTAAAACGGACTTGAATCACATGTTGTTAGCATTGTAATTGCAATATTATGGTCCTTTAATAAGTGTATTAACAGGTGCACCATGCATGTCACATTTTAATGTTAGTCAAATGATGGTTAAATTGGTCAAGGGGGGTAATTCTAAAATTTGGAAGTTTAAGGGGTATTACAAATTCCTTTCAAATTTCAGGGGGGTGTTACTTAAATAACGAAGATAAAACGTATGGGCTAAATGGGCTACGGCACAAATCGTCATCCCTTCAAAACTTGCTGACTCGTCGGTAGTCAGCTAAGCCGCTGACCGCCAACAACATACGCCTCATGGCATATTCTTAGAGGATACTGACCTTATTGATGTTCGGCCAATACTTAGGTGGATCTACAAACCAAAAGTCAAATTGATTAGTGATTTTTAAGCGTTGGATTGGAATCATTTTCATGGGTTTATTTTAACCATGGAATTTGAACATTATTGACCGTTATTTGGGGTACAAGGATCCCAGGGTTTGAAATCACAAATCAGGTGGATTTTTGGTTTGTAGGTCAGCCTACGGATTGGCCAAACATCCATACGGTCATCGTGCTCTAATAATCTGCCACGTGGCTCATATTGTAGGCGGTCAGGGAAGTTTTACTCCATCCCTTTCACGTTTTGAGCAATAAAGCTTGCTTTGCCTGTCGCGATGTAACAAAGTTAGATGTGTCAGGCAGCGCAATTTTTGTTACTCACCAAAATCAGCTTGTTTGATGATTTTTAGCCGTTGGTTTTAGTACTAAAATAAAATGGTTGAATCTAACAGCTACAACCACGCCTTAAATAACGTCCAATTGGGTGATTCTAGGTGTGTATAGTCACCAAGGTGTGGGATATACATACATGCGGTCAATGGGCCTAGAGGACAAAGGTGAGTGACAAAAATTACGCTACCTGACGCAAAAAAGTGTCAGGTTTACCATGTTAGATCTTATTCCGAATTTGGATAACTTTTTAAAATAGATGTAATAAGGTAGAAAGTTCTACTCCTAACTTGTCACGGAGTAAAACTTTGACGACGGACTGACCACTGTATGAGCCATGTCGCAGATTCTTAGAGATCGATGAATGTTTGGATGTTTGGACCAAACCTAGGTGGACCTACATATCAAAAATTAGCTTGATTAGTGATTTCTAAGCATTGGCTTGGAGTCGTTTTCATGGGTCAATTTTAAACCATGGAATTCGAGCATTATCTGGGGTACAAAGATCCAAAGGTTTGAAATCATTAATCGGGCTGATTTTTGGTAAATAGGTCCACCTATGGATGGGCCAAACATCCATACGAAGGTTTAAAAGTGGCTGTTATAACCGAATGGGGGTGTTACCGTTTTTTTTCTGTTATAATGGAGGGCCTACTGCCTACACAAATGTAATAAGAACTCGCAGATCAATCAGATGGTTAGGGTCAATTTGATGTTTTCCCCGTCCTTAATTTGTTGTGACACGTAGAAGAGTTGTTCAATTTAATGTTTAATATGAGTGAGTGTTTCAATTTCCATTATTGGGACAACATCTCTCTATGACCATTTGATCCAACAAATCAGAGAGCTTCATATACTCTTTCTTTCCAGGAAAAATCCTTAGTATATAACGGATTGTAATGCACAGGGGTAAAAATAAAAATTAACAGAAATAACGAGGATAAAATTCAAAATTTGAATTTCCAATTTTCAATAAAATTTGTAACGGAAAATAACGGATGTTATTTAACGGTAAAAAAATTTATAAGCGAAAAATAACGGCCGTTAAGCATTCAAACTGTATATAACATAATGGGGGAGGTCCGAATCTGTGCTACAGGTGGACGCACACCAAATCCTTGCATGCATAGTGAAGTTTCAGATTCTCACAAAAATCATAGCCTGAGACGAATAAATGAGGAAGATTGAGTAGCTGAAATCTAACCATCCACATTAGATGGTTAGATTTGATTTCAACCACTCTTGATCTTATAAAGCCAGATAAGATAAGAAATAAGACAACTTCCCTATTTTGTTATATAGACTGGTGGGTGCCCCATGCCATCGGCACTTCTCGATAAAGAATTTGCCAAAATCAAGTGAGTGGCTGAGATCCACTATCAATTTGGGGGAGGATTAGATTTCAGCCCTTCTTTGTTGATGCCTATAAGAGGAGGTATAAGTGGGGAGACAACCACTGTGTTTTGTTATATAGGATAGTAAATGGCCCGTGCCCACACGACACTCCCCAAAATACACATTTGAAAAAAAAAAAAAATGGTCGTTATTTTCGTTATAATAGCCGTTATTTTCTGAGCTTTAAAACGGTACATAACGTAATGAGGGAGGTCCAAACCCGTTATAACAACCACTATTCATATCGTACACCAAATCCAAGTCTATATAGTAAAATTTCAGATTTCTCCGAAATTCATAACATAAGCGAATAAATGAGTGGTTGTGAGTTGTTGAGATCCATTGTCATTTGGGGGATAAGATCTCGGCCATTCTTTGTTGAAACAGATAAGAGGGAGTATAAGTGGGGAGACAACTTCCTTGTTTTGTTATATAGATAGTAGGTGGCTCGTGCCCACTGCACTCCTTGACAAAGCTTTTGTCAAAATTGGGTGTGAGTGGCTGAGATTCACCATCCAGTTGGGGGATAAGATCTCGGCCTTCTTTATGAAGCCTATAAGAGGGGGAGACAACTTTCCTGTTTTGTTATATAGATTCTTATTTCTTCCTTCTTTCTCTTTTTTTTAAATATATCTGCGTTCTACTTAAAAAAATAGTTTAGCACAATTGATCTGTAATAAATAAATGACACAATAACCAAAATAATTTTATTATTTTATTAGTATTTAAGTATTAAATTAACAAGATATACTGTAAGCATCTTCTTTCATTCAAGTTGCCGGAGCTGAGCACCGGCAATTAATTCCTAGTCTATAATTATATCCTCTATTAAGACGTGTATCTTTAAATCTTTTTTCAGTACGTAAATCATGTTGTTTTCAGCCTTCCTCTTGCTCTTTTAGAACCTTCAACTCGCACCAAAGTATTCTTTCTTATCGGTGCCATAACTGGTCTTCGTTATACATGGTAAAAACATCTCAATGAAGCTTTCTTTATTCTATCTCTTATTGGGACTGCTCTAGATTCCTTTGAATGTGTTCATTTCTGATAATTTTTCCAAAGGGTGGCTTGGGGAACACCCATTTTGACGTACCCACATAGACGATGAATCAATGGCTGATTCTTGGTGGGGATGATCTCCTCACCATAGAGTTCATCCCAACAAATAATCAGCCCATTCTGAAATTTCTAACCCTATCAAATGTGGTTTTCAAGTTACACGGTAAAAATCGACAGTCCATAATTCTTCAGCTTCTAAACCAGTCTATGAGTATCAGAATGATTTGAATTTTTGTGAGGATGATCTCCTCACCATAGAGATCATCCTCACCAAAAATCAGCCATTGATTCATCTTCTATGTGTGTACATATGATGCCTTCTTCTCCAGGCAAAGAGAGTCATATTGTTTTCTTTATATATGATGCCTTCTTCTCCAGACTTAAGGTATTATAACCCACTAGATGAGAATGTCGGAGAGAAGAATCCAAATTTCTGAGGTCTCATAATGGATCTAGGTTTTCATGGAAAATCTAGTATACCCACGTTTATATATACAAAGTGTTAGAATTTGGGTCCATAAACCCGGCCCATGTTTCAAAACCTCGATTTTGGGCCCATCATCAAGTTGGACAAGAGAAGTAAATAAATTCCTATGAAAGTTATATGATCTAAAGAGATAAGGAACGCCTTCAAAAAAAAACAAAGAGAGAAGGAATACGTATCCAAGAAAAAGGTTTATATGAGGGGCAGTGGCGTAGCCAACCGGAAGCCGCCGCCCGACTCACCCCCACGTGAATGCATGACGTATCCCCCCTAGATATATGCTTGAGAATAATTTCAGATTTGTGGTTTGTTCTTGAGCAATTATCTAAATACCTCGTGGCACACTCTTTTGGACCCATTGACCCCATGAATAGGCCCATGTATGGTTTCCAAGCCCACGATGAGAAATGCTCAAATCCTACAGCTAGAATTTCCAACCAGGATGTTTTTTGGTGTGTAAATCCACCAAGGGACGATCCAAACATTTAAAAAAAATTATGATTTGCAAATTGCTCAATGTGTTGATTTGTGCCCCTCTAGATATGCCACATAGAACAGTTTTTAGGGCCTACTGAACAAATGGCTGTGTGGCCTACCCCTTGCCCCTTGGTAGTTCTACACACCAAAAGAGCTTGATTGATGATTTACGGCTGTAGGATTTAGTATCCATAAAATTCTTGAATCCAACGGCGAGAATAACTCCTTTAAAAGTTCTAAAATCTAATAGCTAGATAACCAATCAGGCTGATATGGTGTTTATATCCACCAAGGTGTGGGTCAAAGTCAAACATCCATGCAATTATTGGGCCTAAAAATGTGATACGTGGCATTTTTTTAGGGTGTACACATCAACATTTCAAGGAATTTGCACCTAATTTTTTTTCCAGGCCCAAAAGACTGCCATATGGCATTTTGGGAGATGTCTGGTATACTTATATGGGCCTATTCATGGGGTCAATGGGCCCGTGTTGGTAAGGAAGTCTGTCTCGTCGTAAGCCTTAAGCTTGACCGGAGGAGAACTTTCTAAAGTGATATAGACTCCACCACTACTTGTGGTCCTAATATTGCTATCACACTTTTTCCGGGCACATTATGCTCGCAGAAGTCATGAAATGGGTTTGTATTCGGGCCGGATCTAGGCAGATTAATTAGAACTTGCTGATGGACCACAGTTTGAGCCATGTGCCATGTGGCACGTTTTTTCGAGATCGTTGACTGTATGGATGTTTGGCCCAACCCTAGGTGGCCCTACATACCAAAAGCTTAACCTGGCTAATAGTTCTTAAGCGGTGGATCGATTGGAGTCATTTTCATGGGTTGATTTTTAACCATCGAATTCGATCATTATTTGGGGTACAAAGATCTAAAGGTTTGAAATCACTAATCAGGCTGCTTTTTGGTATGTAGTTCAACTTAGGGTTGGGGAAAACATCCATACAGTCAGTGGATTGTGATCCATCATCAACGGACACCCATCTGCGTGATTCTAGTCATCTAGATAGATCCATATTTATATCCGACTTTGACAAAGCTGGTCCAAATTCAGATCTGGATCTGACAAAGAGCCTTATCCCATGAACCAAAACCCGATATGAGTATCCATAACCTACATATAGATATACGGGTTGAATCACTAAAAAAATGTTGTTAACAATAAGGATTCAAGACCAGAGAGTAGATGATATGACCCAAATTCGACCTGAATTCCCCTTCTTCTTTTTTTTATTTTATTCGGATCACGTTTTAGGGATCCAACCCTGCGAAATACAGGTTCAAATTGGATCGGGTGTTGGGCCAGATCCACCCCCATTATTACATGCTGGTAATCCTTTGAACTGGCGGGTAATATGTAGATTTTCTTGTCCTGGAAGTATAGGTGATGATCCTCGAGATTCACATCATACAAAATCTCGAAAATCATCCAATGGCGTCTAGACCTAGTGATGATACTACCGCAGCGATACTATCACTTCCATGATATATTTGCCATAAGAGGATGCCAAAGCCTACCTTCTCATTCGTCCATGTGAAAGCATTCTCAATAAATCCCAGATCACTAAAATCCTTCTCCTGCATAAAATCAAGATGATCTTGATTGATTTTAATATTTTTAGGAGGTACTAGCCTCTTTTTTCCAATCGAAGATCATTTCATAACGATATATTAGCGAGTAAAACTTCTGTCACAACGCAAAAATACGAGCCACATGGCACACTCTTAGAGGATGATAACCGTACAGAATTATGGATGTTTGGCCCATCCCTCCGTGGACCCACAAACCAAAAATCAGCTTGATTAGTGATTTAAAACCTTTAGATCTTTCCACCCAAATAATGCTCAAGTTCCTACGTACCGTTCAACCCATGAAAATAACTTCAATCGAATTGCTTAGAAATTGCTAATCATCAGGTTAATTTTTGGTTCAGAGGTCCATGGAGGGACTGGCCAAACATCCATACGGTCATCGTCCACTAAGAGTGTGCCACGTGGCTCATATTTTGGGTTGTGACATAAGCATCCGTTACAACGCTGTGACAGAAGTTTTACTCTATATTAGCTCATTGCACCGGAATCTAGACTATTGTCGAATCATGTGGGACCAATTTAATGAATATCTTAAGTAAAATTAAACATCATCATTTATCTAACGTGGGGCCACACATGGTTGTCCACATCGATACTGCGAGTAAATTTCACTTGTCAAAAACAAAAAATCACGAGTAATCCGGATAATATGGTCCCCACAATTGAACTTAGTTGGATTTAGCAGAAAAGAAGGTTCAAAATTCAAACGATGAACCAAACGAGTCACACGTCGAGAAAGCAACGTGAGAGCTGACTAGGAAAAGAAAATATTTTTGCTATAGTTCGCTCTCTTGCGGGGGAGCTTGAAAAATGTGGCACGTGGCACTCTTTTTTGGGGTGCACTGATCCATGAATGATTGGCCCACCTTTTGATGGATCAACACACCAAAAATCAGCCTGATTGGTGATCTCTACCCCCTTTGATATGAGCAGTTGTATAGGGTGATTTTTAACCGTTGGATTTGAGCATTCTTTTTGGGTACTCACATCAGAAGGCTAGAGATCACCGATCAGGCTGATTTTTTATGTCTTAAGTCCATCAAAGGGTTGGCCAATCATTCGTGGGTTATTGGGAATTTGGGACTAAAACAATGTGCCACGTAGTGCATTTACAAGCCCCTCGCACTGGGTAAAACTTCTGTCACAATCGGATTGCAAATCACACAATCACAAGCCAATGAGTTCTCGGCACGTACACAAGTGCTTTTTGCAACGTCACATATGCATTGAGGTGTACGTGCCAAGAACTCATTGGCTGTGATTGTGTGATTGGCAAACCGATTGTGACAGAAGTTTTACTCCCTCGCACTCGCAGGCGCCAACACTGCAATGAGAGCGAAGTGCAGCAAAAAAGTTGTGATAGGGAAAAAGCTTTTTGACGAGTTCACACTTGTTTCTTGTGCGTCACCCATTGCGTCAGCTCTAGCCTTAACCACAAACCAGGGTTCTTGCATGAGTTGGTCTGTTGACGTGGACCTCCACAAATGCACTGCTTAAGCATGCTGCTTTTCATGTCTGAATTAGGTTTGTAGTGGGACCAACTAAAGACCTCACACGGTTCGATTATAGGTCGTGGGACGGGTGGTCACTCATCCTTAACATGGTTCGAAATCTCGTGATCGGAGGCCCAATCAGTGGGCTCCAATCCCAATCCGGATCGGTGCATCTCGCTCGAGAAAACGTGAGACTTCTTTAGGAAATTGTTATCTCGGGTGAGACGATCCATTAGACTGATTTTTGATATGTATGTCCACCTAAGGATTGGTCAAACATCCATTCAGTTAATGCTCTCTAAATGCTTACCGCATGACTCATACAGTGGTCCACGGTGGTGGACCCAGGAAGGGGCCAAGGGGGCATGCTTAGATTTGAGTACCCCAAATAATGTTCAAACTCCATAGTTAAAAGTAAATCATAAATATGAATACGACTCTAATCCAATAAATAGCTATTACTAATCAGGCAGGCTGCATGCATTTTGGTAAGTAGATCCAACTAGGGATGGGCCAAAGATCCACACGGTCAGTGGTCTATAAGAGTGGGCCGCATTGCTCATATTGTGGTTCCTCATTATTTTTGACAAAGGACGACATCATCAAAATTCTACTTCCTTTTCCTCTCTTGACCTCGACGTCCAATAATGAACTTTCACCCAAAACTTCAATACAACCCCTAGATCCCCTTTTAATTACTTCTCATGCCATTCAGTGATTTTAAACCTTTCGATCTTTGTACCCGAAAACACACACACACACACACATACAAAGTTCTACTCATCAACCCAATTTGTAGACTCCACCCCCTCTTGAACCAATGAACAAAATCATCAAATAAAGTTGTAATCCTTGTCAACCCAATTTGTGGACTGCATCAAGTATGATGGCCCACCAATTGAACGGTCCGAATCAATGAGCTGGTGAGCATCGTAATCTAATTGGGTGGGATGTTGATCGCAAGATGGCAGTGATCGATAACCACATGGTCCACATCAGAGAGAACTTGAGAATGTAAATTTATAGTCAATGTTTTAGTCATTCAATTAGAGAAAACAAGTAAGTAGGGTCCATTCTTTTGTGGAAAATTTCCAATCTCAAATCATAATTTTGCAAATTTAAATTTTATTATGTATTTGTTTTGTGAAAAACGCATTTTTTTCCTGCTTAACTGCAAAAAAGAGCTGTATGGTAGATATACAGACCAAAAATAACCAGGATTGTTAATCTCCAGCCATTAGATTTGGTAATTTTTCAAGGTCTAATTCTAAACCGTTGGAATCAACTATTTTTTTGGGTACTAAAACCAACGGCTAAAAATATCAAACAAGCTGATTTTCAGTATCAATGTCTACGAAGGGGTGGGCTAAACCCGCTAAACATCCATGTGGTCAATGGGCCCAGAAGGGGCATTTAATGAATTCTTTTTACTTTTGTCTTTTTTGTTTGGGTCGGGCTCCATTGACAGATCTAAAATGACAGATAAAATGACAGGGACACAATATAAGCCATGTGGCACACTGTTAGAGGACTCTGACCGAATGGATGTTTGTCCTATCCCATGGTCGACCTACAAACCAAAACGCGGCCTGATTAGTGATTTATAGGCCATGGTAGACCTACAAATCAAAATGCAGCCTGATTAGTGATTTATAGGCTTTGGATTGGACTTATTTTCATGGGCAGATCTCAACTGTGAAAATTTGAGCAGTATTTGAGGTACAAAGATGCAACACTTATAAATCACTAATCAGGTTGATTTTTGGTTTGTAGGTCCACCATGGGATAGGACAAACATCTGTACGGGCAGAGTCCTACAACAGTGTGCCACCTGGCTTATATTGTGTCCCTGCCATTTTACCTGTCATTTTAGATCTGTCAACGGAGCCCAATCCTTTTCGTTTCTCTTTTTTTTTTTTTTTAATTTGGATATTTTAATAACACCCCCCTGAAATTTGAAAGTCATTTGTAATACCCTCTTATACTTTCAAACTTTAGGATTACCCCCTTGACCTAGTTTAACAGTGGTTGACTTAAGTTAAAATGGACCCTATTAGCATTGTACTTGCAATATTATGGTCCTTTCATAAGTGCATTAACAGCCGGATGATGCATATCACATTTTAATGTTAGTCAAATGATAGTTAAACTAGCTCAAAGTTATCGCAGTTGATTATGTGCTACAGAAGAATATTGTTAATATTGCCTCCAAGTGCTACTGTTGTTCTTCTCCCAGTATTGAAACTATCAAGCACTTGTTCATGGACAATGAGCTAGCTAAAGCCATGTAGGAATCTTTCAATACTACATTTGGTGTTAATTTTCGCGACTATGTGGGGATTAGAGCTATGTTACGGAAATGGTTCTCTATCACTTCTAGAAAGTTCTAACTGGGTAGTCTTTACACCATTGTTCCATTGGTGATTCTTTAGGAGATTTGGCTGGAAAAGAACAAACGTAAATATGAGGGGAATAATAATCATTTCACATTCATTAGGAGGAAAATCTGGTATTGGATTAGAGATATTAACTCTAACATCTCCCCAACGAAGCTTAATGAAGGGCATCTTAAACATATCCTTGAGAATTTCAACTTGAGGGAGTATGGAGTCATTACTAGAAGGGCTAGTACTATTTATTAGAAGAAGCCTAATGCTACTGAAATTGCTTTAAACATGGATAGTGCATCTTCCAACCAAAATATTGCTAATGGTGGGGGCCTCATCGGTGATCATAATGGTAACCTTCTTATGGCGTTTCACTCTTTTAATGGCGAGGGGACAAATAACCTCGCGGAGCTAAGAGCTGTCATTGATGGGTTGATGCTCTGTAAGAAGATTGGGTCGTTACAAAGTCAATATTCAGTCAGACTCAAAGCTTGTCGTCTCTTGGATCGGTAAACCTGTTCTCATTCCTTGGCATTTTAAACAGTAGTGGTGGAAAATCATGGACATTCTTAAAGAGTTTGATTACTCCATCATTCACATCTACAGAGAGTCGAATGCCGCTGCGGATTATATAGCCCTTCAAGGCCTTCACGCCAGATCATATCAGGAATTCAAAGACTTTGTTTTGACCCGACTCACTGGCCTTATCCATCTGGATAAGATCGGTACTTCCTACATTAGAGCTTAGGCAAGAGTATTTGCAGCTTGCATTTGCTTTTCATTTATTGTTAGCATCTTGAGGGGTCAGGTACTTACGTCCCCCTCTCACTAGGTGTACTTTTACCTTTCAATTAATAAATCATTCCTCCACGGATCCGTGGAGGTTCCCACAAAAAAAAAACTAGCTCAAGGGGGTGATCCTGAAGTTTGAAAGTATAAGGGAGTATTACAAATTACTTTCAAATGTCAGGGGGTGTTACTAAAATACCCTTCTAATTTTTGTTGCTGTTGTCAACATTTCAAAAAACCTTTGGATGTCCGGTGCGAAACCGTTAAGTGGCGGGTTAAACGGTGAGACTAAAGCTTGCATGAGCACTGACGGTCATGTAAGGCCTGACCTCCCACAAGCCACGTGGTACATTCTTAGAGGACACTGGTCGGATGGATGTTTGGCCAATCACCAAGGGAACCTACAAACCAAAAAATCAGCCTGATTAGTGATTTTAAACCTTTCGATCTTGTACCCCAAATAATGCTAAAATTCCCACGGTTAAAATCAACCAATGAAAATGGCTCCAATAAAACGCTTAGAAATGGTCAGTGTCCTCTAAAAATGTACCACGTGGCTCATATTGTGACCGACGGTCACTGACCGCTGATCATGCAAGTTTTACTCCTATGATGAACAAATCGAATCAGTAAAGTGAAAGGGAAAAGCCAAAACCCATTGAGTAAAGCTTCTGTCACAAGATGTTGTGACCGAAACCAATCACAACCCACAATACGAACTACGTGGCATATTATTAGAGGGTGATGAACGTATGGATGTTTGGCCAGTCCCTCAGTGGACCTGAAAACCAAAAATCAGCTGATTAGTGATTTCTAAGCGTTGGATTAAAGTTATTTTCATGGGTTGTTTTTAACAGTAGGAATTTGAGCGTTACTTGGATGCAAAAATCCAAAGGTTGTAAATCACTAATCAGGCTGATTTTTTGTTTGCACGTCCACTGAGGGACTGGACAAACATCCATACGGTCAGTACCTTCTAATAGTCTGCCACGTAGCTCATATTGTGGGTTGTGACAGAACTTTTACTTCTCCTTGCCATTTTGACGTGCTTCCATATTTGGAACAATGGAACGCAAAAGACGATTAGATTAACAGTTTCACATCCATCTGTACAACAGCGTGGAGGGTCTCTGCGGTGTACAGTTTTCTCTCAGTTTAAACTTTAAACTTGAAAATTCCTCGAAAGAGACGCAGGTTTTTCGCAATTTCTCTGAGTTGTTCTCATAGCAAGGTAAGCCCTAACACTGCATTATTTGCTTCTTTATACAAGTCTTCGATCTCGAGTCTTTTCTTCAATTTCGTCTTGAATTTTTGATTTTTTCGCTGAATTGTTATAATTTGGAGAAATTGTTGGATTTCAAAGTCTGATTGAAATAATTAGGTTGTTTTAAGTGATTTTCTGTCAATTTTTTGATAAATCATAGATATATGTAGGACGCTCGAGAGGTAAATATTATGAGATTTCTGCTGAATTTGCTAGAATTCTGATGATTTTATGAGTAATTTTATTTATTTCTTTCGATATTTAGTAAAATTGTTCATCATTACATAATCTGCTTGAAATTCAGAATGTAGAATTTTTTTTTCTTTTATAGTCGGATGTCCTACATCGAAATTCTAAATATTCAATCAGATCTCGATTTAAACAGATTTATATCAGGAAATCTTGAATTATTATTTTTATAGTGATGTACCTCAATTTTCTCGATCTGACTACGTTTTGTGTGGTTTTTTAAAATTTTATTTAAACAAATGAAACTTGGGGTTTAAAAAATGTTTTGAGTGACTGCTCAGATATGAAAATTATTTGGTCTTTTGGTTATTTGGCGAGGCGTCGGTCTTTCTTTTTATCTTATTATACTTCTAAGTGGTTGGTGGCATGAACTTCGAGTCTGATCTTCTTCTCTAAATAAAAACGTGTGATTCTGGTCTTAAGTTAATTTTTTTTTATAATAGTTAAATTAACATAATAGTTTGATCTAAATAGTCATTTTTTCTTTATTATTTCTTTTTTTTTATGGGAAATCTGTGTTCTTTGGGAATTTCACAGTGAGGCAAGAACTCGCTATGTTTGAAGTTCAAAAAGAAGTGATTATAGGTGTTAAACACAATAAGATTCTCAGCTACAATTTTTTTCGAATTTGGTTTTGTCCACTTGTGTCATCTGGGGTAAAATATTAATAAAACAGAGAAATATCACCATATTTACTTGAGAAAATATAGTGAGAGGACAAGACCTTTTTTTCCCCATTCTTTAAAGCTTTCTCAGTATCTGTTGCTGGTTCTGCTAAGTGCTAATATATCACTGTTATTTGGATATATGCAATTAATGTCAAGTCTCTAGTCTTTTTTGTGTTTATTAAAATTTTAGGGTTAATGCTTATAAACAATCTCTCTCATTGGACTTTCTGCTCCTGTAAAGATTAAATTCCATTATTACGCAGTCTTGATGTTTCATATTTTTCTTTATTTGTCAGTTCACTGCTAGTTGAAATTGTGATTGTGGCTTGATGGATGAATTTAAATGAATAAGCCAAAGACCTACTTGGTGGAGGTCTTTCTGTATGGTCCTTTGCTTACAGATTATATCTTTTGGTTTCCAATCTCATTTTTATATTCAATTATTTTGATCATTTTCATTCATTTGGATGCGTCTGATTTTCAGTTATTCTGAAGCTCTTGCACTGCTATGGGAGTAAGCAATTAATCGTTGACTTTATTTTGTTTTTTTTGTTCTGTTATTTGTTTCTGATGCTGAGTCTTTGATGATGCTATTTTTTTTTTTTTTGAGAGGTAAACCTGTTTTGTAAAGAGATCAGTAACTCGATGAAGGCGGGTTTTGAACCCAGGTCTATGGTATCATCACCCACAAACTTTACCAACTGAACAAGCTGGCACCTTCTTGACGATGCTATCTTGTGGCCAACTCTGTGATGAGCCATGATTTCTAAGCTTTTTTGGATTGTGCTGTATGCAATCAATATAACTGGTTCTCTTGGATAATCTAGTAATTAGAGTTTTCAAGTATCCATGCATATATGATTTGGGGTTTTGTGTAATGACCTTTCTGTGAGAGTATTTGGTGATTAAGTCTCTAAATTACCATGGAAACATAATACTGTGCTTCGGATTGCTTTCACGTAGCAGTCTTTTGTGTGAAGGAGTGACTATTCTGAATAAAAAGTCCAAGTGAATTGCACTAGTTTTACATTGCTCTTTATTTCTGTTCTCAATTGATCTTTTTCACGTTATTTTACTTGCAGAATTAAGCAATGGGTCAAGCACTTTGCTGTATTCAAGTGGACCAGTCTAATGTAGCCATCAAGGAAAATTTCGGGAAGTTCGATGACGTGCTAGAGCCTGGCTGTCACTGCTTACCTTGGTGTTTTGGGAGCCAGATAGCTGGCCATCTTTCATTGCGTGTGCAGCAACTTGACGTTCGTTGTGAAACGAAAACTAAGGTTTTTTGGCTTCTTTACCCCTACTTTCCTTAAATATACCACATTCAAGCATTACAATCCCTATTTATGCTTTTGTGTTTTAGAAGCACTAGTCCAATTTCTTGCAAATTGAAGAGGATTGTAAGATAGTACGACAGCTGTGTAGAATCAGAACTTAAATTGTAGCATGTACTTAAATTATTTCTAGAAAACTAAATGAAAGCAAATATATTTGAAATCTGAAAGGAGAAATAGATATGACCAAAATCTTTAACATTCCAGATCAAATTTTATGGTAAGGATATAACATTTCATGTCATCTCTTTATAATATAGAATCCAGATGGAACTGAACAATCATTGGAAAGAAGTCAGCCTTAAATTTTAGTTGCAGTTTATTGCATCTCCTTCTATTCGTAGGATAAAACTAGCTTTGAGACTCTTATAAGTTTATAACCATAAAACTCTTATACATTAACCTTTGTATGGAATTGACTCATTCACAGAAGACTCTTGTCAAGTTGAATCATAAATTTTTATATATGGGATTTGACTAAAGCACATTTGACATTATTTTTGCTGCCATTAATACGAACCTACGTGCATATATTTATTTCACTGCATCACAAAGACCAACTTTTTGTTTAGATTTTTGAATGCTGAATATAATTTTAAGGGGAATTAGTAGGCTCTGATCAATATTATGTCTTTTCAGGATAATGTTTTTGTCACTGTGGTTGCATCCATTCAATACCGTGCCTTGGCCGAGAAGGCATCAGATGCTTTCTATAAGCTCAGCAACACCAGGGCACAGATCCAAGCCTATGTTTTTGATGGTATGCATGTGACACCTTAAGTTTCTGGTAGAATCTTGAACTTGAATGCTTGGGGTTACATATGTTTGGTATAGATATTTGAGTGTCCATTCTTAGCATTTGTTAGCAGTGTCCTACATTAATACAACAAGCTGGAGGAGTAGATTTCTATCCTAAGGTTCAGAGACAACTGGGAAAAGGAAAATCAGCTTGGACTGCTCACTGCACATTCTTTTGTTTCTTTCATTTTGTGTTTATATTAAGGTTTAATTTGTTAGCTTGGTTCTTCTAAGAAAGAAGTTATCAAAAGAATTTTCACGATTACTTTCCTCATATAATTGCATAGTCAGCTACCTTGGTTTTGGGGGATGTGAAGACGTTAATTATCAGAACAATCGTAAGTCACAGACACGCAGCTACATCTGTGTCTTTTTATATGCATGTTACATCCAGATCTTTTTACACTTATCTTCGTTGTTGGTTATTTTTTTGCCTCAAAATAGCTTAAGATTTTTTTCTAGGAAACGTCTCAGTGGCTGTGGGTTGTTGCATGCTTTTCAGGCAATCTAGTTGGAGCCATAAGTTCCTTAAAATTGTATAATGTTTCTCTCTTATTATCTTGAACTTTCAAACTATTCCCATGTCCCATTTTATATCCCAAAAATTAGACACCAGTGTCACTGTTAATCCTCAACTGTTGCTTCTTCAGACTTCATTTCATACAATTGTCAGTAGAATTCAGAAATTAGTTCTAGTCAACATGTTTATAGACATTACAGCTTGTAGTAGTTGAGAAACAGTTAATGCCCGTAAGGTTAATGTACTTGTCCTACTGCTGTTTAGTTATCAGGGCAAGTGTGCCTAAGTTGGACTTGGATTCCACCTTTGAGCAAAAGAATGACATAGCAAAAGCTGTAGAAGATGAGCTTGAAAAGGTAATATTTAGCTACTGAGTGTAATATCTTCAGAACCAACGAAATTGTTCAATTAAAACTAGCTTTGTTCTGTTTATTGTTGATATCACAGGCCATGTCACATTACGGATACGAGATAGTCCAGACTCTTATTGTGGATATCGAACCAGATGAGCATGTGAAGAGAGCAATGAACGAGATAAATGCAGGTAAGTTTTCCTCTGTATAACTTGTAACAAAAGTTCTTGTTCCTATTCTGTTCTTTCTCCCAAATTTTCTTAGATCAATATTCTGTTCTCTGTTTCAAGTAAGAGCAAATTAGTCTTCTGCTGAAAACCTGTTATCCTGGAACTCCCAAGTAAATCAACCTTGATCTTTATCTTAAATGTAATCTAATTATCCAAGACCTAGTAGTTAATCTGGTTTAGTAAACCTCCCTACTGATATGGAGGGAGGACTTGCCATAAGACATAAAAAACTAGGGTGAGTCCAGGTTACCGATACTCTCTTCGTTGCAACTTGCAATCAATGATTTCTAAAAATCTATCTAACAAAGATATGGACGTGTGTTCATTTCCAACATTCATACTAAGTGTCAATCACACTCCTCCACAAACCTGATACTCCGACACATCCCTACAGTTTGTTCCCTATGTTCAGATATAATATAGAAAAGAATGTCTGATACGACATATTCTTGGAAAATGGAGTGTCCTTATTACATAGTTTAAAATAAAAGTAATCAATTGATTGGAAGTTTTCATACTCATTCTAAACCTGTCAATCTTTTTAGTTTGAGGGATCTTGATGTATTCTTGAAATGGCAGGGATTTTGGTCTGTCACCCCCAATGCCGTAAATGTATCACATGTAAAATGGTACTTGGGCCAGGTCAGGTCATATTTTTCACATAGGGCATGTTTGATTGCCAAGTGGGAAAATTGCAATTTTCACCTGAAAATACGCCTTTATTTTCTCACATGATAAAGGTGAAATGTGAGGTGAAAATACGAAGGATCCAAAAATCTTTCCCCAAACAAAACCCTTCCAAGCCGGAATCCATTTCCCTTCCATGTAGGTGAGAATTCATTTGCACCTGAAAATGCGCCTTTATTTTCTCACATGATTGAAATATGTGTTCTCAGGTGCAATCCAACAGCCATTTAAGGCATTTCCCAGATGTATGTTCTCGGGAAAATTTTCCATGCAATCAAACACGCCCTTAGAACCATCCCCCTGCATATGCACCATGGAATTCTTATGTATGTCAATGGCTCGGATTTCCTTAGTTACAGACAAAAATTAACACTATTTCCACCTGTTCAAAAGCTACAAGAACTAGCAGCTGTACACTGGCCACAAAAGTTCCACTTCCAAAATATAAATTACATAATACCTCGGATTATGTGGAATGATTCGGAAATATATCTCTTAAACTGTCACAACAGCTGCTAGAATGAGGGTGGCAGCGAATGAGAAGGCCGAAGCAGAGAAGATATTGCAGATCAAACGAGCAGAGGGAGATGCAGAATCCAAGTACCTGGCTGGACTGGGTATAGCTCGGCAGCGCCAGGCCATTGTAGACGGACTGAGGGACAGTGTGCTTGCTTTCTCTGTGAATGTGCCTGGAACAACAGCCAAGGATGTCATGGACATGGTGCTGGTGACCCAGTACTTCGACACAATGAAGGAGATTGGGGCATCATCAAAGTCCTCGTCCGTTTTCATCCCGCATGGGCCTGGTGCCGTGAAGGACATTGCCTCACAGATAAGGGACGGCCTCCTTCAGGGAAACTCCACTACTACACATTAGTGTTTAAGTTTAATAGACGAGCCAATTTGAGGTTTGGCTTCTTCAGTTTCTTCTCACTTGTGTATGCTGCTGCTGTTATTTTATAGACGGTTTTATCTCTAGTTTGCTTTATAAGCCACTGTCTTTGATCAAATATAGTCGGAATACAACGAAGTGGTCATGTAATTAGATACGGTTGGACGCTTGTTAATACGTTGTCTTTGAATTGTATGTTACTGTCACAAGATATGCTTAGCAGCTATTAAAATAGGTTTGCCATGATCCTAACCATCTCTGTACTACTTTCTGTATGAGTCGGCGCAATTTTGATTTCTTGACCATCCAGAATAATATGATAGAATGGACAATCGACCCGATCCATAGTCAGCCCTAGTTAGATGCATGGTAGGTTATGGGTCTGACATGAACGAGGATCATCCACATTAGTGTTTAAGAGAATTTTTTAAGCGGCCGAAATTGAGAAGCAGCGATCATGCGCCAATGATATTGCACTGGGTACACCTAAGTGTAGGGGCAATGATATTGCGCCAGCCTGGTGTACCTGGCGCAATATCATTGGCCACATGATTGCTGCTTCTAAATTTCCGCCGCTTCAAACAAATTTGTGTGTTTAAATCCCAAAAGCTTCGACTGAATTAAAAGCTCATCTGTGTTTACTCAGATGTGACGCCTTATAACAGACATAACAGTAACGTTAACAGTCCGTTAAGAGTACCCAAAAAAATACTTGAATCCAACTGCTAGAAATCGCCCCATGAAAAATGCTAAAATCCAATGGCTAGAGATACCAAACAGGCTGATTGTTGGTTTGTAGTCCATTAAGAGGTGGGCCAATGCCACGTGACACATTTTTTATGCGCCTGACATGAAAAATCCCCTCGATAAAACTTTCACTTCTTTCCTGCACCTTTTACGTTGTAAAGGAACCCAAAAAAGAAAAGGTTTACGACTACACCTAAATGACTCGTTGACGAGTGGAGCTATTCTTGTAACCAAACATCCCTTCGATCTCTCCTAATCTTGAGACCCATTGAATGGACTGAATCTCACGCGGTAACGCACGCCTCAGTGCCTCACCTCAATGACGCGTTGCTTCCCTTGAAATTTCGTCGTTATCGATCAATGGAAACTGTCAGTCTCTCACTTGGAATTTCCTCGCAATTACGTTGTTGCTAAAAACAGAAACTAAATAGGTAAACTGTGTGCCCAATAGAAAATAAAAAAAAATTGGCCCATCATTCTCATTCTAATCAACTTTGAAGAAACCGTCGTTGTGAACAAATTAATAAGAGGAAAAATAAGATACTCCACCATCTAAATAAATTGCAAAGAACTGATTATCCTAATCGGTCAAATCAATGGACAGAGACAATTGAATGGTCCAGATCGATGAACACAAAAGTCTCAAAGTGTGTTACACGCATCACGCTGTAGTCAGCCAACCAGTCGTTTTCTATAATTCTATTGACTGCAAAGTTGGATATAGAAATAAATAAGAGAGAGAAAAGAAACGTATCCATTTAGTGCAAGAAGCTTTCAAGAAAATTGAATCCAAAGGCTAAATTTTTGTATCTTTCTCTTAATATCACGCTTTTTTGTTTATTTATTTTATTTCCTCAGTTTGGATTTATGGAGAGATATTGAGAGTGCATATTCCCACACCCCATTTACTCTCAGGGGGACTCTTGGTCGAGGCATACCCCAAAAAGAGAAATCTCTCTGTGAGCCGAGAAAAACTTGGATGACCAGCCATCCCCCCGCAAGATGAGCCATGTTGCACATTGCCAATCCCTAGGTGAACCTAAAACTAAAAACCAACCTGATTTGTGATTTCTAAGCATTGGATTTGAGTCGTTTTCATGGGTTGATTTTAAATGTGGAAATTTGAGTATTATTGACCATTATTTGGGGTATAAGATCAAAAGGTTTGAAATCACTAATCACTAATCATGTTTATTTTTGGTTTGTAGGTCCACCTAGGATTTGCCAAACGTCCATACAGTCAGTGTCCCCAAAAAATGAGCCATGTGTCAGTCAAGTTTTACTCGGCTTAAAGAGAGAGTTCTCTTTTTGGGGCGTGCCCTTACCAGGGTCCACCCCAACAGGAAATGGGGTGTGCAAATATGCGCCCCCTATATTTTATATTTCCATCATCTTCTCCGTTCAGATTCCATGAATTCCATTAGATTTATCATAGAGTCAAAAGAACCCATTTGTTGTCTTGTTCCAAAGACGGCAGAAATGATCCTCCTTGAGCTCCTGATCAATCCATCAGCTGGAGGTTTTTGTTCTTTTCTTTCTGGTTCTTTCTTTTGTTTTTCTTCAATTCCAGCTATATTCATCTATTCTATCTATAACGCACCAAGGCACTTCTTCCAAAAATGCCCTTCTATAATTTAATGCCCCTTCATAATTCTACTTAGCAATGGCTGCTACTAAGGGCTTTCAGACATTTGTTTACATTTAATGAGTTCACATGTAAACACGAAAATTCTCCACGCACTTCTTTAAACAACAGCCCTACAGTCCTCACGTGCAGTTCCACACGTGCCCTCCCTTCGTCGGGTTGACTACGATGGATAATCTATACTATTATAAAGCAACAACCGGTAGTGCCACCCATCCATGTGACACAATTAAAGGCCTCTCTACTTTTTAAAGGTAAAACCTTCCCTCGCTAAATGCATCTGTCCTAAAGACACTACCTGGGTTGGAGTACGACCAGTTCAGGACGTCCAGCACACCCACATCCCTCATCGATGATGAGGGACAATAGTATAAGCCATGTGGCTCATGTTTAGGGACTATTAACCGCATGGATGTTTTTCCCATCCTCAAGTGGACCTATATAAGCCTGTTTAGTGATTTCAAACCTTTGGATCTGAATACCCATATAATGCTCAAAATCTACAGTTAAAAATCAACCCATGAAAGCGACTCTAATCATATCTTTAAAAAATCATTAATAGGCTGATTTTTTTGCATGTAGGTCCATCTGAGGATGATTCAAATATCGATATGGTGCGTGATCTATATGAGTGTGTTACATGTAAGGTGCTGCCACGTGTAAGGTGTATGTGCATTGCACGTAGCATTCCCCTAGTATATTATAATTCTAATAGTCATTGGTACTCATGACGTAATTCCTAACTTCTTAGGTTTATCCGGTTTGCCCATCTAAAATGGGGACGGGTTCGCCAATAAAAAACAAACGGGGGATTGGGTTGTTTATCCAATAAAAAATAAAACATTGGGACTGGTTTTCTGGAGCTACACCCCCAGAAACAAGGTTCTCTTTACACATGCCAGCTCAGTTGGCGGGCTTAAAGAGGTCCATCCACACCATAGTAATTCACCTAGTTAGTAATTTGGAGTGCGCGGCAAAAATGCGATGCGGGAAATGTTCGAGTAGAATTCGGGAAATGTTTGAGAATAATTCGATCATGTTCAAAAATGCACGAATTATTCCATACCTTTGAATAGGACATTGTTCAGTTCGTTTATTCAGATAATTCGTAAGAGTCGAGAATAATTCAAGAATTTACAAACTATTAACTCGCCTTGTACCAAATTTCATGATCCCCATAAAAGAAAAAAAAATTCAACGGCTGTACGGAAAAGTACAAAAAAAATGCTAACCCACAGATAACCCGACAAAAATATGTTCGGTTGAGGCCATTACCAAATTCATCACGATCAGTAGACACAATTTTTCACACAATTTCACACAAAAAAAATCGTCAGGGGCTAATATATAAATTAGAAGCTTTAGAATGGGATGGTTTTTGGTGAGGTTGGTCTCTATGGTGAGGAGATCACCCTCACAAAAATTCAAATCATTCTGATATTCGTAGCATGGTTTACAAGTTGAAGAATTATGGACCGTCTATTTTTTACTGTTAACTTGAAACCCACATTTGATGGTGTTAGAAATTTCAAAATTGGCTGAATTTTTTTGTAGGGGGGATCTATATGGTGAGGAGATCATCCTCACCAAAAATCAGCCATTGATTAATCTTCCATGTGGGTACAGAAAAATTGTGTGTGAAAATATGTGTCCACTGAGCCTGACCCTTAACAAATATGTTCGGTTGAAGCCACTTACAATTGGATCTCTTGAGTCCACGGCCTGAGGCCTCAACCGTACTGGTTATCCATGGGGGTAGCACGAGTGACTCAAAGTACATTACATGGTAACCTAGGATTTAAATTTGAGGAAATTTAAATCAAAATTTTCGATAAAATCTTAGGAAAATAAAAAACTGAACTTATGTTTAATAGTTAGGAACAAAATCTTATTTCTCTTAAAATTAAGAAAAAAAAATGCGAGAAAATATATTAAATATCGGAGAAAATGCATTAATTAATACAAATTTGAAATATTGGTGTTTCTATTTCGGTAAATTTCAGTTTCAACTAAATTTAAAACCCTAAACCTTATGGTAGGCTACAAGTATGACGTGGATAAGGAAATATATACATAGTCAAACCATGGTCCAAAATCTCGGGATCGAAAGCTGAATCGGTGGGCTCCAATGCCGATCCAGATCTATCCTATCCAGAACGGAATCGGCCCATCTCCCCTGAGACAAAATGGGACTTCTTTGTGAAACAGTGATCTCAAGGAAAGACAGAGCCTGATTTGGATCGGATCGGTGGGCTTTGATCTTGATCTGAATCGCCCGATCCAAAACAAGACTGGCCGAGACTTTGAACCATGAGCCAAATAGAGTTTGGAGACCTAGTTAGTAAATTCGCGTTTAATACTTGAATTTTTCATTTTTTTTTTTTTAAGAAACGTTTAATACGGCCATATAAAATAAAATAAAAATCAGAAAAATCATGAATTTTAAGATTAAACGAATAAAATACATATTATACGCATTTAATACATGAATTTAGCAACTTTTTTAAAATAAAAACATATTAAGTAGTCATAGAATAAAAAAAAATTGATAAAATTCAAGCTTTTTAAGGCTATATGAATGTAACACTTTAACAATGACCGAATTTTGGATCGAATTTTTTTATCCTATCGAATTAAACTCAAACTTTTCCCGTTTCGAATCTTTGCCGTATGCCGAATTGCTAACTATGGGTTGGACTACATGAATGGTTTGGACTGGTCACATTATCCGTCCACGTGTAGAGAAAATCCCACAATGCAGAGAAGAGTTCTTGGGTGTAGCTCCAGAAAAACTGTTCAGATATATATATGGTAGTGGAGGTTCCGAGATATTAAATTTCGATATTAAGCCGTAGCAAAAAAAGAGGTAATAGACTTTTCATTGTTGAAATCAAACGATAATATCCTAAATGGAGAAAGTATAGCTGTAAGAGGGGAGATATTATTGCAGGTAGGTTGCCTTGTAGTGATCGCGACAACAACATCAACTTGGTCTATATAAATCCATCTTGTTTGGGTTGGCTTTCTTACAATTCCAGTCTTCTCTTTCCCTCTCTTGTTTGCTTTTTTTTTTTTTTATTGTTGAAGGTTTGCTAATGTAAGTTGCTCTCTCTCTTTCTTTTGTTTTATGTAGAATTGTTTCTTGGATTGATTTTTTGGAAGGTTGGTTTGGTGGGTTCTTGTTCTGAATTCTGAAAGGTGGTTGAATTTTTCGTCAACAGCTTTGTATCTTTTCCATGGATTTTGATTTGGGGTTGTTAGAAATCCACTTTTGAAACCCTGAATTAGGTGAAAATTCTAATTAGAAGGATGGGGTTCATTAGAAGTATGTAGTCATAGCCGGTAATCCAGATTTTTTCTGACCTTTTAGATGATGATTGTTGACTGATAGTAGACAGAATTTTGAGAGGTTCAATATTTTTTAATTGTCAAACAGTTTCTATTGAACATGAATTCCAGAAAAGGGTTGTTAGCAATTTTTTTTTTTTTGTGGAAGGTAAGCATGGGGCTTTTAGGCCCGACCCTTATGGAGTTAGCAATTCCACTTCTGAAACACAGATATGTAGGAGGATGAGATTCTCTTGACTTACAGATTATAGCAGTTCTATTGTGTTGTTGTTGCATTCAGAGAGAAAATTTTGAAATTGGGCTCTGTATGATTGCCTTGAATAAGTTTTCTAGAAATGATTTTTACTTATGAATATCATAAAACTTCTTCTGTATCAAAACTTTCTAACATATAAATCTTTTTTCTGTAAAACTTTTATTGATCACCATACAGAGCTTAATTGAAGTCATTTTACTCTGATTGTCACTGGAAATCTCAAGTAACCACTTGTTATTTCAACTGTGTGTCGATCTTTTTTGAGACTAGCAAGTGGGGTTGACACCATAGATAAAATTTGCTGTTGTTGTTGTATTTTTTGGCTACCCTTCTGTTTTTCTTTTTTTGCTTACTTAAGTAAAAGAAAGAATTCATGGCTTCCCTTATATTCTATCGTCCTCCTGAAGAGGTTTAAGGGACGTACTGTAAATGGTGTTTTTTTTATATATATTCATACGTTCAGGTATTTTTCTAAAATACAATCTGAATTCCTACACAGGAAGTCAATTTTATTTGCTGAATGCATACCCTTTAGGCCCAGAAAAGAAAATCTCCTTTAGGAATCCTCTGAAGTGAGAAAAGTTAGCTGATCAAGCTATATAGAGCATTTTCTGTATAACCTTGTATAACATGCTAGCTAAACAGTTAATTTTAGAGTAGAAAGCATGGGGTAAACTCCTTATATTGCTTTGTTTCTGTCTTAACAATTGCTGACTTGGGACATTCTCTGGAGGATATTAGAGAGTAAAGAGCATGGGTAATCTGTTTTGCTGTATTCAAGTGGATCAATCGACAGTAGCTATCAAGGAGAGATTTGGCAAGTTTGAGCAAGTACTCGAGCCAGGATGCCATTGCCTACCTTGGTTCCTCGGTAGTCAGTTAGCCGGCCATCTCTCACTTCGGTTGCAGCAGCTGGATGTGCGGTGTGAGACCAAGACAAAGGTTTGCCCATTCTCTAACTGTGATAATGACTCAACCAAAATGCCCATGGCATGCATTTTAGTCGCTTATGTAATTCTACTTGGATATTCACTTCCTTCTTTCTGCAACTTGAATCCACTTTCCCTTGAATTCTGTTCACCTTGTGGGTGCTTGGACCCAGATGTATTTATATACTATCATAGTTTATCCTATAAACGTGGTGGTTACACACTGAAGGTCCAGGTCATCCATTCAATCGGCCCCACATATTGAATCACTCTAACTTGATTGAGATTGCTTTTGTCTATGACACTGTATAGGTAAGTTGTTTAGATGTTCGTGTCAATGGCTATGGAGTTTAAAGCAGTCCAAATTTTTTAATTTTATGGAGTAAGAAGATTCTGGATACCGTCTATTTCTTCGTATGGGGCTTATTGAAGAAAATTGCAGAACATTGTTGAGCCTAGGCAGTTAAATAACTAGAAGTGAAAATAGAAAATATCACATCCAGTTCATGGGTCTCTCGTCCTTTGCAAGACCAAAGCAGTCCGGTATTGACTGACACACCATGACCACCACCAAAATATTTCATGGACATCAGAGAAAATCCATACTGTTTTAGTACCTGAGGTGGAATTGAGAAGATCTGTCAGTAGAATCTTGCTCGCTCATGGCCACTTGGCTGGTGCCCATGTCCCAAAGAAGATTTAGCATAAATTACATCGAGAAAATAATTAAATAGGCCATGCAAGAACAACCAAAGTTGTTATTCTTGTTAACTTTTTCACTTTCTTGACAACTGTACTAAATTTTAGATTGAATATTATTGTATCCACACGATATTCAATTCAGAAAATGAATAGTGCCACATGGTAGTTTCGTAGCTGCACCAATATGATCTGTCTTTGTTCTTGTCATTTATTCTGCAGGACAACGTATTTGTCAATGTTGTTGCATCTATACAATATCGTGCCCTAGCTGATAAGGCGAATGATGCTTTCTACAAACTCAGCAATACAAGGTCCCAAATCCAGGCCTATGTTTTTGATGGTATGAACCAAAAACTCCAAATTGGATATTGTATATATATATATATATATATATATATATATATATATATATATATATATATATATATATTTATCTGTGTGTGTGTGTCTGTGAATATGCATAGGTTCCTTCAAAAATCTGATTATGATCTTCAAAGTATAGTAACTGGACTTGCTTTTTCCGACTTTTCAGTTATCAGAGCAAGTGTTCCAAAGCTCAATTTGGATGATACTTTTGAGCAGAAGAATGATATTGCAAAAGCCGTGGAAGATGAACTTGAAAAGGTAACTAATTAGTTTAATAAATAGTTCTCTTATTCTGGAGTTCATCTGTCAACTTGACTGACCCTGTTGCCTTCCTCTATACCGGTCCACAGGCTATGTCTGCTTATGGGTATGAGATTGTACAGACGCTCATTGTTGATATAGAGCCCGATGAGCATGTGAAGCGAGCAATGAATGAAATCAATGCTGGTAAATTATCCACTCTCTGCTAATTTGACCATGTGTATACATTTCATAAGGTTTTTGAGGAATACTTAGATTAGGACTAGTGTACTGTACAGCACCAGCTGTTCTACCTGGAGTCTACACGTTGTGTGTGTGTGGAGGGTTATGGGCAAACTGTTCATTTGGTCCCACTTGTGTGATCACCTAGGCCAAAAAGACAAAATCTGATGTAACTGAATTGTCATATGGATAAGAGTTTCTGGCATTAGAGATCGCTGAGGTGGAACCTGACGAATGGTCTGTCCTAACTCCCCTAAATGTCCAAGCAGAGATCAGGATTAATCCTGTCCAAAAGATGTAGTGGGTCGAATCAAATCAGGTCAGATAGATCAGGTAGTCCCATGGCCACCCCTGGTAGTAAGTATAATAACATCCTTGCCATGTCAAGACGTGCATGAGTAACAAAACTACACAGATCTACGTCTGAACCATTCAATTTTGTTCAGCTGCAAGGATGAGGTTGGCAGCTAATGAGAAGGCGGAGGCTGAGAAAATTCTACAGATTAAGCGAGCTGAAGGTGAGGCTGAGTCCAAGTACCTTTCTGGCTTGGGTATTGCTCGCCAGCGTCAAGCAATTGTGGATGGTCTGAGAGACAGTGTGCTAGGCTTCTCAGTCAACGTGCCAGGGACCACCGCAAAGGATGTGATGGACATGGTTCTTGTGACGCAATACTTCGACACCATGAAGGAGATTGGCGCATCCTCTAAGTCCTCAGCTGTGTTCATCCCTCATGGACCTGGTGCCGTTCGTGAAGTTGCCTCCCAGATTCGAGATGGACTGCTTCAGGGATCATCTGTCCAGTAAACAACTTTTTCAGGGCTCTTCCATTTTTGTGTCAAAACATGTATTGTGAATATCCATGTTTTGTTTGTTGGGATTTGTTGTGTTCTGGGGTTTTGTAGGTGGTGACTACTGAAGTGACATTAGCTCTTGCAAGCTTTTAGTAAATGCATGTGTGTAGCAAGGCTGCAAGGGTAAATATTCGCTTATTTTCTGTTTTTTTTTGTGTGTTTGGTTTTGGGTAAGTATTGCCTGCATTGTTTCATGCTTAAGAAACTGCTTATACGCATTCAGATTTCAAAGTATAAGATGTATTACAAAGTCAACTGATGAACTACAATTGCTTTTACGGTTTTGCCATCTCTATGATACCTCTTAGATGTCTTCTTTTTTTACCAGGACATTTAACTGTGTTGATAAAAAAAAAAAAAAAAAAAAAGCAACGTATCTCACAATATATGAGATTTGGTAGCTTTTTAGCTTTCAAATCCATTAGGCCTCAAGGACGGTTGATTGTCATCTAAATTATGTTCATGTTCTTAACCATCCATGAATGAAGAAGATGGTAAGGATCATTCAATCTCATCAGAGATTGGCTCAGAAGATCTCCTAGGTCCACCCATGTCATCTTGATTATTTCTTCATTACCAGACTAGGAAGAAAAAGAATTTGTTGAAGAGTTGGAACTGCTTTCTGGCTCAAAAATGGTAGCTATGAACACATTCTGCTGGGGTTCAGAGCCCTTCAGGGGACTTACAGACCCAACCATAGGGAGTTCCAAACATAATTCTTTTAATGGAATTCAAACTATAGATTTACCAACCCTCCGAAATAATACAGTAATCAGTGAGCTAATGATCAAGCAATCAAGCATGGAACTGCAACCATTTCTGCTTTAAAACAGCTCCCATTATATCTATTAAAGCACATTTAACGGTTGATGCAGATGGAATTGGCCCAAACTCGTGTGGGACCCATACTTCTAAACCCAGACCCAATTGGCATGGTATCTTGATAAAATAAATTATTTCAGAACCAAGTCCCATGCATGCAATCCACGGATTTAAATCGCCATTTTTGCACCAATAAAAGATATTTTGACAAGCTTTTCTGGCCCAAAAATTGCGATCCAATCAGGCACAAAACTCTTCTTTTTCTAAGTTGGTGCTAGCTCAAGGGGTTACAGTTGCACTAATTATTGACATAGGAAACCTATTCAGGGGGGGTAATTCGAAATGATGCATCCCCAGATCTTGCATGCACACCATAGTGGAAAGAGGACATCATAATATTTATTCAGCTACGCTTCCCTTGAGACTTATTCGACTGAGAACATTTTTAAGTAAAACTACTGAATGATGGATCCCCAGCTCCCAGCAAGTGTGAGCCTTTTTAGGAGTATATTCGTTGCAAACAAAGATGCTACCACTTCCCAGCTTAAAATAAGCTTCATCAAATTGAAACAAAATTCAAAAATAAAAACTCTCCTAAGAGCCAGTTTTATCCCCTAACAGATGGAAAATGTGAATAGGGCACCACCGACACCGGTCCCCAACACCAGCCAATATTTTTACAGGCCGATAACCACCAAAATAAGCAGAAACCCAACAACAAAGTGAGCGAGACAAAAGTTGGTTCAAAACAGAGCTCATTCTACCTACTTTATTGCTTTCCCACCACAGAGATGAAACCTCTTCTTCAACATCTTCATCTCTTTCCATCCTAACAAAAGGTTTTTCATCTAGGGCTTGAGAGCCAAAGCCAGCCCAACCTTCGCACTCTTTTCGATGGCCCTGCTGTCCACCTCTGCAGATATGGTGAAGAGGGACTTTGGCCGCCACTCGTGCTGGATGAGGGTGCTCACCTTGCCATAATTGTTCACCCGAGCCTTCACCAAGGTCAGGGGATCCAATGCATGCTGTGTGCCAATGGTGAGGGTGTTATCGTTGCTTGAGAAGCCATGGGTCAGCTCTGCACCAACAGCAGTGTTGGTCAGGGGGCTCACTGTGTGGTAATAGGATGCATTAAGGGTGTCACCCTTGTCGTTCCTGGATCATTAACAAACAGCAACGTATCAAACACGGCAAGCAAGGATGAATACAGCTAACGTCAGTTTATTTGGCCACAAGTGAAATTTCATATTTAGGTTCCAAGGGTTTTGAAGACGGGATTAATGTTTTGGTTCTCTGGATATCTCCATTCAATCTATAACCTTCAAATTTTAATCATTTTATCGAGGAATACTCCCAGAAAATAAATAATATGGACTGACTAAGCTGCTCTCACTGTCTGTTCCATAAAACTGGTACATATCTGGGGGAAGATGGGATCCCACCACCAGGCGCGTCCCACCAACGGTATCTAATTAATAATGGAGAAAATGTGTACCATCCCGAACTGTTACATACACCACACATCCCCAACTGTTCCATACACCTGACAGACTTGCTGGACCATCCACCATACCTTTAACTTCCAAAAGGAATGGTTACAAACATCTAATCAAGTCAACTTTTGGCTACAATATCTCAGTGGGAACCATTACATGCTGATCCCTCAATGTGAACATGAACAGTGCGGACGGCTTCTTCTTGCCTTTCATCCCAAGGGAAGTATTCAAATTTCAGTTTTCTCAAATTTTCCAAAGAGGAAAAGCAAGGAAGAAGAAAAGAAAGTTTAGTAAAAGAAACTACTCACAAGGTCAAGGAAGCAATTAAGTCAGCGTTGGAGAAGCTCAACCCCGCATTGCATTTGGTGAAGTTCCCAGTTGCAGTGTCAAAGGAGAGGTCAGTTCCAAGGGCGACAACACTACTTCCTACTACACCTGAGAAGTTAACAATGGGGTTTGCAGTCAACCCAATGCTTGTGCTGATCCCTGCATAGTCATGCTGGTACTGGAGTTCCACCTGTTACCATAACCACCAAAATTTTAAAATATATCATAAAGCACCATAGAACTTCTAAAATTCACATCTCAGCAACCACTGCAGTGTGTAATGGTACTAGATGACCAGACGATAGCACTAATTGTGAAAACATAGTTACAACAAATATTGTTACACGTGCACATTTACTTAGTTACCATAAAAGGCTTTTAAAAGTAATCATACAAAAGATTTTGTTTATATGAAAGATTCATAACTACTACTCAAAAATATTTTTTTATATTATCTAGAAAATATTATTATCATATGGAAACTGATATAGCCAGGCATGTATATTAAATGCTATTGCAAAGGCATTCTAGACATTTCGTCCTGATAATATCACTGCATTTGCCCCTGTAATGCAAGATAAAAAGTAAAAAGTCCCTGGCCATATCACTCCCCTATCAAATATGACCATTAATTGATCTAAATAACAAACAGTGCCATAACAAGTATTACAAAATTTCGATGATGCTCATAAAAAGATAATGATGCTATGTAATTCTTTCATTGTTTTAATTTTGCCAATAATTATAATTTTAAAATTTCTTCTTATATGCAAACAGGTTAATTTGTCCAGCTTTATTTGTTTGCTGAGACAGACGAAACAACATGTTTTAGGCACCAAAACCTGCATCATTCACCCCGAAGACGTGACCTGTGCCACATGTATGGCAGTGTCCAGGAGAATTGCATCTTATTCTTACACCCCTCACTTGGAACCTTTCAAATCTAGAAATAGTTAATGGCAACTAGAAATGGAGGGTGATACTTCTCTTGGAACCCTTCAAATTGATAAAAACGATTTATTTCTCCGATTCCATGGAAAATAAATTGCAATGACAAGAAGAAACCAAAAGTACTACATACTAGAGTTCCACTAGAGATACCAAGTAAAAGAGCTGAAACTCAACAGAAGCATGTCAATGGCATAAGATGCTCCCATCTGCAGCAACCACAGAAGACCCACCTGGGTTACATACTGGTGAATGCTGCAGATGGGATGAAAGACTCCCAATGTAAGAAACTCAGAACATTAAAGCATGTCAGTGTCTGACACAAAAGTTACATATCAAACAGTAGACGAAATAGAACTACAAAGCAGTAAGATAACAAGCAAACAAGGTTTTCATTAGAGCACTGATATAAGAATTTACAATGACAGTAAATTACTTACCCTGCCAGACCTTTGATCGGGAATAACAAAATTAAAAATTGTCTTGAGCCCAGGCGCAGGTTCATCTACTGTAATAGTTGTAAAAAGCTGGCAAAAATCATGCATAATTGTTAGTCAAATGTCCAAAGCGTCACAAAAATTGCAAGTCATGCTCCGAATATTTTTCAATGGGGCTCTTCATATGGAATTGCTGAAGATAAAAGCTTTAATTGTAAGAAGGGAACTGAACTAATGAGAAAATGAGGAAATCATAAGCTAATTTACATTGAAAGACAAACTAGTTCTGTACAGCATTGTTTGTGTATATCTACAAGTATAGACAAGTAAACATGCAAAAACGAAAAGAAGTAAAAAGGCATATGATATATCTAATATGACAGTATAAAGTGGGGAGAAAGTGTTATATAGCATACTAATGTGAAAAAAATAATACTGTAAACAATATATCAAAGCTTTTAAACATGGAAGAGTGGAGCGAAGTGCTTCAATGGCCTGAAGCATGAGGCGTAGGCCTCGTGAGCACACCTTTTGAAATGAATAGTAAAAATAAAAATAAATAAGGATCAATTCAATAAAAAAGAGAATTTTAGGTAGAAACAATGATGACCCATATGGTGGAAAGAAGTTTTTTTTGTTATTTCACTTGCAATAGCTTACTATTTTTTTTTGATCGGTAAAAGATATATATTAAGAAAGGGGCTGAGAAAGCCCCAAAAGGACTATACAACCACTAAGGGCTCCCAACAACAGGAGCAAAGAGGCAAGGCCCCGAAAAAGTAAAACACAAAAGAGGCAAGAAGCTACTTCACTAAACGCTCCCACCGGAAGACAAAATCCTCAAATCTAAAACCTTGCAGCTCGGAAATAAGTATAAAGTGGCCTTAATATTCTTGAAAATCTCCTCTATATGGACTTCTTTAGTTAACAAGGGTACAAGAATCCAAAATTGCCACCACCGATACATGCACGAGGCGTGTGCCTTTTACACAAGGCATTAAAAAGGTGTAAAGGAGGTGCAAACCTTTTTTTAAAGTCTTGGTGAATGACGCATATACCTCATAAGCTGTTATGCTTTTCTAAAAAGCCTTTGGGTGTTTTTCTGGGAGACCTCACCCCAAGGCATAAGCCTCAAACACTTTTTAAAACATGTCACACTAAGTACAAGCATATAACTCCGCCGGTGTAGTGCTTTACACTACACCGCCGGTCCCAAGCCCGGATGAAGGAGAGTTACGTCAGGTTGACAGCGAGTGTAAAACTTTTGCCAAATCTCTCCTCTCTCTCCTATCTTCTTCTCCATCCTTGGAACCCTAATTGCAAACCCTAGCTCCAATTCAACTCGCATGACATCCAGGGCTCTAGATTGTGGAGCTATGGGAGGTTCGAGCGGTTGTGGATTTTGATCCATGACAACCTCAGTACCAATATACTTGGACTGGCATACCATGAATCCTGATCCATTATTGGAGGAACAGGAATCGTGTAGCCAACCTCATACCGTTGGGAATAGGCTTATGATGATGACACCAAGTACAAAAATAAATGCATTATATAAAGAACGCTTTGTGGATTCAACCCTTGACACCTGAGAAAGGGATCAAACTACAACTAACATTCATGTTTGACATATCCCACATCCAATCCCAATAACACGGCTCACAAGAAGTTATTAAGAAATAATAGATATAAAGACAATGAGAAGTATTGGAATAGATATATAGAAAATGACTTACCCTAGAATTTGTGTCCACTTTGACATCAGTAGTGATATTCTTGTTTTTCAGCTGGGTGTTCACATCAGCCAAAAACAGATCACCTTTCTTTGTTCCCGATGAAGTGATAGCCTGCAATGTGAATGAATAAAAATTCAGAACAAAATATAGTAAACGGAAACATAGATCATCACAGCAACGACCTATATACATTATACAATGAAGTAATAAGGCATTTCAACAAGATAAATCCCCAGATCAATCCATAAAATGGTATCAAAATAAGCTTTGTTGCTAAAATGCAGATGTCTAATGATGTTCAATAATATGTAAGGTGCTTGAACAATCCCACTTGCAAAGAATATGATGAAATTTAAAGCATGTTCATTATAAACTACATTGCAAAGCATAGTTTATCGAATAAGGAACTATATTGGGGCTCATTTGGTAGCATTTTTTGGAAACACATTTCTGTTCCAAAGAAAAAGAACTTTTAGCAAATCAGTTTTGTTAGAAAATGTTTGGATGTCACTGAAGATCATTTATGCAGGAAAAAATAACTGTTTGGATGAACTTATTGAGATCAAAGGATGGCCTGGAATGACAACTAGTTGTACCATGCATTAAGATATCCGCAGCAGGAACGGGAAACGGGACCTTTTTCCACCGAAAGAAGCTATTGATTTTATTATTTAGAGGAGAAAAAAATATTATCTAACCTTTAGTCTGTCCAATTCACATTCCAGGGAGTTGAATGAATCACCAGTGTTAAATGTCCTGGTATCACTAAATATCTAGATTAGCTTAGCTTAGCCAAGCAGGGAAACAAAAGAGTACAACCTATATCTTATATAACTAGGCATGTAACATACTATAAGACCTCTCTGCTTCCTAGACTTTCAGGAAAAAGTCTAACACGTGAAGAATTTCATGATTCATTGCCACCAAAAAACCCGTCATGTAAACTTTATTAAAAAGGGTCAGGCTCCGTTGACAGCCCTAAAATTACAGGATTCTGTACAGGACATAATATATGCCACGTGGAACACTCTTGGAGGACTATGACCGTATGGATGTTTGGCCAATCCCTAGGTGAACCTACAAACCAAAATTCAGCCTGATTAGTGATTTCTAGACGTTGGATTGAACTTATTTTCATGGGTTGATCTCAACTGTGGGAATTTTAGCAGTATTTGAGGTACAAAGATCCAACGCCTAGAAATCACTAATCAGGCTGAATTTTGGTTTGTAGGTCCACCTATGGATTGGCCAAACATCCATACGGTCTCAGTCCTCTAAGAATGTGCCAGGTGGCACATATTTGCGTCCTGTACAGAATCCTGTCATTTTAGGGCTGTCAACGGAGCCCGACCCTATTAAAAATAGTTGCAACTCTCATATTCATCTTAACCTCTGAACTCAGAATTCTAGCACCTAACTTGAATAATCATGCCCAATTTTTCAAAGTAGACCATTCATTGAACCATTAGGCTGGTCAGTCGGCTTCATGCTGTTCAACAGCACAGATCAACCCAACTAATCCATGACGTCAACTGATTTCTTATTTAAATTTATTCAACTTGTAAAAATCAAATAAATAAAGAAAAATGGGGATAAACCTTACTCTATATAAATTTATCTCACCAAACTCCCCATACGAAACCAAACTCCACAAACACCTCACCACTTCACTCGTTTTGTTTTATGAAGTGGAAAAAAGCGCAGAATGTGTTCAGGCCTTGCAATTCCAAAAGAGTGATTTTTTTTCCATAGTTTTGTTATGCAAAGAGAAAAAAACAAAACGAAAACCAAAAAGAGGTGCAGAATGTGTTCAGGCCTTGCAATTCCAAAAGAGTGATTTTTTTCCATAGTTTTGTTATGCAAAGAGAAAAAAACAAAATGAAGACCAAAAATAGGTGCAGAAGAGATGGCACGGCAAGGTTCTTTGCCAAAGAACAGTCAGATGAAAGCTGGGATTGTGATTGCCTTGGCTCACTCTTTTGCTGCTTTCTTCTCTATCGATGCTACTCGCTTGTCTCTGATAACCCAAATCCATTTTTAAATTTTGATAATAAAGAGCGAGAGAGTGAAAGAGATTAAAGATGTCTTCCCTGAGAAGAATCACAAGCCGAACAATTTTGTATTTTCAATAGCCTTGCTTGTTCTTTGTTTCCTCCTTCCAAGCCCTAAGCATAAACCTTTCTTGCCCCAAGGCCACTGTCCCCCCTTTTCTGTTATAACCATTGATTTTTCTAGAATAAATACAAAACTGCATTGACCCGGCTGGGTCAACCTCAAACCGTTTGGGTCAAACTGTTCGATCGCCCAGTTGGAATAGTTTTCACAATTTAGAATGATTCAAAGGTTAAACTATCGAGCCTAGTCCAGATTTTAAAAAACTAAATCCTACGAAAAGCATTGCAATACATTATCTTTGCTCGAAGATAAATTTTCTTCGCATGGATTTGCAAAAGAATCCCTGGAGTCAAGTCAAACATGAAGAATTTCTTAATTAATCCCCACAGAAAACACTTTGAGTGGATTTTATCACAAGTAGCAGCAACGCTCATATGCATCCTTAGCTCTCAGCTCATTGCTAATAATATAATACTTCTTGGAATAGCACATATTGCCTAAATCGGGCTTGTAATCAATTAAGCCGCTAACACAAAGAAGATCCAACAGGGTCTACAGTGCAACTGTTCTAATTTACCAAGCATTGGTACTTTATAGTAGTCCGCCCAGTGAAGCACTAGACCAGAACCAGTTGCAATGAAAAAGTGGCAAGACCCTCATAAGCACAAGTATCCAGTGAACATTAGCAAAATCATATCAGATGCTGCTTCAATGAACTAGCATAGAGCAATAAGATCTGACCAGATGGCTAAGGTCGGAGTTTTTCCTTTTTTACATTACAGGCGGAAATTTCAAGATCAGAAAGCAACGTGGCCATCATGTGCACGTTAGCTAAACATATCAATTGCTGCTAAATGGAACACAACAAGAAAGAAATCCAATCAAATGACTCAAAACCTAAGAGAATTTGGTTTAGATCCACATCCACTGAAGGTAGCTGTGGAGGTGGTAATGAAAACAGAAAATGACCAAGGCTGGCCTCACTTTTGCATTCTTCATCCAAATGTGATTTTTCAAACCAAAAAACATTTCTGAGAAACATATCCAAATGGACCCGTAATACAATGTTATAGCATCAAACAGTACGCGGAACATAATATAATAAATACACCTATGTGACGCTAGCACAGTTTTACATGCAAAAATTGCAGTTCATGAGAGTGTGATTAAACTGGAGGCATTTTCAATAGAAGATATGCATCTAAGATAAGAATATTATTGATTGCGGCAGAAATGTTGATTGGCATTGTGAACTGGCATTCAATACGCCACTATTTTTCCTTCTCAACTTGTCATAGTGCTTCATTTAGATCATCAAAGAAATGCCTTGGCCTTCTTGCATCTTAATTATTAACAATTCCAAACCCGGAAACAAAATGTTCATCATGGCCAAGACAAAAGTAAAATCAGTATTCGATCACTAGTGGCTAACCAGCCATTCAGTCCTGAAGCTCTTTATATCCAGATGGCCAGTGCGGACCACCCTTACCTCAACTCCTCCTCTTAACCCTAAACCGAAATCCATAAAAAACGATATTTCAGAAATTCCAAATTTTCGTCGACCATAATTTTTGAAATTTCATAAAATTTCGAAATTTTAATTTTTTTGAAATTCCATGTAAAATTTCGATTTTTTAATGAAATTTCTAACTTTGAAATTTCGGTCGAAATTCCGAAAATAAAATTTTCGTCAATAATCTCAATTTCAAAATTTTCCAAAGTTCCACATGAAATTTCAGTTTCGGCCGTCACCAAAATGGCATGCAAAACCGAAATTTTAAACCTTGGCCTGACCAGGACCACTTAAATTCCAGAAACGGACTCCTTTCATAAGAAGCCCATCAGCACTGTTATGGTTCAACAACATTCCTTAGTCTGCTAAAAATACCTCGCATGTACAACATGCATTTGACACACGTTACAGCAACAACAACAATAACAACAAACTCTAAAACAGATTAATCAGTCAACAATATCCACAAAACTCTCATCATAAATCCATGGATGGTAAGAGAGAAACGATCAAACCCGAAGCACAATATAAACCTACAAACAAACCAAGCAGTAGAACCATCAAATATGGCGATTTAAAGCAAAGAAATGGCTGAGTTATGAAGTTTTCGTAACCGATTTCTCGTATCTGTTTCCATTAAGATGTTCGATAAAAATAAATAACATTCATGGATCAATCTCATTCCCCATTCACATAAAAAATGAAACCCTAGCTTTTTCGACAGATTAAATCGAAATTAGAAGAAAATAAAAGAGAAACTCACGACTCCAGTCGAGGTGTAGGTAGTAAGGGTGAACTTCTGATCGCACTGGTAATCCTTGTAGAGAAGATCTACAAAAAATATTTTAAAAAATCATGATAAATCGGATTGAAGAACAGAAACCAAAATGATTGATGCTAAGAGCAGATGATCAGTCACCTCTGGCCTTTTTGCCAATATCGGTGTAAAGACCAGGTCCCTTTCCCATTCTTTTCTGATCGAAGACGAGAATCGAAGAAGAGGTAGATAGAGAGACTCGAACTGCTTACAGAGAAATGGAAAAAATAAAAATAAAGAAGAAAAAACCCTAATTCAGACTTTTGGGGGGACCGATTCTGTCTTTTTTTCGGGGAATGTGAACCGTCCGATGGAAGAGTGGATGGAAATGCTTCGCTGTTTCGACTTTCGAGCACGTTTGTGATTTTTTTGTAGAGATTCCTACCCACCAGTATACACGGAGTCACAGTTTGCTCCGATATCGGATCGGTGTGTATACGAACGTAAATATCGGTAGTGTGACTTGTGAGCCGTAGGTTAACAATCAACACCATCATATGGATTTTTTTTGAGTAGTGAGTTTGTGACCATCAATCTCTGAGGTTGGAACTTGGACTCACAAATTTTTGGGGACTTGTCCTTCAATTGTAACTTGGTACACAACCTAATAACGTAGGCCTCCAACCATTTTTAGGACGGGAAATTAAAAAAAAAAACAAAAGAATGATATGGTAGAGCGCGAGTTACCTTATTAGATGCCGTAAGTTTAATGGTGTTCGAAACTTCGGACTTCCGATGGTGTTTTTTAGACTTTAGATAAGCGATGGGATGTATATATTCGGCCTGATTGACACGCGGAGAGGTAATACTCACCAATGTACACATGGCTGAGACAATTCGACAGCATTTACAAATTTTACACGATTATCAAAGATATTTATCACGTGTGCTTCCCGACGGAAATGAGCTTACCAAAAAAAAGGGTCGGGCTCCGTTGTAAGATCTAAAATGACAGGGACACAATATAAGCCACGTGGCACGCTGTTACAGGACTCTGACCGTATGGATGTTTGTCCTATCCCATGGTGGACCTACAAACCAAAAATCAGCCCGATTATAGGCTTTGGATTGGACTTATTTTCATGGGCTGATCTCAACTGTGGGAATTTGAGCAGTATTTGAGTTACAAAGATGCAACACTTATAAATCACTGATCAGGCTATTTTTTGTCTGTAGGTCCACCATGGGATAGGACAAACATCCGTACGGTCAGAATCCTGTAACAGTGTGCCACCTGGCTTAATCGTGTCCCTGTCATTTTAGATCTGTCAACGGAGCCCGACCCAAAAAAAAAAAACAGTGAACAAATAACGACTGCACATCTTTAAGTACGCAAATTTGGCGACACAAAGGGCAACAAATGTTAGCAGGGTTGGTTGTTCCGTGTCGCTGTCTGGAAGTATCTGAATTTGAATAGAAAAAAGATGTAACAAAGTAGGCCGGAAACTTTTTCAAATGCGGAATCACGTTTTTTTTGTTACTCACCAAGGTCATCTGGGCCCATTGACCGAATGGATGTTTATCCCACCTCTTGGCGGATATACACAGCAAAAATCACCCTGATTGCTAATTTCTAACCATTAGATTTTAGTACTTTTTAATGCGTGTTTATAGCCGTTTAATTCAATCATTGTTTTGAGTGCTAAAACCAACGGTTAAAAATCATCAAATAAGTTGATTTTTTTTTGTATGAATGTCTACTAAGGGGTGTGCTAAATCCATGCGGTCAGTGGGCCCAGATGGTAGCAGGGAGTAATAAAAATGGGCTTCTGGGGAAAAGATATCAGGTATACCTTGTTACGTCACGACCCATTTGCAACCATTTGCATAGGTCTTTCCATGATAAGTTAATAACTATGATGGCCACGCTGCACCTTACACGTGGCATACCGTATGGATTTTTTTTTTTTTTTATTGGTAACCGTATGGATGTTTTTCCCATCCATAGGTGGGCAATACATACCAAAATTCATCCTATTAGTAATTTCTTATTTTTTTAGAGAGTGTCTAGAGCTAGAGCTAGATACTAGAGAGCTACACCCATTTCTTACATCCACTTCTTACACCCGGTGGTGGGGCCCACATAGAGATCATGTTGGACAATCCAACCACACTTTGAGTTTTTCATACTATGGATACCCTCCTCACAAAAACAATCAGGACATTTCGACATTCCTAACCTCATAAAAATATGACTTTAATTTTAAAAACCATACCATCCAATTAAACCATTATTTTCGGTCAATTTGTTATATGGTTAGCAATTTCAAAGTGAACCGATTTTTGGCAACCATCATCATCATAGCAAGGCCAACTCATTGTATGGTTAGATTGTCCAACATGATCTCCATGTAGGCCCCAACCTCAGATGTAAGAAGTGGATGTAAGAAATAGGTGTAGCTCTAGACGGACTCTTTTTTTAACCGCGTAATTTGAACATTATTTAAAAGAAGTCGCACACTATTAGAGATCACTGACCATATGGATGTTTGACCTATGCCCGAGTGGACCTGCATGCAAAAAAATCAGCGTGACTAGTGATTTCTAAGCATTCGATTGGAGCTATTTCATGGGTTGATTTTTAACTGTAGAATTTGAGCGTTACTATTTGCATGCAGCTCGAGGTGCATTTTTTGGCCAATGACAAAACGACAACACCATGCACGCCTATGAACTTTGGACCATGTGATCATTACTCTTTTAATAATCGGGTATGTATGTAATTTTTAATTAACTTTTTATGTAAAAATTGATTTTTGACAGCAATTAATTGGTGTCATGTTGATGCCACGTGGCACACTCTTGGAAACCACTAACCGTAAGGATGTTTGGCACATCCCTAGTGGGCGTGCGTACTAAAATCCATTTGATTATAGTCTCTTTCAAGGTTTATATCTAACTGTAGATTTTGAGCATTATGATCCAGAGGTTAAAAATCACTAATTAGTGATTTTTGTTATATACATCTATCTAGGGATGCACCAAACATCTTCGATAAGTGACTTCTAATAGTGTGCCATCATTAGAGTTTTGCTCAGTAGTGATGGTGAAAGCTTCGGTGGAGAGGGAGAAATTTTTGATATGTAGTTTTTTTTACATGGGGGCGTCAACCATCACCTAAAAAATGCCACATGGCATACTCTAGAGATTTATGATCGTACGGATGTTTGAAACATACTTGGATGGACCTACAGACCAAAAAAATGTTTGATTGGTGTTTTCTTGGCGTTGAATCTCAATACCCAAATGAGTTTTGAATCCACACTTGAATTCAAGACATGAAAAAAATTCAAATCAACTAGTTAGAAAGCATCAACCCATCTTCTTTTTAGTGTGCAGGGCTATCAAATTTTACAAAGTTTATGGTCATGGATCTCTCTACAAGTGTTCCATGTGGCATTTATAGGTGTGGCCTGGACGCCCATATAAAAAACGTTAGCATCAATTTTTTTGTGGATAGAGCAAAATTTTCACACAGCGATATACATGTAAACGCATTAACACTGAGCAAAAAAAAGTTGTGTAATGACCAAAGCACCCCTAAAAAGTAGAAAATAAAAAATAAAATCAATAATTCTAAAGTAGTGTATATGAAAAATAGAAAATGTATGGTAAGTAATTAAATGGTTAGTAAGGGAGAGAGACTATTGAAAATAAGAATTATGCCATGGAAAGGTAATTATGTGGTTAGCAAGAAGCTATATTGAAAATGTATGACGTGAGAATGGTGAATATAATAGGACATTTAATCAAATTTTTTCTTAGCATAAAGATGGGCATTTAACAAAGTAATTGGTGTCATGTTTGTTTGATAGGCAACTAAGTAAACTGCGTGCCCCAACCAAACTTTTGGCTTCTTTTATCTATATTAAAGCAGAGAAGTGCTGGCGTGGCACTCTCTGTGTTTAGAGTGCCATGTCAACAACTTATTCCGCATGGCACACGTCGCTTTACAAGTAAAAAAAAGGTGCCTCTTCATTTTATTTCCTTCCCCACGCGTCACTCCCTCTCCCAGCACATCTCTCCATCTCCCCACAGCTTCCACTAAATAAATGCCTTTCTATGACGATGATAATAATAATAATTTTCTCCACCCCCTCCTTCACTTCTGCCACATCCACTACCTGGCCATAAGCACAATATAGGCGCACCCAATGACTTTGATGGGGGTGATTGGCTTTCATCGGGGCACTCCAAAAAAGGGCTTTCTCCTAAACATCAAAAGTCTGTCTGTTGCTTTAGTGCCAACTGAGAAATACCCTTGGGTACTTAATGGGCTTGTAGGTTGGTTTGAGACAGAGAAAGAGAGGAGGTTGTGTGAGAAGAGGAAGTACGAGAAGTCACGCCTTGATTTCGAATACCCGGATACGACCCAACAATCCGTAGATCGACTTATACCCGAACCCAGAGGTGATCCATGAATGTCCCATAGTGGTCCAATTAGGTTAATCAGACTACTAAGGTTCATTTGAAAATCCACTAAGTATAAAAATATCTAGGTGTGGAAGTAATTCTAGAATGATCCTACGCGATTGTCCAATTATCAAAGTTAGGTTAAGTTCGTTAATCAACTAGGTTATTCTACAATCTACATAAGGTTCATGATGAATTAATTAAATAGATTTAATTCTCTTAAGTCAAGTCTAGGGTAACCTATTAAGTCCATATGGTATAGGTATGAGTCAACTCAATTGACTCGGTAAGTTATCAAAATTTAGCTAAGACAAAATATGGCAGCAATATATTATTTTGACCATATCTCTTTCGTTATTAAGAATTTGTGAGTGATTCATACGTTTTCAAAAAGGTCTCGTAGAGATATACGATTAGTCATTATGCACAGATCTGAGAAATAATTATTTTCCTTCTGAAATCGCTACACAACACAGAACCTAAACTCATATATTTTTTAACATACTGTTAGTGTTTCGACCATAACTTTTAACACAGATCGAATCTGCAGAAATCGTAAATATTTATAGAAAGCTAACTAGAATATCTTCAAAAAGTTCTTCTGAGTCAGATTCGAAATATGTTCTGTATTTCGGTCATAACTTTCTATTCTGATTAAATTACTAACTTCTAGAAATCGTTCTAGTTTAACTCAAAGGGCTTCACAAAGTCCCTATTGATTAACAACTAATTTCTAACATATAGGCATCATAAAATGCACCATAAGACAGAAAAACTACTTACTATCTTGTGTTATATTTTGGTGAGTCTTTTGGAACTTGATAAGTGTACCAGTCAAAATAGGATTGTACTAGGGCATTCATTTTATTAATATATACTCATAATTATCAAAAATATAATGAGAAATCACATCATAAATTTAATCAAATCATGTTTACAATAACTCAAACATGTTATAAAATAAAACGAGGACAAACCCTCAAAAATAAAGTCAGAATAAACTTGTTTTAATTCCAAATAACCAAAACATGTAAATATTTTCAAAATGAGTATAGGGCTATCTAACCTTTCTACACATAAATATCATCATCATCACAAATATCATCATGTAGATCCTCAAAATCTGGATCTACCCAATCGTCTGAGTCTTCATAAAAATCATCGACCAAATCTAAAAAATGTATCGACAAACGTCGTGAGTCCAAAAGGACTCAATGTACCACAAATAGTTTGATATGCATTCTGAATAACCAAAAAAATTTAAGCATGCTAAGCATATGCGAGACAATTAAGTTATAAATAAGGTAACAATGCAATAACATGCATGCTTTATGTTTTCACCCCCTGCCCACTTAAACCATACGGTCTCCATCTCATTCCCTCATACGGGGAGTAACCTCACTGGTTATCTGTAGGAAAAATAACAAGGGTTACGTAAGGAGGGGGGGGAGCATATTGCTCCATTTTTTAGTGGCGAGAGGATGGAAACAAGATTGAAGAAGCCAACAAATTTTTTTATATAAGTTGTGACGAGTCCATACTTTTCTTGATATAAAACATGAAAAAATTAATAAGAAAGAAAACGTTATTCGTTAGGATTTAAAGAACAAGATAAGTCCATACATTAGGAGGTAATGGTAGCGATGCTTTAAGTCAACGTGTTTAGGTAGATAAGAAAAATAAAGAACAATGACAAATGTGCTCCAAGTACCTATAATGTAAATTGTTCTATAAATATGAGCAATGTGGATATCTCCTTCAAACTATTAATGGAGTGGGAGAAACATTACCTTTTTGTTGTGTGTTCTATTTGTATATTTTAGTTATATATTTATATGTTCTTGAACAACATATTGGTTTATGCAATTTAAGGGCATGTCCAACGAACATTAGTTTTTTTTTGTACAGATTTTCATGAGGGAGGAAGGGGTCGGGGTGGTCTAGAATTTGGGCATGAGATGCAATCTTAATGATTGAGAAATCTCAACTATGGCTGCCTTCTACAGAAGCTGAAAGCAGTGGTGATTGACAAGACCAAGGAAGATGCTTTACGGTGGGTAGGTAAGTCTAGCGGTTCTTTTATTGTTTGATCGTTCTACGGGTTGGTGGATTCCATGTGGAGAAACTCGGTGGCTTATTCCAATACAACTTAGAGACCGGATTTCCCCTTTGGCCAAGGTGTGGGGAGCAAAGGTTCCGTCAAAAGTCGCATTTTTTGTGTGGTGCACATCCCTTGAGAAGATTCTCATGGTGGACAACCTGATCAAGAGAAACTAGGGACAACCTGATCAAGAGAAACTAGGTGCTGGCGAAGAGTGTATCATGTGCAAAGAAGGGGGGGGAATCCATCAACCATATTATTCCTCCAATGTGATGTTGGAGGAAGAATTAATTGCACATTCTTTTTAAGACGGCTTTTAAGTCCCAAGTTATTATTTTAGAATGGTTCAAGCTTTTGTTGATAAAATATTTACATGAAGCTATGCATTTCAGCAAACAAGTATTTTGTACAAATACAACCCGACCAACCCGATCCGGTGGGGCTCGAGTTGAATTTCTTAGACCCGACCATGGGCTTGGGCTCGGTGCCCTGAATGTCGGGCTGAATCAAACCTGCCCGGGTTAAGTGGGTTGGATTCACTTGCTAACGTGTCAAACGGGACCTCTTTAGTGATTGGCGTGGGTCACCGAAGCAAGTGACAAAAAATGGACTAACATTCTGGACTTCTAAAATCATTTTGACGAAGTAATCATCTTCTTTGGTCTTTTGAAGAGCATGAGACCAGGTACCAGCAACCAAGGTGCAGATGAATCTACGCCTCCCAGTTGGTTCACACCCTTGGCCTTGACTCTACCCCATTACCATTTATGCCCACCAGAAGAAAACGAAAATGTCCGGAGGAGAAATTAAAGGGCAGGCAGAAAACGAAAAAGAAATCGAAAACGATGATCAAATCGCTCTCCCACCGGCTCTGAAGCCACCCGCTGATCTCATCACTCGCATCTTCGGTCAGCTCGACTGTATCGATCTCCTCCACTGCTCTCTCGTCTGCAAGTAAGTACTGGACAACTCTTTATGGTAAAAAAAAAATAGAAATACGTGTTTTTTTTTTTCAGGGGATGATTTGTTTTTCATTATCCTTAAAGTTTTAATCATTTCATGTAATCTCACTCCGATAGATTGATTTGTTGTTGAAGTATGCATCTTTTAATTTGAACTTTGAACTTAAAAGAACACCAAAAAAATAAAGGGAAATTTTGACATACCCCCCATGTAAACTAAGAACAACCTTGATTGTGGTGAATTTTAAATTCTGAAGGTTTAGGAAGTACAAATACTCGATCTCATTTTGTCTCTTTTTTTTAAAGTTTTTATGAGGGTGATTTTTTTTTAAAGTATCTTTCTCGATCAAGTAAGATAAGAGAAATTCAATTTAGTTAGAAATGAGGAAAGGGTTTAATAGAGGATGCCATCATCAGAAGGTCCTTGACATCTTGCAAATATTGTGGATAATATATAGAGATTTGTCTTCTGTCAGAGAAATTTGGTATAGTCATTCCCATGGGGGTGTCAACGTTGAAGCCGACTTGTTCTCCACAGATGGTGTATATTGGTATCCTTTGTACATTATTTTTTTGATAAGGTTGGTATCCTTTGTACATTGGAAGCAATCCTTAGCTTTTACACATCTAGTAAAAAAGAAAGAAAGCACCTTGACATGGCCCTTTAATGATCAGTAGTATTATGGTTTTTACCGGTTCCCTTTAAGCTAAATCGAACACTCCTTTCTTAATAACTTAAAACTTGAACTGTCTGGCTGGCTTCCTTTGTTTCTAAAACAAGGGGTTCTTTGATATTAAAGGTTTACTTTTGTTTGTCAATGTGACTTTCCACTTTAACATGATTTGTTGTCTCAAGAACCACACATTGAAGGTACTTTGGTGCTTTTTTTTTTTTTTTGATAAGTGAGTATGTATATATTAAAGAGGGGGACAAAACCCCAAAGAAGGCACCAAAGACGGGCTACCCTCTCAAGAGAGCAGGGTTCTCCGCTAATAGATCATCCCATCTATATACAAAGGATTCAAAAAAACAACCCTTAAAAAGGGGAGAGACCGAAGACCAAAGATAAAGAAGAGCTTTCACTTGGAGCACCATCTTGACAACTCCTTCCTCTCTCCCTTCGAATATCCTGAGATTCCTTTCCCTCCAGATAGACCACAAGATAGCGAATGGCAAGGATCTCCACAAAAAACTTCCTTTACCGGAACAACAATCGTCTGCAATCCCTTGGAAAAAACCCCGAACGTTGCCTGGAGCAACAAACTGCACACCGAATAACCCAAGAAAGATTTGCCAGATCTCGGAAGAGAAAGAGCAGTGAATCAGCACGTGATAAACCGACTCGGCTCTGCACTTACATAGGACACCCTTATTGATAAGGTGATCAACCGTAAGAATCTTATCATGAATAGCAGTCCACACAAAAAACTTCACTCGAGATGGAATGGTAGCTCCCCAAACGAATGAAACTAGGAACTCCTCACCAGACTCCGGGAGACTATTCTGATAGAAAGATTTGACTATGAAGGACCCCTTGGGCTCCCACTTCCACGTGCGATGGTCTGGCTCCTCACTTAGTTGAGGATTGTCTCCGATCCTCAGAAGAAGCAAACCAAGGTTCCCCAACTCCCAATCATTAAAGTTCCTTCTGAAACCAAGATTCCACGAGGATTCCTCGTCAGTCCTCTCATAACAATCCTGAATCATCGCACCTTTCCGATCAGATAGGGCGAATAAAGAAGGGAAGGACTCCTTTAAAGATTCCTCCCCACACCACTTGTCCTCCCAGAAACGGATCCTATCTCCTTAACCCACCTTCAAGACGATGCCCTTCTCGAATTCATCCCTGGACCCGATAATCCCCCTCCACATGCTAACCCCGTGAGAAGACATAACTGGCAAACTACCCCAACCGAAACTCTTCATCCCATACTTACTCCCTACAGCCTTCCTCCATAAACTGTCTTCCTCTTCCCCAAACCTCCATAGCCATTTCCCAAGGAGAGCAAAATTCATGTCACGTAAATGTCTAAATCCGAGACCCCCCATCTCTTTGGGTAAGCAAACCTTGTTCCACTCAACCAAATGGAATTTAAAGTTATCCCCTTTACCTTCTCATAGAAAGTCTCTCATTATCTTTTCCAGATTGAGAGCCACTCTCACCGGAATAGTCAATAGCGACATAAAGTGGATGGCCATGCTAGATAAGGTATTTTGGATAAGAGTGACCCTACCCCCCTTAGAAAGGTATCTCCTCTTCCACCTCCCTAGTCTTTTCCCAACCCTCTCAACCACTGGATCCCAAACCGCCTTATTTTTGTAATTGACACCCAAAAGGAGTCCTAGATAAGAGGTAGGAAGACTCCCTATGCCGCAACCAAGACTCGACGCCATGTCACTGAGGGATGGGACAGCACCCACGGCATAGATCTTACTCTTCAATAAGTTGATCCTCAAGCTAGAAGCCGCTTCGAAACATCTCAAAATACATCTAAGGTATCTGAGTTGGCGGTGAGAGGTACCCGAGAAGAATAAGGTGTCGTCTGCAAACTGGAGGTGAGTAATCGTGGGACCCCTTTGGCTAACTCGAAAGCCCTCCACAAATCCTCCTTCAGCCGCTTTACTGGTCATCCTACCCAGAACTTCCACCACTACCAAGAAAAGCAAAGGCAAAAGGAGATCTCCTTGCCTTATTCCCCTCGAGCTAGGGAAAAATCCTGCCGGGGAGCCATTAACTAAGACTGAGAAGGAAGCCAAAGAAATGCACACTTTGACCCATTCCCTCCATCTAGGCCCAAAGCCCATCCTATCAAGCATATGAAGTAAAAAAGCCTATGAGACGTGATCATACGTCTTCTCCATGTCCACTTTGCACACAATGCCACCATTCCCTTCCTTCAACCTGGAATCGATGCATTCATTAGTGACTAAAACCTCGTCAACTAATTGTCTGCCTGATACAAAAGCTCCTTGAAAAGGGGAGATGATGGACCCCATCACCTCCTTCATCCTGGATGTAAGGATCTTCGAGATGATCCTATAGGAGCACCTCACTAAGCTGATAGGTCGGAAATCCCCAATCCTTTCTACCCCGTCCTTCTTAGGAATCAACGTGAGAAACGTGCTGTTAGAGAGACGGTCCAACAAAGCTTCGGTCTCAAATTCCTTAATAACACGCATGAAGTCCGCCCCAACTATGTCCCAACAGTTTTGGGTAGGAAAACTTGTGGTTATGGGAAGATTGTATGTGGTGAATATCTATAAGGTGGGATGAGGAGTGTGAATTGAAAGATATAGGGTGGGGGTAGAAGCAATAGGTGTTGGGCAGGAAATGGATGTGGAGCTTTTGTGAGCAATTTGGGGTCTTTGGAGGAAGTTTATCTATAATGCAGTATGGACTTAGGAAAGGAGATTGGGAAACTGGTAAGGTAACTAAAACAAAAGGATTGGGGGTGTTATGGTGATAAGTAGGGAAGATGAATATTATGTGAACCTCTTTTTTAGTCTCTAACACGATCAATGATTTGGTGGGATGACAAAGTAGGGTTTATTTTTCAAAGATATTTGGCGTGGCAATCTGGCATTACTATTTCCTTCTTGGATTTGTTTTGCCTCGTGCTAGTTAGGGGTGGTGTGAGGTCCATCTCTTTGTATAGATTTAAGGGACGGGTAGTTTGGTAGGATTGTGGAGTTGTTATATAAGCTTGACGATATAGAATGCTGAGGAAATAATCTATTTTATTCATTGCCACTATTAAGGTTTAAAACAAATAAATGATATGCCTAATCTAGCCTCGATATTATACACAAAACTACCATACTACTCACGAGTCTTGTTATGACATACAACACAATTAAATAATGTTAGAACTTAGAAGAATATAGTTGATATTATATATCTCTACTCATGCCCTTCAAACTATCATTAATAAGTTAGAATTTACACTTTAAACATGGCAAGAAGTAATCATATAAGAGAGATGTTGGGGAGGGAAATAATTAAGTTTCAAGAAACACAAAGAATTCCTTTCTTGAACTTTTCTCACATGAATAAAATCCTCCTTTATGTAGTTAGCCTGGAAATCGCTGTCATCGAAGGTAACGGTTAGACACTGTTCGGTGCTGTTGGAGGATTGCCTTTGATTTCCTCGATTGGTTGTCTCTCCTTGGGCCTTGTTAGATAAGTCTTCTATGAGAGGGCGTATATTAATGACTGCCTTAGTTTTGGAGGCATCTTTAGCACATCATAGACACTTATAAGTGACGGAATCTTCTTAATTTGGGCGATGATGTCATACTTGACTTTTTACTCCTCTCGTTGACTCATTCTTTCTTGAGGACATGATGTGGAAGCCTGGTTGGCCGGCGGGACTACCCTTGGTGGGAGCCTCCTGCCAGACCTCAGGTCTGAATTCATGAAATATGAGATAAGTTAGAGAAGTCATATGAATGCTCGAGTGTCAACAATAGCTTAGAGCTCTAGCAAAATCACTTCTTTCCATGCTGTGGACATGGCGACGAGTTAGGAACCCCCCAACTCATTGCCTTGTTCTTATCTTTCATAAAATACAGATGAGGGAAAGTGTGCAACGAATAGTATATTTATGATCATCTAGGTACTCTTCCTGTCAGGATTGGACCAATCTCCATGATGATGAGAACTGGATGTAAGCCATGTTAGATCTCAAAAGAATCCAATACACTGCAAGGAGATGTGGCCGATGATGATTGCTAGTCAGCAAATTGATTGACATGTGTGCTGCACAAATTATGTAAGGCAGTGTTAAGTTCATTACGTACCCATAAAAAGTCAATACATAGTCGCACTAGAAACCGGATCATTCGTGTGAGTTGAGAGTTGACATTGAGTTCCAATGGGGTGTCGATCTTCTTCATATTAGTGAGTTGAGCTAGAGCATCCCAATCCTTGCATACTTTTGTTTTCTTAGCTTGTACCTTCTAAAAGAACAAAGAACTTCAAGCCTGAGAAAGTGCCAGTGGCTCAAGAATTTCATATGGATGTTTAGAGTTGAAACTTGAGACCTTATGCTTATTTTTGTCATCTCCTACTATAAGGATGTAATATACATATTACATAGATGAGTAGGATGACATCCATTGGAAGTTTGCCAAATGAACGTTGAATAGTCATCAAGACTCTTCATGATTCTCGTTCTAGTCATCACTCCACTGAACTTTTTGAAATGATTCTTTAGGTTCTTGTTTCAATCCATATGATGTCTTTCTCATTCAATAAAGATGAGCTATAAAGTCCTAAATTGGATGAAGGAACTGATTTGAAATCATCATCATCTATGCCTAATCCCAAATATTTGCCATTCAACTTTATTTAGAATTAAATCTTCTGTGAAGGATGTGTCTGCAGATCTTTTTTTATTACCTCCATACATGACAATTTCAACCTTTTCCTCGCCATTTTAGAATCTTCAACTTGTGGCAAAACGCTCCTTCTCACTGGTGCCATTGTTGGTCTTCGTTGTCCATGCCCAAACCATCTCAATTGACTTTTCTTTATTTTATCTCCTATTAGGGCTATTCCTAGATTTCCTTGAGTATGTCCATTTATAATTTTATCTTTCCCAGTCTTCTCACTCATTCATTTCAACACCCAATTCGAAATAATATGGGCTGACTACAGATCTAGGGAGGCTGACCTGAGTCAAATCCAGGTTGGTTTTGGATCCTATGGTATTGATCCGAGACGGATCTAGATCTAGGCCCGCACATTCAAAGTCAGATTTAGATCTACTATATACACTTCTCAATGTAGATCAACATGAAAAAATGGAATTTTAACGTTTAGTTGTTGAAAATACCACTTTCTTGCCGCAAGATGGTTTGTGAGAACATTTGTCATTTTTGCTACTTGAGCAAAGGTTTCATCATAGCCATCGCTTACTGTCGAATCTTATTTGAGGCTCTTGAGATACAAACCTCGAGCTATGAACTATGCATTATACTTTATTACCAAACTGAATGATTTGATCAAGACTTCATAAACCTGTTTACAACAAATAATTTGCTTGTCCTTTGAAGAGTAACTGGTTGCCAAGTTCAATATCATCTAGAGCCCAAAGCTCCTTTTCTGTTGCTTTCGTTCAAACCCTTTGTGAATCAACTTCTTAGTTTGGGTTTAGAAAGGGAAATGATAGAGCAAAAGACACATTATGGGAGGAATGAAAGACATAATACTCAGGGAGGAACAAAAAAATGCGATACGCATTTTCAGGTATAGGTTGATTACCAGATTGATTATTGACAAACAATTCTGGTGATATTTCCACAATGCGGGGAGGTTCTTTTGAATATCCAACTGCCGAACATGTATTCTTTCTTGTTGATTGTAAACTTGCAGTTGCAGGGAAGTGCATGAGAAATTGATATTCATAGAATCACAGCTACGTGAGATTCATAAGATTTTGTATTCATTCTATCCAAGAAAAGCACAAGTAATTTAGTAGACAATTTGGTTACTTAGTTAACTGTTGCTCAATGGGTTACTGTGTGTGCTTGTTGCCATTAAACTGAACATTTCAGAAAAATGTGAAGTAGAAAAACTTTCAATATGAGAATCTTTCTTTCAAGTTCCATTTTTCAACCTTTTTGCTCTAATCTTAATCTTGATGGGTTCATGCTCTAAATTGGTTGAACTACTTTTTAGGCAGTGGTACATAGACTCTGCAGAGCTAAGAGAGGGTTGGAAGAATGAATACTCAGAGACATGCAACCTGTTTGGGCTGGGCATTAAAAGGGAAACCCGTCCACCATCTACCGTGTGTTCCGTTAGAGATTTGCAAAGTTGGTGCCCTTGAATTTCCACAGTTGTTTTCTTTCTTTGTAAACTCCAACAAAAACAATAAAACCATTCAACATTGAATGTAAAGAATGAAGGGTTTCTATAAATATCATTAAATCTTTAGAAGTCACAATTTGATGATTTAAATTTATTGGTTCTTTGCATGGAAATACGCTTGTAGCTTCTTGTAAAAAAATCGGAAGGACTGAAATGCTATTGGATTATATATGTTAATACAAAATGTTGAAATTTGTGTCCTAAATAAGCAATTTTTTGTTTATCGTGGCAAGCACTTTCCATGTCTTTCTGGCATCATTGATTTGTAGCAGCTTGACTTCTATTCATTTGGTGATGTTTAGGGTTTATTCTCACAAGATAGCAGTTCTGCTCTAAATTCATCAAACCCTATGTAACAATGACACAGACACGTGTGTCGGTGTCCGACACAGATACGAGGTGTGTGACACGGCACCTTTAAGAAGCCCGATACATGGACACTTCCGTACATATGTATTATAATATCATATTTTAGTTATATTTAAACCAGAAATTGTTTTAAAACAAGAATACGGAAAGAAATATATGAAGTGTAAAAGAAAACATTTCTATAATCTATAGAGCTATCCATTAACATATTAAATATAAGTAGATTTATAAAAGGGAAAACTATCAAACAACTATAGCCATGTTTAACAACTCGAAAAAAAGTATTGTATGGAGGATGGAACACATCAATCCTCTTTTAGAAATTAATTTTGTATTTCAAAGTATTAAAATAAAGGGTGACACTGCTTTACCGGTACATGTTCAGATGTGTGTTGGGATGTGTTGACACAGGTGTCCATGTGTTGGCGTGTCCGACAGGACAAAAAACCGTAAAGGTGCTATGTCCTTGTTACATAGATCCAACCATTTCGAGTCTGGGTGCTATTCCGTCAATGGTGCTTTTTTGTATTCTAGGTATCAGGATGATAAAGAAGACATATTGATGGGTCATGCGGATAATCTCGTTGCTTTTGACCTGGATTCTCGCAATACCTCGTTCACCCTCACAAGTTCCCAACCTTGGGGTATTGCTACCCAACATGCTGAATTTTGGCCATTAATCTCGTCACTGAATTTCAACCACTATTTGAGATATATATGGCAGGATCTGATAAAATTGGCAGACATCATCATCATCATCATAAGCCTTATCTCAGAATGTCTTTGAAATGAGTTATAGAAGACTTAATATGGACATCTAGGTGATATTGGAAGCTATTCTTCCTGGAATCCATTAGGTCAACAATCTGAAAGCACTAACATGACCCCGCAAATGGTCAAAATCTGTGGTGGTATTGCATTTGTTACTATCACGGTAGTGTTCACAGGTGGCAGAGAGTGGAAGTTCCAAAGGAGCAAAAATTTAAAATTGGACTTCATCCTAGATTTCGTAACTTTGTTGTGGAAGTCATTATTTCTGTTACCGAGATGTCAAAGAGTTGAAAAATCAACATCACCATATTAAGTTCATTATTCATAACTTTGATGTGAAAGGATTTTGCTGTTTCATTATTCACAGTAAAGTTTTGCAATCAATCTTAAGAGATATATTTAGTTGTTCTTAGTGTAGGTTTCTCCATATTACATCTTAAAGAAGGTTGAATAACCTACAATATTATTTTTACAATCCATCTTAGAGCCCTTGTGACCCTTTTGCTGGTTCTGGAATCTTTTTTGTTGCATGGGAGATACATTCAGTTACAACCCTAGCAGGAAGTAGTAGGCCAGTGCTATCGGCATCGTGATGAGCATGCCAAAGATAACCCTACAACCAGAACAACAGCATATGCCAAAGGTCAAAACCCAATTGAGCCTTATTATGGTTTATATATTAATGTTTAAACATTGAGATACACATAAACATTTATTACCCAGTGCTCAAGATCTCTGGATGTACATTGTACTCTTTAGCAAACACAAATGGAACAATTCCTTGTGGAAGAGCTGCCTGCAGTGTACAACACATTTGTTACCCTCCTATCCTGAACATAGACCAGAGACTTGGATGGATGGATAAATAAAAACATAAACATAATAAAACTTATGCACCTGCACAATTGCCACCCTAAACAATGTGCCCCTCGATCGAATAATGAAGGCGGCGAATGCCATTAGGGCGGGTCCTACCAAAAATCTTGTTAGCATGGCTAAGACTGCCAACCGGGTCCTGCATGCTATTATGCTAGGCTGTGATGCCATGAAAAGACCTATCAAGTCCCACACATTGAAGAGTTAGAAACAATTTGCACTGTACATGTTTTTTACCCATTGTAGGTAGCTATTGATGTCTGATTCGCACCTAAGCTGAACATGGCCATGCCAAGTCCTCCATCTGACAATATTGATATTGATTTCTCCATAATTACTGGCAGTTCTAGTCCCCACCTGCAACGAGTTTAACTCTATTGCCTTGGTTATTAACCCATCTTAAGACAAAACACACAAGAGCCTTAAAGTATATGACTATGCTCAAAGTGTCGATCCAGCAGGCTTACCTAAAACGGATGATTGCATAAATAAGACCAATCAAAGTTGCATGAGTATTTGGGTTGGTCACAAGCTTCCTCCCCACCGTCAAGAGAATGAGCTTGGTTTTCATTTTTCTTGCGGTTATAGCTTTCGTTTCCTCCTCTCCCCCTTTTAATTGTGCTCCCTGTGGGGCCTCCAATTCCCCTTGAAACAGAGAAGGAACCAAACATTTAGAATTAAGTCAAAGTTGATAACCTCAAAACTAATAAAAAACACCAAAAGGTGTAACATACGGATTATCAATAATAAATCTTGTAAATTAATGGTTATGACGAGGTGCATATCATATGTGATAAGTTAACATACAAACACACACACACACACATATATTATGTATGTATGTATGTATACTGTAAATTTTTTGATGTTAGGACAATATCTTAGAGCAAATGTATGGTACTCATTAGGTAGACCTTAAGCATGGTCTATCATGATACATGGCACTCGAGGAATGGTATGAGATCCACCATTTCTGTGTCTCATCTGGAAGATCTCCAATCACAAAAATCGACACAATCAGATGAACATCATGAATTGAGAAGCAAGTCAACGCAGTCAAGTAGTGATAATTTGGGAGTTTCCGGTAACAACGTGGCAGTGCTTTGGTTGGGAAGTTGATTCTTCGAAATCTAGTAATGCTATTTTTAATTTGATATTCAAAACCTCTACTCTTCACTGAAAATGCAAACTCAAACACCTACCTGTCGCTTCTAATGGGGGAGTCACAGAGACTGCCTCAGCCACCCTGAACTCAAACAGAAACAGCAATAGATTGTACCAAATTAGGCTCTGTAGAACAACTATCTGTGCAATAAGCGCAGCTGCTTCATCCCCATACATGGCTTTCAATAGTGGAATCCCCAGGATCAGAGTGTTTGGCAGTGTTGACAAAGAGAAACCAGTTATGACCCAATCCAAGCTGGCTCTGGAGCTAAGTTTGGTGAGGACTGCCAATACAAAGAAGGCAAATAGTTTTTGCAGAAAGTCTGCGAATATGAGTTTCATGTTCATCTGGTAGGGATTGTTGGCTGAGATCACACAGAAGGACAAGAGTGGGATAGAGAATTTTGCTACAAACTTGTTAATGCCAGAGCACTGATCCGGTGTGAAGAGCTTCCACCATTTGACAGACACATATGCTAGGATCATTGCAACATACAATGGAACTGTTGCTGTCAAGACGTGGTAAACGTCAGACAGGGAAATCATGTTGACTGCTGGTCGGAGGATCGGAATTGGTTGTTTCTTGAATGAAACTTAACTGCTTAAACTCTTATATGTTCTCCTGATGGCTTTGTTAGCTTGTGAAAAGAAAAGGCGGGACTGACACTGAACTTTTGTTAGGGAATGTCGAAAATGTCCCTGAACTTTTCTCTAGTACCCAGAATGACCATTGGCTATGAATTTGTCTTGGTTTCGAATACTCAGCTTGTCTAATATATTTGAGTATTATTGATTGAAAATATTGCTTACATAGATGTGTGTATTTTCTTCTGCTTTATGTGTTTTTATGTCATACCCATTAAATAACGATTTGCATATGGTTGTTATACAATGGTATGGAGTGATTTATTTATTAATTTAGTAAACGTTCTGGGTATTTTTGTCACTTTTAGTCAAAAGAAGGTTTCCAATTTTCTTCGCACGGTCCTTTTTTAATTAATCTTTTGGCAAAAAAGAGCTATTTAGATTAACTTATTAAGCCTAAGCCCTGCCTACTTGGCTTTAGAGTTCAAAGGTTTCTTCTTTTTTTTTTCATCTTTTTCATTTGGACCAAAAGATGCTCCCATTTTTCACATCCATTAAGGAATGAGGTGTTGTGGTATTTAAGTCATTTAATCTGAAGAATGTTTCATTTTTGCCACTAAGTCTGACACACCCATATCTTTTCTGAAAAGGGTAAAGTTATTAAATGTCCAAAATATCTCTGATTCTTTTTTTGTAATGTCTAAGGTGCCCATACACACTAAATAAAGTCATTCTTTTCTGTGCTTTTAATTGAGACAAAAGAATTGGGGCAAGGGAGGAATAAAGAAGTGAATTGGGAGGGAAGTAACAGAAGTGAAAGATTTAATAACAGTAAGGAAGAATGTTTTCTGAATTTGGTCAAAAGTACGAGAATAAGTGCAGGGGGAACTTTGCTTTTAAAATGTTAAATTTTGCCAAAACAAGACCCACCCATGTCTCCTTCCTCATGTTCTCTTCCTTTCAGTTTTACTTTGACATCTGTAAATGGTAAATCTGCTAATTACATTCAGTCGGGTATCCGTTTTGAAGATAGTTTTCTTTCCGAAGCGCGCCTTTCTTACTTACAATTTACAAAACCATTCTCTTTTGTAGATAGTTTTCCCTCATAATTTTATTCTCCTGCAGCCAAAGATGCTCTACCTCTATTAGTATTGCAATTCAATCAACTGCCTTGAGGTTCATCATCCTTAGGTGTATCAACTTGTCGGGTACTGGTATATATAGACCCAACTCAAATAATTAATCGGATCTGAAAGATGGATCCACACCTAGCAAAATCTATTCCTGCACCAGCTCTAAAAAGGTACTCTGGACCCTATAATATTTGTATCTTTGACTCTCCCATTCCCGCAGCCAATCCCGCTCCACTCTCTTGTCATGAAGGATCATACCATTGACATTTTTTTTTGGTAGGCAACAGATCAGGGCTAGGGAAGGGAGTGTTTTGTAACAAATATGAAGTTGCCTGCCAAAAGTCCAACCCTGTATGTAAAACCAGGTTTTCGGGATTCACAAGTGCAAAGGCTGCAGGCTTTCCTTTGGAAAAGCGCTTAACAAAACAATGGGAGGTGAACATGGAATAAAGTCCAACCCAAACGCACATGCGATGGTTCTCCGTATAAATTAGCACCATAAAACTTAACTTCCTTGTTAAATACCACAGCCTATGGTTAAGATAATATAAAGCATCAGATCAATCACAATCTTATAGGGGTGGGAGGTGCCGAGATCGGAATCCATAAGATTGCCCCCATTGCTAAAGGGGGACCGCAGTTTGAAGCCCAACCATTTGGATTGCATTGTCCATCAGCGAGGTGCGATGATGGCTCACCAATAAGAGGGTGTGATGCCGACGGCACCATGAAATGCCAACTCAAGGCTCTCACTTGGACATGAAGAAATGTCGTAACATGCATTCTGAAGACAAGTTAATGCATTCGGAAGGCAAGTTAATTGTTGTGCGATGTTGGGGGAAAAACTTTTGATACAAAAGTCTCTCAAAATGCCATGTGACACTTTTGGGCTCCCTTGCTGAATGTTTGGTCCACTTTGGTCCACTTCTTGGTGGACGTAGGCACCAAAAATTAGCTTTGTAGGTGATTTCCAGTCATGTGATCTGAGCACTTTTTTTTATCATGTCCTTGAAACACATCCAGAGGCTTGTTCATGAAGCCCATAATGAAAAGTGCTCGAATCCAACGGCGAGAAATTACCAATCAGGCTGATTTTTGTTTAGGTCCACCAAGATGTTGGCAAACATTCATGGAATCAGTGGACGAAAATTATGCCATATGGCATTTTGAGTTGAAATGTTAAAATGTCAAATGACCAAATCACCCCTATAAAGTAACACATTTCAAATAATGTAAGAAACAATGTATATACACTTAAGAAATCTGATGGTCATATTAGGAATAAAAATTTTTAACTTTTAATGAGAGATAAGCATTGAATGAGCCGCAGTTGACGTCAACTGCTAAAGACTGAAGAGGGGGAGCACTTGACCCGGACTCAGCCGTTATTTCCTCTTGTATGTACTCATTTTATTATTTAATCTTTTAAAGATTTTTTTACTCATTTTATTATCTTTTTAAATCTAGAAAATTATCCAGATTTAAATGAATTGGTTGGGAAAATTATACAAATTTAAAATAGCCATGTAACATTGGACAGTTATGTTTCCCAAGGAAAATGCAATTTTCCCACTTGGCAATCAAACATGCCCTTAGTTTAGTTATAGGGAGAAAAATTAAAAATGAGCATTGCGTGTTAGAGAGATTTTAGAGATGTGTAGAGAGGAACACATTTTAGGTAAAAAAGTGTTAATTTCTAATTTCCCTTCAAAAATTGTTGTTTGAACAATCCGTAAGAATTCACGAGTCATTCGACTAAGCCAAAAATTTGTGGGTTTTTTGAACAATTAAAATTATACGCTTCTTATAAAAAAAATGTAATAGAATCCATCGGTCCTTGTCCGAATCGAGAGTACATTTTCCAAAGACACACACACACTGATGGCGGCGGTGGTGAACGATGACGAAGGTTGGTGAAGAGGGAGCTATTGGGGGAGTCCATTTTTTTTTTGCAGAGAATGGTGGGCCCTGATGCCATTTTGTTGTTTGATCGATAAACGTTTGCAGCGTTACCAAGTTCGGAAATTATTTGCAAACTTAGCAAAGGGAGTCAGAAGAACCAGGTTGGGGTCGGATCCTATGGTATAGATCCAAGATGGATCCGGATTTGGGTCGGCATATTCAAAGTTGAATCCACATATACCTGCCGTTCCGTCTCTACCCCAAATAATGCTTAAATGACAAGGCTAAAAAGCAACCCTTGAAAAAGATTCAATTCAGACGGCTAGAAACTACCAATCAGACTGATTTTCGGGCTGATTTTTTGTATGTAGATCCACTTGGGAATGGGCCAAACATCAGACGGTCAGTGGTCCACGTAGCTCATACAGACGTCGTTGAGTACAGGCGGCACTGGCTAATGTTTTTCAGACACATAACGCCACAAGTTTTTTTTTCAACCGGAGTAAAAATTGCCTGACCACGAGCTGTCAGCGAGTGGTCAGAGAAGCCCTGACCACCCATAATATGAACCACGTATACTCTTAGAGGACACTGGCCGTACGGATGTTTGGCCCCATCTGTAGGTGCCCAAATTGGAGGGGAGGCATTTTTGTCCATTGTGGTGCCCAGTCGAATGACGTGGCCCTCGTAGAGGGACCCTTATGAAATCCAGAGTCCAGACCATCTAGGTGTTGGGTGTTCTCATTACATAGGCCATGGCTCCAATTTAAGAGTATGAGCCACATGGCACGCTCTTAGAAACCACTGATCATGCGGATGTTTGGCCCCATCTCTAGGTGGACCTACAGACCAAAAATCAGTTTGATTAGTGATTTTTGATTTCAGTGGGTTGATTTTTAGCCAGGGGAATCATGGGTACTCAGATCCAAAGCTTAGCAATCATAAAAGTCCACCTAGGATGGACGACCAACCACACATACCATCAGTAGTCTCTAAGAGTGTGCCACGTGGCTCCTCATGTGGTCCATCATCAAAGATTCGTTCTCCTCGGAATTACAGACGCTTGACGAGTAAAACTTCGATGACAGGGTCCTGTCATCAAGGGAGATGACAGGGCAAGAGATGTCGGCACGTGTATTTTGTACGGAAGAACCGCCTCGGCATCGCCGCACACGTACACAGGTGAGTGTTTTTGGGAAAAAGCACTCAAGTACTCACCTGGGTACGTGCGCGATGAGGCCGAGGTGGTCCGTCCTACAAAATACACGTGCCGACATCTCCTGCTCTGTCATCTCCCTTGATGACAGGGCCCGGTCATCAAAGTTTTATCCACGGTTGACCCTTTGAATCCACGTAAAGGGTACCTGAAGCTGAATATCCGCTACCCAAATGTTGAAATAATTATAAACAGAAGATAAAGATAATCTCCTCTACGTCTCTCTCTCTCTCTGTTCGGTTTCGATCGAAATGTCGATAGCAAGATTAGAACCTCTCCTCCATCTGTATCGCAGAGAAAACCCTAGGTTTTTTGGTCCCGAATCGAAGAAAACCAAGCCAGCTCGTTTAAATTATTCTCTCAAGCGCTTCCCGAATGGCGGGAGCTTCTGCAATTTCAAACCTCCTAGGGTTCATACTGTTAGAGCTAGTTCTACTGATGCAGCTCTCATGGAGACGAGTGCAGCGGCCGATGTCTTATTTACTGACACATTTTCGTTGAAGCGAACTCAAAAGGTAATTAGTTATATAATCCTTTTCTCTTACCCGTAAAATTTCCTCTTTTCTATTTGTATTTTGTTCTGGAATTCGAGGATACAATGTTCGATTGACTTTCAACTGTTAGGTAGAGGGGAAGATTTCGGTGAGGTTAGATCCGGGCAAGGATGGTGGAAATTGGCAGCTTACAGTGGGATGCAATCTTTCAGGGAAGTGGGTTTTGCATTGGGGTGTAACTTATATCGACGATGTCGGAAGGTTTGATTTGGTTTACAATTTATGTTAATTTGAATTGGAATTATTATATTTTGTTTCAAAGTTTGAGAAGGAAATTATCAATTTCGATGAACATAGAGGAACTTGAATTGGGTCTTTAATGATTTTGAAGTTTACAACTCTGTTTGTGTTTGTTTCATTAATTATACCTATTAGTAATGGAGTTTTTTTGAGTATTTATTTTTTAAATTTGCAGTGATTGGGATCAACCTCCACCTGAAATGAGACCTCCTGGTTCCATTCCCATTAAGGTATATATGAATCTCTTGGATTGGAATACCTAAGGTCTAAGATTCCCTAGCGTTGCCTGTGTAACTATATATAGCTTTGGTGTTTTCAGGACTATGCAATAGAGACACCCTTGAAGAAGTCATCGTCAGCTGTGGAAGGACAAACACTCCATGAAGTGCAGATTGATATTAACCGTAACAGTTCGATTGTGGCTATAAATTTTGTTTTGAAGGTTTTGATTTTCCATGCTTGGCAGTTTAAAAGCTTAGTTCTCTCTCTATATTGGGAATAAAGGTTCATGGGCATTTCTGGAACCTTTTAGGTCAACATTCCTCTTATGTCTCATTTTGATGATGTAGGATGAGGAAACTGGAGCTTGGTGTCAGCACAGAGGAAGAGACTTCAAAGTGCCTCTTATGGATTATGTTCATGAAGATGCCAATATTTTAGGTGCCAAAAAAGGCTTTGGTATCTGGCCAGGTTGTATAGATCATTATCTATAATAATATACTCAATTCTCAATTCTAGTTTGCCATGCCTTCTTCTTCAATTTTATATGACATTGCATGGTCCATCCACACTCTTAAATGTTTTACTTAATTCAAATCAGTACTTTGTCATTTGTTCTGGCACTACATGGTCTGATGGTGGATCATTTTTGATCCAGTATCTTTACCCACTTGATTCCAATTTTTCAGTTTGATCATCAAAGTTGTCTTGAAGGGAGAAATCTGTTCCTCACTGGGATCCATCTGCTGAAAGAACTAATGGGAATCCAGATTGTTAGGCATGCACCATGGACAGTTTAATTTTTTGGGGCCACCTCAAGATATGCCACGGGGTCTGAGTCATACCCATTGGATGATCCAAACTAATATCTATCTAAAAACTTATAGTTAATGGCTGAAAAAAAGGTCCATATTTTGTTTAGTTAGGTTCATGACTTAGTCCAACTCCAACTTTCTGAATTTTAGGTTATGGACCATCCTAGGGGGTGACCTATTGAGACCCAAGCACTTTGTAAGAATCCAAAACCAAAACTGTTGGGAGTACCACAAGAGACTACCCACTTGTTGAGACCTAAACACTTTTATTACACTGAACTTATGTACAATTTTTGTACATGCTAAACTGACCCTAGGTCACCCCCCATTTTTCTAGATTATTCTAGCCTTAAGTCGGTATTGACTTCAACATCCCCCCTCCCTCAACACCGACTCTCTACTGCATACTCCGAGTTGGGATCGAAATTTGTTGAATTTTCGTACCGGTAGACCTTTAGTGAAGATGTCTACTATTTGTTCTTCAGTGTTAACCTGGACCAAATCAATTTCTTCATTTAAAACGTTCTCGTGTATGTAATGATGATGAACCATAATGTGTTTTGTTCTGGCATGGAACATTTGATTTGTTGCTAGCCGAATCACGCTTTGGTTATCACAATAGATCCCCACTAAATAATCAGTATCTTCATCAAATCTCGAACTAGTTGCAGTAGCCAGGAACACTCTTGAGCAGTCATTGTTACTGCTCGATATTCTGCTTCTGTTGATGACAATGATACTATAGATTGCTTCTTATTACACCATGAAATAGCTCTTGATCCCAGGCTAAAAACGTATCCTATAGTGGATCTTCTAGTTGAGGGGTCTCCTGTCCAGTCTGCATCAAGGTAGTTAAAGGCGCAAGGCGCAAGGTGAGGCATGCGCCTGATTGAATCGAGGCACAATATTAAAAATTATAAGAAATAAAAAAAAAATAAAGAAAAATAATATCATAAAATAACAAAATAAGTAATCATTAGGCCATAAAACATAGAAGATAACAAATGTCGAAAATCTCAAGTAACCCAAAAGCAGTTTTAGTTAACATTGTCATTATCTAAATACAAAACAAGTAATCAAAGAGCCATAAAACATAAAAGATAGCAAATGTTCAAAATTTCAAATAGCCCACAATTAGTTCTAGTTAACATCGCCATCATTTAAAATATAATCATTAGCTTCATCCCATCATCATCAGATGTGTTAGTCTCCTCAATATATTATTCTTCTTCTATCTCCTCCGAATTGGCATCTTCCTCTTCCGGCTCCCTTATTAAAGCCCTTGCTCTTACTCTTGACCTTAATTGTGATCTAGTATTTGATATTGATTCACCAACTCCAGCAGCTCTCGTAACAACACTCCATGTCAAGTTATCATCCTCAAACAGCAATTCATCTTCTGCTACTCCACCTTCTGTTTCCATCTCCCCAAGTAGTCATTCATTGCTTTCATCAATGTCTTTCAATGAGATAGGTTCAATTGTATCTCTCCTATCATACCGATGTTTAATATAATAGGCCAAAGAACAAAAATTTTACAAAAAAACATGTATTTTAGCGAGGCGCGCACCTGATGCGCCTGGAGCCTGGTTTGAGGCGCGCGCCTCTCCTTGACCCTTCTAAGGCGCTTTAGGTGTGCCTGGAGCCTGAGGCGCGCCTTGACTACAGAGGTCTGTATTAGAGAATCCAACTAGCTTTGCTTGGACTCCTACTTCATATAGGATCCCGAAATCGATTATGTGACGTATATACCTGAGGATCCGTCGAACTGCTTCTAGATAGGGCTTTCTTGGCTTTTGCATGAATTGACTGACAACTCCAACTGCAAAGGTAATATCTGGTCTGGTAATATTGAAATATAGCCGAGTGTCGTCGAGGTCATCTCCAACCTCAACTCTCAACTTTTGTACTTACCTTCATTGATGATGCAATTGGTTTGCAGTTCGACATTTCGAACTTGTGTAGTAGATCTTCGATGTACCTTTTCTAGCATAAGAATAAGCCCTCAGTATTCGTTCAACTTCTAAACCAAGGAAGTGTTTTTATTCTTTGAGTTCTTTCATTTCAAATCTAACTGATAGATTTTCTCGTACCTTTTAGATATCTTTTATGGCATTTCTAGTGATGATGAGATCATCTGTATATAATAAGATGATTGCAACTTTGCCTTAGTCTGTTTTATGAACATACTAGAATCGCTTGCCGATATCTGATAGCCGCAAAATATTACAAATTCTGCGATCTTCCCATACCCATTGTTTAAAAAGGCGTTTGAGGCTTAAGCCTTGAGGCGCATCTCAAGGCAAGGCACCCAAAAAAAGCCTCAAGGTACATAACTGAGGCTATAGCCTTGAGGCGCAATTGATGCTTAAGTCTCATTTTACACAGTAAATGCTAAAGCCGATCTGGATCCCATGCTCCTTCAAATAAGTATCAAACTCTCGATCTGTGTATTCTCCGCCACTTTCAGTCTTCAGACATCTTATTCTTTGAGTAAGTGCATTTTTCAGTTTCCACTAGACTTTTTGAACTCAATAAACTTTTTAAATACTTCAGACTTCTTTGATAAGAAATATACCCACACATATCGAGAGTAATCATCTATAAATGTAAGCATGTAGCGCTTACTTGATCTTGAGAGGGTCCGTACTCTTCCAAAGACATTCGAGTGAATAAGCATAAGTGGTCTCGATGAGTTGTTAAGACCTGTATAGGATATGGGATGGACAAAGGTTTTAAATCTGTCATGGAAACAATAAAATATTATCATCACCATCTTCTGCCAAGCTGTCCCAAATGTTTAGGGTCGGTTACATGAGTCCTAATCTGTCATTTTATTCTATCCAGGGTCATATCCATGGAAAGACAACACTTCACCTTGTTTTTCATTCCATATATTTCCATTTCATTATCTTAAATTAACCAAACAAAATCATCTCATCATGTAGCTGCTATCTTTTCCTATAATGAGCTGTTTAATAGAAGTTCTGAAATTAGTTAACCGGCATTAACATCTACTTGTTCCACTTTAATCTCAGGAGCTTTTGAGCAAATATCTACCATGTTTCTCAAAGCAGAAGGATCTCGACCTAGAGGCCAAGAGAACAGTGGCGAATTCAAAGAGCCTAAGCAGCTGAGTAAACGTTTGGAAGGGTTCTACGAAGAATGTCCCATCCTAAAAGAAGTTCATGTTCACAATGTTGTGAATGTTTCTGTTAAGAAATGTCCTGAGAAAGATAAAAATCTTGTGCATTTAGAAACCGATCTACCTGGAGATGTCGTCGTTCACTGGGGTGTATGCAGAGATAGTGGTAAAATATGGGAAATTCCAGCTGGCCCACATCCTCCAGAAACCAAAATCTTTAAGAAAAAGGCATTGCAGACTTTGTTGCAGGTAGTTAGTGAAAATTTTATATGATATCCATATCAGCAGATAAAGTTATCACTGGATTGAGTTATTTTGACACGCCATATGACATGCTTATGTGGAACTCACATGGAGATGATTCAAGGTATGATTTTTGGTGAGGATTATCTCCTCGCCAAGTAGATCATGCTCACAAAAATCAGTTCATTTTTTAAATTTCAAACCCACCAATGAGGACGTAACAGTGAAATGGACGGTCCATAATTTTTAATTTGTAATCCACTTTTCATTGAACTAGAAATGTCGGAATGCACTGATTTTTTATGAATATGATTGATCTCACCAAAATCATCCCCTAAATCATCTCCATGTGGGCCCCACATAGGCATGTCATATAGGTATATATATGGGTCAGGATCAGGGGACAACAATTTCAGACAACATTTTTGACAACAAAAAATTGGTGTAGGCCAATTTATAAATTAGAAGTTTTGGAATGGGATGATTTTTAGTGAGTATGGTTTCTATGGTGAGGAGATCATCCTCACAAAAATTCAAATCATTCCAAGATTCATAGATTGGTTCACAAGTTGAAGAATCATGGACCATCTATTTTTATCGTTAACTTGAAAACCACATTTGATGGGGTTAGAAATTTAAGACTGCTGATTTTTTGTAGGGGTGATCTATATGGTGAGAAGATCATCCTCACCAAAAATCAGCTATTGATTCGTCTTCCATGTGGGTACGCCAAAATTGTTGTCAAAAATGTTGTATGAAATTGTTGTCCCCCGATCCTGACATATATATGTAGTTTCAACAAAACAATTTTTTTGGAGGCAGTTGAAACTGGTGTGGATTTGTTATTCTTCTTTAGTTGTTTATGTCTTTGATCACTTTGGCATAATTTTTGTGCCTTGCAGCTGTAAAAGATTGTGTTTATAAGTTTGTTGCTTAGACAACTTGTACAGTAACTAAAAAAACTGTATGGTAGCTATGTAGTATAATGTTTTAAAAAGCGCGAGGCGTATATGAAGCGTTTGCCTCCATCAAACGAGGCGTAATCCTTGAATTATTTTTTTTCTAAGAAAAATTTAAGAATCCATAAAAATCATAAAAAAAGAAAGAATCAACTACAGAAATAAAGAAATAAATAAGAAGGAAGTTAGGAGCTCTTATTTCTTATGATTTTTTTTTTTTTTGATAAGGTGCAAGAATATATTAATAGAGGAAGAAGATACAAACAGAAAAGGAGGAGAACAGAGGTCGAGAAGACCTCCGAACTCGGGAAAACCAAAACAACAAAACAAGAACACATCTAGCCCTTATATGATTTACCATAATGATCACCTCGAAGCTAGACTTTTACAACATTGGCTAATTATTATTTGATGTCTATGAAGCGAAAGTTCTTCTTTTATCATTTGAAGGCCTTTATTACTAGTTCACATATCATATTTTGTATTTATTAACTTCAATTCAGTGATGTATGCCACTCGTGTGGTGTTGTGACCCAAGTCACCCAACAAGTAAACAAGGTATATTTTTAGCCAACATGTGACATTAATGATCATGGCAGGTTGATAACTTATTTGAGAGTCTGTTGATATCAATCTCACGAATCATTATTCCTCTCAAATAAGATTTAAGTTTTTAAGAGTTCGTTGCTCTAAGATTTTTGGTTTCTTCATAGGAGAAATGTAAGTACTTGAAAACACTTCTAGCCAATGTTGTTAGAATTAATCAGATCGTAAAATTGTAAGGAGTAGGATTCGAATCGAACCGGGATTCAAATCGTTGGATTAATGAAAGTCAGAAAACAAAAAAATAACCCATTGTTGATGTTGGAACTATGTTAAATAATCTTATGTCTGTGTGGAAAAGACATGGCAAGAAACATGTTTTAAATTCGTTTCATTAGTAAAAACACCCATTTATTTTCTTTCTTCTTTCTTTTTATTTTTTTAATAGTGTAACATTTAGGAAAAACTAAAAGCACAAACATAGGAGTCATTGTTTTCACCTGAAAATGAGCCTCATATATATGGTTTGATTTGAATCGTAGGATTTTAATAACTGCGCTCCTAGCTGAAGTTGCCCAGACCATGCATGTCATATTTACTAGTATAATTGTATAGGTAAGAGGAGAGATGATTTAAATCATCGTTAGGTTGTTTCTAGTGTAGAAGATAAATGGATAGAGGGCATTTTGAGAAAGTAAGGGAATTTTTTTTATATGTTTATCCTTTGTATGTGCCTGCATAGTCGAGGCTTAAGCCTCACCTGCTCCTCACATCTCGAGCTTTGAGGCTTAAGCCTAGACTGAAACCAGGACCATGTGCCTTGACTCAAGGCGGGATTTTCAAAACATTGATATAGTTTATGTTTACAAAATACATATATCCAGACATGTGGAGATCTTTCTGTGTGATGATTTGATGATGTCAGACAACATGCATGATCATTGAAAATGCGGACTGTCCAAGTACTAGGCCACCTGTCAATGCTGTAAGAGCCTAAAAATCACATCAGTCAGGATGGTCCTAACAATCTGAAAATAGAGCCTTTTTTGCATAGTCAAATGGAGGTGTTATAGAGTAGTGATGTGGATGTTGTGCCTTAGTTGCTGGAGCAGGGACAGTTGTTGGGAAGTCAGGAGCAGTGTCTCTTAAAAAGTTTGGTTGCAGGAGTGGTTAGGAAGTATCTAAACTATGTTGTGTAAAAAATTTAAAATGTGTTATTACTAAAACAACTTAGATTTCTACGAGAGTTTGAACTCTACAACAAGATGACTTAGAAGCATTAAAGCTGGATTATACAAAGTCATGGTTGCGATAACTGGCGTTAGAAGCTCCCGAGTTCCAGAAGTGGATGCTGCAGCAGGAACAAGATTCCACCACAGAAGAGACACCCTAGGGGAAAGCTTCTGCCAACTAAACTGTACATGTGGCCATCAACTGGCAGTTCAAATGTTAGGCCACCTTTTGGATGGGACACAGCCCAAAATTCACGCTGTTTTATTGCTCTACTTCTACAAATTTTGGATCGGAACTCACCCATTTACTGTGTTTTAACTGTTTGATTTGCACTTCTGTTGTGCATGTAGTTAATACTTTTAAAAGAATGTTTCGCTTCCTTTTACTTATTTCACTCTACTGAGATCCTCTCTTTTGCAGACAAAAGAGGATGGACGTGGAAGTTGGGGATCATTCTCTTTAGATAAGGAAGTTATGGGGTTGCTTTTTGTGCTCAAGCTAAATGATAACATTTGGCTGAACCATATGGGTAGCGACTTCTACATTCGGCTTTCAAGTGAAGCTAGCTTGCCCACTCAAAGCAGTCAGGGTCAAATTGGAGGTCAGGGGAAGCAGCGTGTCTCTTCTCCTAATATTGAAGGATCTGAATCAAGTGTAGCAAGCACATCCGGAAAGATTGCGGAAGCGAATCAGTTAGTTGCATATACTGATGGAATCATCAACGAGATAAGGAATTTGGTCAGTGACATTTCCTCTGAAAAGATTCGGAAAACAAAGTTCAAAGAAGCACAAGAAAGCATACTTCAAGAAATTGAAAAGTTGGCTGCCGAAGCCTATAGTTTCTTCAGAAGCTCTAGTCCAACATTTTTGGAGGAGGCTGTTGTAGATGCTGAGACATTGAAGCCTCCAAAAAGATTATGCTCAGGGACAGGCTCTGGATATGAAATACTGTGCCAAGGATTTAACTGGGAATCTCATAAATCTGGAAAATGGTACATGGAACTCAATGAAAAGGCCACTGAATTATCTTCTCTTGGTTTCACTATAATTTGGTTGCCACCACCTACAGAATCTGTATCACCCGAAGGTTACATGCCAAAGGATTTATATAACTTGAATTCCAGGTACTCCTGCCTTACACAAATTTTTTTTTTTTTTTTGTGTAATCATTGTTTGTGTAGAGAAAATGTTTCAACTTGAGCTAATTTCCTAGATAACGATGCCTGCAAGTATTCTAGTCTTAGGGTCTTGCAACTATGCTTGATTGTGGCAATTTCCCGATACAATTGAAATGCATGATCTACATTCCTCTGTTGCGAATAGGACTGCATAACAAAATCCAATATTCCTTTTGAAGTATGCAGAAGGTACAAACTTCAGTTGATATGAGGTTCCATTAAGTGAAGGAGCCAGGCCACAACAATATAGTTCACCAGCTCCCACTTTTCATTTGTTGAATCGTCATTGGGTAGATCCTTGATTTTTCCAGTAATAGAACCCAACTTTTGTTGTCCTCCTATGAACATTGTGACTGAGGGAGATCATTCCAGATAATTCTTCCCATTTCACAGTAGTGATTGGGAAAGTGGTCAAACTGCTCGATGCTTGGAACCACTCTCAGTTTCTGAGGTGGAAATATCCATAGTAGACCCCTGATGGAACTAAGTTGAAAAGCCCTGAAGGAACTGGCCGGTCAGAGGAACTGTTCTGGATGTTGTAACTAGACAAGCACCAATGGTCAAAATGAACATTGTTTGCACAGTTCTTTGAATTTTGATTGTGACGCATGGGCATTTTTGTTCTATGGAATAGTGCAGGTCTTTCTTTAGACCTTGTGGGTATAATCCATATACAGACAGAAACAGATATTGAATTGTCTTCCCCATCTCCTCTCTACGTCCCTCTTAAAATCAAAATTTCCAATCTTTGCTGATGGATACACATTTACAACTTTGTGGGATGTTTGCTTGCCTACAAAGAAGCATATATTCATCTAAACACCCATAGACAATCCGAATGCTGTTGTTTTAATTTAAGAAGACCAGAAGTCTCTTAATAGTTCTTTAAATTTTATTTCATTAGTTGTCTTTAATAAAACTGAAAAATATGTCATACCATTCTACGATAGTACACACAGGTCCTTCATATTGACTTCTTTTTATGGTGTATACCAGATATGGAAATATGGAGGAACTAAAGATTCTTGTGAAGAGATTCCATGAAGTTGACATCAAAGTTCTTGGTGATGCTGTCTTAAATCATCGCTGTGCTCATTATCGGAATCAGAATGGTGTTTGGAATATTTTTGGTGGTCGGGTGAATTGGGATGACCGAGCAGTTGTTGCAGATGATCCACATTTCCAGGTATCTTTCTCTGTGGTATATGGCTTTTCTTCAATAAGGAAGCTAATGACATTAACCAGTGATTTCAGTAGTTCAAGAAGGGAGATTAGTTGAAGCATGTTTAGAAAGTCACTTAAACAGCAATTTGCTATTTGTTTTGACTACATCTTGCCATTAGCCTCTTCTTTTATCCATTTGAGTAATGTGGTATCCTAATGATGCATAAAATTCATTCATTTCAAAATTACTTTGTGCTTTTACTGCTGCAGTCTGCATTGCAGACATCTTCTTTCTTGTATCTACGTAAGGGTGGCAATTTGGCCCACCGGGCTGGGCCTGCCTCGGGCTGGGCTGACCAAGCCTGCCGACAACTTGGGCCGGGCTTCAACATAAAATTAAAACACAGGCCCAGTCCGTGGCCCAGTCTATAGTCGGACCGACGGGCTTGGTCCCGGGCCGGGCCGCAGGCTTTTAAAGGGTTTGGGTTTCGGGCTTTGGTGCGGGCTTGTATTGGGTTCAGTTCCGGGCTTGGGTTTCAGGCTTGTAATGGGTTGGGTATTGGGTTTCGGGCTTGTAACTATATATATATATATATACCTTAGTATATACCTTATTATATAGTATAGTTGTGAATGAATCGGCATTTTTAAAAGTAGATGGATTGTTGTTTGTGTGATGCCACCCCATTGATATATATGTGCGGTTGAGGACCTCGACCATTGGATTCAAGAGATTCAGTCCACGAGGCAACTATTTCACCCTTTTCATGGACTTTGGTGGGAAATGCATTTGACAAACATTTGCATACTAAAAGCATAACTCTAGGGGTATATTTGCTTTCCAAATGGAGGGTTCATTGCAAGCTGTGGAGTTAAATGTGTTCTCAAATGGAAGTAGGGAATAGAAGATACAATGGGATTGAAACGCATTTCCTTTAAGGATTTGCCGATATTATGTTTCTTCTTTTTCCATTTTTAGTTCAATTTATTTTTGTCTTTTCAGTACGCTAAAACTTTGGTGTTGCCACCGGGTGTAAGCCTGTTTTCAACGAGATCAGTAATTCAAAGGTGAAGGTGGGTTTTGAACCCAGGTCTGTTGTATTTTTAAGATAATTGCAGGATTTTGAAGGCCCTACTTGGATCCTAGTTTGCCACTAAAGCTGTTGGGGGCTTGGAGAACCAATCCAATTAATTTAAACCGTGTAATGATTTCTGACTTTTCCTCTTCATGCGTCCGTCAACTGGTTTGGAATCATTCAGGGATTGCCCTTGACTATGAGGATTCCAAACCCAAAAATAGTCTAATTAAGCATCAACTATTTGATGCATGAAGTTATGTGTCATCCTTCCTCATCTTTTTTACCATCCACGTGTCACATGCACATGCAGTCGATGATGACCCCACCATGGAATGTTATAATTCATTCAATCAAGCTGTTTTGAGGAGGCTATGACAATCCAAGATGACGCACTTGATTGGATAGTCCAGAACTTCCCTGGAAGCAGTTAAAAAACATGTTTAATTTCAAGGTATGAATTTCAGCCTGGCTCGCAGGCCGGGCCCGTTAGGGATCAATGATTCAATGTTTTAATGTAATAGGGTTTGGGCTCAGACCGGGCTCAATTTCGGGCACAAGGTCGGGTTTTAAGGCCCAGCCCATGAATCATATTTCGAACCAGACTGCAGGCTAGATTTTGGGATCTAAGCCCGACCCATCAAATTCATAGGCCGTGCTCGATTTGGGCCGCGGGCCAAATTGCCACCCCTATATCTACCTAGTGTCTAATTCCACCGCAAAACTAAAAATTTACATTTTATGTAAGCTCCCTAAGTAGTTCCGCGCTATATCAGACAGGTACATGCAATTTTATTAGAGATCCATTTTCCTGGTTCCTATTGCTGACTTTAGGCAAGTTATGTGATAGTTCAGATGTAATATGTTATTAGCAATTAGTGGTTTTGAAATTCGAGGATTGATCTGTAAAGTTATAATATTTGTGTTGTCAATTCCAGGAAAACCCTGGGTATTTTATCTCCTTGTTCCTTGTGATCCCGTTCAATGATCTTGATATTCTAGACTCGGAGTTTTGGACTTGGATGCTTTGATTCGATTGACTTGGATTGGACTTCAACTGGACTTGGTGGTATGGATCTTCATGCTTCAGACTTCATCCTGATCAGTCATGTGTTGCGCTTTAGAGATCATTCTTCATTAGGACATTCCTTTGGTTTGAGACTTAGTTGGTTTGCCTTGAGGATCTTGATCAAAGAACCATTCTTTGGCCCTTTGTGACCTATGTGCCTTAGATTTGATTAAACACATTAGACCCATTAGTTGACCTGTGTTTAAAACCATTTCTAGGTTTTTAACATTGGGGGTTGATTGACATTTTGACCGGTGGTTGGTTGACCGGCATCATGACCGGTTGATTGGTTGGGCAGTCGATCGGTCTCTGTTCGTCGACTGGTCAACCCGCTCCTCAATCTGCACACACGCCTCTTGCCCAATCCCTACTCAGTCCATTTTGCTATAAATACCCCCATACCTACCCCATTTACTCACCAACTCTCACCTTTGCTTCTGTATTCTCTTGAGCTCTTTGTGAAGTGCTATCCTTATGAGAAAAATCTCCTTTGCCCTCTGCATTTTTTTTTTTTTGATCGGTAAAAGGATATATATTAGAAGAGGGCTAAGGAAGCCCAAAAACTATACAACAAAGATTACAAAAAAGAGAGCCAACTAATAAAACAACCGAAGCCCTAAAAGGAGAACACAACTAAGAGATCAAACGATCCCACCGGAACACAAAATCATCAAATCTAAAATGCTTCAACTCAGGGATGACGGAACCCTAATAATAAAGGGAGTCTTTTATATTCATAACAATCTCCTCTATCTTGGCGTCCTTGTCTTCAAAGATCCTTTGTTCTTAAGACCTTTGAAGGAGATCTTTGTTTGAACTTGCCCTTGTATTAATCTGTGGATCCTCTTGGCGAGCTGTCCAAGCCTCTTGGTTGGTGTGTACTTGACTTTGTGCTTCAACAACATCGAAGCTTCGTTCCTCTCCGTTCTCGCATTGGGAGGTAGTTTTGTTTGTTAGTAGAGAGTTTTTCTAGAAAGACTCTCAAGTTGTTATTATCATTCTTTACCTTTGTAGGAGTCAAGAAGAGTCTTGGCTCATTGGAGTTGTATTTGTGACTCAACTCTGTGTTTCTCTCGATTGTGATCGAGCTTGGGTCCTTCACCTATTCTTTCTTTGTGAGGTTGCTTAAAAGATTGAATTAAAAAGGTGATAGCTTGTTGGAGCTTTGGAAAGTGGACGCAGGTGTTGAGACACCGAACCACTATATATCTTGGTGTTGTGGATTGCTTCTCTTTACTGCTTTAATTGATCGCTTTATTTAAATTATCCTCGCATTTTAGTAATCAACTTAGCAGGATTTTTAATAGACCTATTCACCCCTCTAGGTCTTTTCGTATCAAGTCCAAGGGAATTTCATGATCATCTTGTCCTATTTTAATTTACACGTGATTAATCAATTTTTGGTGGAAACAGTAGTATCAAACATTGATGCTGAAGATGCTAGACTGATATGCTATTAGAAACCTGAGCAAATATCTAGTGTTTGCTTTCTGTTGGGAAATGGAGTTAAGGAGTACAAAGGATCAATATGGAATGGTTTGGTAGGACCAATATATACTCGTTAGGCATGAGATTGTGGACTAATGATGAGTTCTCATGCTTCTAGCTTGATCGTTTAATTAAGCAAGAGAAATTTTCTATTATTTTCAGTGTAGTTGTCATCGGAAATTTTTCCATGTTAATATTCTCTGGCTTTATATGGCAAATGATATTAATGTTGAAGTCTTTCACCATGGTGCCTGTGGTTAAGTTATTTTCTGGTATCTGATATAGAAATACTAAAAAGCAGTTTAGAGAGGATGGAGAAGTAGAGAGAAGAAGAAGAGAGGGCTTGCGACAGCCTTTACATAGGAAACCCTAGTTAGTAGATCATATGCTTTGATACTTTGTAAAATAAATTAGTGTTTTGAGATAGGAAGGTGAAGGATTAGAATAGAGAGAGAGAAGAGGAAGTCGAACTAGTGTCTTGAACTTACACTAGTCGACCCTCATAATTATTATATATACTAATGTTGTAATAAAGGTAAAAGTACATAAATACCCTTGTGTTACATTAACAAGTAGCAAATAGAAGTACTTAGATCTTGTTGTTTTATTGCAATGCTTACTTGAGAAGGGATGTTAATGTATATTTGTTTTGATAAGTGATGTTAATGTATATATGTATTATATTTATGCACTATAGTGTTTAGTACGAAAATATACTTGTAGATTTATATATACCATATAAACAACGTGGATATGTGTAGATAGAAATCGGTTCAGCATTGCAACCAAGTAAAAATAAATACCATATTGGAGATAAAACCTGTATAATGAATAAATTTATTAAACGTAATGACCAGATCATCAAAGTTTTCATATGTCAAACATATAAACAAATATGATAGACAATTAGGCATGTCAGAACATGTTTATTGATATGCTGTGGGTATACTCTCTACATTCTAATGAGTATTTTAGTTATAGATATTATTTAGTCTTAGGGTAAATTATATTGTGTTAGTTGTCTGTATATATCTTCAGATTCTAACCCAAATTTGGTTTTAAAGCTTTGCATGATATCAGGGGCCAATTGGATAATTTTGGGTTTAATTCTTCCATGAGATCATGTAATGGAAAAAGTTGTTATTGCTCTTGCCTAGTAGTTTAATCGGATCTATTTTGTATTTCTTTTCAAATCAAAGTATTATCATATCATTCATCTGTCGTCTTTTCCACATAGATCCAAGACTCTAAATCTTAGATCTCAATAGGAGCTTCTCGAATTGGAAACTTTCTCCAAATTGAACTGTTTCGTTTGTTCTGATGCTGCTCCTCTTTGCCCGATAGATTCTTTATGTATTCCATCTCACCTGATAACATACTTCGGTTTTACTTGCAGCTTTATTATTTTATTTTATTTTATTTTGATCACTTTGTTCTACTGAATTTATTGAAGGTCTGGAGCACTCCTTGTGGAAGGAGTACAAAGAAAAAACAAAAATGGAAAAAAAAGCCAGAGGGCTAGTTATAACTGTCAATTATTTATATGTCCTAAAGGTTTTCAGTACGATGTATGTAGGCATGGTATTTCATTTTTTAATCAATGAATTTGGTAATTGTGTATTATTATATACATTTGCAATTGCTGAAATAAAGGTTGCACAATTTCTGGATCATATTATTCTAGAGGAACAATGCAATAGCTTATGTGGTCACACCTGGTCTCAACCATTTACGTTGTGTACATCGTCATTGATCTTGGCTGTTAGGCCATCTCTTGGATTGGACATGATCCAAAATGACACCCTTTCAATACCCCTATTGGTATGAGTAAATTCCCCCCAATATATGGGCCAATTAGATTTATAGTTCCGTTCCATTAGGGTTGGATTCTGACCGAAACCATCATTTCAAACAGAGAAGGGATACTGTTTCATCTTGCTCACCCCTAATAAGCTATTCAAAACTGATACCGATGGCAATGGGAAAGCTTCGGATCAACTGATTGGGTAATCCATTGTTTCATGCCTGGGAAGGATGAGTCGATTGATACACTGTTTGGATACCCCTAGTGGTATGAGCAAATCCTCCCTTCCCCCACCCCCTCCCTATAAAATAAATAATAATTAAAACTGAAAAAACTGTTCGTTTAAATTACATGCTTTTGAATGGTCAATTATGTCATAGCAAATGCCCCAATTCTATTGATCAGATGGTTAGGTTCGTCTGACTAAAGTATTTTTGTGGACGGACAATACAAGATGTTTGTGTGGTTTTCAAAACATGATGATCATTCATGCAATGTGTGTGATGGGGAACCTGGGTTTACTATAATATAATGACAGTGGGGCAATCACATTGTTCATCTTGCTTCTATTCAAAATATTTTTAACTTTGCAACTCTCAGGAATGCCTCTTTGATTTATTTTCTCTTTGCCTAATGTTCAGTGTCCAAACTTTGGAACTACACAAATGTGTATGAACCCTTTATTTCTATACTCATTTAGTTGCATGAAAATCTGTGATGTGTGAAATACCGTCTTTTTTCTCTACAGGGCAGGGGCAATAAGAGTAGTGGAGATAATTTTCATGCTGCTCCAAACATTGATCATTCACAAGATTTTGTGAGGAAAGATCTGAAAGAGTGGCTCTGCTGGCTGAGGTCCGACAAAGTCTATTTTCATTTACTGTGGGAATTTCATCAATACTGCATATAAGTTCATCTTCTCCTTCCTTCTCTTTTGATCTGCATTATGGGACAATTGTTAAAGGGGTCTACGTAATATTGGAGATATTAGGGTTTAAATGTGAATATTAAATCAACATGACTGAAGCAGGAAATGTACTCAAAACTACCAAGTTTCTTTATCTTCTGTTTCTGTTTTGTCTCCAAGATGGCGCTAACTATCACAAACATAAATTCCAAAGTTAACATGAAGCACTGATTAAAATTCTTATCATATGACAGGATTGTATGTTTACTAAACAAGCCACTGTGTGAACCTTTAATTGGTCCTCTGCTATCTCCTTTATCAGTATGTTATATTTTGATCCATGATGTCGGTTTCTACATCCAAACTAGATCAGTCCCCATGAGTTTGACAGGACCCATAGGCACCCTCCACTTCGAGTAACTGTTGGCCAGGGAACTTGTTGAGTTTGACTTGGTTACCACGGACTTACAGGATCAATTAAATTGAGCAAATTTAGAAATTATCAAATGACATAAGAAGATATATGCTAGTATTTATAGTATTATGTATAATATGATACTATATAGCATTCATTATGTTTCTTCTAATAGTTGTATTTTGGATTTTATTATGTTGTATATAATATTAATATTCATAAAACAAACTGAAAAAATATTTAGATGTTACAATCATGTACAGATGGCATATATTAAGAACCTTAAATAAATAATAATAATAATTTGAAATTATTTTAATATATTTATGGCATATATTAAGAACGTTAATTAAATAATAAGAATTTGAAATTACTTTAATATATTTTCATCGGTAGCTTTATTTGTTTTATTTAAAACATTGCATTGTAACATAATAAAAAAATTGATCAAGTTGAGTTATGATTAAGGTTGGAGCAGTCTTGCCTAAGACTAAGAGAGCTCCTCATCCCTTGCCAATTGAAACTTGGTGACCTTATACTTGACTCTACCTGGTCTTAAACCATGGTTGGAGTCAATCGTTAAGTGTGCGGTTTAGCTAATTTATTAGGTATCTTGAATAAAATGTCGGATCTGTATTCCCGATTGCTCTATTAGCAATCTCCAAACCGCCATATAATACTGCAAAAGCTTCAGGCAGTGTAGGACAAAACAAAAATGTCATTGACCAAAATAGCTAACTAGCTTGAGGCGTTCATAGCATAGAAGAGAATAAAAATGCCATTTTATGCCACATTTTAACTTATTCCAATGGGCTTCAAAGTCAGTTTTTATAGACCTGTGTACCATATTACTTTACAAGTTCTGTGTACAATTACGGTTGGGTCATCGTCATGCAGTGACATTTGTGATCATAGTGAGGACTGAGGAGGTTTGAGTGACATGCGTATCGGAGGAATTTTAGATGGCATAACTGTGCTAGGACAAAGTGATGGCATGCAATATTCAGAACCACATATGCATACGGAACCCACATGATTTGACAGGAAAATATTCCATGGACCCCACCTTCACTTCTTGTAATGAATACTGCGACATACTTTTTCTTGGTGCATTTGCCATCAAAAGTTTTCTCAGCATGGATCTTAGGACAATCCTCCCTAGTGAGTCCTAGACTCTTGTTGATGATTAAGCTTTATTTGTTCAAATCTATAACCATGAGCGGGAGCCCTTTTATTTAGTGGCCTAACAGTAATTCCTGTAGTGTCTAAAGACACTGAACCGTGTTCACATTAGTTATGAAAAACTGTCACTTACATCAACATGTTCAAACTCGGTCATTGCAAATAAGAACAGTATTAGAAACCTGTAATGGTACACAGATCTGTATAGCATTGGAAACTGGCATACGGTTCAGTGCAGGTTCCTAACTTTGTTCTTATCTGCAATGACTGAGTCTGAACATGTTGATGTAAGTAACAGTTTTTCATAACTCACGTGAACACGGTTCAGTGTCTTCAGACACTGTGTAGGAATTACTGTTAGGCCACTAAATAAATAAAAGGACTCCCCTCATGGTTATAGATTTCAACAAACAAAGCTTAACCATCAATATTAAGTACATTGTCTACAAGAGACTTGGACTCACTACGGAGGATTGTCCTAAGATCCATGTTGAGAAAACTTTTGATGGCGAATGCACCAACCACCAACCACCAAGAACAAGTATGATCCCAGTATTCAAGACAAGAAGTGAAGGTGGGTCCATGGAGTATTTTCATGTCAAATCATGTGGGTTCCGTATGCACACGTGGTTCTGAATATTGCACACCCTCACATTGTCCTGGCACAATTATGCCATCTAAAATTCCTCTGGTATGCATGTTACTCTAATGTCCTCACTATGATCATACATATGTCACTGCATGAAGATGAGAAGAATGGAAAAGGAGAAATCGTGTATTATGTGGAGCATGATTTCCGACATATTTTTATTAATGAGGAGAAATACCCCAAGTTACGCCAGAAATACCCTTGGTACCTCAAGTTACAATAAAACGGGGAAAATAAAGACAACATAAACAATCACCAAAATAGCACCAACAGTACCAAACAGTCCTTGCAACAACATTTATGTAGGCTCGACATCATCCAACAGTCCTAAACAGCACTTTAGGGCTTGCAGTAGCCTTTATATAGGCTGATGTAGCCTTAGAGAAGGAAACCCTAGCTTGCGGCTCCCCCTAGTTAAAACCCTAACTGTAAATTAAAAAAGGACAAAAAAGAAGAAGAGGAGATTAAGGTTTTAGGGAGAATCAGAGAATAGTAATTAGGGCTACTGCTCACTATTCACGTAAGACTTTTCATGTGATACTGTTCATGTGCTCTGATACCTTGTAGGAATAGAGAAAGCAGGAGAAGTAGGGAAGAGAAAAAGAGATTCGGACATGTATTGTTCATCCTCATAATCTTATTTATAAGAGCCCAAAGTACATAAAAAGGTGAAAAGAAATGACAATAATGAACTCTAACAGAGGTCATCTTTGATTTTCGTTCCCATGCTAATAGCCTCTCAGTTGAACACTTGAGTGGTTTGATACTTATCTGGATCTGCATCGTTGTAGCCTATTTTGAAAAAAAAGGTTAGCAGAACATGGTCTCAATCTATTTAAATTGGACAATATGGGTTATTCCAAGACTGAAACCGCTAGTTGCATATGATCCAGTCAATTTTCATGCTGGGAGACCTCTAAGAAAGTTGTGCAAAAGTGGGGTGTCAATACTGGGTTTTTTTTCTTTTTTCGATTCATGTATAGTTTTCATTTGCTATGGTTCCAACATACTTTTATGGGTGATGTATCTGTTGTGATATGATATGGTATTAGCAGCAGGATGGGATGAGAATTTACTTATTTAGCCTTGTTAAATATTTTATGAAATTGCTCAACTCAGTGGTCGTAATTTCTTCACCTTGTTGAATAGCGTGCATGTGCATGTATTGGTACTTGGATTTTTGAATAATGCTATGTATCTGTATCCATAGGATTTTTGAATAATGCTATGTATCTGTATCCATTTTGGTACTTGGGCAACATAGCCCCTCATAGATCAAGTTCAGGCAAGAATTATTTGTACTGTTTTAACTTTATATTACATGGGCTCAAAACCCCTTTATTTGAACAAGAAGAGGATGAAATGAAATGTACCACAATTATTTTTGAGTGGAAGGCTTTGTATTGTATTGATTAGACGTATATACACCTTTTTTCCTGATGTAAATTGTGTGTTAGCAATTCTGAGATTGTCAGAGTTCTGCTCATCCTATCAATGTGCTTTTATTTTGTGGTCCTTGCTTCCTTTGTTTCTATGATTTTTCAGGAAGTAAGTTCATAATATATTTGCCCTGACATGTCTAGTGCAGAAAAGAAATTGGGTATGATGGATGGAGACTCGATTTTGTTCGGGGATTCTGGGGTGGCTATGTCAAGGACTACTTGGATGCAAGTGAACCCTACTTTGCAGTAGGCGAGTATTGGGATTCCCTCAGTTACACATATGGTGAAATGGACCACGATCAGGATGCGCATAGGCAGAGAATTATTGATTGGATAAATGCTACTAATGGAACTGCTGGCGCATTTGACGTCACTACAAAAGGGATCCTTCATGCTGTAAGATGAAGTTAGAATATTCTCCGGAATTTCTTTTTCCCTATCTCTCTTGGTATCATATACAACACTCTTAATTGCATATTCTTGGACTTTACTTCTTCCAGAGCAGCAATGTTTTTTTCGCTCCCATTTTTGCTTCTGCCAGAGCAAATTTTGCTTCATTGCTACTGTGAAAAACATTGGTGCTCTGGAAGAAGCAAAACCTATTGTTTACAGGTTATTGCTTTAAAATTGTGTGTTATTCTTCATAGAAAGATTGATTTGATAATAATAACCTCAATTTGACCTAGCTTGTGATCTTTCTTGTCTACATCGGATATTAAACTGGGACAGTTAGTTATCTTAGCTTATAGTTGCCTACATCTACTCATGCATGAGAATTGTGATTGATAAAAAAGTCTACATGAATTAAATAGATTGATTTGGACTTGCCTATGGTGGTTCAGCGATTTATGTGAAGAGAATTGACATTTTCAAAATTTGCAAACAAGTATCAAAGATATGCTTACAGTACATATATTTTTTTTCAAATAGGCTCTGGAAAAATGCGAATATTGGCGATTATCAGATCAGAAAGGAAAACCACCCGGGGTTGTTGGGTGGTGGCCATCGCGCGCTGTTACCTTCATAGAGAATCATGATACCGGTTCTACTCAGGTTTGCACTGTTTCTCACTGTGTATTCCCGAAAATTCATGCTTCGAGTTGTCTTTCATTCATGTTTGGTTAGTTGACAGAAACTAGAATTCGTTTCCAGTTGAAATTTGATTGCATTCCCTAATCCATTCTTTAACTGCAAAGGAAATGACTAGGACATACTGATAAAGCAGTAATGCTTTATTCTTTGTGCTAAGAAAATTAGGGGTATTCCCACAGTTCTAGGTGGTATCATTATTTTTAACATACTTATATGATACTCTAGCTCTCTGTATGCATTACCAACATAAACTCCTCCAGTTTTTAATGTTCAGTTACTCAGAGGTAGAAGGCACTTACTGATTGAACGATCAAGATTGATGCATAGGCATGCCACACAAATAGTAAATGTCAAGGGCAAACTTTTCTGTCCATCATAAACACATAAGTCTAGCTCATTGCTTGAATACAACAGCAATGCTGGATGGTCTAATCTTTCAATTGTATTTTCTCATTCAGGACACAAATCATGATCTTTGATACAATGAATTTACATATATTTTTTACCGGTAAACTAGCACAATGGAAAGTATGTTAAGATCTATAGAAGACTATTGTTACTGGTTAATAATAAGACCTGCTAACTTGTCATTCTGTTAATTCTTAAAGGGTCATTGGAGATTCCCTGGTGGAAAGGAAATGCAAGGGTATGCCTACATCTTGACGCACCCTGGAACACCAGCAGTCTTCTACGACCACATTTTCTCTCATTACCGGTCCGAAATTTCAGCACTTGTATCACTCAGACACCGGACCAAGATTCATTGTCGGAGTACTGTATGTATCCACAACACTAAATTTGAGTTTCATTTGTGAAAAGTCTATATATATTTAACTAGTATTCTGCATTATGGGAGTGTGAATTTAAGATGCATGCTTAATGACGAACCCATGCTTGTCATAGAATACAGAAGAGTGCTCTTGACTTCTGTGGCCACGATGAAGTTTCATACCTTCTCACTGCACACCATCCACGTAACAGACTTGCAAATGGTCCTGTAACATGCAAAGGTGGGTCCTACTGAGGAGATCGATTAGCCCAAAAGTCAGCCAATCATATGTTCGTAACCATGATAAATGAACTTTCTCTAGACCAAACAGAAGTCCATTTTTTGAATGGTTTGGATCATCTGGCGCGTGCTGTGTTGATTCAAGGGCAGGCCCATCGGTAAGATGCTGCAGACCAGATGCATGTGCACCATGTGGATGGTGTGGGCGAGGGAGTACAAATTTTCATACTTCACCACATTATGAAGCGCCATCTCATTGTGAACATCAAGGGACTGTATGAGGAGCACACATTCATTGAGAAACTGTGACTCCTTTGGTGGCTTTCCCATATAAATAAAAGCTTCTTCTCTGATAATGTAAGACCTAATCAGGATAAATATTTAGTAGATTTGCAAACCACTGTTTCGGCCTTTTCTTACAGTTTGAACCATACACAATTTTAGTACATCTACCCCAAACCCATTTAATACAGTATTGAATTCAGTATGCGTTGTTAGCATGGGTCTATTCTGTCAAGGACCTGCATTCCTCAAGGAATGAAGAACTCTCAATCAGCATCTAGGTGGAAGATTTGGAGTCATAAGTAGTATCATTTTTTTTCCTTTTCGTATTTGGGTTTATTTATTTAAAAATATATATTTGGGTTTATTTGGTTGGTAAATTTTCAGAATTTTAGGAATGGTCACATCAGGATAGGGGGGCAGGAAAAGCTGTCCTCCCTGCCTCTAACATACACGTGGCACACATCTAGCAGGCTTCGAACCAACCAAACCAAGAACATCATTTCAGTCTAAAGGTTGACCTGATTAATGGAGGTAACCTATCTGGTCTAGTGTTGAGGGTCATCCAATGGGCCAATATTTGCCCAGGAGACCTTGGTGAGACCTATCAAAACACAGATCCTGACTGCTCTGCATGTGCATGATCTACGTCATAGGCAGGGAGGACAGCTTCTTCCCTTCTATCCCAATGCAACTCTTTTCTCTTTTTGAAATCAAAGAAGGATCTGCTTATAATTTCTGTAGGGAAGACAATGTCTTCTGGTTTGCACCCATAAATATATATCCACAAAATTTTCATCAACTTTTATTGTTTGATGTGTGATCCAGGTTGAAATAACCCAGGCAGAAAGGGATGTGTATGCTGCCATCATTGATAAGAAAGTGGCAATGAAGATTGGACCGGGGCATTATGAGCCTCCCAGTGGGTCTCAGAGGTGGGCTTTGGCCATTGAAGGGAGAGACTACAAGGTTTGGGAGGCGTCATGAAATTATGGCACTGTCAGTATGCTAAGTATCATAATTTCAATTGCCGCCTAGGAGCTCCGCCAATATATATCTCAATAAAACAAGCCAAAGTTACTACAGGAAAGGACAATCAGTTCTGTCCCAAATAATAATATGAGCATCAACTTCGATATCCTACAACTCAGACTGAGTTTGCTGAAGTGAAGGGAATAGGATTAAGAGCAACTCGACTAAGAGAGGGTTCTATGTAAACTGTAAAGAAACCATGGTGGTCAAATGGTTTTGTATAAATAAGTGTGGAAGTTGGGGGCTTGCAGTTGGGGGGAAGGAGAGAGACTTCACACATTATATTCTCATTGTGGAACTAGTCGAAACATTCTAAAAATAATGGATCCTCACCTGCATTATTATTGTTCCATTACATTGACAGTTTCCTTATGTGAGTGCTCCACCCTTTCTGCAACCTGATTGAAGATGTTACTACTTAAGGATTTCAAGCTCCTCTAGAGGCCGAAACCTACATTTCTCCTTGATGCAATAGTTTTCTAAACTAAATCATCTGTAAGGAAAATGACATCTAACAGACTTGGACCAGGTCCTGGCTCCACCCATAAGCATATGGGGCAGGCCAGGTCATGAAAAGAGCTTAATGTATTGATAAACAGGTAAAAGGGTTGAGCACTGGGCAAAGCAGAACCAATTGAAATATTTTCTATTCAATGTCGACAGGCCAGCCATGACCCCATCAACTTGTAGAAGTTGGAATTCGTGGGTAGTTTGAATGCACAACCAAAAAGGTAGTAAAAATTGGTGGTGACACTCATCTGGATATTGAAACCAAGACATGTTGATCATTATCATAAGGCTGTAGGTGCACTGAGCTAGATTAATTGTCACTTGCTCACCATCTACATGAAGCAGGTAATGTAACTTGCACATACCCACTGCACAATGAAATTCACAAAATCCTAAGGTAGGACTTTGTATTTGAACCTGCTGAGGTTTTTTTTCCTTTGATGTGGGACTAGAACTTCATAGGAAGCAGACCTTGGAAGAGAATTTCATTAGCTTATCAGAAACCCAATAAAGAAAATGTGCCCAGAGCTATAGTTTAAAGTTCTTCAGTTATTCTGCACATAAGTTGATGTTCATAATTCTACAAGAGATGGACGAAGTCTGGTGAAAATTAACCACAGCAATTACTAGGTTGAACAGGTTGAGGGACTCCCTCGCTGTTCACCTGACTGAAGTTTATGAGATAAATAAAATCCAACTGAAAAAGCTATCAGTGCTGTTACAATAACTGCCTTGTTCTTGTAGATATTCTGCACTGCACTCTCCATCAAAATTCCCAATCCTTCCTTCTCCTTCATTCTCTCTCTTCCCTTTCTCCAATTCTCTTTTTCTTTCTTCTCCACACTCTTTCCCTGCAATCCTTCTTTCCCGACGTTTCTTTCGATCTCATCTTTCTTCTCATTGTGAAGATCATAATCATGACCATGGTCATGTTTATTTTCATCATCCTTCTTTGGGTTCTCTTCATTGTTGGATTCATGTTTCTTCTCTTCCTCGATTTCATTTGCACTTCGATTATTCTCCCTCTCAGTCTCTTCCTTTACTTCAGTTGCTTTCTGTGGGAAGACAACAAAGAGAACTCCTTCACTGAATTGGCTGCTAATCTTGTCGATATCTGAATTTTCAGGCGCGTCGAAGACCTCCTTGAAACGGCTATATTTACTCTCACTCACCTTCCTCTCTCCCCTAACTGTCACTTTCCCGTTGTCAAATTGCACATTCACCTCCTCCTCCATGAAATCTTGAAGAGAAAATTAAAGAAAGATTAGCATTTCTTATGTCATAATTCTACAAGACTGGGTACTATAACCAAAAAAAATCATACCGGGAAGATCGATCATGAGGAAATGGCAGTTTGAGTCATGGGACCAATCAGAGGATGGTTGGAAGTCCTCATATACCAATTGAGGAGAGTAGTTTGTCTGTGCAGTCCTTCTTCGTCCTCTCATTTGCTCCATATATGAATATGATGGTTGGTATTGAGTTGATAATAGTAGCTTGTAAGGGAGAATGAACTTCTTTTTATACTTAAAAGAGATATAATAAAGAGATGAAATGGTGCCGTTTTGATTTTCCAAGATGATCCATAGCTTTTCTTGTCATGCACTCTTATTCCAAACCTTTTTTTTCTGTGGGGGTGTGACCTCTCTCTGTCTTTCTCTTAAGCTTTACTAGAGGGAAAGGTAGTATTCTTTGCTTTCCCTGTACTTGAAAGGCCTCTTTCTTCCGCTACAGGGGTTCAATAAGTTGTATCCACCTCCTCTAGTTAGTGTCTTCACAATTCACACCCAAGGTTTTAAATTTTGTTTCGGAGGAATGTCTCGATCAAGTGAAAAATTGAGACAAACTCCGAAACGAAACGAAACATTGAAAAAGAAAAAATAGTGAAAAAACGAAATTTCCGAAACATTTCAAAAATTTTCCAAAATCATAAAATCATTTTATTTTTTAATTTTTTTTTGGATTGTATCAGATTGTCTCGAGGAAACAACCTGAAACATTACAAAACCAAACAAAACATTCCGAAATTTTAAACCATATTCACACCTCACTCTCAGATAAGATGGTGGGCCTGAATGGGTCCATATGTTTCACAACATCATCCTCTTTTCATGTGCAAAATTTCGGCCCAATAGCACTCTATGTAGCAAAAAGAGGTATGTTTCTATTACACACTTTCTATTTTAAAAAATTCAAAACGTGCTTTTCCATGTGTAAGAATCAAGCTTCCTTTTGCCAAGTGACAGATGGCTATAGGGTGAAACTTGTAACGAGGGGACAATGATTACCATGGTTCGAAGTCTCGGCTGATCCTTTCTGGATCGGGCGATCCGGATATGGATCGACAGGCACCAATCCATTTCATTTCGGGATCATCTCGCCGAGATGCAGTATTGTTCCATGAAGAAACCTAACGTCTTCTTGAAAGAGACTGTCCGAAACGGTGTAGGATCGGACCAATCCGGATCGGGGTCGACGATGGCTGATCCGACCACCGATCCCAAGATTTTGAACGATGATGATTACATCCCATTTTTGCTCAGCAGCCCTGCATCCTACATGCACCCCCCAAAAAAAACTTATAAAAAAAGTGTAAATTTCAAAAAGGATCGTGATGTAACAAGATATACCTGATGCCTATTAGTGTGAGGAAGCACGATTTTTGTTACTAACCGCTGCCATCTGGGCCCACTGACCGCATGTATGTTTTGCCCACCCCTTGGTTGACGTTCATACAAAAAATCAGCTTGTTTAGCCCAATGACTGTGGATGTGCAGCCCACCTATTGGTGGATAAACACATTAAAAATCAGCTCGATTGATGATTTCTAGGCATTGGATTTACTACCCAATAAACATGCTTGAATCCAACAGCTAAAATCACGTCGTATAAAGTATTAAAATCTATGGCTAGAGATAATCAATCACTTTTGGTTTGTATATCCAGCAAGAGGTAGGCTAAAAATCCATATGGTTATTGGGACCTGGGCTGGGGGCCTTACCTCACCAAGGGGCCTTAGGCAACCGCCTTAATGGCCTTAAGGTAGAGCCGCCCTGTGGCCACGTCTTCTAACGACACCCCTACAATCACCACGTGCCGTCCCCTCGTACATTTAATGAATGGGCTGTCAAAACCATGGTTTAAAAAAATGCCGTTATAACGAAAATAAAGGCCGTTATAACGAAAATAACGGCCGTTATAACTGATTCGGACCTCCCCTGTTCGTTACGTACCATTATGACGCTTTAAAAATAACGGCCGGAAAATATGATTGGTCCAAGCAGTGACGAGCCAAGATTTTGTTCAAGGGTGGGCAAGGCAGAACCTGGCTGGCCTTGCCAGTTGAAAATTTCAACTTTTAAAGTTTGGGTATTTTAGTAACACCTCCCTGAAATTTGAAAGTAATTATTAGTAATACTCCCTTGTACTTTCAAACTTTAGGACTACCCCCTTGACAGTTGACCTAGTTTAACAGTGGTTGACTTAAGTTAAAACGGACTTGAAAGGTACAATGTGGTGCATTAACAAGCACATAATGCATGTCAGGTTTTAACATTAGTCAAATGACGGTTAAAGTAGGTCAAGGGGGGTAATCCTAAAGTTTGAAAGTATAAGGGAGTATTACTAATAATTACTTATAAATTTCAGGGAGGTGTTACTAAAATACCCATAAAGTTTTAACAACCAAACAACGAAAATAAGAAAAAGAGAAGCTGTAACCTAACTTCCGACCGTTATTTTCAAGTGGCCCCACTCTATCTTCGCCCTTTATGTCTCCCTCTCTCTCTTGTTTTAGCCTCTTAAAGTCTCCTATATAAACAGACCTTCGTTTATGTTCTTACACCCCCACGCAGCGCGAACAAACCGATATACCTGCCTTCTAACTGGCGCGGGTTCGATCGGTTGGTTTGGCTGGGTCCGGTCTTACTTGAAAAGGGTTCAACCGTAGACCTTGGACATTAGCCATCACCACCCAGCAATGGAAGCCATTAAGCCCAGTTTGTTACTTTTCTTCTTTTTCTTATCTTTTGCTTTAATAATCCCGATCTCGCTGGCCCATATTGGCCATTTCGATGAGGTGTGGCAGAAACGAGCTGATGAAGCCAGGAAGAATGCCCTGGAAGCCTATCACTCCAATCCCGAGGAAATCACTGAGCATCTCAACCTTCATGTCCACTTGTGGGTCCAGGCTAACTCTTTTAATTTTCTTGATCGATGGATATTGAACGGTTGATATCAATTGATCTTGTTCGATCATCAGATATATGCATGGTTGATTTTTCAATGTTATAGGTGATATTGTGTTTAGGGGTGTCAACCAGTCGGTTTCAAGTCCGAACTTAACTATCCAGAACCGGAACCATTATTTGCGGTTCAGTTCCAGTTCCGGTTCTTTTTTAGTCGTTTCCCATTACATGGGTAAGATTGACACCCCTAATGGTGTTGTGATGGTGCAGGGCTTTACAAGAGTCGACTAACAGCACAAGGAGGAGCCTGCGCACAAACAAGGGTCCATGCCGAGCAACGAACCCGATCGATCGGTGCTGGAGATGCCGAAGGAATTGGGCCAGCAACCGCAAGAGGCTGGCGGATTGCGTACTTGGATTCGGTCGGAAGACATATGGTGGGAAGTACGGTAAATACTATGTAGTGACTGACTCGTCGGACAATGATTTGGTGAATCCCAAGAAAGGAACCCTGCGGCACGCAGTCATCCAGCCGCGACCATTGTGGATCATATTTGCAAGTGACATGATGATCAGATTGAGCGAGGAACTCATCATGACCGGTGATAAGACCATCGACGCTCGTGGAGCCAACGTCCACATCGCTTACGGTGCAGGCATCACCATCCAATTCGTGAAGAATGTGATCATCCATGGACTACATATTCATGACATAAATGCAGGCAACGGTGGAACCATCAGGGATTCCGTTCACCACGTTGGATTTAGGACAGCGAGCGATGGAGATGGTATCTCGATCTTCGGCTCCACAAACATATGGATTGATCACTTGTCGATGTCCAACTGCAAAGATGGACTCATCGACGCCATCCAAGGATCTACGGCCATTACCATCTCCAACAACCACATGACCCGCCACAACGAGGTAATGTAATTTAAATATAATGAATGCATGATGTTAATAATGATGGATGGTATGGATGGGATGGTGCAGGTGATGTTGTTCGGTGCAAGCGACAGTTACTCGGGAGATGCCATCATGCAAGTGACCGTTGCATTCAACCATTTCGGGAGGGGACTAGTACAGAGGATGCCAAGGTGCCGATGGGGGTTCTTCCATGTCGTCAACAACGACTATACCCACTGGGAAATGTACGCTGTTGGTGGTAGCCGCAATCCTACCATCGTCAGCCAGGGTAACCGCTACATTGCTCCTCCTAACTTGGCTGCAAAGCAGGTAATTAACAAAACATACTTCTGTTTCTAATTTATCTACCGGTCCAGTGAAATGTGTGCCTTCCTTTATGGACGGTCAATGTTCAGTCAACTCGTTGACTTAAACCCAACATATGTTTTGTGAGTGGTTGTAGGTAACGAAGAGGGACTACGCATCAGAGAGTGAGTGGAGTCGTTGGACATGGAGATCGGAGGGAGATCTGATGAAGAATGGTGCCTTCTTCATTCAATCCGGGAACCCAAGCAGGAAGAGGCCGTACACAAGGCATGAAATGATCAAGGCAAAGCCTGGGTCGTTCGTGACTAGGCTCACGCGCTTCTCTGGTTCCCTTAACTGCAGGATAGGCCGACCTTGTTAAACTTTTCATGCTTAGTAGAGGCTATATAACCTGTTACAGAGAGAGAGAGAGAAAGAGAGAGAGAGAGATGAAATGAGAAAGAAGAGCGTGTAAAACAAATACATATTCATTTAGTTGATCCATTATTTCATTTAGTGAATTTATTGGTTTATAACTTAATTTATTTCACTATTAATAAAATTTACCATCTGTATTTGCTGTTCCAACTAGGTGCACCTCTTTCATTATCTGTCTGACTTGATGCACACAGACATTGTGCCATTGTGGTGTGACAAACCATTTTCTTTATCCATTGGAGTAACGGCCACATACTGTTTCATAGGAGTTTACTTCTGTTTCAGACGTACAAGGGTTGATGCACCACGAGCGTCTGGAGAAAATATCGGTAACAATCATATATCACCTAGCTTTTTTTTTCATGGGGTGGTGGTACTTGGTAGTGAGGATGAACAATCATGGTTATACATTAGTAGCAATTGTAGAACAGGGCAGTAGGTTATTTCTATTTAGCATGGGATCTACAATCTGTCTCGGCCCAGCGGGAACATTTTCTCAATCTTGAAAGAATGGTCAGGTCAGGACCCACCATTCAGTAACCCTACGCAGATCTCATATATAGAAGTCAACATATCAAACTTATTAGATAACCGTTGCTCTTTGATACCGGTCACTAACTATGACCAACTGTATAGATTGACCCGATCAGATCAAATTCCCACCGACTCCTAAACGCAGCCCAACAAGTAATGAAACTTAAACCTATGTTGAAACACATACCATAAAAGGACCATTGGATGCGAGTGGCTCACCGATGTGTCACATCCAAAAGTGGTCATACTTTCTGATGCAGGCAGGTATCTATTGGGGAGTTAGTGGGTGGTTGGCCAAAGATTAAACTGTCAGAAAGGGAGACGGTCTTATGGAGGATGATACCGTATGTGGTTATTCGGGGTCTTTGGTGAAAAAAATAAAGGCAATTTTTGACATACCCCCCATGTTATCTTCAAAATTTGACATACCCCCCACAATTTGAAAAAAGCTGACATACCCCCTATGACTCGGTCCACTGTCATTTGACCAATGTTGACCCGAGTTGACTACCAAAATTTTTATTAAAGGACGAAAGTGCCCTTGTCTTCAACTTTAGAACAAGGGTTTGGGTTTTAGGTCAAAACCTAAATCCCAAATCAAACATGAAAAGAGGGAGATTAAAAATAAAAATTAAAACCCATGTCGGTAAGCTTGGGATTTTTTATATTTTTTGATGAATTAAACAAATATTGAGAAGAAAAAACCCCCAAAAAATAAATAACTCATGAAGGAATATTTTAAAATTGAGAGAACCCATCTTTCTAAAATCCACATCTCAAAAGCTTAAAATATAAATTGCTTTGTCTTGTTTTTCATTTATGTTATTCATTTATGTTAAATGAAAATTTTAAAACTAAAATTTTATGCTTTTTTATTTTTTATTTTTTTATACCTTGGGTTTTAAATTATTGCCGGAGTGGTGGCCGGCGATGGGCCCATTGGAATCTCTTGGCTGGCCGTCCACTACAGCCGTTTGATTTGGGGTTTGGATTTTTGCCCAAACCCTTGTTCCAAGGTTGAAGACAAGGGCATTTTTGCCATTTAATAAAAAAAATCGGTAGTCAACTCGGTTCAACACTGGTCAAATGACAGTGGACCGAATCAGCTTTTTCAAATTGTGTGTGTCGGGAGGGGGGGGGAGTGGTATGTCAAAAATTCCCTTAATATAATAAAAAATTCTGAGAAGAAAGTTCGCTTCAGGATATCATTATCAGCTCATCCTGACCATTATCAGCTCCCTTTTTAGTTGGGGCAGCATCTCTTCAGAGATGAGGAGTTATTTCTTTGCTGATCCGGTGTTTAGGTTTGAAACATTGTTGGCGAGATAATGCATCTGTTTTGTGCCTTTTGGCAGTTTGTTTTTTTCCTTCTTTTTGTACTATGAGATCTTCTCGATCTCCTCCTTTTATGATATTTCTTCTCGACTTAACCAAAAATTAAAAAGTAAATCCACCATAACTCCTTCAAAATAGTTCATCCACTAGGCTCATTACTATTAACGAAAGAAAAAGGTTCATCACAACTGCACATAACGCCACTCCGTATAATTTCCTACAACTAAAAAGAAGAAAAAAGATGACCCCAGATGCGTTCGTATTGAAAGCACATGAATTGCACATTACTTCATTAGCGCATCAAATATTACTCCCAAGTACCGATTATTCGCTGTCAGATTCGTTCCCCGAATCAATACTTGTGGGAGCACTCTTGTAACCGGCCATGGCCTCCTTGTAACGCTTCTGATCAGCTCGGGCTTTTGCTTCGTATGGCTCTTTCTCCTCAGCTGCTCACGTACGTCACCACATGAATCAGGAAAACAAGTCATTACCAGTGTGCAACAGCACTCATGTTGTCATATAAGCCCAACCAAAAAGTTAAACCACATCCTTTTTTTTTTGGTGAATAAAAAAAGAATTAGTCAACACCAGAACCGAATTTACAGTCTAGAGGCAGACAAGTCTACTCCGAGAAACACGTGATGATCCACCAAAGAGTATGGGACTTGATGAAGACACTAGTGAGCAGGCACAGCCACTTGGCTGAGACAACTAAGACATACTAGGCTTAGTCACCTCAGCAATCAGATTTAAGTCAATAAAAAACCGACAAATTGATCAAAATGAGCATACCAGTCATCTTCCTCCACATCTCTCCAAGAGTCCTCCCCACATCTGTAAATGCCATTCCGGGATTCCTCTTCCTTACATTCTGTAAAAATACAAAGTCAATGACCCTTGTCTCAAAAGGTCTGGAATTGGACAAGAAAATAAGCGCATGGTTCCGTAAATGTGTACATGAGACTTGTGTTTTCACCATTTTGGAGAAGATGATAAATAGAGATAATCCAATCCAGTTACTAGATAACTCAAAACTTTGTTTTAGATACTCTGAGAATCTAAAATGTTTGCATTTGTCCACTCATGCATGTGGATCAAATGATGTGACCCGATGAGTCTGTGAAATTGTGTTAGATGGCATGCAGTAGTAAGTATAAAATTTGAATAAGTACCGTGGACAATCTACAAAGTGTTCAAGTTAATTGGCAGAGCAGAGAAAATTGTTGTAGTTTTACCCAAGAAGACTTACTTCTCTTTCAGTTTGCAAAGTGTTCAAGTTAATTGGCAGAGCAGAGAAAATTGTTGTAGTTCTACCCAAGAAGACTTCTCTTTCAGTTTGCAAAGTGTTCCAAGTTAATTGGCAGAGCAGAGAAAATTGTTGTAGTTTTACCCAAGAAGACTTACTTCTCTTTCAGTTTGCGAGAAAAACATGAAACCAGGCATTGCCTTCTTTGGTGCATTTGGATCCTTTTTCTTCTTCTGTTTTCTCTTCTTTGAACCATCTTCATCTCCATCTTTGGATTTCCTCTTAGCTGAAGATGACTTGGTAGCAGAAGCTTCTTTCTTGGCTTCCTTTTTTGCGGGTTTCTGAAATGGCAATTCAAATCATTCAATGAGAGATACAGTCAGAATTTACTATCAAATAATATTCTGAGATGAATAAAGTAAATGGAAATCAAACTGTTTGCCTCTTTGTCATCTCCACTATCACTTGCATCAGATTCCTCTCCTCCAGAATCATCAGTAGGTGAGCCTCCATCATCATTTTCTGCAACGAAATCCTCATCCTGGAAATATCGAAGCAAAACTAATAAATAAATATAAAAAGAGCCAGGGTTTAAGTCCATATAACAAGCATGTATTGGATTTAATGGAAACACATCAAAGCCAAAACTAATAAAGACAAAAAGAGCTAGGGTTTAAGTTCACATAACAAACACATATTGGAAAAACTCAGTATATTGAGAAATTTGGAATTTTGTAATTCTCCAGAGATCTAGAACTCTTTTCACTTTCTGTTTCGGAACCATTTTCATTTTCAGTTTTAGAACCATTTTCAGTTTCTGTTCTTTCTTGGATATTAAATAAATTTACAAAATTTACTACAAACATATAAAGTCTTGACATTTCCTGATATTTTGCAACTGAAGAAATAAAAAAAAATCTTAACTGTTTCTTGTGAGATATTCAAGTCCTAAAATTTTTGAAGAAATGCAAAATTACTGTGGGACCGTCAAAAATTGTAAAGTTAATGAAAACTGTTCTGTACCTCCTCATCGCTCTCGTCACCACCAGCCTCATTTCTAACCCGCTCAAGATATTGATCAACAGCATCGTCGTCATCGTTCTGAAGAACAGCAGCAACGCCATCCTTGGTTTGGACACCTCCAAGGTTCATAATTTTCAAGCCCTTTCCACTGCACAGAACCAAATAGAATACTGTTGCGATGACCGATGCCAGGCACTGTTCTTGTCAAAGGTAAGTTCATAGCGACTCACCTAATGAAGTCAAAAAGAGTATGGTATTCATTCCTCTGAATGTTCCGAAAGAGATGTTCTTGCTCACTCTTTAGTTTGACGAGAAGATCGAAATAGTGCATATTTGTGCTCCCAGCGCCATGTCTCTCAAACTCAACATATTCAATCTAGTCCACAAATGAAATAGGCAAGGTCATCCTCCAATCCAATAAGATTTGAATTTAATTACTACCCATCACATGCATGTTAGATCACTGTGCGAGATGATATAATTTGCATCCCGTCCTAAGTGTTTAATGGAATGATACCTCATCATGGAGGATGAGAGTAGGTGGTTTTGGTAGAAAGAAGAAGCCCTTTTCTAGTGGATACAGTACTCCATCTTCGGCTTTCAATGACGACTTCACTCCATATCCATCTTGACAACTTCGGAACTTTCCTGGTCTAGTAACTTTGGCACCAGATAAGCCACGCAATATAATGGTGAAGACTTCATGAATGAGGCCCTGAAGATTTATTGAGAATCCAGTCAAACTAGTGCATGTAAATGTAAGACAGGAGAACTCAAGAACTGAAGCTTCTGAAGGTCCATGATCCCGGACCCTTCTATTTACCTCACTGTACATGTGTCAACGACATGGGTATGGATACACGATCCGTGTCGGATCCATAAAATCCGTTTCCAATTTTCCAATCTAATTGTGTTTATGTCGGATACGTACAGTGAATAAAATATGATTAAAATAAAATATTAAATATCATCAAAGTATAACAATAATATTAAAACTATTAAGATATTAACTATCTAGTTGTGTCCAAATACCCCAAAATTTGGAGGTTGAGCAAGTCCGACACTTGGACACGTACCCCTATCCGACACCCGTACACATACTTGGTAACATACCTACAAGTTTATATAAAATCCTATGTGCTAAAATTGTTGCAGTTACAACTCATTGGAAGCCAAACACACCAGGGATTCATTAATGACAAAAGCTCAAGATTTAGGAAAACAATAAACATATACCTTATATGATGCTTCCAACCTGTCCTTATACTTGGTATTCAAGAGATCTTCGTTCATTGACAGCGCACTTTCAACCACGTAATCAGTTTCAAACTGTACAAGATGGAGAACAAAAATAAGTCAGCCAAGTATTACGAAAAAAGAATTGGGAAATAGAAGTGTTGGAAATTATTTAACCCAAAATGCAACCAACACTGCATATAAAGTTAATTAACAATACCTGCAACACAATATGTGGGTACAACGTTTGCCCTTTACGGATGGGTGGGTCAAGAGTAACAACGACGAAGGTATGTGATTGATTAGACTGTACGCAACAGGAAATAATTCATATGAGATGCAATTATTGACAATAACTGACAATAAAAAACCAGAAAACGACCACTATTATATCAAGAAATGCAATTATTTACCAATAGTGCATTGAGAAGCTGGGCACACCTTAGGCAGTAGAAAAAGGCGAACAACACTGCTGTATTGAATTTTAAAATCATTAGCCTGTCCTTGGAGCCGGAAGAATGAAAGATGGAGTTCAACACTGTATCGTCCCCTACAGAAATCATGTTTCCATTAGCTTTCATAGAAGAGTAAAACATATCATAAATAAATAAATTGAACCATCAAATCAGATAAAGCTTCCAAGCAGAGAGAATAGCAAGGACTACAATAATATAGATGATGCCTCAACGTTGCACAACATATACCTGGGTGTGAGAATAGCAATCCCCTCAAATGTAACAACAGCATCTTCGCCTGATGGACCAACATCCGCCATTGACATGATTTTGTCACGGAAAACCTAATAATAAGAGGTTAATTCACTTGATAATAGTACATGATCATCAGATATTTACCTAAACAGATCTCACTGAACCAGGGTATTACTTACCTGGGCTGAAGGACGAGTTTCATCACCAACATATTGGGTGTTGGAATTAGGTAAATGAAAACTAATCTCCACCAATGAATCTTTCTGTGTGATAACAAAATGAAGAGTCAAAACAGTGAGTAAATTACTCCAAGAAAGACAATCTAAGAGTTATTATGAAAAATTGCCAACCTATATGCAATGGACTGCAGGAAGTAAGCAAAGCTGACATCTGATCCCTCTATCTTTTGATGCCATATTACTACTAAAACCAAGTCTCCTAGAAATAAATACAACATATAGTAAAAAGGCCAAGGAATAAATGTCGGCCTGTTGATAAAGTTGAAACCGAAAAACAAGGAACAAATGCAATATATATCATGTGATTGCTATGTGACAAGAAAGAAAGGATCCATGAAAAATTATCAAAAAAGAAAAAGAAAAAAGGAACCATGAAAGTATTAGTTCCTTATCAAAAAAAAAGTATTAGTTCAGCGAAAAACAAGAAATCCTAATAAATGCATGTAAGGAGTCTATCAATGGTGAGCTGGTAGATGATTAGGTTGTAATTATTGCACAATATTTCATTGTATATCATGATAAGTCTCTCACAATTCACCCAAATCCAATCAGGAATTTCAGAATTACGTTGATTGGATGAACCTTCGATCCCAATTTCAGCTCCAGACGTTTATCCTTTCAGGACAGAGTATCCAATTTAATACTTGAAAAGCTTAAGCTTAAACAACCAATCATAAATTGCAACCGGCAGAGGAAGTTTACAAGGAAATTCAACAACCCAACTCGTTCTCCTGATATCAGAACCAGCCAATGCATATCATGTAGATCTTCCATGTATTGACAAAGCCTTAAAAGAACTCACAGACTACGAAGGAGTCATGTTAGAAAAACGACTACACAGATAACAAGATTTTAACATGACAAAGTAAAACAAACTAATTATGTTCCTATTTTTATAGGTTTCACCTTATTAGACTATAAGATTCAACTTCTTTTTTTTTTTGATAATCGTAGAATTTATTAAAGGGCACACACCAAAAGAGATTACAAAAGCAGTCAAAGAGGTCGAAATGACCAATTAAGGACAAGACCTCCAAAACAACCACTAACAGAAGAACAAATACTAACCAACTTCTCTAGAACATACAAGATCTCAATGGAACACAAAAAAAGACCTCGCGTTCAAAAAAAGCTTTGGACCACAAAAACACCAGACCCTTGATGTTGAGAATAATGCTCGCCACCTCTTACTTCTTCCCTTCAAAGACACTAAGATTTCTCTCCTAGAGTCCCCAACAAATAGCAAAGGGTAGTATGCGCCATAACACTCACCCTCTAGAAGAAAATGAATGCCAATGTATAGTATTGGAAACAAGATTTAACAAAGAACTAGGAAATATCCAAGACATCCCAAAGTCCGCGAAAAACGCTGTCCATCTTGCTCTCGCCACATCACAATGCAAAAGGAGATGATTGACCGATTCCCCGCTATGTTTACCCATTGAACAAAAGTCTACAATAATAATCCTTCTGGCAATCGAGTGATCCACTGTCAAAATCTTATCCAAAGACGTCCATAAAAAGAAAGCTAGTTTGGAAGGCATTTTGGATCCCTAGACAAAAGCAGCCAGATAACCATCGCAAATAGGCCTAAGTAAGGCCTTATAAAGGAACGAACCGAGAACCAACCATCTCTTGACCATTTTCATAGATGCTTATGTGGATCCACGAGAGACAGATGACAATCATACAGACAAGACAATGAACAAGACACAGACTCAATCTCCCAATCATTAAGCCTTCTTTTGAAACCAAAACTCCAAGTCATATTTCCCCCTTCCCGAATAGAGCAAACCTCAATAGAGAATTTCTTCTTATCTGAAAGGGAGAAAAGATTGGGAAACTCCTTCATGAGAGGGATTTCTCCACACCATCTGTCCTCTCAAAATCTAACCATGTCCCTAAGGCCCACCTTATAAAGCAACCCCTCGAAAAATTTCACAGAAATCTTCATGATACCCCTCCAAACATTGTCGAATGAAATGCTCTCCCATCCCAGCTGAATACCAAAACCCCATATTTGCCCGCAATCTCCTTCTTCCACAACCATTTGCCCAACAAAGCCGCAATCATAACTGAGATATTCTTGATCCCTAAACCTCTTTGTGAGTTAGTGCGAGACACTGTCTTCCAATCAACCAGGTGAAACTTATCAACCTCAACTCTATTGTTCCATACGAAATCCCTCATGATGGAGAAGAGCAACAAATAGTAAATGGGCAAACAGAAGAGACAATGCTTGATTAACACCAATTTGCCCCCCTTTCGAGAGATATCTAGCATTCCGCATGGCCAACCTACACTCAAATCTCTCAATCACAGCATCCCAAATAACCTTTGATCTGTAGCTCGCCCCTAAGGGAAGCTCCAAGTAAGTAGTATGCAAGCTGCCTAGACCACTTCCAAAATACTTGTCAATCTAGTAATATTCTCCACTTCCCCCGCCCCAAACACCTTGCTAGTGACCAGATAAACACATAAACCCGACACAACTTTGAAGCTACAGAGGAAACCTCTTAGAAACCTGAGCTGAGAAATAGAAACTCTAAAGAAGACGAGTATCATCCGCAAACTAGAAATGAGAGATTGCAGGAACCCTTGTACCCACCCTCAAAACTTGCTAACTCTGGACCATACACAGCTCTTGAAACCATACTCCCCAAGCCTCCGCCACCACAATGGATAAGATCGACGACAACGGATCCCCTTTTCTAAGACCCCCCTCGAGCTTCTGAAGTAACCAGCAGGGGACCCGTTAACTAAGAGAGATAAAAGGCGGAAGAAATACATCTCTAAATCCACCTCCTCCACTTCAAACCAAATCCCATTCTACCGAGCATATAGTCTAGGAAACTCTTAACTAACATGATCATACGCCTTCTCCATATCTATTTTGCAGACAATCCCAGGAACCCCTGCCTTAGTCCTAAAATCTATACTCATTTGCTAAAAGAACACCATCCAAAATCTGCCTACCGTTCACAAAAGCTCATTGGGTTGGCGAGAACACATAAGTCAAAACCTTACAAATTCTAGTTGCAAGCATCTTTAGCCAAGGTCTTGTACACACTCCCCACCAGGCTAATAAGTCTATACCCCAAGATATCACCAACCCAACAAGATTTTACTTTTGGACTATCCTGTCAACATCCCAAAAGGATTACACAGTTCTAGAAAGAAACTTCGCCTGTCCACGTAACCTTCCTATTTTATAAATGATTAATTTTCAAAAACCGTGATTCTCAAATTCTCTCCCACCAATATGAATCAGAAAACTTGGACCTGATCAACAAAGGTGTCTAGTTCCTTCGCTTGAATGCACAAAACTACATACTTGACCTTCTATTAATCGACAACCCTGTTTTCAAAGCAAGTGAACTGACATAAAGCCAAGTGTTTCCTCACTGTGGGGGAAAAATATCTGATCTATCACACACAATCTTCGAGGTCAGACGATTCGTATCTCAATGATGATCTGACGACTCTGATGCTTCAGGACAAAACTCATCTCTGCTGCGGAAGATAGGATGATCTCCAGACGAGATGTGGTCGTACCTGTTGACAACACTCCGACGCTCAAGTCAGTATAGGATGTGCTAACAGGGTTTAGGAAATACAGTAAAAATGTTTCAGAGTGTAGGTTATCTGGATTTGGAGAGCAAGATCCTCTTCTCAATTCTGAGGGTCATGTATTTATACCCCCAGAACTGGCATGACTCACCTTCTACGTGTCCACTTCTTGTTAGTTAGTTATGATTTGAAGATTCTGTTATATAACTGCCTCTTCTTGTCAGATCCTAACTTCCCCTATTCAATTATATTTGAAACGACTGAGGTGGCATTACTCATGGCAGATATTTGAATGCGGGAGCACAGGAATGGGTGTAATAGCCAAATTAATCGCCACGTGGCAATCGTATAATCAACTTAATGGTGGTTTAGAATACTTATCTTGTTTGTGGAATTATGTATACTTGCCAAGATGGATAGAAGGTCATTTCCGTTAAGAAGGTCGTTTGATCTTGTCGGGACGAGTTGAATGTCAATCCCATCAAGTATGTCGTTTGGGCTTGTCAGGTTGAGTTGAATGTCAATCCCGTCAAGTATGCCGTTGACTTTGTCGGGATTAGTTGAACGTCATTCCTGTTAAGTATGCTAACTAATCCTGTTAGGATGAGTTGCATGTCGATCCCATCATATATGTTGTTGAACTTGTCGGGATGAATTGAATATCAATCCCGTCAAGACTGATTCGACCTTGTCAAGATGAGATAAATGTTACTCTCGTTAAGTAGGCCGCTCATTAATGTATCGGGAAAGATTGAATGCTTTTCCGACATATTAATGGTTGAACCTTCAATGCGTTTCGTTACCGACCCTGCCCCGAGATGCTCTCTTCTGATCACTCTATCTGACGCGTGGTGTTTCTATTAATGGAAGATGTGTGACAGGAGTGGACTGGTTATGATCTCTGACGATTTCTTCGGCGTATTTATTCACACATGCTGGACGATACCACGCGTCGACTTTTCATACCTCGCACGTGTGTTGCCAGTAACACGTGTCATCATATTATTTGCCAGAAAATACGGTACCCACACTCACTCAAATGAGGAGATCACTCCCTTAAATTATGGAGTAACAATATTTACACAAAGGCCCATACAAGTCAAAAGTATGACCAAGGTCTGATATCTACCTCCACACCACCCTAGTGTATAACCAAGATTTGAAAAATACAACATTTAAGGAGATGCCATGGGCAGCAAATGCAAATATCAAATATACCTCAACAGCAACAGAATAGTAGAGCTTAAAATGTGGAACAATACATAAGCTGTTCTCAAAGTGAACGAAAGATGCATGGGAAGAGGGAGGGCTGCAAAAGGCAACTAGCTACATGAGAATCATATATGTCAAGACTGCAGGTAATAGTTATTACGAAGAAACAGATATGGGCAAACAGACCTCATTAGCCCCAGTAGTATCATCCACATGGAACTCCAAGACAACATCATTTTTCCCTTGAAGATGTGTCTGTGAGACATCTGCTAAAGATACTTCAAACGCCTGCTTCGAACCAACCAGAAAATTCAGTGTGTTCCCTACAAGGCACGCGTAAGTTTTTGAGAATATTCAGAATGACAGATCAAATTTAAAAGCAAACTATTTTTTTGATAAGCAAAAGCAAACTAGCATATAAAAAAGTTACTAATGAGACAAATCTATAAGATAAATATGGTCAATTGTAGAAGCCACAAAACACACAAACTTGTATAAGCAAAATGATCAGCTTCAAAATTGTTGACTTAGCTAAAAAATGGGAGGGAATAATAGAAGTTAATAAAAGAAAAAGAAATGCAATGTATCCACAAACTCATCCTGAGTGTAAAACAATGCATTAAATGAGGCCGCAGATGCAGTTCAGAGGTGATGAAGGGAGAAGGGTGCACAAAAGTGAAGTCCTGGAATTTTATATGCCTGAAAATTCCCACAAAGTATGTCAATATGAAAATAAGGGAGACAACCCATCAGATGTCACTCCAGAAAAGATCATGCTACAAATTATTAGCTGCTGATTGCAGTGCCCATTAACGAATCCTTCCTGTTGACGGGGACCTAACCTGGATGTTTTCAATGCCCTGCCGTAAAAATTAAGTAAATAAATAAATCATTCATTTCCCCTTCATGGTTTTATGACATATAGTATTATGCATGAAAATATACAATCACTTGGTTTTGCCCTATATAAATTATACTTGGTACAATTGATTGTACTAAGAAATTAAATGACCTAGAAAAGGTTTTGCATATGCAACTTTTGTTGTTAGAACTTTCTGATACGTACAGGAAAATCAAAATGACCCTGTGGTACAAGCCCTTCAAAACAGATTGATCATTAGTATTTCCATAGCACTTACCAATGCACAAGTGAACTAGCTAGGGTGGAAAAAGCACAAATATAGAATCCTTCAAAAGGCAATAGAGTTCCCAAAAAGATTTAATAAAAAAAATTCACAGTAGCTGATTAGCAAGGAGAACAGGAGAAAACGTGAAGACCAAAACAAAGCAAACCAACATAGGAGGAAAGAAGATTACAGACCATTTAATTCAACGTCTCCCCAATTCCGGCCACTGACAGAAAGCTGTTTTTCTTCTGGTGTTATTCCAACATTGTTTTGAATAAAAGTTGTCAAGCTATTGACATCCTACATAAAAATAAAAATAAATAAAAAAGACAAACCCGCAAGACGCAAATTAGCAAGTAACTGGAACGTTTAATCACTAAAATCAGTCTAAGAGAACCTTGGTAGAAAGATCTCCCAAGTAGCTCATCAAGTATGGCTTTACAATTTTCAATGAACATTGAAAATGGGCAACAAAATCATCCAGCATAAACAAGGAAACAAACAGTCCCTCATATTTTTGCCAACGAACGACGAATCAACTACTACTCGAAACAATTTAAAGCTCAAACTACGAAGGCTTCAATTTCTCATAGTAGCATGAAAATCAACCATCCACTTTTTTTACCAATAAAAATGAAAATTATATTAATAAAAAAGAAGATTTCTCCACTTCTACTGTTAATATTTAATAAGACTACACTTTTTACTTTGTCACGACTCACAACATCCTCATAAAAAATGAGAACTGATGATATGGAAACAACAAACAAACCTTTTAACTGATCCAAACAGTACGTCGAAAGACATTTGAAGCAAACTATTATAAACTCGTCGTATTGAGGAACTAATTCGTGCACATACCTATGTGGGGCCCATATGGATATAAGTCAAGGACTTATTTTTGGTGAGGATAACCTCCTCACCATGGAGATCATCCTTAACAAAAAATCAGCCCATACCGACATTTCTAGCCCTTTGAGAAGTGGATTACAAGATCAAAAAATCTGGACCATTTATTTCATCGTTAACTTCAAGTCCATATCTGATAAGGTTAGAAATTTCAAAATGTGCTCACATCATCCTCACCAATAAGCAACCCTAAACCCAGCTCCATGTGAGCCCTACATAGACGTGTCAAAATAGCCCGACCTACATGGGTCTGTGAGGCCCACATGAAGATGATAGATGATTTCTGGTGAGGATGATCTCCTCATCGTGGAGATCATCCTCAAAAAACTCAAAAAAAAAAAAAAAATTCTAATATTTATAGCCATCTAAAAGTTGGATTACAAGTTGAAAAAATCATAACCGTATGTTTCACTAATAACTCGAGTCAAACATTTGATAGGGTTAGAAAATCCATAAGGCCTTTGTATGAGAATGATCTCCATGGTGAGATCATCCTCACCAAAAATCAGCCCTTCACTCGTATCCATGTGATTATAATCAACATATTTTTATCCCCAGGATCTTTATTTTATTTACTTCTATTTATTTAGGAAAGAGTTAATTAGAATAGTTTTAATGTTATAGTAGGTTAAAGGAAGATTCTAGAGTCCATATTGTTTCTTTTGTTTCCTAAATTTATTAGGGTTAGTTTAGGAACTGTTTCTTAAGAAATTAGGACTTTTAGAAGATTCCAATGAGTTTTTTTTCTCAGAAAAATTAGGATTTGTTTAGAAATTTCAAAGTTCTAATTAGTTCTTAGTTTAATTATCATTAGGAAACTTTTTTGTTGTTCGCTTAAAGGAGTGTTAGAAATTTATATAAGAGGGTAATAGTGACATGAACAATGATTTGTGTTGAAGGTTTGTGAGTTTGGTTTTAATTAATAAAGAGTTATTTTGCAAACGTCTTCTACTGTAATTCAGCCCATATAGTGGAAATTGGGTGTTAGTTGTTGACCAATTGATCTACGGTATCTCAATGAAGAATTGGTCGTCTCACATCACAAACTCCTACACCGCTGTCTCAAGTTCACTCCATAAGAAAAACCACAAACAGGAGAACTTCGGGAAGTGAACCAAAACTGTCGAGGAAAATTTTCTTGTAATAGCAAAAAAATCTCCACAAATGCTTGAACGAATTCCAAGCTTCCGGTTAGGTTTGAAGTCTACCAGAAATGCATCATGGCCTACACTTTCTTTCTTTTCTTTTCTGAGCTAATTATCCCAACACTAATGTTGTTGCTTTGCATCTTCACGTTTCACATTTTTCACTACCAAATCTCATTAAAATTAGTTAAAAATTTTCCAGAATCCCCAATTTCGAAAAATAAACTATCATGCAGCATCAACAACAATGATAACAAAGTCTACAAGAACAATTAATGAAAAGATAGACATAAATAAAGAGAGAGGAAATACACCTGGTCACGAAAACCTGTGAACTTGTAAAACAAACCATCTTTAATCCGAACCCCAAGCTGATAAGTCCTAGGGACTTTCATCCATGTCACACCGACAATGTCAACCTTGTCAACTTCAACTGCCTTGCCCCCTCCCTGCTTCTTCCATACAATCCCCCCTGAATGAACCCTCAGATGCCCAGGTTTCTGTAATTTCCATCACAAACAAATGAAACACTTAAGTTTCCAGAACCATGAGAGCCCAAACATAAGGAACCAAAAATAAATAAGTAAATAAACAATTCCAAAAATACAGAAATTTTACACTCTTCTTCTTGATTCTTATAATTACAACCTAAACTTGAGGGTGGGGGGAATTGGAATCCAATACCTCAGAAAAGGTGATCGTATATTCTTCTTCCAGATACCATATATGCAACCTGAAGGTGAAGATTGTTCCCAGACATCCAGTGAAGTCCTCAGTGGGGGGGGGACTTACAGATAAATAAAAATATGAAATTTTGAAACCGTCCGCTCAAATTTGGAAAAAGAAAGTCAACATAGTACATGATGGGGAAAAATCAAAACATTTTAATATGTGACCAAATTTGTGCGTGTGTTAGTTGGTGGGTATGGGTGTTTGGGTGGGTGAGGGGCGTTGATATAAAACAGAAATCCTATAAACAAATAACTGAAACATGAAATTTGAAGGGAAAAAAATTTAATTGGAGGAAAAAAAATCAAAACTTTACAATTCAAAAACGACTAAAATTTTCAAAAAATATCAAAATTTTCGCATAAAAGGTGGACCACCAGAATTTTGACAGAAAATATAAGTAAAAAAACTGACAAAATGAATAAACAAAGAACAGCCTTGCTTCCATCGATCAAGAACTTCGCAAACAATCCCACACGAACTAACCCTCAGTTGCTCAGGGTTCTGCAATGCCTGTGATAAGAAAAGAAACCCTAACCCTAATTTTCCAGTATCGAGAGAATGCCAAACTTAATGAATAATAATGAAAGAAGAAAACCTAAAAATATTTCCCCTAACCCTAAGAAACCTTTCAAACTAAATTGGCGAAAAATCAAAACATGAAACCCTTAAAATTACAGAGATCCTACATTTCAAAGAGAGGAAAAATCTGAACTTCACAATTCAAAGGGAGAGAGAGCTCACAGTTCCACCACGACCTCCAAGAAGAATGTTGTTGAAGATATGGCCGTCCGTCATGGCGAGAAAATTTTGAGAGCAGAAAAACGGAGCTGTAGTGAGGTGAAAGACTCTTTTATAGTGTACTCGTGCACTGACTGTGTACGGCGCCAACGAGTCCTGTGGCGGTTGGAAATTTTGCCGCCATTTTGTCAGCGTATTTACATAATGACGTTATAGAGGAAACGTCATATCCGTTCACGTGGCACAACGTCCTCGGACCCACAGGGCCAATGGCTTCTTAAGTGGCCAGAAGTCTTTAGATTAATGGTCAAGATCTTCAAAGTGGGTCAATTTTTTTTATTTATTTTGTGGATAGTAAGGGATCTACTACTCGCGGATCTTCGGACAAATCTAGTATGCAAAACATTGTATCCACCATTAAATGCTTCTTGAAAAACGTGTTTTTAATTTATAAAATATTTTTTTTGAAAATGTTGAATAACACATTTTCCAAGAGACATCTAAGTGCTTACTTAGTGCTTTTAAGTTGTTTTGGCAGTTTAGTTATGATAACCATATAAAAAGGAGCTTTTTTATTTTCTTAAAAAGCTATTTTCGGTATTATGAAAAAACATTGAGGACGAGATAAGAAACATACGAGATGGCTTTTCCGGGTTGAAATGAAACATTTGATTCATGTAACAGGATAAAGATTTCCCATTCCTTGGCCGGACAGAAAAGTGGCCATGAAAGAGGGGTTAAGTGGAACAGAATTGACCCAGAAAAACGGTTTCAGCTTTTGGTGATAAAAGGGTTTTTTTAGCCTTTTAAAGGAGCTTTTTACATTTTATCCAAATGGCTTGTTTTTTTGATAATTGCTTAAAACCCACAAAAACTAGCTTAATGCGGTTTTAAGCTTACCCAAACATAACCTAAGGGGTATCTAAAAGTATGACGTTTCTTGATGGACTTATGGTTTCCCATCATACTTTGCCAGAGAAGAAAGTTGTAGTCTTTTCTCTCTTTTTGGAGTAAAACTTTGATGACTGCAAACTGTCATCGAGGCCGACAGTCCATAATATGAGCCATGTGGCATACTCTTAGAGGACTTTGACCGTATGGATGTTTTGCCAATCCCTAGCTGGACCTATAAACCAAAAACCAGCTTGATTAGTGATTTGAAACATTTGGATCTTTGTACCCCAACTAATTGTCAATAATGCTCAAATTGCCACGCTTAAAATCAACCCATGAAAATAACTGCAATCCAATGCCTAGAAATCACTAACCATGTTGATTTTTGGTTTGTAGGTCCACCTAGGGATTGCCAAAACATCCATACGGTCAGAATCTTCTGAGAGTATACCACATGGCTAATATTGTGGACTGTCGTCGGCCTCGGTGACATCCTTGTAATCAAAGTTTTATTCCTCTTTTTGGGTACTTAAAATGGGAGCAAATCTTTGAACGTTTACGACGGATCACATTATGAGTGACGTGGATATATATATATAGGTTGGGATAGAATGACTAATGGAATTCTTACTAATGGACGTGGGGCCCACATGCGGATGAATTAAGGGATGATTTTTGGTGATAATATTCTTCTCAATGTGGATATCAACCACACAAAGAATTAGCCCATTCCAACATTTGTAGCCTTGTGAAAAATAGATTGCAAATTGAAAAAATTTTGGACCATCCATTTTCACCGTTAAATTTAGGTCCGTATTTGGTAGGGTTTGAAGTTTTAAAAATTACTGGTTTTTGGTGAGGGTGATCCCATGATGAGGAGATCCTCACCAAAAATCATCCCTTAACTCATCCGCATGTGGGCCCCACGTCCATTTGTAAGAATTTCATTAGTCATTCTATCCCAGCCCTATATATATATATATATATATATATATATCGGTCAGGATCGGGGGACAATTATTTCATACAATGTTTTTTACAGCAAAAATTGTCGCGGGCCAATTTATAAATTAAAAGTATTGGAATGGGATGATTTTTTGGCAAGGGCGGTCCTTATGGTGAGGAGATCATCATCACAAAAATTCGAATCATTCTGATATTCGTAGACTAGTTTACAAGTTGAAGAATTATGGACCATTTATTTTTATCGTTAACTTGAAATCCACAGTTAATGGGGTTAGAAATTTCAGAATATGCTGTTTTTTTGTAGGGGTGATCTATATGGTGAGGAGATCATCCTCACCAAAATTCATCCATTGATTCACCTTCCATATGGGTACACCAAAATTGTTGTCAAAAACGTTGGGCAATATTTATATATATATATACAGGGTCAGGATCGGGTGACAACAATTTCATACAACATTTTTGACAACAATTTTGGCATACCCACATGGAAGATGAACCAATAGCTGAATTTTGGTGAGGATGATGATCTCCTCATCATATAGATCACCCCTACAAAAAATCAGCACATTCTGAAATTTCTAACCCCATCAAATGTGGTTTTCAAGTTAACAATAAAAATAGACGGTCCATAATTCTTCAACTTGTAAACCGATCTACGAATATCAGATTGATTTGAATTTTTGTGAGGATGATCTCCTCACCGTAGAGACCATCCTCGCAAAAAATCACCCCATTCCAAGACTTCTAATTTATACATGGGCCCATGCCAATTTTTGTTGTCAAAAATGTTGTATGAAATTGTTGTCCCCCGATCCTGACCCATATGGGGACAACATGGGTCAGGATCGGGGGACAACATTTTTTACAACAAAAATTGGCACGGGCCCATGTATAAATTAGAAGTCTTGGAATGGGGTGATTTTTTGCGAGGATGGTCTCTATTGTGAGGAGATCATCCTCACAAAAATTCAAATCAATCTGATATTCGTAGATCAGTTTACAAGCTGAAGAATTATGGACTGTCTATTTTTATCGTTAACTTGAAAACCACATTTGATGGGGTTAGAAATTTCGGAATGTGTTGATTTTTTGTAGGGGTGATCTATATGATGAGGAGATCATCTTCCATGTGGGTACGCCAAAATTGTTGTCAAAAATGTTGTATGAAATTGTTGTCCCCCGATCCTAACCCTATATATATATATATATATATAAGCAACAACGGGTAGTGCCCAATGAAAAGCATCTCTACTTTCAAAGGCAACATCCCTCCCTCATTAAATGTCTCTATTATGATTACAAAAAAAAAATGCCGCTATTCTAAAGAAAAGACAAACTTGGGTTGGAGTAGGTCCTGCACAATTCAGGATGTCCACCACGCCCACACAATAGTATATGCCACGTGACACACTCTTAGGGACCACTAACCGCATGGATGTTTGTCACATCCCTAAGTTGACCTATATAAGCCTGTTAAGTGATCTCAAACCTTTGGATCTGAATACCCATATAATGCTCAAAATCTACAATTAAAAATCAACCTGTGAAAATGACTCAAATCAAATCCTTAAAAATCACTAATAGGCTGATTTTTTGCATGTAGGTCCATCTAGGGATGGGCCAAATATCGATACGGTGAGTGATCTCTACGAATGTGCTACGTGTATGGTGCTGCCATGTGGAAGGTGCACTTGGCGTTCCCTTAGTATATATATATGCTTCTCCTACTAGATCATATTTGGCATATTCCAAAATAGTAGGAAATGATAACCATTCAATAAAAGCTCGTTGCTTGTTACTTGGTACCAGCTCAATGCTATCAACCACCGTTGGATTCTCAGAATCCATGGTACCGAGTCCAACTTCTGGGGGGGTCAGAAAAAGAAGGTGCTCCTCAGCCCGACCCTTTAGTTAATACCATATTTATTAATATATTAAACATAAAAAAAGGCTTACATAGAATTTCCGCTGTAGGCTTCAACTTGTATTGAGACAGCCTGCTTGCGATAGATAGAAATACTCTAATTGGCGCTATTCAGGTCCTACCCGTTGTTTGTTCCAACGAATCAAACACGTTTTAACTTAATTAATAACCGGACAGAGTCAAGTGAACTTTCTATCATCGCTTTTGAAGCGTCTTTGTTTGCTTGTTCATTCTGGTAGAATGGATGAACATAGAGAAGGCGGTTAGAAATAACTAGTCATGCTGATTTTAGGTCTGTAGGTCCACCTAGGGATAGGCCAAACTTAACCTGGGTTGGGATGAAAATGAAATCGTTTTAAGTTGTTACTGGTGTGGCAACAATTACATGGGATGTTTCTACAACAGTTAAGTTGGTCAGGCTATGGGGGGTTGTAGTGTTGATCATAGGGAGGATTCTATCAATTTTAGTCTTGAAAAGCTTCTTTATTTAGAAACAGTTGTCATAAGTAGTGTCAACAATATATTATAAGCAATGTATGCATTTGAAAAAGAATCTAATGTGAGTCGAATAATGGTTAAACTAGGTCAAAAGGGGTATTCCTAAAGATTGAGAGTATAAGGGTATTACTAATTACTTTCAAATTTCAGGTAGTGTTACAAAAATACCCTTCAAAACATCATAGAATATTCGAGGATCCAAACAACCTTATAACTTCACATTTTCCAATAAGCATCACGAATAAAGGTTCCATTTGTTTCCGAATAACTAATAAGAATCCCTTCTTTATAAAAGACTAGTGGGTGGCCCGTGCCTGTGGCACTCCTGGACAAAGCATTTGCCAAAATCAGGTGTGAGTGGTGGAGATCCACTGTCCATTTGGGAGATAAGATCTCAACCCTTCTTTGTTGAAGCCTATAAGAGGGAGAGACAACCGCTGTGTTTTGTTATATAGACTAGTAAATAGCCCATGCCCACGACACTCTTCGACAAAGCGTTTGCCAAAATTGGGTGTGAGTGGCTTAGATCCCCCATCGATTTAGGGTGATAAGATCTCAGCCAATATCCTTTGTGAAGCCGATAAGAGAGGGGATAAGTGACTTCTCTGTTTTGTTATATAGATGTATAGTGGTTGGCCCGTGCCCTCGGCACTCCCCTACATATTAAGTATATCCCAAAATCGGGTGTGAGTGGTTGAGATCCATAGTCCATTTGGGGGATAAGGTCTCAGCCATCCTTTGTGAAGCCGATAAAAGGGGTATAAGTGGGGAGACAATTTCCCTGTTAAATTAATCCAACCGTCTAAATTTTATTTTATGTAAGGGTTGAAATGGGCCCTTGGATATATGAAGCCTATAAAGAGGGGGAGACAACCGTTGTGTTTTGTTCGATGAGTGGGTAGCCCGTGCCCACGGCACTCCGACAAAGCATTGCTAAAATCGGGTGTGAGTGTTGAGATCCACCGTCCAATTGGGGATAAGGTCTCGGACCTTCTTTATGAAGTCGGATGAGAGGGGGAGACAACTTCCCTATTTTGTTATATAGATAGTAGGTGGCCCGTGCCCACGTTACTTCTCCACAAAGCTTTTGTCGAAATTGGGTGTGAGTGGCTGAGATCCACCATCCAGTTGGGGATAAGATATTGGCCCTTGGATATACGAAGCCTATAAGAAGGGGAGACAACCGCTATGTTTTGTTATATAGATAGTAAATGACCCGTGCCCACGGCACTCTCCGACAAAAGCGTTTGCAAAAATTTGGTGCCTTCTGCACTCAAACGGTATAATGGACTAGGGCGTTACCGTTTTTCCATTATAACGGCTGTTATAATGGATTGTAACGCACAGATGGAGAAATTGGAAAATAACAGAAATAACAAAAAATAACGGTGTCGAAATTCAAATTTTGAATAAATTGAAGTCAAATGAGGCGGATTGAGTGGCTGAAATCTAACCGTCAACATTAGATCGATGGATTTGATCTCAACCACTCTTTATCTAACCATACGTCCACATTAGATGGATGGATAAGATAAGACAATACAACTGAGTTGTCTTGTTATATGCGTGGGTGGCCCATGACTGCGGCACTTTCCAACAAAGTGTTTGTCAAAATTGGGTGTGAGTTAATCTCAGCCATCAATATGAAGCATATTGGATCTCAGCCACTCATTATTGAAGCCATATAAGATAAGATGGGGTATAAGAAAACCACAGTCGCTTGTTATATTGATAGTGGGTGGCCCGTGCCCTCGGCACTCCCCAACAAAGCATTTGCCAAAATCAGGTGTAAGTGGCTGAGATCCACCGTCCTTTTAGGAGATAAGATCTCAACCCTTCTTTGTTGAAACAGATAAGAGGGGGTATAAGTGGGGAGACAACTTCCCTGTTATGTTATATAGACTAGTGGGTGCCCCGTGCCAACGGCACTCCTCGACAAAGAATTTGTCAAAATCAGGTGAGTGGCGGAGATCAACCGTCCATTTGGGGGAGGATTAGATCTCGGCCCTTCTTGTTGATGCTTAATTATAAGAGGAGGTAGAAGTAGGGAGACAACCAATGTGTTTTGTTATATAGAATAGTAAATGGCCCATGCTCACGGCACTCTCCGACAAAAGCGTTTGCAAAAATTGGGTGCCTTCGGCACTCAAACGGTATAACGGACTGGGGCGTTACCGTATTTTATATTATAACGGATTGTAACGCACAGAGGGAGGAATGGAAAATAACAGAAATAACAAAAAATAACGGTGTTGAAATTCAAATTTTGAATAAATTGAGGTCAAATGAGGCGAATTTAGTGGCTGAAATCTAACCGTCCACATTAGATTAATGGATTTGATCTCAACCACTCTTTATATAACCATCCACATTAGATGGATGGATAAGATAAGAGAATACAACTGAGTTATCTTGTCATATGCGTAGGTGGCCAGCGGCACTTTCCGACAAAGTGTTTGTCAAAATCGGGTGAGAGTTAATCTCAGCCATCGATATGAAGCATAGTGGATCTCAGCCACTCATTATTGAAGCCATATAAGATAAGATGGGGTATAAGAAAACCACAGTCGCTTGTTATATTGATAGTGGGTGGCCCGTGCCCTTGGCACTCCCCGTCAAAGCATTTGCCAAAATCAGGTGTGAGTGGCTGAGATCCACCGTCCATTTGGGGGATAAGATCTTGGCCCTTCTTTGTTGAAACATATAAGAGGGGGAGACAACTTCCCTGTTTTGTTATATAGATGTTACCCATTTTGTGTCTTTAAATTAAATTTGGGAAAAAATGAAAAGATTTTCACATTTTTCGAGAACTTTGATAAACGAGGACAAGTTCAATAATCCATGAACTTTGGGGGGTTGTAGGTGGTTGTACCCACAGACCTACGATCGAGTCTTTGGGGGGTAATTTTCAAAGACCTGGGTTCAATCCGTTCTTAATTATCTCGGTGGGTTAAGAGTTAGGTGGGGGGAATAATACATGTTTACCTATAAAAAAATGTATATATCACACTTTATGCTTTTTTTCTTCTTTTATTTTTTTCTCAATCAAAATTTTGAACTAAAAATAGTAAAGCCACTCTTCTCTCTCACTTATTTAGACCATTTTTATTGGGGTTGAGCTCCCGTGACCGGCCTTTTATGACACGCTCACAGGACAGGGGTTGTCCAGCATGGATTCTGAGAATCCAATGGTTCTGATAGTGCTGAGCTGGCTTTCACTTTTTACCAAAGCAAACCACCATTGGACTCTCGGAATCCACACCTCACAAGGCCTGTCTTGTGAGCCTGTCATGAAAGGCCGGTCACAGGACCATGTGCCTTTTATTGAGCTGCAGTATTCCCCATGCAGATGAAACAAGGGTTGATTTTAGGAGAGGTTGCCTATTATGACATTTCTAGCCTTATAAAAAATATATTAAAAGCTAAAAAATTTTGGACCATCCATTTCACCATTAACTGTAAGTCCACATTTGATGGCGCTAAAAATTCCAAAATGGGTATTTTTTTGTGGTGATAATGTCTATGGTGAGCAGGTCATCTCCGCAAAAAAGAAATTATAATTAAACATATGAATTGACTGTCCATTTCACTTGTTAAGAAAATTCGTAAATTTTTGAACATAAGGCCGTGTTTGATTGCACAGAAAATTTTCTGGAGAAAATACATGTAAGAAATGCTTTAAATGACTGATTGATTGCAACTGAGAGAACATATTTCAATCGTGTGAGAAAATAAAGTCGCGTTTTAAGGAGGAAATGAATTCTCACCTATCTGGATGGGAAATGAATTCCGGTCTTAGTAGGGAAAATTATCCAGATTTAAACGGCTTGGTAAGAAAAATTATACAGATTTAAAATGACTATCTAGCAAGGGACAGTTGTGTTTTCCCAGGGAAAATGCAATTTTCCCACTTGGTAATCAAACACGCCCTAAGTAAATAATAATTCACAAAAAAATAAATTTTTAAAAGGCAAAAACAAAATTAAAATGTATATTTTCCATCTTCTAAATCTTTTGCCATTTTTTTTTAAATGACAAACCCGAATTATGCTTGAACGTTTCTCATACCGTAACACAACACGACACAAATCCAATAAAATTATCATAGTATACCAATTAAGTTCATACTGCAAAGCATATTATAGGGTTGATTCCATAGGAAACATCGTCCGTACGTAGTTCAAATTAAGCTCCGTGGGGGTCACAAGCTCCATCCTCACCCACACAAATTTGAAAGACCCCTCAGTATGGAAAACGGAATCCAGCCATCCAAACAACACCAATGGCGATGAATCCAAGGCAAGCCAAAGATCCTGAGCAATAGAAGACGCTTTACCATGTTGTCGCTTAACTGCATTCACTGGCCAAGCGCCTCTGTTTCTCTACTTCTCATCCCACAAAACAAACACGGTTTTATTTTTTTCCTAAAGCCCAACACCCTCTTGTTTTATTTACCAATCGTCTTCTTCGATCCTCCAAACAACTCTTTAATACAAGCTGGGAATGAAAAGGGTTGAGCTTGACTCGGCTATGTTCATCATCACCTTCTAATTTCAATGGACCCCACCACACATCAACTCAACTATATATCCAGAGCTTTTTAGTTGGTGGGCCATGAGACTAGCACAAAATTTCATGGATGCGGGGATCTTAACCTTCCAATCTAGAGATCATCAAGATCTCAATTTTGATATGATGATGATAATGTATAAACTGAACCTTGGGATTCAATGAATTGATTGTTCATGCAATAGGAGCCACAGCGATGCGCTGAAATATACCATTCTACGGGTCCCATCTAAGAGATTTCTGTTATAAAAAATCAACTTGATAAGAAGACATTGATCTTTCAATATATCACAAATTCTTTTGATGATCTATAGAAAAACTGCAAACGAATTAGATGGGGTTCTTCGTGATCGGCATTATCGTAAACTTCTTTCAAATGGTGTGGGGTGAACTGCACGAATCCTGTTCCTCCATTCAATCTTATCTAAAGTCGTCTCTTTCCTTAAGGTGCTAATAGATGGGGTTACGATACGGAGGCGATCATCTAGCTGGGCCTACTGAGTAACATTAAGTGGGACCCAAGAATGGATGTTTGAGGGTCCCACTTCCCATCACATTTCATATGCCTATGTAACATCAAATGACGTTAAAAAAAACTGGCTTCATGAAGCCGAGCTAGAATCATTAAACCATGAACGATGAGCCAAAGCATATAGAGTAAGGACGTTTAAAATTTTGTCTCAAGGGATCCCGAAATCATCGTCTGCTCTTGTCTTTGTCCCCACAACGCTGTTGTTACAACAAAAACAAAATAAACTAAGTACAACAGACTATTTGTAATTTTCTACTATAAATAGCAAGTAAATTCTCTGTGGAATCAAGCAACCAAAGCAAATCACTTGTTTGAAAGAAAGAAGGAAAGAAGAGATGGAGATGACCACAGTGAAGTGCGAAACAAACCCAGTAAGGCGACGTTTGTGCACGGCAGATGGTGAAACCCGAGATGTTAAGTGCATTAAGAGAAGGCGAAAAGAGCCTGTCACAGATGCCATTAATGGCTGTGATGATCATCAAACAGAGCAACAACAAAAACAAAAACAAGTTGATCAGTCTACTACTAGCACTACTAGTACTGTGAAGAGAAGTTCGAGATTTCGTGGGGTTAGCAGGTTTGGAGCAAACTTAATTTTCTTTTTTTCTTTCTTTTTTTTTTTTCTTTCTTGTGATCAACTAACTTGAATCTGATTATATGTACACAGACATAGATGGACAGGTCGATACGAAGCGCACCTATGGGACAAAGGATCATGGAATGCGACGCAGAAGAAGAAGGGAAAGCAAGGTAAATAGAATAGAAAAAAGCTTGATTACTGCATCAATTACCTTGCTTACAATCTATAATTTGTTTTCATACAATACTTATACTTTTTAAATTTTTTTGTTTTTCCGAATTGCCGCTTCGAATTCGACTATTGGAACCGAACAGTTTATCTTGGTGAGCATTCGATCGGCTTTTTTATTTTTTATTTTTTTGTAAGTAAACAAAATAAAAGAGAAATTAAACATTTAATGCTTGGTAATTGATCAGGTGCTTATGATGAAGAAGAATCTGCTGCGAGAGCGTATGATTTAGCTGCACTCAAGTACTGGGGCTCGACGACTTTCACAAATTTTCCGGTATATTGTTATCTAATATCTATTTATATTGTTATTATGTGCATGGATGGAAAGGGGAGTGTGACTAAATGTCGCTGTTAATTTTTTCAGGTCTGTGATTACGAGAAAGAAATCGAAATAATGCGGAATGTAACAAAAGAAGAGTACTTAGCCACATTGAGAAGGTACTTAATCCAAAATTCTCCTATAATATTTGATCAAAGCAGCATAATGGGACTGCCATCCAGTGTTAGGAGATCGCCTACATAAAAACCTGTTAGGAAACATGGACTTACAAGTTTTGCTAGCAATACAAAAACAGAGAAGGTGTTAAACAACAAATTACCTAAAAAATCGACCTATTGGGGAAAGGCGAAACAATTATGTATACCAAATAGTTATCGGTCACACCATCCGCTAACACGCCCCCTCAGTGAGAATATACTCTGTTAGAGACTTAAATCTGCGACCTCCCAGGCCTTAAGACTCTGATACCATGTTAAACAACCATTTACCCCGAAAGATCAACCTGTTGGGGAAAGGCGAAACAACTATGTATACCAATGGGTCGTCGAGCCAACACAACATGTGCACGAGAACACACCATCCACTTATAGAAACATAAAAAAAAAATCACACAATGGCACAATGAATCTGAATTGTTCATCACTATGGACTATGTCCATGGGTAATGACGATTGAATTTGGGATTCCACAAAATCGACCTGAATTCATATGATTGAGCGCATTCTTTTGAAGAAAAAAAGATTTGGACGGTTATAATGTCGTCGATATACAATTTCTAAACTTGATTTGTGGTTTAATTTAGTAACATTACTGGGCTTTTCTTTATTCACAGGAAGAGCAGTGGTTTCTCAAGAGGTGTATCCAAGTACAGGGGTGTTGCAAGGTGATTTTCTTCTAGTTTTGATTAATTTCTTTTAATTTTGATGAACCAACTTGTTATTTATGGCTAATAAGGGAACCATGACAAACTAAAAGGTTGTTTCTTTGGAAACAATGCAGGCATCATCACAATGGGAGATGGGAAGCAAGGATAGGGAGGGTGTTTGGAAACAAGTACTTGTACCTTGGCACTTACAGTGAGTTCCATGCTCTATATACTAATCACTCTCCTATGTATATGAAGAACCTTACTGAGGATCATGAATGGTGTATAGCCCAAAAATCAGATCGACCAAGGAGCCTGGAACAGCCAATCTAGAGCTAATTGGGTGTTGTATATCTAGTCGATATGATCTTCGGGTTACGCCTCATCTAAGAGTTGGGCTCTCTGATGAATTAGAGAGCCAGTATGGGGCGTGCGGTAGGGTGAATCTACTCCTCGATGCACTTGGAGTGTTGTGATTTCAATATGTTGGAAGAAAAAATACATCCATGGACTCATGCTGATTCCACTATGTTCTGAGGCAAAAGAAAACTCACAATACAATCATGATCGTCACACAAAAACTGCGTATATATAATCCCCAAGACAAAACTAGGATTTCCACATCTCTATGTAAAAATACAAAAGCACCCTTCCACATCTCTATGTAAAAATACGAAAGCACCCTTAAGGGAAAAAAAAAAACCTCCAGAAAAAATTTGGAGCACCGCAGAATCTTGATTTACAGTACTCTAGCACCATCAGGCTCCACAAAAAATAACACAAGTGCATGTATCTTAAATGATTTTGCGTGATTTGTTACAGGTACCCAAGAGGAAGCTGCCCACGCTTACGACATTGCGGCAATTGAGTATAGAGGGATCAATGCAGTGACTAACTTCGACTTGAGTACGTACATCAGGTGGCTAAGACCAGGGACCAACACACTAGTTACTTCCCAGGAACCAAGAACAAATGCAGAAGTGGTACCAGAGTTGCCATTCTTCCAGACCAACACTTTCACCATAGATGATTTAGGCTCTCCTCAAAAGCAAGAAGTTTTTCCAAAAAAGGTCTCTGTGAACTCTTGCAACAAGTCCTCTTCACCTACTGCACTTAGTCTCCTCCTTCGATCATCCATATTTAGAGAACTGGTGGAGAAGAACTCCAATGCAACCGATGACGAAATCGACGGGGATGAAACAAGACAGCAACCACAAATAGGAAGCGACTACGAGTATGGCGGGATCTTCTACGATGGAATTGCAGATATTCCATATGTGTGCGCTAACGGCGATACGATGCCTAGTGTTGAGCTGCAGGAGGAGAGTGAGTGTCCCTCCTTATTCTATAATCGAACGGTGCAACCCGTTTGGAATGGTGTCATAAGCATGTCTTCAATCCATTAACTAACACTTAAAATGGATGCTTATTAATGTATATGTACCATAAGTGGCTCTCTCACTTTGTTAAAACTAAACTGATTAATGTAGGCTTTTAGGCCTTATGTAATTCCTCTTCATCTAATGTTCCAACATAATGATCTTACTACTACCCTTGTGCAGCCGACCTCATACCATTGGGAAAAGACTTATGATGATGATCTACCGTTGGGGAAGGAATTGAAGTGATATGCCATGTTATTACGACCTTTCAATTGCTTATATTAGATGTGGAATTGTGATTCAATGGATGTTTTAACTTTTTCTTTTTTGGGTTTGCATGGAAAGTTGGAAACTTGTTTATATGAGCGTTCACAGCGCTGTTATCCCCATTACGTTAAATGGCATTTATCCATCAAGAACATTTCTTCCCTTAGAAACACCACGCGATGTCGTCTTGGTTCAAAATTAACCATCTAAAAGCATTTTACTTTCAGGACACTTCACTTTTTTTTCCTTTTATTTTTTTTTTTTTTTTGAGAACCTCTGCGGAGGAGGGATTTATTGATTGAAAATTAGAAGTAAACCTAGTCAGGGGGGACACAAGTATCTTATCCCTCAAGAAGTTCAAGACACTTCAATTACAAACCAAATAACTGTCAACGAGTAACCCAATTGTCCAAATATATATCTACCTTTTTTTAGACAAATTTGATGCATTTCCTTGGTGAGTTCTGTTCTTCCATTTCCATTCTAAGTTCCATTTATGGTTTATCACAATTTCCAGAGTACATTTTGCTTCTTCCACAACACCTGTGTTTTTCACTCCCATTTTGATTTTTCTAAAGGTAGACACCAACAATTTCCTAACATATATAGCTGGCTGGCCTTAGGCCTCAATAATCTGACCCGACCCAGTTAATTAGGAATGTCAGTGAGCTAGGTCAGGCAAGGTGCCCAGTCCTCAATCTTTAGGCTCAAGTTCTTTTCAGGGTGCGCTCAAGTTCTTTTCAGGGTGGGCACAGTCGCACCGAAGCTGAATGTGGAGAAATTTTTAAAATGGCCCCAATCCTGGCCCAGCCTTGGCCCAATTTAAATAGGCTACACCGTGACTACTTGAATATTTCCAGGCCACTCGTATCAACAAGATCCGAAACTGTCCAACACAAAGAAGAAGAAGAAGAAAAAAAATGGTAGAAGTGGGTAATGCCTGGATCTTTCTAAGATGCACTTTTCAAATTTCCTAACTAACAATTGTTTCATTGATTAGTTTCTTAGGGCGTGTTTGATTACCAAGTGGGAAAATTGTGGGATAATTGCATTTTCCTTAGGGAAACACAACTGTCCATTGTTAGATAGCCATTATAAATCTGTATAATTTTCCCTAACAGGCCATTTGAATCTGGATAATTTTCCCAACTAAGCCCGGAATTCATTTCCCATCCAGATAGGTGAGAATTCATTTCCACCTGAAAGTAAGCATTTATTTTCTCACATGATTGAAATGTGTTCTTAGTTGCAATCAATCAGCCATTTAAGGCATATCCCAGATGTATTTTCTCGGGAAATTTTTTTCCGTGCAATCGAACATGGCCTTAATTTTTAACTTTTTTTTTGCATAGAACTTTTCTTATTTGTCAACCAAAATAACACATACCACAGTAAAAACTTTACACGTTTGAACTTTGAAGTTCCACCCTGTTTGGCATGTCAAGAGCGCCAAACATTTGAGGCCTGCAGTGACAGTTGATGATGGAAGAACAAAGGGGTCCACCATTTCCACCACCAGTCCCTTGGCCCTTCTCAATTTTCAAAACTTAAAATCTTCAAGGCCTCTTATTCACATGGAAGAGATACAAAATACTAGGGTATGGGCTGACGTGGATGAGAACGCTATTCACGTCGCCAATCCAGATGATCCCTTATCATATGGACAACTTTCTGCCTGATGAATATACTAAAACAAATTATCCTCACCATTTAAAACTAAATTAAAAACATTGGATAACATGTTGGATGGGTGCGGATTATCCGTATTCGTGTCCTGGATTTCAGAAAATAAAGAATTGTGTTCCCATTTCCCATACCATTGTTCATATTATTCATATATACATATAAGTATATTACCTGTACACATCACCGATAATTTCCTCAACACCATCAACCTTTAGAAAGCTCTACCAAGTTCCCAAAATATATTCAACCACCGTAACACCAGCAGCTTTGCTCTGGATCTTCAAACCTTAAATCGTTACATACAAACAATATTTTCACATTCTTAAACATATAAAGTTTAATGTACTGCATCTGCAGCTTACATTGAACTCTTTTAAATATGAAACTGGTAACAATAAAAAATAAAGAATTAAGTCCTCAGGTGCAAGACAATTTTGCTCCAAAACAGAAGAAAAACATTAATCCAGTGATTAATGGTGTACCTTCTTCACGAGGAACAAGTATATGGTTCTCCTTTGACCAAGGAGACCTACATGAAACAAACCATGATTCTACCATCATCTTACATTCAATCATTAAGTTCGTGAACTCTTTTATTGTGTGTATCATCTTTTTACATGAATACAGGAAAAACGAAATCCCAGCAACATCCTTTCCTTATCAACAATTGCTGAAATCAACACTTGATGGAAGCAGTCCTGCATGGATCATGTTTCAAGCAATACATTAGGAAAAATGGAAACGGCATTCATTGTTTCAAGTGGTTGGGAGTCCATGGCATGAGACCTCCGATCTTACCCACTATGAAAGGAAAAAAACTATAATGGAGTCTGTCACAAACAAAATGCCTAGACCATCTCTACCTATCCTTAGAAGCAATATAAAAGGTAAAGGAAAGATGAAGAGCACAGATTTATTACATATTGGGTTGAAAAACAGGGTTGAATGATGATATAAATAACTGCAGTAAAAAAACACTGGTTCTGTGTGGTTCATTTATTTGAAAGCAGTAAAACTCTACTCTACCCTGCCTATCGACCCAAACAAAGAAGTAAAAAATTTATGGTAGTGCAACGCAGAGGGTACCCGCTATTCAGTGTGATATGCCACCATCGTCACCACCGGCTAAAAAAAGACTAAAAAAGAACTCGTAGAAAAGGTACAAACTCAAGCAGATTGCCAGCCCCATTTTTGATTTCATTGGATTAAGACGTCAATCCATATTGGCTCAAACCTCTTTCAAAAATGGGTTCTAATCAACCAACGAAGAAACAAGAAAATATACTGGAACAACACTTAATTTTTTATCTACTGCAACTGATAATAAAAATCAGTGATGAGCCTTTTTCAGTTTTTTGCTTTTTTGACCACAGCCATCTGATCAACTAGCCACTTTTAAACAACTGAAAAATATGTACCACTATCAACCAAAAAGTCAAGGCAGATGCCTAAGATATTGACCATCTGACATTTAGGTTATGACCCATCTAAAAAATGATCCACTGATTAGAAATGATTTGCATCAATGAGCATGTACACTGACTAGACATGCAGCAATTTAAGTTATTTACTTCATTATTTTTTCAGGCAGTAAGTTTATATGAACATCCTGTACTTATATGTTCGTGAAATGACCCTCATTATCTCTGATTTTAATTTCTTTTCCTTTTTTTTTCCAATTTAATCCACAGTTAGAGAAAAGAAGTACAAGGGCTTGGATAGTAATTCAACGCTAAATAAAGGCTCAAATCAAACCTGGTCACGCTTCTTGGACAGCTGTCCAACTTATCACTATCATTTGGCATGATTGAATTGGTCGTTGACTTGTCAATATTTCCGGAAATTATTGTGTCGGCAATTTGCTTAAGACCCTGAAAGAATGCAAATAGAAATCACATTTCAAATGGAGTTCAAAATGTGTTAAATTTCATTGCAAACCTTTTTATTTTCTACACTTTTTGACAGGTCATAGTATGCTTAAATTAAAAACCAGGGAAGAAATTTCTGATTTCTCTGCACAAAGATTGCTTATTTGCACATTTGTTTAGCCAATGAGTCCGTAAGTTTGTTAGCTCTACGTAACGTATACATACAAGATAGATTCAATCCCCACACCAAACAATATATGGTCCAATGAATCTAGGGTGAATTATTAATTATTAAGTGCGATCAAAGAATGAAGCCCAAAGAGAATAAAGAGTCTCCAGCAGGCACTCACAAAGTTCAATTTCGATGGTATCTTGCAAGTGGTATCAGAGGTTTTTTATAGATGAATGAAGCAGGAGCAACCGAGCAAGAGCTTTGCTTGACAATAGGTTTTTGGCAAGTACTTATTAGGTTCTTACAAAAGAAGGGAGGACCCTTAATATGATTTGGAGGGTTATGAGGAGGAGGATCCTTAGTGATAAACATCTACCATCAATAAAACCTTAGACTTGTGTGGAACCTTTGAGACTGGTTTTAACTTTTAAGCATGTAACGAGATGGGTCGACAATCTGTTGCTATTGATATTCTCAGGGAGGGTGATATGTCTTGGGATAAAGATTGAAGAGTAAATCATGCTTCCTGGGTCACTTTGGTGCTTGTGACTCCAACAAAGCCAAAGCCCTTTCTATCCTTGAAGAATTAAAATTTCCAAGGTTTAAAATTCGGCAATATGATTGTGGAGGGAAATTCAAGTAATGCCATTGGTTGGACATCTGAAAAGAAGAAAGGTACTTGGAGATCCTATCAGGAAAAAAAGGATGGTACTTGGAGATTATCCCACATCATTACAGAGATTCCAGATTTAGCCTCTTCCTTGAACAAAGCAGATTTCCAAGATAAAGAGGGAGTCCAAAGGGGTGCTTTGTATTGTCACGTACGGATGTGGGTGTAATCTTCCTCTCTCTCTCTCTTCTTTTTTTCCTTTTTCCCTTCTCACTTACACACACACACACATAAACATGTGTGTGTGTGCAATCTTGTTCTTTTTTTTTATTGATATATATACTCGCATAATTAGTTTATCCATTGCCTTCTCTCTTCATAAACGGCATAAGTTTAAAAGAAAGAACAAAATAAGTAATGATAAAACCTTCAGATTTGGAGACTCAGTAAATCCAAGAAAACCACGTGACTTGCTAGTAGGTTTAGGCAAGGCCTGCAAAAATATGGTGAACAAATAATTAGATTAATAGATCCGGTGAACAATATGGCCCTGACGCTAGTGAGCATCAAACTCCCTGTAATTGATGAGTCCCAACGAGATTCATCACAGTGAGTGACATCCAATTGAAAATTGGTGACAGGACTGCAGTTAACTAAAGGTAATAATATGATCTTCAGAAAATTATTAATAGAATAAAACTTCGTGGAGAAAATATTATGGGATATTCAGCTATTAGGTGAAACACGATGCTAAATCTGATGATTCCAAAAGTATCCAAACGAAATTGAAGTATACAATTACTAACTCCAACCTGCAGAAATTCAGCCATTTTCTCATCTTTTGCACCAACAAAATTGCATAGGTACCACACGCCAGCATTTGCATAATCCTGTTGCCACAATTATGTCAGTGTTTCTACAAGTGAGAAAATAGGAAATAACTTCACGACCAATGCAACTGCATGTCGAAAATGGCATTGATTATTACTCAAGGATAATATGTTCCAGAATCTCGGTCAAAAAATATCACAATAGACTCAGTGGGTAGTAAGCTGCCACTAGGAACTCCTAGATATGGCAGCACAGACATTCAAAGACAAATAAAACAGATTGGTAACAATAATCCAAGAATTTTGTGCTTCCAGCTACATTAACTGCAAAAGCCAAGATGCAAACAGGCCCACCAGTAGCAACTATGCAACAAAAATGCCAATTAAATTACTCCTATATGTATGAAAATTAGAGTCGAACCAAAATTCAAGTTATCATATTGGTAAGTAAAATATTTTTTATTGTGAAGATTATTACAGTGGAACCAAAATTCACACGATATATTAATATCAGTAAGCAAATTATATTATCAGTAAGCCAAATATATTATGTTATTGGATGTAATATATGCCTTTTATATGTCTTAAATGATCTTATCTCCTACCATCAATAGCTATTTATGTTCCTAACTAGCCATTTTTATTAATATATATATACACACAAAAAGATCAAGGAATTAAATTTCTCACAGACAAAGAAAGGTCTAATTCCACTACTTCTAGCAAGAGAAGTGGCTTAAGGGCGTTTTGGCTTTTTATAATCATTACAACAAGAAATTATTGACATTTAAGGCCTCTCTTGATTTCAAGTGATCTAGCATCTTAACATGTCTCCAAATCAAGGCTTACAACTGTGGGAAATGATGGAACAAATAGATGCGCTTTCTCAAATTATTGAAGAGGATACTAAGGATGTAAATAACTAAATATCTAAAGTTTGTAATTTTATTTTTTCCTTTAAAGGACAAGTAGGGGCCTGCCAAACCCCAGCTTACTCTCCAGAAACACACCAATAAAGAAGGACAAAAAATGAACCGTACCAATAAAACTAGTAAACACTCTAACATAGTTAACAGTTTCCTATTCTTAGCAAAGGTGCCAATATTTGTAAGCAAAAATGGCAACACATGGTACCTGGACATGAAGCATCAAGTGTAGACACGGCATGCATCAACCAATAATGTTGAGATTTTCGGACAAGAACTCGTTTGTTTTATGCAAGGGTTTGTATACGTATATGTGTATACACTTGAAGATCGTCTTGTATTTTGAGCTTGTGAGAATCATCTCTATTACTTTGATGAAATGCTCTTTTTTTGGTAGGTTGCTTTGTTTAAATCCATCTCCATACAATTTCTAATTTGTGAGCAAACTTGAACCCTTGTGAGGTCAATGGTAGCAATGTTTGCATCAGAACTCAGTAAATAAATAAAACATTTTGTCAATTGATCTCATAGAAGCATGTTACAATTCTTCTCAGGCAAAGTGGAAGAAAAATAGCATTCCGTACTTAAGAATACACAGAAGCCACGATTATTAACAAACATTCACATCATGTTCAGAGAAGTTGCTCAGTAGATGTAGATATCCCCTAGTACTTTAATTTTAACTATTACAAGCATAAAAAGAGATTTGTTTTGATTGCCCACTTACTAATTTTTTTAAGTCTAGAGAAATTTCATGTGTAAGAGTTACTAAATTTCTGATTAGAAGCCATAACCATGCTAAAGATCATATATTATTTTTCTTCTTTTTTAATGAACTGTTGTCTTGTATGAGAAACAGAATTCCATATAGATCATATTGTAACAGCATCGCAAAGAATTAAAAAAAAAAAAAACAGGTTTCCAATTTTAGTCTATCATTTCAGATATTGTTGAAAAGTTTAGACAAAGGCTAACCTGCTTGTCTTCCAAAGAACATATCTTCCCATCCTGAAACAAGAGGATAGCAATTTAGATATTTTTTTTAAAGCAACTAACTATAAGTATTTTAAGTATATACGACATAAGTTCAAATAATCTCATTAAGTAAAACTCACCAGACCAGAAACCATTCTATGTAGTGAATCCAAATCATAGCCAATTTGAGAGAGATCAACACGAACATCAGTAACCTGTTTGACAAGTTTTAAGCCTCTAATCATAACAATTTACAAATGCAGGAAAAAACCCATGAATGAAAATGTGATCATGTTATAAAAGCCCTAAATGACTTCATACTTGTGCATATCAAAATTTATATATAAGTAACATTACTAAACTAAGGGTTTATTAGAGGAAAAAGAGAGTTATCTGCTTACTTACATCATATTCTTATTCCCGATGCTTCTTGCCAAGGAGTCAGCAAGATGGATAGCATTATGAAGAGTATGAAAAAAAATATCCATATTTACAGATGTCCGTGAAGGACCCAGATACGACCCTTCTACCCAAGAGATAGCATTGGAGCAACCTCCCTGGATGATCAAGGATCATTGAAGAGAGAACATAGATGCTCAAGCTCCCACCTTGCCCCAATGCTCTGATTTCAACCCCATCTGACTCCATTTCAGCAATTAAAGCAGAGAAAGAAAAAAATCACCATTACAATATCTTACCATTCCTTCAATTCTCATTGGCCCAAGATTTCCAAGAAATACCATTGAAGTTACTTAGGTTTCAAATACCCCCTAGCCCCTACAAAGTTTCTCCCATACAGAATGTGAAATTGTGAATCACCTCTTCCTCCCACTATTCTAGATTTTCTACCCCCCAGCCCGCGGCAAAAAAATATAGAAATAGAAAATAGAAAAACAGGGAAAAAAGAGCGTTCCAAATAATCAAAATTCCTAACTTTTAATATGCTCCAAATTCCAATGCCATTACATGATATGCTATACAAGACTTAAACTTGAGATTTCATACCTCGTTCTTAATTAATTTAGATATCTCTTTCTGCTCATCCAGTTTTCCATCCAAGTTCTCTATTCGCTGCGTCAAATGCCTTTTTGTTGCCTGACCAATGAAAGGAATGCAAAAAAAAAAAAAATGACCACCACAAACAAATTCCAAAAATTTCAAGACAAGTTAATGGAACACCATTTAATAAGATATAGAAGTCGTGTCATACACGCCCAAACACTCACCATTAGGATAAAAATCAGTTTATCAAAATTCTTGCTTCCAGCTATTATCAATATAGCAGTTACATAATTTTAATATTTATCAATGTATCCAGATAAATTATCTTTCTTGATGAACCAGAGTTCAATGAGAAAAAATGAATACACTTGACTGAATTTCAACATATGATTCTTTCATTAAAGCATCAAATGGGACTGTAAAATAAATATAAGTTGACAATAGCAAATCAAAGTGGAAGTTAAATAAGGAATTGTAACGAGTTTCTAAAGTCAAAAAATGGGAGATTGAAAACCGTGTATGCACAATCAGAAACAAGATATCCTGTTATCGTTCAAACAATCGGAAGTGATTGAAACGACATGACTAAGAATGGGTGCAATTCTCTGTCAGTTAGAAATTCAAGGAACCACCACCTTTCCCAAGATACTTAAAAGAGACAAGACAACCTTGTTGTGAAGCCTGAGTTCAACCTCAGTGTGTGTACACAATCCCACAAGGTCATAATCATTGGACAGCATAAATCTAAAACAGAGCCCCCAATTAGTTGATTTACCAAATCTCACATAGTAAAAGGTCTCACTATTAGGAATTTTCTGGGAAGGGACATCCACGTGGAAACTTTTACCTTTTTTTCTTTTCTCAATGTCTTATAAAAGATGCGGAGAAAACTAATTAAACGAAATGGAAAGTACATATTAAGATTGAAACATTTAAAATTTTAATTCATTTACATCAAAATATCATGAAAATCTACAATATTTATGACATTAAATAGAAAAATAAAGTTTCCACATGATATTAAACTCCTCGTCAAAAAATACAATAAAATAAAACAGGGAATTTTTGACATACCCCCCCTTTGAAAAAGCTGACATACCCCCTATAACTTGGTCCAAGGTAAGTTGACCCAAGTTGACCACCACATTTTTACATTAAAAGACAAAAATACCCTTAGTCTTCAACTTTGTAACCAGGGTTTGGACCAAAACCAAACCCCAAATCAAATGGCTGTGGTGGACAGCAAGCCGAGAGATACCAACCTAAAGGAGTCTCATGGTCATCCAACAGTCCGGCGAAAATTTAAAAACCCATTGGTATCTGGAGTTTCACTCTTTCTTTTTCTTTTTTGAAACACCAACTTCCAGGACTAAAGTGACATTGTAATACAAATATTAAGATCTGAATCTGTTTTTGGTATCTCAACTAGCATTGGGGATTCCCATTGCATGTATTGATTGGATATTTTTGAACAATAATAGTTAGGAGATCCATTTTCAACCTGAGATTGGATGGGAAATACAAGCTCCAGTCTACAGTCGAATGACCCAATGGGTTTTTTAATTTTCGCCGGAGTAGTGGATGACCGGCATGAGACTCCGATGGGTGGTCTCCGGTGATGGAAGCTAACCCATTGGTATCTCTTGGCTTGCCGTCCACCAGAGCCATTTGATTTGGGGGTTTGGTTTTGGTCCAAACCCTTATTCCGATGTTGAAGATAGGGGTATTTTTGTATTTTAATGTAAAATATGGTGGTCAACTCGGGTCAGCATTGGTCAACTGGCCTCAAACCAAGTCATAGGGGGGTATGTCAGCTTTTTCAAAGTGTTGGGGGGTATGTCAAATTTCAAAGATAACATGGGGGATATGTCAAAAATTCCCAATAAAATAAAGGGCATTTTGTACCACCCCCTGAAATTTGAAAGTAATTAGTAATAACCCCCTATACTTTCAAACTTTAGGAATACCCTCCTTGACCTAGTCGAACCATGGTTGACTCAAGTTTGAAAGGACCAAAATATCGCAAATACAACAGTAACGGCACGTGATTCAAGTTCATTCTAACTTGAGTCAATCTCAGTTAAACTAGGTCAAGTGGGTATTCCTAGAGTTTGAACGTATAGTGGGGGGAGGTTGCGAAATACCTTAAAATAAAAGATAAAGTTTTATCATTTTTGAGAATCTTAGCAGCAGTAGCAAGGTAAGACACATAAGCTAAAAAGTTCCAACCTTGTAGACTTATAATTCACAAGGATGTGTAAGCTCATTCCCTATGTGCCAACTACTTTTGCTACCAGATCCTGTCTCAGAAGGAATGACGATCCATATAGCGACTATTTGCAGGATAGACATGAAATGAGAAAACGCAAAAAAATAAGAGTGAAACTGAAACTTACAGCAAGAGCAACAGATACTTGCTCCAGATGTTTTGTCATGCCTGACACAGCATTTGCCATGTTACGCTTGGTTACATACATAAGATCTGAGAAAGACAGACCCTAAGCAATTTCCAACAACAAGAAAACAAGAACGAAGAAAGAGAGAAAGTAGCATATTAGTCCCCCTGTGCAAGTTAAACTCTGAATTTAAGAATAACAACATGCTTACTTATATAAGGAAAAGACAAATATTTGAGGTTTTGTGCTGTTGTTATCATTTTGCTGTTATGTTCATGTTCACACTTCACACTAAGTGTACGTTTGAAAAAGAAAATTAACCCCGGGATTTATGTACCTTCCACCACATGTATCCATAGCCCAATGCCCCCAAGGCTGCAACTGGCACTGCGAGAGATGTTACATTTCCTGCCAAAATAAATAACTTACAGTCAAACTAATATAAAACAAATTTGCCAAGAAACCAATGCAGCACAGCTGATCGCATCTTTGGTCCCGAATATTAAAACAACAATTACGTATGGCAAGAATTAGAAATTTCAGCTGCAGCTAGTTACGGATCTAATTCGATAAATTTACAGAAGTTGAAAAAAGTAAGAGAATGTGTAGCAATCTTGTACGTGACATGACGATGCAATAACAAGCGTGCCTGCTTTGTCTGTTTGTCACACTGGCTATGCATAAGGGGAAATAAAAATAAGTAAATTTAAAGCACTTGCATTCGAAATTTCATGGTAGATGATGGAAGATACCAATTTGGCTAGAATCTGTATTCAGAACAGTTATTTGCCGTGATGAAGCTAGTTGACGGACCTCCATTGCTAAACGACGCACCTAAAGATAGTCAAACGCAAAAAAAAACAGGAAAGAGAGAATATCTTAATCAAAAGCATATTCCATAAATTACTTGTAAAAGGAGCCAATAAGTGGAGGTATGAGTCAAGAATTACATCTTAAGTTACTTGCAACAATAGTCTTTTACAATTCCGTATTTGGCAATCATAAAACAAAGGAAAAAGACTTCAATAAAACCAGAGATACTAGAGCAACCAACTTACTTGAGAAGTGATGGCATCGAATAGTCAGAGTCCGTGTTTGATGAATCTCCAGACTTCTCCAATCCCTTCATCAATGACTGTGCCAATAAAACAGAAGAAGATTGTGATGGAAAACAAGGGGTAAATAAAATTTGAATGCGCAGGTTCACCAAAATCCCCAATATTTCAAACCACAATACCACAATTAAGTAGCCACATGAAGTTTTTCTCTTAATTCCACAAAAAACTTCGTGAATTGTGAAACACCCATATCGAACTGACTGAGAACCAGGTAACAATGGTAAAAGGAGATGCCAGTTCAGGCATAAAACAGAAAATCAAATAAAAACTGAAGTTTTTCTTCGATATACCACTCTACTATACAATCAATCATTCAGTTACGATTCGTAATCTAACCAAATATACAATACAAAGGTTTAAAAATTGAAAAATGGGAGATGTTCATTTCAGACCTGGAGCTCGCCCAATATATCTGAAAATCGACCGTTTCTCAGCACGATCGCACCTGTATAACCTAAAATATAAAAGCACATAATCGAGATCGAAATCTTCAAACCAAGACCATAATGAGCTCATACATCACAGATAGTTCATAGGAGACGATAAATCAGTTAAGATATTACCTGCTCCAGCCAATATCAGGATCTTAGAAAACCCGATCCCGGATTGCATCGCCATCGCTCCACCGGAGATTAACAGAAACCCTAGCCTTCTTCTCTGCGATCAAACCCTAGATTTGGGAGAGAGAAGCGATTTGGTTTCACCGTTTTAGGGGGAAGAGGAATTCTTTTCTCACGCTCAACAACTCATTGGCCGAGAAGGGAGAAAGAGAGAGAAAGGCGGCGTGAGTCGAACATGGGTCCTTCGTAGCTCTTCTCTGACTTATTAGTTCGATGCTTCGCTTAGATAGTGGATTTCCTCGGCCGACCTTTTGGCGGGAGGCATTAATCGCCGTTTATTTGATGCATTATAAAAACGGAAAATTTCTAAAAAGAAAATAAACTTTAATCTATTTACAAAAAGAAATACAACTTTTCGCAAATCCCAAAACAGAAAACGAAACGCCCTTTCACGTAGCACATGTTTATGAAAAAACGCCATTTAAAAGGGTGTTTATCAGTAAAAAATATAATTTTCAATGGCGTTTTTCAGTAATAGACGCCTTTTTAAAAAACGTCTATCAGAAACGTCTGTCAGACCTCTGACAACTGACAGACGTTATTTTAAAGGGCGTGTGTCAGTAGAAAACGCCCTTTTAAAGGGCGTTTTTTGATACCCCAATTTTTACGCCCGTTTTGGCGTACCCATAAGATGAATCAATGGCTGATTTTTGGTGAGGATGATCTCTACGATGAGGAGATCATCCTCACAAAAATTCAGATCATTCCGATATTCGTAGATTGGTTTAGAAGTTTAGGAATTATGGGACGTTTTTTAAAATTTCTCATGAATAAACGCCCTTTAAAAGGGCGTTTGTCAGACGTGTCAGCCATCCGTCATTCTGACTCGACTGATTGGACTGACAGCAGATGAGTTTCGTTTTCTTTTTTGGGATTTGCGAAAAGTTGTATTCTTTTTTGTAAATAAATTAAAGTTTGTTTTCTTTTGTGCAATTTTCCCGTTATAAAAACTGAGTAAAACTTCCGTCACAAGATGTTGTGACCGAAGTCGGTCACAAACCACAATAAGAGCCAGGCGGCACACTATTAGAGGGCTCTATTTGGATGTATCGCTAGTCCCTCGGTGATTTTAACCGTATGAATTTGAACATTATTGAGCGTTATTTGGGTGCAAAGATCCAAAGTTGATTTTAGCAGTAGGAATTTGAGCGTTATAGGCTGATTTTTGGTTTGCAGGTCCACCGAGGGACTGGCCAAACATCCATACGGTTATGTGGCTCGTATTGTGGGTTGTGACCGGCTTCGAGTTTTACTCAATTTTTATAATGTATGCAGTCAATCAGGGTGTAGGACCTGACAATAGGGACGGTTGATTAGTTCTCGCACCATGGCGGTTGCAACATGACTTTCCTGTTGGCCCCTTACGTGCCATGCGAATGCTCACTGATTTGCATTGCCTAACAAATGAAGAAGCCATTTATTCAATTTAGTCCAAAATTCACATTAGTAACAAGATGTAACTAACTATCGGATCCAATTGTCTACTTCTATAGAAGTCAAAAAAAAATTATAATTAACGGATCATCAAAACGTTGTTGATTTAATCAATTGAATACTTCAAATCATTTGATCGAGGTTAATTTGGGACATGATAAACAAAACTGATGTCGCGCATTAATTACTGATCGGATCATAATCAAACTAGGAGCCACGTGGCATACTCTTAGAGGATCCTGACCGTATGGATGTTTTTCCAATCCCTATATGGACCTACAAACAAAAAATCAGCTTGATTCGTGATTTCAAACCTTTGGATCTTTGTACCTCAAATAATGGTCAATAATGCTCAATTTTCACACGGTTGAAATCAACCCATGAAAACAATTCCAATCTAACGCTTAGAAATCACTAATCGGGATGATTTTTGGTTTGTAGGTCCATCTAATAATTGGCCAAACATCCATACAGGTCAGAGTCCTCTTGAACAAAATTCCTCTTGGCTCCTGTTGCACCCTGTCATCGAGGCATATGACAGGGTGCAATAGGAGCCACAGCAATACCCGTAGAGGACTCTGATCGTATGGATGTTCTTCCAATCCCTACGTGACCTACAACAAAAAATCAGCTTGATTCGTGATTTCAAACCTTAGGATCTTTGTACCTCAAATAATGGTCAATAACTCTCAAATTTCCTACTGATTAAAATCAACCGATGAAAACAATTCCAATCCAACGCCTAGAAAACACTAATCGGGCTGATTTTTGGTTTGTAGGTCCACCTAATGATTGGCCCAACATCCATATGGTCAGAGTCCTCTAAGAGTGTTCCACGTGGCGCTCGTAGCGTGCCCTATCATCAAAGTTTTATTCCTGAGATGCGAAGCCAAAAAAGGATGTCTTTGGGATTCGTGCGATGGGCATCTCAATAACCACAGTGGTATGGACCTTGGGACGACAATAGGGACGATGCTAAGACTGCCCTTTCTCCATCTTTTCGGTCTACTATTGAGAATCACCACCTTCTGATTGTTCAGGTCTCCCACCCCCACCTACAAAATTCACATAGTTTTACGATTATACCCATGGAAATCTAAAATCATGACCTAATGTGACGAAAGACAGAAACAACACGCCCACTTCAACTTAAAACGACCTTCACGGAAGCGGCAATATAAATATATGAGGAGGTAGTTTAGTAATTGCAACGAAGAAATCTGGTGCATTTGAGTAATTGTACTGATCTATTTTAAAAAACAGAATCTCTCCAACTTAGCAGACGAGTTTGTGGCGAATGTTCCGTATAAAACCCTCGTTTCTCCCTGCAACTCTACTCACTCGTCCATGCATTTTGCCTTCAATCCCTCGCTTTGTTCGTCGAAGGTAAGCTTATCCGTATTTTCATGGCGATTTAATGGTTTTAGTTGCTCTCGTCGATCGAAAGTTACTGTTTCTTAGCTGGATATAATGTTCTCGATCAATTTTTTGGAGCTTTTTTCGGCTCGAATGCATGTGTTTCTATAGTTTGTTCTTTTATTTCGAGTTTGATAGGCGAATATTTCTTCATGAATCTGTTACTGTAAAGTAATTGATGCTTTCGTGTTTTTGAAAGCTTCGTATTGATCTAGTGCTCGAGTTTTATTTGTTTTCCTCTGCATTCTGTTTGATTTTTCTTTTAGTTATATTAAACTGTTTTTTCGTTTAGTGGTTTTTGGACTGATTGTATCTTATCTTCCTGATTCAATGGTTTTCTGTTTGTAGAAATCCTTTACTTAAATGTTTGTGGTTTATGCTTCATTCATCCTCCCTGTTGTCACCAAAGTTTCATATAGTTTTTTGCTCAAATCAGTCTAATTTATGATGCAGATTAATTCATCCCGTAAAATTGGTGTTCGTTTGCTCAAGTTTTCTTTTTCTGAGTTTGTTCACTATTTTATATCTCAAGATCAACAGCCTATACTTAACGGATTGAGTTTTGTAATGTTCTTGCAGATATGTATTGCTTGACAGAATTATTTTATCTAATGCTCTCATACTTGTCCTGCTATCTTATATTGTGGAGCTCTAGTGTTTTTTCCCCTTCAAATGTAACATGTGCATTCAAGGGTTCGGTCGCCTAGATTGGTTATTATGTTTATAAATTTAATATTGACAGTGAGATATTTGAATTTGGATACTTTTTAGATAATCAGGATTCAGATACTTGATCCCAAATGTTTGGGATAAGGCATAGATGATGATGAATTTTAGTTTTGTCTCTTTTTTTTTTCTCTAATAAGTACTTTTGGTTTATCATTTACGTGTTAGCGTGCTTGATTTCTTTTCTTTCATGGAAAATTGATGAGGTTATTTGAAAAATACTTTTAAGTTTCAGGAACTTTAGACCCATTAATTGAATGTCTGAAATGTGCATTGAATCTCCATAAATTAATGACTCACATGCTGGTATCAGGGGTTACATCCATTCCCTTAGTCACACATCAACTTTAATATCTAGGATATATTGCCAGAAATAGACAGGTTTAAGGGATTATGTTAAAGGCGCTTCACTGGTTCTTGTATGGCCAGGTCAAATGAATTTGAGTATTCCAAGGCTTATTTCTTGCGTACTCTTTTTTATTATTAGTATATACTTTACAGTTTCAAACACTTGGGACTTGAATACTTTTATACCGTGGTTAACAATAATGTGAACCCTTTTTTTTTTTCGATCGGTAAAATTTGAGGTATTTTAGAATACCTCTTCTCTTCTTCTCTTCCCCCTCGTCTTACCATGCCTTGATCCCTCGAGCACAAGATTGAACCTCAACCTCTCTGCCAATGTCTGTATTTATAATACTTCTCAGAAATATAGGTTGGTTTTCTTTTGAATATTCTAAAGCTTGTTACCTTTTTTAGCTGTGTATATTTTCACGCAATTATACCTCTAATTTCTTGTGACTGTAAGATTGTCAAACTGTCTGTCTTTCTGATATCTGCCTGGTTGCAGTTGTATTAGACACAGTTGCATAAGAGCCATGGCATCACACATTGTTGGATACCCTCGAATGGGACCAAAGAGAGAGCTTAAGTTCGCCCTGGAATCGTTTTGGGATGGAAAGAGTAGTGCTACTGAGCTACAAAAGGTTGCAAAGGATCTACGGGTTTCCATCTGGAAACAGATGGCCACTGCAAAAACCAAGTTTATTCCCAGCAACACCTTCTCATACTATGATCAGGTCTTAGATACCACCGCCATGCTTGGGGCAGTTCCGCCAAGATATGGATGGGAGGGAGATGAGATAGGCTTGGACGTTTATTTCTCCATGGCCAGAGGGAACGCCACACGTCCTGCTATGGAAATGACGAAATGGTTTGATACCAACTAGTAAGTATACTTGGTTCACTTGTGTCAAATATCTGATTCCCCTGTACACCATGATTTAGGTAGACCAAGTTTAACCTGCAAAGTTGCATATGTTTCTCATTCACGTCCCATTTTTTAAATGACAATACAAATATCTTCAGAAATATTATAACTACACCGTCTATTTTTTCTTTGATACAGCCACTACATTGTGCCTGAACTGGGTCCAGATCTGAAGTTCTCTTATGCCTCTCATAAGGCAGTGACTGAATACAAGGAGGCAAAAGAGGTACGTGATATGTGACTGCTGTTTCTTAAGACTACAGTGTTTGTAGTGCTTATGAAGCGAAGCACTATATTCCATTGATGACATGCTGATTTTGTGTGTTTTTTCTGCAGCTTGGGATTGAGACAGTCCCTGTTCTTGTTGGTCCCGTTTCTTACTTGTTGTTGTCGAAGCCCACTAAGGGTGTGGAGAAATCATTTTCACTTCTTTCATTGCTTGGAAAGATCATTCCAGTTTACAAGTGAGCTGCCACATTTGGAAAGAGAACTAGCTTTGTCAATTCATTTCATCTCAAGCATGACTCTAGGTCTAGACGTCATATATTTTTTCATATTCATTTTTCTGTTTGTCAATATAGGGAAGTTTTGGCTGAGCTAAAGGCAGCTGGAGTTACTTGGGTGCAGTTTGATGAGCCAACGCTTGTGCTGGATTTGGACTCTCATCAACTGAAAGCATTTACTGATGCTTATGAACTGTTGGAGGAGTCTTTATCTGGGCTGAGTGTTCTTGTTGAAACCTACTTCGCTGATCTCCCTGCTGATGCATACAAGTATGTTGGAGTTTCTGGACCCACATTTTTTATATGTTGATTTTGATTTTTTTTTTTTAACTTGACTAGTGTGGTTCAGCATTTTACCTACTTTGCTAACCTGGCTGTAGGACCGTCACCTCACTGAAAGGGGTCTCCGCAATTGGGTTGGATCTGGTGCGTGGAGGAAAGACCCTTGAATTGGTCAAGAGTTTGGGTTTTCCTTCTAACAAGTATCTCTTTGCTGGGGTTATTGACGGGCGAAATATTTGGGCTAATGATCTTGAAGCGTCTCTTAAGACCCTGCAAACTCTTGAAGGCATTGTGGGCAAAGGTACATTGTTTTGGAGTAACATACTGAACTTTCTGGGTTGTATATAAATTTTACTGTTTTGAGCGTTTGAACTAAAGTCAATAATTACTGTTACTGGTTAAATTTTTTAATCATAACACAACATGTTCTTGTGATTTTACTAGTTCTTTCTAACAGTAACATCTTGGTCTGCCAGACTTTCTCCTTTTTTGATATCTATTTGAGTCCCTAAACTTTGGTTCAATTGCCCATTGCAGAGAAACTTGTAGTTTCGACTTCCTGTTCACTTCTGCACACTGCCGTTGATCTGGTGAATGAAACAAAGCTGGACAAGGAGATCAAGTCCTGGCTAGCCTTTGCTGCGCAGAAAATACTTGAGGTGAACGCCTTGGCTAAGGCATTGACTGCTGAGAAGGATGAGGTACGCCCGCCCTCCAAGATTAATCTTCTTTTGCTTTCAATCATAAACATCATACAATTGCTTATCTTTAATTTATTTAACAGGCATTCTTTTTTGCCAATGCTGCTGCCCAAGCTTCTAGAAAATCTTCTCCTAGGGTGAACGATGAAGCAGTGCAGAAAGCAGTAAGTATTGCCCCCCCCCCCCCCCCCCCCCCCCACCACCACCACCACCACCACACGACACACAACTTTTACTTTTTGCATTTCCTGCAGTAGGTATTCTTTTCTTCTTCTTCTTCTTTTTTTTCATTTATAATGATTTTCTGATCTTCGTCTCCGCACACCACAGGCTTCTGCTTTGAGGGGTGCTGACCACCGTCGTGCCACACCGGTGACTGTCAGACTTGATGCACAGCAGAAGAAGCTGAATCTCCCAATTCTTCCGACCACAACTACTGGGTCCTTCCCTCAAACCTTGGATCTCAGGAGGGTTAGGCGGGAATACAAAGCAAACAAGTGAGTCTTTTAGTTAAATGCAGAACAATCAAAATTTAATCATTCTTGGCTTAATCATTATTATTATCTTACATAATTACAGAGTTGTGTCTTTCGATGTTCCCATTGTTGATTTATGGGGTCTTACTACAGAGTTCTAAAATTATGCAATCTTACAAATTCATTAAACGCATACCGTCTTTGCTCACCCTGAAGAACTTGCCCTTTTTCCCGCTTAATCCTCTGATGCATTTTTCAAATTTTCACACATTCCTATTATAGAGATTTTTCACGAAATATATATTTTCTCAGTAATTAATTGAATCATTCCAGGATCTCTGAGGAAAAGTATGTGAAGGTCATCAAAGAAGAGATCAACAGGGTCGTCAACTTACAGGAAGAGCTGGACATTGATGTTCTTGTACACGGAGAGCCTGAGGTAACATGCTTTATAATTTATAACCAGAATGCTCTTCTCTGGTTCCAATTAAAGTTTTTTTTTTCAAAATTCATACAGAGCTCTGATGCTCAAATCATTTTCTCTTTGCACATGCTGCAGAGGAATGACATGGTGGAATACTTTGGCGAACAGTTGAAGGGCTTTGCCTTCACTGTTAATGGCTGGGTTCAGTCCTATGGTTCACGCTGTGTAAAACCACCAATTATCTACGGTGATGTGAGCCGTCCTAAACCGATGACTGTTTTCTGGTCCACAGCTGCACAGAGCATGACCTCTCGTCCAATGAAGGGAATGCTAACTGGGCCAGTCACAATTCTCAACTGGTCATTTGTGAGGAACGACCAGCCCAGGTTAGTCGGCTTCTGTTAATTTATCTAATCTTATGTTTCAGATTACTTCCTTGTGGTAATTGAAGCTTATTTCACTGCTGTTAGGTTTGAAACTTGCTATCAGATTGCCTTGGCAATAAAAAATGAGGTTGAAGATTTGGAAGCTGCTGGGATTCAGGTCTGTAGCTTACCTAACTTGAGAGGGTGTCATTACTGTGCTATTTTGTTGTGCAGTAGGTTTGGTGGGTTTGAATCCTTAAGACCCAATGTGGACACCTGTTGGAAAATGACTAGATTCTTGTTGTATCCCTGTCAAAGAAAAGCACCATAAGGGAGCTCCAGCACAGTAATTTTAATTGTTGATCTGATTGCTTTTGGCAAGGCCTGGTACATGGGATTGGAGGGAATTTCCATCAGCCGACTCTGATATATCTGATTTATATTCAGGTGATCCAGATAGATGAGGCTGCACTGCGAGAAGGTCTGCCTCTGCGCAAGTCAGAGCAGGCTTTCTACTTGGACTGGGCTGTTCATTCTTTCAGGATCACAAACTGTGGTGTGAAGGACACCACTCAGGTTTGTTTTTTCACACTGTTGTTTGATTGTTGATGTTGACTATTAACAGTTGATACCGTCAATTCTGAATGCTGTTCCTACAGATCCATACCCACATGTGCTATTCCAACTTCAACGATATCATCCTCTCCATCATTGACATGGATGCTGATGTGATCACGATCGAGAATTCGAGGTCCGACGAGAAGCTCCTTTCAGTCTTCCGTGAGGGAGTGAAGTATGGAGCAGGGATTGGACCTGGGGTTTACGACATTCACTCTCCCCGGATCCCGACAATGGAAGAGATTGCTGACCGCATCAACAAGATGCTGGCTGTTCTTGAGATGAATGTTCTCTGGGTGAATCCTGACTGCGGTCTGAAAACCAGAAAATATGCTGAAGTTAAACCAGCCTTGACCAACATGGTGGCTGCGGCAAAGCTGCTCCGAAACGAGTTGGCCAGTGCGAAGTGAGGTCTCCTTTGATTGTGTTCTGTCGGTAATCAAGAAGCAAGATCAATGATATGACAACAATGATCTCAAGTTCTTTTTTTCCCAGATAAAGTCTCCGGAAGTGGGTGATATGTCATTCTTTTTCTTATTGTATGGGGTGAGGAAGCAGTTAGCATCGATGAATTTTTTTTTTTAGTAATACATGTATTTTTGCTGTCAAATTTACTTGTTTTAGATCATATTTGGATGATTGAGTTTGTGGGGCTTCTAGTTTTGAATTTTGGCGAATCCAAGAGGCACCCCATAAACAGATCAGATTGATGCGTAGGTGGGCCATGTTGTACTTCATGGATGCAACTTCTGTGTATTTCAACCACACAAAAATAGTCCTTGTAGTAGAAAGTGCTACACATGCAAGGGGGTAGGACCCATATTTGGTGGGTCCACCTAGGACATTTTGTGCCCAAAACAAACTCAAAGCTCTACAGTTACCTTCCACTGTAAACTGTTTGTAGAACTTTTTTCAAAGGAACGCAATACACTTGATGGTTACTCAGGCCCTTTTTGCCATTTTGTGCCACATGGAAGGTTGACATGGCCAATCCGGACCATCCATCTGATAGAGCTCTGGGGACTCAGATTTTTTGGGTGTGTACAAGGGTATTTTCATCATAGAAAAATCATACAGTTTCCCTTTTGGGGGGTTTCCTTATTGATGTGGGACTAGGGTGTGAGATTCTTATGTAAGCCATCGTTTAGGACTTTATTTTGTGACTTTTTAATTTGCATATAGAGGAAGCTCTTGCCATTGTCCGTGGGCGTATCAAACCACATAAATCTGTGTGCCTTGTGTGCATTGGTTGTTTTCTCTGTTTTTACATTTTTTGCATTGCCATCAGTTGCATGGTCGATCCTCGTTTTCTGCAACATATAGGAGAGAAGGTGGCATCTATCCTTTTTTGAAGATGTTATTAACAAAAGGAGAGAACCCTTTAGAATACAACCAAAAAGGACCCCAAGATCGAGTCCTCAAAGCAAAGGAAACTACAGCTCAAAAAGACAAAAAACATCTAGTAATTGCTCCCATCCAAACACCAAAGAGTAAAAAAAAAAATAGTCCCTAAACTCCGGTGAAATAGAAGACCAGAGATTTGACTCTTAACACCACCCTAGGAATGTCTTTTTCTTTTCTTTGTAAATACGGGAATTCCTCTCCTTCCTAATTGCCCACATCATATTTTGGATCTTACTCCCCTGATGATGCACCCAATGTCCACATGCGCGAGTTGAATTGTGGGTCTAAGCACCCTGAAAATGCAACCTCCCCCCTCCCCCCCCCAAAGTTGCAATTTTGCAGGCAATTGCCATACAAAGTACAGAGGGGGAAGAAGAAAAGAGTAATGGTAGTGAGAAACGAGAGAAAAATGCCAAAAAACAATGAACATAAACCATTCGTTTGTTTACCATTCAACAAAAATCATTAGATAACATTTATTTTAGTTAACAATAGTCCACATAAAATTAAGGTTCTTGCTCCTAAAATTGTAGGACTATGAGGGTTAATCTCCCAGCAAATCTGTCTTTCTACTAGGACATGTCCTAATATTGTGCCCTTTAACCTGACATAACCGACATGTGTAAGTCCTACCATTAGAAGCCAGCAAGCCATTCTTTGAATCAACACTTGGTTTTACCTCCATCCCTCGAGGGCACGTCCTACGATTATGGTCAGTTTGACCACACATCTGACAATGGTGTTGCCGCAGTAACCTTCTCTTGGGTTCACTTGACCTTGACTTGTGACAGGTTCTTCGGTTATGTCCCCTTTCCCCACATAACTGACATCGGAACCGTCTATCTATTGAGCTATCATTGATAAGTTCTGGACAGTAGTGTCTCCTATGTCCTTCCCTTCCACAGTTACTACAGTAAAATTTCACTCCTGCAACAGAAGAGAGGATCGCTGTTGACATCAGCTGGATAACAACAATAAGAAGACCAAAAATGTGGAAACAACATGAGAAATAACAACAAATGCATTGGGAAAGTACACAAGTTCCACATGGTTGCAAACGTTTAGGACAACACATCAAGGGCGAATCATTGACTAATTGAAAGTACATCAAATGGAAAAAGAATTTTAAAAATAAAAATTAGAGCAGTACTTTGACTAATACTACAAAAAATCATATCATCAATGCAATTTTAATAGAATGAGCAGACCTTTCATGGCAATGCTTCTCTTGCGACGGTTCTCTGGATCACGGAAGAAAGCTTTCAAAGCTTCAGATGCTTGCTTCCTTGCTGCAGCAGTCCCCTTAGCTTTCTGCAAAGAAAATAAATTACTACATATAATCAGAACTTTCTAGTTCTCTTTTTACCATCTTGGATATTGTGGGTCAAAATGCATACAGTTTCCAGTTTACACAATTTACTCCATAAACACTGCTGGCCATTTTGATTGATGAAACCTACTCTTTTTGCATTCATTTAGTGGTGTATAGTATTTTTATTATTTGAGTTCACTTACTGGTGTATGATAGCTGTTATCTTCGCATATATATGATATATTGATATATGTTATGTGTTTGTATGTTGTGCAACTATACAGATGTAATAATTGGCATTACATTGAAATAGGATCATGGGGTTGACCATATAGATTAAGCAGAGTAGTATCAGATCATGTGCATTGTCTAGTTTTTACTATTTGGGATATTATGGTCATATTTGTTCTCAATTATATTTGGTTTCCATATTAGGATGTTTTCGGCTAGATAAAGAAATATATTAATGGTTCCTGCTAGAATAAATAATATTTTTAAAATTACTGATACAGATCATACAGTTGTGTTGTTGTTAAACAGAATTTTGAGAACACTATGCCATTATAAATAGCAGAAACTCGGATGCATATGCTTGATTGTTTGCAATGAAATATCAAAACTCCAATTTTCCACAAATAATGATTATTCAAAGCCCAAACCTTAATTGCAGCCACTCTTTGTGCATGAAGCTTAGGATCACGATGGAGAATCTTCATTCGTTTACTAAATAATCCTGTTTTTGCATTGAGACTCTGCAAGCATCCAACTAAACAAAGAAAATTAAACTTGTGAACCAGTTCATATAAGCCATCTATGCCAGCTATTAAAGACATCTTCCCACAATGAACAGATTCAAACTAAATATTTATGTCATCCTTGTGGAATATCCCATAAATTCCAGAAAAAATATGATTGGTGGTGCTTTCCTTGAGAAATATCACAAACAGCAGTAACTCAAGTTACTGCATGCTGTACTTTCCTTTTGACACTATTGAGGCCGCCCTCTTTTTAGCATATTCTTGTCTTAAGGGCTCCCTCTACATATTTTCTCTCCTTAATACAACCTCACATTACTTATATATATACAAAATGCATGTCCTCACATAAAATTTCACCTGCACACAATTATATAAGCATGTGTCGGCAAACATCCTCAAGAAATGCAACCCCAATCAATTGGAAAGAGCACAAAGAAGATGTTTTATCTGGCCTCACTATTGACTTGGGAACCCAATTTCACATCCATTGCTATGAGTGGAAGCATTATTCGATCATATGCTTCCCTGGACCAATGGATGAATCATTAAAAAGGGTTTTCAACAAACTCTCCCATACCATCATCATAATTTCCAAGTAAGTACCATTAACCCTTTTGAAATGTTTCTCTTTAAAAACCCGTGACCTCACCACTGTGACACATACATCCAAATTAGTATCCCACAAGAATTGGCTTGTTACAGTAATTACTCAATTGGAGAAGAAAATATTATTTCATGATATTCATGGGCAATTACTATAATAAGCTAATAATGTGTAGTCATTCTAGTTTTAGTATGTGTATTAATACACGATACAAACATGTACCTATTATATTTATATGTAACAATTGAAAATGCCATAGGCCTCTTTCAAGCTCCAATCGTACAATAACTTATCTTTCCTAACTAGCAATAAACCAAATTGTGAACACAATTGCAGCATATTTGATCATGTAAGTAATTTCAGTCTATAGCATTCGAGCCACAAAAGTTTTCACTCCTGTTTTATAACATTTTCACGTAAACTTTTTTACTCTAAAACTTGCTGACACACGAGAAAGAAATTTATAGAACCAATGACGTAAGCATGTTTTCAATTCAACCAACATCCAAGGGAAACTATTTGAACAGAAACAACATTAATCTGATACCCTTTCCTGACATAGATTAGTGTAGCCAGAGTGAACAGCTCCAAGAACAGGTGAAGATCAGGTGTTTGAAGGAGCTGATTTGACATGGAGTGATGTGACACAGTCTACTGGGGCTTTTCTTGAATCAACAGTGAATACAAGATTGCAAAGGGTAAAATAAACAAAAAACCAGAACTAGAAAAGGAAGAGCTTGAACCCAAGGCAAAAGAGGATGCACAATTTGTTGAGGGGAGATGATTCCGATGATGATAGCACAGCATCAGGGGAAGGGCAATTGACTTCCTATAAGGCACTACTATTACTTAAGTGTAACAAAAATAATATTCTATGGTACACTAATTAATCTTTTATTGGACGTGAAAAGGTCCAAGTGGTAAACTTACTTTAGCTTTTTGTGTAAGTTTGACAAAATCATCAACTCGTAGAAAAATAGGATATTCAAGAGCATTCATTTGGGCAGTCAAAATAATTTGGGAATTGATACAAAACTGGTCCATCATTATTAAACAAAAATGATTAAAGCAGATGGTGCTTGTGGCTAAAACATGGAGTGGTCCACCGCTTTAATTATCTAGATGGGGACCAAGTGTCCCATGTGGCACAAATCCATATCATGCACCGAAAAGGACCTCTATGCTTAAGTATATGTACCTGTCCTCTCTTTCTCACTATTTCTTCACACACGTATACATACATATGATTGTGTGATGATGTCCATATGCATGCATGAAGATATACATGTAAAAGATGTTAATACTATGAAAGAAATAACCATATCTCAGTTCGATAACTGCTGAGTTTTTTGTAAAAATACAATGACCTGACGCTTTTTCTGCACCTGAAAAATCATTGATTCTCCTCAGAACATGAAGAAACAGATGCATGAAAACTGTGTAATCTACAAACAAAGAAAGAAGATAGACATAAATAGAAAACATGATATCATAAGATGGGAAGGGTTCCATGTCCAAATGTCAAAGGTCCAAGCAGGCAACTAACTCTTAGGGATCGGCTGATCTTTAAGCCAACTTCAGGAGGTGGTGACTGGTATACACGCTTTGATTTTCTTCTAACATTTAACTTTATATCTAGATTGTCTACTTCATCATCTTCCTTGACTTTGAGTGGAGATCTGCAGAAGGAACAAACATTGAAAATGAGGATAACCTAGAAGAACATGTTACAGCCACCTCAATTCCATCATCAAATAAATCCCGTATATGGCCCATAAAGGCTGTCACTGTGAAACAGTTCTAGGAAATCATGGTATGTCATTAATCAATGAGCATTGATATTCATACAATCCATCAACAATTGAAGAACAACCATGTTACATGGCCTCTTCAATTTACAATCGAGAAAATTATTTTTTATAATGTAAATGTCCATGACAGTTTACCATAGAAACTTTAAACAGGAAAGACATCCAGTTATATGAGAACCACCCATGGAACATCCAGAACCGTAGCAATTTGAAGTAGGTGTCAGTTTACAACGATGCACTCTATTATGTTAAATTGTTAATTGATGGATACCTAAAGCGTATCCATGAAAAAATATCAGAGGGGAGAGGAAATTTGAAATGAGTGTCATGTAATCACCCCAAGACTGCGACAAATGTTAAGGTGACCAAACGGAAAGTGAACCGTTCGAAAAAAAAAATTAAACCTTAGTGCAACCTCACTTTGGTGCTTTAGAAAATGGACCCATACAGTGCTTGAAAATTTGTCAATAATGATGTCAAAACTATGAAAAATCTATTAATGAAAGAACATGAACCTTAGGAATTAGGATCCACACATTGTAACATAAATATCTATCGGATACAAATTAGATCTGGTGATTGAGGAAAAAAGACAATATGATAGCTCCATTCAATTAGGGCTGGCGATGGATCAGATCAACTCCGAGATCCGATCCGATCTGATCCGAAAAAACCGGGTCTGGAACTTTATTTTTCGTTATCGGATCGGTACGGGATCACAGAGTGTCGATCCGATAAGACGATCTCTTATCAGATCGACCTTGTTCTGATCCGAGATAGACCCAATATATAATATATTATATATATATATAATTGCATTAAGGTATTTAAATATATGCCTAATGGGATTATATAACCCGATATATATATATATATATATATTCTTTACATATGGGATTGGACCCGGAACCGATCTAATCATATTTGATCGGTTCCGGAACTGAATTTTATTGATTCGGGTCCGGATCGATTGGATTTCTTATCGGATCGGTACCAAATCAGTACCAATCCGACTTGAACCCGATCCTTTGCCATCCCTACATTCCATGAACCTAAACAGGACACCACTTTAAAATTTTGTGGTAGAACTTTCTAAATCTTAAAAAAGAAAAAGAAATGCACTTCAAGATCTGTTCCACCTTCTATTTCTCACTCTAATCATCGGCTAGAAAGTAGCTTATTCCTTATATAAATAAACAAAACTTGATTCATTTTACACATGACTTAGGTGATAACAATGTTAAAAGATTAAAACTTCAGCTTCAACAAGTAAGATTAAAGTTTTGTTATACTGTTGGTCTTCAATTCTCCCTGTGTTTTTTTTTTTATTGGTTCAATTCTCCCTGCGTTTAAGGGATGTTTCTTCGATAATTTTGTATTTAAATGGGAGGAGTTCATTGGAGATTCTTAAAGCTCCAGTCTTGTTTCTTGTTTTTTGTTTTTTGGTCTTTGTCCCTTAGCCATATGATTGGCCCATTCTGTATTTTGTGTACATATTGGGGTCCCGGCCCCCACTCCTTTTTTTTTTTTTCTATTTATATAATCTTATACTTATCAAAAAACAAGAGGGGTTGGAGTGCGTGCACTTGAGAAAGCTATAAAAAAGGATCACAGACTGATTTATTTCCAAAAAGAACCTCGATCATGCAACATGATAGACAATAGGCAAACTTTGTATTAGAGCTTCCCACTTTCTTTTCTTTCTCACAAAATTTCTCTTTCCACAAAAGTAAAAATAATAGCAAATGTTTGACAACTACATATATATAAAAGGATAAGTGACCCAAAGAAATTCCCTTGTAATGTATTGACTGTGAAGATAGCCGAACCATACAACTGTGGGTAATTTGGCAGCAGGTACCAAGGAGAAGACAACAATCATAATTTAGCAAACCAACAAATTCTTTTTAAGTTGAAAAAAGAGAGGAAGTTAACAAGTTACATGGAGCGAGCTTTTTCCCATGGTCGCTCATCAATTGACTCTTCCCATATCACACAATCTCCCAAGCATTGTCGGCAAGTCCTTATACCCTGCTATCATTTAGACATAAGTAAGTAAAACTATGTGCGACTTGTAGTTAAACACTAAAAATCTCTTAGGAATACACACACAAAAAAAAAAAATTTCCTTTCAAATGTAAGTAATATCATGTGTTGTGAATAATGTGTTACGTAACCAAGGACAATAAGCGAGAGCTGATAGAAGTATTGAAAAGGTCTCCACCAAGAGACCCATAAGCTGCTTGGGACAACATACATTGTACGACTTAATACTGCATTTTCCAACACAAAAAATTATATGGAATTTATTATGCAAAGTAGGTAGCAACATGTATATACCTTTCCATTACACTCTGAACAATCTAACCTAGATCTTTCTATGCCGCACTCTGTACATGGTGTATAACCTCTACCCCTACAGCTGGGGCAAGGTAGCTCTCTGATATACTGGCCGTTTGGACCAAACCAGGACCTAGGTTTGGGTGCCCCAGAAACTACATTCCTGAAACAACAAATTACAAGTCACCTACCCAAATGCCAATGAATTTCAATCGAACTACTACGGCCAAGTATCCAAACTAACGCAATAACAGATTTTCTAGAGTCACTTCCACTTAAACAACAAATTGCACACTCAGCCGGTGAAATGTACCTACATATGCTCTAAGTGCAGCATTTAAAAAACAAATAAATGGAGGTAGTAAAACCTTCGCTTTAGATCGACTTCGAGTCCGAAAAGCTCCTCCGAAGGATCATAATCAATCTGCGGAGAAAGTTCAGAAAACAAACGCATTCAAAATTCATGCATTGTTGTTTTCCGCTAGAAGAGAGTACAAATGTATAATTGAAGATATTTTTGCCAAAATTTCTCAATAGTTCTCCAAAATCAGCAAAACAAAAAGAGGGAATTCGAGCGGAGATTGCCTGGTTTTGTTTTGGGACCGAAACCGAATCGTCGTTCATTGAAGAAGAAATTGTACAAGAAATGAAGCCAGTTTTCCGATTTGAATGGAGGAAAATCCAAAAATTTGTCTTTCTCCCTCTCCATTGAGGAACTAGAATTCGAAGGGATGAACAAATGGAGAACATTTGAAGAGAGGTGAATTCAGAGATGAGAAGGTGAAGATACAAGGATTGGAAGGAAAGAGGGAGATCAAATTCAAAGCAGATATGTGTTGCAGAGCAGAGAGAGCTAGGAATTTTTTTATTTAATTTGCAGAAGCAGGGGACACTCCATCGCCATGTGCGGTGGAAAAAGAGACAAAAGGGCGCGCTTTGCTCTTTGTTTTGGATAAGCAGCACCCGTATCTTAAGGGTCGCTCTACGGCCACCCACCTCTTTAAGCCGGGCACTCACAAAATCTATTATCTATTATCTATACTAAAGCTTAGCATTGCTGAGGTGGCGCTTTCTCCATCTTTTTTACTATGTTTTTTCCAAAAACACCATTGACTTTCTCTCAACTTTCAATAAGTATAAATAAAACCCTTGACTTTCATACATAAATTAAAATGAAAACCTCTTATATTCTATAATAACTATATTTAATCTTTCCTTAAATGTATTACCCATAACATATTTCCATCTTCTTTGTAACTCAACAGTCGTCAAGAAGCATTTGTCTATCTCCCCAATCGATCTCTTTCGTACCGTCATTTCTCTTCCTATATAATCCACAGCTACGGGTCCTCATCCCTCATCCACCAAAAAGAATAAGCTTTCAAGAGATATATATGAAAAATTAATGAAGAAGATGGTCCCTGATTTAATAAATTGTCGATGGATGGAATTCTCAGTTGTGCAAGAGATTTTTTCTAGTGGGGATGAGTCGGATCAATTTCATCAAGAGGTGACGGAGGTAGTGATATAGTTCATTATGCACAATTATGCACGGTCATTCATGATGCCTCATGCAAGGTATTCTAACTAGAAGAAGACTTATGATATATGTGAGGAGGACATCAGGATCCTTTATCAATCTTTGAAAACGTTTTTTGGTAGGTATTTATTATTTCTTTTTCTTTTTTTCTTTTTTAATTTTCATGGATCTGTGTTTGCTTTTACTTTAATTTTTATTTTTATTTTTTTGTTTGTTCGATTTCAATATGTTTTTGGTTAATGAAAATATAGTTGTCTCTCTAGATTTGTCCCTAAATGTATAGTTTTTATTCTCATATCAATCTGAACCCTAATAAGTGTTGACGAAAGGGTTGTCTTCTCCACGAATTTGATTATGAATATTGTTATTGCAGTGAGATTAAAGAAGACTCGAAGACTTCTCAGTGGGTCCAGACCCCGTCACGGGTTACTACGTACGAACGGCTTCAGATTCTTCAGCGAGGTTCTGTCACTCAAATTTTCTCCTACACAAGGGAACGTAGCAAAACGAATGGCTTCAGATTCTTCAGCAAGGTTTTGTCACTCAAATTTTCTCTTACACAAGGGAACGTAGCAACACTCGGGTCGCAGAACTAAGAGAGATTACACAAACTACGATCAGCCTGGTCCCCAGTTTGGTCAGACCGTTCATGCCGGACACCAAGAAGACAACCAAAACTCTTTCCAAGTCCCCTCCATTCCTTTATCTCTCTCTGTCACTTGACAAAATTCTGAGTTTTAAGAAACTGATAGATTTACCGAAAAAAAATGTTACAGAGAGAACGAGAGGGTGGTTACCAACAAAAAATAAGTTAAATATTTCTTGAAAATGTAGGGAAGGTTAAAGGGTGCTTTAAAGATGACTTGACGTGTTTTGTTTGGGGATGTGGGTGATCATATTTTGTATTTTAGACACAATTGGAGACACGCAGGGATAAGACGTATCAGATGGATCACTCAAAAGACATTTGAGTTGCATCATCAGCATGTTGTAAACATCTGGAAATTACATGTGTAAATAGGTCGGGATTAGGCTTGGCTTTTGGTAAATTTTGAATAGGCCCTGGCCTACAAGGCCTACTCTAATACAAATTAAATCTAGGCCCGGAATGTTTGGTCAAGGCCCAATGAATTGGGTGGAAACCATATCCGCATTTGTGCATAAAAAATAATTGTGCATCTATAATCAGGAGACACACATTGAAATTTTTTTGGTGCATGTGACTCCCAATGCAGACGATGAGTGGCCCTACCTATCGCATTTTTTGGGCCTGCTTCTTGGTATACACACCTAGAATCAACTTGACTGATGATTTATAGCTGATTCATCTCTGATTGGGCTTGATTATAGTTTTAGGTCCAAATGACATTTACCTTAAGGCAGCCAATGTATCAAGTTCAGATTGGATCAGGGTCGATCCATGCCTAATCTAATAGTAGGGATACTCTCAGTCTACACCAGAGCTAAAACTGGTAAGGTCTGATATCGACCTGGTTGGAACCAATCGGGGTGAAAAAAAGAATTGATCGTATTCAATCCATGAAGAAATTGTTAAATTTTAAACATAGAAAACATACTCTAATTTTTAATCAAAAAACGTAATCAAAAAAATTTTTAAAACGTAATTTTTAATCAAAATTTTTATATAAACATACCAAAAAATTTCAAATGGTTCTCAGTACAACAATTAACTTAAGGTCTAATTATCAGAATAAGAGTATAATTTTTTTAAAGTATATAATATGAAAATAATATATAGTTGTAAATGCAAAAAAAAAAAAAGGTTTTTAGTTTATAAAATGCCCGTGCTGAGCACGGGCTTTTGATTCCTAGTAAACCAATTATTGAGGACCAAATTGCCCATTCTCATCTTTTTTGCAATTTTGTTTGGGCACCCACACTTATTACCTCCATTCGCGCCAAAAACGACGAAGCTACACTCCCCCCTCTCTCTCTCTCTCTCTCTCTCTCTCTCCATTTTTCACTTTCTCTTCTTCATCTTGGTGGTGATGGTGATGGTAGAGTGGTGGTGGTGGTGGTGGTGGTGGAGGTGGTGATGGTGGAGTTGGTGGTGGTGTTGGAGTGGTGGTGATCGATGGTGGAGTTGGTGATTGTAGAGTGGAGTTGGTGATTGTAGAGTGGTGATGGTGATAGTGGTGGTAGTGGTGATGGTGGTGGTGTTGGAGTGGTGGTGGAGTTGATTGAAGTGGTGGTTGTGGAGTTAGTGATAGTGGAGTTGATGGTAGTGGTGGTTGTGGAGTTAATGGTGGTGGTAGAGTGGTGGTGGAGTGGCGGTTTAAAGCACCCCATACTCCCACCGATGGATGGACAATATTCGGCAAGCCTGCAAAAATTTTTTTTTGCCTCCACGGCCCTAAACTACCATGGCCACCAGGTCACCCACGGCCAGGAGCCCAAGTCAGATTTTTTTTTTTTGGAGTTTAATATGGGTGCCCAGCAAAATGGAGTGCCCAAATAGGGGCCCTCCAATTGGTGTGGGTGCCCATCAAATGTTGGTGCCCAGCTGAAAGAGGTGGGCGCCCGTAGAGTGACTCATATCTTAACTCTTAAGGTCGTGAAGTGAGAGTAAAACTTTGATGACAAGGCGCAAATATGAGCCACATGGCACACACTTAGAGGACTCTGACCGTATGGATGTTTGGCCGATCCCTAGGTGGACCTACAAACCAAAAATTAGCTTGATAAGTGATTTCAAACCTTTGGATCTTTGTACCTCAAATAATGGTCAATAATACTAAAATTCCCACGGTTAAAGTCAACCCATGAAAATAATTCCAATCCAACACCTAGAAGTCACTAATCGGGCTGATTTTTTGTTTGTAGGTCCACCTATGGATTGGCCAAACATCCATACGGCCAGAGTCCTCTAAGTGTGTGCCACGTGGCTCATATTTGCGCCCTGTCATGGAAGTTTTACTCTGTGAAGTAAGGAGTAAAACTTCTCACAGCGTTGTGACAGATGCTTCGGTCACAACGCACAATACGAGCCACATGGCACACTCTTAGTGGATGCGGACCGTATGGATGTTTGGCCAGTCCCTCGGTGGACATTAAACCAAATATCAGCCCGATTAGTGATTTCTAAGCGATTCGATTGAAGTTATTTTCATGTGCTGATTTTAACGGTAGGAATTTGAGCCTTATTTGGGTGCAAAGATCCACAGGTTGTAAATCACTAATCAGGCTGATTTTTGGTTTATAGGTCCATCGAGGGACTGGCCAGACATCCATACGGTCATTGTCCACTAAGAGTGTGCCATGTGGCTCGTGAAGTGAGTACGCGGTCTTCCTGGAGATGTCTGTGGGTCCCGATCAATTGATCTACCATATGTCAAGAGTAAAAAATGATGATTTTTAGGGCTTTTAAAACACCCTTGACAAATTAAAAATCAAGAACACCCCCCTTGACTAGAGTCTTGACCCCCCTCCCACATTGACTAATGTGTAAAACCTCCATCACATGAATGTTATAATACTCATAAAATGATTATTTTACTCATATTTAAATTACAAAAATTCTCTCAAATTAATTTGTGCGTTTAACAAAAGGGTCGAGCTCCGTTGACAGATCTAAAATGACAGGGACACAATATAAGCCACGTGGCACACTGTTACAGGACTCTGTCCGTATGGATGTTTGTCCTATTCCATGTGGACCTACAAACCAAAAACCAGCCTGATTAGTGATTTATAGGCTTTGGATTGGACTTATTTTCATGGGCTGATCTCAACTGTGGGAATTTGAGAAGTATTAGAGGTGTAAAAATGCAACACTTATAAATCACTAATCAGGTTGATTTTTGGTTTATAGGTCCACCATGAGATAAGACAAACGTCCGTACAGTTAGAGTCATGTAACAGTGTGCCACCTGGCTTATTTTGTGTACCTGTCATTTTACCCGTCATTTTAGATCTGTCAACGGAGCCCGACCCTTAACAAAATTGGCCGCTATTCCAAGGCATGTGCATCACGTGTCTATACTGATGTAATCTATACAGTAGTACTGTTTAAAATGGACAATAGAAATTGTTGAAGTCCACCTTTGGTCACGGAGTGGACTTACATTATAACGCTCGCGTAGTACTCTTATTATAACACTCATGTAGTGGATGTCACATTTGCACGTTAGTCAATGATTGAATGCGCTCTCTCTCTCTCTCTCTCTAAAAAAAAGAGAAACGATCTTGGTGGGCATGGAAGACGGATTATGGTCTTTTGAGTGCTGGATCGATTGGAAGCCTTCATTTTCCGCATCTATAAAAGATATTCCTTGTTTTAACTTGTTGGTTTCGAACAAATATAGTGCGAACGGGGTATGACATTGTAGTTTTTGAATTAAATCCCTGCTCTCATTGGTGGGTTCTCATCAAAAATTCAGATTAAGTATTGTATTGGGGTTGCATAACAAGTATTTTTCCTGCAATCTATTTCTTGAAAATATATTTTTAGAAGTATCAAAGAGAGCTCAAAGTTTGTTCTTAATCTTGAGAGCCTACATCATCCTACCAAAGAAAGAGCCTAAATCATGATTTTCGGCCATCATATGTGAAAATCATCATCATCACCTATCTTTGAATCTTGTAGAAAATTGGTAAAATGAGAAATAGGGTTGTTACACTAGCATTTTTTTGCATAATTGCACTTACAACAGTGAACCCATTATGAACGTTGAAATAATCGGCTTTTGTGAATGAACCGCTGAATTGTCGAAGGAAGCAAACCTGGTCAAACCTGGTCCAGATGACATCAAGGCTCTCTTATTTCGCTGGGGAAACATTTTCACATGAGATGAGAGGTATCTTCTTCAGTGATTTGGTGTTTCGTTTTGATCAAGTGTTGTTTTAATTTTCTTTCCTCTTCCTCTTGTATGTACTCTTGAGATCTTCTCGATCTCTTTTCTCTTAATATTATTTTGGGCTTATAAAAAAGAAGTGATAAGAGAAGTGCTATTTACAGTGGTGTCTAGGGGTTAAATCTTTGTTTCACTGAGTTATTTGGTCAATACCAAACCAAGACAAGCCAATGTCAATTAGTGACTCATCTCAAGTCTGTAAAATTTATGTAGGACTTGGTTGAGTTGCTTGCATATCTATTGAGATGAGTCAAGCAAGTCATCCTACTCGGTCAAAATTTATCAAACTTACTGGCCAAAGCAAGAGAGAGTGGTCACTCCATAATTTTAGATGATGCCGTTGAAACGATGTTTGTCGAGTGAGCTGGAATCTCAATGGATCTGTACATGGTCAGCCGACCATGAGACTCTGGTGGCTTGGTCGTTGGCCATGTGCGTCCAATCCATTGAAATCTCATGGCCGGTTGTCCCCAACTGTTTGATTTGGAATTTGGGTTTTGGCCCATAACCTTGTTCTTATGTTGAAGACAAGGGCATTTTTATCTTTTAACAAATAATATGGTAGTCAACTCGGATCAACATTGGTCAAATGATGGTGGACTGTGTAAAGTTATAATCCTCGTGTTGACAATTCTTGAAAATCCCTAGGTGTTTAAATTCCTATTCTTTTGGTGATCTAGTTCGTTGTTTTTGGTGCTCTGGTCTCGAAGGCTTGGATTTGGCGATTTGGTACTTCTATCTTTCAGCGTGCTTAGATCGATGATGGGCTTCAGATATCATTCTTCTTCAAATGTTTCTAGGAGCTCGATGTTTGGTTCGGATGGTTGTGCCTTGAGGATCTTGATCGGGTTCCCTTTTTGACATTCTGTTGTTCCCTTAAACATTTGGTTAGAACCCCCTTCGTTGCCATCTATTTATCCCCTGATCACTCGAAATCCTTTGGCCCTTAACCAAAGGGGTTGACCAATGTTCATATCGGTTGTCCGAGGGAAAGGTTAACCATCAGCTAGACCGGTCAACTGGTCTCCTAGCAACTTGATCCACGCGCTCCTCCAATCTCTAATCCCTCTCATCCAAAAACTATATTAATAGGAGCTCCCACCTTTTCTTATTTAAAACCAATTCTCACTCATCCTTTGCATGGCCTTGAGTTCCTAAAGAAGAGCCATTTTGTGAGAAAAATCTCCATTGCTCCCCATTGTCCTTGGCCATTCGTGGAGATCCTTTGGAGACTTATCTTGATTCATTAAGCAACCTTTGCAAGTTTGTCCAAGTTAGAATTGTGGAATACTTGTCTTGATTTGATCCGAGCATCCTTTGCAAGTTGTTCGTGCCTACATTGGTGGAGAAGTGCCTAGCATTTATCTTCATCATCGAAACTTTGTTCCTCTCCAATCTTACTATTTGAGAGGTAACTTTGTTTGTTAGATTGTAATCCTTTTTAGAAAGGCTTCGTAGTTGAAATATTTTCATTCATCACTTTACTTGAGTCAAGTAGAATCCGTGTGTCTCGATTCCAATCGAGCTAGCTTAGGTCTTTTACCCTATTTATGTGTAGGTCTGCTTAAGTGAGTGAATTAAAAATGTGATATCTCGGTCGGAGTTCAAGATGTTCCACTAGATCCCAAGTTGGCTTAGCTCATAACAACACAGGGTTCGGGTTCACCTCATTCGGGCCAAAACCCGACTCCTAGATCCACCTTCCCGTGAGCCTGACACTCACATGCGTCATTACACGTCACACGTGCAATGTTATCCCCTCTAAACGTCGATCCAAACCTAAAACCAGTGTTCAACAAACAACTGAATTGAAGAACAAACAGAGGGGGAAAAAGTAATAAAAAAAAAATGCAACTCCTATCTTATCGTGTCCCTCTCCAAACCCCCAAATGTCCCTCAATCCTCCCCCAAGAATCTCTCAGAAGCACCAACTGCTTCACTCATAAGAGGAAGCTCTTCGTAAAATGCCGACGTTCAGAGTACTTCGACCAACAGAGGTTCACCAAACCTTCGGACGACTCGTTCTCTCCACAGTCTCAAGGAGGTGAAGAAACTTCTCCCTCACCTTCTCACCTCTTTATTTTTTAGGGTTTTACTTATTTACTTGCTGGGTTCTAGGGTTTTGGCTCGAAATACTGTTTCAACTTTCAATATGTATGGTTTGGTTGCAGCTTCGCCTCCGAAGGTTTTTGTTGGTCATTCGATATACAAAGGGAAAGCAGCTCTAACCATAGAGCCCAAAGCACCGGAGTTCGTTCCTTTAGATGTACGTGTTTGAAGTTGTTCTCTTGTGTTCATTGTAAGAACTCAGTCCTCCTGAGTTTCGCTCTGTAAATGCTCCGAATGGTTCTTTGGTTGTTCCAGTGTTTCTATATATCTTTTTTTTTTTTTTTTTTTTTTTTTTAAACTTTCTGATGGTTTAGTTTATTATTCATGCAGTCGGGTGCGATTAAGCTAACAAAGGAGGGTTTTGTGCTCCTTCAATTTGCTCCTGCAGCCGGCATTCGGCAATATGATTGGAACAGAAAGCAGGTGAGCTTTGTTTTTATGGAATTCTGAAATGTGGTTAATGGTAGCATGTTGCGTAAATTTGGAATTTTGTGTGTTCAATGGTGCATGTGCCATGTGAGTTTGGACTAAAGGCATTAGCTTGGAGTGACAGTGGAGACTACATTTGCTCTAGATGATACTTATACTTGTATTTATTCTGCAAGAGTGTCATAAACTAACTCCTCTGCTTTTGAATACATTTTGATAGACGTGTTGTTGTTTTCTTTCTTGTTAGTCAATCTGCAAGTATTCGCTTCAGATGAATTGAGGGTACTATTGCTGTCTATGTTAGGTGTTTATGTGAATTTAACGGAAATTCCATGAGTGTTTCTTTTGGAATTTTCATTCAGTGTTGCTCATGAAAGCCGGGATTTTTCTTTCTCAAAACCACCTGTATTGAACTTAAAGGTTGAACACAAAAATGACGTGTTGGATTGTTTTGTAAGATTGCATCTTATGGTTATAAACTGAGTGTTGCTGTTACCTTCTCGGTTTATAAAGTCGAGTACTTTCTTAGATACTTAGATGTTAAAGTTCTGTTCTATGAGGTTCTATTGGCAGCTATAGAATGTAATTAGAACCAAGATTGGTTGAGACCTTTATCCACCATTCTTATTGTTCTACTTAATTCTGGCTCTTGTTGAATCGCCAGTTGTTAATTTGATATTAACATCCTGGCACTCAGTTTCATTTTTTTTAGATATTAGAGATTTTTCCATTGCCTCCTAGTTGGTGGTGTTTAATTGGTTTTCATCAGTTTCTACTATTAGAAGGTTTACCGAGGCATCTCTCTCATCATAAGCGTCAGGTAAGTATTTTGCAACATTGATGCATCTTTGGGCTTGATTTACCTTACCCTATTTTCATCTCAACATATCTGCGATTGTTTGTTTAACCATTCATTGACTTTGCATTTAATCTGCAGATGCATGTCTTCACTTTCATTTTTTTTCCCTTTGGTGTTTCTTTTTTTCCAAATGATATTAGTCTATGTCTGGTTTACATTTTGTTTAGGTATTCTCATTATCAGTGACTGAAATTGGAACTTTGATGAGCCTTGGCGCGAGGGATTCATGTGAATTTTTTCATGACCCATTTAAAGGCAGAAGGTATTTTTTGACTTCTATATTTTACCAATTCTAGTATAGAAGCTTCTTACTTTTTTTTTTTTTTTAAATTGCAAGTGATTTTATCTTTTTTGATCAGTAAAGTAAGATGTATTAAGCAAAAAAAGAAATGTACAAGTATGGCCCAAAAAAAATGAAAAGAAGCCATTGGAAGGGCGGTTCCAATGACTCCACAGAAGAAGCATCAACCTAAGTTGACGCCTAAAAGCAAAGACAAAGGATTGTACATTCCTCTTAGTTTCGACTCTAGGGATAAAACAAACACTTCAAAGGTCAACCCGTGTAATTCTTTGAGAATAACAATCCAGTGCCAATTGTAGTTATAACTCTCTTGAAGACAGCTTCATGGCAATGGTGCTTGTCCTAAAAAATTATTCCATTCCTTTCTTTCATATAATCCATCCAATCACAAACGGGACTAATCTCCACACTATTTTCTGTTTCTTATCCTAGCCTTTCAACAACCAATATGATAGAAGATCAAACACCTTCCTAGGTAACACCCATGAAACCCCGAACATATCAGGAAACCTATGCCAAATGCCTATGGTGAATTGGCAACGAATTAATGTTTGCCTCTTTGCACATAAAGAACATGTTTAGCAAAATATGTTTTTCTACTAATCAAATGATAAAGTATAAGTATCTTGAAACGATAGTCTTCTTTGTTTTTTGGGTAATAAATTAGAAACAGTAGAGTCGGGCATTCGGAGCATATACACCCATAAGAACTGAAGCAAATGATCGAACTGGAATACTCTTGTTGGATTCTCTTTCCATACGCGTGTATTTTCTTCGTTTAAAAAAGTGTTGTTTCAATCCGACTCATTAAGCTTGTGAACTGATCCACCTCCCAATCATTTAAGTTTCGTTTAAGGCGAATATTCCAAGAACTCTATCACCTATTATTTCTAGGCATTCAGAGATTATAATTCCTTTTTGGCAAATTCTCTCATATAAATGAGGAAAGGAATTGCATAAAGAATTATCTCTGCACCACAAATTTTCCCAAAATTTGATTATTTTCCCACTTCCTACCTTAACATTAGTGTTTGTAGAAGTCTTCAAGGACTTCTGATATCCCCTTCTACAAACTTACTTCGTAACTCGAATGTACTGCATTAATCTTCCATCCAACGTTGTTGGTGCCATATTTACATGCTATTTCACTCTCCAAAGACGATTAGTCTACTCTCCAAATCTTACAACCATTTACCAACAAGGCCTTATTCATGATGTGTATGGGAATGATTTCCAATTCTCCAACCTCCTTGGGAGTGCACACCTTTTTTCCATTCCACCAAATGGTATCTTTCCAAATCGTCTGAACCATTCCAGAGGAAGTCTCTCTCCAACCTCTCTAGTCTAGATGTGACAAATGTTGGAATGGAAAATGACAAAAAATAAGTAGGAAGGTTTGAAACAGTGCTGCGGATCAAAGTTAGTTTCCCTCCTTTAGAGAGAGACCCATTCTTCCATGAAGCCAATTCCCTTTCGAAACGTTTCACCATCGGATCCCACAAATTGGGATGATAGTTTGCTCCTAAAGGAAGCCCAAATTAAGAGCGAGTCGAGCGACCAATCTACAATTTAGAGCCGACACCAACTCTCCAATATTGTTCACTTCCCGTACTGCGAAGACTTAACTTCACTCTTCAAAACGTTAACCATTGAACCCAAAACCGCTTCAAAACATAACATGACGCATATAAGATGTCTAAGTTGGAAATGTGAATCTTTGCAAAAGAATATGGAGTCGTCAACGAATTGAAGGTGATTAATAGAAGGGTCATCGTTCTCCAATTTGAATCCTTCCATAACCCCTCCATCCGCTGCCCTTTGCATATGATGACTAAGTGCCTACACTACTTGAATAAACAAGAAAGGGGATAGAGGGTCTCTTGTTGAATGCCCCTAGAACTCTGAAAGAAGCTTGTTGGATTTCCATTTACCAAAATTGAAAAGGAAACCCTCTATATACACACTTGCATCCATCGTTTCCATTTGATGCCAATACTCATCCTCTTCTAAAACATAATCCAAATTGAAAAGGAAACCCTCTATATACACACCTGCACGGTTTTGGTATCAATTTGGAACATGCACAGTACTCCAGTGATGGGAAGACCATCCATCACCCATCCCCACTTTTCACTTGCGCACTAGGAAGCGTAGAGATGGGGAGTGGACAAGGCGGTATCTCTCATCTGGGTGCGAAAGCATGGGGAGCAAACAAAATTAGATTAGTTAATGCCGTAAACAACGAGTGCCTGCCCTTGGTCTACTCGAATCAAAGGCCTAGCTAACGTGTGAAGCACTCCACTTGGGGACTATGGTCGCAAGACCGAAACTCAAAGGAATTGACAGGGGCCTGCACAAGCAGTGGAACATGTGGTTTAATTCAATACAACGTGCAAAACCTTACCAGCCCTTGACATATGAACAACAAAACATGTCATTAACGCGATGGTACTGACTTTCATATAAGTGTTGCATGTCTGTCGTCAACTCGTGTTGTGAGATGTTTGGCAAGTCCTATGATGAGTGAAACCCTCGTTTTGTGTTGCCCATATGCCAAACGGGTGATCAGGCAATTTATAAGGTGTTTTTATCATGCATCCCCCTCCCACCACAATGATGGAACCACTAATCTTACTTTCCTCATCATGATGAAAAACTTTCTGTCATACTCAATTCGAGGAAATCATCGACAACCGGTCCGCTTTGTGATACTCCCTGTTAATTACACCTACGTTGCCATTGTTGAATTTGCATATCGTTTGCAGGAAATTGCTCCATCCGCTCTTTCTCCATCCCTCTGGAACAATAATGGCTTGGTTGCTATTACCAATGAGAGCAATGCTATTTCAAGAAAAGCTCCCCTCTGTTGATCTTCTTCACTACGAATATACTTCTTCACACAACCGATTCGTGCGCCGCATAGGTGCTTTCATGTTCCAAGTATGCATATCAATTAGCATTGTCTTTGGTCATTTCACTTATTTTTCCAACAATCGATTTGGATTATCCTTGACCTCTCTCGATGGTTTTCAATGAATCTTCCCTCCCTCTTCGAATTCGAAGGTCTTGGATTCAGTAAGCAATAAAGTCATTGTTCATGCATTGCTCATTCCAAAAAAAAATTGCAAGGGGATTTTGGCTTTATGTAATGAGAACTTTGAGCGAATGCACGTTTCGTTATACCAACAGATTAGTTTTTATCAATTTTTATGATCTCAAGCACATTGCAGCTTTTGATTTAGTCATTGGGTGGCAAATGCACCTCTAGAAAAACCATTTTCATCCTCATCCTCATCCTCATCTGCATCATAATCTTTTTAGTCAATTATTTAGACATTTTTCCAGGATTCCTGATTCAAATTAGATTGCAAATTGAATAAAAATGGAAATGCTATTTCTTTGAAGCTTCAGAAGCTCGTTCTTTTGTACCCACCATGGAGGAGTTGGAAAGATATGACCTCTCCTAATCCATGATTTAGACAAGGTTAATCAATCTATAGTTAGCATCTCCTAGAAGCAGTACAACTTAAAATTCTTAAATAGGAAATTGTATGATAGAAAAGACTAAATGAGAAATAAATATTTGAGATGATAAGTCAACTAGATGTTCTCATCATCATGATTGGTTGATTATTACTTATAAAAAAAGTGATTGGTTGATTATCTAACATGGATTTCTATAAGTAACAACAATTTGAGATGCTTAGGAAACTAGAAGTTCTCATCATTATGATTGGCTGATTATCTAACATGGATTTTGAACTTTATTTCCATTGTGCTCAATGTAAGTTCATCTCCTTCAATCCTTCGTACTATCATTTGCAGCCTTTGTGCTCCTTCTTAATAAAATTGGACTCATTCACATGCAAATGTATTGAAGGAATTAGATGGTCATAGAAGCATGGGATAAATAAAAATCAAGGGGAGATACATCTAAGAATACTACGGTGTACCCAAATTTACCTCAGAGCCCAATAGGAGATAAAATAAGGGAAAGTCTATTGAGATGGTTTGGTCTCGTACAACAAAGACTGACAACGGTACTAGTGAGGTGTGCTTTGGTACAAGTTAAAGGCCATAAAAGGGAGAGGAATATCAAAATGACATGGAGCCAGTTATTAAGATAAGATTTGAAGACGTGCCTTGACAAAAGATGTAGCTTTTAATGGAGTGGTGGCAAAATAGGATTCATGTTGCCAACCCAAGATAGTTGGGATAAGGAGTATGATGATGACGACGACCCAAATTCACCCTAGAGTTGGCATTTTCGAGGCAAGCTGCCATCACGCCTACGTATCTATGAATATATAGATGGATAAGCAATGTAGTTAAAGCTCTGCCTAGATGTTGCCTAGGCGAGCACTTTGCCTATTCAGGACAGCGACTAAAAACAAGGTCTAGGCCAGCATTGGTACACGTGTGCCCTAGGTACCTTGAGCATATGCTCAGACTAGACTTAAAAAATCAATGTTCCATACGCTTTACATGTTAGAAATAGAATAATATATATACATACATACCTAATTTCTTCTTCATCTTCTTTCTCTATCAATCTCTCCCATGTACCTCTCTGCTCATATTATTATTGTTATTATTAAATGCTCAGCATCGAAAAATGTTAGTTATCTTAAGACTTTGCTTTTAGCTTATTTATTTATACTGGTTGTTTGACAGTTCTTTATTAGGAATAGATAATATGCTATGGTTGCTTCACCATCATATTAAGTAACTAGTCTCGTTGATGAGTTTGTGTATGGCAAATATAAGGTACGGGAAAAGTTTGAGTATAATTCAGGTTTGTCATTAAAAATTCCGCAAAAGACAACTATCCAACAATAATTGATAAGTTGTTTTTTTTTTCTTCAATTTATTTTGTGGGAATGATTCGTGAATTATTTAGCTAAAAGTTCTGCCGTATTATACATTTCTTAAAAAAAGCATATAATACTCATACTTGTCAACTAGGGCCACAAGGAAGTTTTTGCATTCTAAGATACTCAGATACAGATATGGACACTGGTACAAGAAACAGGGATATGACTCTTTCCCAAACTGGATATGGATACAGTTATCCCATCCAATATGTTCATACTATGCTTTAATTTTAGTTTTTAAAGCTAAATATTATTTTTTTAATATTCACATCATATGTCATAATTCATCGTTTATATCTTCCTATTGACATAACATGAGGAATAAGAAACCGGTAGGGGTTAATAAAATACAAAGCACAATAGAGAATGAGAAATTGGTGGCATAGAACTATCCGGACTAGTATCGGTATCAACACAATATGATACGGGAAAGACAGTCATGTTGAAGTATGCAGGTATCATAGGTCTGCTTATATAAAACAATTAATTGGTTTTACGTGTGGAATCAAATCGGCAATTGGTGGTTTCACATTTCCACTTAAACCAATTATGCCAAGTCTAGAAAACATGCTCCTCTTTACACTTTACAGAGACGCATATCTTTGGAAGCATACCGGCTACCACTAGCTGACATATACATCTCACTGTTGTCATGCTTTCCCATCTTCTGCTTCCAAGTTTACTTAATATCTAGGACAATATAGTGAGTATTGATGTGGAAATGCTTGGTTAAGTATACGCCCCATTTTGATCATGAAAATTTCCATTAAATACAATGATCTTTCTTTCCTCTTGTGTGTTTCGCTCCACGAAAGTGAGCTTTTCTGGCTATAGCATTAGTTATTGCCTCCATTGGCTTTTTATGTATCGTTAAACTTCTAGTAAATTGTGTCATGTTTTGCAGCGAAGAAGGCAAGGTCAGGAAGGTTTTGAAGGCAGAGCCCCTTCCAGATGGCTCCGGTCACTTCTTTAATCTCAGTAATCCTCTCATTTCCAAATTCTTGTGGCAATCATTTGTGGATGTTTACTTGCTTTCTTGTGCTAGTTGTATAACAGGCAGCTTGGTCTGGATACATTGTATTTGGTTCTGTATAGAACATATTTACTGATCAATGAGCATTTACATATCCCATCATGTTTTTGTTCTGATTGAAGGGTGATGGGAAATGGAGACTACCACTTGTTATTGCTATGGACCTGCTCTAATTTAGCTAGCAGGTGGTGGAGCTCCATTTTCCATCACAGTCTGATCAGTTTCAAAAGATTATAGATTCGCTTGCGCTGATTCCAAAGAAGTAACACTAGATGATGCTTATGCAATTCATTTGAACTTGCAATAAATTGTTGTTTTCGGTCCTGACCTGTGCTCTCCTTTGTTTCATGGCACTTTTGAAGGTGTTCAAAACAAGCTCATGAATGTGGACGAGAACATTTATATCCCTGTTACCAAGGCAGAGTTCGCGGTTCTCATCTCGGCGTTCAATGTATGGCACTGTCCCCCTTTCATCCCTTTTCTTATCTTTTGCAATGCTAGAGAAGAATTGACTGCTTGCATTGGAAGTTAAAGTCAAGGTGTCATCTGAAAAAACCGATGACATCCGGTACAAGTTTTGTACAAGAAAGATGTATACAATCCTAGCTGCTGCAATTCATACACGTATTATCAGTCAAGTAGCATAATGATGTGATGAATTGGTGGGCTATGCCTATGGTCCCTGCACCTCGGACGCTGTCTTGGTGTGCTCACTTTTGGTGCACCTTAGATGTGTGCTATAATGTTTTCAAGACATGTTAGTGATGGTCGTATAAATGCAATGGGTTGTTAGTCATGAATATTCAAATTAATATATGGAGTACATTACCTTCAAACTAAAAATAATTCATATTAGGGACTGCTTTTGGGAATTTTAATTTAGAGAGGTTTTTAATAGGGGGTAAGTGAAGCTGTGCGGTTAACCCATGCTTTCTCTACAAAACAACCTAGATAGCCTTGTTTACGTATGAATACCCCAGTTTTATTACTTTGGTATAATATATTTGAACTTGCACTTTTGTTGAATGTGTGCAGTTTATCCTGCCGTACCTTCTGGGTTGGCACACTTTTGTAAATTCCATTAAGCCAGACGAAACTAGCCGTTTCAACAACGCCAATCCACGGTCCGGGGCTGACTTGGAATGGAACAGGTAGTTCTGATATTGGGATGAGAGAAGGAAGAAAGAGCACGGGAGGCCTCGAAAATTCCGCTGCAGAGGGTAGCCGATGTTTGGTTTCCCAGACTTCATTGAATGTATGTCCTGTCTGGAGCCATCGTCCCAAAATTTTTGGCAACAATCAGATTTCAGAAAAAAGAATTTTGAACTGGAGAATGTGTGATAATGGGATGTTTATAGTGGATTGAAGAATGAAGCAACTCTTATTGGCCTTGTGATACAATGTATGTTTAAATCAATACAGCTTTATTTGACCAGGAGCATGCTAAAAGCTTTTCTTGTTTCTAATTTGGCTGCGATAGTATATTCGGGTCCACGGCTCTTATTTTACAGATCCATCAGGATTACTTGGTGTGCATTTCACGACCCCCAAATGTTTTTTTGTGGGCATGTTTGAATTGGAACTTTAGTTCTGGATACGCATGCAGTTGTATTATCTGAGTGTTGAACTCAAAAAGTACTAGCAGTTTCAAGTGTTCACGTAATTCATCGCGTTGTAGTTATTTGTGGTTTTTGGCTTTGTTTTCTCAATATTTCCTTTGTTTTTGTTACCTCAAGAATTTTGGGTATTTCCACTAGTTTGTGGAATTTATTTGTTTGTAGTTTGGGAATTAGATTTCCAATTACTTATGGCTGTAGCGGGCTATGACCTACAATTATTAGTCAATCTATTTGTTTGTAGTTTGGGATTTCCAATTACTTATGGCTGTAGCGGAAAGTCCGTTTATCAAAGCAGCCATTAAGTGTCTTTTTTTTTTATCAGGTAAAAAGAGATTAAAGAGGGCTGAGGAAGCCCAATAAACTATACATCAAGACCCAAAAGGGAAAGGACTGCAGGAAACAGCCAAAAACTACCGGAAACCAAACAGACCCCAAGGGGGGAACAACTAAGACACCAACATATCCCACCGGAAAACAAAATCTTCAAATCAAATTTTTTTTAAGGGCACTCACGCACATTAGTTTACATTCTGAGCAAAAACAATGACCTATAAAACTAGAAGAAATGTACAGGCAAAAATGAAATGCTTTGAACTAATAGATTGTTATATTTCTGACAGATTCTGATAACGGATGAAAGCATTTATGTCTGAAAAATATTAAAAAGACAAAGAAAAAGAGTTCATAATGGGCTGGCAGAAGCCAACAAATCCAGGCAACCCCAAGTGGGCGGGTTCCTTCAGGCTACTGCTTGTCAATTCCAATCCCTTGGCTAGATGTAACCTTTTTGCAAAACTGAACCCAAAGAGCGCATGCAAATTTAGCGTCTGAAGGATACATAGATCCGACTTGTTGACGGCTGAAACTCATTCCAATTTTTGTCCACTTGAAAAACCTCTCTACGCCTCGTTACATGAAATTATATTAAGTCGAGATTGCAGAGGTGACCCCAGAAGACAATCACGAAGGATAGGTAGGTGATAAGAGAGAAATAAGATATAGTGTCAGGATGTTCTGACATGCCATATGACACCTATGTGGTGCTCACTTGGAGATTAATCAAGGGCTGAAATTCCAACATTTCTAGCCATAGGGAAAGTCCATACAAAAGTGCATTACAAGTTAAAATGTTCTGGGCCCTTTATTTCACCCTTAAATTTAAGGCCACATTTGATAGGGTTTGAAACTTCAGAATGAGCCGAATTTTTTGTGACGACGATTCATGACAATGTACCAAAAATCAACCCTTGAATCATCTCCTTATGGGCCCATATAGGCACATCAAATTAGGTGTCAAAATAACCCAACCCATAAGATATAAACGGATTCATGAGCAGGGATGGTTCATTTTCTCCCCAATTAAGATATGCAGCTGCAAAGGCTCAGAAAGAGCATGAACTTGATTTAAAACAAAGCTCCTGTAATATGCTCTTACCAAGATACAAACCACATTTACCATGTAGCACGAGCATGTAAAGAGTTTATCTCTAAAGCAACAGCAGCCTAATATCAACTGGCATTGTAAAAAACTCCTCTGCATAACACAATCTCCTCCATTGTTACACTTGCCACTGGAAAAATTGACCCTGCTACCCTATTTAATCTAGTTTCCAACTCTGGCTTCGGTACCTCAGAAATCCAAACCCTAATCCAGCCAGTATATACTATTCAATGATCCAACGGCTGTTATATTCCATACTTATGATGTTCAATGAAACTAAACTCAAACCCATTAATAGGAATCAGAGAGCTAGGTCATATTTCTATTATACCCAGTTAGTTACTATCTCTAAAAAATTATACTCAGTAAGAAAAAGGTTTTCTCTTCCAAATATGTGTGTCAAGTTTCACAAGCCACCACCCAGTACCAGTGTCCCTCAAACAAAGAGCCCTGACCCCCTTTCTCTATCCAGCCCATCCATGTGTTTGCTGACCATAATATCACCTTGCAGCTTGTTATCATCATCATCACTAGTCTTTTAACCCAACTATATGGTCCGCTGCCTAAATCCCGTTCCTTTGTTCAATTCCATCTTAAGCCATGTCTTTCATTAAGGCAAGTATCTTCATTCTTCAAATCTACTCTCAATACCTCAATCCATGTCTTCTTTGGCCTTCTGCTCGCCCTTTAGAACCTTCAACCTGCAAGTTCCTTCTCACCGGTGCTGTCATTGGTCTTGTTGTACTTTTACATGACGAAACCATCACAATCTACTCTCCTTATCACTTATTGGGTCTACTAATATTTTCACAAATGTGTTTTCTGATTTTATCTTTCCCACTTTTTCCACTAATCCTTCTCAAAGTCCTCATCTCAGCTATACTCTAATTCAATGAACATATTGTTTCTTGGTTGCCCCAACATCTTGCTCCATCAAGCACAGTCTTATTGTTGCCTTAGCAGTTTTTTCCTTATAGTTCGACTGGTATTCATTAGTCACATAGCACTCTTTCCACTAATCCATCTCAAAGTCCTCATCTCAGCTATACTCTAATTCTATGAACATATTGTTTCTTGGTTGCCCAACATCTTGCTCCATCAAGTAGTCTTATTGTTGCCTTAGCATTTTTTTGTTATAGTTTAACTGGAATTCATCAGCCACATAGCACTCCAGAAGCACATCCCCGCTCTAGCCACCCAACTCTGATTCTATGAGCAACATCAGCTTCAATCTCTCCCTACGTATATATAATATAACCAAGATATCAAAAATGGTTGCTTCGGGGTATCTCCTGGCCATCATGTGTAACTAATGCATCATCTCTATGCATGTCATTACTAAAGTTGCATTCCATATACTCTGGTTTGGTTTCACTTATTTTAAAGTTCTCGGACTCCAAGAATTCTCTCCGGAATCACTGGCACTGACCTTGAGTGGAGATTCTATTAGTTTCTATCAAGAACTACTGTTTAAAACTATATAACATCTACACAGTGACTTAAAATCTCAAATTTGGTATGCAACTTGGCTGAGACAAATCGATATAATTCACTACCAACCCAGCCGCGTTTCATGAGATCATAAGCATATGCTTGTATGGCACTTGTCATCATCAATACAAAGTAAATAACACAGATCGTGTTTCTAGAGTATTTAATACAACATGTGTTACGTGAAACTGATGAAAGTCTATCCATGGAAAAAGCAGGAGCGAACAACATTAGCTGCATAACATCCAAGACAACCACCATACGAATTCTAAGCAGCATATTTTTCTCAGAAATTCATTTGGTTATTTGGGAGATGAAAGCACACAAAATTATGAAAAAGAAAAGAAAACATAAAATACGCAAAGCTAAAGAAAAACTTGGCTGCTGTATGGTCCTTGTCATTATCAAACAAAATACCCGTCTTTAATTTTGCAACTTACCTCTTTTACAAGAAGACATGGGCTGTAAGATGTCAACTGATACAAACATCTAAATCTATCAAAAGCATCAGAACTGCTTTCTCTTACTTCTAAAGATCTTATCTTTTTTTGCATAAACATAAAAGAAAGCCAAGGAACCCACCCCAGCCATCGATATTGCAGCCCATGGAAATGGCGGATCCTTGAAACAAACAAGAGAGGCCTCCAATTCCTGTGAAGCATGGTAAACAAGGGAGTGGACAGCATACAGATCGTGATCGGAAGACCTCAAGAAAAACAAAGCCATCTCAAAATCCAAATGAGACAATGCAGATACAGCTTTGTCCAGCTTGTACTTAAGCAAGTTCCACCTCTGCACAAACTCAACATGTTGACCTTGTTTAAGAAGATGTCTATCTCCCCCGTGTGCAGTTATCGACTCGAGCACATCAATAGCACTTGCAATCGAATAATTTAAAGATGTCAGAAGAACATTTCTCCGAGCTGCATCCTTCTGCACAAATGACAAAGATGAAGTCTCCGAAAATGGCCCAAATGGAGTCTGCCCAATACTCCACGTATAATCTACCAGAGTACTGTTATGTCTTGGGCTCCACAACAAATGGGTTGGTGATACACCCCACATACTCTGCAGAATCGAACCAACAAGTGGTCTCTCAAGCTCCCTCGTCTGTGTGATCACATGACGACCATTACAGCTATAATCACTCACAGTCTGAGTACTCTTCGTCCTGACTGCAATGACCATATCTCTAAAAGCAACAGATTGGTGATACCGATCGAGCATCACCAACTTATTGTAGTCCAAATCAAACACATACACAGGAAGAACGCTACCAAAGTCCTCCTCTAGAATCCCAACTGACCTCCGTAACTCGTCCCCCGAATCTGAAAGTATCTGATGCAGGCGCTTCGAGTCCAAATACTCACTAACAATCAATGTATAATTCTCAAACAAGAACCTTGAAGTGTACGAATTTGTTGAGCGTGAAATAGCAAATGAACAGATCGGACAATCCGGGAAACTCACTTCATAGTTCTTAAACCTCAACGACTGATCCCCCAGCAACAACCCACCGTCATTAACCTCATCCATAAATGTTCTCTCAATCGACTTCCAATCTAAACCGTGCAAGTCCTTATCTTCCGATCCATGAATATGAATAAACTGCACTATAAGAGAATTCTCAAACGGAATCGGAATTCTCAAAGAAGGAACCAGAAGTACCTGATAAGCGCTCCAAACCAAAGATGCCAAATCCGCGAGCAACGCCTTCTGCGACTTGGGTCGTCCGTGCAATGCCGCCAGCGGGTGAAACTCCCCTCTCGGCAAGACCCCATCACCGGACAAACCTGGACCATAATCAACCGGTCCGGCTGCCAAATCAATCCAAAGATAGCGATCTTTCCCGGTCCAAATACTGCCCAAGCACTTGGTAAACGCCGGAGACGAATCTCCGTAACCGTAATTATATGCGTAGGGCTTCGATTGAGGATTCAGATTAAGCAAGTAAATGTAAACTCCTTGTACTGGCTTCTCTTTCTCGAAGTCTTGTTTAACGATATGGTCGACGACGGAGTAGGGAACGGAGTGGAGGGAGGAGCGGAGGCTGGATGTAGAACGTGCGATCTCCGATCTAATGGCTTCGGAGATTTGAGAGGCGAGAGAGGAGTGAGAGACGTCGAGATGGAGAGAGTGTTTGATGGAGAGGTGGTGGGGTTGGGAACCGATGACATGGAAATTGTCGGAGAAAAGAGCGGCGGAGATGTAAGAGGAGAGGAGAGTTTGGGAATCTGGGGAGAAGGAGCCGACGAGTTTGATGTTAACTGAGACTGAGATTTGGAGGGAGAGGAGAGAGGAGATGAGAGAGGAGACGCTGGTGAAGGATCGGGCGGAGAGGGATTTTTTGAGGGGCGAATTGAGGGAGAGGAAGGAATCGTTGGATGCTTGTGGGTCCAGACGAGATTGTTGCGTGAGGAAGGAGTCTAGACCTAAGATGGGCAGAGATAAGGTGGTGGGTGAGAGGAGGAGGAGGAGGAGGAGGAGGAGGATGGTGGTGATGGTTGTGGTGGCGGTGGTGGTGGTCATATTTTTAGTTTTGAGGGGCTAGGATTGAAGCATGATCGAGGAAATTTCAAGTTCTGCACGTTTGGGGAAGAACGAAGTTAGTGGTGGTCTGTGACAGGGAGATCACTAGGGTTTATGCACTAGGCAAAGGCAACAGCAATTGAAAATTTTCAATTGCTGAAATCCAGTTTTGAGAAACTGGGTTTGGAATGAAGTTATCTCAAATGACAATTTCTGGGTAAAACATCATTTACCAAAATCATGTTTGGTCCAATGTGCAACAAGATGTGACAAAATGCCAAAGTGCAAATTAGATTGTAAATGGATTTAAACGACCTGAAAATCTGATCCGTTCCAATCTGATAATTTCGAGTCCAGAATCAAACACGCCCAATTTGGGCTTTATTCTGTACCAATTTGGGACCCTATACAAGAGAAATTAGATCGGCACCGGATTGATTCTGTACCGATTTGGGACCCTATGCATGATATTATTTAATCCATATGTAGTATTTTTTAATTAACATGTAATTTACCTTTTTATATTTAGTTTTATATCTTTATGAATACAATATGTCAATTTTGAGAGAAGTTAAATGTACAATTTTATAACTTTTGGGGGCGCTGACAACCACCGTTGGATTTGTGAAATCCACGGCCAAGCGTGCGAACACCGGGAGGGGTCAGAACAAGGGGGTCCTCGGAGCCTGAGTCTTTATTAATAGGATAATTGTATCGTGTTGGACACAACCAATATCAATAAAGTCGTGACACGTGTAAGGAAACTGGGAGACCATGCCAATTGGTTTTCCCGTTTATTTTGCATGTTTTGTTTTTCGAAAAAATATAGATTCGCCAGGTAGACTGGAACTCTCGTTCACGGTTGGACATTTTAAGTGTCCAACAACAGGTGACCCTATTAATAAGCCTCTTCCTCCCCTGGCCTAAAGCGAGCCTCTAGAGGCATAAGCCTCAATTTCCTTTTAAAACACTAATCTTGCTTATAAAAAAAGTGTTTGGTATTAAGGTTAAGATTGCATAGCACCAGTTTAGCCATGAACTACAAACGTGGGTTTAGCTCAACATTGATATTATGAAACCTGGGTTTAGCTCAACGTTGATATTAGGGAGTGGGAGCAACATGTGTGTTTAACCCTTCTCTAAATAAAACCCTAGGCTAGTTGAAATCCAAAAGTGTTAAGAGGGTTATGCTTGTCTTGCGCAACATAAAATTTGTTACCAAACATGTCCTTAGGAGGTGATTGCTAATGAGTTTGAAGTTGTGGAAGAAAAACAAACCCACTACAAGTCGTGCAAGTGCAAAAACAAATTTCTGCGGTATTGAGCGTTTAGGATTTCACCAATCACTGTTTGATGGGCTCGTCAAGATCCATCATGTTAAAATCAATAGTCAGATCACATAATCAACACCATCTGATAATTAAACTTGGAAGGTTAAGATCACTAGATCATATTGAAATCTGACCCAAGATATCAGATGTTTGATTCCAATACTCCGTTAGTACACGATAAATCTGGATTACACTTAGATTTACCATTTTTCCTACCAATCCCGGTAGCAAATATGACAGGAATCTAGCCATTCACTTTGCACTCCAAACCTCATGAAATTGTGGTTAACCTTGGATTGCCAACATAAAGCCTTTATGATTACCCTAAGGCCTCGACACTGAATGTATGGAAACGCCTATTCATTTTTATAATTATAACTATGGTACATTGTATACATAATCACAGAATTTGCCAACCTTTGCACCTGCCCACTGCATTGTTTCATCCAGTCGGTGTGCTGATTCCATCACTTGATTAGTTCGTGCATTGCGCGTGCCTTCTGCTAGTAGTTGAAACATGAAAGAAAACACAAAAATGTACCAGACATTTCTTTAAGCTAATACTCAGCCATCAGAGCTATCAGAGTATACTTGTGTCTCCCAGAACTTGGAAGAGAGGTTGTCTTCACGAGAAGTAATAGGACAAGTAGCATTTGTGAAGTCCCTGAAGTATACAAGTCCTGGTTCTTCACCACAGCTAGCAGTAACAATCTGGCACCCATTTACAGCCATGGCTGAACACCCAACACTGTATTCCGGTTCCTCAGGAATACAACACATCAAAGAATTTGTTAGCTTTCCTGTGTTTGTCTCCCAAACCTTGATGTAGGAATCCTCTGGACCTCCAGTGACTACTTTGTAAGGATCCATGTGTACAAGTGGTACAGGACCCACATGTCCATCCAACTCGGCCACTGGTTTCGGTTTCTCTTGGCTTTTCCTAATATCCCATAGCATTGCTCTGCAGCACAAAAAACATTTTTTTCCTTGTTATTTTTCACAGGATCAACTAGATATTGTTTGGGCCAGCAGTTCGTGACAGTTGGAGCATGCATGTGTTCAAGAAGACTAGTGGACTGAGGGGGTGGGGTGTGTGTGGAGATGGATTTGGGAGAAGTTACAAATAATAAAGAAACGATTGAGGCTTTGGGGGCCTGTAGCTCAGTCAGTTGATATTCTGCAGCACAACCATGAGGTTACAGCTTACCCACAAAAACGTGTTAATATGATGGGGAACTCCGTATGAGGACGGCACAAAGATGTGCCTTCAACTGCTGCCGTATAAACCATTGAAATGCTTTTCTCAAAATGCTAATTTACTCTTTCGTTTTTCCCTGGATTACATGTGCAGCTTAACTTGGTCTGCATACCAATACATGCATGCAAAAAAAATTCTTAATAGCACATGAAATTGGAATGCTTATGATGCCTAAGCTGCCCAACCATTTCTTTTATTTTCAATGTGAAGAATGGCTAAAGCGAGATCATGTTACCGATTTTATTTTCAATGCGAAGAATGGCTAAAGCGAGATCATGTTACCGATCTAATAGAAAATAATTAATGAAAAAAAGAATAGCAATTCTTACTTGTCATTTCCACCTGTGCAGATCAGGGATTTGGAGGGCAGTATATCAAGCGAATACAATTTCGGTTGATGAATTGTTGTGGCAAAAACTTTCTGCATTGTTCTCAAGTCAATTGCTGTAACTGAGGAGCCAGCAGCAACATAGATTAATGATTCATGACATCTCAAACCAATGGGTGCACCAAGCACCGAAGTCATTCCGACACAGCCTGAACAACGTGTTAAAGATGACGTAGTTGTATCCCAAACCCTTACCTGTTTGATAAAATAGTTAAGACAGAGCGTAAGGAAATTAATGATAATACACTATGAAAAAGGGCAACCATTTGATGTCAGATAGAACTTTATGATAAAATGTTCTTAAGAGTGTGCGGAATTTGTCTGAGGTTAACTGATTCTTGTTATGTCCAAGGTTTCAGGTGAGTTAAGTTAGCCCTTGTGTTTTAAGAGGGGGGGAACCCCACAGTTATGTCAATGAACCAGCTCCCTGCTTCACATCACCCTCAATTTAGTCCCTTCTCCAAGAAAGCATGGTGTTAAAATTAGTTGAACTTCTAGCAAATTTTGTTGAATTTATCGATTTTTACTTGTCAAAGCGAAGTTTAACTGCAATATTTCAACGAATTTTACTATTATGACCAAAACTTTAAAATAGATGAGAAGTATTTAAAACACATTTATCCCCATTTTTTTAACATTTCCTTGCTTTTGGGAGGTCTTAGGTGAAAAAAATAATACTCCATTAGAAATTTTTGAGTCAAAAAAACTTGAAGGGTTGAAGTCAAGATCAATACCCATCGGGTTGCGTATTTTCAAGTTGTTCATCAATAGAAACAAATTTTCCTGTAATTTTAAGTTTCTTTCATACATTTAAGTTACATTAATATTACAAATATGTAATGCATCTAATCACCACTGTTTACATGTAATAAAAAATACAGAAATTCACCCATAGATTTGACAAATTCAATTGTGTAATTCAACTTGAACTTGAAACTTCAGCTAATTTCTTGAATTTAAGAAATTTTTAATGCAAAAGTTACAAAAATATGTTTCGAAGTTACTGTTTACTTTAACAGTAACTTTGGTACAATCATAATAATCATATCAGTGCAGAGATTTTGGTAGGTTTTCAGAGCTTGATCTTTTCAGACTTTGTATATTTTAATAATTTAGATACTTGCATCAATATGTGTCAAACGATATTAATCTTGTTTATGTTGATCTAAATGGTTCTTGTTATGATATAGTGAGTTATATTAGTGTTTTATCATGCTTATTTTATCATATCTATAAAAATCAGTGGTTTATGCAAAATTTCTCCAAACTTCCCCAAGTTGGCGAATTTTTACAAAAATTCTCTAAATTGACTTGAACTTCCCTTAATTAATTCCGAATTTTAACTGACAGAAGCTTAGAACCTTGCAAGAAAGTACGAATAAAATACTTGCAGGGGCATGAGGGCCACCGGCTCCTTCAGTGAAATCCTCCCAGGAAATATAATGATTTTGAGGTTTATAGATCTCCAAATCCTCTGCATTGAGAAATAGAACTTCTCTTAGTTGGGTTATGGTCCGATATGTCAAATTATTTCATTCCAACATTTAAAGAGTTTTGCCACTCATTGACTGCTCATACATTCGTTAGGTTAGATTTATTTCTCCACCGATTATGCATGTACGTCACGAGAATCCCAGAATGGTGTTTGTACAGAAAGGGAGCAACCTCAAGATAGTTGAATAGTACTATATTCTGTCTTATTAAATTTCCAGACAATCAAGCTGATATTACAAAACTACTGCCAAAAAAACTGACCCTGCGCCACACAGCTGCACGCTTGCAGTGTTCCTGGGACACTGACACCTCGGGAACGACTCACACAACACTAACGTGCAGCACAGATTCCCCGTTGCCTTGAGCACACGGTGAGCTTCAGGCGTGCCTTATATTTCACCTTATAAATTATAATAAAGCTCTATTCATAATTCACCTCAAACTGATCCTATAAAATCAAATTGCAATAATTGGTCAATAAGAATAGTGGTGATCTCTATCATAGATATAGTAAAAGATATGAAATTTATTTAACTAGTCGAGACAATAGTACTCAAGTTGCTTCATATGATTCAAAAACAATGGATAAGAAGTGATTTAAATAGCAGAAGTGTTTTCACCATATAAAAAAATTAGGAAACTGAGATGAAGAATGGTGCACTTATTGAAGCAGTCTCACAATACTGTCCTGGATATGAATGCTCAAACATACGACTTACTGACAGTGTTTGCCTCAGAAATAAGATATAACCTGGCAGTGGGACACAAGCTAATAGCATGAGTCATGTAAAGAACCATCAGCCCAACAATAAGCTCAATAAATGCTAATGAATGGAACACCAGTATGGCTGAGCTTTTCACATGCAGCTCAAAAGGATTCTATTCCTTCTTTGTGACAAGAGCGCAAGCGCATCCCAAGCAGAATTGCAACCCGAAAGAACTTATTCACATAGAGGAAAGCAATTTCAGTGCTTGGAAAAGTTTGATTAAGAGACTGTCCTTCATCCAAACTTACGAATGCTACTAGGGCCTCAGATGAAGCATGACCAACTGCAACATTTGCCATTGCAAGCGATGAGGTATGGCAAGTTCTGCAGGCTGGGTAAAAGACGACGAGTATACAGGGACACCAAGGTCAAGATTCTCGCCACTACCGTGTGAGTTTTAGTGTAGGCTCTCTCCGTGTTGTAGCACAAGATGTACTGAGTGCTAAGGAAAAGCAGGGGGCTGCTTCATCTACTGCTATAGAAATGACGAGCAAAAGATATTTGCTTACTGATATAGTATTTGCTAAACCAACCCCTAGGAGTAAGTCTCACGAAAACCAAAGCGAGGGCTTATTGCAACAAAAAATAACGCACATCAAGTAAGATTGCCAGTACGTTAGAGAAGAAACAAAGACCAAGATCATTGTCACACCCTATGCTAGGATCATGTCTCACAAATGCTAGAGATGCTTTAATATCTTGATCTTCACGCTCGGAATTGTAGATACACGGTCTCCAACTTGAGTGGAAGTATTTGAGAAGTTTGGAAATTACACCGTAAAATATATGGGCATTTTTTTGTCCATTTGATCCTGTTTCCTTTATTCTCTGTTTTTTATATTCCATTGGTATTTTACAACTGCCTACAAATTGTCAACTATAAACATCAAATGTCTTCTTTGATTCATATTATTACTATTGTTTTGATTTTGTCTCCTTTTGCAACCTTGTTTTTACTAGGAGGCTAGAAGCCAATCATTAATCCATGCTTTGGAACATAATCCTTTTGCATAAATGTTGATCTGAAACTCCCTCTGCATAACTTTTTTTAATTATTATTTTTACTTCAGTGAGATAACTTGGTTCTTTTAAAAGGTCTTCCAAAATTGTCCTTTACAAAATTCTTCGATAAAACACTTAAAATCATGTTGAATCTCTAATAGAAAAGAGCTCATAGACTTCTACTCATCACAATGACCAGAGCAAAGAAACCACGCTCCTCCATGATTTGACTGTTACCTCACATTGATATAGATATTAAGATCTAAATCAACTGTTGGTGTGCGAAAGGAAAATAACAAGTGGTATGCATTTATTCTTCTTTTCAAGAATCCACCGAGAATATAACTTAATCATATGTCGCAAGCCAAGGGAAATCCAGTAGTATGCACTTATTTTTTCAAGAATCCACCAAGAATATAAATTGCCCCCGAGAGTCTAAATACACTCTCTCTTCCTAGGCCCCAAGGTTATTGTGGAACATGAAAGCAATAAATGAAAGTACCAAGCAGGAACTGGGCCATTGTTATGACCAGTTCTATAGGCTCACTGACAACGCATGATTGTTGGTGACTGATTCCCTTTTTAGTGCATCATAATCAACAATACTTAACCAGCCTATTTTGTTTAGAAAGAACTAAGTTACTCCAAATAAACTCAAGAAACCTTATTCAATTATTCCAAATATTGGTCACGATGTTAAAATATCACAAATTGCTGATTACTAGAGGGAAAAACGCATGCCAATAAGTTAGTTCTATGAAACAACAGAAAGAAATGGATTACTCGTTCTCTTCAACAACAGAAACATGACTGTAAGAAATTCATGTAAAGCACATAGCAAAGGGCAAAGTTATGTTATAATGATGACTTTAGCATACCTTAGCATCTTTGGAAATGCTCACCAAGAGAGAAGTTTTGTGCCTGGAAGAACGGAAAAAAAAAGATTGACATCGACATGTCAAATTATTGATGCAAACCAAAGAAAATTGATAAACCTCTCAAATAGGATGTGAGAGTAAACAATATTAGGTTTAAAATTATTTGTATCTCTATCTCCAATTGAATGGAAATTGCAGCATAATCACAGCAACATGCACTGCTTAGTACTCTAAAGCAGTTCAGGAAAAACAAGAATGGTAAGATTCAAGAATCTTATTGTCCTTTACAATGCCACCTTTAAAGCATCCATCACATGAGCTCCCGGCAAGTTTTAAGCCTGACCAAGTACTCGAAAAATCAAGAATTTGAATGGAGCTAAATTTTGGGTACAATATACTATTTAAAGATCCAAAAGGCAAAATGGAAAGAAAAAACATAAAAAACTATTGAAACTTGTTGATCTGAACATTATCCTCTTCATTTTAATGAAAAAAAAACAAGAAAACAGAATAAGAATGAACAATCAAAGGATCATGCAGAGCGAGAACACTGCTGAGGTATTTTGTTGTCCCCAGCTCTCCTCAAGCATGAAAATGGACTTCTCTTTCTGCAAAACTTGACCAAATGATAATCATATATATGCAGTCCAAGAGCCTTTATGAATATCCCAACAGTCAAATCCTCGCTTTTAACACAGGAGATAGTCATGTCTCCTTATGTATACCTTGTCCCTAACAAAATGGCAGTTCACTTCAATGGCAATCTCCACAGATCCCTGCCTACAACAACATGCGGGCTTTCCCCTGTGACATTACTTAGCCCCTAAAAAATCCACTTCTATTGTCTTAATTCTTTCTCGGAATATCGATTTTGCAGTAACATATGTAGCACTTGTATAGCAGTCGCATGGCATAGTCATTACATCATTCGAGTAAGTTCTTATGCACTTTAGGAGAGGTTAACCCGCAGTTGGCATGCAGTGGTGGTCATAAACCCATGTTCATCTTCACTGATGGATCTTGATATTATGGATTGCTCCCTTCCCTTACTGACTGATAATTCAATATAACTTATGCTGCATAAAACCACTTCAGGGTGCCTCTTCTTTGGAGATTGCTCGGATTAGCTTGCAATTATTACAGCAGCAAAAAAGATGGTTGCTCTGGTGGCAATCAAAAACACCAGTCCCTTCAAGTGTTCTACATATAGGTCTTAAAGAGAATGATTTGCTCCGTAGCATCATACTTCTGTCCGAAAGATCACAATCGCATTTTATTTGCTACATGACTGTCTTTTCTCGAACTTACAGTTTCTGCCCCCAAGAATGATGTAATCCAGATCCCCAACAATTCCAGGCCAATAACTTTCAGTCATGATGGTGGCGTGGTCTTCTTCCCCATCTCAAGATGGAGCCCCAAAGGAGGATGCTAGAATTCGATGGATGCTCTTTGTGCAATCCAGGTCCATCAGGTACTGGGGGTATTTTTAGAGATGAGGAGGGAAAGTAATTTTCATCTTCTTGGACCCCTTGGGGGTGTGCAACTTGAACAAAACCAAAGCACTTTTGTTTCTTCAAGGACTCAAATTGTGCAAAGATTGGAATGTGAGTCACTTGATTGTAGAGGGAGACTCTAGTAATGTAGTAATGTGATCAAATGGGCCTCCGGAAAGAAGAAAGGAACTTGAAGACTTGCATACATCCTTAAAGAAATTCAGATTTAACCTTGAACATTAACATCTCGTCCTTATTCCGAAGTCGGAAAATGATAAGGCTATTAGAGAATATATTATAATAAATTGTGCGAGATACACCATACCATTATTGGTGTACCTCATCACAAGATTAGGATAATATCAAATCTCCATTAAGATTAGATTTGATCTGATTAGGATTTCCTTCCTGTTTTGAATTCTTGTAATGCTCTATATAAGAGCTTTGAGTAGGTCAATGTAATCCATCGAAGTTATCAATTAATCTTGAAATTCTAAATGGTATCAGAGCGGGTCATCCAACGACCTGTGCTCCATTGATCTCTTCTCTTGGTCCGCTGTCCTTCCGGCGGGGGGCATCACCGCTGCCCGTCCGGCTTAAACCATATCACTATTCTTCCGCAAGGATTCCTATCTCCAATCTTTTGAAGAAAAAAAAAACCCCAGCAATCACCATCAAGATACCATTTGATGAAGCCAACAACCACCGATCATCACTATTGTTGATCTCGTCACCGCTCTAATCATCATCATCATCCATTGTCCCATTTGCCTTCGTTACGAGAGAGGGTTGAATCTGAAATGTCAGAAGAAGACCCACCGTCCATGAGTTGCAACCACCTCCATTTCCCTTCTCTTCATTACGGTGCCAAAACCCTCTTCTAGATTCGTTGTTACTCTCCCCCCCCTTCCAAGAAAAAAAAAAGATTTTTTTTTCTCTCAAATGTTTATGGGTTTCTTGTCATGTACCCCCAACCTTTTAAAAAAAAGGGGGAAAAGAAGGAGAAATGTTCTTCATGATGCCCAAAAGAGGCACACACCATGTGAGGTCCAGAAGAGGCCTACACATTTCACTGTTTGAGGACTTTTCTAAGCCCAAGCCCATGAGGTCCAAAAGAGGCCCACATTATTTTGCTTGAAGACTCATAGAGCCCAAGCATGTGAGGCAAACAGATGCCCACACACGGATTGGCCCAATGAGGCCCTTTTTCCGGATTAAAATCCGATAGGTTTCGGTCCAGCCTAAACCGAAGATTTCTTTGGGACAAGATCCCGTGTGACTATAATGGATCACCATTCTGGCTGGTAACCATCTACCTTCACTGGCAAGCACGGACATCAAGGCTTGATCAACGCAATTCAATCATCTTGGCAAACTCAAAATGACGATACATTCTTCAACGACAATCAATCTTCAAGGCATTAAATTTCGGCAAACTCACGACGATCGTTGTTTCCCGATCCCCATGAGTTTGAAGGGGAATATTTGAGAATATATTATAATAAATTGTGCGAGATACACCATATCATTATTGGTGTATCTCATCACAAGATTAGGATAATATCAAATCTTATCCTGTTTTGAATTCTTGTAATGCTCTATATAAGAGCTTTGAGTAGGTCAATGTAATCCATCAAAGTTATCAATTAATCTTGAAATTCTACAACAAATGAAGTAGCTAAGGGTGCAGAGTAAGGGCCTTGTTGTACCGTGGAGTGGAGAGACTAGTGTAACACCTCTTTTTTTATCATTATTTTCTTCCCCTCTTCCCCTTTTGCACTCTTTTTTTTTCTTCTAATAAAATATTATCATTGGCAATCAAATTAAATACATAAACTTTGAGCCATTATATCTGATTGGGAAATCGAGGAATCAGTTCAAAGATGATGAAATTTAAATTCAGCCTAAACAACAAAACAAAATCAAGCACCAAAATGACGAAATTCCTTCCAAAATGTGAATTTCAGCACAACAAAGGTTTCAACAGTTTTGGGCATCTCGTAAATTTGTTTTCTCAGCCCAATGGCATGCATATTGTCATCTTAAAAGTTAGATTAATTGTTTAGATGGGTTCAAGGTTTTTTAATTATTTTAGAAGTCAACAATTAGGTTGTTTTACTATAATCTAGTATTTATAGAAAGTTGAGATCCAATAGGATTTTGGCCCAGATCTTAAGAGGCAAGTTAGAAATTTCTTATAAATAGGTGGTCAAAATTGATAAAATTAGAGCTTTTGAGAAATAGTAGATTATATTGTAGTAAAGAATTTGTCTCTTTACTATTTTTCTTGTCATTTCTTTGTGAAAAAACCACCTCAATCAGGGCACACTCTCAGATGTAGTAGATGGTGGATGTGTTAGAGGGCATCAAAAAATTTCTTAATGACTTTCCAGGCCATTAGCGGTGGAAGTTGACTTGCTTAAGATAATCATATACATATAACATGACAAGCTAAAATCATGGCAATTAGTTGATGTTTTGGATTAGTTTCAGTACCCGAGTTAAATCATGACAAATTCTCATTTTTTTTTCACTAGGAGGAGAACAAGATCATGTATTCTTGGGGTGAAGATGTAGTTATAAAGCCTCCCATATCCCCTTTTCTAATAAAGTATCATATTTTCGCTTTGTACCTTGTCAACTTCTTTCTTTTTTTCAAAACTATATTAAACTATAAATAAAGTAAATTAAACAAGATGTCACAAGGTCCACCTAGGACTATGACATAAAATAGCAACACCACTGAGAACATTAGCCCCATGCTAAATAAATAACGAAAAGCAGCAAAAACACATGTTTTGTTAAACTGAATCAGTAACTAATAGAACAAAAATAACCTTACATTAGATTACACAATTCAAAAAGATGGAATAGAAGTCCAAAAAACAGCTAATGAACTGCAGCTTCAACATAATGACTTGAGCATATCGCGAAAAGAATGACAACTTGAGCTCCACTAAACTGTTGTAGAGAGAAAATTCCATACCCAGACACGGATAATAATGTTATAGGTTTCTCATGTCCATAAAATGTAGTTTTTAAAGCATGTTGCCCACGTTTGCCACTTGAGGTAAGGGACCAAAGACGAACAGTACCATCTTCCCCCCCACTTGCAAGTACTTTTCCGCTACAATCACCCAGTAATTTATCTGCAAGGGTGGTAACTGGACCGTTATGACCTCTAAAACAGCGCTGACAACGGCCCTACAATTAAAGCATGTCAACAATGAATTCCTGGAGGTGGCACAAATTATAAATATATTTCTCTCTCTGGGCGGCATTCAGTACCATTCTCTTAATAAGACTAACACAATAAATTCATTAATTTATAACAAATCTAAAGATATGGGTCCTTACCTTCCACCACATACGAATGGAGTGGTCACAGCTTGAAGTTACCAAAACATTATCTTTTTTCTGTGCCTCAGTTCGAAATAAGGATGTTTCGTGGAGGGGAAACAATCTGTAGATCGAACATAATACTTTAACCATCATAGACAACAGCAATGTATCAAAGACGTAACAAGTATGGCTCATCAAATAAAATCAAACACCATAAAGCTGCAAACAAGAAAATAAAATGAATGCAAAGTACTCATATTTTTTTTTTTTATCCACAAATTGGAAATATGTGATTTTAAAACATAAGTTACAATGAAATTCAAGTAGAAGTTCTTCAGTTCTACACGTAGAGGAAAGAGAAGAGAGAAGATGGGTTATGTGTGTTAACCCTACACACACCCCAATAAATCTTATTTATATTAATAAGTATGGGCCCTTACATAAGTGAGAAAATAAGTACATAGAGACACCAAACAATAGCTAATAACAGAGACGTCCTTCAACACTCCCCCTCAAGTTGGGACATAAGTATCAATCATGCCCAACTTGTCCAAGCACTTAGTAAACGGAGCCGATGCAACACCTTTCGTGATAATGTCTGCTAGCTGATCATATGTAGGAATGAAAGGAGTGCAGATAACTCCCGATGTCACTTTTTTCACGAATAAAGTGATGATCCACCTCAATGTGTTTGGTCCTGTCATGTTGAACTGGGTTGTGGGCAATACTTATCGCCGCCTTGTTGTCGCAATATAATGACATAGATCCTTCTACTGGGAAACCGAGTTCTCCAAGTAACACCTTAAGCCACAATAACTCACAGACACCATGGGCCATTGATCGAACTCAGCTTCTGCACTCGACCGTGCAACGACCTGTTGTTTTTTACTTCGCCATGTAACCAGATTTCCTCCCACAAAAGTACAATACCCTGATGTAGATCGCCTATCATTTTGGGCTCCTGCCCAATCTGCATCTGTGAAACCCTCCACGCGCATGTGGCCCTGATGACTGAATAGTAGACCACGACCTAGGGAAGATTTTAAGTACCTCAAAATCCCGTAGGCAGCTTCCAAATGTGGAGTCCGAGGAGAATGCATATATTGACTAACTACACTCACTGCATATGCAATGTCAGGGCGAGTATGTGCCAGGTATATAAGTCTCCCTATCAATCGCTGGAAGCTACTCACATCCTCCAAAGGCTCTCCGGACTGACCATCGAGTTTATGATTTGCCTCAATGGGTGTGTCGACAGGCCGAGCTCCTAGCATACCAGTATCCTGCAACATGTCCAACATATATTTCCTCTGGGAGATGAAGATTCCTTTGCTAGATCTCGCAACTTCTATCCCCAGAAAGTACTTCAACTTACCCAGATCCTTGATTTCAAATTCCAATGCCAAGAACTCCTTCAACTGGGTAATTTCTGCAGCGCAATTACCGGTAACAATGATATCATTAACATATACAATCAGAATCGTCACATCCTCCTTATCACGTCTGATGAATAGAGTATGATCAGCTTGGCTCTAACTATACCCCATTCGCTTGACTGCCCCACTAAAGCGTTCGAACCACGCTCTTGGAGACTGCTTCAAACCATACAAAGTTTTCTGAAGCTTGCATACTTTCTGTTTATCCCCAGAAAGTTGAAAGCCAGGAGGCGGCAACATATACACTTCTTCCTTCAAGTCCCCATGAAGAAAAGCATTCTTGATATCGAGTTGAAATAGTGGCCAAGATTGGTTCGCGGCAAGAGAAAGAATAACCCTGATAGAGTTGAGCTTGGCCACAGGAGCGAACGTCTCCTTGTAGTCTATCCCATAAGTCTGAGAGTAACCTTTCGCGACCAATCTTGCTTTGTACCGATCCACTAAACCATCAGGCTTGCATTTCACAGTGTAAACCCATTTGCATCCAACGGGTTTCTTGCCTTTTGGCAAGTCTACCAACTCCTAAGTGCTGTTTTTTTTCAACGCATCCATCTCTTCATACATTGCTTCTTTCCACCTGGGATGCTTCAGAGCTTCTGTAACAGATGAAGGAAGAGCAACCGAGGACAACGAGGTAACAAATGATTTGTACGACGGAGATAGATTATCATACGAAACAAAGTTAGCAATCGGATGTTGGGTACAAGATCTTTTTCCCTTCCTAAAGGCAATAGGAAGGTCAGAGCAACTATCATAAGAAGAGGGAGGAACAGAGCGAGGAGTGAGGTTACCTGGATCCGATGAGGATGACTGTTGGCCATAGAGTTCAGTGGTGATCTGTGTTCCGGGTCGATGCCTTGAGTACACCTGCAGCTCCCCCTGCTGACTAGTACCCCTATCAATAGTATCAATCACAGTCGGACTGGGACCACTGTCAGGAGCATCCATAGCCAATGGCAAAGAAACAGAATCAGATGAGACATGCCTTTCCTCACTACTAAGAACCTCCCCCTGAGGAAAGGCAGGAGTGAGACCTGAAAAATAAGAAACCGACTCCAAAAAAATGACATCTATGGTGATGAACCGCTTACGGGAGGGGGGATGGAAACATTTATAGCCTTTGTGTGTCAAGGAGTACCCCAAAAAAACACACTTCAAAGCTTTCGGATCCAGCTTGGTGCGATGCGGACTAAGGATGTGGACATAACACACGCAACCAAAGACCTTCGGGGGAACCAGAAAATGAGGACTCGTAGGACGCAGCAAGTGGTATGGAGTACGGAACTGGAGAGACCGAGACGGCATATGATTGATGAGGTAAGCGGCAAGAAGAACTGCATCGGACTAATAGGTTTTAGGAACATAGTGCCACATCAGAAGTGCACGAGCCACTTCCAACAGGTGTCTATTTTTGCGTTCAGCAACGCCATTCTGTTGTGGAGTGAAGGCACAAGAATTTTGATGTTCAATGCCATGTTCAGCCAAGTACGACTGCAGACCCCCATACATGTACTCCCCCCCTTGATCAGATCGGAGAATTTTAATGCATGTCCCAATCTGAGTAAGAACCATTTTGTGAAACTGTTTGAAGATAAGAGTAAACTTCATCTTTTGATTTCATGACAAATATCCATGTGCAGCGGGAAAAATCATCAACAAAAGAAACAAAATATCGATAGTCAAAGAAAGAAGTAACAGGGGATGGCCCCCAAACATTAGTATGAACAATGTAAAAAATAGATAAACTTTTATTACCACGAGGGAGAAAAGTAGTGCGACAATGTTTGGACAGCGCACAAATCTCACAATGAAGATCAGACATGGACACTGACTTAAACAACTCAGGGAATAACACCCGTAAATAAGGAAATGACACGACCTAAACGAGCATGCCAAGACATAAGATGCTCTTTATTGACACTATTGCTAAGACTACTAGACTGAAGGGCTACAGAGGCTGTAGGAGTCGCATCTAAGAGATAAAGACCACCCACTTCACGTCCAGTGCCAATCGTCCTCCTCGTGGCCAAGTCCTGAACACACAGTGAGAAGGAAAAAATATTGCAGTGCAGTTAAGGTTCTTTGTAAGAGAACTGACAGATAACAAGTTAGTGGCAAATTTGGGAACATGAAGGACTGAAGGTAAAGATAGGCCAGAAGAGAGAGTGACACGCCCTTTCCCTGAGACAGAAGAAAGGGTGCCATCGGCAATGCGGACTTTATCCGCACCAGAACACACAGAATATGAGGAAAAATAAGATGACATACCGGTCATATGCTCTGAGGCCCCCGAATCAATGATCCAGGGTGCACCAGTAGTAGAAGTGGAAGTAGAGACAAGGTTGGCAGAGCTGATGATACCTGATTGTGCGAACGTAGAAACAGCAATGGGACCATCCAGTTGGGCCATGAAGCGACGCAAGTTCTCTATCTCATCTCTAGAGAAGGGTGTTGGGGACGTAGCAGAAGGCTGAGGAGCAGCAGTAGAGGTGGGTGGCGACCCTGGTGTAGAATCCACAGTCGCATTGTGAGCAGTAGTGGGAGTCCTGGGCAGCTGTGGTGGTCGGCCATGAATTTGGTAGCACCGATCCTTGCTGTGGCCTTTACGACCACACCTTTCACACACATGTAAGCTCCAACATCGATCCCTGGTGTGGCCTTTCTTGCCACAGTGAGCACAAGTAGGTGGAGGACCCCCCTTGGAGCCACTGGTGGCGACCGAGGTTTTAGACTTAGGGGCTTTGGAAGTAGACGGGAAGGCAGCCAAGACGGACTTTTCATGGCCGGGAGAAGGAGACATGACCTCTCTGTGGCTGTCATCACTCTGAACATATGCATATACCTGATTGAGGGATGGCAATGTGTCTTTACTAAACAACTGGACACGGGCTAACTCAAAATTAGCATTCAAGCCGGCAAGAAACTCATAACTCCGGTTTTGTTCAACCAACTTTCGATATTGCGAGCCATCCTCTGGGCACTTAGGCGTAAAGACCTAATAAAAGTCCAGTTCTTCCCACATACCACGGAGCTTTGCAAAATAATCAGCCAAGGGTAAATCACCTTGACGGAGGGAGGCAATACTCTGGCGCAACTGATACACACGAGCGACATTCTGCTGTTGCGAATAAGTCTGGGCTGCTGCATCCCAGATTTCCTTGGCCGTGGAAAAAAACCTCTGCTAATGTGGGACTCCATAGAGTTAAGGAGCCATGACATAATCGCTAAATTACCTGTCTCCCATTGTTCGAACTTAGGATAGCAGGTGCTGGTAATCGACCAGTGATGTACCCTTGTTTCCCTCGACCACCAATAAACATCTTGGCAGCCCTAGACCACTCCAAGTAAATTTTTCCAGCCAACTTGGTGGTGGTGATCTGCAAACTCGGATTCTTAAACGACATTGGGACTGAAACGGTAGTCCCGATGGAGCCGGAGGACACATCGGATGCCTTAGACTCATTCAAAGTCGACATCCCTACTCCAAAAAAACAAATAAGAGTACCACAAAGAGTAACAATCCACAAAGAAATCAAGAAAAAACCTTCAAGAACATATCTGAAGGTATATAGAGGAGAGAACGAGGCCCTCGATGTAAATCGCACCTGTTAAGCAACCACGGAGCAAGGGGTACGCCATAGAGCACCCAAATCGCAGCCAAAAGGAGTCAAAACATTTGTAGAAAATGTATGGTGAGTATGCATAGAGAAGGGGAGTGCGTGGACAGCACTCTTGACCCCAAAAAAGTCGTCGGCGGTAGTATAGAGAAATCGATCCACACGCTTCAATCCTCCATGGATTTGAGAGATCTACCTATGGATGTGTAGATAGGATAATAGAGGACCAAAACGAAGCAACAAGCCCCCCCAATAGTCGCTGTATGGTTCCACAAAGCACCGAGAAGAAAAAAATGATTTTTGCGATTTTTTTTGAAAATCAGCAAAAACACATCGAAGAAGGCTCCAAAAAATCTTCAAAAAATCACCAAAAATCCCCAAAAATCGAGATCTAGTAGAGAGGAGAGTTTCAATCCATCATCTCTACCTTGTCCGTACGGCTGATGATGTCAGCCGTACAGCTGGATGACGTCAGCGAGGCTGCACGCAGTGACGACACCTCTAGGGTTTCTCCAAGCCTCCTACGATCTCGTACGTAAGTCCGGATAAGGCTCCAATAACGATTTGCTCTGATACCAAGTAGAAGTTCTTCAGTTCTGCATGTAGAGGAAAGAGAAGAGAGAAGATGGGTTATGTGTGTTAACCCTACACACACCCCAATAAATCTTATTTATATTAATAAGTGTGGGCCCTTACATAAGTGAGAAAATAAGTACATAGAGACACCAAACAATAGCTAATAACATAGACGTCCTTCAACAATTCACTGGTTCAATCCTTCAAGACATCTTGCTGAGTTCCCATGAAGCATATAAGAGTATCATTTTGAAAATGATGGATATAGGAAAAGCAGCAACTCTGCATAGCGGGGGAAAAAAGTTCATGGCATGATACACTGACATGCCAGAGATAACAGAAGTGCAATGTTTTGACCTTTGAGATTTGCAAATACTCTGTGTGATTCCGTCAATGGAAGGCATAAGAAAATAATTTATGACCAGTTGATGGCATGCATCTAAGTTTCATGTAGAATTCTAGTCAATAATAGATACAACATTAACGGATCAATTGTAAATGATCTGTTGTGGAACAGGAGAAGTCATATTAAATCCTTACCTCATACAAGTAATCCTTGCATTGTGATCCCCTAGTGTTACCAGAGAATCACCATTGTGATCAAGTAATCTTCCAACTGAAAAAGCATCGATCTTCATCATTTGTATCATTGAACCCTAGTTGTTAAATAACAAAGTAAAACCATTAAATTACATGCAAAAAAAGGTGACAATCTTTCTACGGAACTCATTTTGGATGAAACTAGGAGCAGCATGAAAGCACCCAAAGTAATACAACTATAAAATAATAGTAATAAATTTTAGCATGTTAATTGTCCCACAAAATCACGCAAAGGGAAACATAAAAAAAAATTGCATGCTAAAGAAAAAGATTGATACAAAAGGAAAGATAAGTATATTACTGGATTCATGTTACCAAGTGCAAGATAAAGTAGTAAGAAAGGTAAGGGGCTGTTTTGTTGCACTCAAACACACTTGATGCTTTTTTTTTTCAATGTGCTAACTACATTTTGGTTTTTCAACGATTTTTAATCCATTTGGTTTTGCACTATAGTCTTTCACCCATTCAAAATGGGCATAATGAGAAAAAAAAAAGAAAAAGAAAAAAACGAAAAAGATGAACACTAACAAAGAGATGCAACAGTAAACAAGTATTTCAATGGACTGGTTTTCAAACAAACTTAGCAGTGAAAAGTTCCAATCAAGGATACAAATTTCGTGATATTATCAAAATATTTCATTTTTTGGGTTACCAATAGGAAAGAATACATACATGAAAAAATGTTAAGTTTTACGAAATATTTCAATTCGTCGAAATATTTCACGTGAACAGCAAATTTGGACCAACTAACATTGTATATATATATTATTTCGGTCTATGGAAACATTTCGACCAAAGGTAGGAAACATCCTATTTGAGTTCAAAACCACCTCAAATCCCATATTAGATCCAATTAATCCCTCCCCATCTATTCTTCATGAAAAACGACCAATCCATTGAAGATTTCTTGGTTTAAAAACCTCGTGAATTGATCGTGAGGATTAACTGAATCCTGTTTAGAGATTTTTTCAAATTCGAATTGTAAGTATGAAATTTCTTTTATTAACAGAATTTTTTGTTGTTTCTTGCTACAAATAGATCAATTAGGTGTAAATGCATCAAATTTTTATATCTATGATGCATTTACACCGGATTTGTGCATGGATTGAAGATCGTCTGAGGTAAAAAAAAGTTCAAATTTGGGGAAAACCCAATTTCATTGGTTTTCACCCTAAACTTTCATGGTTGTCGATGAATTAATTATATGTTGCATAACTTAACCCAATCTACAATATCGTTGGGTAAACATAATACAATTCCTTTATACACATAATACGGCTGTTTTATACACTTTCCACTGTATGAATGCCCTTAAAACTGCTTTGTGAAAGTATTGCAAAAAGATATTTTGATACCTTAAAAGTCAAATCCAAGGAGTATTCATAAAGATATCTTGTCTTTCGCCTTCGAATCTAGAGATGAGAATTAATCTCAGGTGGGATTGGTTGAGTATTTCTCAAGTAAAACTCTTCTAGTATTGAAGGTCAAGAGAGACTTCGCCTTGCAACAAGACACTACAATTCCTTTCCCTTCTATAAAATTGTGAAACTGGTACAAGACTGTGAAAACTAAGCCTATATGATGATTTAAGATCAAGAATAATTACCACGATCAATGTTAAGCATAAAATAAATCTAAAACCTACCACAAATACTTAGAGATGCTAGCAAGTGATTAAAATAATTAATTCGAGACCAAAATCACAATACGAACCTCCAATTATTGATCGAAGGGTCCAATGGAAGTTGGAACTTCCACTATCCTAGGGTTCAATCAACACGTGTAGATTCAACAAGTCCAAAATCTAGGATTTAAATAAAAATTTAGGTTCAAAGGGATTAATTAGGATTTACTATGGTTGTGTGCGAGTACCAGGAGATCCAAGTGGGTTTCCAGGAACCGCAGGGGAGAACATGGGAATAAGGGTGCCGCAGAGAGAAGAGAATGTATGGGGTGGTGCACAAGGGAGAACATGGAGTAGGGGGTGCCGCAGGAAAGAAAGGGTGTGAATGGGGGTGTTGCAGGGGAGAAAGAGCACCATGGGGTGGCGCAAGGTGTGGGAAGGGGTAGATGCCGCAAGGTTCAATAGGAGAGGGGGAGTGGTGTAGATAGGGTTGAGCTGAGGTTAGGGTACGGCTAGGGTTTAGGGGATGGGGTAGGTACAGTTAGGGTTTGGGATGGTATGGTTAAGGTTTTACGGTTTAATTTGATCAAATAAAAATTAAAGGAAGAACATGGAAGATAATAGAAGAGAAGAGAACATAAAATACCTTGGATTCACACCAAGAAAAATGGCTTCACACCAAATCCTTTCACAGGAGATTTCTCGAAAGCTAAGTTCTTCAAATTTTCATTCATCATTAACAAATTTTACAACAATGAGAGTTTTTATATCAACTCTAATACCTAGATCTCATCTGGACCATCCAAAATAACTAAAGGCATCCAATAGATGAAATAAAATACAGCCCACTTAAGAAAATAAGCAAAATTACAATGAAACTCAAAACTAATAAAATATTGCTAAGACACCCAAAAACAATAATAAAATAAAAACTAACAACTAAAAGCTAACAATTAGGTCCTTATTGCAGCCCATATGCATCTTTCCAATGTGGAGTCTTCAAGATGCTATGCATATGGGGTCTTCCGCTCCCAATGTCACAGAAAACTGGGGCCCACATAGAAGTCATCAAAATATAATGTGTGGTACGGCTCCAATCCTCCTCCTATGGTAAACTCTAGGGTATGACGATCTGATGTCCTCATTAGAAACACAAAGGCAGGAAAAAGCTTAATCAACAAATTTGTCGACGATACCAAATTTTGCAATGAAATTTGAGGATGAGCATACGTGTCAAGCTCAACGCAGTTGGACAGGCTAGAATGACAAAATCATCACATAGAATGACCAAAACATACTCCTCATCGTTCCTCGGCCTAAATAGTGGCAGTTAAATCAGTCAACAATACAAAATTGTAATATACAACGACCATAACATGCTCTTCAATGTCCCTTTAACATTTACATGCATTCATCTAAAAATTTGTCACCTATGATCTTTCAAGATGAAAAAGAAAGTATAAAATTTTAGTTGAAAGTCATAAGACATTGCACAACTGTATGCTGAAGTATTTTCTTGATTTTATCGCATGGGAAGCTACAATGACAAGGTGCAAAATCATCACAAAAGGACAATATAGTTTACCTGAGAAAGAATGATATCATTTTTGTCCAGCAATATATGGTTGTATGGTCTCGAGGCTGAATAGTACTGACTACTCAAGGGATCAACAAATTTAAATTGATGCAATGCAGTTCGTCTAGCCAAATATGCTTCCCTAACTCTTGAAGTTTGTAGGAAGCTTGAAGATATATGGTGCGGCCAATGTTCCCTGTAGAATTCAATAGCATACACATAACACATTATTGCAAATTTAAGGAACCAAGTATTCATTAACCCACAAATGATTCATCTTTTCTTGATCATCTCCCTACCAGGTATGTAAAATGATCGTGTTTGGGATGGACCAGTTTTTGCTTGGGCCAAGGCACTGAAATAAGTGCTTGAGCCTAACGTTAGCGGATGGTGTATTCCCGTGCACGTGTTGTGTTGGCCTGATGACCCATTGGTATACATAGTTATTTCACATTTCCCCAATAGGTCGATCTTTTGAAGTAAATGGTTGTTTAACATGGTATCAGAGCCTTAAGGCCTGGGAGGTCGCGGGTTCAAGTCTCCATCGGAGTATATTAGGGGGCGTGTTAGCAGATGGTGTATTCCCGTGCATGTGTTGTGTTGGCCCAATGACCCATTGGTATACATAGTTATTTCGCCTTTCCTCAACAAGTTGATCTTTTGAGGTAAATGGTTGTTTAACACCTAAGCCTAGCCTAGTACCGTCACAAGCCATAACGTCCCAAATCCGTGGTTTTAAATCTTGTCCGAGACCAAGTTGATGCGCCCAAGTCAACTCGATCTCAGCAGGAACCGACCACTTTGTGCATGCCTGCTTGTTAGCTTACTTGGTAATTGGTATATTACCTAAACCAAGATAAAAATGATTTTAGTAGAGTTTTTGGGTTGGGTAAGTCCCTGCTCTATTAGAAAAGGTGTATTACGTTATAGGACTAATTTTGTAAATTAGAAATTAGGTAAAAATATCATGGGTACTTGTAACGTGCAACCAAGGAAGGTTAAAAGTTTATCTAGGTGTTGCTTACATCTACTAGCAAAATCATTTTTAGTTTCGCAAAGACAATGAATGGAGGAATAGGATTGATACAGCGGGCTCCATTTAATAGGGACAAGGCTAATTATGATGATGATGATGAGTGTTGGAAATACCACAATCCCTGAATGCATACGTCACTTTACGTGTATGATAACTCAAATTGGCTAATTTTGAGTTTGTAGTAGCTTTTAGAGAACTTGATAGTATATGAAAGTGTACTAATTATTGTGTTTCACTGTTAGTTATTAAAATTATCTATTTTTTTATAAGTGGTAAGTATCATTAAAAAGAACGAAACCCAATTAAAAACAAAAGAACGGCAAATCCCTCTCTCTATACACCTTGAGAGGAATCCCCTAGCATATCATTCCATTTAAATACAAAGGAATCGAAAAAATGCCTGCGAACTCTGGAGAAACAGAAGACCAGTGATACATCAAAGCTTTGATACTCAAAATCAGATCTGAGATTGGAGCTTGTTTCCCCTCAAAGATCCTTAAGTTCCTTTCATTCCACACTGCCCACATCACAGCAAAAGGTAGAAACTGCCATAGGAGTAGGCCTTTCCCAAAGAACATGGCCAGTGAGGTACCAAGTAACAACTCCCCCACATGCTCTGGAACCACAAAACAAACTCCAAAGAGGGAAAAGAAAATCTGCCAAAGAGAAAAGATGTAAATCATACCTTATCCATGAAAACTTTTCTCCAGAAAGTATATGGAAGGGTTTTCTAGACTGATACTCTTGACCAATGTGGGTAAAATCTTACGATCTACAATTTGACTACTATGATTCAAACCAATTACCCAAATGATTTGTATCCTAGTATGAATCCCTTTAAGAAAAATAGTATGACTTATGTTTGAATCTTTCAATTCTATCAAATACTACAACTTGAGGAAAACAAAGTTCATAGTTTCAAGTGACAAAGTGCACTCCATTAGACTTATGATGATGATGAATCAGATTTTTTTTACCTTTTTTACTGTGAAATGCTAATTACGGCCTTGAATGTCCCCAAATAAACTCTCTAATACTAGTTATTTTTAACAAAAAAAAAGGGTAATAAATGTTGACATCATTCGAGAACACTGCACCTCTACAAATCCTATTTACATAGTGAACATACAAATCAATTAATTAATGTGGGGATTTATATAGTAGTGATGTTTCCTTCATAAAAAATCACCTCACTAATGACCACACAATGCAAAATGGTGCCCTGCACCCATATGCAAGCAATGTGAAATTGGAATTCAAAGAAAATTAGTGAATAAAAGAGGTCACGAATGAGGAACAATATAATGATAAAAGAAATTAGGATGGCCAAAATGACAATAGGGATGAAATTGTATAAAGTAACAACACGGTTGATTGATGAACTTGAAATTTGGTTTTAATAGCTAAAGAATTTGGGACTTTAATTTGATGAGATTTGTATGTAAATTGGTCCAAGTCATAGAGTTGATGTATGATAGTTTGTCAACTTAGTTGGTAAGTTGTTTAAGTTGATGATGATAACAATTCTTACATAGATGATTTGTTTGCATCTAAATAAACTTAACTTTGACTTGTTATTTTTTTTTGGTAAGTAAGATGAGGTTAGGTGGACCCAACCAAAACATATTATATAAACAAATTACAATCTGTAGTATGTACAACCTCTAGCATCCTCGGAGAGGTATGTAGAGAGCTCATCAGGAAGATTAAATCTCTTATTACATGGCAAAAAGAAGGAAGAATGTCAGCTACTCTCCCAAGCACCAGTGACGAACAAATGATAACTTGACCAGAATTTGTCACAGTCCTGAATGTTCTCTAAGATTGGAAGCCTCCTACGCTGAGTAGCCAAGAAATAAATGGGTACTCCCAGGGTGCTGGAATCATCACCCTTGATCCGAGGAGAGCTTTGAGAAAATGCTATCGTCGGACATCCTGAACGGTTAGCTCCCGGCCCCAATACCGTTGAATGCGCTTGAAGGCGTGAATATGACGCCAAAAATTTCCATTGACCTGGCAGGGAGCCAACCTATAGAAATTCAAGATATCCTAAGCGGGTGAGGGGAAGCGGAAGACCAGCCGAGATTTGGCTGACTGTAACGCATATGATCTCGGGATCAAATGTCCAATGGTGGGAATAAAGAAGGGCACTAGGATTGTGAGTTAAAGGAAATGGAGTCGGGAATACCATATTGTTCTTTAAGTTCAATTAGGTCAGGACAGACATGAGATCGGACATCGGCGTCTCGGAGGATAGACTTTTTGGATTTCCTTATAGTCATGGTAAAATAAAAGAACTCAAAAGAAAAGAGAGAAAATACCTCAAGAAGATTGAAATTCGAGTAAAGAGCTGAGAGAGCCAAGTGAAGCGCTGAGAGATCCAAGATGAACGCAAGGGAATAAGAAGTAGAATTCACAGCAAGTAAAAGTGAAAATGATCTAGAGGGGGGTATTTATACAGTAGTGATAATTATGACACCCGACAAAGTACACAAGAACCGAAGAGACGTTTGGTGACGCCATATAAACAACCTATGAATCGCCACGTGGCAATACATTTAATGTATGTGTCAAGTCGAAAAGACGTCGCAAGGACGACGTGACAGAATGAAGTAGAAGAAGACACGTGGAGGGACACATGGCACATTCTTAGAAATCGTGTGCTCGGCTCTATAGTCGGACGACACCCAACTCCGGAGAGGGGGCTATTGTAAGGGGTATTTTCAACACAGACACGTGGAGTCCAGAAATAGTGACGTGGTAGAATTATCCGACACAAAAGCATAGCCTGAGAAGTCGCCCTTAGCAATTGGCAACGGATAGTAGGAGGGACCATCAAAGCATAGCCTGAGAAATCGTTTTTGGCAATCGACAACAATCTCGGACATGAAGGCACAACGAAAACAGATCTGAGACGAGATAAAGTTTAAGACGGCAAATCGAGAGAAAAGTAAATCCATAGTCGACTCCGAGAACACAAAAACGACAATTATGTGCCACCTATTGTACTATCCCATAAACCACGATCTTTGCCATGTCATATAACTATATAAGTGACAGCTATCAGCGTACGGGATGGTACGATCACAATCATGGGTTTTTGACACGTCAAGAGGTCCAAATCCCTATAAATAAGGTAACATGAAGAAGAAAGGTACACAATCTTGATCGAAGGATGCTTAGCACTTGATTTGGAGAAAAAGACTAACTTAAGCATCGGAGGCTCTGCATGTGGATCCCACCAACAGAGTATTGTGCAGGTGCAGGTTCTCTCGGCGTTCTCGGAAAGCTTCGTGGAATCCTCGGATTTATTGACGGTGTTTTCGGATCATTAGTCAGCCACCTCGGGAAGGATTTGACTGACCTCGGAAGGGAGGTCTAGACTAACTATTGCCGTGTTTGATTTGGTCGTTGCGCCCATTTCGAGGGGGTGTGAGGGTTTTTCCCCTACAAGGATGAGGCGATAGCCATTATCGAATCAGTTCCAAACCACTCAGCTTCTTCTCGCGGTGAAGAGGCGTAAGCCTTGGTTTGTTGTTTTCGTTTTTAACTTATATAACGGGGTGATTAGAGATTTCGATGGGGGAGGAGCGGCAATTCGAGAATGCTTAAAATGGGTGGGGGGACATTTGAGAATGGGGGCAGATAAGAGAAACCGACGGAGCAACGAAAATTTGCAATAAGAAATAGTGAATCAAAAGTTCCATGTAGTGTCGAATTTTAACTTAAACAGCACTATGGATAGATTTTGAACTACGTCGAAGTTTTATAAAATATTTCTCGTGGATTTACGACAAGAAGAAAGAAGAACGGTTTCAGAGGGGCGTATTAAAAGAGTACCTGAACCAACGTTGCCAAATAGAATCAGAGTAGGCGACCGTTTTGAAGAATTTGCATGTCATGGCCATGTTCGAAAGGTCTTGCAGGTCCAAATTGCTTGCGCAGTGAACCAGAGCATCCACGTTAAGATCCGTAACGGTTCTCGAAGAACTTTGATTCGTCACCTGGTCCATCCCTCTGCGTCCCTGTATGGTCTTCGAAGACATCCAATCCAGATAGAATTAAAAGAGGAAGAGGATATGTTATTGAAAGCGTAGAAGTTGCAGAGAGAAGAAACTCTGCTTCCTTCGTCGGCCCTTGGAAATGGGTAAACCTTTGATGACGGCCACCGTTGAGCCACGTGGCACACTCTTAGAGACCACTGACAGTATGGATGTTTGGCCATTACTGGGTGGACCTACACACAAAAATTAAGCCTGATTAGTGACATGCACACTGATTCTTACCCCAAATAATGCTTGAATCCGCGATTAAAAATAGGAAAAAGAAAAATTCTATTTGCACCCCCAGAAATTCTAAAAGCACCCACTCATTCATTCTTTTGGACGAAAATGCCCTAACTTATACGGGGGCTTGTGAAAGAAGCACCCCATTTCTACCATCTGTCTCTTCCTCTAGGGTTTGTGAGGGTTGAGAGTTACCCTCTCCGTTGATGCCGATGATAAGCTTGTCAACCATATGTCGCCGCCGAACACTCTAGTCGTTCACCTCCTCCATGGTTGACTTTGAGCAGCATAGTTGTGTTAGCATTTGTGAACCATCACAAAGGAAAATACTCATATTTCGATCTACAACTATTATGAATAAGGAATTTGGCTTAAATTATTTCACCTTCCATTGAGGTTCAAGAACCAACACAAATTTTTTTGAAAAAAACAAAAATAGGTCTCCACAGTACTGATATAGGTGGGTGCTATGGAGTCCACGGCCCAGCACTGAGCAGCCGTTTAGAATAAAAACTCAAAAAAATTGGCCTTCTGGCCTGACGGACCAGCCGGTGTCAAGAGAGAGGGAAGAGGTTTCAAACCCTTGAACGTTGCTGACATCAAGGGAGATGGTAGAGGTCGTCGGCGTCAAGGGAGAGGTTAGAGGTTGCCGATGTCAAGGGAGAGTGTTCCTCTCAACCCTGACAAACCCAAGAGGAAGAGACAAAGGTAGAAATAGGGTGCTTCTTTCACGAGCGGCTTCATATAAGTTAGGGCATTTTTGTCCAAACGAATGAATGAGTGGGTGCTTTTGGAATTTCTGGGGCGCAAATATAATTTCCCTAGGAAAAAATGTAACAAGGTAGACCTGATGCCCAAAGGCATCACGTATAACGATTTTTGTTACTTGCCGCTACCCTCTGGACCCACTGACCATATGGATGTTTAGCCCAACCCTTGGTGGATATAAATCACCCTAGATAAGAGAAACCCGCTAACAATTCTCAATGAGGTGGGTTCCTTTATGCAGGATAGTAAACCCCAAAATTCTACCAAAAGCCTTCCAACTGTGCATTGGAACTCCCTCCCCCTCGATGGGTCGACAAACTTAAAACTTATGGGACTTTAGAAAAGTCCATGAAAAAAGCCAATATTGGTTTCATCTTGCGGAATGCTACTAACCATCTCATGATGACAACATGAGAGAATAGTATCCATGCTAAATCTGCAGAAATAAGTTGGGGACTTCAGGTCGCAAAGGAATCAAAGATCAAGAAGATCGAGGTGGCCCTTCAGTTTAAATATTTAGGGAAATTCTATTTGCACCGCACAAAATCCAAAAGCACCCACTCAGTTCCACTTTTGGACGAAAATGCCCTCCCTTGCAAGGGCTTGGAAAGAAAGAAGCACCCCATTCCCCTTTCTCTCTTCCCTCATTGGGTTTGTGAGGGTTTAGATGAACCCTCTCCTTTGGCGCCGGCGACGCTCAAGGGTTTGAAACCTCTTCCCTATTCCTCTGTGGCGGTGACCCTTCCTTCGACACCGGCGACTTACAATATTTGCATGGGCTTGGCAACTACTTGCACGCCAAGTCATTTACACGCCTCAACCAATCATGTGCATTCCAAAATTGTGGCAAGTGAGTGCATTTGCATCCTAATGCAGCGAACCAACCAAAAAAAATAAAAAAATAAAAAAAAGCAAAAAAGAATTAAAAAAGGGCCAAGCCAGCCGTGGGTACTATAGAGCCCATAGTACCCACGGACAGCCCATCTGTGGCTCCATAGTACCCATGACACTGATCAGCCGTGGAGAGTAAAGAAGGGCCTTCTGACCCAGCTGGCTCGTGGGGTCAGAAGGCCCTTTTGTATGATATTCTGCCCTCCACGGTTGGGCTGGCCGTGGGCTCCATAGTACCCACGGCTGCTAGCCATGGCTTCCCCAACACCCACGGTTAATCAGTATTGTGGGCATGTTTTTTAAAAAAAAATTTGTTTGGTTCGCTGCACTAGGATGCGAATGCACTCACTTGCCACAATTTTGGAATGCACATGATTGGTTGGGGGCATGCAAATGAGTTGGCATGCAAGCGGTTGCCAAGCCCATGCAAATATTGTAAGTCGCCGCAGTCGAAGGAGGGGGTCCACCGCCACAGAGGAAGAGGGAAGAGGGAGAAGGTTTCAGACCCTTGAGCGTCACCTGCGTCAAGGGAGAGGGTTCCTCTAAACCCTCACAAACCCAATGAGGGAAGAGAGAAAGGGAAATGTGGTGCTTCTTTCATTCCAAGCCCTTATAAAGGAGGGCATTTTCGTCCAAAAGTGCAACCGAGCGGGTGCTTTTGGAATTTGTGGGGTGCAAATAGAGAATAGAAAAGGTGAGTAAGATAAATGGTCATTTAATGAACTTTTAGCAGAGAAGTGCATTTAATTAACTAGTGCTTAGTTTTATTTTTCTGTTTGATAGGCAACTAATAGGTGCCTAGGTCGTTTGGCATACCCTTGGCTTTAAAATAGTAATAGATAGGCGGGTCTGGCTCCTTTGCATGTGAGCTGATCGTTTGAGCATCACGAATGCATTTTGCAACCAATTTTTCATATATGGCCCTAAATCTCTAATCTCCACGACTGCAAAGCGAAAAACTTATTTAAGAGTTTTTTACTAAAATATCCATGACACTTAAATGGTTTCATTAGAAGTAAATGGGCAGCTCCAACTTCAAAATTTTGCGTTTCTAACTCTCCTTTGAGTTGCCACAATTTTCAGAGTTGCCTCTTAAGTCGCTAAATTTTCAAAACTATCCCTATTTTGGTCGTGTTTTCAAAACTGCCCTTTTGGTTTAAACTTTCCTATTCTGCCACCTCTTCAAAAAATGCCCCTATAATCACTCTGTACAACAGTACACATCCTTGATTCGCAAGGGGGGTGAACATTACAACAAGCGTCTCGACGCACATTCAGGTCACATTCAACTTGAATCTTGATCCAACCAAACACATGAAAATTGATGAAATTGCATATATTCCCATCAATGTGTGTGCATCGACGGTAAACAAACACAGCCTAGTACTAAACACTTTGTACAGTGAACTCTTCATCCCAAATAAGACCATAAGGCCGAGTTTCGTTGTGGGATTCAAGTTGTGCGGCCCCATATTGAACGGGAATGCAGTTTTGCTATGTTTCCTAGTTGAATCCAACGGATGTTAGTTTTCACTTGCACCACTTATACAGGGATGTCATCCGGCAACTCAAATCTGTAGCCAAACATACCCTAAGAATAGGAGCCTTTCAAGATTGGGGCGAATGTGCAGAGGTCGCAACCCGGAATAAATCTTTGATGACGGGGCACGGTATGGGCCACGTGGCCACCTCTGACCATATGGATGTATGGATGGCCAAACATCCGTACAGTCAGGCTCATACTGTGGTTCGTCACCAAATATTTGCTCCCAGGCCCTGCAATGTGCACCACAAATACTGGTCTACTGTTGGTGGACCATACAATCCCCTAGTATCAAACATTTCTTCCGTCGGGAGATATTAGTGCACCGCAACCATTCCAAACACCTCATTTCCTGATTTCAGAAATGGTTTGACCAGGTAGGCTTGTAAATGCACACCAAATGCTGTACATTGTATTTCTTAGTTCCTTGATTTACCCTTCAATCATGATTCATGAATGGCACCCGCATTTCAGGAAATTTTGGGCTAAAACCGGATACAAGCATCTCTTCCCCTAATAAATATGCAGATTAAGCTTACATATTAACTTTATTGGCTATGCAACTCACAGAGTCACACGGGGAGAGAGAGAGAGAGAGAGATTATGAAGAAGGCCAGGAAGTCATTCCTTTTCCACGTCGTAAAAGCACCTAGAAAATGAAAACAACGCTGTCGTGAACTCTGGACTTTTGGTTCTGTGCCACGCATTCGGAGATCCACATAAGATTCCTGATCTCCTGCTCCCTCAACCTCATGTATGCAAAGAAGACCCCAAAATGGAACTGCGTTTTAGAAAGAAAACAAACCTCCCATCACAAGTCAAATTGAGGAAGGAAAAGCAAAAGTAACCTGGTTATGTTCAGCATTCCATAAGACACAATCCTAGTATCAATCATTCATTAATCAAGTAGGACACGCAAGAGTTGCCTGCCTAGTCCTTTTCATTTCTTTTTCTGTTTGATTGGTACCAAGAGAATTTACGAATGAAAATTGAGAGAACCTAGGGAATTGAATTCCCAATGCACAAAACTTGTCTATGAGAGTCTTCTTTAGCTAGAAGAATAGCTAACTCATCATCCCTTTTAAGAGTATGGCAATACAACATATCCAAATCACTACAGGATCCCTAATGCGCACAATTATATTAAGCTAATTTCCAAGGAACAAAAGGCTTATCGAGAAACTGAAGATAATGCATTTGATTAGTTGCCTTCAACAAGCGGGCCCCTAAGAGAGTCGAGCGTGATCTTCAATCCTTGTAAAAGAAGCTATCTTCTGCTTCATTCAGCAACTTTATGCCAACCAAACCTGAAAAGACCTTCGAAGATGACTAGGCCCCTTATTGGTCCTTTACCGAATGGTAAGTCAAAGTTGACTCAATTTGTCCTGTTTTTTGGCCAAAACTGGGAAAATATGTTGAATTTCTGGGGGCTCGTTGAACTTGTCTAGGAAAAAATAAGTTAGATGAGTTCCCATTATAAGGATTTTCCAGTTTTCTTTTCCAAAACAAGAAGACGGGTTTGAATTTCTTTAAACTTATATACTTTAGAGAAGTGTAAGCTGTATTTCCCCAGGTCACAGTGCATTAATCATTTCTATTAATAACTTAGTTTTGGGGGGAAAATTTGTTTACATCTTTGTGAGAGTATTTTTTTATTTGTGGTATTCTGCAATTTCTTATATCTTGAAATTTTTTAAGAAATGTTATGTAAGTAATTGCCTTTTTATACTAAATGAGTTTTTGGCAATGCTGATTGACTCACTGAGTCAAAGATCGATCAGAAGGAAAGGAATGCGCGGATTTTTGAAGGGAAAGAATCCTCCATCCCTAACATGGTCCTGAGAGTCAAAGTTGTGATGTTTCTATGGTCCTCTATTTTTTCAGAGTTTAAAGGATGTTTTTTCGAGTCCGTTTTTAGATGAGAGGTTCTTTTAGGGGATTCCTATCCCTCCATTTAATGGGAGGAATCTGCCTTCTTTGTGTTTTTGCATGGTATTCGTCCTTTTAATGAATATACTTAATTATAAAAAAAATAAAAAATGACTGACCAATTTTGAATTTGCAAAACATGCAATCACGCATAGTGCTTATTTACTACCACAAATTACCACTTCCAACAGGAGGAACTTGGCATGGAATTCGGCAGATCAGTATAAGTACCTGTTGTTCAAATGCTAAGCAGAGCCTTTTCACCTCCTCTTCATAGAATGCCTTGTCCAACATCTGGCTCTCCCCATAGGACATTTTAGCAAATATAGATTGATAAGGGGGATATTTCTCCATGGTAGCACGGACCTACACAACAACCCAGAGGATACATATGAGCTACAAGCACGATGCAATTGCAAAATAAGAAGCAAAACAATACAAAATGAAATGGGTTATATATCCAACAAATTAAGAATAACATTTGGGGTTGAGCTTCATGCAGTAGTGGTCGGGCTGTGATAACAAAAATGAGGTCATGGCATGGCTTGTACATATACAGAATAGTACAATCCTGACTTTTTCAAAATTCCAAATGTAAATATACCTTCTTCAAAACTATAAATATGCGCAAGAGTACAGTTAAGATTAGAAAGATATTTGTTGAAGAGATAAAACAAGACAGAGCAACAGACATTTTAGAAGGAATTGCAATGATGGCAACCATATCTTAGTTTCAATGAAAATAGATCCTTTTAAAACTAGCCAATATTTTCAACCTAATACTATTAAAAATGTCATCAAGCTGTCTGCAGATAAATAATGCCAAAACGCACAATGGCACCATTGTCATAGTCTTTCAATTTCAATAACAATGGCCTAAATTTACCTATCTTTGGCCCTAGGGACAAAATTAGCATTTGAAAATACTATAGGCATAAATTTTTATTTTTTCCATAGGAAACTGTGTGTATATTAGCAAACAAAAGAGGATAAAACCCCGCTATACAAGATAGAAGGCTGGGAAGAGACACGTCCTTACAAGACCGACTAAGTTAGCCGGGAAGCTAAAAAGATTCAGACCATCTAAATACAAAATCTTCACACTTGACCCCCTTGAATTCCTTAAGTGAAGACCAAAAATAAAGAAGAGCTTTAGTCTTCAAAACAGTTGCCTATGAATCGCCCTCATTGTCCTAAAAAATAAGATTGATTCCTTCTTTCCAAATAGACCACCAAATAGCGAAGGGAGTATCCTCCACAAGATAAGACCTCTTATAGCGAGATTAATTGCATGGCACCCTTTGAAGTGCTCCATCACATTTCCTGGGCAGATCCAGTCAAAACCAAAAAGCTGGAAAAAGGAACACCACAACTCTCTGGATACTGGCAATGAAGATGATCAAATGACTCACTACTCTTTGCATACAAAGCACATGTTAGGCATTACTCTGTTACGACTAATAAAGTGATCCACAGTCAAGATTTTGTCTAAAATAGTTGCCCAAAGAAGGAAAGCCACTTTAGATGGAACCTGCGGACACCAAAGACGGGAAACAGAAAAAAAAGGCCCACTACAGGCATAATTTTCTTTTTGATAGTCATAAACACCTTCTCCTCATAATTAAAATGCACGCATTTCTTCCGGTTCTTTATATTAAAAGCCAACAATAACCCAGACTATGAAAAAGCAACAAAGTGCAAACAGGAGTTAATCCAGCTAACGCAAACATGAGTTTGAACATTTAAATTCATCGAACACCAGAAGATCCTAAGTAATAACCCACAGACTGTGAAAAAGCAACAACAGCCTTCTAGGTTCATACTAAAATTCTTAAAGAACTTACTTGATCAATGTCCTCACAGACAGCAAGTTCCTCATGGCCATAGGGATACCTGCAAAGCACAAAAATGAAGTCATCAAACAATGAAGGATCCCAAATATGAAAATATGAGTAACTTCCAAAAGTAAACAAACAAGTATACGCTAGGGGAAAGCTTACAGTAAGCCAAAACTAGAGTAGAGCTTCCTGCGGTCATCTCGTGTAAGTTCGGTGCCAATACTGCAAGATATAACCACATAAGAGCTAAGGCAATAATTTAGCCCCAAAATAATTTTTTCCAGTCAGCTTTGCTCACTGCACTGAAAGTGACACAAGCGGAACTCTCCAAGTTGAAGGGTGGTGAAATTTTGCTGAGAAACACCAGAAAGATAGAAGATATAAGACACTAACTGTAGGAGCAAAGTTTCCACTGTACCTATTTATTGTAATATTGACAGCCCTTCTATCGGCTTCAAAGGCCAGGAGGTCGGACATTATTTCTGCAGTAGCTCCCCCTAGTTTCTGTTTGAAGACATTACATTAGACAAAGATAATACCAGGTGTGCATTCACATTGATAAGACGAGAGCTCTCTATGAAAAATTCAATGGATCTTTACCTTACAAAACCTATAGAAGTCCTCAAGGTATGCCTTGTAAAGTGTGTTCCTCATGATTTCAATATTCATGTCATCCAAGTCCTATAGAAAGTGCAAATCAGAGATAATTAGTAAAGAGCCCGAATATTAAACAACCTAACTTCTCAGGATTATCAGTGTAACCCAGTCTTCTCTGTAAAGCAAATGGAATTGTAACTTTGGTTTCTCCAACGGAGGCATAACAACAGATTCTAATTTTAAGTGATTGAAGCAAAGTCCAAGAGAAAATAAAAGCTAAAACCATGAAGTGAACTTTACAAGATAAGAAATACATGAAAATATTTCTTATTTTAACATAATGCACATGAACAAACAGATTTCCAGATCACTTGTCTGCATTGCATTGCATTGCAAATCTGCCAATTTTTCCAATCTGATATAAATTGTTTCATGTCATATTTTTGAAAGTCCCAAGACCATATAAAACAGCCCATTTGCATAACAGAGGAAAGTGGTTATTATAAATGTTCATAGTGAAGATTTTTCTGGTGTCAAAAAATAAGGTGTATCATTCATGTGCTGTATACAAATGTATCCATTAAAACAGAAGGGAGTAGACCAAGTCAGTACCTCAGACGTAATGCATTCAGAGAAATATGGAGCCAATGGTGTGTCAACAAGCACCAATCTGTAAAGCTCGCGCATATTCTGAGCAACTGCGAGAGTAGCAATACTGGGGAAAAAAGATTAGAAGTGAAATGCTTTTATGAACTGTCAAAGCAGCAAAAGCTAGATAGACCACACTACCACAAGACAGATACATTACCTGTCAAACATGCCCAAAGGATGGCATTTCTCTATTAATTCGTTAACATCTCTCTCATGCAAGGTACCAGTAACAATGAGGACAACATTGTCAATCATGTGACCATACCTGGAAGAATTAACAGAAATCTTGATTTTTCTCTCTGTCACAAAGGTGAAATAATCAAAATCCAGTATGTCAATCTTTCCTAAGGCATAATCTTTAAAAGTTTGACCCTCATGATTAGGTACAATTAAAGCTATGCCCGTGATGAGAAGCTAAAGTTATACATACGTGATATACTCTAGGAAGGTTGATAGGGGCTCTGTGGCTTGGCATAACATGTGCTTATACTCATCAACCAGCTTAAGGGTGCATTTCTCCACAATTGTAGTTGTGTGCAAAGGGGAAGGCTCTGCAAGCAGTTTATAACAAACCAGTAAGCACACATGATATATGTGCTAAATATAGGACATTGCAAGTTGACATCCATCAAGATATTAAGTGGGACTAAATAGCGCATAGGTTGGTTATTTGATGTACCACTCCAATTTAACATGCAATAAAACAGATGTACTTCCCATTACGAGTTTATGACATTAGAAGGTGATGAATTCTTTATATAGAAATCAAATCTGCTGGAGATAGAACCTTCTGCATAAGTGGTGGAGTACGAGTCACGCTAGAGACAAGTGCATTTGATTGAGTGAAGGCATCAGTAGCAGATTGCCAGATTCGGTTGATGAACACTGACAAGGTAAATAGTGTCTCCAGATTTACCTTGTCAGTTTGTTTTGTTTTTTTTCCTGAATTGGAGTTACACTACCACTAAGCCAAGTATCCTCCTCATCTCAAAATTGTTTTTCCAAGTAAATCTTGAGATAACAAATAGGTAAAATTTTCACCTTGGGAGCCTATGTCAAACGTTTCAAGCGTTGATGATCATGAGTTAGCATGCATGATAACTGGTGTTGGTAATACATTTTATGTTAGCGGATGGTGTTTTCCCGCGCACATGTTACGTTGGCCTGACGACCCGTTGGTATACATAGTTGTTTCGCCTTTCCCCAATAAGTCAATCTGTTGGGCGAAACAACGGTCCCCAAACAGTGTGATGTCTGGGAGGTCTCGTGTTCAAACCTTCCTACAAGGTCGATCTTTTAGGGAAAATGGTTGTTTAACATGGTATCAAAGCCTCCAGGTCTGGGAGGTCACGGGTTCAAGTCTCCAGCGGAGTGTATTCCTGCTGAGGGGGTGTGTTAGCGGATGGTGTTTTCCCGCGCACGTGTTGCGTTGGCCCAATGACCCATTGGTAAACATAGTTGTTTCGCATTTCCCCAATAGGTCGATCTGTTGGGTAAAGAGGGTGAAACAACGTTCCCCAGAGGGTGTGATGCCTGGGGTCTCGTGTTCAAACCTTCCTACGAGGTCGATCTTTTGGGGTAAATGGTTGTTTAACACTTTTGAATCCAATGCTACAAACAAGAATCAACATACCTATTTATAGAAACAAACCATTCAACCATAGCACTTGAACCTCATTAGGAGAGATGTTACTTGTTTCATTTATGTTAATAAACCGATGCATGAAGGAATTCTAGTGAATTTAGATGAGATGTTAAAATACCGGTTATTATTTATACAATTTTAATGGAAAAGTATATTCTGATGGTGGGTGTTCAGTAACAAGATTCAAAATTTGTGGCAAAACATCCCTGTATAAGTAGTGCAATTGTGCAAATGAAAACCAACTTCTTTGTTGTATTTAGCTAGCATCGGGTTTTGTTCAGAAAGGTGCTTAGCCCACATATGGGAGTTGGACATATTCTCCATACTCCCTAGTATTCCATTCCCAATTAAACTGGTATCATAAAACACAAAACCAGCAACCAAACACCCCCACAACAGGCATATGTACAGAGATCCAAGATTCCATTTTAGCAACCCAGTCCAGAAATTTTTTCCAAAAATATTTTGAGATCCTCGGAAAATGTCAATAACACCAAGGAGTCAAGACACACAATTACATACACAAATCAAGGAAGGTGGCTCAGTTTCAGAACACTTGAATGAGATGAAAAGCATTGTGAATCAAATCTCCTCTATAAAGATGGTGTTGGATGGCGAGTTGCAAGGCCTATTGCTACTTAGTTCTTTGCTCGATAATTGGAAGACTTTAGTGGTGTCTCTTAGCAACTCCGCTCCACATGGGATTGTTACCATGAGCCAAGTGACAAGTAGTTTATTGAATGAAGAAACAAGAAGAAAATCATTGGGTTCATCTCAACCAGAAACGCTTGTTACAGAAAATAGGGGGAAAAGTAAAAGTAGAAAACCTCAATAACGTGAATAGTGTAGAGGTAGATCCAAGCCAAGAAAATAAATCACATGTTTTAATTGTGGTATGCAAAAAAGAGTGTCGGAAGCTAAAGAAATAAAAAAAAAATGTGAAGAAAGTCAATATGACAAAGAAACCACCGGCATCACTTCAGATGGGGTGTTATTATTTTTTCTACTTGTGAAGATGCTTGTAATAGTCTCACATGTCGTGACATAGATTGGGTGGTTGACAAAGATGCTTCATACCATGCTACCCTAAGGAAGGATTTCTTTACATCATACAAGTCAGGTGACTTTGGTTTTGTGAATATGGGAAACAATAGCACTTCAAATATTGTGGAGGTAGGTGACGTGCATGTGGAGACCAATGTTGGTTGCAAATTAGTTCTCAAATATGTGAGACATGTTCTTGATCCTCATCTAAATTTGATTTCTGCAGGAAAATTGGATGAAGAAGGATGAAAGTATTTTTGGTAATGGATGTTGGAAGTTACCAAATGCTCTCTTGTTGTAGCAAGAGGAAAAAAGTGCTGCATTCTCTACAAAACCCAAGCCCTCTTGTGCAGGGTGGGTGGGGGGGATGCAACAAAGGAGTTATCCACCAACTTATGACATAAGTGCTTGGGTCCTATGAGCGAGAAGGGACTAGAAATCCTCTCCAATAAACAACTCCTACCTAGCATTACAGGTATGCATTTGAATAGTTGTGTTCATTGTTTAGTTGACAAACAACATAGTTTCATTTTATGAAAAAAATTCTCAAAGAAAGAAATATTTTAGAATTCGTTTATTCTGATGTTTGTGGTCCTATGAAAGTCAAAACACTTGGTGGTGCTTCTTATTTTGTGACTTTCATAGATGACGCTTCTAGAAAAGTGTGGGCATATGCTTTGAAAACTAAAGACCAAGTGTTAGACGTGTTTAAGCATTTTCATGCTATGGTGGAAAGGGAAACAAGAAAACCTCTGAAATGTATTCGCACAGATAATGGTGACGATTATATTAGGCCATTTGATCAATATTTTAATGATCATGGCATTAGACATGAAATGAGTATTCCCAAGACTCCACATCATAATAGTGGAGCAGAAAAGATAAACCGCACAATTGTGGAGAGAATCATGTGTATGCTTTCACGGGATAAATTGTCAAGATCTTTCGGAGGAGAGGTAATGCGCACTGCGTGCTATCTAATTAATGTATCTCTTTCGGCACCTTTAAATGGAGATATTGCAGAAATGGCATGGATAGAGAAAGATATTTCCTGCAGGCATTTGAAAGTGTTTGGTTGCAGGGCATTTATACATCTACCCAAAGATGAACGGTCCAAGCTTGATGATAAAGCCAAGCAGTGTATTTTCTTGGGTTATGCAGATGAGAAATTGGCTACAGGTTATGGGATCAAGTTGACAAGAAGGTTATCAGAAGCAAGGATGTGGTTTTTCTTGAAGACCAAACTACTGAAGAGTTTGAAAAGATCAAGAAACTTGAGCCCCATGTTGATGATCTTGTTGACTTAGATTTAGTTCCTCCGTCTATGGTGCATAATGAAGATGGGGGAGATGTGCAAGGCCATGAAGAGGTCATCACTGATGATGTGCCTACTAATGATGTTGAACAAAGAGAGCATTCCCTTCAAACCACCAACAAAACCTCAATTGAGAAGATTTACAAGAGAGCGTAAACCTTCCAAAAGATATTTACCTCATGAGTATGTCATGCTCACAGATGAGGGTGAACCTGAATGTTATCAAAAAGCCAAGGCACGTAAAGATAAAGGGGCGTGATTGAAAGCTATGCAAGAGATGGACTCTGCGCGTAAAAACCACACCTATGAATTGGTAAAGTTGACAAAGGACAAGAAAGTTCTCAAGAACAAATAGGTGTTCAGGTTAAAGACAAAAGAGAAGAGCTCACAACCTAGGTACAAGGCAAGGTTGGGTGTGAAGGGTTTTGGGCAAAATAAAGGTATTAACTTTGATGAGATTTTCTCACCTGTGGTGAAGATGTCATCCATTCGGGTTGTATTGAATTTGGTTGTCAACATGAATTTAGAAATTGAGCAGTGTCATTCATTCGGGTTGTATTGAGTTTGGTTGCCATCATGAATTTAGAAATTGAGCAGTTGGATATCAAAACAGCTTTCCTCCATGGTGATTTAGAGGAAGAAATATACATAGAACAACCTGAATGGTTCAAAGTCAAAGGCAAGGAGCACATGGTTTGCAAGTTAAAGAAAAGTCTATATGGATTGAAATAAGCCCCAAGGCAATGGTACAAGAAGTTTGATTCCTTTATGATAGATCATGATTACATAAGAACAGCTTTAGACCATTGAGTGTTTAGAAAGAATTTTTTAGATGATGATTTTATTATTCTTTTGCTATAAGTTGATAATGTTGGTTGTTGGTCAGGATATTAACAAAATTGACAGGTTGAAGCAAGAGTTGACCAAGTCCTTTGATATGAAAGACTTGGGACCGGCACAATAGATTTTTGGCATGAAGATCTCTCATGATAGGAATATCAGCAAGTTATGACTATCACAAGAAAGATACATTGAGAAAGTGCTTGAAATATTCAACATGAATCAGGCAAAATCAGTTGCTTGTCCACTTGCAGGTCACTTCAAGTTAAGTAGTGATCAAATCCCTTCAAGCAAGGAATAAAAAGATGAAACAAAGAAAATTCCATATGCATTGGTCGTCGGAAGTTTGATATATGCAATGGTGTGCACGAGGCCCAACATTGACCATGCAGTTGGTGTTGTTAGTAGATTTCTTACCAATCTTGGCAAAGAGCATTGGGCAACAGTCAAGTAGATACTCAAGTATCTCAAGGGGTCATCCAAGATGAGTCTACTTTGGAAATGGTAAGCCTGTGCTAGAAGGCTTCACAGATGCAGACATGGCAGGAGATGTTGACTTTAGAAAGTCTACACCAGGATATCTTTTTACCTTTGCAGGGGGAGCAATGTCATGGCAATCAAAGCTACAAAAGTGTGTTGCTTATCTACCACAGTGGCAAAGAACATTGATATTACAGAAGCTTGCAATGAGATGTTGTGGTCGAAGTTCTTACAAGAATTAGATTTCAAGCAAAAAGGTATTTACTTCATTGCGATAATCAGAGTGTCATCCATCTCAGTAAGAATCCAAGTTTTCATTGTCAGTCCAAGCACGTTGATGTGAGGTACCATTGGATTATAGATATACTTGAAGAAAAGTTATTACAACTAAAAAAAATCGATACCGCCAAGAATGAATCGGATATGATGAGAAAGGCTTTGCTTAAGGGTAATGTGGCAGGTTTGGGTAAGCCCTCCTTATGAGTCGGGAGGGAGAGTTTGTTGGGGGTTCCTTAATCATTGTGGAGGTGGGACCCACCTTCTTTTTACTTTTCTTGAGTCCAACAAAGAGGCTGGTTTGAAGAAGCTAAAAGGTTATTGTGAGGTAGTTGAGTGCATTTATTGCACTAGGAGACAAAAATGGGGAAAGCAAAAGGGTTATTCTCTAGGCATGCACGGTGGTAAGTCTTTTGGGAGAGTTTTCTTTCTTTTGAGCTAGTGTGTGGTACGATCTTGAGGTTTTAGAAATGTTTTGAGAGAATGCAAAAATCCTATTTGAAGAGAAGAAGAAAGTGTGTGCATCTTCATCCTCCGGAATTGTGAAGTTTAATCCACATCATTGGTTCATCGTTCTCATCACTTCAAGCTCTGCATTGGAGGTATTTGCAACCCCTTTCGGTAAGGAAGCTTTGTTCTTTCGTTCTTTGTATTTCCACCAATCTCTTTGTGAAGATAGTTGAATACCAGGGGTTGGTGTTGCTCTCTTGATGTTGGCATCTTCTAGTTTTGTTAAAGAGAAGTTGTAATCCCATTATTTACATAGTAAAAGTTTCTGGACTAGTGTCCCGTAGTTTTTACCCTACTCATTGAAGGGGTTTTCCACGTTAAATTGTGGTGTATTCTCTTATTCTATTTACTCTTATTATTTTGCTTCCACATTTATTATTGTTGTTATTTCATTATTGTGGGATTCTTCTTTGATTTGCACATAGAAGGGAAAGCTCGGTTTCCCAACATGCACGTGTGATTTAAGTCAAATTCCCAACTAAAGAGTTTCTAATAAAAGAACTGAACCAATGAGATACAATAATTCAGTTTGGGAACTCCTATGCTTCACGTCTAGCAGATCGTATAAAGAACTCTACATTGGTTCCCGAGGCCATTAACCTTCACTAGAAATTGAACTTCGTCTCGAAATGAAACACGTGGATTCTCATAAAAGTAAGAGTTAGAAACTTAGAATGCCAATTCAATAAGAAATCCAACGAGTTCGACTCACCGTTTTGCAGATACGGACCGTATTCAGTCGCCGAAAGATGCATCTTGATGTCATCTAGGGTTTCGCACTGGCATAGATTGTTGTAATCGGCAGCGGTGAGAAGACCTGATCTGTGACCTCGCACGATCGCTTCAAGATATCCGCTATGAATGTTGAAAGTTAGTGCTTCGAATCCGTACATTTTCAAGCTGGATTCGGAGCAGATCTGAACGAAATTCGAAAGATTGCGATAGGCTAGCGATGATCGGAATAGATTCGAGAGTGTCAGAGAACGAGGGATCGGAATAACCAGAACTACCTCGGGGGAAAACCCTTATAAAGTAGAGGAGAAAAATATAGGATTGACAAAGGGGAAGGGAGGGTTGATGGAGAGACTAAACTCAGATCGAGCCCTGTTTGATAATAATGGAAATTTTTGACATACCCCCATGTTTTCTTTGAAATTGGACATATCCCCAACAATTTGAAAAAAGTAACTTGGCATGGCCTAGTCCACCATCTCTGACCCTCATTGACCAAAATTGATTAACAAACTCTTTTTGAAAGGACAAAAATGCTTCTTTCTTCAACCTTACAACAGGAACCTATGGGTAGGGCCGAAACCCTAACTCCAAATCAAATAGTTGTGGTAGTCGGCCAGTCATGAGACTCTAGTAGGTTGGCCGCCCAACACCGACGACGAACCTATTGGAGTATCGTAGCCATCCAACTACCATATCTTATTTTTTATGTATTCTTATGAACATAATGTGTAATTAAAGAAAAAAATTGAGTTAGATGATTGTATATATAATAAACTATCGAAATTTAAAGAGATTTATAAGAAATTACATGTGCAAAGAAATAAAATTAAAAAAAATATAAGAAAATGACAAAAATAGACATTTCTCTCATTCATTGGATTTATAAATTTCTCGATGGCTAGCCTACTATAGTCTCGTGGCTGGCTAACCACCACACCCGTTTGATTTTGGGTCAAGGCTTCAGCCAAAACCCACATGTTTAGTGATCTAACTGATATTAAAAGAAGTATTCAAAAAAATTGTTAGTCAATTTGGGTCAATGATTGTGGACTGAGTCATGATTCATAAGGGGGTAACAACTATTTTATCCTTTGTAGTTGTTGCATTATGGATTGTAGCTCTCTTGAATCCAATACCTCCAACGTGTACTTTTCCGTCTGGTTATTGGTGGGTAGCAGTTTCCTAATTTAAAAAGTTAATGCAATAGTTTAAGAGTACTGCTACCCCACGGATAACCGAATAGAAAGATGTGCAATTGAGGCCATTATTTGACAGTTGGATTTGAGAGATCCACAGTCCGCCACCTAACAAAAGAAAGCAAAAAAAATTTAATCCCAATCAAGAACATGCAACGTTGGCTGAGTTAACGAAATAAACTTAGACTGAGGTCACATCTCGGTCTTGATGTAATGACTAACAACCCACTGAAACCAATAAGTTAAGGCTTGTTTGATGGCCAGAGAATTTTCCCTTGAAAATACATCTGGAAAATGCCTTAGATGGCTTATTGATTGCAACTGAGAACACATATTTCAAACGTGTGAGAAAATAAAAACGTATTTTCAGGTGGAAATGAAATTCTCACCTATCTGATAGGAAATGAATTCTGGGCTTAGTAGGTAAAATTATCCAAATTTAAATGGCTTGGTGGGGAATATTATACAGATTTAAAATGGTTATCCAATAATGGACAGTTGTGTTTCTCCAAGGAAAATGCAATTTTCCCACTTGGCAATCAAACACGCCCTTAGTGATTTCAAAGAAGAAGGTGCTTTCGAGGTCACGAGGATGAGTGATCTGGTTAGGTCAGGAAAGAAGTGAATAAACAACAATTTATAAAGTTCTTTAACAGTCGCTGCAATCTTTCCTTGACGAAAAACAAATCAATTCTACTTTTATGAAAGCTTGCGTTATAGCTTGCGAAGATATGCAATGTATATTGAGCATTTAACTAGTCCAACGTTTTTGCAAGTCGATGATGTTTTTATTTTTCTGTGATGAGCGCAACACTTGACTAAGGTTTGTTGTTAAGGATATATATCTAAGGGCGTGTTTGATTCCCAATTTCCCTGTTGAAAATTGCATTTTCTCAAGAAACATTATTTCTGCCTTGTTTGATAGCCATTTTCAATTAGGAAATTTTTTCCAAGAAAAGGAAATTTCCCCATCCAAGTTGGAATTCACGATCTACCATTATATTTTCTCACGTAAATTGAAAATTGCATATTTTCTTGAGTGCAATCAAACCGCCTTATTAGGTATATTTTTCCAATAAAATTTTCGACGAATAAGGAGAATTTTCCGTGCAATCAAAACACGCAAGAAGTATTGCTGTCATGAGAAGTCTTACTTTTCAGGACAATATGTTAACCTATACCGGCCCACCACATTTTATTTTTCTATTGACTAATTATTCTCTTGTAGAGCATAAGAAGAAAAGGAAATGCGTGTGTATAATATGTGTGTGAGGATCGGGGGACAACAATTTTGGCGTACCCACATGGAAGATGAATCAATGGCTGATTTTTGGTGAGGATGATCTCCTGATCACCCCTACAAAAAAGCCGCCCATTCTGAAATTTCTAACCCCATCAAGTGTAGTCTTCAAGTTAACAGTAAAAATAGATGGTCCATAATTCTTCAACTTCTAAACCAGTCTACGAATTTCAGAATGATTTGAATTTTTGTGAGGATGATCTCCTCGCCATAGAGACCATCCTCACCAAAAATATCCAATTCTAAAACTTATATTTTATATATAGGCCGCGACAATCTTTTGTTGTAAAAAGTGTTATCCCCGGTCCTGATATATATATATATATATATATGGGTCAGGACCGGGAGACTAATTTTCACAACATTTTTTACAACAAAAAATTGGCGTGGGCCAATATATAAATTTTAAGTTTTGGAATTGGATGATTTTTGGTGAAGATGATCTCTATGACGAGGAGATCGTCCTCACAAAAGTTCAAATCATTTTGACATTCGTAGATTGGTTTAGAAGTTGAAGAATTATGGATCCTCTATTTTTACTGTTAACTTGAAGAGTACACTTGATGGGGTTAGAAATTTCAGAATTTGCTGATTTTTTGTAGGAGTGATCTATATGGTGAGGAGATCATCCTTCACCAAAAATCAGCTTTTGATTCATCTTCCATGTGGGTACGCCAAAATTATTGTAAAAAATGTTGTGAAAATTGTTGTCTCCCGATCCTTACCCCCCCCTCTCTCTCTCTCTACGTGTATATATATATATGTGGGTCAGGATTGGGGGACAACTATTTCATACAACATTTTTGACAACAAAAATTTTCACAAGCCAATTTATAAATTAGAAGTAATGGAATGGGATAATTTTTGGCGAGGACAGTCTCTATGGTGAGGAGATCATCCTCACAAAAATTCATATCATTTTGATATTCTTAGACTGGTTTACAAGTTGAAGAATTATGGACCGTTTATTTTTATCGTTAACTTGAAAACCACAGTTAATGGGGTAGAAATTTCAGAATATGCTGATTATTCAACCATTGATTCACCTTCCATATGGGTACACCAAAATTGTTGTAAAAAACGTTGTATGAAATAGTTGTCGCCCTGATCTTGATCCTATATATATATATATATATATATATATATATATATATATAGAGAGAGAGAGAGAGAGAGAGAGAGAGACTTTAATTACATCTATAAAAATCAGTGCTTCCCGAAACTCATGTAAAGTCTACTTGAACTTTGAAAGTTCAGTCCATCTAATTAAACCATTATTTTAATAGACTGATTTTTTGTGATGATGAAAGAAGTGCATATAAATTTATAACTTTCATACATATATACATGGGTCAAGATCAGGGGACAACATTTTTGACAACAAATTTAGTGTACCAACATGAAAGATGAATCAATAGCTGATTTTTGGTGAGGATGATCTCCCCATCATATAGATCACCCCTACAAAAAATCAGCACATTCTGAAATTTCTAACGCCATCAAATGTGGTTTTCAAGTTAACGATAAAAAAGATAGTCCATAATTCTTTAACTTGTAAACCAATCTACGAATATCGAAATGATTTGAATTTTTGTGAAGATGTTCTACTCACCATAGAGATCATGCTCGCCAAAAATCATCCCATTCCAAAACTTTTAATTTATACGTTGGCATGTGCCAATTTTTGTTGTAAAAAATGTTGTCCCCCGATCCTGACCGATTATATATATTTATATATATATATATATAGGTGTGTGTATGCGCGCGAATGCATGCCCCACATGTGATGCACACACCTTTGTGGCGGTGGAAGAAGAAGAAGAAGAAGGTGGTGGTGGTGGTGCAGTGGTTGTGACGGTGGCGGTGGAAAAAGAAGAAGGCGATGATGGAGGTGCGGTTGTGGTGGTGGTGAAGAAGAAGAGCTGGAATATCTATGGAAGAGAGGGGCTCGGATTTTATGCGCGAGGGCTGTTCTAGCCAAATAGACCGGGCCTCCTCATATTGTGCCATGTTAGCTAACAAAGAAAGTAAAAAATCTTGTATCAACAAACGCAACCGCAACCTAGTTGGTCAGTTTTGATTTTTGTTTTTGTTTTTCTGTATACTTTTTGAAATTGAGGTGACGTGGAGAGAAATCAGTGGGGCTATTCTATTTTGTTAGAACATCCTTGGCGCATAAAATCCACGCCCCAAAGAGAGAGTATGGGTCCTTATTCTTAATGGAGTTTTAGACATGGCTCGAATTACAGCCTGTGTTAAGCATGCTTCTTGACAGAAAAAAAAAACTTGGCATTCAACTTTTTTTTTATTTTTTGGTAAGAAAGATCAGGATAAAATTGAGTAAAACTTGTGTCGCAATGGATTGCAAATCACACAATCACAAGCCAATGAGTTCTCGGCACGTACCCAAGTGCTTTTGCTTTGAGGTGTACATGCCGAGACCTCATTGGGAGGAGGACTCACTCATCATCCAAAATCTAAGTATTTTTTTTAAATTATATTAGTTTCATATTTTTTTTAAAGAATTTATCTGTACAAAAAAAAAATATCATGCACGCTACATTAATCGTTTTTTTTTCACTAATTTCTAGAAAGTATTTATGAGGGTAAATGGAGTAAAATATCCCCCAGTCAAATACTCCACTTGGAGGGAGAAAAAAACCTGGCTGTTTGAGCAGCCCACTGGAAAGTTTTTGTATGGCCCCTGGTTTTCACTACCAAAACAAATAAATATTTCAGCAAAGCCTTGCCTGTCTTCTTTAATACCCCGTCTCCTTCAACAGGGAAGCAAATCCTCACATCTTTCTCTTTCTCTCCCAACAGTGGCAAAATTTATAATAAAAAAACACTAAATATCACCAAATCCTCTCTCCCTCTCCACCCTTTCTTTTGCACCAACAGAGGCTGAAAGGTCCAATTTTTGGATGATTTCTTCGATACCCATCTCGTAATTCTGCTTTTTAAGGGTTTCGAGTGATACCCATCTCCGATTTCTGTGGTTTTCTTGGGGAATTGGTTCAGGTTTTTTTTTTCACTGGATGATTATTGAGACGTGCTTGATCGACCGAAAAGGGCAGGAATTCTACGAATTGCCGAAGGAGAAGAATAGCAAAAGTCGAAGAAGATCCGGAGACGTCACAAAAAACCGATGCCAAGCGTCGTTCAGAAGCTTTTTGAGACTTGCAAGGAAGTCTTTGCCACAGGTGGTGCTGGGATTGTTCCGTCTCCGGCCGATGTTGAACGGTTACGGTTGGTTCTCGGTGCGTGGTTTTTCTTTTGTCCTCTCTGGATCTGTAATTTGAGTAGTAGAGGATTTGGAATTTTTGTTTGATTGGTGCTTTTCCTATCTTGGTATGTCTCAAATTTGCCAATTCTATTGCCTATGAAGTTTTCCTGATTGGATACCTCTGTAAAAAAAACCGTTATTTATTATGTGTGTGTGTGTGTGTGAGACTGTGTTTTTTCGTGTCTGTAATCACAATTTCTTATCTGGGAAATTCTATCAAGGTTTTTCTTTTGGAAAAGTTTCAAGAGATATGATTTTGGTCCTTCGAACTTTTTTCTGTAGTTGGCGGAACATTTTAATGAGATTTCGATGATATTTGCTTCTTTCACAAACACGATCCAGCTATGAGCTCATTGAAAATAAAGAAAGAAGACACGGAGCAAAACAAGAAACTAATAATTAACTCTAGATTTCATAAAATTCTTCATTGGGAGATATTAATTGCTAGTAGCTACCCTGTGTGGGAGAAGATCTATAACTCTGAAATAATGCGATTAAATCTCAAAAAACTGTATAAGAATTCCTTTCCTTACACTATTGTACTTCAATTTCTATGGTTGTAACTTTAGATGCCTGTTAAACCAATACCACCAGCAAAACCGTTATGGAGAACTTCTGTGACCTGTTTATTTTATGAACTTTAGCTTAGTTGGGGTGTGTTACCATACAACTTTGGGCTGTTCTTGGATGCAGACTTCTGTATCAAAATTTTGTTGCAGAAGTCTCTCAAATTGCAACATAGTAGTGTCGTTCGGGCCCACTTGCCCCCCTGAATGTTTGGCCCACACTATGATTGGCCTACACACCAAAAATCAGTGTGATTGGTGATTTCTAGCAGTAGGATTTAAGCACTTTTCCGTCATGGGATTTATGAACCGGCCTGAGTTGGTTCCAAGCCCATGATGAAAAAATGCTCAAATCCAATGGCTAGGAATCACCAATCACACTGATTTTTAGTGTGTGGGTCTACAAGGTGTGGGCCAAACATTCAGGGGGGCAGTGACCCCGAAAGAGTTAACTATGTGGCAATTTGAGGGACTTCTGCATCAAAATTTAGATACAGAAGTCTGTATCATAGATTTTTCCTACAACTTTGGCTTACTCCAAACATTTGGGATAAGGCGTAGTTGATGATGATTATCTAAGTGGGATGTGTGCTCTGGTTTTCCGGGTCATGTTCTGTTCCTTGCATGTAGACATGCACGTCTGTTTCGGGATTAGGTGCACATTTCTATCTATGCATGCATTTATATTTTTTGGTGTGAATGTAATCTTCCAATGTGCATGCTCAATCTGTGTATATGTATTCTGATTTCAATGTTCCTGATAACACTCTATAAGATATGAACACGATCATAGGATCAGCAATCCAAACTCTGTCAGCTTCAATCCATATTCTTAACAGTATTGACAGCTAGCTTAGCATAAAAATAGCATTGATTGCTAAGATGCTCATCTTTCTGCTATCTCTTTTTTTTTTTTCTCAATAACTTTCATAAAGGAAAAGAAGTGCTCTTCTTTATCTATTTACTATATAAAGCCGAAACTTTGGTTGCCACACGACGTTCACCTGGGGACCTATTCGTTCTTTTGTTTTTTTATTAGCTAACCTATTAGTTCATTAACTGTTCTGAGATCTGTTCAACGAAATAAAAGATAGTTCATTAAATGTCCATTCACCGTACTCACCATTATTAAAGCAAATATTTTGCTTTCAAAAAGGTTATCAATCATTGAACAACAACCCTATTAAATTACTCAATTATTTCCTGTGCCATTAATTATATTTTCAATACGGCCCCTTCATTATCACTAAATTACTTACAATTTTCATATTTCATATACAACCCCTTGATAAACACTTTTTTTTTTTATAAACACTTAATTACTTACCATGCCATTTCTTTCATATTTTCAAAACAATCTCTGAATAATATGCATCTGTACTGCATAGACAACTTCAGAATTTTACTTATCTAATTGGGCCTTAAGTTGCCACAATTTACAGATATGCCCCTCCAAATGAATCTTCCAAAACTATGCTTTGGGTTAAAACTTCGTTTTTTGCTACTTCATCCAAAGATGCCTCTACAATCATTCAATTACTTGCCATGCCATTAAATATGTTTTCAATATAGCCCTTTCATAATCACTAAATTACTTATCATGCCATTTTATCTATATTTTTAGAACCACTCCTTTTAACCATTTAATTTCTCCCCATACCATTTCTCCCACATCTTCAGAATCGGTCCTTATAACTACCTAAATCATGCCTATAAAAAAATGGAAAATGGAAAACCTAGGCACCGGTTCATTAAATGCCGCCTTAACGTATTCACCTATTCCCAAGCCATTAATTATATTTTCAATACATCCCCTTGATATACTTACTATGTCATTATTTCCAACAATTTCTTTAATAACAACTTAATTACTTTTTATGTCATTTCTTTCATATGTCTAAAACAACCCCTTAATAATTACATATCTATTCTACATGAACAACTTCAGAATTTTGATTTTCTAATTTGCCTTTAGTTGCCGCAATTTACAGATTCGCCCCACCAAGCTAATCTTCCAAACTGCCTTTTCAGTGGAAAGTTTCTTATTTTGCCACTTCTTCCAAAAGGCCCCCAGAATCACTCACATGCAACACAAGTGCAGTCCACTAGTCATTATAAAGCAAAAAACATCTCTTGCAATGGGCGTCACATTTCCAGACTTCATGCTCATTTGTATTAGGTATTCATCTACATGATACACATGTGCCTTTACCTCCACCTTCAACCCCCATTCTCACTGATTTATCTAAATGATAGTAGATGGCACGTGAGTGATTGTAGGGGTGTTTTTGGAAAAGGTGGTAAAATGGGAAAGTTTAAACCAAAGGGCAGTTTTGGGAACACCGGCAAGTAGGGATAATTTTGGAAATTTAGCAACTAAAGGGGCATTTTGAAAGATAAATTTGGAGGGACAAATCAAGAAATTGTGGCAACTAAAGGGAGAGTTGGAAAAGCAAATTTTGAAGTTGGAAAGTCGAAGCTGCTCATTGAGTTTTAATGAAACCATTTAAGTATTGTGGGTATTTCAGTAAAAAAGAAAACCTTAAATTGGCCTTTCACTTATATACTCTTGGAGATATGTATTCACACACACATGGTAAGTGCTACCATTAGTCAAACCCCTGTTCCTTTTATTTGTCACGGAATAAGCACGTAACCTGAATTTGTTGTGATGCATGGATGTTCTTTCTTCACTATATGAATATGGATACGGATCATACAATCTATAGCATGCAATATTTCCGTAAGGTACAAGCAGGCAAACTAAACTGAGATGTCATTGTCTTCCACATGGGTCATTCAGGGAATCATTTAATCACCATGCTAGTCAGCTGAATGCTGGTGGACATGTTAGTTTATAGGCCAAAGAACATGCTCTGATTTTTATTTGTCCCAGGTAGTGAGGATCAAATTGATGCATGATACATAAACATAGACACACAACTACAAAGACACACTAGTTCTGTTTGTAATACTGACATGAACTTTCTACAAGTAAGTCTACCCATTTTTTTGTTGCCTCCATGATGCTTATGAGCATGACCTGTTGTGTGTAGATAGCATGAAACCGGAGGATGTTGGTCTGTCTCAGGACATGCCATATTTCAGGACGATCGAGACCACAGGAGCCCCTCCAGTAACATACCTGCATCTCTATGAAAGTGACAAATTCTCGGTATGTCTGATTCTCTGGGTGCTTGCAGTGAATTGTATGAGAGAAACTAATCAACTTACAGTGATTTCAGTTTTTGTCTTTCCCACAAATCTCTTACTATCATTTTTGCAGATTGGGATCTTCTGCTTGCCACCATCTGGTGTCATTCCACTTCATAATCATCCAGGCATGACTGTTTTTAGTAAGCTCCTGTTTGGGGAAATGCACATCAAATCATATGACTGGGTGGCTGATGAACCCTGTAAGACAAAAGAGAATATCAACCCCTCGCACTGTAAGTTTTTCTTTTTTTTTTCCTTTTCTTGGTCTAGAATCAATGTGTTGCAATTCCCCCAAGTTATCATAGGTGAGTCGGAGGAGCACCTTTGATAGAGGCCTCATGTGCCTAGCCTCGAAAATTTCTGAATCCCCATGTGGAGGGAGTTACTTGGGTGGCTGATGAACCCAATATATCAACCCCTCACACTGTAAGATTTATTTTTTCTTGGTCTTGAATCAATTTGTGTTGCAACTTGCAATTAGCCCAAGTTATCTTAGGTGAGTGGGAGGAGTACCTTTGATAGAGGCCTCATGTGCCTAGCCTCGATAATTTCTGAAATCCCCATGTGGAGGAAGTTATTTGGGATCTGGGTCACCTTTTGTACATCCCACATCACACTTAGAGGGATTCTTGGGCTTGAGTCCTGATGGACCCTATATAAGTTATACGGATACTTGAAAGGATCTTGCCTTCCCAAACAAGGGAAAAATAGAAGGGTTTGGTTTTAAAATGACATTGATGTTCAAACGAAAGGGTTAAAATTTGTTTTGAAGTGAGAAATAGTTACAGTGATGCTCAGGCAAGGATAGAGGTGTTATTTGCGATACAGTTAGCCCATCCTATTTGTGCTATATGTTGACTACCACTTTACTCTAAAAGCTTAAGCTGTTAGAGGGATGTAATGTATATCAAAGGATCCCCGTCACACACATTGACCGCACGAGTCCAGCGCACACGCGCAACAACTATACACAGTGCATGTGTAGATTGGTTGGGGGGGGTCCTCTAGGAGATCTCTTCCCAAAGATCAATTTCTTCAAATGATTCTAACCATTTAAAGACACAATCCATGAAATGGTTAGAATTGGGTCAGCATTTTGGACTATTTTGGGTCGGAGAGAGAATCATGTGATGAACCCAATGTGGGTTCAAATCACTTTGAAGAAAGTATCTATTTGTTAAAATAGAACTACCATACGTCTGTCCTGAGCTATAAAGTGTTCCTTATAACTAAATGGTCTGTTTAATTGCATCTTCCTCTCAGTTATCTTTCCACTTCCTCAACTTTGACGATTTCTTTGACTCATCTCGTTTTTATTAAAATTTAACCTCTAACTATGTCTTGTTTTTGTTAATGGTTGTAGTTTGCCCCCCTGGGATCCGGTTGGCAAAGGTTAAAGTCAACTCCGATTATACTGCCCCATGCAACACTTCCATACTTTATCCAGCTTCTGGGGGCAACATGCACTGTTTCACTGCATTGACATCGTGTGCGGTGCTAGACGTGTTAGGTCCTCCGTACTGTGATTCAGAAGGCCGGCACTGTACGTATTACCGAGATTTCCCGTACCTCAGTTTCTCAGGTACATTGTTGCTAACTTGCTACTTAACACATGGTTCTGCTTTGTTGGGTACAATCTACTAATGATAGTTAAATCATGCCAAAAAAAATTTGATGTTGGGGCCACCCTTCTCGCGCCTCTCTCTGCTGGCATCAAATATAACAAGCAGGAAGGGAAATTTTTTTGCTCCAGAAGGGGTTTTGCTCCAGTCAAGCTGTGGCCCTACCTAGTGCATTTTTCTGGGCCCACTGACTATATGGATGTTTAGTCCACACTTGTTGGATACACACCAAAAATACCCAAAAAAAACAAGCTTGATTCTAACGGCTAGAATCACTCTTAAAAAAGTGCTAATCTAATGCTAGTGATAACCATTTGGGGTGATTTTTGGTGTGTATATCCACCAAGAGGAGGGCTAAACATCCATGCGGTCAAGGGGCCCAAAACATAGGGATACATTTGGGGCATTTGGAGGGAAAGGAATCAGAGGGTTTTTGAAGATAAAGAATTGGAAGTGCATGATGTATTCCTAAACATTAAAGGGCTGATGTTTTTATGGTCGAAGGCGGTCTCGGAGTGCAGGGGTTTATTCTTTGAAGACTTTGTGTTCCGCTGGGAGAGAATTTGCTCTAGGGAAGGGAATTATAAGGGTTTTGTTTGTTTTGTGGTCTTGCCGGGGCTTTGTGTAGGTCATCTCGACCTGCCTCTCCCGGGTTGGTTGTTTCTTTTGGCTTCGGCCTTTTATATAATTTTCACTTATCAAAAAAAAAACATAGGGATACATAGGGCCACTTGATTGACTGGAGCAAAAAAAGAATTCCAACAGGAAGGAGCATTCCAAGGTGGTTCTAACTTTTCCACTTACCACCTTGTAGTACTTCCCTTTCTTTTTAAAACCTGAGGAGTTGGTCACTAAAACCTGTCTCATGTGTTGGTTTCACCAGGTATTGCCATGCAGTTGGCCCACTTATGGATGAACGAACATATCAAAAATTCGTATGATACATAATTCCTAGCCCTTGGATTTAAGCACGCTTTCCATAACGGGCTCCATGAACAGTGCCTCACCATGAGTGAAAGACATTGATAGAGCCCAAGATGGAAAAAAAATGCTCAAATCCAGTGACTACAGAGAAGACATTGATCCAAGCTCGTGATGGGAAAAAATGCTCAAATCCAATGGCCATGGAAAACTTGTGTCACTTGGACAACCGAAGAATATATTCTGGTGCCCATGTCTTGGTTCTTTTTGACACCCTTTGTTGGCACTACAGTTTACGGCAAATTGAGTGACACCTAACATGGAAATCCCAATTATACTGTCTGCTGCTTAATATTCTATACAGGTGATGCGGGGTCTGTGCCTGAAGCTGAAAGGGAGGGTTATGCATGGCTGGAAGAGAGGGAGAACCTCGACGATTTCATTGTAAGTGGATCAAGATATAGAGGCCCGGAAATAGTAGAGAATTGATTGTATTTTGTTCAGCTTCATCTCTACATTCATGCTGCAAGGTACCCTGCTCTCTTGGGCAAATGGAATCTGTCTGTTTCTCTAATATTTCGTGTACATACAGTAAAGAAAAAGGAAAAAAAGTGAAGAAAAGGTTTAAAAGTGCAGTGATGCGTACTCCACATAACCAACCTGGGTTGATTTCTCCTTCAGAATTTTTATGATTTCCAGATAAATTAGCTTAGCAAACTTATGTGAAATGATAGATGGTAGTACGGACGTCGAGAAATGAGTGCCAGTACAGAGACAGATGCCAGGGTTAGGATCCACAATTTGATGGGCTCCACCTAGAAGATCAGCTCTGGATGAAAGAAGCTTCAATAAGTCAGCTTTTGTTAATTTTGAATAGACCCGAGCACAATGTAATTCAAATTCAGGCCTGAAACCTTTCATGGACCGGCCCTTGCAAGTTGCAAGAACCCTGATCTTGGTATTGGTTTATAATAATTTTCCGATGAGCAACATTCGTGCAAATAGCTTATTACACAATTAAATAAGACAGGAAGGCTATATTTATATGGATTTGGATTACTATACAGGATAAGCTTCATGCAGGAAAAAAAAAGTTCTTTGTTTGGAATTGTATTATTGTGGGATTTTGTCAACTTGGTTTCTTTTAAATTAGCAAGGGGCACGTGCTGCTTAAGTAACGCAATTGGAATATTAAGAGCATAATTTAAATAACAAAATATAAAATTATAATTAAATAATAACATTTAGCAAATGGATATTATTCAAAAGATCTCCATGAGAGCTTTCTAACGGCAATATTTTTACAGCAAACCAACAAATGGATTGAAAGAATGAGTTTTTTGAAAAATTTCAGAGGAATTTTTTTTTCCTAAAAAAATGCTATAATCCATTTTTGTAAAAGAGAAAAATTTATGAAGCATCCCACGTTTATTTCCTCAAATAAATGAACTTTAGACAAAAAAAACTAATATACCCTTTATAAATTGAGTATTGGCGTGTGCCTAAAATTGACTTTTATTAGGACCGTACACATATCACCTCGGGATTTGTAAATATAAATGTAATTAGACATCTCAAGTTCAAGTAATTTAAGTCGGCTCGAGGTGCCTTTATTGCTAAGCCGGTAAGCCCTCAAAGTTTCGCCGACTTCATCTGAACTAACATTAAGTTTGGTTTGATAGACAGGAGAGCTGACTTCCAGAGGAATAATAGTTCGAGTAAGTCGACGTAATTCCAAACGAAGGTATAGATTTAATGTAATCGAGATGAAACGTGACCTTCCTACCTGTAATCGTGACAGAGAGAACTGACCACTGACTTCACACATGCCGACAATGCTATATTGCAGTCATGTTTGGCATGTGAGAAACATCATATACCACCTACTATAATACCGCTATAAATAGAGATCCCCTTCACTGTATAAGGGAACGAAAAATTGTGACCTCCAAGAAAATACTCGTACCAAACTTGAGCCCCTGACTTACCAATTCATCATTAAGAACAGGTAGTCGAACTATTGAGGTGTTTGGTCGAATAACCATTTAACGAAATTTGGGCGCACAATAACTAATTCTTAATTTCATTGTCACGTATGTTATTTCATAAAAAAAAATGGAGATTATAGTAGAAACTAATCTTTTGGTTTCAAAGAACCCTCGGAAAGGTCACTTAACTATATATACACTACCAAAACAAAATCCATTTAGGAGAACGGTTATGAACCGTTCCTATTAGATGCATTACCAAAATTTAGGAAAATTGTTCCTAATTTTCCCGAACCGTTCCTAATGTTACACAAATTTGGAACGGATATTAGGAATGGCCCATAACCGTTCCCATTGAAATGGTTTCAACATTTTGGAATGGTTCTGAACCGTCCCTAAATTTTGGAACAGTTTAGAACCGTTCCAAATTTGTGAAACATTACGAATGGTTTGCAGCCATTCCACAACCAAAAAAACTACACACCAGGTGTGCCGTTTTTGTAAATGCAATTTTTTTAATAATAACAAGGATCTGCCCTGATTTTACCTCTCATCATGTATAAGATTATGGTTCTTCATAATCTGAAGCAGTTAGGAATTTTGTTTGAGAAAAGGAAAAAGTTTAACTTCCATATTTACATTAACCAATAGCTTCTTGAGGGCTATTTACATCTTATTACACAAAGTGATGGTTATGCTCTTCCTACAACACACCCAATTGATGAAGCAGAGGGAATTTTCAATCCATCACACACAAACAAACCTCTGCATCCAATATTTGTTTCTAGCTATTTGTTCAAAATAACAAATTTACCGATATGAATCAAGCCTACTACTTGAAAGGCTGATTGAATAGAGAAAATCACACAACACAAAAAATAGAAATTTATTAAGAACCCCAACCAACAATCGCCCAAGGAATAAAAGCCCCAGAAACCGGATATCCTTCAACAAAAACAACTATTAATCTAGACCAACAAAAGAAAGTATGAAAAAAAATACTATAGGTTCTCTAAACTGAATTGAACCAAGCTCATCCCTTGGATTTTAGTTCAGAACAAATGCAGCCAACAATAATACTAATAAAATGCAATTTTTTGAAGATAACAAAATCTGGAGTAATCAATAGTTCCAATAAAATTATCAGCAATACTTCAAACCAAAATACCCAATTCTGAAATGTGAAAATTCCAGCGATACTTCAATCTGAAATATCGTCATCATCATAAGCCTTTTCCCAATGTAAGGAGTTGGCTGACTTCAAACTGAAATATCCAAATCAAAAATAAAAATTTCTAATAATAATTCAATTTGAAATACCCAACTCTGAACAGAAATTTTCTAGCAATAATTCAAGTTGATATACCCAACTCCGAACTCAAATTTTCTCTACTTATCCAAAAAAAAAAAGCTGATTATAGAGAAGCACGTGAATTCAGATACAACAATGTGCTTAAAGAAATATTATCATCAGACATAGAAAATAAAAATAAACCCAGCAAAGAAAGATTTCAAAATTATGAGGAAGGAATAAATAAATAAAAAGATTTCCCTTCTGAGCAAATGGTATATACCCACCTTCACTAAATAAAACCTCACAAAAAGCCAAAAACGAAAGAGCATCTCAAAGAAAGTTTTGATACAAATGTGCTTAAAGGAAATGGCAGGGGCACTCCCCAACAAAGCATTTGCAAATAAATCGGGGTGCCTTCAGCACTCAAACTAACCAGCCAAATAAGGCAACAATCGTTCTATTTTTCCTGATAATGTAGGAAGAATACCCAGGAGTCCAAACAATTGGAGACATGACCTGACAATCCATGTTAGGAAGAGTCCAATGGTGTCAGAAATCTGAGTTTCACCTCCTGAAATTGGCTTCAAACAGCTACGTGGATACTGGCGATTGATATTCAGATGACCTTGTTAGTTGTTTAGTTCAATATCATAATATTTTTTTTTGATCTGTAGTTCAATGTCATAATATTTTTACCATAGGTTCATATTTAATGGTTTTTGTTGAAGATGGTTTTATGGGGGGAACAGATTCATGAAATGTGCAAAAGGGTTCTGTTTGTTGCTTTCTTTTATTTGCCAGCTTGCTGCTGTATCTGATGAGTGCATTTCATTATTTAATATTGCCCACTGCCTATAATACCTTGCATGTAGTCCTTGAAACATCTATATGTAGATATATACAAGCCAATAGTCTTCTTTTCCATTTTCTGCATGTATAATTGTAATTTTTTCTACATCAATCCAAATCTCTATTTCAGGCTGGCTGTAAAGTGCTCTGTACTCCAGTATATGAGACTAAATTTAACCAATGTATTATTTAGTCAAGAAGTGAATGCTCAGCTGGATGCCATCTCAGAGTTACACAGTATGAAATTGATAATAAAGGCTTCCATGACGTATACTTTCCCATGTTAATGAGCTGCATGATCTTCAAACTGTACTACACTTAACCCATCATTGTGATGCAGATCAATTTGATGCGTAAATCCTGTGTTAATATGAAATTCCTAAGTCATTTGCCATGGTGAGGTAGCAGTAATTCAGTATTAAATTTGGGTTTTCAAAATCTTTTTGGTGATCTTTTAAGTTTATTGAAAAAATTCAATTGTTGTAGTGATTACTAGCCGACCCCATACAGTTGGGAAAAGGCTTATAATGATGATGATGATGAAGTTGCTCCTACATAGCCAGTAAGAAAGAACCGATGTGTTTGATAATTCTAAAATGTTCAAAATGCTGGTATTCTTTGGTAGTCAATGGCATATCTGATTGGCAATAAGAGAAGAAACCATTTTGCTAATTAAATAACCAAAACTAAGACTTCATTCTCAATATCACAATGTCTATTTCCCTTGGATTTGCTATGTAGGCAGAATTGAAAATATATTTTTATAACAGAAGTAGATGTGCAGTGTACATCTAAAGATACTTCAATGTTTTCTTGACAGCCTTCTCACTTTCTGTTTCTGAAACTATCTTGCCATGCGTATATATCCAAAACTAAAACATCATATTTCAACCACAAACCTTCATATGGTAGGATAATGTGGCCCACAAATTTATTTTATGAGCAACTTTAATGAGATGGAACTTAAATATTACCAAATAACCTTTAACCAGAAGCTTACATTTCATAAACATTTTGCTCAAACATTACCACATCTCTAGGGAAGAAACATGAAAGAGAAATAATTACATGAGATGGAACTTATCTCTTTGCAGGATTGGAGACAAAGCTGGTTAGAATCAGTACCCACATACAAAAACCGATTTAGAAGAAGTTTATAGTGGTGGTTGAGCTTCCATCCAGATAACTCATTCAGCCAAGATTGGTTGTAAAAGCACCTATCACTAAAGGTCTTCTACCACCTTTCTTTTGTTTTTTTTTTTTTTTTTGATCGGTTCTACCACCTTTCTTTTCATCTTGAAATCTCCAATGACCAGCCAATGTTTACCCAATTGACTAATCTGTTGGAGGTCCCCCAAAGTCTTCTCCTGCGTACTATAAGGGAGCTAGCATGGATGATCGAGACGATGCTGTGTTGTACACCAATGGAGATTTGTTGCTCTAAACAAGACAGCACAACAGGCTTAGGAGTAGAGTTCTTCCAAAGAATCCAAATATTACCAATTTTTGGTGGGGTATCGTTTGAAATTTCTTCCATGTTTTTCCTGGAAAAGGCCTCTCTGATGGGAGGCCTAATCATAGGTTCTACTATGCAGAAGATATCTGGCTGGTGGGTCTTAGTTAGTTTCCTCACCTGCATTCTGGTATTTTTATTGCCAATGCCTCTAGCATTCCAATATAATACTGTCGTTGATGAGACAGGTCGTGAGAACTAAAAATGTATCTCAGCTCTATGCCCTCTCCCCATACCACGCAAGAATCAGAACTGTAGAAAAAGGTGAAGACTTTGTGTAGAAAGAGGCAGTCCCTAAAATCTAGGCTGGCAAAGTGCAATTTCATATGGCTCCTTGTAAAACCGTAACAGACATTACTTTGAGTTGGTGAAGCATTTACGTGGTCTCTTCCAACAAGATCCGTGCTTGGGGCCAAGATGTTGGGTTGGTAAAAAGCCTCAAAACTGATTCATCTCAAGTTGTGAGGTTTCAGTATGATTCCAACCCCAAATTTGATTCTTACAAATAATTCGTCAACCAAACATTTTACTGAAGTAATATGGTTTGGGCAAGTTATTAACACCTTGTGATGATAAAGAGTAAGATTGTCTTTGTTACTGACACCCATGCATCGAAACGAAAAAATTTGAAGTGGAGAAATGCAAAGTATAAGAATGTCAAGAATACCGAGGCAAATACCGAGGCATCAATATGTTTTTTGAATTTCAAATGAGATCCTCCTTGAAAAAGAATTCACTAGGCTGGATGCAGTGTTATCAAGGATGGGGGCAGTGAGACAATTGCCATCATAATTAATAGAACAAAAAGGAAACATTTATGGGATGTGGGAGCACGTCGAAATGTACACCCTGTTTCTGAGAAGTTGCATGTCTGTGTTTTTTGGGAAGTTCTGTGATCACAGGCAGTTCAGTTCAAGCCATTAATGCAAAGAATGCAACTCTTGAGAGATGGAATACTTCCTCAATTTCTTAAATTCATAACGAAATGGAGCTTCGTGCTCATTTTGCCTAGTATGTTGCAAATTGTATAGAAAAATCTATTTAGGACCGTATGCCTATTCAGTAATTCTCCATAGTCAGCAATCGGAGAAAAAGAGCAATCAGATACAAAGATTCATCAGACTAATTTAAAGAGCAAAAGGTGTAAATGAGATGAAATTATTGATTAATTTAGCAATTTTTTGCATTTGTAGGTAATGATCAATAATGAGTTAGTGATGAATGGGAAATGCCAGATTGTTCTAAAAATAATTAAATGTTTTCCAAGGGCACAAGCAAAAGTGAAGATCAAACATGGCTTGACAGTTAAAACTTAAAACTGCCAAGAAAGAAAGAACAACAATTAAATTCTAAGATTCGGAGTTGAATAACATTTTTTTCTTTCATTCATCCAAAAGGGTATTTAGATCACACCAATAATTTAGAGCATCACACCAGTTCGCTCACACACCTTTACGGAGTCCAACCTCCGATTTCAATTTCTCAACTACATCAGCCATCGAACAACATAATCTAGCTTCTGAGGCCAAAGACCTCGTGACTCCCTCTATTAACCTCAGCTCTTCATGGAACTCGGAGTATAACGCCAAGGAAGAGAAATGCTCATCCAACACCAACCCAAGACACTTCACGACGGATTCAAGAGACGGGACCCATTCACAGGCTTTCAATCCCAATGTAGATGCCGCTTTCGGGCAAGGACCCGCTCGAGGAAACCTCTGATACTTCCTCAGCCATTTCCCCAAATACCTAATTAAAATCAACATCTCCGAACCGTCCAGTCTACCGATAGAAGATGACAATCTCAGCTCATCGAGGTTCGAGGATGCGAACAGATAATGCAGACAGAGTTCGGACACAGAGAACCCGTCGTAGGCGACCATGAGCAGGATTGAAGCCTGCTCTGCCAAACGAGATTTTTTATCGGGTAGGTTTTGGGTGGTTGCCTTCTCCATGGCTAAGAGAGCTTGGATTTCCCATTCTTTCCGCACATTAAGCATCGTACTGTAAGCACCTTTAGGTGGAGAGAGGAAGTACTTCAAAATGCAGAGAAGATCCAAAGACCGAAGGTCCGAAATGTGCTTGACACAGAGACACAGCAAATCCGATCTCTTCTTCACGACGAGACTCTCAACCAAATTCGTCGAAGACGAATGACCAACAAGTCCTTGAAGAACAAGGGTTTCCAACAAATCCCAAAGCTCCAGAGCTACACAAGCCTCTAAAATTAAACCTGCAACATCTCGACCAATTAAAAATCCTAACTTTTCGATCATAACACGAGTGTAATCGGAATCAGAAGAATCAACCTCTATAGAAAGACCAATCTTTGCCCTATTTTTCTCCAGAAACGAGTTTAGAAGCCCTAGAAACTCATCTCGATCGAAAGACTTGGGATTTTTGAGCTTCCGTTTCAATTTTTTGAAGAAAAGTTTCCCCATTTCGATGATTTTCTTGTCGGTTTCGGAAATCTGCCATCCTCCCATGCGTTTGATCAGCAAAACGTCATCTGAATCTTCGTTTTCGGGCTTCAAACTGCGCAAAATCTCGTCGGAGTTCAAAATAATCGGGTATTTCGATTGATCGGCTAGGTTTTCTGGATTGACCGTAGCCTTCGTGATGAGGTCGAGCAACGACATTAGAACCACCAAAAAACTCGAGAATCGATAGAAAAACTGTAGATTTTGAACGAGGATGGAAACAAAGAGGCCGTTTTAGGGTTTTTGTAGGTAAGGAGTCTTAGGGTTTAATAGCTGGTCACTCACTCTCTCTCAATACTGCGAGTCGTGTACCACACGGATAACCGGACAAAAAGACCATTGACCGTTTGATTTAGGGTGGTGTTAATTGCACACACCTTTTTTGTAGTAACACCCACAACTTATCTGCACACACCAAAGTTGCGAAGAAAAAAAAAAAAAAAATTGAACGAAGAGGAACCCTCCACCACTGTCCTCTTCTTCTTCACCACCACTACACCACCACCACCACTCCCTTCCTCCCTCTCTCTCTTACCTGGTGGTGGGCAGCAAGCCTCCTCCTTGTCTTCTCAAGGCATCCTCCTCTTCCTCTTCTTCTTCGGGCGGCTTCCTCTTCCTCATCCTATTCTCTCTCTCTCTCTCTCTCTCTCTCTCTTTCTGTGTGTCTCTCTCCCTTTCTCCCTCAATCTTCTTCTCCCTATCTCTCTTTCCGTAAAAAAAAAAAAAAAATTCGCTCCGTATCGGTAACGCAGGGTGGACATGGCTTTGGCCATATCGGTAGCCTGCTGCTGACATGGCTTTGGCCATATCGGTAGCCCGCTACCGATAGGGTTAAAGCCATGTCCACCCTGCGTTACCAATACGGAGCGAATTTTTTTTTTATGGAGAGGAGGAGAAAGAGATCTCTCCCTCCCTCATCTTCCTTCTCCTTCTCTTCTTCTTCTTCTTCTTCTTCTTCTCTCTCTCTTTCTCTCTCTCTCCATCTCCCTTTCCCTATCTCTCTCTCTGTAAAAAAAAATAAAAAAATTTCGCTCCACCATGTCCACCCTGCGTTACCGATACAGGGTGATTTTTTTTTTACGGAGAGGGGGAGAAAGAGATCTCTCCCTCCCTCATCTTCTTTCTCCTCTTCTTCTTCTCCTTCTCTCTCTCTCTCTCTCTCCTTCCCTTTCAAAGAAGAAGAAGAGGAGGAGGAAGAGGAAGAAGAAGCCGCTCGAAATAGAAGAAGAAGAGGAGGAAGGGGAGGCCGCTGGGAGAAGAGTCCTCCTCCTCCCGGTGGTGAAGTTTTTTTGTTTTTGTCTTTGTTTTTATTATTATTTTTTTTTAACTTATTTGCACACACCAAGGGGTGGGTGTAACTCAAAAAAAGGTGTGTGCAATTAACGCCACCCTTGATTTAAGGGATCCAATACGACGCACGTGCGTTGTACATAAGCGGTTTTAGGAGAGTAAAACTTTGATGATAGGGCCCAATATGAGCCACGTGGAACACTTTTAGAGGACTCTAACCATATGGATGCTTGGGCAATCCATAGGTGGACCTACAAACCAAAAAATCAGCTCGATTAGTGATTTCTAGGCGTTGGATCGGAGTTATTTTCATGGGTTGATATTAATCGTAGGAATTTGAGCATTATTGACAATTATTTGAGGTACCAAGATCCAAAGGTTTGAAATCACTAATCAAGTTGATTTTTGGTTTGTAGGTCCACCTAGGGATTGGAAAAACATCCATACGGTCAGAGTCCTCTACGATGCTCATATTGGACCGATGACAGGCCGTGTCATCAAAGTCTTACTCATTTTAGGGATGTTTTTTTAGTAAGAAGTGCAAAATAATAAAGTTTCAACCAAGGATCAAAAGGGGCCGTTATAACGGTATAACGGACTGGGAGCATTACCATTTTTTCAGTTATAACGAACTGTAGCACTCAGGTCAAAAATTAAAATTAACAAAAAAAATGGCGCTCAAAATTTGAATTTAAAATTTTCAAAAACGAAAATAACAGAAAATAACGGCCATTTTTTCACAATCTTTTTAGAAAATAACGGTCATTATTTTCGTTATAATGGAAAATAACAGCAGTTATAACGTCCGTTATTTTTTGAGCGTTTTAACGATATATAACGTAACATGGGAGATCCGAATCCATTATAACAGCCGCTTTTTAAACCATAGTTTCAACCGTACTTAACAAATCCTCGTTGAAAATCCCTATTTTGAAAAACTATTTCAAGCATTTGGAGACCTTGTTAAATGATAAATATGTTTTGAAAATTGTTAGTATTGCTTAGATTACTTTGACTTAAGGGAAACATCATATAGTTTCGGTTATATTATACTTATTTCTACCCCATCTATATTACATCACGGGTGTACTGTACGCACGTATATGCATATGTTTTTTTGAGTGCGTAATTTTGGACTAAAAAGTATTAAACCTGAAGTCCTCGTCCTCATTTATCGATCTTTTTACAATCTCGTCTTTTTTATCGTTTTTTTTTTACTTCGATGTTTTGAATCTAAATTGTATTAAACTTGAATTTTTCAATGGGAGAAGTTTTGCCACTTCACGATTTGCTAACTAGGTTTCAACCCAAATGCCAATTTGGAAGATTATATAGTTTTCAGGGGCAAATTTATAAATTGTGGTAACTCAAGGTAAAATTAGAAAGGCAAATTTTCGTTGCCCCGTTAATTTCTCATGTTATCCCCCACTTAAACTATAAATAAAAGGACATATATATCCTTGTGTTTTCTCTTTATCTGCCCCCACAGTGGAGTGATATTGTTCAACTGACTAAGTCCGAACAGTAGTCCGACCAGTTACTTCTATAAAAAATTCGTGTTACTGTTCAGCTGGCTAAGTCTGGACAGTGGAGTATTGTTCGGACTTAGCAGGCCGAACAATTGTTGTTAAAAGCTATATTCAATCTTCAATGCTTCCCTTGATCGACCATGCATTTTCCATTGCAGATGGACATTAATAAAACCAGTCAATCATTGCATTATTTTAGCATGTCCTTAGTCTGTTAATGCTTAAGAAATATATTGTCATGTCCAAGCCCCATCCATTTATCTAGTAGGACTAGGGGTGTCAATTTTACCCGTTTAACCAGAACCGAATCGAAATTGGAACCGAAAACACCGGTTCCGGTTCCACATTTTTGGGAACCGATTAAAAAGGAACCGAAATTGGAACCGAACCAAAAATAATGGTTCCGGTTCTGGGTAGTCTAATATAGAACCGAAATTGATAAGAACCAGAACCGAACAGATAAGAACCGGTACCAACGTATAAATATAGTGTAAAAATTCTCATATTTGCAAGATTTGGCCCATTATACCCGGAACCGACAGAAATACATAATCGGTTCTGGTTCCGGATCCATCACTTTGAGAACCGGAACCGTTAAGGAACCGAACCGATAAGAACCGGAACCGATTGTTCCGGTTCTGGTCATGTTAGGAACCGAACCGGAACCGTCCCGTTGACACCCCTACTTAAATTGTACCCAGGCACCGCACATCGGACCTATAGATGCAGCCCAAGCCCGAGTTAAGGTGGGTATAAAGCCCATTGGGCCAGCCCGGTCCATTAACACCCCTATCGACCACTCCTAGTCTCCTACCATTATAACGGCCATTATCCTATTATTTTAGGATCATATCTAATATCATTTTTAATAATGCAATATATTAACTATTATTTTATTAATAAAATATTGAAAGAAACAGTAAAAGTAAGTACCTAACTAACAGTCATCGCAGAGCAATATGAACCACGTGGCAAACTCTTAGTGGACGCTAACCGTATGGATGTTTGGCCAATCACTAGTTGGACCTACAAACCCAAAATAAACCTGATCAGTGATTTGTAAGCGTTCTGAAGTTATTTTCATGGGTTGATTTTAACTGTAGGAATTTGAGCCTTATGGAGCGTTGTTTGGGTGCAAAGATCCAAAGGCTGTAAATCACTCATCAGGCTGAGTTTTGGTTTGCAGGTCCACTGAGGGACTGGCCAAACATCCATACGGTCAGTGCCCTCTAATAGTGTGCCACGTTGCTTGTCTTGTGGCTGTGACGGAAGTTTTACTCAGTGCCGGTTATATATTAACTTTTATAACAGGTTACATCAGTCACATCTGAAGTAAAAAAAATGGTGAGAATGTTATTTTTTTCAGAATAACCTGAATAATTTTTTTAAAAAAAATAACAGCCATTAATGTTTTCGTTATAATGTCCCTTTCTCGGTTTTGGGCATTACTGTTATAACGGCCGTTAGTTATGTTATACCCAGCATCCACCTCACTCAAGTAAATACCATACTTGAATGAAGGGTAAATTAATACGAGTTCGAGCATTTCTATCAATTTAAGCGAGGAGATGACCCAAGAGCTAAGCTATCGAATGAGACTAAAATCAAGTCCTTAATGGGCCGGCCTAACTAGACCACACGACCGGGCCTGATAGGTCTCCTTTCTAGGATAGTCAACTTGGGCCCATGGTCCACAAAGAATATGATCTTGAGCCTATACATCAAGCCCCAATTAGGCCCATTTCTAGAACAAATGAAGTTTCTAATTTGGTTTACTCATTTACTTGTGAAGTTTCTATTGTCTTAGCATTTACTCATTTCCTTTTTTTTTTAATTGCTAGTAATGTTTACTTTATTAAATTGAATCCTAGGTTGAAAGCCTTTAATCTCTGAACCAAGGTTTAAAAGGGGCTGTTATAACAGACTTGGTGCGTTACCGATTTTTCCGTTAGAACGGATTGAAAATCACAGGGGCATAAACGAAAAAAAATATATAGAAAATAACGACCCCAAAATTCAAATTTTGAATAAACTTTATAACGGAAAATAGAAGAAAAAGGGAAAATAAAGTGCGTTATTTTAACAAATTTTATTCAGAAAATAACGGTCGTTATTTTTGTTATAACAGAAAAATAATGGAAAATAACGGCCGTTATTTCTAAGCGTTAAAACGGCACATAACGTAATGAGGGGGTCCAAATCTGTTATAACGGCCGTTATTTTCGTTATGTTAACATAACGAAAAGCTTGTTTCATCCAAGGTTTAAAAACGGTCGTTATAACGAAAATAACGGCCGTTATAACGGATTCGGACCTACCCCGTTACGTTATTGGCCGTTAAACCGCCCAGAATCCTTTATATTCCGTTATTTTCCATTTTTGAAATTTTAAAATTCAAAATTTGAATTTCAGCACCATTTTTTCCTGTTTTGCCCCTGAGCGTTTTTTCGTTATAATGGAAAAAACGGTAACGCCCCCAGTCCGTTATACCGTTATAACAGTCCCCTTTAAGCCTTGGTTTCATCCATGAAACATAATGCTCAATACAAAAGGGATTCTGAGTTAGTAAAATATATAAACCTTTAAAGTTCTCAAAGCATGTTTCATCCATGATTGTTGTATAAATATTCATTAAAATAAAAAATAATTTTAATTTCTACCAGGAAGCTGCTAAGGAAAAATATTGACTTACTCACAACCTAGATATTCTGATCGATGGCTAGCTGATCATTTAGTTATTGGTTGCCTCCTAATGCAAGATCTAACTCGTTGACTTGAAATTAATTTTAAAGTCAACTTTGCAGAACATTAAGAATTCATATTGACAACTAAATTTCTTTTAATACTGAATATAATATAATGACCAGTCCTCTTAGACCTAGGTTTTTTTGTTTGTTACCGTGGCTCTAACCAAGGTTTAAAGGAGGCCGTTTTAACTGTTAAAAGGACTGGGGACGTTACCGTTTAAACGGCCGTTAGAATGGATTGAAATGATCATGGGCAAAAATGGAATGTAACGGATTTTAACAGGAAAAATGGCGCTGAGATTCAAAATTTAAAATTTTAAAATAAAAAAATAGAATTTAACGGATTTTAACAGAAATTAAACGGATTTAACGGTTGTTTTTTCACAATTTTTTTCAGAATTAAACGGCTGTTTAAACGATTTTAATGGCCATTAAAACAAAAAAATGGCAGTTTAATTAAAAAATGATAAAACGTGTTTAAACAGTTTTAACGGAAACGGGCTTGGGACGTTACCGTTTAAACAGCCATTAAAACCGTTTAAACGGCCATTTTTAAAACCATGGCTCTAACCACTGGTCTAGTCATTCCTAGGCAGGGCTAAGTCAACAAGATAATTGGGGACATCTAGCTATCGACATTGCACGTACAGCTGGATATTTCACGGAGGGATATTTGTATATTGTTACTTGTGGTGTCTGTGTTACAGTAGCAATTAAATGAATAGAAAGAAAAAATTGAGAAATAAAGTGTGACGTAACTGATGTAATGTACTGAATTTTAATTAAATAGAATTCAGAAACTCACAATCTAGTAGTAGAATCCTATTTCAATGCAGCAACATAAATCTATAAAATAAGAACTTATCTATTAATGGAAAAAAAGTTGAGTCACGCATTGTATGCGCTGTCCTGAAGCAGATTCGTCCCCCTACATTGTTGTAATACTGACAAATTCTATAGATGCATGCATGCTCCCAAGATTCAACGGCTCAACTGAAAGAAGGCGGCACCCCAAGTCCTTCGATTCTTATGAACTCATAGTTGTGATACCCTCTCTTAAAAGCAAAATGACTTAATTGAACCAAAAAATCAGAAGTAGAGTATGTTCTCACTTTGTGTCTCTACAGAGAAGAGAATTACCCTTGGTGAAGGGAGATGAACATTTTAGCCTTAAGTTCTGATATTAAGACTAAAACACAGTTATAACATGGACAAAAAATTAATGGTCAAAATAATTTAAAGATTAATAATCAAACGGTCCAAAATTAAATGAGACATTAAAATCTTTAATGGTCAAATCAAAGAACTATTAAGGTCTCTGATAGCCAAGTCAAAGAACTTATTATGTCTAAGAAGATAGGCTGGACTTTCAAGAACTCACAGCCCAAACACCACCACCCATGACCCAACCCAACTTGGCCTGGGTCAAAACTCATGCCTAGAATAAATGTTTTCAATGCAAATGGGATGTTGTATACTCCAATGTTTGAAAACTCGACTTGACTCGAAAGTCTACAGAGTTGAGTTAACTCGAAAGTTTCGAACTCGACCCGAAGTAACTCGACTCGAATAATATATTAATATTATATAGATATATTAATATTAATATATGAAAATCATATTTTTATAAACAGAATTTATAAGATTTGGTTGATTTTGTATGGACAAGGTGTTCAAAAAATTTATTTGGTACGTCGACTAAAAAACAACACACCAAACCCGTTGTTTATTCGATTCGAGTTTATTTTGAGTCGACTTGCTCGAAACCCAGCCGAGTCAAGTCAACTCGACCGAGTTTTAAAACACTGGTATACACTCTCTCTCTCTCTCTCTCTCTCTCTCTCTCTCAACCATTAATGTTTCAGTCATTTGCGCCATTCACTCCATGTTTATAACAGCTGAAGCAGTCTTCGAAAATTAGAAAATCATTGACTTGAGGATAGTAATGTATAATAGCACCACATTTCTTTATAATTTTACGCGTAATCACACAGTAGACTTCTTTAGAGTTGCGATATAAAGAATTGGCTAAGCATGCTAATAAAATTATGACTATAACTGTAACCCAATCAAACCTATTAAGTAGATGGCTAGAGTCTCAAAATTAATATGCTTAGGTCAATCTCACTCGGGCAAGCTGTCTTTTATTAACAAAACAAATCTTCTTGAAACTGGCTTTTAAAATAAAAATAAAAACCAACTCAAATCTCAACCTTTAAAATACTCAATTCAATGCTCGACCAAAACCATTGACCCTACTTCACTAAAATTAATACAACTTGATTTAATTAATGGAAAATTTCAAAAAAGAAAATAAACATTAATCTATTTACAAAAACAAAAATAAATTTCTGTTCCCAAAAAAAATAACTAAACGCCCTTTGAAAGGGCGTTTCTCCCTGACAAATATAAAAGGTGAAAATATTGACTGTTTCTCCTGACAAAAGTTGAAAATGCTGACAAACGCCCTTTAAAAGGGCGTTTGTCCATAGAGGAGTAAAACTTGTCCCGATACGAGCCACATGGCACACTCTTATCGGACGATGACTGTATGGATGTTTGGCAGATCACTAGGTGGACCTACACACTAAAAAAGAAACATGATTAGTTGTTTATAAGCGTTGGATTGAACTTATTTTCATGGGTTGATTTTAATCGTTAGAATTTGAGCATTATTTGAGTGCAAAGATCCAAAGGTTGTAAATTACTAATCAGGATGATTTTTTGACTGCAAGTCCATCAAGGGACTGATGAAACATCCATACGGTCAATGTCCACTAAGAGTGTGCCACGTGGCTCATATTGGGACAAAAGTTTTACTCCTCTATGGGAAACGCCCTTTTAAAGGGCGTCTATCAAGTACAGATGTCCTTTAAAAGGGCGTTTGCAGCCTTTTCAGCTTTTTCAGTCAATCTTTTCACATTTTATTTATGTCAGGGAGAAACGCCCTTTCTAGTAACTAAGGGCGTTTAGTTAATTTCTTTGGAATTGTCAGAATTTTATTTTTGTTTCTGTAAATAGGTTAAAGTTTTTTTATTCTTTTTAGAAATTTTCCGTTTAATTAAAATATATATATATAAAGTATGAGGTTGTGAGATATTTTACAAAGAGTCGTGCTACGACACGGATAACTGACGGTCGAGGCTATTGATCGACCATTTGATTCAAGAGAGGTACGGTCTACGATGTAACAACGTCGTGGATCTCTTGATGAATTAATCCGATGGTCAATAGCCTCAACCGTATACTTTTTTGTCCGGTGGTTGTCCGTGCGGTAGCGGATTTTCCTTTATAAATGTGAATGCCCCTCTAAATCCAATGCATTAGCGGATTTTCCTTTATAAATGTGAATGCCCCTCTAAATCCAATGCATGTGAACCACCGTATCTTTGATTGAGTTGTATTTTAATTTTTTTTATAACATTTGGATGAAGTGTTGGAACCTAAGTTCTTAATATTTTGAAAAAAAAGTGTTTGGTTAGATGGTTAGATTACATGTTAGAATAAGCTAAACAAAGCATTAAAATATATACATCTTGGACTACGATAATGTTTATAAAATGCAACAATTTGAATAAAGTACAGACCATTGACCTAATTAGGATGTTGTTAATTAACCAAGATATCGAGGTGTTATATATGTTGCTTACAGCTTGTTTCAGATAGAGACTCTCCATGTTTGTATGTGTATGTGTGCATGACATACATTATGGTCCCTTCACCCGATACCATACACGTGGCTCTCACTTACTGCCCCTCTGATCATCCAATCAGATGGCGACACCTTAGGTTTGGACGTCCACCAAGTTTTAGCTTTAGATTGGACGGTGAAGATCCTATGACTAATCTAATTTTTGGGTTATGCTCTAATCACCTGTTAAGACCCAAACCAATAGACCAAAAGCACTTAGCTGGTGATAGAGGTGCGGAAAACTTAAGTCGTAACCTTTATGATATGATCCTAACATTCCACCACCCTTCCAAGGCCGACGTCCGGTGACCCACGTACTCTGAAGTTCTTACTCCGGTACCCTATTTTCTCATTTTTTGTGAGTGAGCCCCCGTCATTTTTTACAATACCCCTATTTTTTTTTTTGAGCTAGCGTCAAAGTAGCCCATTTCCTCATCAGGTCGCCCCTCCTGTGACGTGAGATTGGCTATGATACCAAATATTAAGACCCAAACCACACCAAAATCACTTAAGTGATAGAGGTGCGGACAGCTTAAGTCTTAACCTAACGTCACCAAGAACATGGTATGTATATATGTAGTGCATATATGACATATCTATGCATGTGTATAGAAGTTCATGCTTGCCATTGCAAATGCTCATGGAAGATGATGGGATATAGGTCAAAAGTTGGATATTTCTCTCCTAAACAAGTGGATCTGTCCATTTGACAAAAACGTTGAAAGCTCACCTTCACATGGCGTATTTAAACAAAAGTATGCGAAGACCTGCTGACCCTTTCATCCACTTGTTTTTCTTCTTTTTTGTCTTTCTAGTAGGCTTGCCCACTGTCTATTTATTTATCCATTGACCATCCTTTTATATAAACTAAACTAACACCACCCTCCCAACAACTTCATATTTTCATATTGCCCCCTCCCCCCTTATGTAAAATTACAAAATTGCCCCTCAATTTTATTCAATCTGTTTGGTTTGGTGGAATCCACCGCCCTCGTTTAAAATTACCCATGAAATAATTAATTAGCTCCCCTATTTTAAATTGACTCATGAGACTTGCGGCCTAATGAAATATTTTTACATTTTTCCTATTCCGAACCCTTTCATTATTAGTTTGAAATTCGTGAAATGTGTGTACATTACATAAGTCTTGAACCATGTCAAGCATGAAACGGACATGCAATTGGTTTCGTAAATTGATTTTTTTTTTTTCCAACTTACATATTCCACAAGAAAATAATTTAAAAAAAAAAGGTGTGTGCCACAAAGCCAGTGACACCGGCCCATGAATTTATGGCCCACCCTTTGATGAACATACACCTTAATCAGCATGATAAATGATTTCTAGCTATTGGATTTGAATTTTTTTCATCATGGCATGGATGTCATGAACATGCCCATGAGTAAAAACATTGAGTCAAAGCCTCAGATGAAAAATTACTAAAATACAATGACTAGGAATCATTTATCAGGCTGATTTGGGCCGGTCTAGGTTATGAAGCGGCGGTCCAAACATTCATGGCGGGCCCAGCCGCCCAAGTTGCTGCCATGAGCCAATTATAGTCATCGATTGCCTCTGTCTTTTGCCATGGAGTCCACCTGGGGGAGGAAAAAGTCAAAAAAACAATGATTTTTCTTATTTGTAGGGGTAAATTAGTCAGTAAAAAATTAAAAAACTTCCACGAGCCACGTCTGCGTATGTGTGAATGTCAAACGTCTGTGCATGTATATGAAAGTTAGTACGTAATTTCTTCCTTAGAATATTATTATCATTTCCTCCACGGCACAGACTGTGTAGGCAAAAAGAAAACGGCGCATGGGACCTGCGAGAAGGCCGTGGAAGGGTAAAATAGTCATTTCATCAAGCTACAGTTATCACTTCCGTCAAACTTTGAAAATGGAACAGGAAGAAATAGACGGGAATCTTCATCAAGTCGGCCAGTCAAAATTTTCAACTCTCTTAAACCTTATGATCCAAATCCAACAGTCGAGATCAGTTGTCTCCCAGAATTTGAAAAGGAAACCAGATCAACTATGTGGGACCCATTTAAAACGCAATTGTCGGTATATGACGACTTGAACCATGTTCGTACGGCAAACCCTACCATAAGCCATTTAAGACTCTTAAGGGGTTGGTTGTTTAATTTGTTTATTACTTATATTAATTATATAACAGTTAAATAATAAAATTAAAAAAAAAAATCCATATAACCACTTAATTATAGACATTAATTTAACACAGTTAAAATAACTAATCATTATATTTTTAATTAATTATTACCATTTTTATTATTTTTGTCAATTTCGATAGGTGAGATCGGTTGAGGCATCGAGGAGATCAAGACCAATAATTACGAGATATGATCCGATCATATCGGAGTTGCTAGAGCTGCATCGATCACACTTACAAGAGGGTCAGCTATGTTGATTTCAATATATTTGATGAATATAAATGATGATATCATTTGCTTGATCTTTAATTACCATTAGGGTTTGGGTTTGTAGAGGCGTTACGGCATAAAATAAAATCTAGTTATATAATTAATATATATTATTCATACATGAGCAACTTTTATTCATTTACAACTTGTTTTTTTTAATATGTATTTTAATTTTTTGTAATTTTTCAGATAGAATTGTACATTTTGAAAATTGAGTATTAGCCGACGTGTCTTTCAACCTCACTAACGTGTCAAGATGATCCGCATTGCCAGCCGGATTCTGCTAAACATTCATAGAAAATAAACGACATGTTCTTAGTTATTATAGAATTAGCATTAGTCGTCATCGTTGTGTTTCTACAAAGAAACTGATACAGGGTTGAGCCCCTAGCTCAATTTGAAATCATAAGGTTAATTTGAACCCTAATGGTTTGATTTGTAAGAGACTACATAATTGGATTGACCTGCATGACCTAGTTAAGAATTGGTTAGAACATTAAGCGACAAAATCTTTCCCGGCCCGCCTAATACATCTAACAGATATAATTAATTTACGAGATTAGGAAAAATTGGATAATTCATGACCTAAATGATTACGTATTGCTTGTGTCAGCTAACACGATACAATTAACATAGGAGATTAAGGGATTTCGACATTGGATCCCGTAAATTATTAAATATAGTAGCTTGCGATATACAAAATCGCGCGGGTTATGATTTGTAACGGGATTAAGGTAATAGGTCTAGAATTTTGTAACTCAAGGGGCACCTAAGAGTGTCTTAATCAAGTGGTACTGAATTTCAATGGTGAAAGGTCACAATTGATAGTTTAATGGATATGTTCGTCATTATAAAAAAAATATTAGATATATATTTGTTTATTTGCACAAAAGTCAGGGGTTATTAAATCATTTATTTCTCAAAAAAAAAAAAATGGCCCACTCGTTGGCCCATCACCCAGCCCAAAAAATGAGGTGAATATGATAATCTTAACCGTTTGATAGGTGGACTCCATTCACATTAAAAGGGAAGTCTTTACACCATCTGTAAGGTTGACTTTTGGCCTAGATCCCTGCATGCAACTCACGTGGGTATGATTTGTTCACCGCGGTTTTTATGCTGCACCACTGTGTAACGAATACTTCTATTAACCGAAAGAGAAACTATCTTGTGTATATAACGTCTCTACCCACAATCAGGGACATGTCAACCAATCTGGACCGTCAAATTGATGGGCTACTTTTTCTTTTTTTTTGGTGATGAATAAGCTGGGAATCTGGGATCGACAAATGAGGAGGTCAATGGCATGGACAACCGCTGCTTCCACCGTTTTAAAAACGCGTTTTGACCGGAATTTTACAATGGAACACCGAATATACCAAATTCCAGTCACCCACACAAAGTCACAAACACGTTACAAAGAAAGGTCGCCGGAATATAACGAACGGCGGCGGGAGTTTGACAGGAAACCGGTAGCCATATGACGTCTAAAGGTGTAAACCTTCAATGGAGTTAGTAACTTGAATTCAGATACTCCAGGGTTTTGGATAACTTAAAACAACTCCACATCCCGTTGCTTCCCACGTACCCATGTTTTACCGACTGAATTTGAAGTGGGTACGTGGTGAACAAAGAGGCGTAGGAGTTGGTAGTTACCCAACTTCCATGGTGTACATGGGACCCGGAGTATGCGGCTTGAATCTCTCTCTCTCTCTCTCTGTCTCTCTCTCTCTTGTCTTGTGAGAAAAAAAAGACCCATATGTCCTGAAGGTTGAAGTTGAATTCTTCCTCCTTTTTTCAGAAAATAAAATTCTTTTATCTTCTTTGAGTACACTTGGGCTGTTGACATTTCTATGTGAGAGAGATAAGCACTTGGGTTTCAATTTGTTTTAAAAAAAAGTCAAAAACGGGAGGCTCTCTGGTCTCTTTATAAGAAGAGAAGTGTAGTTTAGAGATATTGCATGTACGCAGAGCAAAAGAGATCTTCTAAGAAATGGAGGGGACGTTGAAAAGATCTGCTCTTGTACTAAAAGAAGAGAAAAGGGTTGATTCTAATAGTGATGAAGAGTTTGGAGAGATTGGAGAGGTGAAATTATAATCCTTGCAGTTCTTCTCACAAAAAATTTGTGTTTCTAGCTTCTTCTTTTTTAGATTTTTCAAGGATCTTGGATTTGGGTTCTGGATATTAGATAAGATTATCATGATTTTTCCAAGGAAAATCTGGTTTTTTCATGGATGGAAACCCAGAAGGATTCAGTTTTTATGAAAATTTGTTGGATTTATGAACTGGGTCTTGTAGGATGGATTGAATAATTGAGTCTACATGACGAAAATTTGATCTTTCGTCGTGAAAGTTGTCTGAGATTTTCTTTTAATGTACCCTACTGAAGTTTCTATATACATTCAGGCATTTAATGAACGACCCATGTGACTGGAATTTTGAATATTGACTGTACTACTCAATCTTCTTGAAAAGTTCATACTTTTCATGAATGAATCTTGAGTTAACTTATTGTTTTGACTCTTCTTGATCTTCTATAATTCCACAGGGATAATAGGTCCCCTTTTTTTGTACAAAGTTTTTAAGAGATGAGGGTCATGTTATTGAATTTTGTTTTGGATCTATCATATCAGACTTTTCATGGACGGTGGATCTTTGGTTTTTCAGGTTGGAAATGGAAGGCAGGTCCATGAGGACTATAATTCGAAGCCATCTTCACTCACCCAGAAGGATTTGGGCATTAACAAGCAGGTACAAAACTAGTTTACCTGTTAAAAGTTCTTGTTTCACTAATTAAGTGGATATATATACTAAATAATTCAATTGTATTTATATTTTGTTGATCTAGGAGGATCAGCTTGAATCCGCCAAAGCGGCAATGGGTGAAGTGAGAGAAGAAAATGAAAGATTGAAGACGGTATTATCTCGAATTGTGAAGGATTACCAGTCTCTCCAGATGCACTTCTTTGACATCTTTCAACAAGAACAAGCTAAGAAGTCTACAGATACAACTCCTACCCATCAAGAAATTGAAGAACCTGATCAACTTGTTTCACTTAGCCTAGGAAGAAGTTCATCTGAGCCCAAAAAGGAAGAAAAAAACAATAACTCGAGCAAATCTAAGGAGGATGAGGAATTGAAAGAAGGATTAGCTCTTGGGTTGGACTGCAAATTTGAAGTATCTAAGCCGGGTCCAACGGAACCTGTTGTGAACCCTAGCCCAGAAAACAGCTTCAACGAACCTAAGGAAGATGAGGTTGGAGAGCAATGGCCACCCAATAAAATCCTTAAGACGACGAGAAGCGGAGATGATGAAGTTTCACAACAGGCCCATGTGAAAAAAGCTAGGGTTTCTGTGAGAGCAAGATGTGATACCCCAACGGTTAGTATCTGTCTTCTATCATATCTACTTAATTATCTTGTTCATGTGAAATGTAATGAAATAAACAAAACAAAGCTATACCTTTAAACACCAAATATTAATTTAACCTAATATTAATTTGTTTATTATCTCTACAGATGAACGACGGATGTCAATGGAGGAAATATGGTCAGAAAATCGCGAAAGGAAATCCTTGCCCTCGAGCATATTATCGATGCACAATTGCACCAGCATGCCCAGTAAGAAAGCAGGTATAAATTTCTTTTTCAAATTTAAATTAATTCTTAGGCTCCTTGGCCTGAATTCCAGGCTATTAATTATGTTTTAATAGTTAATTTCTTGTTTAATTCTTGATATACAAGATGTTCAAAAACAAAACCAAGTGTCAGATCTCTTTGATGGTGTGGAAAATTCTCCATGATGCATTTTTCTTAACCAAAACCCAACAAAAAGCATTTGAAGAATCTTCAATTCTCAACCTTCTTGCTACTTTTAAACCATAGAGAAGAGATAGAGCTTCAGCCTTGTTAGAATCAAGTTCCCCAATTGGACCCATGTATGCATATATTGTTTTTTCTACAAATTCCACAAAATATATACTACCAAAACCCGAAGGCCTCGGCAGGTTACCCAAAGAGAAACAGTCAAAATCGGTCTTGATTTCATTTTCTCTAGAAGGATGCCATACCATGTGGTTGGCCAATTCAAGGGGCACGACAGTGCTACCGCCTTCCGATTTCTCAAATATCTTTCCACCAACTCCTTTGAAAATTTTTCATGTAAGGGTCCAATGTAGTACCATCACTTTGATCTTACAATGACATCTTATAGAATAGATGCTTTATTTTCAAATATACCCCATAATATCTGATTAATTAAAGAAAAAAAATGCATACCCTGTAATATAGTGTGCAAGGTATTTCTCCATAGTATTAGACCACGAACGGCAAATGGCCACAATTCAACTGAGCTATACCGTACCAACTATAAAATATCTGAGGGAAAAACACAAGAAAGCTCCACCATGTTAAGAAAAGGATCAAACAAAATGTTCATTGATGCCTCACAGTGAATAAGAAGATGGTTTTGATAGATTCACCATCCTTAGTACATTTGATGCATACATGAGGGAAATTAAAATAGTTTTGTTTCTTCTCTTTTGCAAAAAGTAAAATGTAGTTCTGAATTTATATATCTTTTGAATTTCAGGTGCAGAGATGTGCTGAGGACATGTCCATCTTGATCACCACCTATGAAGGAACCCACAACCACCCACTACCAATTTCAGCCACAGCTATGGCTTCCACCACCTCTGCAGCCGCTTGCATGCTAATGTCTGGCTCTTCAAGCTCCCGAACAGCCCTTGGGGGCTCGGCCACGACCACCACTGCTGCTGCCGATCTCCATGGACTAAACTTCAATTACACTGATAATTCAAGATCAAGGCAGTTCTACTTACCCAACTCTTCAATCTCATCTTCACCTTCTTACCCAACAATCACTCTTGACCTTACTGCACCCCCATCATCTTCATCCACAATGTCTCAATTCAACAGATTATCTTCCAACTTCCCTACAACACCAAGATACTCTTCAACAAGTTTCAACTTTTCTTCTTCTGAATCCAACACTACTAGTCTACCAACATCTTGGGGTAATGGATACCTAAGTTATGGGACTGCTCAGTCCCAAAACAAAAACCAAATGGGGTCTTTAAATCTTGGAAGACAAACCCAAGAACATTTCTATCAGCCTTACATGCAAAAGAACAACCCAAGTCCTCCTCAACAGTCTTTGACGGAAACCATTACCGCCGCCACCAAGGCCATAACATCAGACCCAAGTTTCCAATCAGCACTGGCAGCTGCGATAACATCAATCATGGGAAGTGGTGGGGCTGGGGCGCCCAATGGAAACAAAGGTAGCGGAGATAATTTTGGCCAGAATATGAAGTGGGGTGAGGCCTTTCCAGCCATTTCGACCTATTCATCGACCCCGAATGGAAATGGGTGTGCATCGAGCTACTTGAACAGATCGTCATCTTCAAATCCTCAACAAGGAAGCTTGATGTTTCTTCCACCTCCATTGCCATTTTCTACCACAAAGAGTGCTTCTGCGTCTCCTGTTGACAATAGGGACCATATCAACTGATGGGATTTGAACATTTGACCATTGGGATATTGTTTGATCTTTGTTACGGCTTGTATGATGTGTAACGAAGAAAATAATGTTAGTAGTGAAGATGACAAGAACGAAAGGGAAGTTGAGGAACTGTTAGTTGTTATTACAATTTATGTGATATATTGTGGATAATATGGAGATCGATTGACTCGGGTTCGAAGGTTTTAGTTGGAACTTCTCTTGGATTAGACATAATTTTATACTCCTTTTATCTGTTTGTATCCGGCTGTATGATAAAGATGTTGATTATGTCAAACCCATAAGAAACACAAAAAGAGATTGTTGCAAAAGCTAAATCCACATGAGCATCACCTTTTGAATCAGCACCTACTTATTCAGGAACAATTCCATGAACAGCTAGACCTAAATCCAAAAGAAAATCATTTGCATATGTAGAGAAGCAAGAAGTAGCAAACAATTAAAATCTCTTTAATCTAAACATGGGTAAACTATTAAGATCATAGACTACCTCATTAATGATAAACGCCGGTGGAGCCGACCACCAAAGTAGAGGAACCCCTTCACATACCTCAGAATTCAAAATTACACTGTACTCAAAACTTTTAAAAAAATTGTTTTCCCTAATTCTCCTCGGATTGCAAAATTTTCAAAATCATCCCTCCGTGACCATCAAAATTTTCAATTTTCTCATTTCAAATAATCTACCTACAATGTCCATTGCATTTGTTTTGTAGTCAAACTATTCATAAAACAAAACAAACAAGCACAACCAAAAGGGCCCACCTCAATAGTGACATTTTTCCCCATTGGCCAAAATGGCTCGAGAGAGCCACATCGGGGGCAAAGAACACCATTGCCTAGAGTGGGACCAGAGTTTTGCCTTTGAGGCCATTAAGTTCGCCACAATATTAGTTCCCCGAATGGAAAAAAAAAATAGGAGAATGCATGAGAGATTGTTTTTGAGAATAAGAATATTAGAACAGAAAGCAGATGAAGATCATCTTGCACGACACAAGTGTTGTTGGAAAAGATACATATATATATTAGATCTTTGGCATCGGACTCGATCTGCAAAGACTCCCTTATCAACTGCAACCTGCAATCCCAACCTCACAACCTGCACATCTGCCTCAGCTGACCCTGCCTTGGATTTATGACCACCTGCGGATGACATAGCCCAAGCCAACCTCCTTAGATGAGTGTCCCAATAGGCGTCAGTGTTTAGCTTGAGAGACTATCTGGCTTGGGAGCTAGAGGTCCACTTAAATGCCACCATCTTCCTCGAAGATGGGAGATAGCACACCCTATTTTGCCGCTTCTTCAAAAAAAAGCCCCTACAATCATGCACGTACAATGCACATGCCTTCCACTAGTAATTATAAAGTGAAACTTTGTTAGATAACCCATATCTAGCTACAATTGGTGCACTATACGCACATGCTCTTAATATGGACAATCCTATCAATAGGCTGTAGCCCTAGAATTGCACAATCAAATAATCCTAACCGTCAATCAGTTGACTTTTGTGGACAACTGCCATAATTATTTGGGGCCATACTAATTTGTCAGTTAAGAATATATAATCGTGTGATTTTTATTCCAACATTTCGTTAATTGTATTGATCGATCGAGCGACAGAGACAGTACGTATGCCGAATTTTAAAATATGTTTTGTATACAGTATTATATATGTGCAATTATTTCAGAAAGAAAGTGTACAGAACTGCATATAGTGTAACAAGTTTGCAATCTTAGAAGTTCTTGCCATTTCAAGGATAAATGGTGCAAATAATGACATTTCAGATTTGTATCAAGGTTTTTTGGTGGGACCCATGATGCCTCTTATTGGATCCCACTGCCTGGATATATCAATTTGAAATGCATGGCTAATGAGATCTCATGTTAGGTTCATCTGCTTGTAATGTAGTCCTCCAATCGGATATTGAAGATGGGCAACGGAGAATGGGAGTAAAAGCTTCATCCAATTCTCCAATGGAGGAGACCCTTGTGAAGTCAAACTTTTTACGAACATCTCGAAGTAAAAATAAGCAAAAAAAACTACTGTGATAACTCAAATTTTTCTAAACTCTAATTGTCATGAACTTTAGTGTAAGTCGTGCTGGTAGCACCCGAAATGTTTTTTCATTATATATGTTTTAAAAGTCATCTACAGATTTTTTAAAAATTTTAAAAAAATCCCAAGTTATGAGTATATCTATCATTTAAATATTCGGATAAATTAATATATTTTTCAGTGTTCGGGATATAACTTTTTAATCCGATGTTAAAATTGCAATTTGTTTGATGTTCTGGAATCTTTGTTTTATATGGGTAAAGTCATTATTTAATAGATTTAAAATTTCATTGTTTTATGCCTCAAAACTAGGTTTAAAAATTAGGTATTTAATTTACATGAGAATAAAAAAATACGTTTGGTGGGCTTTGATGGGGCCATGTTTGAGGGGGCGTTACCGTTTTTTCCGTTACAACGAAAAAAAACGCTCGGGGGCAAAAATGGAAAAAAACAACGAAAATAACATTAAAAAAAAAAAAAAACGGAAAAAATGGTGCAGAAATTCAAACTTTGAATTTCAAAATTTCAAAAATGGAAAATAATGGAAAAAAACGAAAATAACGGCCGTTTTTTTTTTACAAAATTTTTCAGAAAATAATGGTCGTTATTTTCGTTATAACGGAAAAATAATGGAAAATAACAGCCGTTATTTTTGTTATAACGGCCATTATTTTCTGGGCGTTTTAACGGTCCATAACGTAACGGGGTAGGTCCGAATCCGTTATAACAGCCATTATTTTCGTTATAACGGTCGTTTTTTAAACCTTGGATCCAACCATGGTTTTACAAACGGCCGTTTTAAACGGTAACGCCCCAAGCCCGTTTCCGTTAAAACCGTTTAAACGTACTTTATCGGTTTTGATAAAAATGACCGTTTTTTTGTTTTAACGGCCGTTAAAATCTTTTAAACAGCCGTTTAATTTTGAAAAATTTTGTGGAAAAAACGGCCGTTAAAACCGTTTAATTCTGTTAAAATCCGTTTAAATCCGTTAGATTCTGTTTTTTTTTTAATTTTCAAATTTCAACGCCACTTTTTCCGTTTTTTTCCGTTAAAATCTGTTTAATTCCATTTTTTCCCATTTTTTTCTATTTTTGCCCCTGACCATTTCAATCCGTTTTAACGGTCGTTTAAACGGTAACGCCCCCAGTCCGTTTAACCGTTAAAACGGCCTCCTTTAAACCTTGGATCCAACTACTAACTATTGAGTAAAACTTACAATGGGATTGTAAATCACACAAAACACAGTCAATGAGTTCTCGGCACGTACACCTAAAAAGCAAAAGTACATGGGTACGTTGCAAAGCACTTGTGTACGTGCCCGAGAACTCATTGGCTGTGTTTTGTGTGATTTACAATTTCGTGTGATAGAAGTTTTACTCCTAACTATTGACTAGAATACAATAAAAAAGGGTTACAGTTCTCGACAGTGGTGATGACAGGGCTGCAGTTCTCGGCGGGCGATTTTGCACGGGAAGATCACCTCGGCCTCACCACACAAGTACGCAGGTGAGTACGAGTGCTTTTTGCCAAAACACTCACCTGTGTACATGTGTGGTGAGGCCAGCTTGCCGTGAACCGCAGCCCTGTCATCGCCTTTGATGAGGCTCGATATTCAGAAGAATGAGAGCAACATCTGGATGTGGGATCGGCGTGATTTGGTAGGAGAACATTCTAAAGTGGTGTGGAGTTACCTTCACACGTGTCATGATATTGCATTCATGGTTGTTAGCCCATATGAGAAAAATTTTGAAGCAGCAGATTTCTTTAACCAGCGAAGCAGCAGTAGCCAATCAAATGGCGCCACAATCCGCTGATGCTTTTCAACAAAACCTAAAAATGCTTTTGAACAGCGAATCCTGGCGCCATTTGATTGGCCTTTCGCTGCTTCAAAAATTTTCTCTTAGGCCATAGTCTTCTTCGCACATTATTTCCTGGCGCAATATGATTGGGCGCATGATCGCCGCTTCTAAAACTCCTCAGCTTCAAAAAATTTCACAATATCGAAGCTCGTTTTAGCTCATCCGCTCGGAATTAAATCAGTCGCAAAGACTTCTTTCAAGATCCAAGGACTTATGCCTTGCCACATGTCAAACGTTATCTCAGACACGTATCCCATGCAATTCACTTGGCGAATTGAAACTGAAGCTCACGTATAAAAGGTGTTCGTCTCCAACTAATTTTCGGATAGGAACAAAAACAGAGAGAGAGAGAGAGAGAGAGATTGTCAGGAACCCTCTTGATCGACTGAAACACGAGCAAAAGGTATGTGATGATCGTGATTTGTTCCTTCAATTGGTAATAGAATACAATTTTGTTTTTCTTAAAGAACTATTTTTGAATTCTGCTGTTTTAATTTTGTTCCTTTTGATAAGCAAATTTGGGTATTTATGAGAAAGAAATACAATTGGAGAGAATTATTTTTTATCTTTTTATGTTACATATTTGATGATCATGATCATGATCATGTTTAAATAGCCATTTTTTTCCTGCAAAAATCTGGATCCTACATTGCCCCCTAAAAGAGAAAACACTACCCAAACAAAATGACCCAAATGTCCTTCCCTACAAAAAGAAATTTCCTTTTATAACTAGAAGTTATCTATTAGAAACAAGAAAAAAGTGTTTTAATCTATAGAGTTGAGGCATCTATCAGAAGAAAAGAAAAAAGTGTCAAATGTGAACAACTTTTAATCTATAGAGCTGTCTTTATAGTAAACAGGAGGAAATAATTAATGTGTTTTTTGGCATGATTTCTTGACTGAATATTGATTTGTATATATCTTTGCATTTTCTGCAATACTTGTAGATATGGCACAATCACAAGAAACCAATGCGAGTTCGAGGATTCCAAGTTGCGATGCTTATTTTGAGACTATTCAGTCCAGGAAGAAGTTACCATATTGGTTACAAGAGTCACTAACGTCTGCATTTGCAAAGATTCCAGTTTCATCATTCCCAGATGTTCCCAGTGGGAAAGGTGATTCCAATTCTTGTTTTACAGTTGATGTTCATGCACTTGGGGCGTGTTTGATTGCATGGAAAAAAATTTAGTAAATATTATTTTTCCATGAAAATACATATGGGAGATCTTCTTTTGATTGCACCAGAGAAAATATGCATTTTCCAATTATGCGAGAAAATAGGGGCATATTTTGTTAAGACACAAACCAATACTTCAAAATTACCCAGGTGAAATAGGAGTGGAAAACTAAGGTCTTAACATAGGATCCTAACACTTCAAATGTTAGGAACCTAACCAATACTCCAAAAGCACCTAGGTGATAGAAGAGCGGAAAGCTAAGGTCTTAACCTAGGATCCTAACATATTTTTGCTTAGAAACGAACGAATTCTCACCTGTGGACGGTCTGTCAGCAAAGCCGCTGACTACCACAGAGTTCTTGGCACGTACCCGAGTGCTTTTTGTTATGTACCCAGGCTTGGTTTCATCGGGGAAAATTGTCCTGATTTAAAATGGCTATCAAACGGTGGAAAAATGTGGTTTACCATGAAAATTTGATTTTCTTATGGGAAAATTGGCAATGAAACACGCTCTTAGTATAATTCGAATGAGTTATATCTCGAATTAATACACACTGCCTCAGAATTCAGTAATTCACACACATGTATGTGTGTGTCTGTGTATGCGTGCACGTTTTTAATGATGATAATGGGGCTTACTAATCGATTGTCTTATTGTTTCTGATGGTTTCCATGATGATTAGATGGTTTCTTGCTAACCTTATTGGTCTATGAAATTTATTATTTATGTATCGTTCGCTTTGCAGTAATCGAAATTCAGGCGGACACGTCTATTGGTGAAGCAGTTGAAATTCTATCTGCCTGCAACATTGCGTCTGCTCCTGTGATAAATCCAGATGCAGGAGGTAGTTTGGATTGGAGGGATAGATATGTAGGAATTATAGACTATTCTGCAATCATTCTCTGGGTACTAGAGAATGCAGAACTAGCTGCAATTGCTTTATCAGCAGGATCTGCAACACTCGCTGGAGTGGGTGCAGGTGTTGTTGGTGCTCTTGGAGCGCTGGCAGTTGGTGCAACTGGTCCTGTTGCAGTTGCTGGGCTAACTGTTGCTGCAGTCGGTGCAGCAGTGGCCGGTGGTATGGCTGCAGAGAGAGAGACGGGAAATGATGCTCCCACTGCTGCCGATCGCTTAGGAGAGGATTTTTATAAAGTTATCCTTCAAGAAGAACCTTTTAAGTCAACAACAGTAAGCTTTTATTTAGAGATTGTTTACTTGCCATTTTTTTTATCTGTTCAGTTAATTTGTATGTTTCAAGTCAGTAATCGCGGAATCAGCATCTGAAACGATATCCCTTAAATTACATGTGCATGACCATCTATAGTGCATTAAGGAATACTCACATTAGTACAGAACAATATCCTCCCTGTTATGCTCTGTGGAGCCTGATGGTGCTAGAATACTGTAAATCAAGCCACTGTTACCGTGGGTTCTGGAAGATTTTTTCGTTGGGTTTTTGTACTTTTACATAGAGATATGGAAAACCTTGTTTCGTTTTGGGGTTATATATACATCCGTTTCCATGAGACGATGAGTATTGTATTGTATTGTATTGTATTTTGAGTTTTTCTTTTGCCTCAGAGCATAGTGGAATCGGTGTGAGTCCGTAGATGTACCTCAATCTTGAGGGAACCATGTAAATCTGTGTCATGTGTTTTCATCTGTGTGTTATCTATTCTTTCTTCCAACACTCCCTCCCTCCCTGGTCAATAGTACAAATGGCACATATGGTGGATGTTGAACCTTCCATTCGATGGGCTCCATGATGTAGATCTCCTAAGCCAAAATTTGACTTGATCAGATGAATGTGATCAACCAATGGTCTGTACTTTCCTTGAATATTTGCTATTCTCTTTAACCGTCCAAAATAATACAGTAAATTGGTATACTTAAGGTCATCCAATGGGGGTCACTTCTTTTTTGCTAACCCCACCCACCCTGATGTATGTCAGACATACAGCAGTAGCAGGGAGAACAGCTTCTTCCCACCTTCTGCCCTGACTTGGACATCCAGTTTTATTGGTGTATATACAATTTACTGGTTACTGGATTTGTATGGTGTGGATATATCTAGTTGTTCCCTAGTTTTAGTGTGTGGCTTTTTTTTTCTTGGCAACACCCACTTTTTTCTGTAATTGATATTTTACCTCTTATTCCAGGTGAGACAAATCATAAAGTCCTTCCGTTGGGCTCCTTTCCTTCCTGTTGGAACGGATAGTTCCATGTTGAGTGTGTTGTTGCTGCTCTCAAAGTACAGATTGAGGAATGTACCTGTGATCGAAACTGGCAAGCCTTTTGTTAAGAATTTCATTACTCAGTCAGCAGTCGTACAGGGTCTTGAGCAGTGCAAGGGAAGGGACTGGTTCGATTGCATTGCAGCACGCCCAATTTCTGATTTTGGACTTCCTTTCATGTCTTCTAATGAAGTGAGTTTTTGATAACTACTACTGTAGATATATGATGTACCAATATATTCTGCTATTCTATCTTCCATGGCATTGCAAGCTTTACATGTAGTTACTCTGTGGCCTGTGGTGTTATGAATTTGCAACTATCAGCCTTTGAATTATGAGATTAAGTTTTGCTGTCTAGGCCTATCTTGAAACTACTTTCCCATTTATGACCTGTTTCGAACATCGCCATGTTATACTGATCTTGACGACACCCCCTTTAGGATAATAATTTATATGCCAGCACCTGCACGCTGTACAATGGTAGCACCCCACCGTCATCATACACCATACATCACGTTGTGATGGTGATTGGGGGGGGGGGGTTACAATTTTTATTTTTTTGCACAATAAGGAATTGTTTACAGCTCTCTATCCTCTTCTGTCTGAATTCTCTTTTATCTTTCTTCAAGCACATTATTAGAGGACATTCCCCAATCAATCATCCATGTTGAGCTAATCAATTGTCAATTCTATATCCTTGTAGGCCCAGTGTTGAGAAAGATCTAAATGTTGTTATATGTTTGTCTTGAATATTCTGGTTTGCTGTTAGATGTAGAGTTCTAAAAAACTTGTTACGTGTATGGTGATCAGGTTATTAGCGTCAATAGCGACGAGCTGATTCTGGAAGCCTTCAAGCGCATGAGGGACAACCAAATTGGTGGCCTCCCAGTTGTACAAGGCCCTGAGAGGAAGATCGTTGGGAACATAAGCATAAAGGATATCAGATTCTTGTTGCTCGAACCTGGGCTTTTTTCCCATTTCAGGTATTTCGAGGTCACAAGGAAGATTTTTTAACTGAACAAATCAAAGATGTCCATCAGGTTCTACCAACCCCCCTTAGCTTTACAAGTATGGTGCAAATGTAGCGGTGGGACCCTTTAAATTGATGGTTCTCCTCTACCAAAATCAACCATATAACCTCAAGATCTGTAGAGCATTATTATGGACAGTAAGGCAAATATGGAAAACAATCCAAATAAAAGACTAGAATGGATGGTTACAACCATTTGGTCCGGATGACTTTTGGCATAAGAGATCTCCTAGGTTGGTAACGGATGCCACCCCCTCCGTGCACCACCAGTACAACTATATGGTTATTTTCAAACCAAATGTACCTCAGATTTCCTCTTTTAACCTGTATATATTCAATTACAACGGTTAGAAAATCTGGTCCCTTTTGAGGAAGAAAATCATCTTGCCATTAAAAAAGATATCTCGGGGGGGCACTGATAATGGTTATCTGAAGCATTGGGGTATTCAGGAGATCAATCAATTCAACAAAGTAACTGAGACCATTTGAATCAATCTATGATGACTTGGTAACTGAGACCATTTACTTGTTTGTTAATTGTAACTATCAAACTTTTGTACTTTTTCTTTTCTTGCAGGCAGCTTACTGTGATGGATTTCATGAATACTATCGCTTCAGCAACACAGGAATCTGGGACAATTGTTCAACCGATAACATGCGAGCTTCATGCATGCTTGGGGAGTGTGATGGAAACTCTTGCTTCCAAACAAGTTCACAGGGTTTATGTAGTGAGTGAAAAGGACGACGTCGTGGGGGTTATTACACTCAGAGATGTGATTTCTTGCTTCATCACTGAGCCACCTAAACACTTCGATAATTACTTCGGTTTTGCTGCAAGAGAAATGTTGAACAATTGACACTTGCATATTTTGAGTCAATTACCACTTAATGAGATGTAGAATTCCAACTCTGTTTGACAGACTAGAGAACTTTCTATGCTAATTTTGTTATAATTGTGATATCGGACTGTACTATGAACATACTAAATGTGTCAAGGGCAGGCATATCTTCATTTCCTGTACCCACAAAGCGAACATTTAGGTTGTTCCCGTCCATCCAAGTAACAGCCCTTAGAAAAGGTTTCTGTGAACTTAGGATCATCCACCAATTTGATGGTCCAGATCCACTTGCTCGAGCAACGTGTAATGGAATACTAGTCATAACAGCTATGGGAAGGCGTCCTCTCATGTCGGATGATCATAAATGTTCGAACTGTTGTGTTCTTTTGGATGGTCCAATAAAAAGGGTGGCGTTATTTGCACACCCCTCTTTTTGAGTGACACCCACCTCTTATCTGCACATACCCAAAGTTGTGTGAAAAAAAAAAAAAAAAAAAACCGAACGAAGAGGAACTCACCACCACCGTCCTCTTCTTCACCACCACCACCACTCCCTCTCTCTCTCTTACCTGGTGGTGGGCGGCGGCCTCCTCTTCTTCTCCGTGCAGCTTCATCTTCCTCTTCCTCTTCTTCTCCGGGCGGCCTCCTCTCTCTCTCTCTCTCTCTCTCTCTCTCTCTCTCTCTCTCCTTAAAAAAAAAAAATTTCGCCCCGTATCGGTAACACAGGGTGGACGTGACTTTGACCATATTGGTAGATATGGGGATAATTTTTTTTTTTTCAAGGGAGGGGGGGAGAAAGAGATCTCTCCCTCCCTCTTCCTTCTCCTCCCCTTTTTCTTCTTCTCCTCTCCCTCTCTCCCTCCCTCCCTCCCCCTCTTGGAGAAGAAGAGGAGGCCGCTTGGAGAAAAAGAAGAGGAGGAAGAAGAAGAAGAAGAAGAAGAGGAGGCCGCCGGAAGAAGAAGAAGAGGATGAGTTTTTCTTCTTCTCCCTTAGTGGTGGAGTTTTTTTTTTTGTTGTTGTAACTTATTTGCACACACCAAGAGGTGGGTGTCACTAAAAAAAGGTGTGTGCAAATAACGCCACCCAAGAAAAATTGCTAGTATAGAAAAGCGTTAAAGATGGTTATCTTCTTACCATGTGGTTAGTTTTCAGCCAAACTATCTCCTAGGCCAGGACCCACTGAAACGTAGGTTTTAACCACTCCCTCTCCACATGCAGTGACTCTAGATGCCTACCTATCATTCTACTGGCTGATTCGAGTAGGGAACACCACTCGTGGAAGCACCTTGCACGTGGTACACATTTAAAAATCATTGACTGTATAGATGTTTTTTCCATCTCTAGGTGGACCTATCTATGAAAATTCATCCTAATTAGCAATTTCTATCCGTTGTATTAGTCTTTTCATAGTTTGTTTTCAATTGTAGATTTTTAGCATTATTATCTAGCACGCAGTTTGAGGTGCATGTTTGGCCAATGACACCACCATGCACGTGCCACTGACCGTATAGATGTTTTGTCCATCTCTAGGTCTAGGTGGACCTACCTATAAAATTCATCCCGAGTAACATGAGTTTTGACACCATTAATAATGGGCCATCTTATGAGCCATGTGGCACAATCTCAGAGATCATTGGCAGTATGGATGCTTTGCTCATCCATAGTTAGACTTACATATCAAAATTCATCATGATCAGTAATTTATAACCGAGTCTTTTTATTAATTTATTTGTGACCGTGGATTTTGATCATTATCATCCAAAGGTTAGCATTCACTAATTAGGTTTATTTTTGTTACTCAAGTCCATCTAGGGATGGTCCAAACCTTCATACGGTCAATAGCCTTCGGTAAGGTGACACGTGTCTCACATTGTGACTCCATCATCAACTTTGATGATTGACTTCATCATCTAAATGTTTCTAGCCATAAAATTTTAAGTACAACGTAGGATGCCATGAGTTGAAATGTGAAAGCATTGAATGACCAACGCACTCTTGTAAATTAAAAAAAATTTAAAAACTGGGATTGACAATTTTTGTCAAAATAAAAGAACTTGAGAGCAACAAAAAGACTGAAACACCCCTGTTAAGTCAATAAATTGAAAAAAAAAACACAAAAATAAGACCATTTGTGGGATATTGAGGTTTAGTGTGAGGCACGCAATAAGCCCTCCGTGCGTTAATAAGTAGAATAGAGTTAGGAGGTGTTTGGAACTTGGGATGTATATTGAATGGCACCTCTCTTTTTCTAATAGGGAACACTGTTTTCTTTATTTTCACCAATAAGAAGAAGAAAAAAACCACTTGCAGGCATAATAAAATCTATAATAAGTTACAAAATTGGCTGGATCTTTTCAAAGACCTTTCTTCAGGAAACCTTCAACAGCTCATGAAAAGCCTCCTGAGGTATATCAACAGAGCCCACACGTTTCATGCGCTTCTTCCCTTCCTTTTGCTTCTCCAGCAGCTTCTTCTTTCTCGTGGCATCCCCACCATAGCATTTTGCAAGAACATTCTTCCTCATTGCTGAAATCCTGAAAATACAAGCAAGAAGGAAAAACAAAGGATCAATGATGTTCCAAGCGAAAAGTGTATACACGTATATCACGACCATATTATAATTCTGATGTTACAAAATCAATTGGGGTGACCAAAATACAGAAGTATTTAATTAAAAGAAAGAAACTAACATTTCCAGTTCAAATTTTCCTAGACTAAACAAGAAATGTTTGAAACATACCATTCAAATATAGAAGGGTTGTGTGATTTATCTCCTGAATTTAGGAAACATGCTAAAACAAGGATTAAAATCACCATTCTGCTATCAAAGTGAATATAAAGAATCCTCTTTGATCCAAAAGAAAGCCTTCGGAAGATATAAGCTTAACCCAGTCATAAACAAAAAAAACTTAGCTTTAACCACAAGGGATCTGGTATGAATGCAGCCACAGCATTAGTCACTGATGATGGCATGCCCAGTAATTGGAAATATATTTCAGGGCTCTCAATTTTTTCCCTTTTTTTCGAACCTGCTCCTTAATATGAAACGGAAAGTGTTGGTCTAGATGAAGAAGACTTCATAAGTTCCCTTAGCCTAGAGTCCAGCTACTACTAGGTAATTCTTAGCATCTCTTTTTCTTTTGCCAGTATAATTCTTAGTATCTCCAGTCCTTCTACATGAACCTATGAACATCTGATATCACATCAAAACAATGTTAGGGTGTAGGGTGTAGGGTGTAGGGTGTAGGGTTCAATCAAAGCAAAAGAATGGTTGGCTGTTGTCTTCCTGTTTAGCATCATTTTTGTTATTCTATAGATGGTGGACAGACACTATTTAAGAAGATCAAATCTTTTAAGGTAACGAGGACCCACAAACATCTGTTATAACAAACAAGCCTAAGAGGGTCCCAGTTAGTGTGATTCTTGTTTTTCCTTTTTTTAACTCTCTCATATGCCCCTTTCTCTTTTTCAAAATAAAAAAATCATGTTATTAATCAAACCAAAGAAACAAAAAAACATAACCTCAAGATCCTCCATTGCTATTCGTTTTTGATCCCAATAGAGTGCCACCCTCTTCATTCCAATTTCCAACAACCCCACAGTAGCAACCCCAGAATGCATTTCTCTACCAATGATACATTTATAGATCATTATTTTATCCAATAACTTATTCTCCGGCAATACAGGTCCAATGGAAGTTGCCCCACCATGATCTATTAAAACAGTCAAAAGGAACTTACGAACAGTCCAAAAAGGCCTACAGAGCAGATGGTTGCCATCCAATGAACTTGATTTTTCCCATAGGGAGACGTGGACCCATAAAGTATAAGGAACCAACTCCTACATCTACACCAACTGTATGGCTATGCATCTAAAGACGAAATTACTGTATACAATTCAGACTGTAGATTACTTTATATCCAATCATCAGGTAGTTCCCATAAACAAATGACTTATATCATGGAACTAGAATAAATTCATCGTAGCATAACATCCAAGTGAAAACCTAAATAAAGGAAATTTACTGCTTATATGAGTAATGCCAGAACAGTTCACAAACATGCTAATAGGAAATGCTGAATCATCCGGTAGTTCCCATAAACAAATGACTTATATCATGGAACTAGAATAAATTCATTGTAGCATAACATCCAAGTGAAAACCTAAAGAAAGGAAATTTACTGCTTGTATGAGTAATGCCAGAACAGTTCACAAACATGCTAATAGGAAATGCTGTAAGTTTAACTTACCACCGTCATACTTGGCGATCCTGTAAAGAAAAACAATCTAATATACCAATTTTTAGACACTAAAGATAGCCGGCCAAAGTAATAGTTGTACACTTTTCGTACATACAAGGGGTAAAATGCACTGATGGTAAGCCTCGATCTTTTATGCCAGCAATCGACTTGAACAGATGATCAAATAACCATCCAATCCATTTTTTGGTATTTCGAATAGTCAAATAGAAAATGGCAGAAATTCCGGAAAAAAGGCCATCACTAGGATTGTCACGATCATTCAAATGGGTCACCTTTTGGTGTACATCTCCTAAGTGGGACACATCGCATGGTGGGTCCCAGCCCCGGCTATACCGTCGATAGACCATTTTTATAGTCTAGTAGATAGGTATCCAGATTTTCTATTAAAGATGATCTTCTATGCCAGCAATCCACTCAAACAGATGATCATAAGTTCATAAGCATCCAATCCTTCATGGACTTTCAAAAGATCAGATAGAAAATGGCAGAAAGTCCATCAATGGGGATTGTCACGATCATCTGATTTCAATTCTTGCTGTAGAAAGCCTATGTACGACACGTTACATGGTGGGTCCCAGCACCGCCTATACCATTCATAGACCATTTTTACAGTCTAGCATATAGGTATCCTAGATTCCCTATTAAAGAAAAGAACAGAGACAAAAATAAGCAAGAGCAGGGAAGACAGCCTCCTATAAAGGAAAACTTTTGTGACTTACGTCTCTCTAGCAATAACCTTCGATCCAATAGCAGCTTGTATTGTTATCTCAAACATTTGCCTGTCCAAAACAGTAAAACAGCTATGGCTTTTAGAAAAAGAAGAAGCCAGTAAAGAGTAAGTTAGCTGAAATTAAAGGATGCACTCTGAATCAGCTTAGCCATGTTAAACCTGTCAATAAACTTCTTCAGCTTATCCACCAGTTCACGACCAACCCGTTGTGCCTTCAGATTGTGAACAATGGTTGCCATAGCATCCACTGGTTGTCCATTTAGGAGGATATCAAGCTTCACCAAATCAGAGGCTTGATAACTGTTCACCACAACCAAAAGAAACAAAGGCCGATATTAACATTCAGTTCACAGTGCCCTAAAACTAAGTCAAAAGGTCAGCACATATGGCAATAGCAATTCACAATTGAAATGTTCCCAGCCATGGCTCTTTCTGATTTCCACCTTTTGATCCAATGTGCTTTCTCATCGCGGATATGGTATTACTACTTCAATCTTTTCATCATTCAGTGGGTTATGCCTAGTAATCTAAAGGACCTTATCAAGGGCGGGTGTAATGTTCACTTCTCAAGACACGGAAAGATCCTTTGGTGTCTCCTTCCTTTCACTATTTGATGGTGCGTATGGAAGGAGAGAAATAACATTTTTTTTAAAACACAGCCAAATCCCACGAGCAAGCCATCAAGTGGATCATGTCTAAGCTTTTCTTTTCGTCCTCAGTGCTCAAGGAATTCAAAGGAACGCTTTTATTTCGAGCTAGGGGTACCCTGTTCAGAGTGATTTGCATATCAGATGATTTTGTAATTTTGGTAGCTGGTTTCCCTCTTGGGAGTTTGTATAGCCTTTCCTTGTCTCTTTTTTTAGGCTTGTCCCCCTTTAATACACATACTTTACTTGTAAAAAAAAAATAATGTTTGATTACGATGATGATTGATGGCTCAGAATGAACATACAAGGAATTTTCTCCACATCAAAATATTAGAAAGACTACACTAAGGCACTTTATGTCAAGTTATTGAGTTTTTTTTATAAGGCATAGGGTTTCACATCCATTGAAACGTAAGGCTTTATAAATGCACGTCGACTTACTAGTGGATTGTTTGACCTGTAAGTTGTAACCCATAGTGAAACCATGGCATTTATTCTAGGGTCCCAATGGTGTGTACACCCTTTTGGTGGTTGCCAACAAATAGAACTATGGAGGGATACCATAGAAACCAGGTTATTAATACAAGTAGGACCAAGACAAAGTATAAGCATGCAACTTTAGTAAGAACGCAGAAAGGGATGAGGTGCCAGTTAAGATTGAGGTGCAATAAACATCCCAAAGCGATCATTTCCATCATCTAGGTTTGATTATCCATAGAAAGGGAGAGCCAGAAGAGAATGTTGCCCATAATATGAAAGGTAGATGACCAAAGTGAAGATGGGCTTTAGAAGTGGCAAAGACACGTACCAATCAAACTAAAGGAAAAATTCAATAAGACAACAATAAGACCAGCTATGATTTACGTAGTAAAATGTTGGGAAATCAAGAAACAGCACACCCATAGAATGAGTGTCCCATGGATGAGGATGTTGAGATGAGTAAGTGGAAAGACTAGGAAAGATAAAAGTAGAAATGAGAACATCCAATTAATCTAGGAGTAACCCCAATAAGAGATAAAATAAAGGGAAGTTGATTAAGATGGTTTGGACTGGAATGAAAAGGACCAACAAAGGCACCAATGAGAAGAAACAGTTTGAAGCAGGTTGGAGGCTCAAAAAGGGGGAGAGGAAGACTGAAATGACATGGATTTAGGTAGTAACGAAACATCTGGAGACACACCAAGATTTTCTGCATTGCATTGCAAATCCAATCCCGGAAGGAGGAGGGTTACGTTAGATTGGCGACCAATGTAAAACTTTACAATGTACATGAATCCTAAAACATAGTTTCAAGCTCATGTAGGGCACTATTGATATGTACCTAGCTAGAGAAATGGCTTAATAGAATTTGTGTAGTTAACCAGCCCCAAATAGTTGGGATAAGGCTATGCTTATTGATTGATTGTCTCAAAGAGAGAGATCAACTTACTCTGCATCCTCATAATCAAATGACGCATACCCAGATGTTATACTCTTCAATTCATCGTAGAAATCCACAACAATTTCCCTCAATGGAAGTCGATATTTCATAAATGCCCGTTGACTGCACAGTGAAACGCAAATAATTCAAATTGCTATCCATACTTCAATTTACAAAAGGGTAAATATCTACTCTAAGTATTATAGACAGTAATTTTCTCCCATAAACAAACTATGAGGACATGTGTTGCATGTGCAGGGAGTTAGGACCCACCACTCCACAAGTCCCACCTGAAGATCTCCTCAGACAAAAATCAAGCAATTGGATGATTGTAACATCCAATCTGTCAGACTCTTTTGGAGGATTAAAAATTTGGTGCATGATACACCAATCAGATGATTATAATAAGCTATGTAAGAATGACACAGACACTTGTGTTGGTGTTCAATACAGATTCAAGGTGCCTGACATGGCACCTTCGAGAATCCTAAAACTTAAGACTTGTCCGTACATATGTATTGACGTATTGTAGTATAACATTGTAATTATATTTAAATCATAAGGTTTTTATTTAAATAAAATATGAACAAAAATATATGAAAAGTAACAGAAACAGTTCATACACCATAGAGCTATCCAATAACTTAATAAATATTCGCAAATTTTTAAGTGGGAATACTATCAAATTACTATAGTTGTGTTTAACAACTTAATAAAGTAGTATATGAAGGATAAAACACACCAGTCTCTTTATAAATTATTTTTTATTACAAAAATTCATTAAAATAAAGGTGACACTGCATGTGTCAGCCGTCAGGATGTGTCTGGACGTGTCGATATGTGTCAACACAGCAAAAGGCCCTAAAAGCGTTTTGTTGTCGTCACGTAGGTGATAAGTGATGTCCCTCAACCCACCAATAGTGAATCAGGACCCCTGTGCATGACATCATATGTTCTAATATTCTGTTTATGCCATGTACTGTCTATGATATTAAGCCTGTAGGTATGCACTTAACAAGGAGCAATATCAATTGTCTTGCAAAGGAGTTACCTATCAATAAATGAATACTCCAGTTGCTCCCCTCTACGCTCAGAGCAAAGGGTAATAATAGCCCCAACATATCTTCAAGTAGATGACAAATGAAAAGTGAATGAAAAAGGCTTTGTATGTTTGTTAGAAATAAGTGTGCAATGTGGAAAGGGACTATGAGAGCTTACTCACTAGGAATGATAATGGTAGCATTTACGGTTGGTTCCCAACATGCTGTTACACGTTTTCCAGGATTTGTGGCCAGTGCAGCAGGATTCTGAACTTCTACTTTGCTAACCAAAGCGACCAACATATGTTGTTAGATGAAGCAAATGTCAACCTAATCATAAGAAAAAGGAAAAACCATATGATTGTCATACCTTCCATCGGAATATTCAAAAATATACGGTACAGTTGGAGTAGTAGAAATGATTCGTGCTCCATGCTCCTATAAGGCCATAATATTACGATTGAGATCAATCAATAGAAATAGTTCTCAAAGTTAAATGTTAAACTTGGGAATGAATGTAGTGAGATCTTTAAATCAAAATAAAGTAGCATTTTCTTATCTTTGATATTCAACTACTCCAAGGAGTGCTAAAGAACATTGTTACCATTAGAAATTAATGAATTAAATCACTTTTAACAATCAGTAGGTAAATCTATAGACTGTGAATTATAGACCTTAATAACCATCCACAAACTTGGTCTGGAGTCCGAACCTAGGATATCTCCTGGTTCGAATATCAATCTGATCAGATGTTCACAATCATTTTTTTATTGGTACACAATCATTGAATCTACTTATCTATAGATTTTAATGTCCAAAAGAATGCACCAGGTTGGAACCCTGATCGTATTAGTTTTTTGAACTAGGGGATCTCTATGGGACCCTTCAAGCATGGGTCCTAATCCCTTGCACCTGTGCCACTTGTCCTAATAAAACTAAGACTGTAGATTAACCATAAATCTTCACTTGATTTTCTGGGTAAGAAAACCACTAAAGAGCATTGGATCCATACTTGTTCAAGCCGCTGATGAAAAACATCCATGTGAAGTAAACCTAAGAAACCACACCTGTAGAGGGTAGAAGGCACACAACAATAATAAATACCAAATTATTTTTAAATGAAGCTCAATTCAATATCACTCCTGTCATATCAAAACGTAGGCACATTCCCTACTTAAAATAATGAAAGAAATGAACACTTCAGGGATAGCAATTGACACCTGAAACCGAGGCCAAGTGCAGTGCTACTCTCTTTAGTAACAGAGACGCTGGCATCATTGCATGTGAGTCTCTCTATTGCATGGTTGAGAGCTTCGAAATCAGATCCATCAGCCGGATAGAGACCAGAAAACACCATATGCTTCGCAGGCTTGAAACCTGAAATATTCAAATTGTGTACAAAGAAAGCAGGCAAAGACCACAGAAAGGTAAGGTGTCAGGACAACCAGTTGTAAATACTGAGTTCACATGACAGCAACAACAAAAACATAGTATCCAAAACCAAGTCCAGAACTGAGACAAGCTAATGAAACCAACTCGACTTTCTACAGGTTTGAGCATGCAATTAGCACTTAGCAAGGAGCAGTGAAATTATGGTTACATGTGTCATTCTTAACTAGTTAACAGAAGCCGGAATGTATACACACATGTACGTATATAAATGGTTAAAACTAGATGATTTAGGTGTGGATTATACAGAGGAAATGTGTGAGCTATTGCATAGACAATTCTTTATATTTCTTTCGTTAAAGTGCATTTATATTCTCCTCCATCTTATTAACAAGTCCTTCTCATTTTCCTGAGACATGCACTGGGCACGGAATTCTGTGTTTTCCACACAGAGGGAACTCAAATTCTGGAGCATAATGACAATTGACAAGTAGTAACTAACTAGTTAGCATTAATTAGTGTTAACTACTAGCACATGATATATCTCATTTTATAGAGAAAAAGATTATAACCAAATACTTAGCAAGTGACTGTAGTTAACATGGAGAAACAGTAAAACATTATTTAGTACCACACGGCACGAATAGCTACTGAAGCACCACTTGTCCAACGTGATACGCAGATGACATGAGAAGAAAATAGCGTTAAAAATGTGCAGTAAAGGATAAGATAGAAATACCTGGAAGAGGCTCTACAATGCTTCGGGTTTGATAAAGGGTGTCTCCAACACGTGCCTCTTTGGTTGAACGCATGCCAGTGACAACATATCCAACTTGTCCAGTCAAAAGCACTCCAGTAGGTGTGAGTTCAGGATGCATGACTCCAACATCCAAAACTTCATAAGTTTGGCCGGTTGCCGCAGATGAAATCTTATCCCCCTTGCGCAGTGCACCATCAACAACTGCGACATGGCAGATTACTCCTTTGTATTCATCATAATAAGAATCCAACAAAAGCATCCGTAAAGGTGAACTGCTCTTCCCGGGAGGAGGAGGTATTCGCTCTATGACAGCAGGAAGGACATGCTCAAGGCCTTCGCCAGTTTTGGCAGAAGTTAACAGAGCATCTTTAGGATCAAGATCAAACATAGATTTCAGCTGAGCCTTAACGCGATCGGGATCAGCAGTTGGCTGGTCAATTTTATTTATGATGGGGATTATTGTGAGGTTAGATTCAAAAGCAAGATAGAAGTTAGCAACTGTCTGTGCTTGAACACCTTGGGCAGCATCAACAACCAACAGGGCACCCTGGCAAGCTGCAAGAGATCTTGATACTTCATAGCTGAAATCCACATGACCAGGTGTATCGATTAGATTTAGTAAAAAACTCGGTGAGTCTTGTGTATCAGTAACATCAGGACAATGGAAGTTGTGCTTGTGGAACATAGTAGCTGTCTGAGCTTTAACTGTTATTCCTCTTTCTCTCTCTACCTAAAAGTATAAGAAGATAATCATGATTTAAAAGTTCATCAAACAAACAAGAAATTAAAGAGATAAGACAAATGGTAGAGAAGAAATTCAAGAACGATAATAATCCTCCATCTAAATAAACCGAAAGGTCTAAACAAGAAGTTCGCAGAGCAAGCTCCGTTGAGTCTCTATGAGGCTGTTATCAAGACTCAACTGATTACAAAAGTAAATTCTTCCTTGCCAAGCAGCAGCTGAGAAGTTCCTAAGCTGGATCAAGTTCAACGTTGAAGTAATCCAATGGCATTTCATGCAAATGGGTTGTCCCAGTCCCAACTCCCAAATGAGGGAGAAGTTGTTTGTTTTCGGTGATTCAGCTAGCTATTCCAAGGCAACAGATGTGATTCCAGATTCCTAGATTTGGTGTAGAGCTCCTACCAATCTTTCTGTGCATACACTAGGGAACAGGTAACTCCCTTCCTGCTTTCCGTTGGCCAAAGAAGAATTTTCTCCCCAACAGCACTTTCTTGCTATCTTCCTAGCGATTGAGCACCATCTCTCTTTCAAGATAGGTTGTATTCCTTAATAAACAGGGACACCAATTTGGAGCGGATAGACTGCAAAACTGGGATGTCAAATGTAATAATGTTTGGGTCCGGAACCACATGTTAGATCTCTAGCTCTTCCTCGAATATTGATTTCTTCTTTATGTCTCTAATAAAAAAATTATTATATCGATTAAAAAATGACCCTTACTACTTTATTAACAAATAATTCAATACAATAAGCATTGTAATGTTACAAAATCATCCCCAATTTCTTTTTCAACCTCTTGAGCCCACACTAACACGACTATAACTAAAGCATACTCATGAGTAAAATTTCACAATGAAGAACAATGTTATCAGAGGTAAGTATGTAACAGGATAGTGAAAGAAATAACAATGAATACTAACAAAGGGGTATCTCTTAAAATTGACATATAAACAAAAAATACACAAAAGATTGCAAGCTCATAACAAGCGCAAAATGCTTAGTAACTGAGTTGGGAATATCAAAACAGTACTTAAGACCTTGAAAAAGAAACAACAATTTAGAAGAAACAGTATACCTTAAAACAATTAAACCTTTGCAAGCATTCTAATAGTTCTCCCCGTGATTCATCATTCATCACCTTATTGTGACATTAACAAATATTCGATTGGTCGTGTATATTGAAGCATGCACAAATTAATCATTTTTATCGTTACTTTCACTTTTTTTGTCCATTCTTTTATCCTTCTTTATTTTTGATCGTGGATTAAATAAAACCCATGCATCCAATGCACGCTACCCATAAAAAAAATTACTGGAAGCAATACAAAAAAAACAAATCAAAATCCAATTTGCTTCCCCTTTTTGGTTGGAAAACTTAAAGCTTGATCATTCCCAAATCAAATATTTCAGCTTTCAGCTCAATTAAAAAATATTCTAATAACGAAAATCTTTGCTACCTGCAACTTATCAAGGTACTGCGGCTGACCGTGGCCCCGCTTTATCGTCCCCGTGAGCTCCAAAAGCCGGTCAGCGAGGGTCGATTTGCCATGATCAACATGGGCGATAATAGAAAAGTTTCGAATCCTTTCTGGAGGGTACTGACTCAAATCAACGCTTTCTCTGCTACTTTGGCGAGAATGAGAACAGAACGCCTGTCCCCAAGCGAAATATCGCCAATTCAATCTACTCAAGGTTGGGTTTCTACCCAATATAGTATAAGATTGGGTAAATGTAGAGGAATCATGTAGCAGAGACAAGTACCTGGATGGTTTCAGGGTTTTTGAAACTCGATTCAGATAACCCATTTGGAGATTTTTGCAGAGAACTAACCAAATGGAGTTTAGGGTTTCTGTTAGGTTGCATCGTTGATTTTTTTATTTTTGGTAAAAGTTGCAATAGAGGTTTTGAAGGAGAAAAGGGGGTTCGGTACCAGAAGTTCGGAAATGTGGAAAGAGAGAGGGGGAAGGGAAGCTCTCAGCAGCATTCTCTCCGTTAAGTAGTATGGACGACAGTGGATCGAGGGTAAACATTCGCTGGCCCCGCGGGGAGTGGGGGGCTTCAAACTTTGAAGTCTCCCCAGTCTCCACCCGAGTAGACCTTTGATGACAGATCGCAATATGAGCCACGTGGCACATTCTTATAGGACTGACTTGTATGGATGTTTGGCCAATCCCTAGGTGGACCTACAAAACAAAAATCAGCCCCATTAGTGATTTCTAGGCGTTGGATTGGGATTATTTTCATGGGTTGATTTTAACCGTGGGAATTTGAGCATTATTGATTATTATTTGAGGTACAAAGATCCAAAGGTTTGAAATCACTAATCAAGCTGGTTTTTTTGTTTGTAGGTCCACTAGGGATTGGAAAAACATCCATACGATCAAAGTCCTCTAAGAGTGTGCCATGTGGCTCATATTGTGCTATGTTATCAACCTTAAAGCGGAGTGGGGTCTTTAGTTCGTGGACTTATATATGAAAATTGTCAGAGTTTCACTTGGATATATTTGAAGCTCTTCCAACTTATTATGAGAAACCCCTATTTATCGAAACCCTAAATACATGTTTTCAGCAGAGGGGGCGATCGGACTTAGAGATAATGCGAGCGGTGGGAAATGACCACCGATCAATCGGTCTGACAAGTTGGTCGATCAGCCTCGGGTTTTCTCGAATCATGTGTGCTTCCCCTCCCCTCCCCTTCTACTATAAATATCTATCACTACCCTTCATATTCGCCAATTCACTCTGTCTGCTCTTGAGTTCTTTATCATCAAGAGCAATTTGTTTGTAATCCATTGCCTCCTTCAACGATTCTGTAGCTGCCTTTTGTGGGTGATTGAATTAGGTGGTTTGCTCTCTAACCCAACATTTACAACACTACAGGTACAACATTGGGCGATCATTTATCATACTAAAATGTTGTAAGGTTGCTTAAATAGTGAATTAAAAAGGTGGTAGTTCAATGTAGTTGTTTGGAGAGTGGATGTAGGTGTTGATACACCAAACTACTATATATACTAATTATGTGTGGATTGTTCTCTTATCTATTACTACTTTAAGTTAATTGATCTATTTTAATCAAGCATACTAGTAACCAACTTAGACTAGTTTTTAATGGACCTATTCACCCCCCTCTAGGTCTTATTGTATCAACATCGAGGGAACTTCAAGTGCAGCAAGAAACATCTAGTTGTAGCTCGATCTAATGAAGAAACTAAGTTTCGCTCTATGGCACATGTTGTATGTGAACTCCTTTTGTTGAGGACTATACTTGAAGAGTTGGAACTCAAGGTAGCAGAGCCGATGAACCTTTATTGTCACAATAAAGCAGTCATTAGCATTGCTCATAACTCAGTTTAACATGATAGGATCAAGCATATCGAAGTTGATTGTCACTTTATAAAAGAGAAACTCCATGAATGATTGATTTGTACTCCTTATGTAAGAATTAGGGGTAGGTTGCAAATATACTTATAAAGATGGTGAACAATGCAATTCTTGATCATACTTTGTTAGGTAAGGTCGGCATGATGGATATCTTTGCACCAACATGAGATGGAGTGTTGGAGTTTATGGAATTTATACCCACGCAAAGTGTCTTAAGTGGGCTACGTCCCACTTCCCACGTGGGAGTCTGCATTATGTTTTGTAGCCACTTAACCACACGATTTCTTCTTTGAAGGAGTTAAGTGGGTTCACCACTTAACCCACGTTTTCCTCTTTTAGTTGCAATGGGTTTCTCACATCTCATATATATATTAGTGTGAGAAATATTGAACATATTGTTCAACGATCTCTTATTCTCTGTAATTCTCTCTCTAAAACCCTAATCTCTTTCTCCATCTTGTTTCTCATACATATCTATTTCCCTCATTTCTTTGACCTCTCTACTGGTTAAAATCTAAAATTCAACATACATGTGCCAAGGTTAAAGAAGAATTTAGTTTCTCTTTGCGAATTGGATTCGGACGACTACAAGTTCATCCGGCACAGTGGAGTTGTGAGGATTTCTAAAGGTTCTTTAGTAGAGTTATGAAATGGGTTTGGATTGAAAATTTGTACATCAAGCTATATGAGAGTACAATAGTTGAAGGCATAACAACTTCCAAAGCAGGTAAAGAAACAATAAAGTTTCAAGGACTTTCGAGTATGAAAGTAAAAGGTGGTGGTGCTCATAAATGAAAGTATGCATGCATACAAAAGGGAAGATTATGCGAATACATTCACAAAGCTGGTTCAACCAACAAAGCTTGGAGGAAGTTAAACTTCACTAAGTCTCAAGCCAAGGTGAGTAGATGGAATGGAAACGCAAGAAAATGGTTTTTTTTTTATCAAGGTGGAGATTGTTGGGTCAGTGATATATTACGACTTTTATCTCTTTGGTGTTGTTCACTTTGTGAGGGGTATTTTATAGTAAAACAAGTTTTGCATTATGTTATACAAAATAGGTAAAAAGTGGTGGATGATCAGAGGTGTAGTAAATTTTTTTTTTCTTAATTAGGTTAGAGAGGTTTTTCATTACAAGGTCTGCTGATCTTCTTATTCTTCCTAAACTCTAGTGGTCTATGTGTTTGAACCATAGTTTTAAAAACGGCCGTTTAAACGGTTTTAACGGCCGTTTAACGCCCTAAGCCCGTTTCCGTTAAAATCATTTAAACACGTTTTATCGATTTTGAAAAAAACGGCCGTTAAAATTGTTTAAACAACCATTTAATTTCAAAAAAGTTTGTAAAAAAAACGGCCGTTAAAACCGTTTAATTCCGTTAAAATCCATTTAATTTCTGTTAAAATTCATTTAAATCCGTTAAATTCCATTTTTTTTTAATTTTCAAATTTTAAAATTTGAATTTCAGCGTCACTTTTTCCGTTAAAATCCGTTTAATTCCGTTTGTTCTCTTTTTTTCCATTTTTGCCCCTGACCGTTTCAATCCGTTTAAACGATTTAAATGGTAACGCCCCCAGCCGTTTAACCGTTAAAACAGCCTCCTTTAAACCTTGGTTTGAACATTGAAGTGCCATAATGGTGTTGTTTCAAACTTGTAACTACGTTGTTGAAGGCATGGATTACAGTTAAGCAACGGTGTTGGGTTTGGAGTTGAAAGAAAGATTTGATGGGTTTCACCTATTTTGACGAGTAAGGTTTTACTTTCCATGTAATTTTCATTATTTTGTTAGTGGATTTATCTCGTCGGATTGCTCGTGGATGCAGCCCCATTGTGAGTGAACCATGTACATAATTATTGTATTGCGTGTGGTTGTTCTGCTTTATTTTCTTGGAATTTATTTACTTTTATTGAACACGAGTCTTGAATATCTTACGTGGGTTATATATCGGAATCAACAAATTAGCATTGATTTCTAGTAACCGGATCATTAGCGGCGGGGCTGTCCGCAACAATTATAACAAAAGTAACAGCCATCGTAACGATAATGCTCCAATCCTTATGTTGTTTTGAAACAACATCCAACTAAGGGGCCTAACATCAGGACGACTGTTTTTTTATTTATTATTTTGGTATCACGGGGTATCCACGCCTCTTAGAGCACCCAATTAAGTCCCCACAGACACGAGTATGGCCACCGCCCACTCCACGTCATTTAAACGCCTGGGCAAGCCCAGCCGGTGGCTGCCCCCAAGGGGAGGGGATTCGAGCTCAGGACCTGTACTTCCTAAGGCGTAGTCCTGGCCATCTGCGCCCAACCCTTGGGGTTTAGGACATTGTTATTTTTGGGAAAAAGCGCTTTTAACATTATTTAGGTTATTTTGGAAAAAAATCAAATAATATTCTGTCTTTTTTTTTACTTCAAATGTGACTCACGTGTTATAACGGTCACCACGGTAACGTTAAGTGATCGTTATAACGGAGCATTTAAAACCTTGATCACACACGTATTATCGCCAATATACTATACTGGTATACATACAAGCAACTATAACATACGTACATAGATACGGTCAAGGGAGTGTCGTCACTCGTCAGCAAGTTGGCAAAGGAAGGATAAAGGAGGCACCCCCACTCCCACATGCAGCGAGGAAGAGATGGGGGCGGCTGACCAGAACAAGCCAGCCACATACCGATGAGTCCCAAACCCTAATTCTTTCTTTCTCTACCCTTCGCTCGGTCAAATCGATAGATCATCCACTATGGAAATCCTTCTATGATTACTTTGGCAGCGCTAGAAACCCTAGAATTCAAGTACCTAGAACCAGAACCCTAGGAGAAAAACCTAGCTTTTTGCTGCGAATCGAAAACCCTTGAAGAATCAAAGGTTCTCACAGCGTCTGCTTACGGTGAGACATTTTTTTGGATTAGTTTCTTTTTGATTACCTGATTTTATTGTATATATTGTTTAGATTCATGGATTTGGTTCTAGGGCTGATTTCGGTATGAAAAGACCTAATTTTTGCAAAGCAAATTCCAACTAGAGATAGTGGTTTGTAAACGCTAGGTCTATATGTAGTTTGTGTACTGTGAAGTAGGTTGAGAAGAAACACCGGTTTTGGATCTTGGTTTTCTGTGAAGGTGATGCAGATTAGGAGAAAACCCTAAATTTAGCTCTAGGGTATTTGGTTTTGTTGAAGGTTCCGCCTTTGCTGAAAGTAATTTCAATTCAATCAGAGCCTTTTTCCAGATTAGGGGAAAACCTTAAAGGAAATTTGGTTCTAGCTCCTTTTGCAGTCAGAGTTCTTGTTAGTGTTTCTTTGTGTTTTGGTAGCCGATCATTCTTTTATGGACTGGGTAGCTATCTCATCTGAAACATTTATTATTTTTATACTTTTGAAATTCTTGTACTTGGAAAATTAAGCTAAATTCTATTCACATATTATATTACAAGCTTTGTTTTACGGATTTAATCGGGGATAACATTGAATAAGGGGGCAACGACACTCAGCCTTTGAATTCAATTTTGTTTTCAATTTTTTTTTTTTAAATTTTATTTGGTGGTTAATTTAGTTTGGAGGGCGACAAGGACTGCCATATTATTAGGTTTGCTCGTCGTAATGATGATTTGTTTGCCTTGCCAATAATGTTACAATATTCTGATTTCTCTATAGAATGATTTTTTTCTCGTCTTTTAACAATTTCGTTGGCTTTGTTTTATTCTTTAATGATAAAACACACTTTTATTAAGTTTTGTTGATCATTTAAATGCAAAATGTTGCAATGATGAAATCTTAAAAACTCATTGAAAGCAATTTATATGCATGCATATCTGCTTGATGTGATATCGACATGGTGGTAACCATGTTGATCCTGAGCGGTTATCTGAGCAACATAGAGAGAATCTTCTTACTTGGTGATGAAAGTTTTTCATCCTCTTTCTTTGGAAAGTGGAAACCCTTTTTCCATTTTATTCAAGTTTATTCTTCTAGTCTGAGTTTCTCATCCCCATTTGACAATAATTTTGTTAAAAGTCTCGCTTAATTGATTTTTGAATGTTTTTTTTTTCATAACGGCAAGAGTTGCTAAGATTTAAGTTTTTCCACGTGCTTGTTAAGCTTTAAGTTGTAGCTGTCTGGAAGTGAAAACCCTGATTTTAGTTGTACATCCTTGCCTTATGCTTGGTTTTGAGTCAACTTTGTTGCATTGAGGAACCCTAATTCAACCCCTCGATTTTTGAGATATCCTTGGGTTTTTTTTACTTCTATTAGTCTGATGTGTTGTATAAAAAATCGCTCCGACTGTGATGATGACTAATAGTCTATTTTAGAGAGGACTGTCACTCAGCAAATCTGTTTTCGTTGATCTCTGATGGAAATTTGCAGATTGTGAGGATGTCGACTCCTGCAAGGAAGAGGCTGATGAGGGATTTCAAGAGGTTGCAGCAAGATCCTCCTGCTGGCATCAGTGGTGCTCCCCAAGACAATAACATAATGCTTTGGAATGCTGTTATATTTGGGTAAGTTAGGAAAGAGACATGCTCTTCCGTTTGTTATTGGTCTTATTCTTTTTTGGTATGCTTTGGGTTATGTTGGTTTTGGATATTTTTGGATTTAAATCAGTCTTACTGATAAATTTTCATGGTTTGGATTGCAGTCCCGATGACACTCCTTGGGATGGAGGTGAGTCCATTCTTGCACCCATTATCCGGTTATGCTTTTTGAATCCTCTTATACTGTTTAATTGGTTTGCTTAACCTTCTCATTGCTTAAAAGTTGTTTATAAGATTTGTTTGCTCGACCTATTTTGTTATTCTTTTGTGTTATACTTAATTTTATATTTCAACTGCATAATTTTAATTACACATGGTGGCTTCCTTTAAGGTTGATGCCGGACAAATATGTCGGAAGATCAAATTTTAGAACTGGCAATAGTACAACAGGCTTTTATGGATTTAAATGAGGATTTTAGCTTAAGGAGCGATTGAATGGGATTTAGGGTTGATTATGGAGTTAGACGAATTGGATAATAATGCTATAAATTGAAGAAAGAGAGGGAAAATAAAAGAAATAGATGAAAAGAAAGAGAAAGGAATATGACTGACTATGAGTCTCACCTAGCCTAGGATCTTCAATGATTGAAGTCTCATAACCAAAGCTCTGAAGAATGGAATCAGCACCACCTAGCATGCAAGGAGTCACACCTCACACACAGCAGCCATCTTTATAGCCAAATAGAAACAAAACTCGTCACTCTTTCTAAACACTTCAATTGTCTTCTGGAACCTCTTGCACCTACCCGAATGCAGTGAAACATGATTTACTAAGAAGGTGAAATCATAAATAATTAACTAAAATAGTAAAATTGAGATTATACTATAAATTGCAAAAATGCGATTTACCACAAATAGTAAATATCCTTAAGCCTCTTTCATAATTATGCATGTGATCTAGCTGTTTGGGTGTGCCATAATAAATGGTGCTCCTTCACGTATTCATAGTTACATCATGTATGTTGTTTTTATGAGGTTCTTAGGCTCATTTTGTTTTTGTTTATTGAGTAGACTATGTCCTTGACCTCTATTGTGTCCTCAGAATGGATTAAACTGAAAATAGCATATAAAAGCGTGTATGGTCTATAAGTTGCTGTATTTGGATTTGTTTTACTGATTTCATTTGAGTAGGCTATTTTCAATGAAATGCCGGCACCGATTTTTTAACTCTCCTAAAATCTCTTTTGAGTTCTTCAGGTACGTTTAAGTTGACACTTCAGTTTGCAGAGGATTATCCAAATAAGCCGCCAACAGTGCGATTTGTTTCTCGAATGTTCCACCCTAATAGTAAGTTGGGTGCAAGAAGTAGACCATTCTAGCATTCAAGTTCTCAATAACTAATTAGGATCTACAGTTTTCATCCTAGGCTTCCAACTGCTGTTTAAAATCTGTAAAAAATGTTGGGAATGTTTTTGACCTTTTTAATTGTACCTGTAGGGTGGTGACCTTTATCTGTCTTCTTTCATTTGGTTTTGCTATATTTAGATTGTGACAGCTGAAGTTATGGGTAATTAGGACTAAGTGCATAAATTTTTGTAACACGTTGTACTCTTTTGAAAGCTCAAAACATGGGTATCCTGATCCTGTGCATTTCTGGGAAATTTTGGGTTTTTCATTTTGCATTTGCATGGCAATTCTGGATGAAAATGGGAGAGAAGGGAGGCTGAAGGAAAGAAAACTTGCTATTTGGCTGTCAAGCTCCTAGAGTTATGTTGAGAGGAACATTTCTTTTATCATTATCCTCACTAGGGCTGGTACAACTACAGCCTTCTTTTCCCATGCTGCCTTCTCTCCCTTTCTCCCTCATTTTTTTCTTTTTTTCTGGTCAAGTTGATTAATATTTGTTACTGAATGTTGTTGTTGAACATTTAATACAGCTTGTGCCAGTTCTAACTCCTTTTTTTGCGTTGAACTTTGCCAGTCTATGCAGATGGAAGTATATGTTTGGATATTCTACAGAACCAGTGGAGTCCTATTTATGATGTAGCTGCTATACTTACATCTATCCAGGTATACGTCTTTTATTTATTGAAAAAGTTTACTTTTGATAAAGTTTATTTAAAACTATTGATAGAATGGATAAGTTAAGAATGACTTTCCTGATTCACTTCCACAAAATTACACTAACCTACAGTCATAATCATGGCTGTTGATTTCTGACATCACCCTATTCTATTGTCATCAAGCATGCTGATCAAAAGACAACAATATCTAAAGCCTCTCAAACACACTCTAATGCGTATTTCTACTTCTACATCATTTGTCAAATAGAAAAATAGAAGTGAAACTTGATGTGTGCTGGAGCAATCAATCAGATAAATTGCATTACTCATGCCATGATAAATATTTCCTTTTCTGCATAAACTTCTTTCCAGTGGCTTTGAATGCTCATTTGTTGGGAATCACCACTTATTTTTTTATATCTCCAACCATACCTCCATGAGACCATGTAGTTCATTCAAATTCTTGGTCTCTTCATATCAAGGATTTAAATTTCGGTTGAAACACCGAAATTTCGGCGGTGGTACTGGTACTGGCACTTATGCTTCACTTTGTAGATAGCATTCATGGTTATCTCAGATTTTTTATATTTTCTGAGTCACGACTATTTTGTAGATAGCATTCAAGGTTGATGCTGGATCAGAGGCACTACCAAACCATTTTGCGGATTATATATTATTTGTTAAACTAGATTTCCAATAACCAATTAGGATCACAAATATGTTCTGATTTCAACAATCTTCATGATATTAATGGTTTGTCTAACAGTTGAGATACTACGTTCTAAGTGATTATTGTCTGATTCCAGTCATTGCTCTGTGACCCAAACCCAAACTCTCCTGCAAATTCTGAAGCTGCGCGGATGTATAGTGAAAACAAGCGCGAGTATAACAGGAGAGTACGTGAAATTGTTGAGCAGAGCTGGACGGCAGACTAACTCTTCCCATGGTAGGGTGCTTTGAATCTTTCTGAAAGTCCGAGGGCAAGTTTCTGTAATATTGCCACTAAAAAACCATTGTATTACAAACTCCTGTTATTTTTAATCATATTATATGTTTGCTTCCAGTCCGAGGATGGATGTTAAGCCACTTTATCCGATTTTTTTATGACCTGTTGCATTGCGCGTCCTTGATTTCATGTATATATAGAATTCGTTTTTCACTTTGCCTTGAAATCTTATTAGACTTCTCAAGTCTCAACATCAAGTTCATGATCATATCTTATATGCTAGTATTGTTATTACCTAAGTTCTCCTCAAATACGGGAAATACCAAATCTCCAATTAGTACCTAGCTTGTGAAGGTTGTTCATGGTCACGTAACTTTGGATCGTGCAAGTTTTCATACTTTCTGTTGCGTCAGAACCATCCAAACACCGGGTTGAGGAATTCTCATGGTGAAAAACTGCTAAACTATGTGGCCTGCAAGGTAATTGATTCTTTTCCAAGCTCTTAAATATCGTACCCAGTTTTTGAAGCATGGATTGGCTCAGCTCCATCATCCCCAATGATATATTGGAGTGCATGTCTAGATCATTTGGTTGGCGGGGTCGCTACATCCGTCCTCATTGATGGTATTTTCCTTCCCGATTGATCTGATCTTTCGTAGCTGGCCAAATTCTAGCTCTTGATTGGGTGGTTAATAGTCTGATTAGTATGGTTTTATTTTAATGCTTGTATGCTCCATCCAAGAGTAGGCATACCGATTACCCGGCCAGCATACAGAGGATAAGGACCCTAAATTTAATGGGTCGCACCTAAGATATTTAAAGGGCCAAAAATCTCAACCATTCAGTCGGACGGTGAAAAGAATTCTAGTAAAACTCCCAGAAAATGTATTGGATCAGATTGTTAAAAAACAAGAAACCTGGTCCCTTTACACTCTAAAATGTAACTAGTGTCCAAGAATAACTGACAATAAAATCCATCGCCGATTAACGTCTAACCATATTTGTAGGAGTATCACTTGGATGGGGCCATCAAGAGGGTTACATATTTAAAACTACCAGGGGTGGCAAGAATTAGTGTTGGAGAGTACCACCAAGGGCGGAGGAAGCTCCATGGTATGGTTGTAACCATTCCTCCAAAAGCGCGGCCTCTTTCTTTTAGTAGTAGCCAGTCGTTGAATTCCTTCTATTGGCATAAAAGCAGCAAAACATTGTTTTCTCACAAATGAAATCGGTTCCACAGATATGTAAGAAGTCATTTGTGTACTTCGTTTCAGTCAATAGACTAATGAAGTTGCATTTACTTCTACTCCAATTGTTTGCATTCATGATCCATGGCAGTGTTTCTCCAGCGTATTGGAGCTTTCCTGGGGCACCTTGCAGATGCAAAAAAAACTGTAACTTGAACAGTACTAGTAAATGGCCCGTGCCCATGGCACTCTCCGACAAAAGAGTTTGCAAAAATTGGGTGTCTTCGGCACTCAAACGGTATAACGGACTGGGGTGTTACCGTTTTTTCCATTATAACGGATTATAACACACAGAGGGAGAAATAGAAAAATAACAGAAATAACAAAAAATAACGGTGTTGAAATTAAAATTTTGAATAAATTGAGGTCAAATGAGGCAGATCGAGTGGCTGAAATCTAACCGTCCACATTAGATCGATGGATTTGATCTCAACCACTCTTTATCTAACTGTCCACATTAGATGGATGGATAAGATAAGAGAATACAACTGAGTTGTCTTATTATATGCGTGGCTGGCCTGTGCCCGCGGTATTTTCCGACAAAGTGTTTGTCAAAATCGGATGGGAGTTAATCTCAGCCATCGATATGAAGCATAGTGGATCTCAGCCACTCATTATTGAAGCCATATAAGATAAGAGGGGTATAAGACAACCACTGTCACTTGTTATATAGATAGTGAGTGGGTGGCCAGTGCCCACGGCACTCTCCAACAAAGCGTTTGTCAAAATTGAATGTGAATGGCTGAGATCCACCATCTATTTGGGGGATAAGATCTCAGCCCTTCTTTGTCTAAATAGATAAGAGGGGTATAAGTGGGGAGACAACTTCCCTGTTTTGTTATATAGATTTTCTGTACTGCTAAAGCAGAAAATGTTACAGAACGAAACCATCCTTCAGTTTTCTACTTGTTTTCCTCTTAATAAGGTTCAAAAAAATCTTTAAACAATCGTCATATGTTGACGACCGTAACAGTTGATGCTTGTGCAAAAAAACCTTAGCAATTGAGGGCAATTGGTGAAAGAAAGAACAAACTACAATGGCATCACCAAATCATATACAAAGTAATAGTGCAGGGTTATTTTATTTTCCCAAATAATTTTCGTATACATTCTCCATTTTTTTTAAAATCTATTTCCCTTGAATTTCCCCTCTTTCTTATATAAAATTATCCTTTGTTAACGAGACCAAAAAAGAGAGAATTTAGGATCTATTGGTTAACCCCTTGTGACCCCCAACCCTGGCCTTTTACCCCTAACCACAAGTCGTCCTTGTGCGATCAGCCGCAGACTCACAAGCAGACTCCGACCCCATCTGCCAGACCCGACCAGTGACAGGGAGCATAGCACTGAACTGCACAAAAAGAAGATTCAAGATAGTCGAAAAGTTCGAGGGGAGGGAGACGACTGTGGACAACAGTTCCATTAAACAATATGAACTTTCATTAGATATTTTAAGAAAGAATCTGAAGTAAGCAACATGTCAAACTTGGATTTATTAAGATAATTATAAAATGATAAATATACACAGAATAAGTGCACTCTTATTAGTGAGTTTGAAGTAGAAAAACAAGAAGAAGACAGTTAACTGAAGCTATATGACTGTGTAAGGATTTCACTGCTGGTTGTCCATCCCTCTTGAACTTGAACTGAATACTGCAAATTCCAGAGAATATCTTCTATTGATGGCCGCTGGCTAGGATCTCTGGATAGACAGTTTATGGTGATTTCAACTGTGGTTTTTAGTGACTGGTAGGCAAATGTACCAAGAATGGACGGATCCGCCATCCCACGTAGTTTTGAGTCTCTTAAGCCCGTCTCTAGCTGTGAACCAACGCACCATTTTGTTTTTAATAATAATCGAATACTGATAATTCTTATTCTGGCTTAGAAGGAAGAAAACAATTTCTGGCTCTCCGAAAAATAAAATTGTGAAATGGAAACATATATACCTGAGCTCTCTGCACCTCCAATTCGCTCTGGGATGTGATTGGTTTACCCGTTATAAGTTCCAGTAGAATAACCCCCAGCTGATAAATATCGTCTTTTTCGCCATGTTCAGCACTACGCATAAGAAAAGGAACAACCATGATTAGCAATCCCATGACATCCATATTGCGGCGGTTCGGTATAGATGTGCTTTTCATCATATAAATGTTTTTTTTTGTCGAATTTTCCCGACTTGACCCCTTGCTGATTTATTGCCGAATTATAGACAAGAAAGACCATGTACCTGTCAAGACGATCAGGTGTTTCTACTCCATTGAAAGGGCTTTCTGAACCTACCTAGAACATTCAAGAAATGAGAATTAACTGAAGATGCACACCTTGCATTCAAACATGAAGAACCTTACAATTTGAAAGACAACCCACTTGATCTAATTTAAAGTTTTAGACTCACCTTAGCTGGCATTGGCAGATTATAGCTACTAATTTTTGCTGTGAGATTCTCATCCACCATAATGTTCTCAATCTTTAGATTGTTACCAAAAATACCAGGTGTAACTGCAGTATGCAAGAACTGGATTCCCCTCGCAACACCAATAGTAGCCGCCATTCTCTGCGGCCATTTCAGCATGTCGCGCTTTCTCCAGTCTGCAGAAGTAGGTAAAAAAAAGGACTTGATACTTTCATTCATCTTAGGGTATAATGTTTGGGAAAGCAATGTGATCATGGCTGTTCAGTTTACCTGTAAGATGATTCCGTAGCGTCCCATTTGAAATATATTCGAAGACAAGAAAGATGGTGTTAGCTGCATTGGGGTAGTCTTGATGAGTAACGATACAGTGTCCAATAATGCTAACCAAATGCCGATGCCTGAGCTTCGATATCACTTCCATGTGTCGCAATAAGCTCTGAGGTGAATGCTTCTGCTTTAATTTCAAACATCTCACAACGACTAAGGAACTATCTCGGAGCCAACCTTTGTAAAGCTGAAAAAAGCAGAAGCATTGGATTAAAGTTGAAGGGAAATCGATCTTGATGATTAAGCTAATAGTTGATCATAACATTTACTAAATGAAACAAGATCGTCGCCCTATGAATTAATCTCAGAACTGTCCATGACCTAACAGTTGCAGATGGGAAAAAGTCCATTAGAGCTATGAGTTCAACTGAGAGTTTCAGGTTTTTGGTCTAGATCCCATTCCGTAACTGGGGATTTAAGGTGAAAAGATCAAATAGATTCATTCAAGGTCAGTCTTGGCATAAACCAATGGAGCAAATCTTCCATACATAATAATTTGATAGAATCACTCCCAAATCATTTACTGACTTTAGCGGATGTTGCCACCACTGCTGCTGATAATGATCTGAGGTTAATGTTTGCAATTTTTATCTGTATTTTTGTTTACGAGCAACTAACAACCGAATTATAATAAATACTACCAGATGTTAATGATGATGAAGAAATGATATCTTCCTTTTTCACTCTGAAATTCTCAATAGAGAGTAACTGTCATACCTGACCCTGAGTTCCTTCTCCGATCAAATTCGACGTCTCGAAGTTATTTGTTGCTTCTTCAATTTCCTCCCAAGTGAAAATACGATATGGTGGGAGCCCAAGTGTCCCCAACCTCATTGCTGGAGACACATGCCCTATTAAAAGATTAAATTGCACTTGATTAACAAAAGTGATAACACAAGAAAACATATTAAGCAAGATCATGGCTAAATGCTCAAGAACAGTAGTCCAATAAAAGATATAAGGAGAAAGATTGGAATTTGAACCACAAAGAATTTTTTAGCAACATTTCATGGATTACTCAAAAGTGACTTATTGATTAGTCCTTTGCATCATATTGAGTAGCTAAGACACATGATTTGAAAAAAAAACAGAGAGAAACAGAGGAAAGAAAACTTTACTTGCATCAGTGAGTAGTTTGGGGGAGAGTCTAACAGAAGTTCTTTCAGTAACTGATTTGTCAAATGTGTTCCTTTCTGCCGTCCTTGCGCCCATCCTCCCGAAAATCAGCAATGTTAACAACCCAAATGCAACTCCTACTACTACAACAGCCCCAGCAATAACAAGTATGAGGACTAGCTTGCTCATCGATCCTTTCTTGTTGTCCTGGATTGGTGGAGGCTTAACAGCTAGTGCTTCTTCGTGGCAGAAGGAATTTGGGTGTTGATAATTGGAGTCCCCGACAGACAAACAATTCCATGAATTGAGCACGACTAGGTTCGACGAATTAGATCTAATGCAGAGGGGCAATTTTCCAATCAAAAGATTGTGAGAAAGATCCACAAACCCAAGTCTACTGCTGCACGAAAAATTCGTCGTAAGGGCCCCAGTCAGTTTATTTCTAGCCAAGTTCAGGTACTCAATTGATGGTAGAGAAAACAGGGTAGATGGGATAGTTCCGTCGAATTCATTGGAAGAGATGTCGAATCGCTGCAGCTGATCAAAGTTCTTGAGTTTGGAAGGAATGTGAGATCGAAATGTGTTGTTTCTCAATATGAGACTCACAACCTTGTTCCCCAGAGAGGGAAATTCAGGTCCTAGAAGATTGCTACCTACATCCAGTTCTTCTAGAACTGCCAAGGTACTAAGATCTGGAACAGTCCCATTGAACAAATTATCATCCAAAACAAGACTTCGAAGGTTCTTTAACGACGAAACCGATGATGGGATCTGTCCGTAAATGAAATTTGAACTCACATTCAGCACTTCAAGTGACCAGAAGCGATTGATCTTCCTGGGTAATGGACCCCACAACCCCAACGACACGAGCGACAGCACCTTCAAGCTCGAGAGTTTGGTAAGAGTGGTGAAGAACGAGTCGCTTGAGAATCTCTCAGACAATGTTTGCTGAGAAACGGCGAAGTTTCCTCGAGCTGGTTTTGGGCTGAGAGAAGGGGAACTCTTGTTGCCAATGACAGTTAATTCGGTTATGTGGTTTCCTGAGCAGATAATTGTGAGAGAAGGAGAAGGAGGGAGGTAACAGAAGTTGGTCCAGTTGGACCATCCCTGAAGAGCAGGTGGGAACTCTAGAAGCTGTTGGACTCGAAAGAGGATTCGAATTTCAGATGGCGTTAATTGCCCAGAGGAGATCGGGAGAAGTAGAAAGAAAAGTAGATTTGCAAACATGAAACTGGTCGAAGTGAGATATTTCTCCATTGATTAAGAAGATAAAACTCAAAACCCAACTCCAGATTTGCTCAATTTAAGCAAGAAAGAGTGATGAAAGCATCTATATTTAATGGTTCTGCAGTCGGAAAACTTCAACAGAACTTCCAGAACTGTAATAACTACCATTTATGGGAAAAGAAAGCATGAATTTCATCTGAAGATCTCATAAAGAAGACTTATAAATTCTGGGTTTTGTCAGAAATGCTGAAATCTTAGCTAAAAACGGATTTTTTTTACAGAAATCAGCCCGAAACTTACAAAAAATTGAAACTTTGGACACGTAGATAAGTTCTAAGGACTAATCACAAAAGTGGAGCTTTGGAGGACTTAGATTTTGCTTGACATACATAATTATCAGAATTTTTTTGCTAAAATGGAAAGAAAAAAGGTAGAAAAAGGAGAAAGTTTTAGGTTTTGAAAAGCAAAAATCTTGAGGAAGGAGAGAACCAAATGAGTTGTGAAGAGATCTAAAAGGAATGAAATTTGAAGAGAAGTAAAGAAAGCAAGTACAGAGGCAGAGTTCTGTCAAAGACAGAGAAGAGTCCGGATTCAGTGGTACGCAACTAGTATAATAATCTGCTCGGGTTTCTAACACTGCTGATCTCTCTGGATGGTTACCGTTGTAGAGGCTAAAGTCAACATTGTCTTAAGTTAAAACTTCAAACAAGGCAAACTGCGGAATCCACGGTGTTGACCAACTTAATAAGGTAGATCTGCGAGTATCTCAAAGTCAGGTGACATTGGCACGTGTGCTTCCCGGGAAACGAATCACGACACGTCGACACACTCTCAACAAAATGACGAAAGTATCCCTGCATTTATGTTCGTAGCGTAAGACGTACCGGTTCTCAAAAGGTTGGAGGTAGATATGAGGTTCACAATAAATGGTGTGGTAGTTTACAAAAAAATCAATAAATGGTGTGGTCCTTATGATTGATGGTACATTCTTAATATTATTGTCAAATCAGACAAAAATGTTTGATTTGTTGCATCTCGAAGGCTTTCAATCTAACGGATTTGATCTAAGGTCCACTATGCTCTCGTGGAACCTGAGGACTACTACAACAAATTTATTCCAAAAATACCCTGCTCTATTACTACATGGATATTTGTGTCGGTGAAGCTGTACCTTAAAGTCAGTGCGACAACGAAATTAGTCAAATCATACATTCGCGTGTATTCATTTGTATTATTTGTCCAAAGTAAATGTGTGAGGACTCCGAGGCAATCTCTGATGTCGGAGTATAATATGAGACTCGTGGCAAACTCTTAGAGACTACTGACCGTACGGATGTTTGGACCATCCCCAGGTGGACCTTCTTACCAAAAAAATCAGCCTGATTAGTTATTTCTATCTTTGGATCTGAGTAACCAAAATAATGTTTGATTCTGACGGTTAAAATAAACCATGAAAAACGCACCAATCGAACAGTTATAGATCATTAATCAGGCTGATTTTTGGTATGTAGGTCCGTCTAGGGATGGGCCAAACATCATACGGTCAGTGGTATATAAGAGCGTGCCACGTGGTTCATACTGTGGTCCGTCATAAAAGATTTACTCGCGGACTTGATATAATAGAGCTGCACAATCTTTTTCGAGTAAGACTTTGATGACAGGCCCTGTCATCGATGCCGAGGACAGGGCGCAATATGAGCCAAGTGGCAGGATATTAGAGGTCTCTGACCGTATGGATGTTTTTCCAATCTCTATGTGAACGTCAAAAAAAAAAAAATAGCATGATTATTGATTGCAAACTTTGGATCTTTGTACCTCAAATAATGGTCAATAATGCTCAAATTCTAATGGTTAACATCAACCCAAGAAAATAATTCCAATCCAATGGCTAGAAATCTCTAATTGGGCTGATTTTTGGTTTGTGGGTCTACCGAGGGATTGGCCAAACATCCATACGGTTAGAGTCCTCTAATAGTGAACCAAGTGGCTCATATTGCGACCTGTCATCGGCCTTCATCAAAGTTTTACTCATCTTTTTTACTTCCTATATTAAAATGCAAGTGATATTGGCAGGCGCGTTTGTCATGTTGTCACAGGGGAATTTTAGACATAAAATAGGGAATTATAAGAAAACGTACCTGGCAATATCGTTTTCTTATATGGGTATTTTATTGAAAACGAACCTGGAATTGTAGATTTTGTAAATCCTCGTCAATATAGACCATCCGATTATAATTTGGATCATTAGCCAGGACTTAATAATAATAATAAAAAAAAAATAAACGGCTACGATCATCTGGGTAGCTAGGTTCATAGAAACTTATTCTGTACAAAGACCTTACGTAGTACTTCCTCCATGAATGATTGAGCTCCTTTTTGTCTTCATTTCCTCGGCAACATCTTATAGTGGAGACTAAAAGTTTGAAAGCATGTGTTGAGATTAGGTGAAGAGAATAGAAAGATAAGACAAGATGAACAGATGGGTCGTTTCATATAATAAGAGAAAATCTTATGTGGGTATGGAGCACGTGCATTGCATGTGAGGGAGAGAGATAGAGACGTATTTAATTAATTGTGTGTTTCTAACAAGTAAGTTGTTGAAGATCATTTCTCATTCTCTTAGATATTTAAAATAAAAAATAAAAATAAAGGAGTTTGATACAGAAATGCCACGTGGCACTTTTCCGGACCCACTTACCCATATGACTAGTGATTTATGCCTGTGCTTTTTAGCACGGGCCATATAAAATGGTAAGATAAAATTAATTAACAGAGAAATATAATAGTTGAGACTTGAGAGATTTTAGGAATGTATAAAGATTTTGGGTCAGCGGATGATCTCCTCACCATATAGATCACCCCAACAAAAAATCCGCCAATTCTGAAATTTCTAACACCATCAAATGTGGGTTTCAAGTTAATTGTAAAAAATAGACGGTCCATAGTTCTTCAACTTGTAAACCATGCTACGAATATCAGAATGATTTGAATTTTTGTGAGGGTTATCTCCTCACCATAGAGACCATCCTCACCAAAAATCATCCCATTCGAAAACTTCTAATTTATATATTGGCTCCCAAACAAAGATTTTATAGTTGTGGAAATAGAAGAGGGGAGGGACGTTTTTAGTGGAGAGATTTTATGGATTGTGGGTAGTTTTCAAAGTTGTGGAAGTAGAAGAGAAGGAGAAACGTTTTAACTTGTAGTAATGATCAAGGTTTGAAAAACGGCCGTTATAACGAAAATAACGATCGTTATTTTCTGGAAAATTTTATGAAAAAAAACGGCCGTTATAACGGAAAAAACGGTAATGCCTCCAGTCTGTTATACCGTTATAACGGTCCCCTTTAAACCTTGGTAATGATCACATGGTCTGGAGTGCATGGACTTAGTCATATTGCATTGTGTCATTTTTTCATTGGTAAGGATTTGCAAGAGTAAGTGGTACAACTCTCCAACCACATCAATGTTTGGCCCACCCCCGGGTAGACCTACATACTTACTCATTGGTGCTTTATCGTTGATTGATCGGGCTTTATGAATAGGCCAAGTGTGCGTTCTAATTAAGCCCATCCATGATTTAAAAAAAAAAATTGAATGTAGTGGAGAAAAATCATCAATCAGGCTAATTTGTGGTGCACAGGCCTTGCAGAAAATTTATGAAGTGGCGGGAGTTTTGAAGCAACGATTAAGGGGCAATGATGGCACACCACATATATGCATATTATTTTTTAAAAAGTATTTTTAAAACCAAAGCTTAAACCCAGGGGACATGTGGTGCAAGATCATTGGTGCATTATCCCCGCTTCAAAAATCCCACCGCTTGAAAAAATTTCTCCAGGTCGTAGGCCAAATGGGCCCAAAAGAGTGCTACATGGCACTTTTGTTAGGGGAGTGCATCAAACTTGCTCTCGCTATGGGAGAAAAAACCAAACTCTCCATATTATTCATTGTGTGCGCCCATGGTCCATCTTGGTGGGCGCATGGCAGCAAAGGCAATTGCGGCTGGAACAATTCTTGATCGGCAACAGCCGGACCAAAGACTATTTTTTTATTTATTTTCTATCAAATTATATTTCTTATTAACATAATAATAAATGGTGGAGTAAAACTTCCCGTGACCACCACAATATGAGCCACGGGGCACACTTTTAGAGGACGCTGACCATATGGATCGATGTTTGCCCAATCTTAGTGATTGGTCTACAAACCAAAAATTAGCCTGATTAGTGATTTCACACAAAAAACCAGTATGATTGGAGACTGGTAACCACTGGATTTTGATCATTTTTCAAAATCAATAGACATGTTTATACAGCCATGTTCAAAAACAGCAAGAAATTTCCATTCAGTTTTGTTTTTTAGGTCCACCAAGAGATGGGCAAAACATTCATGGATCGGTGGATAAAAACAGAGTGCCTCATTGTATTTGAAGGTGTGATACGGCCAAAAAATAAAAATCTATTGAGGCCATCCACTAACCGCATGTCTCTGATGCTTTCAATAGCTCTTATATTCTTTCTGGGTTGTGCTTCTTATCGCTGATCTGACTTGTGATGCCTCTCATCTCCATCATCGCCATGTCCTCTCTTATAAGGTAAAGAGACGTTTGAGAAAAGGACAACAGACGAGAAAGGGAAACCATGAATATAAGGGAAAACAAAGGGAAAAGATGTAATATGAGTGGTTTTAAATGAAACGTCTGTTATGAGTTATTAAAGACAATAAAACTTAAGAATTTTTTTTTTAAAGAGGACATATTTTTGGGAGAAAGGAGATGTTTTTGGTAGAGAGAGAGATGCTTAGAGATGGAAATGCATTTTGGAAAGATGAGATATGTTTACGATGGAAATTTATTTCGTATTTAACATTATTTTTTACAAAGCCTAAAACACCCTTATTTTTAAGTAGATTACTAAACTAAGAAGACTTTTTTTGGAAATACCAAATAAGATGGAGAGTCATTTTGGGAAGGAAACAAAGATGGTGAGGAAACGTTCAGGGAATAGAGAGAGACGTTTTGGAAGGAGGAGAGAAGACAGAGTTAATATAAGTTAAGAAAGGAGAGAGAGAGAGAAATAGGGGTATTTTGGGAAAAAACGTTGAAAAAAAGATGGAGAGAGCGCCACCTCAGCAGTGCCCAGCTTTAGTATAGATAATAGATTGTTTGGCCCACAACTTGGAAACCCACAGACCAAAATGCAGCCTGTTTGGGACTTTTCTACCCACAACGCCGCAGCGGATCTGAACTCCTTACTACGCAATTAGTATGTAGATTTATAGGATTGAAGAGAGGGAATAGTATTAATGGTTGGTCTATATAAATTTCACGATTCATTGAAGTCAACAACTTTAACTCCATTCACTCTAATTTATATAGATTTATTTCTGTCCGAATCATTGGAACAATCAAAGAAGCTACCAAAGAATCTCTACAGTTAAGGGTAGCATTATTTGCGCCCATGTTTTCTGTAAGTGCCACCACCACTAAAAAAAATGACAAACTTTGCCCCCAACTCGACACCCACTTTTTACAAAAAAATAAAATAAAAAAAAGGACGAAGAAGAGAAACCCACCACCACTGTCCTCTTCATGTCAGACCACCATCACTAGGCCACCACAACCACCTTCTTCCACCGCCACCACCACAATAAGAAGAGGACATTGGTGGTGGTCTGACAAGAAGAAGAGGACAGTGGTGGTGTGTTCCTCTTCTTCTTCTTCATCATTTTTTTTTTTTGTAGGAGGTGGGTTTAGATTTAGGGAGATAGTTTGTCGTTTTTTTTTTATTGGTGCTGGCACTTACAGAAAACATGGGTGCAAATAATGCTACCCAAAGTTAAAATGTCCCAAAATGCACAATGCTTCTGAGGGATCCTACCCTAAGGGTCCTAACTGAGGTAGGAATTTTTTTTGACGACTCGCCTAGAAATCACTAATCAGGCTGATTTTTGGTTTGTAGGTCCACTTAGGGATTGGCCAAACATCCATACGGTCAGAGTCCTCTAAGAGTGTGCCACGTGGCTCATACTGTGTCCTGTAACCGGAGCCTGTCATTTTAGGGCAGTAACTGGAGCCTGAGCCCTAATATAAACTAATGAAGCCAATTAATAGTATATAGTCCAAGAACTCAGTAATAAATAAAAAAATTAAAAGAGTACGAAAGAACAGCAATTACTTTTAAAAATATTGTAATATAAAATACATTCAATTGTGCAATCACCAAGAAATATGAATACTCAACAAAGAATACCAGCTTACCCAACAACAACAAAAAAAAAAAACAAGAAAAGGAACGGTTCTCATCATATCATGCTGGCACGCTCCCTTTCTCTACAATGGAACAGTCACCACTAAAAGACAAATCCCAAAAAGAGGTAAAAAAAAAAAACGTTTGTATGATTTTGATTATGTTTGGTGCAGATTGTCTACATTACTTCAGTCAAACTGATCTCTTCCGGCTGTTGAGCATCCTATAACAATAAAAAGAGGGAATTTAATATTAGAATTTCTTCGATAATTGATATGAAAAGAAAAATGAGCATTTCTGTAGAGATTTATACCAGCACAAATACATTTTAACAGTAAGTAATGAGTTCTACAGTAGGTCCTAAACAAACATGTTGGTTGTGCTTGATGGGCCACCTCTCGAATAGGATTTCAAGTTATCATCAGTTATATGATCTCAACCATCCAATAAATGGGATTTTTCTGTGAAGCACTGCTCATAACCTTCTGAGTTTGATCATCCGTAATCATTCCACTGATCTATCTAATTTTAATGAACATGTTCACCAACCATGGGTAGAGATTGTTTTGACAAACTTCCATTTTGTACAAGAATTACTATCATCAACCATCTTTGCTGCTGAACTAATCCATCACAACCCCTTCGAAAAATAACCTAGTTGCCCTTAAAATTACCTTCAAACAAGGTTTTAAATGGTCCACTATAGCAATATAACGGACACTTAATTTTACAGTTTATGTCCGATATATTGGCCCTTATATTGGGTCACATCCAAGTCAAATATTAATATTTCTTTTTTTTTTCAAATCAAGCTCAATAACTGTTGTTATTTCCGTTATAACGGCCAGTATGATGTTAAGCCCGTGTTTATGGTTTTGGGTGTTATTTTCTAAATAACTAATGGGGTTGGGGCGTTAGTTATAACAGCCTTTACAACATTTTCTAAACCATGCTTTCAAATGATTTGAAGAGTAGCATTCAAAATTTGCAGTTATGTTAATTCTATTCATTCGTTATATATTTGAAGAAGATAGTTTACCATATTTTCTTTGTTTTCTTGTGTCTCCTCAATGGGCAAAGGATCAACTGGATCTGGAAAAGAAAACAAACTATAAGATTTGCATGCCAAATTTAACAATACACCAATTATAAAAGATATTCTAAGTCTCTGATTCACCTTTTTTACTAGCAGAATTTTTTGCTTGGTTCTTGATCTTCGCCTTTTCTTTGTTAGCTTCCTTCCTAATTGGCCTCTGAGATTTCTTCTGTACATTACCACCACAATTATCTGCAACAGATTTCGGTTTGATAGAGTTCTTGTTTGATGATCCCCTGTTCTTGCTTGAAGGAATTCTTTGATTACTCCCATTCTTAGTTGATTCTACAACTGAGGAAGCCTGAATGCTTTCTGATTTCAAGGACTTGGGTTTCAATTTCCTAGTGCCTGTAGTAGAAGAACTGTGAACGTCTTCATCAGAGTATCGAGGTCCCTCCCTGGGTACCTGAGAACAGGTGTCAGAAACTTGTAGCTGCTCTAAATCCTCCGAGATGTTGTAGCTTCTAAGTAATTCCTTTACAGGTTCTCCAAGTTCGACAAGGTTGTGACGACGTGCATAGGATTTCAGCTCATCCCCCATTCTCTGCAGAGGCTGCAAGTTTGATGAAAACCCATAAACAAATTAAACTTATAATTTTTTTCCTTAATTGTGTGTCCCATTGAACACTAGCCATGAGTGGAATCTGCATAGGGTACATATATACATATTTCCATACACCAAGATACATAGCATGCGCATACGAATATACATACACATGCATAAAAATAGAGAAATGAAAATATGATATCACATACATGTACTTCAATGAAGGAGTATAGTTGTTTTAGAAGGGGAGGATGCAAAAAAAAAAATCACAAAAAAAGTCCTCACTGCCTCTGCAGATGTGACATGAGACACAGTTCGGGACATAAGATGGGATACAAGGAAATCTGCTTGACCATTCACCATAGTTTCACTGTGCCTAAATATGGTATATTGGATGGTTGAATATCCAATCAGGCCAATTTTTCTGAGATGAGACCCATCAAATGGGTAGGTCCTGGTAATCCTTCCATCCTTTCATACTTAAAAAGTAAGAATTAATCTGAATACATATATGCACAAGTACTTAAATGCACATATAAACATGAACATAAGTTCATTGAGGCAGAAAGATGTCCATTGATGTACCTCACGTCCTGACTCTAAGGCAAGCTTGAAGAAGCCAAGTGAAATTGAGTGCTTAGCAGCGGATTCAGAGAGCTTAATCTGTGATAACCAATACGAAGCTGAGGACAGAACACTGAACTTCCGTCTGTTCATCGTTTTGGAAGCATCAGAAACTGGTGTTTCACTCTTCCCTTGACCACTAGTCGATCTCTTTATTCTGTTCTCTGTTATTGGAGTTATGGTGCCAGTTGACTTTGGATGGGGATTTATAGCAGACTTGGGTTGAACAGAGAGCCTTCTGGATGGCTTGGCGGACTTGTCCTTGCCAGAGAGATCAAGAACACTCACACTTTTGCTTAGATTTGATGCCGGTCTCCCCCTGAAATTTTGCATCCTTAAGAAATTAATGAAATGTGTTTTGAAGTGAACTATGGTGGCAGGGTGTTAACAGGAGATAAAATATGAAGCATTGGATGGTATATATCTATAATGTGCTGGGTGTGAAGAATATTCCATTGGGTACTCAGATTGTGAAAATTCAAGCAAATGCTTATGCTTATTTACCACTTTCAATGCTTAATGATGAAAGTTAAAAAGGTACCTTGGTGTTATATTAAAAAAGGATAGCTGTCAAGAGGCCAGATATATAGAAAGAAAAGGCACTTCTTTTTTCTCAAGGTACAAGCGTGGTTTATGAACAATATGTCAACTATCAAAGCATAATGTAACTCAAAATTATTTGAATCAACCAAAATTGAAGATCATGGATGGACCAAGTTGTACAACATCAAAATTGTACCCATCGATCAAAGTACAGTGTTTTAAAAAGGAAAGGTTCACAATGGCTAACAGTCAAACCAAACTTATTTCTGATTTTTGGCCGGCCAAGTTGGCCTCCAATACAGGGATTTGGGAGTTGGGCATGAATGTGAGCAGACATCATATCAATGCAGAAATTTTCCACATTCATCCTTGTGTAGTACTTCTCCTTGTGATGTGTTTTCTGCCTGTTTTCATTCTTAATTTCTCAAATTTTTCCTAAGTAGCAACTGAAAAAAAAAGCCATAAAATAATAGTTCCAATTTTTTCTTTTCCTCTCCATCAACCCCTTTATCCATTTCTCTTATTCTATAATCCTTTCCACTTAACAACATTGTTTCTGGTCTCGATTGGGTGGTCATTCTCATAAGTGTTTCAAGACTCTCTTACCCAACTCAAGTATTACAGACTAATCATAAAGATTACAATACGCATCTAAATTTCACAATCATGTTACAATGTTCATGATAGCCAAGTATAAGCCCATCCCATCTAGTTTTTCTAGTGAGCAGCATATATGTTGTGGATTAAATCAAAGAGAAATGATCTAGTGCACATCAATCTTTAGGCTTTGAGCCTGTCTTCAACCATTCAAATCTAATAGCAAATACTGGGTAGGTGACATGATCCGAATCTTTTAGCAGGCAACGGACCCTACCGCCCATCACCATCCAAAAAAGGATAGGACAGTTATGAGAGGTTCAAACACTGATATTCCTCTCTTCAAGCTAACAGTATATCATTGCTCTAAACCAAGATCATATTGATTTTTTTTTTGGGTAGGCAAGCGAGTTAGTGGTTATGAGTTAGTGGGTGAAGGCAGGTTTCAAACCCACATTGTGGTATCAACACTAACAAACCTCACCAACTTAGCAAGCTGGCTACATCATTCCACAAGTTTGCATCTTGCACCCAATATGAGGTAAGGGCATTTAGTCATTAGAACTGTGCTTTGTATCTCTACTACTTATAATGATTTTTTGCATATAAATGTCATAAAACTAAAAATGGATCAACAAATCCTTTATCTTGTAGAACATTTTGTTGATCACCATACAGAACCTTAATATCATTGTCGAACACAACTGATGTAATCATTACAAAATTTTCAAATGTACCCCCTTAAATTGCAATAATTTTCAAAACTGCCATCTAACTCTTAAAATATTAAACCTTCTACAATTGTCCACTGAATTTCTAGATTTCCTAAAGAACTCCTCCATAACCTTCCAAAAATACCCCATTAATTTGTAAAAAAAATCAATTTTGTCATATTTTTTTTATTATAAAAAATACCCCTACAAAATTTAATACATGCTTTGATAAAATAGGGACATTTTAGTTACTGTGGACTGTTTCTGCCAAAAACAAAAATCTCACTTTTTTTTAATTGCACATGCTTACCTCTCTCCACTAGTTATTTATAAATGTTGGTATTCTTCTGTCAATCAGCTTGATCCTATAGCGATTTCAGTAATTTGCCATACTATGTATATGAGAGAAATATTATGTTAACCGAATACAACCTTAATGTGCATCATACTGTGTGGGACTCAGTTGTTTGATGGCCCCACACCATTTGTAATATTTATAAAGGTAGTAGCATCAGATGCATATAAATTACTCTTTGTATGAGTGATGCGCATTATCATTACTTGGATTCAAATAAATTCCAACGTGCATGCATCAAATCTCTACTGCCAACCTCAATCCAACAATTCACCCATTTTAAACTATTTTTACAGCTATACTAATCATAATTACATCGAATTCTCAAAATACACGGGATAGTCAACCACTTTACTTTCTTGAACAATCCGTTTTGTGGGAGAAGCTTTCTCAGCCATCCAACATGGATCAGACGCTGGTCGAAATGCCACACCATATCCTCATATATTTTTAGGGCTTTTTTTAGATCAATCTTGAATGAAATCGAACAAAGAAAAGTCGACATGAAAACTAAGAAACCAAAAAGGGGAGATAGAAGTACGAACTTCTTAGGCGTAGAAGAAGTCGATATGTCCGCCATGGCCGACTTATCGTCCTTGAGTTTAGTTGCAGATCGCAAAGGATATCGAAGTCTCGATCGCGCTGCGTTTGCTGTAAAATCCAAACCAGAGAGGAAATTTAGAAATATGAATAAACAAGGTACATATAGATGGATGGAAACAGAGAAATTAGGGCAAAAAATGTTACCGGGACCAGCAGATTGGTCTTTAATGGCGTCCATGTTGCTGCTCTGATGATGGGAAACAAAGCAGATGCTGAGAATATATAGAGACGAGCGTGAGAGGGGTTTGGGTTGGGACTTTTGCCAAATGGCGTTTAGGCGGGAAAAATAAAGAAACGGAAAATAAAATTAAAAGGATATCAAACGGTACAAAACGAACGAAAATAGTTTAAAGACAACGCTTACCAAAAGAAAAAAAATAGTTAAAGACAACGAATCAAAGTGGACTTTGGACTTTGAACGTGTCCCGCGTCTTGGGTCCCACCGGCCACCTCCCCCAGGGGCCAGGGCCTCATTCGATTTTGAATTTCAAACTGTGTCGGTTGCCAGTTCATAAACCGTTAGTCCGTTAACGATTGTGCGGTTCACACACACATAGATCAGGACCGTTCGATCAGTACGGACAGTCTTTTTTATTTGTGTTGCATGAGTTTGGTAACAAATGCGAGTCTATTCCAGGTTAAACTACTCTCTTTTCATTTGATGGTTAAATCAAGGTTCGATTAGGGCTGCAACTCAGGTGGGTTCAACCCGAGCCCAATCGAACCCAACCCGAGGTCATGCCAAGAATTTTCAGAATTTTTTATTCGTCATCATTACAAACATAAAACCAAGGTTTAAAGGAGGCCGTTTTAACGATTTATCGGACTGGGGCGTTACCGTTAAAACCACGATTTTAACGGAAAAAACAGAAAAAGTGGCGCCGAAATTCAAATTTTGAAATTAAAAAAAAAAAACAGAATTTAAAGGGATTTAACGGCCATTTTTTCACAAATTTTTTCAGAATTTAACGGCCGTTTAAACGATTTTAAGGGCCTTTAAAACCAAAAAAACAGCTGTTAAATTAAAAGCGTCAAAACGTGTGTAAACGGTTTTAACAGAAACGGGCTTGGGGCGTTACCGTTTAAACGGCCATTTTTAAAACCATGCATAAAATCACACTAAAAATAGTATAGAAAAATAAACATATTAACAAAATATATATATTTATATTTGCAGTGGTGTACTGCCAGGTTCAGGTTGGGTCGGATTGCCCAAAGCCTCAACCCGAGACCAATCCAATTTTGATCGGATTGTCAAATCCATGCCCGAGCCCAACTAGAGTACTGAAGGGGCTAACCCACACTGAGCCCAACATCGGGTTGAGCCCGCCCAAGTAAAAAAAAGTCAAAATATTTTTAATATATTAATTTTTTTCAATATAACCTCATGTAAAATAACGACTAAATGACAAAATAATAGCTATTATTTACGTTATATGATTGTTATAAATTGCTAAACCCATTTTTCTGATTGTAGGTGCTATTTCAAAATAACGCAACAGGGTTGGGGTGTTGACATAGCGGAATCAATTAAGTCATTTTTTACTCTTTTCCTTGTCGATTCAAGGTTTGTTCTTCTTCTCAATTTACTTTCGTGATTAACTTCATGCTTCCGTCCGGTATATCAGGTGTTACCCTTATAATGCCTGTTACAACATTTTTCTAAGGGTCGGGCTGTGGTGACAGATAAAATGACAGGGACACAATATAGGCCACGTGGCATACTGTTACAGGATTCTGACCGTATGGATGTTTGTCCTATCCCATGGTGGACCTACAAACAAAAAATCAGCTTTATTAGTGATTTATAGGCTTTGGATTGGACTTATTTTCATGGGCTAATCTCGACTGTGGGAATTTGGGCAGTATTTGAGTACGAAGATACAACACTTATAAATCCCTAATCAGGCTGATTTTTGGTTTGTAGGTCCACCATGGGATAGTACAAACATCCGTACGGTCAGAGTTCTGTAACAGTGTGTGACGTGGCTTATATTGTGTCCCTGTCATTTAGCTGTCATTAGATATCTGTCAACGGAGCCCGACCCTTTTTCTAAACCCATGGTTTTAAAAAAAGCTGTAACAATGGTCGTTATAGTAGTAGCAGCCCTTCCCCCCCCCCCCCCCCCCCCCTCCAAAAAAGTGTTTTTTGGAAAAACATCCATACGGTCAGAGGTCCCCTAAGAGTTTGCCACGTGGCTCATATTGCGCACTGCGCTGTCATCAAAGTCTTACGTAGGGCATATGATATGGTCGCTGTCTACCCCAACTAAAAAAGTGATGGGGCTCAATTCCGTGCAATGACGTCCCACGGCTTTTGCAGTGGACCTGGACTGATGTCCCTTATTGCCTGCAGGCCTTCGTCCGCCTAAGGATGCCTATGGCCCATTGGTTAAAGCTGTTGCTTACCTATAAAAAAAAAAGATATGTTAATCACAATGTCGATTTGATAATCGAAATGAAAATAAAAAACAATATATAGCAAGTGATTGAATGGGAAACAAGAAATGCTTGGTGCTGGAAATGTTGCTGAGGTTGATTTCAAACCATTGCATGTTTACCACGTGTAAACACATCAAGAGTAATTTTTTTTTTTTATGTAGAGCCTCTTCCAATTCAGGTCTAACGCGTACATAGGCATTGTTAAATTAGAATAGTTAACTTGGGTCAGTAGGTTTGTTTTAAATTTTTAGTGTGTCGTACGTGTCAAGTCTGGATTAGACACACAAGCTGCAACAAAAGAGGACATCCACAGCAAAAAAAAAATCTCGTGCTTGACAACAAGTTTCATTCACTTGTACTCAAACGGTTATCATGGGCTTTTGTTAGTTTTGACCCCAACATCAATGATTCAAGCAGTGAGAGAAAGCAGTTTTACCACATCGATAAGGACTGTGTTGGTTGGAGCTTCACATCGAAGCCACTCACCAACCTACCTTCTTGTGTGGTCGACATTGAGCCTTCTTCTACTTTAATAACTTTGTTCCCCTTCTTCTTTTATATTAATCTCATTCTAACCGGTTACTGACGGTTATTACGATACTTTCCAGGGTAGGCGTCATGTGTAGGGAAGCTTCCACTTGCAGTCCCGAGTATATGCCACGTGGCATACATTGGTCTCACTTGTAGTGCCCTCGTCCTCTTCTGATCAACTGATCCTACCCATCTGATTTTGAGTGTTTTCTTTATGGGCGTAGAGCTAGTTTTATAACAGGTCCGTGAAGGAAAAATTACAAGACGGGACAATTCACAAAATTTTGTACAGAGCCTAGGTATGTGTCCAATCAAGAACCACCATTTGTACATGGTTGGGTGGGTCCAACATACTTTGTTATAAAAGTAATAACAAAATCTAAATATAAAAATTAATCTAAATCAAATAAAATTTAATATCTTAATCTAATTGATATGGAATCATGCAGAGAATCGTGATAAGATACACCAATAATGATATGATGCATGTCATCACAATTTATTACAATGCGATGCTCTAATAATACGAAGCTTGCAGGACCATTTTGATGTTGTGGCACCCCAGCTGCCAAGGGAGCGAGGAATTCTTGTCGAGCGGGACGGAAGGTGCTCTCCAGTTGGGCTAATTTTTTTTGCTCGGGCAGACCCTTTAGCTTGACCCCGAATTAATTTGCTGTCCCCCTGGAACGTTAAACTCCAAAGATGCCACATGATAACACACTCTTTCGGCCCCACAGACCCATGCATGTTTGATTCACCTCTTGGTGGTGGACTACTTACAAAATCAGTTTAATTGGTGATTTCTAGCCATTGGATTTGTACAATTTAATAGGTTGCTTTCTAGCTGTTGGGATTTGAGTTTTTTGAGTGCTAGATCTAATTTTTAGAGATCACCAATCAAGCTGATTCTTCGTGTATGCGTCCACCAAGAAGGGGGCTAAACATTTTTTTTTATATGGGCCGGGGCCAAACATCCATAAGGTCAGTAGGCCCGAAGAGTCCTTTAAGTGGCATTTTGGAGCTGGGGAGACTTTAAACATTGAAGGCCCCGGGATAGATCAAATATTTTCTCCTTGGATTCATCCAATGGTGCTCCGCTTCTATGTACGTACACACCACGACCATAGTTAGAAACATGGTTTAAAAAATGGCCGTTATAACAAAAATTACAGCTATCATAATGGATTCGGACCTCCCTGTTACGTTATGTAGCGTTTTAATGCTCAGCTGTTATTTTCCGATATAACAAAAATAAAGACCGTTATTTTCTGAAAAAATTGTTAAAAATGTCAGTTATTTTCCGTTAGAAATTTTTTTGAAATTAAATTTGAATTTTAGCGTCGTTTTTTCTGTTATTTTCCCATTTTTTTTCTCGATTTTGCTCTTGTGTGTTACAATCCATTATAACGGAAAAAACAGTAACGCCCCCAGTTATACCATTATAACGGCTGCTTTTAAACCTTGTTTAGTACACCATACTTGGAAATTGATATTAGAATAAACAATGGAAAACAAATAAAAATTAGATAGGAAGACAAAGTATTGCAAATTGAACATGATGAGTTGGGATTTTAATTAGAGGGGAATGCTAGCAAGCAACATCCTTAAGACAAATAAAGGAAAAAAATAAATAGGTTTGTGCCATCCCATGCTTAACCGCAAAAAAGTCATGCACTGAAACCTGGACCATAGGATTCAAGAGATATTCCATGTATGGTCCATGTGCCAATGAATTTATTAGTATTCAAATGACAGTTTTACACTTTGCAGTCATTGCCTCGCGGATCTCTTAAATCCTCCACGGCTCAACTGCACGGCTCTTTTTAGCAGGTCAAGTATGGGATAATATTGCATTTTCTAAAAAAATATATGCTAGCGAGCAATTGGAGGTACTGAAACCTTCCTAGCTCTGCCACTGGCCCTGAGGCAAAAGAAAACTCACAATACAATAATGACCGATGTTTCACGAAAATTGAGGTATAAATAGCTCCAAAATTAATTAGGGTTTCCATATCTCTACGTAAAAGTACGAAAACACCTTTAAAGAAAAATTCGGGTGGAGGGCACGGTACCCCCTACAACCTCCCAGTTAGCTCCAATAAAAAAGCACTACCAACACCAAAAATCACACCCCCATCCCTAATCACACTCCTTACCGACCATTTGAAAAGTACTTCCTCATATAATTTAACCAACAACCTACCGATAATACCAATGAACATCAAGCTCCACAAAACATGACACTTACGAGACACGTTCGTCACTTGCAACTACAATCCCCATGGTAATGTGACAGGTGATAGGATAAAAGATGAAAGTCGTTCTGAAAGGAGATGCATGGATTCAATTGGTTTTTGTTTTTGTATCCTCTTGTTTAAATTCAAAGGTTTTTGTGAATGGACGTAAGCTAAGCTCACTCTTTCCCAAAAGTTATTCTCAAACTATCTGTCCCCTCTTTTTTTTTTCATAATTTTTTGGGCCACGTAGTGGAACTAGAGTCGAAAGAGTTCCACACACACACTCTCTCTCTCTCTCTCTCTCTCTCTCACGTGATGATCAAGCAAAGGTAGTGCGTTAAGTTACAAGCGACTACACTTTCGGTCACTATCACTTATGATAGTTACTCCGTTCGGACTCTACTAATGATCAAGCACCAATTGCCAAAAGAACTCTGCTCCGACTCTATTTGGAAGGCTCATGTTTTCAGGGAATAGCCTAGTCTTAGCCCAATACTGGTTACGTATATACGTCCGTCAACAACGTTAATGACAAACCATAATATGAGCCACATGGCATACTTTTAGAGACCACAGACCGGATGGATGTTTGACCCATCATTTGGTGGATTAACATACCAAAAATTAGCTTGATTTGTGATTTCAAACCTTATCTTTGTACCTCAAATGTTGTTCAAATTCTACATTTAAAAATCAACTCCAATCCAATGCTTAGAAATCACCAATCAGACTTATTTTTGGTATGTAGGTCCTCTTAGGGATGGGCCAAACATCCATATGGTCAGTGGTATCTAAGAGTGTAGTGCCATTGGGCTCATACTGTGGTTTGTCATTGTTGTCATCCGCAAAGTTCTACTTGGTAAAATAACTATTATGGATATTGCACTATCTTTTCAAAAAGCTCACTTTAATAGTGTTTTACGGGCAAGTCTGCAATACAAAAAATAATGTGCCGGGATTGACCCCAGCTGGTCCCATATCTTGGGTTTCCAAGCATACCTGGCCCGGCCATCTTTTTAAACCTAGGGAAAAATCTAGTATACAAATAATTGCATAGTTTTAGAGTATGCAAATGTGGCCAGAAGGCGCCACATAACAACCAAACCTCAACCTATCTCTTTAACCAGGGGTAACTAGGGGTTTAGTTATTACATGTCGCTCTCTAGCCACATTTGCCTATTCTAGAGTATGCAACTGTTTGAATTCTAGATTCACTCTAAACCCTAAACCCTAAACCTTAAACCTTAAACAAAGAACGGTCAATATAAAGGTAAAGAGCTGTTTTGAAAATTTAGACAGCCATGGTGCTTATTTTGTGTATATAAATTTGTATGTAGTGAAATGGCAGTAAGCAAAAGGCTCGTTATAAGTGGTAGAGAAGGTTGCTTAAAATAAAGGCGAAGAAATTAAATATTTGAAATCATATATTTAAAATAGTTAATGTAAGAGGTTATTTTGAAAATTAATTAGAAAAGATAATTTTAAAAATTTAAGAATAATTAATGGAGGGTTTATTTTAAAATTTTAATATAGAGATGTGGAAAAAATTAGTATGGAATACGGCTAGAAAGCGACACCTAACAATTAAAAACCCTGGTTAAGGAGAGGATGTTGTGGAAACATTGGGTGAACAAGAGGTTTGGTTGTTAGGTGTCACCTTTTGGCCACATTTGCATACTGGCCACATGTTTTTTTGCTTTAAAATAGAAGTCGCATGTGGTTGCAACAACTTTTTTTTATTTTTTATACCACGGGTATCCGGACATCTTAGAGTACCTGATGTACTGAAATAAATCCGAAGGGGTATTGCCTCCCAAGGAGATTCGAACACAAGACCTCCTGCTTACTGAGGTAGGGTCTGGTCGCAACAATCAAGACCACATGTTTTAAAAGGAGATAATCCTGAAGTGGTGAAGACCCCACCTCAACATGCATGTGATCTTGATTAATGTGACCTCACCGTTGAAGTCGCGTTGCTACAGCCAAAGTTTTTCTCTCTTTAATCTATTTTTGAGGCTCACAAGCTATCGCAAAATTGAAATTGCTTGTCGGTTTCAATGGCAAAGGGATGCATCTTGTGAGCTAGCTTTTGAATAGCACCACATTTTGTTGGTCAATCACATCAACAGGGAAGTCTGTGAAACTATTTCATTTGGGAGCCACGCGTTGGAATCTGGAATCCTTTAGTTATATAAGACTATTAAGTTCAATCCAAAGATTTTATTTTTAAATATCTCATTTTGATATAAAAATTATTAATATATACTATTATAAAGCGAGAATTAGGGTTGTTGCACGCCCACACGCCCCTCTCAACTTTAAAGGCAAAACCTTGCATCCTCAAGGGTGTGGTTGGGAACGAGAAGTAAAAGTATTTCTACTTGTAGTAGAAGTTACAAGTTGATTTTTTACCTCTAAAAGAGTCATAAATTCAAATGTCGGGAGGGATGAGAATTTATTTCTCTTAGAAGTTAACAGCTAAAAAATTTAGCTTCCGTTTTAAGTTATTTTTTTACCTTTCAAATGTTAAAATATGAAACACATCCAAACTAACTTTTTAACTTTTTGGCGTATAAAAGTCAATAAGTTACTTATTTTTGTGTTGCCAAACGCCCTTAAATGCCTCAGGTTTGTCTAGCAGTCTCACATCCCTGGGACCACAGTAGAAGTCACGTGGCGCACTCTTAGAGACCACTGACCGTATGGGTATGTTTGTCCCAACCCTAGGTGGATCTATATACCGAATATCAGCCTGATTAGTGATTTCAAACTTTGGATCTGAGTACCCCTAATAATGCTATAAATCTATGGTTAAAAGTCAACTCATGAAAACGACTCAAATCAAATCCTAACGATTTTTAAGTGTGTGCCACGTATAAGGTGCACGTGCATCGCACGGGGTGTTCCCCTAGTTATTCTGTAGAGTTGGTGAATAAGCTATTTGAATAATACACGTGGCCTACAGATCGACCAATCAATACCATTTAGTGGACAACATTTTACTTGTATTAGCCCCAAATCATTGTTTGGTTTGTAAAAGCTAATGTCTAGAGCCATATACCCATTTCTTACACCCGATCATGGTTCGAAGTCTCTGGATCAGAGGCTAGAACGGTGCGTGCCGATCCTGATCCGCAGCGATCCAATCCAACATTGCCTCGGCCATGTGAAGGTTTTTCATGGAACAGTGCATCTTGGGCGAGACGATCCAGAAATGAAATGGATAGGTAGGCGTTGATTAATCTGATCTGGATCGCCTAATCCAAAACGGGATTGGCCGGGACTTTGAACCATGAACCCGATGGTATGGCCCACACTGAGATCATGTTAGACTGTTCAACAGAAAATGACTTGTCCAAACCGTGCAAACTATCCTCACTCAAAGTAAAAAATAAAAAATCAGTTTCTAAATTCAAAACCTAATGGAAAAATTGACTTGAATTAGAAAAATCCAAACCATCCAATTAAAATTGGTACTTTGCTTCACTTTTATATCGTTAATAGTATATCATAATGGATTGATTTTTTATGATGTTACTCATCCATGATAAGGACAACTCAATGTGTGATTGGATTCTCCAATATGATCTCCATTTTGGACCCACCACCAGATGTAACTCTAGACAGAATTCATATATCCAGGGGAATCTAGGGTCATTAATTGTGCCTAGACTCCAAATGACCATATATACTTGAGATAATATGGACACGTGGCTGATCAAATGACCATATATATTTAAGATAATGTGGACACGTGGCTGACATGTACAGGATCAAGGGTACTCGTCATTTGATGGATCACAGCTAAGAAATTTATTGGGCCAAAATATAATAATGATTGGATAATCTCAAATTCCCAACCACTCAATTTTACTCTGTCTTTGTACAGTGAATTTCTTTAGTACAGCTTATATTAAGATTTGTAGATCAATTAAATGGTGACAAATCATTTGATCGTGCCAGTTCTTAGCTGAGGATAGATCTTCTAGGTAGGGCGGATTCAATGTTGGCCCCACTGTACATTTGACACGTGTAGAGATATCACCTTCAAGGCCATATATATCTTAGATTTAATTTTTGATAAGCAACCCGACAACATACTCAAAGATGGTTTACAAAAAAAACAAACATACTCAAAGATGGAGTAAAACTTTGATGACAGCCCACAATGTGGCAAACTCTTAGAGGACGCTGACCATATGGATGTTTGGTCAATCCCTAGTTGGACTTATAAACCAAGAATCAATATGATTAGTGATTTCTAGGCGTTGGATTAGAGTTATTTTCATGGGTTGATTTTAACCGCGGGAATTTGAGCATTATTGACCATTATTTGGGGTACAAAGATCCAAAGGTTCGAAATCACTAATCAGGGCTGATTTTTGGTTTGTAGGTCCACCTAGGGATTGGAAAAACATCCATATGGTTAGAGTTCTCTAAGAGTATGTGATAGCATGGATTGTAAATGAACAAGTGGGTGGCCCGTGCCCTCGGCACTCCCCAACAAAGCATTTGCCAAAATTGGTTGTGAGTGGCTGAGATCCATCGTCCATTTGGGAGGTAAGATCTTGGCCCTTCTTTGTTGAAATGTACAAGATGGGATACAAGTGGGGAGACAACCACTGTGTTTTGTCATATACTAGTGGGTGCCCCATGCCATCGGCACTCCTCGACAAAGAATTTGTCAAAATCGGGTGAGTGGCGGGAGATCCACTGTCCATTTTGGGGAGGATTAGATCTCGGCCTTCTTTGTTGATGTTTATAAGATGAGGTATAAATAGGGAGACAACCAATGTGTTTTGTTATATAGAATAGTAAATGGCCCATACCCACGGCACTCTCCGACAAAAGCGTTGGCAAAAATTGGGTGCCTTCAGCACTCAAACGGTATAAGAGATTGGGGCGTTACCCTTTTTTCCATTATAACGGCTGTTATAACGGATTGTAACGCACAGAGGGAGAAATGGGAAAATAACAAAAATAACAGTGTTGGAATTTAAATTTTGAATAAATTGAGGTCAAATGAGACGGATTGAGTGGCTGAAATCTAACCATCCACTTTAGATCGATGGATTTGATCTCAACCACTTTTTATCTAACTGTCCACATTAGATGGATGGATAAGATAAGATAATACAATTGAGTTGTCTTGATATATGCGTGGGTGGCCCATGCCCGCGGCACTTTCCGACAAAGTGTTTGTCAAAATCGAGTGGGAGTTAATCTCAGTCATCGATATGAAGCATAGTGGATCTCAACCACTCATTATTGAAGCCATATAAGATAAGATGGGTATAAGAAAACCATTAAATTTTCGTTAAATTCTATTTTTTTTAATTTTAAAGTTTTAAATTTTGAATTTCAACACCACTTTTTTTCGTTAAAATCATTAAAATCTATTTTTCCATTTTTGCCCCTGGCTGTTTCAATCCATTTTAACGGTAACAACCCCCTCTCGAGGCATAAAAAGTGGGGCTCCAGAGCCTGACCCTCAGGCTATATGTAAATCCAACCCATTTCATTCCTTATATGTAGGTAAATAGTAAGTGACTCATACCCACAACACTCATCAACAAAGCGTTTGTCAAAATTGGGTGTGAGTGGCTGAGATCCACTGTCCATTTGGTGTGATAAGATCTCGACCATCCTTTATGAAGCCAGATAAGAGGGAGAGACAACTGTCCTGTTTTGTTATATAGATAGTAGGTGACCCATGCCCACGGCACTCATCAACAAAGCGCTTGTCAAAATTGGGTGTGAGTGGCTGAGATCCACCGTCCATTTGGTGTGATAAGATCTCGGCCATCCTTTATGAAGCCGGATAAGAGGGAGAGACAACCGTCTTATTTTGTTATATAGATATACTAGTAGGTGGCCCATGTCCACGACACTCTCTGACAAAGCGTTTGCCAAAATCGAGTGCAATTGGCTTAGATCCACCATCCATTCGGGGTAATAAGATCTCGGCCATCCTTTGTGAAGGCAATAAGATGGGGGATAAGTGACTTCTCTATTTTATTATATAGATGTATAGTGGGTGGCCTGTGCCCTCAGCACTCCCCTACAATGCATTTCCCAAAATCGGGTGTGAGTGGTTGAAATTCATAGTCCATTTGGGGGATAAGATCTCGGCCATTCTTTGTGAAGCCGATAAGAGGGGTATAAATGGAGAGACAATTTTTCTATTAAATTAATCCAACCGTCTAAATTTTATTTTATGTAAGGGTTGATATGGGCCCTTGGATATATGAAGCCTATAAGAGGGGGAGACAACTGCTGTGTTTTGTTATATAGATATAGATTTAACACTACCCCAACCACAGCAAAATTCCCAACCTTTGGGGTACCCCTGAGCAAATTAATGATGTGTGCCCCTTAATGGGCACATACCCAAAAACTTCCTCCAACCCAAGTTACATTGTCGAATTTAAGTTGGGTTAAAGTCAATTTTAAGGTACGTGTCACTTGGGTCATATTGGATGTCGGAGTTGAAAATAATGATGTGAGAGAAAGGTTTTCTCATGCGTTGGCTTTAGTATAGATTCATAAATATCCAACAAGTGGCCGGGTTGAAGTAGAATCTTATTACCACACCTTTAATCATCACCATCATTGTAACTTCCACTTATGTTTTCTAAAGCTTAATTGATTAGGTTAAGTATCAAATCACTTTGAACGGAAAACAATCAAACTGCGGTGTCATCGTTTGCTACATATTACACAAATCTAGGAGACTATCCAACGGTGTGGACCTAATGAGGACGCTTCCTCCTAAAAATGATAGTATCATCTTCCAACAAACTGTCTAAGGATCGTATTGACCTGGTGGGTCCTTGAAGTAATGTAATGAGGTTGGTATGTTACCATTATAACCGCCGTTGTAACATTTTTTTAAACAATGGTGGCAATATTGTTGTTAGGAAGGGAGATTAGAAGAGAAGACAATGGAATTGCTCCCAGCTGCGTTTTCTACCCTCCGTCTGTTACAAGATGGATAGATGTCGAGGGGAAGCCTTAACCAAGGTGGGGAGATGACCACGTGGAGAGGAGGTGGGTAATGAAACATGTGGGCTTTCTTCGGGCAACTACCTCAACTGTGATATATAAAAAACTCGACCGTGAAGATTTATTCTCGGTTCTCCATATAACAGCTGTAGCTCACGCCAAGCCCCAATTTTGTTACTCACCGCTGCCATCTTGGCCCATTGACCACATGGATGTTTAGCCCACTCCTTGGTAGACATTCATACCAAAAAATCAGCTTCTTTGATGCTTTTTAGCCGTTGGTTTTAGTCCTAAAATAAATGGTTAAATACAACGGCTAGAATCTTACCTTAAAAAGTATTAAAATCCAATGGCTAAAGATTGCCAATCATGTTGACTTTTGGTGTGTATATACCAAGGAGTGGGTTACTAAGCATGGAGTGGGCTACTAAACATCCATGTGTCAGTGGGCCCATATGGCAGCGGTGAGTAATGAAGAGAGTGCTAGCTCAAGCTTTTGGCGTAAGCTACAGTTTGTTACATCCCGACCCTTGAAGTAATACGCCACCTCAATATTAGCTGTTGGATGTGAAAATAATGATGAACGTGGTCATAACTGTTCAATGATGCCATTATTGGCACTGGAGGATAGGCACGTGCTCATAAGAGAAGATGCAAGGACATCTAAGTTTGGTATTTTACTCCAAAATGCCACGTGGTATACTATTTAGGGCTCCATGATCCGTGATGTTTTATGGTCATTTGAGTCGAGAGCATTTACTATTGGGTAATTTAACCATTAATTCTAGCATTTCTTGAGGTACTCAAATCATATGGCTAAAGATCACCAATAAAGTTGATTTTTGGTGTGGTCTACCAAGGATTGAGATGACCATTCATGGGCTCAATTTGCCCGAAACAGTGCCACATGGCTATTTGGGAGAGGACATCGAATTTGATGTTTAATCTTAAACATCAAAGTTTCTCTTGAAAAAATGTCTAAATGGTAAATGTAAGTTACAAAGTCTAAAAAACCCTTAAGTAGTAGCTTTTAATAGTGTGTCATGTAGCTCACATTGTGGATTTATCATCAACTTTGATGATCGACATCATCATCAAATTTTTTCTAAGGAAAGAATTTAGATGTCACATGGGCATTCAATAAATACTTTCTTAGATTGAGGTAAATGTGAAAATATTGAATGACCAAAACACCCGTACAAAGTAAAAAAATCAAAAAATTAAAAAAAAAAAATATTTGTAAATTTAAGAAATTCAAAAATTTATTAAAAATTATATTGGAAATAATAAATTTTTAAATTTTGTAATAAAAAGTGAGCATTGAATGTGTTGCAAGGTGATATGTGCTTACTACTTGGATCACATGTGTTTTACACCAAAAAGATGGAAGAACCCTTTCTATATGAGTAATTAAAGAAAATAAAAGAAGCAAAATAGAAATATTTTTGAGATATTGGGATTTAGCGTGAGGTACACAAGAAGGGCCCTCTTCCATTAATAAGTAGAATAGATAACAAAAAGTATGAATAGAGTAGGGTCTAAAATAATAAAAATATGGATAGTCTTATAAGCTATTTTACCCAAATACAACAAGGATATGGGGCTGATACGAAGTGGATATGGCATTTATACCGATAGATATACGACACTGATACAGTATCCATTTTAATGTATCGGAAATCGAAATATCATAGGTTATAAGCAGTAGAGATATCCAACATCCAAGGCTGTTAATGGGTTGGGTTATAGGATCTGGACCTGATAACCCGGTTCTAAATATGAGTCTGGACTCTCGACTCTGGACTCTGGACCTCGGAAGCATGATCTAATAAACTATTGGGTGATTCGATCTGATGACCAAATCCAACATTATTAATGAATATTTATAATACTAGAGACAAATAATAATATTATTTTTTTTATATCTTTTAACCATGATCCAATAAGCTATTGCCATCAATCCTGAACCGAGCTCAATCCGATCCATTGACAGCCCTACCAACATCCTGTTGTTGGTTGGCATGGTAGTAACATTAGGGCTACCGACATGATTGTCCTGTAGGAAAGAGGTTTTATCCATTTCTAGAGGAGAGAAGAAATCTCTCACTTTCTAAGTTTTCTTATGGTGTGGTAGCTGAGGGGTGGGGTCACCCCGACTCGCCCCACGTCTTTCACTACCTCACCCTCTCTTCTTTTTTGTGCACTAAGGTTGAGACCAAAGAACGTGTAAAACTTCTGTCACAACAAAGTTGCAAATCACACAATCACAGCCAATGAGTTATTGGCACGTACACGTCAAAGCAAAAGCACATGAGTAAGTTTCAAAAGCGCTTGCGTACCTGCCGAGAACTCATTGGCTTGTGATTGTGTGATTTACAATTTGTTGGGATAGAAGTTTTACTCCCAAAGAACCCTCCACCATGTGTCAAAAAGAAACACGTGCCTTTGTGGAAGAGGATAACTGCGACGTGTCACACAGGAAAAGTGGAGACTTTTAGGTTTGCAACGTGTAACTTCTTGTCTCGTCAGCATGAGCAGCCCAGAAAAAAAATCTATGACACCAACTTCTGTATCAAAATTTTGATGCAGAAGTTCCTCGATTTGCCACGTAGTAAACTCTTTTGGGTCCACTGTTGCCCTGAATGTTTGGCCCACATCTTGGTGGACCCACACACCAAAAATCAGTGTAATTAGAGATTCCTACCCATTGGATTTGAGCACATTTCATCATGGGCTTGAAACCAACTCATAGGCCTGTTCATAAAGCCCATGGTGAAAAAGTGCTCAAATTCAACGGCTAGAAATAACCAATCAGGCTTATTTTTGGGTTGTAGGTCAATCGTAGTGTGGGACAGACATTCGAGGGGCAAGTTGGCTCGAACGATTCTACTACGTTGCAATTTGAGGGACATCTGCATCAAAATTTTGATACAGCCGTATGCATCAAAGAGCACCCCGCAGCACCGAGACTATTCCGTTTCTTAAACGTCAAGGTTCCAACATACGCACTTTATGTGGTCCCCTCCTAAAACCTCTTAGAAGGAAAAATCTAAGAGGCCCTTTGAGGGCTACCTTCAACAAACTACACCTGCTTCATATGGGCCGTGCGATCAAGCCATACCTGATGCTTTCAATTGCCTGATTTGCGATTCTTATCTAGTGTGCAACCTATCATTTTGGTTTGCATCGTGCGGTGGGACTCTTCAGAGTCCGCCTTATGTGCCACGTGGAAAACTCTTGGATACCACTGACCCTATTGATGTTTGGCACTTCTTAAGATAGGCCTACAGTCTAAAATCAGCCCCATTGGTGATTTTCTAACCGTTGGATTTGAGTCTTTTCATAGGTTGATTCTTAGCCGTGGGATTCAAGTATTATTTGGGATGTCAAAACAAACGGATAGCAATCACTGGTCATGGCTGATTTTTTCTATATAGGTCCATCAAAAGGTGGGCCAAACATCCATTCGGACAGTGGTCTCTAAAAGAGTGCCACGTAGCACATACAGATGCTGTTAAGAACCAATCCTCAGCGGCGTCGTTGACAGAAGGCGACCTCCACTCCTCATCAGGTGCATTTGGTGGGAGTCGTAGGACCCATACGGGCCATACCTTGTTGGTGTCATGTGATGTATTAATAGCTGCACTTACAATGACAAAATTGTCCCTGTCTAAATGACTACATTATCCCTTCTAATAGCTAAATTACCTCCTTTAGGACGGACGCACTCCATCGTATTCGACTGCCGCTAAATAGCACCAAAAGAATCCAAGTATTCGTTGTCATTTTACTTAAAATTAGAGGGTGTTTTAGTCATTTGAACTTTGAAGATACCACCTAAAGAGGTAAGACACTTGTTTCCGAAGTAAATCCACTTGAAGTCCAAAAGCAGTCAGTTATTCCATTTAATCCCTTTGTAACTTATTTAAATTCATTTTTGCTATTTTCTGGTGGGAGCATTTTTCCCCCTCTACAGGTTTTTTTTCTCTCTCTCATCGGGAGAGACCCGAGAGAGTAGAGACTAGAGAGAGTAACTACCGAGAAGAAAGACTCAAAGTGCATGATCATTCTTGGTACATTTGCTTTGCTTTTAGATCCGAAAGCAGCCCTAATTTCTCGCCAAAATTTGTTTTTGGTCTTGTTTTTTCTCCATTTTTGATGAATCTGTTCTTCAGATCACTGAATAGTACTGTTTGTGTTCTGTGTTTTTCTGGATTTCTCTTCTGGTGTTTGGGGGTTCAGGAATGGTAGATTTAGAGTTTCGAAGGAGTACATTATTCTGGTAAGTTTCAGATCTAGCGTGCTTTCTGCTTATCTACGTCGATTTCTTTGTTTGCTTTTGATGGTGCTTCTGCGTGGATTCTGGTTTTGGTTTTTTAGCAGATCTGGGTGTGTTTTAGGGTTTCTTTTCATGCTTTTTGGGTTTTCGTTTTGTTTCCGTTGGGTATTCTGTTTCTGTTTTTTTTTTTTTTTTTGGGTTATGTTGTCTCTGGTACTGCATTTGTGTTGATCGTGGTTTTAAAACTTTTATTTATTTATTTATTTATTTATCTGATCTTATTTTCGTGGATTTGAGGTTCTTTTTTTTTTACTGTTAAGATTAGGTTTTTTGGGCGAAATACTATGGTTAGGGTTTACGTTCTTGTTGATTTGGGATTTGCTTTTTGCAGGGCATTTTTTCACGAATAGGGTTTTGTGTATTCCTGTTTTGTTTTTTGGGTATTTTTTTTTTCTTGGATTGTTTTTTCTGTAGATCGCAAATGTGTTGCATAGAGGGAGGTTGAATTGCTTTAGCTTAGATTTGAAATATTTTGTGAGTTTTATTGTGGTGGATGGTTAATGTGGGAAACAGGTGATTCGTTTTTTTTTTTGCTGTTCGGTAGCAAATAGAAAAGTTTAGTGAATCACAGATGTGTTGACGGGATCCAAATTTTGGTTTTCTGCAGAGATTTGAGAAATTTTGCCAGATTGGAATTTTGATGTAATTATTCAGTGAACGTTTTAACTGTTTCAGTATGAACAAGAGATAGTACTGGTTTTTGGTTTTTGACTAGATTTTTGGAGTTATGTTAGCTAATGCATGAATAAGATCAGATTGGATTTGGACTTATTGATTAAGATTTGGGTTTTTTCTCGATTGTGTCTTGGTATCATGCCTGTTTTGGGGCATTTTTCAGCTTGGGTTTAGGTTTTATTAGTCTGTAACCGGTTCAAACCATGCAGGGCTTGAAATTCAGTTTTTGGTCGTTTGGGATCTTGGGTCCTGCAATGGGAAAATCTCCAGGAAAATGGATCAAGACCTTGCTTTTTGGGAAGAAAGCATCCAGATCTAATTTGTCAAAAGGAAGAGACACTTCGGTAAGGTGTTCTTGACCTGTTATTGCCTTTAAAATCTTCTGTTGTTGATGTTGTTGTTAATACTCAGAATCCTCTCTTTCTCTCTCTCTTGTGCGGGTGTGTACATGCACTTTTGGTTAATGTTTGTTGGTTGTGTGGTTTGATGGAGGTGCTGTTTCTTGGTATTTAGGACCTCTTGGTTGTAGATCTAGCAGAAAAACCGAGGAAATTAGGAGAGTGGTCAACTTCTTAGTTGTTCTGTCGCTTTCTTGATTGTTTCTTCTGTTGTGCTTGTAAAATATGTCGTACTCTTGCACAAACTACATTTTTGCCTTACATGTAATGAAGATATATCCATCATTTGTGTAAGCAAACTGGAGAACATACAAGCTATGACATGGGAAACTTTCTATCCAACCTTTATTTTGTATTTTTTTTTGTTCACCCGATGTCTGGACTTGTACTTGACAAGTAGTGCCCATAAGACATGCTTGGTAATTGGTAGGGTGTTGTCTTTGTCTAGTCTGATAATGAATAGGATGATGTTTTTGCTCCCCAGAGGAGCTTTGGGTTCACAATTATTCACATTCATGTAACCAATCATTAAACAAGAACAGGAAAAAAGATTTGTACTAATTTACTTTAAAAAAATAATTGAGCCATATTCATGTTGAATGAGCAATGTTCATCCTTACTCCTTGGAGAGATAGAAACTTGTGTGGGTGCTGAGCACAATAGAATTTGGTGGTGCCTTCAATCCATATCGTGGGTGTGCCCACCCTGTGCATAATTTGGGACCGTTCACTTGGTAGGCCAACTCATGGATGGGTTATGGTTCAAATTTTACAGTGATCAGGCAAATTGCCAGTTGATATTGGAAATCTTTTATTAAGCAATCTTATTTAAAAGGGAATTTGAATATCTACCTCTCTTCTCTCACATCTCTGCCAAGTGCCCACTCATAGTTATTCTGCAGATTCAGTTGTAATTTCTTTTTGCTGCAGCAGTATTGCTTAAACAAAGACTACGCATACAATTCCATGCTGACCTTCTATTTTGCCATGTTGCAAGTATTAGAATGTGCAGTTCTAATTGGTATTTCAATTCTCATGTGAAGAAAGCTACAAATGAGAAAGAGGCATGGGTTGCTGCTAAGGGACCCACTGCTGATTTGGCCGTGGGAGCTCCCTCCATGTCACAGCCGGAACCTGTTACCAATGATAGAAGTGGTGGCAACTTCGAGTTGGAAAATGGGGTATTTTCCAATTTACCACGTGATGAGGCCGTCTTAGTGCCTGGAAATCAAAATGCGGATAAACAAGGAACCACAGGACCAAATGATCCAGAGAGAATTGAGGAAGAGCAAGCTGCTATAAAGGCACAGGCCGCTTTTAGGGGTTATTTGGTAATTTTCTCTTGCTTAGAGTATCACTTTTGTGTTAGGAAATTCACTGTGATAGATTTATGATTTAGTTCTGTTATTTTATTGGCTAAATGCTAGTTACAGTTGTTTTATTTGATAAAGGAGAAACAGTGGATGGTCCCTTTACTGCCACAATACCTAGTATATTCCTTGCTGAATAATGACCCTATTGGATGATGGTAATCGTCTGATTTATACAAGTTCTTCTGGACCATCTGCAGTAAAAATTTTGTTCATCCAGCTGAAAGAGATAGATCGGACAGGTTTGATAATCCAATTGATTCTTTTGGCCCCAAGGGATCACCTAAAGGCCTGCTGAATGATTGGCCCTGACGGGCCTGACCACCCTGCATGTGTGCCACACATGCTACAGGTTGGACAGCTTCCTTCAGCATCTCATAATTCTGGAAGTGTTTTATTTATGAATTCGCATAGACGCTACACGTGTCATGAGCGTTCATTAGGAATTAGTGTTGGATAATATTTCCTAATACTATGAGATGCTAAAGAATATTATATGAAATTATAAAAATTATTCTCTTCGTTTGTTTAGTCATATTCAACAAACATATAAAATCATACATTGTTTTTTCATTGTTAAATCTTCTGCAAAAAAATTTCACTGAATTTTTGGTTTCGTTATAAATTGTACTTCTTGGTGAATGTTGTACCTGCGCTGATTTAAGTGTAATGTTTGTAAAGGCTCGCAGGGCATTTCGAGCCCTCAAGGGCATCATAAGGCTCCAGGCACTTGTTCGTGGGCACTTGGTGAGGAGACAAGCTGTTGCCACTTTACGCTGTATGCAAGGAATTATAAAGTTACAGGCACTGGCTCGTGCTCGAAGGGTCAGACTTTGTGATACTGGTATGGAAGTGCATAAAAAATCCAGTCCCGGAAAGCCTCTGGTAATTTCTTGAACGGTAGTTTCATTTTGATCCGTAGCTTGTCTTACTTTATGATCATTGAAAAAAAAGTGTGCAAATTCTCTCCTTTTTTTCAGCTGTAATTAGATACCTAGAACATTAGGAGTGTATTGATATCAATAAGAAAAAGAGGATAATGTTGGTCAATCTAAAGATTTTTAATGTTGTAGTTTCTTTCAAAATGGGATTTCTAAATATTTATGATTTCTTTTTTATGTTTTTTTAGTGATTTTTTTTCTGCACCTTTCTTGTTGTTTGATATATATTTGAATTTCTTTCTAGTCGAGTACATTAAATGTATGATAATGATTGAACCTCCCTCACTTCTATCTAGCTGTTTAATATCCCTTTGTTTTCTTCAGGATGCCAAGTGTTCAGATTCTTTTGGAGGCGACACATCTACTCGGACAAAGCTCACGTTAAATTCTTTTGTTAGTAAGGTAAGTCCAACTTCATGTATTGCTTCAGAGACGGTTATAGAAGGTTCATTCATCTAAAGGAACAATCCATGACTATACTATAAGAGTATGTGCTGTAAAGTGAGACTACCCAACTAATTGACCGTTATGTTTTCATGGTTTTTATTAGAGGAACGGACAATGTTAGGGGGCAGGAAGATTGAAAGCATGGGTTAAAATATTGGTATCATGATGTGTATCAGTAATTGAAAAGATGATTCGTATTGTGATATGTATTGCTATGAAACATACTGTATTTTATGAACACAGTGATGATTTACTGGTGTCGATGTGTATCGCACCAGTAACATGAAAAAATGACATGAATTGTACAATACATATTGATATTTTATGCCATGATGAAAGAAACCATCTGATCATCAGGTGTTTCACACAAGAAGGGTGTTAGGACTATTCCTCAGAGATCCCATCTAGGAGGTCTCATAGGTCAATGAAATTGCCTATAGGATGACCCTAATTGTCTGATCAACGCATTCTTGTGCGCAATCTGAAACAATATGATATACAGTCTAGATCTATGGTGCCCGGATATGGATATGAATACTAACACGAATATGAGAAGTGGGGATTTGACTGGGGATTTTCCAAAATCAGGAACATAGATACGGATACAGGGATCCTACTCATTTCCTAAAATTTATGATATGCATACTTTTTTTTTTGATAAATATAGTTTTTTTTTATTAGTATAAACTCCATTAAAGAGGCAGGAGCCAAGCTACAGAAACGAACAAGCTAGAGAGGTCGAGATGACTTGCAATACACAGAAACAAGGACAAGAGAAAAAATCAACAAGGAAAAACAAAGAACAAAAAGAAATCCGTCAAGCATCCCTTGAACAAAGGGCGTCCCAGCAAAAAACGAAGTCTTCGAAGAAGATCCCTCTTCACTCCGAGAGCACCTTGGACCAAAAGAACATCATCCCCTTTATACTGAGGATGATCGAAGCCAAGTCTCCGCTCTTGCCTCAGTTTCCCCTTTATACTGAGGATAAATATAGATCTTATTAAGAGGCAAACGCCAAAAGAGAATATACAACAGCCTAAGAGGTCGAGACAACCTGCAAAGGACTAAAGCAACAAAACAACAGATTCTAGAATATAAGATATCCCATCGGAACACGAAATCTTCAAAGAAAAGATCTCTACATTCTATAAAAGCTTTAGACCACTGTTACATCAGGCCTTTGATGTTGAGAATAACAATGGCCACCTCTTCTTTCTTGTCTTCAAAGACTGATTTCTCTCCTTCTAGAGACCCGAACAAATTGCAAAAGGAAGAATATGCCACAACACTTGCCTTGTAGAAGAAAAAGCATTTGTGTGCCAACTAGAGACAAGGTTCAACTTAGAACTCGACATCACCGAAGACATCCCAAAGTCCGCTAAAAGCAAAGTCCAAATTTCTCTCGCCACATCACAAGTTAACTGATTTCCCACATGTATACTTTTACATATGATAACAATGATTTATTGGTGTCCATATGTATCGTTCTGGTAACATGAAAACCGATACAAATTGTACCATACATATTGATATATTAAGCCATGATGAAAGAAACCATCTGATCATCAGGTGTTTCACACAAGCAGGTGTTGGGACCTACTACTCGGGGATTCCATCTAGGTGGTCTCGTATGTCAAAAGGAAATTGCCGATAGGATGTCCCTAATTGTCTAATCAACTCATTCCTGTGTGCAATGTGAAACAATATGATACACAGTGTAGATCTATGATGTTAGGATACAGATATGGATGCGAATACTGAAATGGATACGGGAAGAGGGGATATGACTTGGGATTTTCCAAAATCAGGGACATGGATATGGATGCGGGGATCCTACCTATTTCCTAAAATTTATGGCATTTATACTTTCATATATAATCCATAAATGGTACACACATAGATAGACAAATAGACAAACGTGCCGTGCGTGCATGAATAAATGTAATACTTAATTTTGTAAAAGTGTATGATAACAAAATAAGTACTATAAAATACTTAATTTTGTATTATAAAATTAATACTGCAGTAATATTGATTTAAACCAATGTTAATGCACTTTTTTTTGTGATTTTGTAAGGAATAAATGCAAAAATATCCTACCCGTATTCCTTATCCATATCCGTGTCGTGTCTCGCGGATACTGATACTTTGATCATATACAATTATCCAGGTATCATAGTTCTAGACACAGTTTGACACTGCTACTACAGGATGAGAAGATGGTATACAATAAAAAAATATGGTATACAGTCTAGAGACAGTTTTACACTGCTACTACAAGATGAGAAGATGGTATACATTAAAAAAAATATGATATACAGTCTAGATGCATGTTTATTGATTGGATGGTTACAATCATCTAATATGGTATACAGTCTAGACGCATGTTTATTGACTGGATGGTTACAATCATCCAATATGGTATTGTACAATCCAGACACATGTTTATTGATTGGATGGTTACAATCATCCAATGTAGTTAATTTTTGACTTGGAAGACATATGTTTATCCCTTGTACAGAGCAGGTACGGAGGACATCATCATATCCTCATGTCCCAACAGTATTCCCCTTTTATTTATGACTGACAGTTTGATATTAAGCATACCAAATATTTCCACTATTATTGCTCTGGGCAGCCGGGATATTTTTAGGTTTTTGTTATTACTTTCTCTGTCGATTTCTGTTCATTTCGTATTGTATTGTTTTGTTACGGTTTTGAACTGGGCATGTGACCAAGCTTCTTTCATCGCTTTTAGCTTCTCGCTTCTTCACCCATTGCGATGCCTTTGCGCCTCCAGTATGATCTGGGGGATCCGAATTCATCCTGGAACTGGCTTGAACGCTGGACAGCCTCCCGTTTTTGGGAACCACTTCCACAACCGAAGAAGGTTGTTGATTCAAAATGTCAGACAAGGCGGGGGGGTTCTCAAAATGTAGAAATCGAGCCAGGTCGACCAAAGCGGAGTGTCCGAAGGGTACCTGCTGCAAATCTTGACAATAGCTTGATACATTCCACCTCTGAATCTGAGAAACCTAAACGCAGCCTGAGGAAAGTTTCAAGCCATCCAGTAGATTCAGTGCAAGAAAATCCACAAAATGAGCTTGAAAAAGTTAAACGCAGTCTGAGAAAAGTCTCTAGTTCCACAGCAGAGACTACTGACCGACTAGAGGTTGAGACTGAGAAGCCGAAGCGGACTCTGAGAAAGCCATCAAGCATCCCAGCTCCTGACATTCCAGACCAGGGCATGGGTGAGTCTGCTGAGACGATAAAGAAAGATACAACAGTGCCAGTGTCTAAACAACCTGATGTAGAAACTACTCCGGAACCATTGGCAGAAGATGGGCCGACTGATGTTTTACATGATGATCATGCTGCAGTGGAATTACCACCTTTGGAGAGCTGTGGGAAAGATGAAAATATCCCTGTAATGAATGGGGAGTTAATCTCTAAGGAAGATCAAACTAGCATTGAGAACCAGAAAACAAGCAGGAGGAGAGCTTCATTCCCAGCAAAGCAGGAATATCCAGAGAATGGTGTACAGAACACTCCAACATTGCCAAGCTATATGGCAGCAACTGAATCTGCAAAGGCGAAGCTGCGAGGGCAAGGCTCCCCAAGGATTGATGAAGATGGGGCTGAGAAGAATGGTTTCACCAGACGGCATTCTCTGCCATCTTCAACCAATGGAAAATTGAGCTCACTGTCGCCACGGACACACAGACTGGTTCAAGCAAGTGGCAAAGGAGGCATTAAAAATGATAGATCTTTATTGTCTTCTAAAGATGGTAAGCATCTTGGGATTTTCTTCTTATCCTTATTCTTTTAGATCTGTATTGCCCTCTAGAGATGGTAATGGTAAGAACTCTCAAACCTCGCGAGCTTTTTCTTCTTATCCTTGTTCATTTTCTTTTCTTCTCTTTTCATGGACTAGTTATATTGTGGGTTTCCTTGCTGGATTTTACTACCAAGAAACATTAGGAAACTACCTACGATCTTCTTTGAGATTTTCATGTCCAGTAGTTTTGTTCATCTTGATAAACTTGGAGATGCTGAATAAGAAAAGAATATGTGTTTTGCTTCTTGCTGAGCCGTGACTTTGCATTCTAGTCCTCACACCCAACTGCCTACAGCTTTTAGCCGGGCTGAGAAGGAAGTTCAGCTGAATCACAGCTTGTATTCTTGTAGGTTTCTGCTCTATGTAACCAGGACATTGCGTTTTTTGAAAATTTGCCATGTCGGACACAATGTCATATTGATGCAGAACGATGAATCGTTTTGCATGTCTTGATGAATCCACATTGGTAGGCTAAAACCCTAAAGGAAGGCTCAACCAAAGAGAGAACACTCACAAGTCTGCATTCCAAATTTCAGTAATCAAACCAACTCTACCTTTACATCAATGAGAACCTATATTTAAAGATTTTGCTAACTTGCTTTCCTACAAAATTAAAACTCTTAATAGATAAGTCCATACTTAATCCTATTTCAATTCTTAATCACAACAAAGTCTAAATACAATGAATGTAATTAGTTATATCCTATAACAAAATAATTAATTAAATACTAATCTAAGATTGCTGGAGTGTCTTTTAGGCACTCTTTATCTTCTATTAACATAGATCCACCTCTTCTGTTGAGAGGTATGATTCGGTGTGGCATGGGTGCAATGAATCAAGAATGCTCTTACATAACACATTCATGTAGACACATGCGCCACCCTTTCTTAGACATATGAGGGGTGGTGTGTGTTCCATCCATATGCTACTTCATTAAGTTAACCACAACTATAATTGTTTGATAGTCATCCCCTTTTTAATCTACTAATATTAATTAAGTTATTTGGATAGCTCTATGCCATATGGAGATGTTTTCTTCTATTTTTTTATGTATTCCTTTCCTTATTTTTATTTTTAAACATTTTGATTTAAATAGAACTTAAATATTAGATCATAACTCATCTGTATGGACGTGTATGTTTCGGCTTCTCGACACATGCACCTCGCATCAGCACACATCTGTGTTGATACATAAGTTCTGAGAAATTGCTAATTTTTCTTCTTCTACTGAATTTGGTAAATATCTTTGTTTTTCCTTTCTTTCTTTTTTATGATCTGGAATCAGTCAAAGCATCATTGCTATCTATAGAAAAAATGGATTCATATAGGATTGTTGTATTCTATCACTTTCTGTTCTTTTCCTCTGTTTTTCAAGGCAAAATAATTTACAATGATATCTTATAATTCCTGAATTATCCTATATTTTTTGTATTTGTTAATTTTCAGAAAAGGTTGTCCAAGCAGAGTGGAGGAGGTGATTTTGCAGAAAATTGGGTTCCAAGGAGAAGTAATCTTAAACAAGGTAAAAGTGACTTGTCTGCAGTTTTTCTTTTTGTCCTTGTTATGTAAAGTTCTGATGTAAACCTGAAACTGAGTTGATAAATAACTGGTGTGAGGTGTGCCTAAAGCTTCTCCTTATTTTCCGTTGTGTTTGTGGTGTTTCGAGTGTATGTATAGAGCTATAGACTTAACTGTATTGTTTGGTTTTATTTAGGTTTGTTTGTTTCCTTCTTAATTTTTAAAAAATTTCTTTTTTTTTTTTTTCCCTTTTAAATAGAATTGTCAATGTGAGAACCCTTAAAACATTTGTGTTAAACAGAATGTGTCATTGAAAGTTGAATATTTGGCTTCTCATTTCAAATCTCTAGTTTTGTTGTTTGGAGTACATGATTTTACATGCTTATGCTTATGGTTTTTGTTGTTTGGTTCTCATTGGTAATGTTTCTATGGCTGCCTAGCAAAAAAAATGTAGTACCGAGTATCCCGATTTGTTTTTGTCTATTGTGGATGGTCATGGTGGAATTATCTCACTATTGTCTATCTTGGGATAGGCATCCTATTCTGGATCATTTGCCAGAATACGATGCAGCATTAACCTCTATCTATACATAGTCAGGTCTGCAAGATTCCAGTCTTTTTCAGTCACAATTGCGTCATGGACCCATCAAATTTTGGATTTTAGTAATGAGATCTCTTTCTAAAGACTAATCCGTACCTTCAACATGAGATGAGGTCAGCATCCCGAGGGTCCCACGTACTGTTTGATGGGTCCTACCCGGGAGAGAGCTTTTATAAGACACCAAATCCTAAAAGTCTCAACCTTTCAAGATACTGCACCCTTGGATGTTCTTCTTCTGCTAGCCAGACGAGCGCACACAAACAGAAAAAGATAAAGTTGACATCAACCCGCTATTGAGTGAACTGTTCTCCTGGGCTGTTGAACTGGACCGGTTGGGGACGAACTGCTCAGATCTGCAGTTTTTTTGAAGCACCCTAGTTTAAACTTTAAACAAATGAAAGCCCATTTTAAATCTTTTTTAGGATTTATTTGTGAAGCTAAGGTGGAAGGGAAACGACTTCTTCTATTCCCTTCCCTTCTATGAGATTTTTTTTCTCCATTTGTCTTATTCGTTTTCATATTTTTTGACTTTTTTTCCATGTTAATTTATTCTTCCTTCTAAACAGGTTCGGGCATAATTTTCTGTTACGAGGATTTTCCTTGCTGGGTTGGCATATATAGGATTTTTGATTTCAGGTGTCCTGGGTTAGGTTTTGCTTTTCTCGTGGGGGGGGAGTACAATGTCCTGCAAATTGTTTGACTTAGATTTTTGAATTAGTAATCCCGCTCTCATCGTAGTCCCTGATAATAGGGTTTGGAATTGAGATTTTCTTTCATTTTTGGTATAAATCCTTTGGATTACGGGAATATGATTGTTTTTCCTTATTGGGACCTTCTGAGAAAATTGACATGATTGGATTGCTCAGTTGGAAAAATCACTAGTTCTACGTGAATGGAGTGCTGAATTTGAGATTACATGCATCGTTATCTCCATAGGTCCACGTGTCAAGATTTTTTCTTTTTGTATGAAAGGCACCAGCAATCGTCCTCTTTGAGGGTTACGGTCTCTCCCACCTCGCACAAATGTTGAGAAGTAAAAACTATTGAGATGAAAGTCCGTACAGAGCTACACCCATTTCTTACATCCTATTTTTTATACCCTGTGGTGGCCCACATAAAGACAATGTTGGACAATCTAACCATACATGTCATCACAATTATCAGTTCATGTTGACGTTGCTAACCATATAAAAAATTGACCTAATTGGATGTTCCGGTTTCTCAATTTTTAACGGGGAATGTCACATTGGACTGATTTTCCACCATAATCTGTGGGCCTCAGAATTGAGCTGTTGCGCAATCTTTCTGGTTCAGTGATCCCAACAATGGTTGGTCCACACATTGGCGGGCCTTAACACCAAAAGTTGTCATGATTGATAATTTCTAGCAGTTCGATATGAGCTTTTTTATTTTTTATTTTTAAAATTTTTTATCACGGGCTTAATGAACAGGCCTCTGAGTTGGTTTCAAGCTCACGATGAAAAAGTGCTCAAATCCAATGGCTAGAAATTATCTATAACATATGATTTTTGGTGTATAGATGTGGAATCACTGGGTCCGAAAGAAAGTGTCTCATGGCACATTGGACTTTTAAGTATAAAAATTTTGATACAGAAATCTGTACCGTAGTTTTTTTCAGTAAGAAATAGGTGAAGATGACGGACCATGTGCACCAGTAGAAGCTCCTCACTGAAGCTATCAACAATGTACCAAGAATTCTTCCCTAATTTTATCTATTTTAAATAAAAGATTTATTGCATCAGCATGATTATCACAGGTTAACTGGGTCGCCCCAATAGTTGAACCGGGTTAATTTAGCCCATCCACATGAATGGTCTGGTTCGGGATCATTATCTAGTTTTTTTAGGTGATTTACCCCAGAAATCAACCAATTAGATGATCTATCGCACTCATTCGGATGCTCGAGATCTAGCAAGAATTCTTAGAGTTAATGGTCAGGGTCACTCGCTTAGATTGTCTTCCCCAGATAGATGTTGTAGGCAAGAATCCACTGAATAGTGGGCTCCTCCTTGCATGCACACCATGCAGGGTGTATGTATTCGTATTCTACACTAAGGGGAGAGAGAACTAAAACGATAAATTATTTTGGAGGAAAAGTCCTGATTTTTCACCTCATCCCTTCAGTGCAATATACTGAAGGATATAGATGTTGCTGGCTTCCCTCTTGCTCGGGCATGAACTCTCTTTATAGGTTTTCCATTAGAGCTGTGCTAGTGTCTGCCACAGGAGGACGTCCTCCATAGGATCAAGCCATTAGATGGTCTCGGGATTCACACATTCTCAATCACCCTCCTAGGTATTAAACTACCATTTACCCCAAAAGATCGATTTTTTGGGGAAAGGTGAAACGACTATATATACCAAGTTACCAACGGGTCGCGGGTCAACACAACACATGCGTGGGAACACACCATATGTTAACACGCCTCCTTAACGGGAATACACTCTGCTGGAGACTTGAACCCGCGACCTCTTAGGCCTTAACGCTTTGATACCATATTAAACAACCATTTACCTCAAAAGATCGACCTGTTGAGAAAATGCGAGCACAACACATGCGTGGCAGCACACCCTCCGCTAACACTATGAAATAGGGAGGACGTCCTCTTGAAGCGGAAATCAGCATTTTGCACGTTTCTAATGGCTTGATCAGTTGCCTGTCTGGATGATCATTAACTTAACACAATTAATTTAACACAATTTAGGCGATGGATGGTCCACGTTGGAAAAAAAAATTGATTGATCAGATGTCTGGGACATTCTGATCAGTGACATTTCTTAGGTTATAGCCTATCTGCTAGATGGACCGATATGAATGCACATATAATAGAATATATGTCCTTTGATACCATGGAATGTTGGAATAGAATTAATGTGGCCAGCCCTAATTAGCTTGGATGAGACTCTTATGGTAATCTTTATTAGATTAACAAAATGATTCATGAAATTCCCAATTAATCTTTCCACATTTTTGTATTGATTAGTATCGGGATGTCAGCTAAAAAGAGCACGCTTCTCAAAATCAAATTATCAAATAATCAATAATCGTCTCTCTTGATAACGAAACGGATCATGTTCTGATGCCCCAACATGACTGATGGCAGATGCTTGAATCACTTGATCAAATCAATAGCATAAAAAGCTGATCTTGTACTAACCACTCCCATGATCATAGTGATTCCATACATAATGTAATGTTCAACCGGATAAAACTTTGATGACCGGGCCCTGTCGTCGCAGGAGATGACAGGGCAGCAGATCTCGGCACGTGTATTTTGTACGGACTGGTCACCTCGTCCTCACCACACACGTACCCAGGTGAGTACTTTAGTGCTTTTTGCCAAAACACTCACCTGTGTACGTGTGCGGTGAGGCCGAGGTGGTCCAACCGTACATAATCCAGGTGCCGTGATCTGCTGCCCTGTCATCTCCTTCGATGACAGGGCCCTGTCCATGTTCAACCAAGCCAGACGAGATGCTGAAGTCTGTTTACGGTCAGATGCTCAAGATCTAATTTCTCTGACTCGGTGAATGTTGACACAAACCTAGATCATATTAAGGTTAGTGACACCCTTCCCTATTAGAACCAACAGAAACAGTTTGATTAGTTCATACTGTCAGCCAGTTCGTTGTCGCTCATTCAAGATCCCACAATACAAATTTCATACCATGCTCTTCTAATTTGCTGCTTAATACTGACAATATTTTAGTTTCCTTTAAGCGAAGAGATAGTGCAAGATCATTAAATTATGAATGGCAAAATTTAAAATTTCACAATATATTAGCTGAACAAGAATTGAGCACGTATAACACTATCAGCGTCTGCTATTTATATAAGCAAGATACATACAAGTACTATTTCACATGGGAAACTTACTGATGACTTGGACCTTCGATTTGATCAGGATCAATCACAATTCCATGAATTGGTCGTGTCCTGCGCAAGAAAGTCCTGTGGGAAGTGGCCGCAGAAGAAGCCATTGGTTGAACATTTGGAGGTATTGGAGTTTCAGATGAATGGCCAGAAATGCAGAGGGCACCAGTCTCATCTTGCTCCCAGTATACTTCAACCATAAAACCTCTCGGATTCTCTGTAGTTTCTGTTCCTGGAATCCCAACAAACCTGGCTCCTCTAGGTATCTGCGTGATCATCATATAAGCCAGTATATTCAACAAATCAATTACTATGACAATGATTAAGAATAAAAAATTTATAACGATGTAAATTTCGTAGCCTGCTGCGTATTGTAATAATGTAAGTTAATTGAACTTACCTGAAGCAAGGTTCCAGATGTTAAAGTCAGAGTTACCAAGCTCCCATCAGCAATAGCACTTTCTAGCTCTGCCTTCTTTGCAATATTCAGGAACACTTCTTCGAGAGTTGTAAGACCAAGTTGGATGTCTGATATGCCGAACTCTCTTTCTCTATCTTGAAGCTCTCCAAAAAAATTCTGCAATAGGAATATGATAGCAAAGAAGAAGAGAAACTTGAATACTATTAGTGAAGTCTTTGTTGGTATATAGCGTCAAAATAAGTTCTGCAACTAGGTGCATTTTATGTTGCAAGGCATAAAGGTTTTTTTTTCGATAAATTTCACCTTTCAAGAAAAAATCAATCTTAGTCATTAAAGATAAGGCCTATGGTGAACTGCTCAAGCCAGTAACTTTCTACTGGACCATTTGCTAGACTATCTTTAACCTTTGAAGAGAATGTGTCAGGTAGGATAATCATAATCATCCAAATGAACTACTCTGATTGAGTTGAATTTTGACCTTATGAGGGTACCTGCATGTGTGTGTGTGTGTGTGTGTTATGGGAGTAGTGATTGCATGTGCAAGATAGTTTAGAGCAGGTGAGATAAAATAAAAATTGAGAAATATGTATTTACCGTCAATAGACCCTCTTTTTCATGAGGAATTACGTAAGTAAGGAAGGCCTTGTTCTCCTCTTTTGGTACCACATCCAAATGCTGTCAAATATATACACTAAGTTAGACACCAGATCCCTGTGGGCTAAAAAGATTTTAAGAGGTTTGCATATCTGGCATACAGATTTGAAGAACTGCTTCACAGCTTCATGATGAGCTTCAGTTGTAGCAACTGTATCCCCGTTCACATTAGGAGTTTGTCCAGGAGTGCTTTCAAGGAAGCTCACGTTAGCAATAAAACCAGTCCCGAACCGTGACTTCAACCTGATTGAGGTTCCAATGCAACGGAGCTTCCCCTTTGCCATAATTGCTATGCGGTCGCCTAAAATGTCAGCTTCCTCCATTGAATGAGTCGTTAGGACAATGGCCCGACCTTTCTTTGCATCCTCTATAATGTCCCATACATGCCTTCGAGTAATTGGATCCATACCAGTTGTCTGCATATTAAAGGAAATTTCACATAGAATGCATTGGACAAAACCCATGTATGAATAAGAAATTCTCCAATATCTGCATACCGGCTCGTCCAAGATGACCAATTTTGGATCCCCGATCAGGGCTATTGCAACACTGAGCCGGCGCTTCATCCCTCCACTATAGCTCCCAGATCTCATTTTGGCCGCATCAGTGAGTTTCACCTCTGCTAGTGATTTCTCAGCAACCTGCGTTGCCAGTAATAGCATTCTTTATGTGGATAGCATGGATGTAGAGAAGTTGGGACTATAATTTGACAGTCAAATTTTCATGTAAGCTGACATGGCTAGGGTGATCAACCACTAGACTCTCGTAGACATCTTCTCAAATGAATCCAAATGGATTGCTATTCTGGGTTCTCAAAGCATGTCCAGACAATCTATGGAAACAAAAAAATAGAAAAAAAGAAAGAAAGAAAAGGTGAACACTTTTGAGGACTGTATAGCACTTACCGATTTGATTGAAGAAGGGGGCAGGCCTTTAATACTAGCAAAGAGATGGAGGTGCTCTCGACCAGATAAGACATCCCACAAAATATCGAACTGTGCATAAACATTTAATATCAAACAACAATTAGTTTCTCTATTTCTGGATGAATCATTACTGAAATGTGAGAACAAGATACATTTAAACATTCTTGAATGGAATAAAAACATGTAAGGAAAAGTGTCACCTGAGGACAGACTCCAATCATCCTTCGAATGTTTGACATACCGACAGAGTTTCGAATGGAATATCCATAGATCGATGCTGTCAAGCAGTTTATGAGGTGATTAATATCCTCACACTTTATGTACATGAAAATTGAGATTCGTGAAACCTAAGAACCTGAGAAAAGCTATTACCATCTCCGCCTGTCACCGGTGTAATGCCAGTCAAACAATTGATTACAGTAGTTTTTCCAGCTCCATTGGGTCCAAGAAGACAAAATAATTGATCCTTTGCAAAGTTCACCCATAAACCCTGAAGATAGTATAGCAGCAAGGACTATCAAAAAACCCATCCACACAGTAAATAAGTGTTCCCACTTCCCATCCTCTATCCTGTGTCTAAACTTGACACTGGCTGATAGTTACGCAGAAAAAAGATATATGACCATCACAATATTTAAGAGGAATACAATGATCAAAATAAATAAATAAATCTAAGAGGAATACATGGGTCTAGATGGGAGAAATGGGAAGGTGCCATCCTCACTGCCTTGGAAGACCAGATATCTCCACTATGCTGGTCCTCGATCCCTTAGAAAGCTAGAAATCAAGAAATAATTACATAGATTCAGCATGTGTCGATCTTTAAATAGATGCTGCACATTCCAACTCTTTCTGACGTTTTATATATGTATACACATGAATGAAGCACCTTGTCATGTTATGAACCCCACTTTATTCAGACATTGAGACGAGGAGAAATTTTGGTCTACTTCATAAACCCGCTTGCTGGATCAATAGAGAACCACTACTCAATTGGTCCCACCTCACATACCAAAAATAGATCAGACTGGATGATTCTTACCATCCAATCTGTCAAATACTTTTAGATTGTGTAAAAACATATAGAGAACCACCCAGAAAAAAATGAAGAACATAGATTAGACTACTGAGACCATCCAATCATGTCCATTTTTGGCCCATGGGATCTCCTTAATGGGACTGCACACGTATGCAACGTGTACAGCAGAGGTAGAAGGAACGCACACGCATGTCGACACATCCGGTCCGGACACAGATCCTGACACGTACAGCAGTGACAACCTTTATTTTAATGTTTTTCATTAAATAAATGATTTTTAAAAGAGGGTTGGTGTGTTCCATCCTTCAACCTTTGGTAAGCTGTTAACACAGCTATAATCATTTGATAGTCTTCCCTCTTATAAGTAATACTTATATTTATAATGTTATTGCATAGCTCCATGGCATATAGAAATATTTTATTTTACTTTTTTATATATTTCTTTCCTTATTTTAATAAAAATATTTGAATTAAAATACAACTAAAATATTATATTATAATAACATGTGTACGGATGTGTGCGCATTTTGGACTTCTTGAAGGCACCATATCAGACACCTTGTATCTCTGTCTGACACCAACACACGTGGCTGTGTCATTGTTACATAGTTCTTACCTTAACAGCATGGTAAGGTGAAGTCCTCTTGCATTTACAGCAACCAAGATTTGTTGTCCCAGGATATGTCTTTGCAAGACCACGTATCTGAACTGCAATATTTGGATCAACTGCATTTTCTGTCACTTGCTGTTTTACACCATTTGCCTCTTCAAGGACGTCTTGATCATCTGGAGTGACATCTTCCAATGGTGGAATTAAAGTTGTGCAACTACAAATGCCACCCTCTGAAATAACAATGACAACATGCTAATCTTTATTACAAGGTGCAGGTAATAAATTCTATCCAACAAGGACAACATGCTACTATAGATGGAACTTCCAGAGACTCAATTACCTTCCACCTTGTTTCCACCTTTCCCTGTCCAGTACCCAAGCTTCAAAAAGTAAAACAATGATTTCCTCACTCCGGATGAGTTGGGAATTATATTGTCGAAGTAGATAGACAAAATAAACCACACAACAAATGTTGACACAAGCCATCTATATATGTCATCCTGTAAAAATCATGTTCAATTATGTAAAGAGCTGACCTTTAAGTGCAACCATTTATCTAATATGAAAAAAGAAAAGGAAAGCTAAGGTATCTGCTGAAGGATGTCCTAAATCATCTAGTTTTAGGTGATATTGAGCTTAGAAGTGTAAACATACAATAGTTATCACGCAGTCGAACTCAGATGGTGGACACTCAGCTCGTCTGCGCCAGCTAATCCCATCGCCTTCAGGAGTGGCTGTCGCATCTCCAAGCAAATTAAGAGCTTTCGCAAGAAGATTAGGAGGGAATAAAGACCAAATGACCCGATATGTATTAGAGTAGTCTTTACTGTAGGGAAATCCAAATGTGGTAACAAGCTGCATGACAAAAAGACAACTGTTATTGTAACTGCAAAAAAACTAGCCGTTCCTGAAAATTTACAAAGGGAATCTTGCCTGAGTCAAAAAGCCAATAATAAATATGGAAAACCCAACAGTAGTTGCTGATGCTGATTTGCTAATGAAAGTTGACACCATGAAGGCAAAACCAATCTAGCATCATAAGCCAGGATATTATATTAATTCAGAAAGATTTTAAAGACAATGCTTAGACATAAAGGGGTTCGATGACCACAAGGGTGACCACAGGAAGAAACTTACCATGTTGGATTGGAAAAGGAAAAACACAAGGAACAGAATTGCAAAACTGTTGTGCAGGAAAAAGTTGAACTGAAACATCATTCCGAAGAGAACTGTGAAAAGTGATGAGAGAAGTGTGATAAAAGCCTCCCAAGTGAGCCACGAGAACCAGTAGGCAGATTCATAAAGTCCCATCATAGACATTGCCTGAAAGTTTCAACATAGCCATTAAATACAAGAAATTTTGGTCCACAATTAAGGGCCAAATCTAAATGCTACTTTTTTTTTTGCATAAAAAGTACAAAGCAATACCTGGCGAAGTTTGAGTTCTTTCTCCACAATCAAAGAACCAATTTGGAACACAAAACCAAACATGGCAATTGCAAGGAAAAAGGTTGGTCCTACTGAGCCCACAGCAGAGAAAGTTTGGACAGCAGGGTGTGCGAATTCCTTAAGTCCAACAACCCAGCTAAAATTTGGATCTATACATGCATGGAAGTCGCCGCATTAGTAGAGTTTGTGGAAAAGAAAGGGCATTATGAATATTTACCATATCAAAAACTCATTTAGATTTCTCAGCAATGGGGAACCAAGAAAAAAATTGGTACCTCCAATAAGAGTCCTAGCAATCTCACGCTCTGCAGCAATTTGAAGTGGAATTTGAAATTTAAATGTCGGATCTTCAAACTTCCCTCGTTTGGATACAGGAGTAGAGTTAGTCTGAATCCCATAGCTTATTACAGTAGAATTTCTTTCTACAAAATGCAGAGCTCCAGGGCAGCGCATAGGATCACTAAAAAGCCAAGCATCTACTTGATCAGGTGTTCCAAATGATTTAACCTGCACATTTCACAAATAAGGCTCGGAAGTTGGGGTTTTATGAATTTTCAGATACCAGTTTTTCTAAAGAAACATATTAAACAAGTGAGATAAATTCTCATTAAAAGTACAAACATATGACACACCAAAGGCTGATTTAGTGAGAGGGAGATCATCCTCACCAAAAATCATCCCATCGATCAAAACATTTTGGACCGTTCATTTCATCATTAGTTTATTTTATTTTATTTTTTGATAAGTATAGAACTTTTTTATTGAGAAAAGGCAAAGCGAGATAACAAAACAAGGAGGTTGAGATAACTTCCATAGGAAAGGAGAAAACGAGAACAAGCTTAGCCTCCCCTAAACAATAAAAGACTCACATTTGATGACAAAATCTTCAAAGAAAACTCCACTACATTCCTTGAAGATTTTAGACCATCGAAATTTAAGTCCATATGATAGGGTTCCATTAAATTTAAGTCCAATTGATAGGGTCAGAAATTTCAGAATGGGCTGATTTTCTGCGAGGATGATCTCCATGGTGAGGAGATTGTCCTCACAAAACATCAGCCCTTGAATCATCTCCATGTAGCCCCATATAGGCATGTCATATGGCGTGTCAAGATAAGGCATGTAAGAATATCTTGACCAATATTTATATATGGGCTCAAAAACCCGCCTGCCTCATTTTTCATACTAAACTTTTGTAGATGTCCTCAAACACAGTTTTATAACAAGAAACTTTGATAATCACAAATAAAATAGAGTAACAAGAGAGATTCAAATTGTACTTAAATCCATCAATAGGCATCAGTTGATAAATCTAATATTCCAGATATGAGATATCTATATATTCTGTTTTAACCATAATGCAACATCTATTAGAATATGTCAAATGGGTAAACAAAAAGCAAAAGGCCGCTGAGGTTGCACAACAATTCCCAGTTCTGGGGAAACCAGTAAGTTACTTTTGTGCCATTTCTTAATAAAATTAACAGAATTTCTTGCATGCAACATCAAGCAAGAAATTCAGGGGAAAAGCAAAAAAAGCATCCCATCTCAAGAAATACCAATCAAGATTTTTTACGTTTTTAACTCTGTAGAGTACCTCTCCTCACAATCAACTCCATTGTAATTCTTAAAATTAAGACTATAAATACACCTCAGAACAAGGTTTGTGATCAGATGAAAACTTCAAATGAGTACCTCACATCTAAACTTCTATAGTTTCAGAGGAATAATAAAGCATAACTCTCAACATGCACAACATGGAAAGTTACAATCAAGGTGAATTACACTAAGATCTCATATTACGAAGTTCAAAATCTAATTTTTTAATCTCACACAGTAAATAAACCGAAACTCAGAACCTATTAAAACAAAATTTCTTCTCCCAATCAAAACTTTTTTAAACTCTAAAATCCTAGCAAAAGCCAGAATTTTTTAATTCCATCATACCTTGCTCGAAGGAATCTGTCTTCCTGGATTGTTCTCCATGATATTTCTCACGATCGACTGAATCCTCGCGCTTCCGTTTCCACTCCAAACGAAATCGAAACACGGAACCTTAACGAAGTACTTGTCCTCGCACGGAGGAATCGGAGGAGAGATTAGAGGCTCTGGATCGAAGACGTTGTCGAACGAGGTCGTGGAAGAGAAACGAGAATTGATGGCTTTTTCGATGCAGAAGATGATAAATAGGAAGAACAGAGAGGAGAAGATTTGCAGAAAGGTGGATCTCTTGTGCCGCCATGAGAGGAGGAGGTTTTTCTTGAACAGAGCTTTGAATTGCTGAAGCAAGAGAGGTAACCCTCTCTGCAACTCCACCATTCTTTTCCCTTCGTTTTAGAGTGCTCGAAGTGTCATTCGATGTATTTCGAGGATGCTCTGTGACGGTGTGAGCTATTTATAAAAACAGAACTTTAAAATCCAAGAAAAACCCGCGCAGTTTCAACTAGGAGAGCTTTCCATGTCACCGGTTTAAACGGGTCCCGGTTTAAACGGAGTATTAGGTAAAAAAAAGAAAAAAAACGTTACATAGAATGATCAATTTAATTGCCCAGTTTTTCCTTGAAATTACGAGATAATACCTTGTGGCCAGGGTGTCAATATGTACCTGAATAACCTCCACCCGGTTGGAACCGGTCCCGATTATCTTGGTTCCGATACTGGCTATTTCGGAACTAAACCCAAAAAGACTAATAGGGACTCGGAACCGAAGTATGTAATAGGTTCTAGTTCTTGATACACGAGAATAATTTTGAAGCAAGTATTTTAATATAGGGGTGTCAATTTTACCCCTTTAACCGAAACCAAATCGGAACCGAAAACATTGGTTCCGATTCCACTTTTTTGGAAACCGACTAAAAAAGAATTGGAACCAAACCGATAATAATGGTTCCGATTCTGGGTAGTTTGATATGGACCCAAAAATCGATATAGGAACCGGAACCAATATATAAATATAATATTAAATCTGTAATATTATCAAGATTGGAACCAATGTATACGGAACCGGAACTAGAACCCAATGGAACCAATTAATCGGTTCCGGTTCCGGTTCCGGTTCCATCATTTTGAGAACCGGAACTGTTAGTTTTGGTTCTGGGTACCTTAGGAACTAAACCAGTGACACCCCTATTTTAGTTTTGGTTCTGGGTACCTTAGAGATCACTGTATGGATGGCGGAGCTAGAGACGAAAAAGCGGCCTGATTGGCGATTTCTAGCCGTTGTATTTTAGCATCTAAAATAATGCTCGAATCCCATAGTTGAAAATCAACCCATGAAAAGACTCTAATCTAACAGTTGGAACGACCAATCAGGCTGATTTTTGGTCTCTAGGTCCACCTAGAGACGGGCCAAACATCCATATGGTTATTGATCTCTAAGAGTGTGCTACGCTGTGTTGTTGGGTGCGGACTGCGGTCTGCACGCTGCTCCAAAAGTTTTCTCACAATACACTATTGTTCGGACTAAATAGAAACCGGAACCGATATGTATAGTAGTGTTAAAAGAAGTCAAACTTCTATGGAAATTTGTATAAATTTTATTTTATTTATGTATATTTTCACATATCTGATACCCCATGGGAAAAATCGAATATTTATTCAGTTGTTGTTCTGGATCCACTTGTTTAGGAACCGGAACCGGAACCGGAACCGTTATACTGAGCAAAACAGTTCCGGTTTTGAGTACCTTAATACCCGAAACCAGTGAACACCCGTACTTGTAGGCTGTTTATAGTGAGAGGGTGTTTTGGTAAATCAACAGAATGAAATGGTGCACTAAATTCCAATGACGTGCTTTGGAGGGTATTATTGGTACATACTGAAGGTGTAAAATAACAAACTTAACCGTCTTGCAAGGTGAAAGGATACTTTTGTCATTTAAGGTCTGAATGGTAGGGGCATATTGGTCACTATAAAATAAGCCATTAAAAACGAAAAGGACAATTTGGGAAATTAATTATATAATAAAAAACAAAAGGGAAAATACAACTGAGTTTCGGCTTTTCTTGGGTGAGTGGGTGTGTGTGTGTGTGTTTTTTTTTTAATCAGGCTTTACTTGCGAGTTAAGGATACCTTTTAATTTTAATGTCACCCTTCATCCTGAGTAAAACTTGCCTGCCCACGATGGTCAGAGAAGCCTTGACCACCCATAATATGAGCCACGTGGAAATTTCTTAGAGGACTCTGACAGTATGGATGTTTGGCCAATCCCTAAGTGGAGATTCAAACGAAAAATCAGCCTGATTAGTGATTTCAAACCTTTGGATCTTTGTACCCAGATAATGGTAAATATTGCTCAAATTCCTACGGTTAAAATCAACCCATGAAAATATTAATGCTTAGAAATTACTGATCAGATTGATTTTGGGTTTATAGGTCCACCTAGGGATTGGTCGAACATCCATAAGGTCAGTGTCCTCTAAGAAATTGCCACGCTGCTTATATTGCAGGTGGTCAGGTAGCTACCTGACCAGCGGAGGTCGGGTAAGTTTTATTCCTTCATTCGTTGCTATCGTGAGAGGTATTCGCTGGTTATAAAGTGTACGTCACTTTGTATTAGACTTTTAACAACCATTTAAAAAGTAGTTAACGAGGTCGACCTTGTGAAATAAAGAATGTTAATCAACATATAATTCGTTGAATTTCTCTACAAAAAAGGACAATAAAATAAAGAAATAGCATTCCACCTGGGGCTGGCAATGGATAGGATCAAACCCGAGATCCGATCCGATCCGATCCAAAAAAACCTGGTCCGGAACTATATTTTTTGTTATCGGATCGGTATCGGATCTACCTTGTCCCGATCCGATATAGACCCGATATTTATACTATAGTATATTTAATTACATAAAAGTATTTAAATATATATTATTTAAATATATGTTATACATGTGTATATATTATATACATTTGGGATCGGATCGGATCCGGAACCAATCTACTCATATCGGATCGGTTCCGGAACTGAATTTTAGTGATCCGATCGGGTCCGGATCGGTTAGATTTCTTATCAGATCGGTACCAAATCAGTACCAATCCGACTCGAACCCGATCCATTGCCAACCCTAATTCCACCCATGGAAAATTAGTTTAATTAGTTATATCTCCGTTACTTATTTAAATTGGGGTCACACCCTTTACCCTCAGTAACGTGATTCATGTCAACCTTTCTATATACTTGATTGATTTTATATAAAAATCATCTTATTCCACCAAGGCTCAGGCTCCAGGGACCTGCCATTTTTGACCAGCTCTCGTTAAAGGACACAATATGAGCCATGTGGCACACTCTTAGAGGACTCCGAACATATGGATGTTTGTCCAATCCCTAGGTAGACCTACAAATCAAAAATCAGCCTGATTAGTGATTTATAATTGTTGGATTGGACTTATTTTCATGGGTTGATCTCAACTGTGGGAATTTGAGCAGTATTTTAGGTATTCTTGGTTTGTAGGTCCACCTAGGACTTGGCCAAACATCCATACGGTCAGAGTCCTCTAAGAGTGTTCCACATGGCTCATATTGTGTCCTGTAACGGGAGTCGGTAAAAAAAGACCGGTCCTGGAGCCCAACCCATTCCACAAATCCCCACAGAAGGATATAACAAGGAAATTACAGCAAAGTTGGTCGTGGTTGACTAATGTATAAATAATCTCAGTTGTTTCTGCTGATTTGTCATATTTAAACTTATATTTTAGGAAATTGCAACCACACCGAGAACCCATATTTTAGGAAATTGCAACCACACCCGATAACCCCGGACGAAAAGGTATATGGTTGAGACTATTGACCATTGGATTCAAGAGATTCACGGTCCACAAAACAACAATTGCAAAGGATAACTTGAATTCAACTGTCAATGGCCTCAACTGTATACTTCTATGTTGCAACCGCTCTTTATTTTATTTTTCTATACTACTAGTCTAAATAAGGTTGGAATGTTGGATAGGATTCTTAATGTCTAAGCAAGTGACATTGTGATCTTGGAGCAACAGCCAACAGGTTGATCTTGGTCAAAATCTTTTTATTTTTATTTATTATTTTTAATTTTATAGGCAACGCGGTTGAGGTTCTCGACCATTCTAAATTTGGGAATTTTCGTGAAGTCAACAAATTATTCAAAATTACGAATGAAACAGCAGTTTATTGAAACGTTCAGAAAATTCGCAGAATAATGAGTATGACTGAAATATTCACGAATAATTCACGACCTATTGCCAATTATTCACTTTGGCCTTTATGCGTAATACAGTTCTCCATGATCAGGCATAAAGGCAATTTTACCTATTTTCTCAGCTTGGAATGTGAAAACTACTATACTATGGATCAAGGTTTAAAGGAGGCCGTTTCAAGGAAATAGCATTCCACCTATGGAAAATTAGTTTAATTAGTAGCATCTCCCTTAATTATTTAAATTGGGGCCTTACCCTCAGTCACGTGATTCATGCCAACCTTTCTATATAGTTGATTGATTTTATATAAAAATCATCTTTTTCCACCAAGGCTCAGGCTCAAGGGACCTGCCAGTTTTGACCGGCTCTCGTTACAGGATACAATATGAGCCACGTGGCACACTCTTAGAGGACTCTGACCATATGGACGTTTGTCCAATCCCTAGGTAGACCTACAAACCAAAAATCAGTCTGATTAGTGATTTATAGTCGTTGGATTGGACTTATTTTCATGGGTTGACCTCAACTGTGGAAATTTGAGCAGTATTTTAAGTACAAAGATGCAAAGGTTTGAAATCACTAATCAAGCTGATTCTTGGTTTGTAGGTCCACCCTAGGAATTGACCAAACATCCATATGGTCAGAGTCCTCTAAGAGTGCCAGGTGGCTCATATTGTGTCTTGTAACGGGAGCCGGTCAAAAAAGACCGGTCCATATAGCCCAACCCATTCCACAAATCCCGACAGAAGGATATAACAAAGAAATTACAGCAAAGTCAGTCGTGGTTGACTAATGTATAAATAATCTCTGTTGTTTCAGCTGATTTGTCATATTTAAACTTATATTTTAGGAAATTGCAACCACACTGTGATAACCCCGGACAAAAAGGTATATGGTTGAGACTATTTACCATTGGATTCAAGAGATCCACGGTCCACGAAACAACAATTGCATAGGATTTTCTCAACTGTATACTTTTCTATTATAACTGCTCTTTATTTTAATTTTCTCTACTATTAGTCTAAATAAGGTTGGAATGTTGAATAGGATTAGGGCCTGTTTGGTAACGCACTGCGACGGGCAAATAAAATATTTAGCCGTGCAAATATTCCCCCGGCCGCATTTGGCAGCCACTCGCCCTCGGCGAATATTTAGCCGGCCTCACATATTTGCCCTCCGCGGCGGGAAAACATTTGATCACCACCCCCCCACCCCCCCTCTCCTGTGAAAATATTTTCACGCCGATTATGAAAATCACTATTTTAAAATAAAAATTAATTTTTTAATATATAAAAAAGATAAAAATAAATTTTTTTTATTCTTTGACATAATATGTGGTTCCTGCACTCGCCCAACCTATTTTTGACTTACTTTGATATGTGGGACCCACTCAAATTGAAAGAAAATGAAGTAAGCTGAAGTGAGCTAGCTCATACACGTACCAAACATTGTTAAATATTGCTATGAGCAAATATTTAGCCAAGATAATATTCGCCTGGCTAAATATTCGCCGTCGGAACTCTTTTTCTCATGTACCAAACAGGCCCTAATGTCTAAGCAAGTGACATTGTGATCTTGGAGCAACAGGTTGATCTTCGTCAAAATCTTTTTTTTTTATTTATTTATTTAATTTTATAGGCAACACGGTTGAGGCTAGACCATAGTAAATTTGGGGAAAATGCATGATGATTTTTCGTGAATAATTCGCAGAATAATGAGTATGACTGAAATATTCGCGAATAATTCACTACCTATTGCGAATTATTCACTTTTGCCTTTATGCCTAATACAGTTCTCCATGATTAGGCATAAAGGCAATTTTACCTATTTTCTCAGCTTGGAATGTGAAAACTACTATACTATAGATATTGAATGATGAATGTCGCCCAGCTGAAGTTCCAAAAGTGCACGGAGTGAACTCACAACCTCCTTTGACCAGCCGATATGGGCGAGGGGAGACAAGATCCTGGCACATAGCGACTATGCAAAATAAAACGTGAACTATTCATGAGTGAAAAATGCATGATGAATTTTTTTACGGGAAAACAATTAACTTTCCATGATTTCATACACTATTTAAATGTATATCTACTCTTTTAAAAAAGTATACTTCGATCATGGGCTATTTACTCTTCACCCAAATGCCTAACCAATGATAGGAGGAGTTTGCTAACATGGCTAGGCATTTTAAGTGAATTGCCTATTGATCTAAACAAACGATTGGAGATGCTCTTAGGGCCTATTTGAGAAGTAGTTCATGCTTTTAAGGACTAGCTTAGGTGGCATTTGGTAAATTAAGTTATCAGATCTAAAAGCTTAAAGTGCTTAAGGTCTGATAACTTAATGACTTATGTCTGAATTGGATTGTTTGTTAAAGATTTTAAGTCTTAAAATTAAGTCAGAGGCATTATGGGTATTTTAAAATATTTATTACGACATTTTCGTAAGTTTCTCAAAGAAAAAGCTTGAAGAAAATGGCATTATGAGTATTTAAGAGAGAATTTTAGAATCTCTTTTGGAGATGCTTTTCACCAAAACCATACATCATTTCTGAATTTCACTTTTATTTAGACCTTAAGTTGTTTACCAAACACCACTTAATTACCAAAATCACCGAATTCCAGCCCAGTCTGAATAAAAGTTTTACCAAACGCCACTCCTATCATGGAAGAACTGATTTGATGTTACAACTTTCCAAAAAGCCAACTCTAGTCACGCTTTACGGACAAAATCTAAAAAGTGTGGCCAAAAAATAGGCTTCGCATTGTTACCAAACACAAGTAAGAAGAACTGGACTGACCTAGGTTGGGCCCATTAATTCGATGCTCCCATGTTCCTGTACTGGCTGTCGATGCACATTTTGGTCACATAGGGTTGAATTAATCAAATGAGGGACCATTAGCTGCATTTATTGGACCATTCAAACATAGGGCTGGCAATGGCTCAGGTTCGGATTGGATTAGGGTAGATCCAGAACCACCCTAATAAGTTATCAGATCACGATTCTAGATCTAGATCCAATGATCTGATAAGCTATCAGAACTTATTGAATTAGATCAGGACAATCAAACATTAAGTCATTTCGAATGTTGAAAATTATTAAGTCAAATAATAAATGACAAAAAAGGTTATTTCATTGATATAATATATTCCATGAAGTCTATTGGTTGGGATAGGTTGATACATATAATGACACATGGTCGTGGGCCCAGATGGAGATGAGAGAAGGGTTGATTTTTGGTGAGGATAGTTTTCCTCACCATGGAGATCATCCTCACCAAAACTCAGCTCATAACATTTGATGTCTTACGAAAAGTGAAATGCAAGTTGAAAAATTCTAGACCGTCCATTTTTGCCGTTAGCTTTAGTCCACATTTGATAGGGTTAGAAGTTTTAGAAAAGAAGTTAATTTCTTGTGAGGACCTCAGAACAAAAAATCATTCCTTAACTCATCTCCACCTGGCCCCCATGACATGTGTAAAAAACTGTGTCACCCTATCCCAATCCCAATCCCAACCCCAATCCCAATCCCAATAATATATGTACAATAATAGTATATATTATAATTAATAATATTGAATTCAAATCATTATTGGATTGGATCAAGGTTAAATTGGAACCAATTCGATAGCTTAATATTGGATCACATCCTTAGATCCAGGCCCAATGTTATCAGGATTGGATTGGATTGGGTCACCAGGGCGATTTGATCCATAGACAACACTATTCACACACTTAGGGCTATCAAATATTGGAGCAGGTCAAATTGAATCAGGGTTGATCCATAACTGATCCAATAACTTATCATAGTTCTTAGATCACATCTCATCTTTCAAAGCTTGTCGATAGGAAGTTTTGATAAACAGTTGGAACTTATCGGACTAGGGAGACCTAATATCGAGTTGATTTAATTAATAAACATTAAATTTGATTTAGAAAAAAAAAAAAAAAAACTACTTTCTTCAATCAAGTAATAAATGGTGTGGTGGGTCCTGACTCCGGGTACCCTATTGATAGGGGTGTCAATCTGGCCCTCTTGTCAGGTGGCCTGGCCCATCCCTTTGAAAGCCCTTAAATTTTTTATTTATTTTATTTTATTTTATTTTTATAAATCTCAAGAAATTAGCTCTAGGTTGGGCCCAAATATGTAAGGCCCTTCTAAATAAGGACTGGGCCAGGGCACTCAAGGGGGGCCCGCCCTACCTGTCCCTTAACGAATCGTCTCTGTTTTATTTATTTATTTAAATTATATTTCATAAAACAACGCACTTAGTGCATTTTTTTTAAGAAAATGACAATAGTTGCGTGGTATATTTAAAACTAAATTAAGTTGCCTTTTTTTTTTAAAATGGGTTGTTCTAAGGTCACCTTTCATTGAACACTTAGAGTGTCCAATTGTTAGTGAGAGTTCCAGGCTACCTACGGAATCTAATCTTTTTTTAAAAAATAGAACATACAAAAGAAAGCGGGAAAACCGGTTGGCATGGTTTCCCGATTTCCTTAAGTACATGTGTCATGGCGATATTGGTGTTGGACATTACAATTACCCCCAAAAAAATATAATTTTGGACAATTTTCAAATGATGGAGCCATTCCAAAATTATGAACGTTCCAAAATCGTTCCTATTTTGAAAAAATTTAAGAGTGGTTTAAAATAGTTCTAAAATGATATATCATTTATTTTAGGGAATTTTTGACATACCCCCCATGTTATTTTGAAAATTTGACATACCCCCCTACGACTCGGTCCACTGTCATTTGACCAGTGTTGACTCGAGTTGACTACCAAATTTTGCATTAAATGACAGAAACACCATTGTCTTCACCTTTGGAACAAGGGTTTGGGCTAAAACCTAAACCCCAAACGAACGGCTATGGACGACAACCAGCCAAGAGACTCCAATGGGTTGGCCGCCCATCACCGGCGACCAACCCACCAGAGTCTCATGGCCGGCCGACCACTACTCCGGTAATAATTTAAAACTTAGTTATCAAGAAAAAAAAATAAAACATACAATTATATTTCTAAAAATTTCATTAATAAAAATGAAAAACAAGAATAAGAGTAATTTAGATTTTAAGCTTTTGATACATGGATTTTGGAAAGATGAGTTCTCTCAATTTTAAGAAGAAATCGCATTTCCTCATGAGTTTTATCTATTTTTATGGTTTTTTATTTTCAATCTTTGTTTAATTCATAAAAGTAACAAAATCTCAGGTATACCAACAATGGTTTTTATTTTTATTTTTAGTCTCCACTTTTCATGTTTGATTTGGGGTCTGGGTTTTGGCCCAAACCCAAATCCTTGTTCTAAGGTTGAAGACAAGGGCACTTTTGTCCATTAATACAAAATTTGGTAGTTAACTCGGGTCAACACTGGTCAAATGACAGTTGACCGAGTCATAGGGGGGGGGGGGGGGGGGGTGGTATGTCTTGTCAAAAATTCCCTTTATTTTATTGAGGTTTTAAATCATTTATTTTATCAAGGTTTTAAAAAGACTAAAAGATTTCATTTTCAAACCTTAACCGTTCACCCCTGTAACAAAAAAATTATATCATTCATTGAAAAATTTACATAGATTAAACTAAAGAAACACGTTACCAAGCCAAGTGCATTATTCTAATATCAACTTTTTTTTTATTTGAAAATTTTATATTTTTTAATACTCTTCTACCGGCCTTGGCCCTACCTTGATCTGGCCCTAGACCTTGAGGGTAGGGGTAGGGCCTAACTGGTTCAGGCCCTTGAAGGGATAGGGCCGGATTAAGGACTCACCCCTTATAAGTGAGGGGGCTAGGCCCTACCCTGGCCCGGTCCTTTAACAGCCCTACTATTGAGCTTATAGTTGGTTTAGTCTGCAACAATTATCACATATTACCCTACTTCGAATGACCGTAAAAATAATTAAAAAAAACAAGAAAAAGAAAAGAAGAATGACCGTAATGCCTTTATAAATAGAATGACACAATTTCCCTCCAAATCCCATGTTTCAATTCAAACGTCTCTCTCTTAACGGCTAGCTTCCAACGAGTAGCTCTGTGCACGAAGAGATGCAAGAAGAACTTTGTACAAAAAGTTTCCTTTTTGCCCCTATACATGGACCAACATCTCATATCTCTACTTCGATCTTCTCGACCCCTCAACCAATTCAAGCAAATCCACGCTCTCGTCGTCACAAAATACTTCAATCTCACCCCAATTTTCGTAAAGAAGCTATTAAATCTATCCATCATCAACTATGCACGTCAAGTTTTTGATCGAATTCCTCAACCAGACCCAAATCTCTATAGCTCTATGATCTACACCTACTCTAGACTGTCTCTGAACAAGGAAGCTTTAGAGACATTCTTTTCAATGCACCGTAAAACCCAAATTATTTGTTTTGCTTTTCCATCTGTTCTCAAATCATGCGCTTTGTTATCAGCGATCGACGAAGGAAAACAAGTACATTCTCTTGTAATAAATTATGGGTTTGATTCCAATGTTTTTATTCAGACCGGTTTGATTGATTTCTATGCCAAAACTGGTGATTTGGATTCCTCTAAGCGGATTTTTTATGGGATTTCAGTTAAGGATCCGGTGTCTTATAATTGCTTGATATCGGGGTATTCTAAATCTGGTGAGGTTTTAGCAGCGAGGAAATTGTTCGATGAGATGACTGAGAAAACAATTGTTTCTTGGAATTCTATGATTTCTTGCTATGCACATAATGGGGATCTTCTTGAAGGGTTGAGTATTTTTGAAAGAATGCAGACTGAGAAGTGTCGGCCGAATGAAATTACTCTGGTGACTGTGCTGTCTATTTGTGCTAAATTGGGGGACTTGGAGATGGGTTTGAGAGTAAAGAAGTTTATTGACGATAATGATTTGTGTAGAAATATGATAGTGTCAACTGCAATATTGGAAATGTATGTGAAATGTGGGGCCGTGGATGATGCACGTCGAGAGTTTGATGGGATGACTCAAAGAGATGTCGTCTCGTGGAGTGCCATGATTGCAGGTTATTCCCAAAATGGGAGATCAAATGAGGCTCTAGAGCTATTTGATCAGATGAAAAGTGAGAACTTTAAGCCTAATGATGTCACACTTGTGAGTGTTCTATCAGCTTGTGCTCAATTGGGCTCAGTAGATGCCGGAGAGCGTATAGGCAGATATATAGAGAATCAAGGTTTGGCCTCAAATGTTTATGTTGGCTCCGCACTGTTGGACATGTATGGTAAGTGTGGGAATATTAGGAAAGCCCGTCAACTCTTTGATCAAATGACTCACAGAGACATTGTTTCTTGGAACTCGATGATTGGAGGGCTAGCGATTAATGGGTTTGCAAAGGATGCTATCGATCTTTTCATGAAAATGAAGGATACCGGGGTGAAACCCAATGATATAACATTTGTGGGGTTGTTAACGGCCTGCACACATGCAGGTCTCGTTGAACTGGGATGTGTGCTTTTCGAAGGCATGAGAACGGATCATGACATAGTACCAAAGGTTGAACACTGTGCTTGTATCGTGGATCTCTTTTGTAGGTCCGGGCGGTTAGAAGAGGCCTATGAGTTTATAAGTAAGATGGAAGTGGAGCCCAATGTTGTTATTTGGGGGACCTTATTGAGTGCTTGTAGGACACACTTGAATGTAGAGCTTGCGGAGCGCTCAGTCGAGAAACTACTAGTATTAGAACCTGAGAACTCGGGGAATTATGTTCTTCTTTCTAACATATACGCTAGTGCCGGAAGATGGCAAGAAGCCCTGAAGGTGAGGAACTTGATGAAGAACAACAGAGTGCAGAAGACAGCTGCATATAGTTGGATAGAAGTGGATGATATGGTACATAAGTTTCTAGTGGGAGACACATCCCATCCGAGGTCCAATGAGATCTACGGCGTTGTTGATGGGTTGGGACTGCAGTTGCAGTGGGCTAGTTATGATCCAAATACTGACTTAGAGTTCTCATGATAGAACTGGAAAGCAGGTAGTTTTTTACACTCTAATATGTCTTCGAAGTTTTTTCCCTGTAGTCTGTCTTCCTGTATATGGGTATCTCATGACCCATCTAATCCTCTGTAAACAACATTGGGATTGAGGGTGATGGACTTCACTGCAAGTTTTACCAGTTATGAGTAATATCTTAAATTCTTTGACATTGTATTAACTTCATGTATCTCCAGAAATGGCCAATGGGTTATCTAGCTATTTTTTCTACAGAGTTTTTGTTGATTCTAAGTTTATGCAAGCATGGTAATTACTACTGGATGGGGCAATTGACCTAATAAGGGCACATCAGAGTCGGGCAATTTGCCGATTTTGTAACTCATAGTAATAATGTTTTAATGGCTTATTTCACTGTCTGAACTTTCAATCTATCTTTTTTTTGTCTTTTTTTTTTTTAATTTTTTATCCACTCCCATTTTTTTCTTCAGACCAAAACTGAACTATTTCAAGTTTTGACTCTCGGAATTTATTATCGTTGAATGATCTAGCATGACTAAACCTTTGCGCTTGCTGCAACAGAAGGTGGCATTTTCTATTTCTCAATTGGCGTCATTACGCGACATGAACTTATTGGATTTGTAACAATCCAAAAAAAAAAAAAAACTTGTTGAATTTGTGTCCAGTGGGTATTACTTTTCCACCCATGCTAATATTTCTTGTAGATTAGTAATATGATAAAGAAAATTTATTTATTTAGTTAACTGTTCAAGTTCCTAACCCATGCTTCTTTTTTTTTTTTTCCTTCCTAATACGCGCTTTTGATTCTCATAAGCAAGTTAGACCTTTTTTTTTCTTTTTTGACAATGACTTTTAATCATAAAAAATGTTTGGAATTTTTGAAATTATTTGAAGATCCAATCAAGCTACATCTTTGTTCAAAGTCTTTTATGGACCTATGTGAATCAGAACTAAATTATAATCTGTTTCATATTCTTCGCGATCTATATTCGCGGAATCAATCTTGTTGAATTTATTAAATTCTTGATTAGACTTCTACCTCCAGTATTTTTTTTCGAAGAACACTATTCTACAACATGGTTAGCAATTTGAAGTGCGGCAAAAAATACGGTATAGGTAATGTTTGGGTACGATTCGGGTATGTCATTAAAAAATGCGTTATAAATTTTGGTAAAAATAAAATAAAAAGTACAATATTGATAATTTTTTTTTGTCTTATTGAATGAGTTTTCATGCTAAAAAATAATAAATCCAGGAATAATTTGACCAATTTTTTTTTCCGAACATTTGAGTAGGACGTTGTTCGGTATGTCTCTTTGAATAATTCATACAGGTTGTGAATCATTCGTGGATGATTGGAGAATTGACTACCTATGATCTACAATGTAGTCTAAAACAATAGATGGAACTAGTAAATTGTTTATTTGTGTAAGTTGAAACATCATAATCATGTCCTTATCGTTAATTAAATAAAATTATCCTACTGCATCTATATTATACTGTTGATTATGTATAATAGTCACTATACTCTTTGGATATTTATTAAAAGGACCCCTAGAAATGGCTTACTCCAATTATTTGTAATATCTGGGAGGACCTTGGGCTTAAGTTTTTGTTGCACAGGAGGCCCTATATATATATATATTCTGTCATTCGTATTTAGTAGCTAGTTTTGGCACGCATGAATCCAAAAGATAACGTAAAGGAGAGACTAGCACGTGTCAAAAACTAGCCTATGAAAGGTGTAGTAGTTAAGGAATATCATCAAATCAGGTGGTTGAGATCTGAGATTTCGTCCCATCATGGAAAAATCTATGATACCGACTTCTGTATCAAAGTTTTGATGCAGAAGTCCCTCAATTTGCCACGCAGTAGACTCTTTTGGGCCCACTGCCTCCATGGATGTTTGGCTTACATCTCGATGGACCCACGCACCAAAAATCGGTTTGATTAGTAATTCCTAGCCATTGGATTTGAGTACTTTTTCATCATGGGCTTGGAACCTAATCACAGGCTTGTTCATGAAGCCCGTGATGAAAAAGTGCTCAAATCCTACGACTAGAAATCACCAATCACGCTGATTTTTGGTGTGTAGGTTTATCATAGTGTGGGCCAGACGTTCAAGGGGCAAGTGGGCCCGAACGAGTATACTGCGTTGCAATTTGAGGGACTTCCGCATCAAAGAACAGCCCCTAACTTGGTGGTCGGATCTGGATATGGGTCTGGGGTCCGGTTGGATCCTTACCACGTGGCATAAGATTAAAATAAATAATTTAGAGTAGATATGCTGATCCAATCCACATTTGACACACAATCTGGATCTCTGGTAAAAAATGGTTCTGGAATCACGGGTTCGAGTTGGCTCTGCTTCAATTCATGTTAATTCTGATCCGGGTTTCACCTCGGAACGGTTCATGCAAGTGCTATGAATCTATGATGACCACGTTGTTTTATTAAAATGAAAGGGTATTTTTGAGACTTAAGAAACTACCGGGGCTTTTTTGGACATTTTGATTAGTCTCGTTAAACGCGTGAAGGGTGTTTTAGTCACTCGCCGAATAGGTGTTTTGGTCATTCAATCACGTCTCCTACTCCGTCATCATCAGGGAGATAACGGAGGGGTACTTTCGTCATTACGGAAACTACGGGGGGCAATTAGTCATTTTATGTACTTAGCTGGGAGTTCTTAGTTCTTACAACCTATAAATTGCCAAAAAGTTGTGAAGAGAAACAGAGAGAAAAGAATGCCAGTATGCCACTCACCTAAACTTCTGGCGGGAAATTGAAGGTTTTCTCTTTCTTGCCGGGAAAACATAACGGCTTTATTTCTCTTTCTGTATAATTTGAAATCTTGGACTTCTGAAGAAGCCATTAATGGCGGATTCATCACATGGGCCCGCAAGTTTCTTGACGCAGGCGAACGCTTTGCTTAGGAAGAACCTTACTTTCCAGGTCTCTCTCTCTCTATGTATAATAATTTTAGTTTTGGGATTAGTACTTGTTTGATTCTTATGGGATCACTGGAAATTCTTGTGGAGGGAATTCTTTGCTTGATTCTTCTAAAATATGAAGTTCTTCAAAAAAATAAGTACCCAATCCGACACTCCATGGAATCTGATGTTAACACTTCCGGGTTTCTTTTTGTTTTTTCTGGTTGAGAATGATTATGTAGCAAATATAATATTACCCATATTTCTTCTCTTGTCCATAGGTATATGATTCAAATCATTAGAATCATTAGATAGACACCATATTATAATCCATAGTAGGGAAGGTTTTAGGAGAGTGGGAAATTTTGGGAGAGTTGACGGTATCATTGGAAGCAGTTAAGGGGATGACGGTTATGGGTTTCAGTTGTAGGAGAGATGTTATAAAGATAAGAATGGAGTTTTTACTCTGTTTGTCTATCTATTAAATAGCGAAAGACCTTTCTGTTACTTTTGCTTTTTGTTAAGATTGAAGAGAGTGGAGGACATCTTATGCAGAAGTGACAAAATGTGTATCAATTTTTACCCTTAGAGAAATCCCTTTATAATAGTAAAGATAAAAACAATTACTTATTTTTACATTATCTAAAATATGATGCTGAATCCATGCCCCGATTTTTTTTCGGTTAGCCAAATTCGAAAATCTGTATCCATGTTCTGCACTTGTACCTGTATCAATGCAACATAGGATATTGTATTAATGTGTTATGCTTTATGGATTTTTTAGTGGGTTTAATTGATTTTTTTACTTCTAACCTTTTATTTAAGTTTTAATTCTGGAATGGTATATGCTCTGCAGCCAATACGGTTATTGGGCGATTCAGATATATTCTGTGGAGCAAAATTGATTTGTGCAATATTTTTTTGTTGTTGCATATTTAGGGAAGATAGCAGATCAATCAATAGATGTTTATAGAGAACTATGTCGAGAATCAACAGATAGTTAGAGTTCTAGGGATAAACAAGTTTGCAGACTTTGTGGGTGCAAATATTTTTGCTATCAAGAAGAAACTGTAACCTTTTTGTTGCCTGGCAGTGAGTCTGGAAGCTAATAAATTTGTTGGGTCTCACACAGGGTTAAAGCAATTATTCTTAAAATTTTAGACATAGGACAGGAGTAAATGTATCCAAGGAGTCTCTTTCACAATGGATTAATTCAGAAAGGATGCTGGAGGAAACCAACTGACCTACTCCAGCTACTAAAAAGCAATAAGAAAATCACTAAGTCATTAAAGGATTAATTCAAAAGATTTTTAATTTCTATTTATTGACTTGATGATATTTTTGTGTGCTATTTGTATTTTGCAGAAACGTAATCTCAGGACAAATGTTAGGCTTGTCACATTCCCATTTTTCCTCTGTGTGCTGCTTGTTGTCATCCAAAATTTGGTTAACAAACAATTGGATAAGGATGAGAACAAGTGTGGCTGTATCTGTATTGACAGAAATGGAGATGGTACATGTGAGAAAGTGTGTGGGATACAGTACTCTACTTTGGATCAAGTGGGCACTTGTCCCATTCCTAGCCCTCCGCAATGGCCAGCTTTGTTGCAAACACCCAGTCCTGAATATCGTGCCATAAGAACTGATTTCATTCCATTTACGGACTTGCCAGACGAGTCGTGCAAGAGGACAGGTTCCTGCCCAGCAACTATACTTCTAACTGGGGGTAATCGATCTCTGGGAGAAAGTATGTCTGTCTGTCTGTCTCCACTATATTTTAATTTTATTTTTTTCCTAATTCACACGATCTGACTGTGGAATTTAAGCTTTCTATTTGTTTGAATCCTAATCTATAATATATTGATAGGCTTGGCGGGGAATTTATTTACAAGTGGTTTTTCTCCCAATTCCTCTGACATTTTGAATACTTTAGCCAATCTTCTCCCGGTGAGTTTTTTTATTTATTTCTTTCTCTTATCTTTTATTATTAGGATAATAATATTGGCTTCAAAAAACAAAGGGAAAACAAAGACAATAATGGCTTCTAATATCTTTAAGCTGCTTAGTTTATTCTTGAGATGCCTGGCGATGCTAATGAGGCTTTTGGAAATCTTTCAGGGGACAGACACAAAAACCCAGTTGTCCAATTTTCTAGAACCAGCTTTCCTCTCAAATCGTCCCATGTATGTAGTTCAACCTCAGTGCACATCAAACTCTACATTTTCGATTCCCATCCAGATAGCATCCGTGACAATGCAACAAGGTATATATATATCCTGACTAACACGGTTCTATAAATTGAAATCATTGGATGGAATTAGGCGGAATTATTTCGATTTTTCTTTGGTTGGTTGAAGTCCTAATGTACTATAAAATTTATAAAAATTCACCTATCTATTTCAATACAAAAGTTACAAAAATTTGGTTGAAGTTACGATTTTCTTGCAGAATTTTGGAGCTGTAAAGAAGTTTAGGGGGTTATTGCGAAAATGTAGGAAACACGAACTGATATTTCAGGAAATGCTAAAATAAGCTGGAAAGCACACTCAAAACTCATATGATATAATAAACAATCATTAAGAGCAACAAATGCATAATCAATAGTGTTCAGTACATATTTACCCAGTCATCTAAAACATTGAAACTTAGAGAACCAAAAATTACACAATTAATTACTCAAAAGAATGCTATTACATAAAAGCCAAAAACATCTACGTATGACTTGATGATGTTATAACGACATTTTGTAGGTACGCTATTTTTGGTTTGTATGAATAGAATTAATTTGGAAAATATTTGTAAGTTTTGGTTCCCAAAATTTTAGTACTTTAGATACCTGCTGTATGTGTTGAACGCTAGAAATCTTGCTTATGTTTCTCTAGATGGTTCTTTTTAGTAATATAATGAGTAACAAGTGTGTTATCATGCTTGTTTTATGATGGCCTGAAAATCAGTTTGTTTTTCCAATGTTTTGGCAAAAAAATTCCAAATTTCCCCAAGTTCCAAATTTTTATCAAAATTTTCCAAATTGAAGTGAACTTTCCTGAATTAATTTGAAATTTTAAATGACCACCGTTTAGGGAAAATTTGAAGTTCTGAACCTTGTGACCAATGCATCCATGATTACTTCATTTTTTTTCTCAATATCTTCCATTTTTCGAAATATCTGTGCTAGGTATGCATGGAAGTGTGTACTAGGAAAAATCATTTATTTCTCTCTAATGAAATTTTTTCCTGTTATCTATAAAGATGGTCTACCAACTTCATAGTAGCATGCATAATGCACATGGAGAGGGGGCCCTTTGGCTGTTTTCACCTAGGACATAGATCACACAAGCCAAAACCCTACCTGATCAAATGATCCTAATTATCTAATCTATCACATTCTTTTGGATGGTTAGAAAAAAAAAAGCAAATGGCCCAATAATAAAGTTGATAGGTTGGGTAGTTGAGGTGATAAAATCTAGTCACTTTTGGCATAAGAGATGTCTCAACATTGAATATTGGGTCCAGTGCCTGCCTATGTGCCACGTTTACTGCTATGCAGTTGGTAGACTGTCCTTACGGTATCATATATATATATATATATATATAATCTCTCTCTCTCTCTCTCTCTCTCTCTCTCTCTTGTTTATTGATATTATTTATGTGAGCACACACTCAATCATTACTTCTTTGAATGTGGAATTAGAGGTAAGATGCGTGCAAGGTTTACATCTATGGCGCAATAGTTCTTTAGAGGTAAATGATGAGCTGTTTAAGGGCTACCGACAAGGAAATCCAGAGAGGAAGATAAATGAGATCATTGCAGGTTGATCTACTTTACATTTTGTCTTTTCATATGTTCAACATGATTGAAGTTTGTTTTTAGTGGATGGGTTAGACACAAATATCAAAATTTTCATGCAGCTTACGATTTCTTAAACTCAATGAGAATAACTTCAATGTGAGCATTTGGTACAACTCGACCTATAAGAATGACTCTGGGAGCGGTCCTCTCGGATTGGTGCGGGCTCCACGCTCAGTGAATGTGGTACTTATCCTAAACTTCATAATCTTACTCTTATGTCTTGCTGACTTTTAATCTTTATTCATGCTTATTGGATTGGTGATACTCTGTTATTTTTGTATCTAACTAATGTATTGATTCAGTTAAGGAGGTAGAAATAATTTTAGTGGCAATTAGGGATTCTGGTTTATCTTAGTTTCACCAACAATTGTTTTCATATTGAATATTTGCTTTAGAGTTAAAATATTTGATGAACCATTCGGCTGCAGTTCAATTACTAGCTTTAGAACATTGATGAGAAGTATTGGGTGTCAGAATTGTACGAATTTGATTCGGTTTGATAGCATGAGCCATGTTTAGTCTTCATTAATTTGGGAAAGTTTATAATGCAAAGTTACAAAGAATATTGCTCATGATAAGAAGACCACTGCACTAATGGTACTTTAGGGAAAAAATAAATAAGCAGATTACTTATAGTCTTCATTTGTGCTACCTGGATACTTCAAAATAAGTGATGTGTCCATATCAGATATTTCAATTGAAGTGTTTATGTTGTATCCACATTGGATCGGTCCTGCATCCTTGCTGTATCTGGGTAACATAGATTTTCATTGATTTGGAATGGTATACATAAGCAAAATTACAAAGAGTAAAATGCTATATGGAAAGAACATATACCCTTCACTAATACTCCCTCAAACTCATGTGGAGATTATCCAGATCTAGCTTGCCAGTAGAAATTGGAAATGATCTTTCACAAGGGCTTTGATAAGGTTGTTTGCTTTGGCTTGTCAGTTCTTGCTTTGGATGTTCATGATTCCTCGACATGGAAAGTTTTGCGACTTGAAAAGTGAAATTGTTAAGTTGGCTTTTTATTTATACAATTCAAATCTCAATAGAAAAAAAAGTAATTAAAAGAATAATGTCATCGAAGTACCCTCATTACCTGTTTTACACAAAAAGACAAATTTAATTAGAGTTATTCCTAGGAGAGGCCAAAGGAATGAGAAATAAACAAAGTGAAATTATAGGGATAACTTCATTCAGAAACACACACACTAACAAACACTCACTCAATGTGGAGAATGCACATTAATCATTCCTAGCTTGTCCTTGAGAAGTCCAAACCGTTTGTTCTATAGTTTTACTTCCCTGTAACTTGGTCTTGCCACCTTTTACTCTCAGCATGCTTATTTATTTCTTAAACATAGGGTTTGCTGTTGTATGTATTGCACTCTGATTGTTGCAATACTTATCACATGAAGTAACCAGAGTTTTCTTCTTATCATGACTATGCTTTCTTAACTTATTAGTACAAGTTTTAGGTTAGTGTTCAATCCTATGTTGTCTGGCTATGGCAGAGACACAACCAAGTTATGTCATGGACATGGCAATTACACTTAGAAAAATGAAAAAATATAGAGATTGAAGTGTTTGGCAGGGTACAGGAACCATTTTGAAATGTTCGGGTAACATAGGATAAATATCACATGCATTGGTATCAATGGTAGGCACATTGCTTCCATTTTTGTCTGCATTAATGTCTTTCATTTGTTTTTTCCCCCAAAGGTAATCAGGCAACTGGATATAACTCCCAATGGTTGGGATGCCATTTCGAGTCCTCGTTGGTTATTTGTGTACTGTATATATAGTTATTGTAAACTTTGTGATTGATGTGTGAAGTATCTTTCTAGACTCGATCATAAGTTCTCAGTATTGATGGTTTTTCCTAAGGGTAGAAATTAACTTTTCCAAATACGATTGAGCAACTGTAGCAATGGATTTTAGTGTGGCTTTCTTGGGCTTTGCAACAACACGAGTATATTTTTTTATTTTAGCTTTATCATGGTTCAAAGTTTTGGCCGAAACCAAATCGTTTCGTCCGTTTTGTTTCAGTTTCGCTATAGGATGAAACTACATATGTTTCGGTTGGTTTCGTCCGAAACCGAACAATACTTTCGATACGTTTCGGTATCGCCTATGAACGATACCGAAACGATACTGTGTAGCTTTATTGGTAATTGGACAGTTCTTTCCTTCTTGAACGAGACTCAGTAGTTTGTTTTAACTTATGTAATTTGCTTTATGCATCTTGGCCTTTCTCCTTCTTAGGTAATGCTCCAATCAGACATTGCTTTCTATGTGATACTAATCTTGCATAGCTCATAAAACCACCCTTACAGTCAAGAAGTTAGGCTTCCCTGAGAAGAACATTATCATTTGCTTCTATCCACTTGTTTTTTGTTTATAATTTCCTTCTTTTTTGTGGGTTTAATGAATCTTTCTTTTCTATCTGGTTTAAGTAATCTACAGCTAAAAGCATGCTGATATTTCCCATATATGTATATATAGGTCTCCAATGCTTACCTCCAGTTCTTGAGAGGTACTGGTGTAAAGATGCTATTTGATTTTGTCAAAGAAATGCCCAAACCTGAAACACGACTCAGGCTGGATTTCTCTTCTCTTCTTGGTGCACTCTTCTTTACATGGGTCATTTTGCAACTTTTCCCTGTAAGTATGGGCATCACGACTTTCTATATTAGTTTTGACCTGAATTGAATGTCATAAGTAGTTGAGGCTTGTATATCATTGTAAAGTTGGTTATGAAAATTGTTATAACTTGTAAGTTTTAAAGATTCTAAATATTGCTTCCTATGCCAATTAAACACTATTACTTATCATCTGTTAATTTTGTTGGTGGGTGTGTTATGAACAAGAACAACTGTAGATTTCCCACCATACAAGACTTGGAAAAAAGTTAAGCTAAAAGCTGATGATTAAACTATTCTTGAAAAATCATGTTAAAGAATCTTACAAGGTGGACTGTAAATTCCTTTGTTGACTCATAAACGATAATATGGAGCTTCTACTCATGGAGATGACTAAATTGCTCATGTGCCATGGGTGCCACTAGTGATATAGTAAATATCTAGTACAAGAAAGGAGTGAAGAAAGTTTAAGTGAGATTTATTTCCAGCAAGTACATGTCATCCTTCCCTTTCTACCTTGTCCAGTTGGCCTTCGGAGTGAAGGTTCTGAATGAACAAATAGGAAAATTGTTAACTAGTTTTATCAAGGTTTTGAATGAAGGTACTAATTTGTAGATGACATAGTTTTAGTTGATGAGACTTCAGATAAAGTAAATATAGAACTAGAACTCTGGAGGAATGCTTTGGAATCTGAAGGTTTGAAAATAAGTTGAACCAAGACAGAGTACATGAAATGTAATTTTAATAAGGATTCACATAGAGATAATTCGCCAATTAAATTGACAACTTGGAGATACCTTGAAGTGGCCAATTTTGTTACCTTGGTTCTAATATTCATAAGGAAGGAGAGATGGATGTTGCCCATAGAATTAGAGAGGGGAGGCTAATGTGGAGAAGTGCTTCTTGAAATGGATGTGATCGACATGTGCCAATCAGACAAAGGAAAATTCTATAAGAGGACAGTATGATTGGCAATGCTTTATGGAGCAGAATGTCAGGCAATCAAGAAACATGTTCATAAAATGAGTATAGCCGAGATGAGGATGTTGAGATAGATGTGTGGTAAGATAAGGAAAGACAAAATTAGAAATAAATGCATTTGTGAGAATATAGGAGTAGCCCCAATAAGTGATAAAATAAGGGAAAGTCGATTGAGATGGTTTGGTCATGTACAAAGAAGACCAATGACAACACCAGTGGGGAGGAATGTGCAAGTTGAAGAGCCTAAAAGAGCGAGGGGAAGACCAAACAGACGTGGAGTGAGGTTATGAGAGGAGGTTTAAGAAACTTGCCTTAATGGAAGAGATGGCTTTAGACATGATTGAATGGGGGAACAAGATTCGTGTAGTTGACCTGTACTGTTGGGAAAAGGCTTATGATGATGATGGATTTATCAAGGTTAGGTACTAAAAGGACAATATGACTGCATTTTTAAACTATTTAACATCATTTTTTTGTACACTCAACGGGACCTCTTGCTTGCTAACTTTTTTTTAGATCACTCTTTCCCACTCCATAATACACTTTTAGGCTCCCATTTCCCCAGGTTTAAAGTCTCGGAGTATACTGAGTCAAATAAGTTGTCTTGATTTCAAGGTTGCTGTTATTATTCACTTATGTAAGTAGCTAGTCTGACTCATAGCAAATTTCATATAAATGTGGCAACTACTCGGCTACCACCAAGTTGTATGATTTCAGTGTTTGCCAAAATCACACACCATAACTGAATTTAAAGCTTGATTCTTATTTGAACCAACCAAGAGTTGTTCATCATGAGAGATGCTGCTCGAAGTTTTGCTTGAAGGAACGGAGATCTCTTAAAGTATATGTAATTTATGTAACATGGACACGACACTTTTAGGGTTTTCCTACCGTGTTGGACACGCCGACTCTCGGACACGCTTGTCGACACATCCCTACACACGTTTGGACACTTACAACAGTGCCACCCTTTATTTTAATTATTTTCTATTATATAAATAATTTCTAAAGATGGTTGGTGTGTTCCATCCTCTATACAATACTTTGTCAAGTTATTAAACACAAGTATAATTGTTTGATAGTCTTTCCTCTTATTTTTTTTTTTGATAAGTCAAGATTCTATTAAACGAGATCGAGAGGATCTCAAGCAAAATACGAAGTCCGTCAAGAAAACATTTATGGGATGACACTCCCTGACTCATGCCTTCAACAAAATATGAAACCTGACAACCATATCCTCAAAAAATACTCCCCTCATCTCCGTGAAGATGCTACCCCATCCAAATAAGAGTGCTTTGATGCTAAGGATTACATCTTGAAAGGAGCTCTCCTTTCCTATAAATGTCCTCTTATTACGTTCCATCCATAAGCCCCAAAGGACTGCATACGGCAACATCTTCCAAAGCTTCTTACCCCTAGTGGATCCGGCGAAGTATGGCCATGCACCCAATAATGCTCCAACAGTCTCCGGTACTACCCAACAAATACCCATCTGTGCTAAGAAGAGATGCCACACCTGCAAAGCAAAATCACAGTGTAATAGCAAGTGATTTGTATTCTCCCCATTGGCCTTACACATCACACAGAAATTAACCAATATCCATTTCCTAGCTATCAGATTCTCCATAGTGAGTAGCTTATTTAAGGAAGCTGTCCATGCGAAAAAACGAATTTTGAGGGGCACTTTGGATTTCCAAATGTGATGACAAGGGGATTGGTTTGTATTCGAAGGTAGGCTTGTTGAATCATAAAAAGAGCGGACTGTGAAATTACCGGATTTTGAGAGGACCCAAGAAAATGAATCCTCTACGGCATTCAAGACCCAGTATGAACTCAACCTCTCCTTCAATGTCTCAAATTGCTCACTCTCCCAGGTGAACAGACTCCGTCTAACCCCAGGTTCCATCTATTCTCTGATGAATGTCCATCCCGACAAGAGCTAATGAAGAATCCTTTCCGTTGAGAGATTGAGTACAATCTAGGAAAGGCCTCCTTGAGGCAAATATCCTCAGCCCAAATGTCCTCAAAATATCTGATTCTTCTCCCGTCGCCTAGTACCTTCTTGGTGCCTTCTAAAAATTCCTCCTTGATTCTAAGAATGCCTTTCCAGACACTACACCCATAAGGCGTCGTCCTAGGAAATAAAGATACCCACCCGCCAGGCTCCTCCCCATATTTTCCTACTATCACTTTTTGCCACAAATTGTCCTTTTCTAATGCAAATCTCCACAACCATTTTGCCAACAAGGCCGTGTTCATCTGGCAAATTTTTCTGACTCCCAATCCTCCATCCTTTTTCGAGAGGCAGATTTGATTCCAGTTGACTAAGTGATATTTGAAAGTGTTTTCCATGTCATTCCAGAGGAAATCTCTCATGTGTTTCTCAATCTTATTTGCAACCCCTACTGGAATTGAAAATAAGGAAAGAAAATACACTGGGAGACTTGAAAGGGTACTCTTGATAAGGATCAACTTTCCTCCCTTAGACAAATATCTCCCTTTCCATCCTGATAGCCGCTTTTTTACTTTTTCCACCACTGGCTCCCAAATGGATTTTGCCTTGTATTGTGCTCCCAGGGGAAGCCCCAGGTAGGATGACGGTAGGAAGTCCGATGTGCAATTCAGAATCCTGGCTTTCTCCTCTAAATCTTCTACTCTTCCCACTCCCATGATCCTGCTCTTTTTGAAGTTGATTTTAAGGCCGGAGCAGACTTCAAAGCTGTACAGTAAACATATTAAAAACACCACCTGCTCCTGAGCATCAGCTAAGAACACTAGGGTATCGTCTGCAAACTGCAGATGTGATATCTCTACTCCTCTAGGGCCAGCTTTGAATCCTGTCATCCTCCCTAATGCGACCCCTTTTGATATCATTCTGCCCAAAGCCTCCACCACGATTATGAAGAGGAACGGGGACAATGGGTCACCTTGCCCGAGTCCTCGAGAGCACTTAAAATACCCGGATGGGGATCCGTTTATCAGCACTGAGAAATGTGGAGAGCTTATGCACTTCTTCATCCACACTCTCTACTTGATGCCAAAGCCCATCCTCCCCAGTAGGTAGTCCAAGAACTCCCAATTTGTGTGATCATAGGCTTTTTCCATGTCAATTTTACACATTAAGCCAAGTTGACCACTCTTCCTTTTGGAGTCAATGCACTCATTAGCGATAAGCACACCATCCAGAATCTGTCTCCCATAGACAAATGCTCCATGTTCTCCTGATATTATTTCACTCATCACCTTTCTCAGTCTGGATGCTAAGACCTTGGCGATTATCTTATAGATACTGCCTACCAGACTTATGGGTTTGAAGTCTGTGATGTCTTCATCACCTTTGATATTTGGGATCAAGACAATGAAAGTTTGATTGTATCCAAAATCCAAATAGTTCTTTTCATGAAGCTCCTCAAAGACTTTCATAACATCCTTCTTCACAATTTCCCAGCAATCCTGGAAGAAGGCCATGGAGAAGCCATCCGGTCCTGGAGCCTTATCCCTGGAGAGATCAAAGATAGCATTTCTCACTTCCTCTTCATCAAAGTTCTTTTCCAAGGCATCTCTGGATTCATTACTGATGCAGTCAAAGGCCAAGCCATCCAATCTGCGCCTTGACTGACAGTTCTCTGTGTACAGACTAGAGTAAATGATGCGATTCGCGACCTCACTTCATCTTCGGTCCTGATTGTCTCGCTATTGATCCTAATTGTAGAGAGGTGATTGTTTCTCCTTCTATAATTGGCCACTTTGTGGAAAAACTTTGTGTTATTATCCCCCTCTTTTAGCCATTTCACTATTGATTTTCGTCTCCAGCTAATCTCTTCTAGCGAGGCGCATTTATGAAATTGGCTCTTCAAATTCTCTCTGGCTACTCTTTCCTCTATGGTAAGGTCGCCTTGTTCCTCTTTGACATCTATGATTCGGATTTGTTCTGAGAGGCCTCTCATTCTCTCCTCTACTCTTCCAAACTCTTTCTTGTTCCATTCCTGCAGTACTTTTTTGAGAGCCTTCATTTTATTTCTAAGTACAACCCCTGCACTTCCTTCAAAGGAGAAGGACTCCCACCAACCCCGAATTTTTTCTACAAATCCTTCCGATCTTAGCCACATATTTTCAAATTTGAATGGGATCGGCCTTTGAGAGAACTCTCCACAGTCCAAGCAAATGGGAATATGATTTGAGATGACACGCGATAAACCCCGTTGAACATACCTTGGAAAAATAGCATCCCACTCTCCATCCACAATAAATCTATCTATCCTACTGAGGCTGGGGTTGGCTTGGTTGTTAGTCCATGTGTAGGAGTTTCCGTGTAAGGGGATGTCCACCAAATTGTTTCTATCCATGAACTCCTCAAACATTCTCCTTCCCCTTTTCCATATTGCTCATCCCTTTCTGTCTAGCCTAGAGAGGACCTCATTAAAGTCTCCACCTAAACACCATGGTGCCTCCCATAGACCCCGCACATCATCAAGCTCCTCCCAGAATTGTTCCTTCTCTGATCTGAGTACAGGGCCGTAGACACCTGAGAACATCCACTGCCTTTGTATCCCATTCACTTTTGCCAAAATAGATACCGAAAAGGCACCTCTCATCGAATCTATGACCTCCACTGCCTTAAGGTCCCACAGAAGGATAATGCCTCCTGATTGTCCAAGAGATGGGACACTACTCCACCCTATTTCTTTCTTTTTCCAAATCTGCCCTATGATCTTCTCATCTAGAACTGATAGTTTGGACTCAAGGATGACCACTATATGGGGTTTGGATAGAGAAATCATCTTTTTGATCGAGGCTCTTTTGGCTAGGTCACCTAGCCCTCTAACATTCCAGGATAGGATATTTAATGACATAGAAACCATGACTCCCAAATACTCTCCTAGTCTTCAAGACCTAACACGTAACTATCCTCGAGCCAATCCTCACCCCTAGCGCTTTGAACTGGAATTTCAATAAGATCTTCCATTTCACCTATACTTTTGGAGCTCTTTGCTGTTGCAGCCAAAACTCTCAAAGACTTCCTGGTCTGGACTCGACTTTTTTCAGCTGGTTCTAAAACCAACTTGGGGTCCCCTTTCACCTTCTCTATACCTTCCTTGATAGGTTGTTTCAAATCCCTACTGATGACCTTGTCAAATAGGTCTTGGACACCTATTGTGTGGTCTGCCCATGTCATCCCTAACTCCCGTCCCACCAAAATCGCTAACGAGGCAGAGACGATCCCCTTCTCTACCCTTGCCCCATCCTCCTCCAGTCTGATTTCATCCAGGATACTTGCCTCAGCTAGGCCAACTGCTCTATGAAAGTACTCCTCTCTATCCTGTTCGGGATTCACATAAGCTAGCGAGGTATGGCTTTTCATCAAAGAGAGGTGCATGGCATATTGAGACTTTGAGGAGTGGTGAACACCCCTGGGCTCTAAGCCTCTAAGGGTCAATTTCAAGGGTCCACTATTTTTCGGGGTTTTTCGGGTTCCATTTGAGATCAAAGCAAAATTTTGGTGTTCAAAATTCAATCCATAAGCTGGGAACATAATCTGGAGACGAAAAATTGGATTATCCTCACTATTAAGAATGTAGAAAGCATGGTTGAGATATTGGCAAATACCTGTCACATCATCATTGACAGAGTCACTGGGTGATTCGGTAAATCAAGAAGACTTAACCAACTGAGAACAAATCGAGGAAACAGATTGTTTGATAGTCTTTCCTCTTATAAAATTACTATATGTATAAAGATAGCTCCATGGTGTATATAAATGGTTACTTGTACTTTTTATATATTTATTTTCTTAGTTTAAATACAACTAAAATATTATATAATAATACATGTGTGTCAGGCTTCTTGTTTTGGAGACCGACGCACGTGTCCGTCTCCTTGTTAGATAGCTTGAAGTCCATGCACAGTCCACAGTTCTCTAAATCCTATGTGAACAGATTTGAGAGTTGAGAGAATGGAGTTCACTTTTATCTATTTTTTCTTTCAATATGAGAGGATGGAGTCTTACATCATTATATGAAGCTCTTTTGGCTACATGAAAATACAAGAGACGGTAAAAGGTGGAAATTCCCTTAGATATGCATACAATACATGAAAAAGAATGCTGCCCTCATAACAACTGCATAACAAGAGACTGTAATGAAGCAAATAGAAAGACACTGATAGTTACAAGCCTGAACTCAACAAATGCTAGAGGTCAATGTAAAATGGAAGAATAGCTGGGCAGGGAGCTTAATGTTGGTTAAAGAAGTTTGATGTCTGGAGAGGGTTTCTCTTGCCGATAGAATTTGCAGCTCTTATTGTGTGCACATGAGTTTTGTATGAATGAGTTTATTTGCTAAGAGAAGATATCCCTGAATTGGAACCACATATTTTAGATTCAGCCAAAACTTGAATGCCCTATATTCTTCTAGTATCCTTATTTTTTTATTTTATTTTATTTCAGGTAAACTGATGCTATGAATTCTAATTTTATGTTTTGGATCCAAATTTTACTTAATAACCTTAGATTATTCATTTAGATTGCATGGATTTAGCATTGGGTGATATTTTTCGTTATGTTATTCGAAGAGTCTTTTTTTTAAGCTTCAGATAATTTTTTAAAAAATTTCATGAGAAAGGTCAGCAGTCAAATCTAATATTGACTATGTGCATTAATTCATTTTAATTGTTTGTAATTTATATTGTTCCCACATCCTGTCTCATGATGTAGGTTATATTGACATCTCTGGTTTACGAGAAGCAACAAAATCTAAGAATCATGATGAAAATGCATGGGCTTGGCGATGTTCCTTATTGGACGATTTCCTATGCTTATTTTCTTTTCTTATCTTCAATCTACATCCTATGTTTTGTGGTATTCGGCTCTCTCATTGGTAAGATACTATCCATGGAACTTTTATGCTTCAAATTGGGTGGCTTGAATTTAATTGAGTTTCTTGCTTGCAGGTTTGAAGTTCTTCACGTTGAACGATTACAGCATACAGTTTGTGTTCTATTTCATCTATATAAACCTACAGATTTCGCTTGCTTTTCTAGTGGCAACAATTTTTTCAAATGTTAAAACCGCTACAGGTTTGGTCCCCACTTGGATGATTTTATGTGTCATCAAGGGTAAAAAGTTTAAACAATTATTTGACACATTTTCACAATTGGAATTTGATGATGACAGTATTGGGATACATATGCGTATTCGGATCAGGGCTCTTAGGAGGCTATCTTTTCCAGTCCTTTGTTGAAGACACATCATTCCCGAGTGAGTACATGAAATTGTGAAGGAAAAAAGAAATAAAGGACAAAAAATGAAATGCTCCTGTTCACATGGTCTTAGATATATTCTTTCGCCTTTCAGATTTGAGGAAATCTGTGGCAACTATTGGTTAGACCATAAGGATGTCCAACTAATAGTGGTGCACGGGGCTGCACGTGCATGCAGTGGGATGCACCATTGGCCCAGGCGACCTTGTCGAATGATTCTAAACACGATCTATTGCTTTTTTTTTCTCTCCCCAAACAGTTTTTCATACTTTTTCTGATCATTCAAGAGCATGCGATAGATCAGATGGTTAGGATCATCCCATAAGGACTTCCACTGGGTGGTCAATCAAATCAATTGGTGAAACTGCTGCTGCATTTTCCGTATTGAAACCGAAATTTGATTTTGGTCTGGTTGATCTCCTAGAAGGGATCTATCCATGGTGGTTCCCCTCATTTGTGCGAAGAGTTAACCTATGTTGTTGGTTGACAATTCTAACTCTATTAGATGTGCATCTTTGACTCTGTTTCAATGTTTATCGTAGTCTTTATTTGATCCAAAACTTCCCATATTTATATTTTTCGCCAATCCCTAATTGTTTTGGAACTGAACTTTTGTTTTTTGTAGGAGGCTGGGTTGTAGTTATGGAGATTTTCCCTGGCTTTTCTCTATATCGTGGGCTATATGAGTTGGCACAATATTCGTTCAATGGATATTATATGGGGATTGATGGGATGCGGTGGAAAGATTTGAATGATGGCACGAATGGGATGAGAGAAGTCTTAATTATCATGTTTGTAGAATGGTTGATAGTGCTTCCTGTTGCATTTTATTTTGATCAAGTTGTGTCTTTAGGAAGTGGTGTCAGGAAGCACCCTTTGTTTTTCTTGCAAAACTTCCGAAAGAAGTCTTTGCCATCTTTTCGGAGGCCAAGTCTGCAGAGACAGGGATCAAAAGTTTTTGTTCAAATGGAGAAACCTGATGTTTCCCAAGAGGTAACTCTGTCTAATTCACAAATTATGCTTGTTCTTGATTTATTTGAGCCAGTTTTAGAAGAGGATATATTAGATAAGGTAACATCAAATAGACTGTGAGGATGGCCTATTAATGGCATAGATGTTGCATGTGGGCACATGCCAGAGTGGGATTTGTTGTCCATCAAACTACAGGTTTCCCTGGAAGATTTCCTAGACCCAAACTGAGCCGATTGTATTTTCCCCATCATCTAACGACACAATTGCATTAATCATAACTTTCCTTTATATAGATCTTTCTTTTGGGCTTTTCGCTATATATTTTTACCATCCAAAATAATTTGATCGATCAGATGGTATGATAGTCCCATCAGTTGATTTAGGCATAAGAGATTACTGGTGGGATTCATTTTTTTAAGGCTGGGTGGGCTTCATTGAGTGGCAGGTTCCACCCCCTGCACGTAAACCACTTGTTAAATCATGCCATAGGTAGATCATCCTTTACCTGATGGATACCTTAGGTTTTCTCTTCTACAAATCATTGGAATTTGATTTCACTTGTTCTAAGGACGATTTTTATAACATGTCTCTTCTTTTCTATACATGGATAATAATTTTGTCTTCTTTGTTTTTATATCAGAGGGAGAAGGTTGAACAGTTACTGCTTGAACCCAGTATGAGTCATGCCCTTATCTGTGATAACCTCAAAAAGGTGTATCCAGGGATGGATGGAAACCCTGAGAAATTCGCAGTTAGAGGGTTGTCTCTTGCTTTGCCTCGAGGGGAATGCTTTGGTATGCTCGGTCCTAATGGTGCTGGAAAAACCTCTTTTATCAATATGGTAAATCTAGAATGCTCATTTAACTTTTCCAATTTGCCAAGGTTGTGTTTCATGCATTACTGTTCAGGGGATCACTATATTTCATTGAGATATTTTGTGTATTTAGAAGACCAGTTCTGTTGTTAAGGCTAGTCCGTTTATGTGGTTATTCTATTTACATCAGTTGCTTGTCTGTAATCCACTAAACAAGGTTTCTTAGAGAAGTCTTTCTTAATGAAAATTACCTGTTGGCTCTTGATCATTCTTCTTCTTCTTCTCCTCACAAAATAGAAAATATGGAATTCTTGTGCTTTACACAACTTCAAGGAGTTTTTGTATCTCTTCTTAGATGATTGGGCTCATAATGCCAACCTCCGGCACAGCATTCGTTCAGGGCTTGGACATACGGACTGACATGGACAGAATATATACCAGCATGGGTGTATGCCCACAGCATGAGTAAGCAACAAATATTCTTCTTCCATCTCTATTGAAGCAACAAAGTCCATTGATGATGGGTCCTAATTGATTATGGAAGTATGAATCATTTTTTTTTCTGACTTTTTGTTTTTTGAGATATGATACAGCCTGCTCTGGGAAACACTAACAGGTAGTGAGCACCTACTATTTTATGGCAGACTGAAGAACCTGAAAGGTGCTGCTTTAACACTAGTAAGTTGACATTGCCATCACTTTTATTTTGTTCTGTCAATTATGATTTGGGTTTTGAACTAGCCAGTTATGCATTTGAGGATTTTTGTTATTTCAAGAAAGAGAGGAGAGAAAACACACTTTCGGAAAAATCGAATTAAGATTTACTTGATCTAATTTATTAAAATAAAAGAGATACAAGTTACAATAATTATGAAAGGACAGGCCTACTCTTTAAGTGCCTATCAGTGCCAAACATGTAAATGATGGCATATAGAGAAGGTAAATATGTATTAAAAACACTAATCAATATCTACAAACGGAATATCAGGACATCTGGCAACATACAAGGGTTCGGACATTCCTAGGATATTTCCAAGGTCAAGAATCAACCCTCTCCAATGATCATCACCCCAATCTATCATGTTGTTTTGAACTGTCGAAAAAAAAAAAAAAAGAAAAAAATTGGATGGATGATTGGTGCTCTCAATCAGTTCTGTTTCTGACTAGGAGATCTCCTAGGTGAGACCCTTTGAATGGTGAGTCCCGACCCTGTCATGTGTGCCGCCGGTCCTGATATTCCTTTTATAGCTGGTAATTTCTTTCCATGATACTCAAACTAGATTTACTGCAAATAGAAAATAATAGAATGACCTAACAACAGTACACAACTAACAGTATTCCCATCCTCTCCCTACTAAAATATGCACATTCAAAATTCTAGGGAAAAGTACCCTGATCCTCATATTAAGGCCCCCTAGGTCATGACAATACAATTGTAATGTCCTGCCTCAATTTAGAGAGAAGCTAATACTGTTACCTCCCCCTGCTTGCGTCAATTTTGTTAACCATGTTTTCCTTAAAGCCCAACGAAGAAGCGATGAGAAAAAAGTGGGGTCTCCTCTCCCCCTTGCACGATATTGATGATGGCGAGGCATCCAAACCCGGCTGTAGCTTGCCAAACTAGACTTTGAGAAGATGAACGAGTTGTGACAAGGTGAAGAAACAGATGTTGGAAATGTATTTTGTTATGAAGAAAAAGATGTCGGAAATGTATTTTGTTATAAAACTCACTAGTATTTTTGGCCAAAAATCTAGAGCTTGCCAAACAAAACTTTGAGAAGATGAAACAGTTTTGACAAGGTGATGAAACAGATGTTGGAAATGTATTTTGTTTTTGTATATTTCCTTAGACATGGAGGTTAAATGGTAAAAGAGAATTTTGCAAAATTAAGGAATGTATATATTTATGGGTTGGTATCGAAGTATTAGCTTCACTCTTGGTTGGGAGGTTTTCCAAATAAAGAATGAGGGGTTTACCAAGTTAATTTTCTTAAAACTCTATTTCATGTAGAAGAGAGATTGTCAGTCAGAAGCTGATGACGCAGTGAAGTTACAGCCATTCTGAGCAAGCCATTAGTTTTCTGGTCGTCTTCAGCAAACACACATTTGAGTTTCTTCCTTTTGTGCCCTTTCTATTCTGTTGCTACAGGCAGTGGAAGAATCTCTGAAGAGTGTAAACCTATTTCATGGAGGTGTTGGCAATAAAAAAGCTGGGAAATACAGTGGTGGTATGAAGAGGAGGCTTAGTGTTGCCATCTCTCTGATTGGAGATCCTAAAGTATGTCTTACTCTCTATGCTAGTCCTCATGTTTGAATATTTAGATCTCCTATAATGCAACTTATAGGAAATCTTTTTGAAATCTTGCAAGGTTGTTTATATGGATGAGCCTAGTACTGGATTAGACCCAGCTTCAAGAAACAATTTGTGGAATGTCGTGAAACGTGCAAAGCAAGACCGGGCAATTATTCTCACCAGTAATATATATCTTCTAGATAATATAAATCTATTTGTCTGTCTCTTAGCTTCGAAGTCTTTCCTGACAATGTTAATTCTGCATTTGATGCTGTTAAGAGTGCTTGAGCATCATCATATTTGCATGAGACTTTTCTCTAAACCCAACTAATAAAAGCACGCTGATGGTTTCAGCACATTCAATGGAAGAGGCAGAGGTGCTATGTGACCGGTTGGGGATCTTTGTAGATGGCAGCTTGCAGTGCATAGGAAATCCAAAAGAGGTAAATTACTTAACAGATATTCATTCATATTAAAGAGGTATAACTATTGCCTTGTAGATAATCGTCTCAATTTCCATATCTTGGACAAGGAGAAATGAACCCTTGACCTTTTCTTTTTCCAACGGATCGACGTAAAATCACAGAGAATGTATGAGGTTCTTAATGTATATATACATGTGGTGAATGACAGTTAAAGGCAAGATATGGAGGATCGTATGTGTTACAATGACAACATCTTCAAGTCAAGAGGAGGAGGTGGAGAACTTGGTACGCCGTCTCTCTCCAAGTGCAAACAAGATCTACCACATATCTGGAACCCAGAAGTTTGAACTGCCGAAGCAAGAGGTCAGAATTGCAGATGTTTTCCAAGCAGTTGAGAATGCAAAGAGAAAGTTCACGATACATGCGTGGGGTCTGGCTGATACCACCTTGGAGGATGTCTTCATCAAGGTTGCTCGAGGGGCCCAGGCGTTCAACGTGCTCTCTTGATTGTTAAAGATGATCTTTGTACTACTTGTTAGTTACTTCTTTATCTTTTGATTATTACTTTTCAAATTTGTCGGTGACCCGAGTAGTGTACGTATATTGTTAATGTTCTTGTTAGCAGTTAGCACCAGTTGGTTTGGTTTCTTGTATTTTGATTAGGTAAACCCTTTTAGAGGGCTTAATAGAATTCCAATATATGTTTTTACTCTCAAACTGTGGTTCTATATATAAAAGAAACCTCGTTTGTTGGTCAGAAACGAACTTATGATTGCTCCTAATTTGATGACTTTTGATGATCTTTTGTGTTTGACTTGATCGATGATTTCTAGCCGTTGGATTTAGTACCAAAACAACATGCTTGAATCCAACGGCTATATCAATCTTAAAAAAGGTTTTTTACTTTTTTTTTGTTTTTTGTAGAACAAAAGTACCAAGTGGGCTAAACATCCATGTGGTTAGTGGGCCCAAAAAAAATGTGCCATGTAAGGCCACGAGAGTCCTCTGCATCGACGACATCGGGAGTACTCTGCATCTAAAATCTTTCCTCTCATGGGATGTCGATTCAAGACTTCCCTAGCGTGCTGCGTGCGGTTGTGCCTTGGCTGGGTTTTCTTCCTGTGTGTATAGCCTTTATGGTTGCAAAAGGGCCCATGTAGGGCAGGAAATGGGGTTCGACCGGCCAATCTAGGTGATCCATATTCATATCTGAATTTTAACAAGTTGATCCGATTTGGATCCATATCCCTTGATCCATATCTGAACCAAGATCTGTATAAGGGGATTCGGCCCATCTATATAACAAAACACAGCAGTTGTCTCCCCCTCTTATAGGCTTCATATATCCAAGGGCCCATATCAACCCTTACATAAAATAAAATTTAGACGGTTGGATTAACTTAACAGGGAAATTGTCTCCCCACTCTCATCGGCTTCACAAAGGATGGCCGAGATCTTATCCCCCAAATGGACTATGGATCTCAACCACCACTCACACCCAATTTTGGGAAATGCTTTGTAGGGGAGTGCCAAGGGCACGGGCCACCCACTATACATCTATATAACAAAACAGAGAAGTCACTTATCCCCCCACTTATCTGCTTCACAAAGGATGGCCAAGATCTTATCACCCCAAATGGATGGTGGATCTAAACCACTCGCACCTGATTTTGGCAAACGCTTTGTTGGAGAGTGCCATGGGCACGGCACCTACTAGTATATACATACATGGGTTGGATATGAGTTGGATCCATTCCAAACTACATATTTTCAATAAGGATCCACGGCCAAAGACAAAATTCGACTCAATCCGAATTCATAAGGGAAACCAGACTCCTCCTTCCTTGCCTCCCGGCCCCGTCACCTGTAGCATTCTTGTAAACTTGAGAAAAAAATGAGTAGTTGAAATACAAATGACCAAGGAATAATTTTTTTAGCTAGGATCATAGTTTTATGGTCATTTGATCAGATCAATCTTTTGGCATGAAAGATCTCCTAGCTAGGTAGGACCCATTGAATGGAGGGTCTAGCTACGACTAGTTCAACCTTGCTTATGCCCTGGGCTAAGTCGTTTTAGTCCATCAGATTTGGTTCTTTCCCGTAGAAATCACCAATCAGGCTGATTTTTGGTGTAGATCTACCAAGGGGTGGGCCAAACATTTATGGGGTTAGCGGGGTGGAAAAGAGTGTATACCACATTGCAATTTAGGGAGGGAAGACATCAAACATCATTGCACAAAGCCACAGACAATAGCATATCCATGCACAGCAAACTGTACCATGCCAAAGAAATGTGTCACAGCCATGAACACATTACTCTTTTATTTTTAAGGAAATCAAAGGCACGGTAAGGGTGAAGTCGGGAAGCATGGAAGTTTCACCCTCCAATGCTTGATTATTTTATTTAGAACAATATAGGACAATTGGATTCATGAGATGCAGAAGGCGTAGAGTGAAGTTCCAGGGGTAAGCGACGGCATAAATGCTCCTATATTCACCGTATACCCGTTCCCCAAGTAGATGCAGCCATGGCTCACGGACATGCCACCATGCACACTGGCACCTGTGTCATATGACCATAGTATCTCCCCACTCTTGACATCCATTGCGTATATGGCTCCTTGCGGATCATCTGACCCGGCAAAGAGTATACCATTAGCTACGGTAACTGGACCACTGGCACTGGAGTTCCTTGGGTTTCCTGTGGACCACAGGACTTTGCCTGTGCAAGCCTCCATCGCCACCCATCCACCTGCAGTCGTCGTTTTATTGATGGTGCAAGTGTGAAATTCTTTTGCTGGTTGTTGACGATGTTGGTGTATACCCTCCATTCGTCTGTAGCAGCTCCCCAGGTCCCCCCCTCCAGCGAAGCCGCCCGGCCCGGCCTCCTACACCAAAATCTTTGTTAACAACCATAACAATCAACAGAATTTGTGTGATAGATGGGATGAATATTGCACAGGCACAGTTCGATTGGTTCTATTTGGGATCTCTTTAATGGGTTCCATCAAATGACGGGGCCTGCACCCTTGGGTGTGCCTTAGGTTTACCGGGCATGCGAGTAAAATTTCGCTCAGCAAAGTCATTGACCACCCACAATATGAGACATGTGGCACAATTTTAGAGGACACTGACTGTATGGATGTTTGGCCAATCCCTAGGTGGACGGTGGACCTACGAAGTACAAACCAAAAAGGGTCGTGATGTAACAAGCTATACCTGAGGGGATCTTTTCAAATGTGGAAGCGGCATTTTTGTAGTGACCACTGCCAATCTGGGCCCAACTGACCCCATGAATGTTTATCCACCCTTGGTAGATGTACACACAAAAAATCACCCTGATTGGTAATCTAAAACCATTTGATTTTAGCACTTTTTAAGGCATTTTATAGCCGTTGAATGCAACCATTTGTTTTAGTACTAAAACCAACGGCTAAAAATCATCAAACAAGCTGATTTTTGGTATGCATGTCTACTAAGGGATGGGCTAAACATCCATGCGGTCAGTGGGCCCAGATGGCAGTGGTCACTACAAAAATGCCGCTTCCACATTTGAAAGATCCCCTCAGGTATAGCTTGTTACATCACGACCCTTTTTTGGTTTGTACTTCGTAGGTCCACCGTCCACCTAGGGATTGGCCAAACATCCATACAGTCAGTGTCCTCTAAATTGTGCCACATGTCTCATATTGTGGGTGGTCAATGACTTTGCTGAGCGAAATTTTACTCGCATGCCCGGTAAACCTAAGGCACACCCAAGGGTGCAGGCCCGTCATTTGATGGAACCCATTAAAGAGATCCCAAATAGAACCAATCGAACTGTGCCTGTGCAATATTCATCCCATCTATCACACAAATTCTGTTGATTGTTATGGTTGTTAACAAAGATTTTGGTGTAGGAGGCCGGGCCGGGCGGCTTCGCTGGAGGGGGGACCTGGGGAGCTGCTACAGACGAATGGAGGGTATACACCAACATCGTCAACAACCAGCAAAAGAATTTCACACTTGCACCATCCAATAAAACGACGACTGCAGGTGGATGGGTGGCGATGGAGGCTTGCACAGGCAAAGTCCTGTGGTCCACAGGAAACCCAAGGAACTCCAGTGCCAGTGGTCCAGTTACCGTAGCTAATGGTATACTCTTTGCCGGGTCAGATGATCCGCAAGGAGCCATAATACGCAATGGATGTCAAGAGTGGGGAGATACTATGGTCATATGACACAGGTGCCAGTGTGCATGGTGGCATGTCCGTGAGCCATGGCTGCATCTACTTGGGGAACGGGTATACGGTGAATATAGGAGCATTTATGCCGTCGCTTACCCCTGGAACTTCACTCTACGCCTTCTGCATCTCATGAATCCAATTGTCCTATATTGTTCTAAATAAAATAATCAAGCATTGGAGGGTGAAACTTCCATGCTTCCCGACTTCACCCTTACCGTGCCTTTGATTTCCTTAAAAATAAAAGAGTAATGTGTTCATGGCTGTGACACATTTCTTTGCATGGTACAGTTTGCTGTGCATGGATATGCTATTGTCTGTGGCTTTGTGCAATGATGTTTGATGTCTTCCCTCCCTAAATTGCAATGTGGTATACACTCTTTTCCACCCCGCTAACCCCATAAATGTTTGGCCCACCCCTTGGTAGATCTACACCAAAAATCAGCCTGATTGGTGATTTCTACGGAAAGAACCAAATCTGATGGACTAAAACGACTTAGCCCAGGGCATAAGCAAGGTTGAACTAGTCGTAGCTAGACCCTCCATTCAATGGGTCCTACCTAGCTAGGAGATCTTTCATGCCAAAAGATTGATCTGATCAAATGACCATAAACTATGATCCTAGCTAAAAAAATTATTCCTTGGTCATTTGTATTTCAACTACTCATTTTTTTCTCAAGTTTACAAGAATGCTACAGGTGACGGGGCCGGGAGGCAAGGAAGGAGGAGTCTGGTTTCCCTTATGAATTCGGATTGAGTCGAATTTTGTCTTTGGCCGTGGATCCTTATTGAAAATATGTAGTTTGGAATGGATCCAACTCATATCCAACCCATGTATGTATATACTAGTAGGTGCCGTGCCCATGGCACTCTCCAACAAAGCGTTTGCCAAAATCAGGTGCGAGTGGTTTAGATCCACCATCCATTTGGGGTGATAAGATCTTGGCCATCCTTTGTGAAGCAGATAAGTGGGGGGATAAGTGACTTCTCTGTTTTGTTATATAGATGTATAGTGGGTGGCCCGTGCCCTTGGCACTCCCCTACAAAGCATTTCCCAAAATTGGGTGTGAGTGGTTGAGATCCATAGTCCATTTGGGGGATAAGATCTCGGCCATCCTTTGTGAAGCCGATGAGAGTGGGGAGACAATTTCCCTGTTAAGTTAATCCAACCGTCTAAATTTTATTTTATGTAAGGGTTGATATGGGCCCTTGGATATATGAAGCCTATAAGAGGGGGAGACAACTGCTGTGTTTTGTTATATAGATGGGCCGAATCCCCTTATACAGATCTTGGTTCAGATATGGATCAAGGGATATGGATCCAAATCGGATCAACTTGTTAAAATTCAGATATGAATATGGATCACCTAGATTGGCCGGTCGAACCCCATTTCCTGCCCTACATGGGCCCTTTTGCAACCATAAAGGCTATACACACAGGAAGAAAACCCAGCCAAGGCACAACCGCACGCAGCACGCTAGGGAAGTCTTGAATCGACATCCCATGAGAGGAAAGATTTTAGATGCAGAGTACTCCCGATGTCGTCGATGCAGAGGACTCTCGTGGCCTTACATGGCACATTTTTTTTGGGCCCACTAACCACATGGATGTTTAGCCCACTTGGTACTTTTGTTCTACAAAAAACAAAAAAAAAGTAAAAAACCTTTTTTAAGATTGATATAGCCGTTGGATTCAAGCATGTTGTTTTGGTACTAAATCCAACGGCTAGAAATCATCGATCAAGTCAAACACAAAAGATCATCAAAAGTCATCAAATTAGGAGCAATCATAAGTTCGTTTCTGACCAACAAACGAGGTTTCTTTTATATATAGAACCACAGTTTGAGAGTAAAAACATATATTGGAATTCTATTAAGCCCTCTAAAAGGGTTTACCTAATCAAAATACAAGAAACCAAACCAACTGGTGCTAACTGCTAACAAGAACATTAACAATATACGTACACTACTCGGGTCACCGACAAATTTGAAAAGTAATAATCAAAAGATAAAGAAGTAACTAACAAGTAGTACAAAGATCATCTTTAACAATCAAGAGAGCACGTTGAACGCCTGGGCCCCTCGAGCAACCTTGATGAAGACATCCTCCAAGGTGGTATCAGCCAGACCCCACGCATGTATCGTGAACTTTCTCTTTGCATTCTCAACTGCTTGGAAAACATCTGCAATTCTGACCTCTTGCTTCGGCAGTTCAAACTTCTGGGTTCCAGATATGTGGTAGATCTTGTTTGCACTTGGAGAGAGACGGCGTACCAAGTTCTCCACCTCCTCCTCTTGACTTGAAGATGTTGTCATTGTAAACACATACGATCCTCCATATCTTGCCTTTAACTGTCATTCACCACATGTATATATACATTAAGAACCTCATACATTCTCTGTGATTTTACGTCGATCCGTTGGAAAAAGAAAAGGTCAAGGGTTCATTTCTCCCTTGTCCAAGATATGGAAATTGAGACGATTATCTACAAGGCAATAGTTATACCTCTTTAATATGAATGAATATCTGTTAAGTAATTTACCTCTTTTGGATTTCCTATGCACTGCAAGCTGCCATCTACAAAGATCCCCAACCGGTCACATAGCACCTCTGCCTCTTCCATTGAATGTGCTGAAACCATCAGCGTGCTTTTATTAGTTGGGTTTAGAGAAAAGTCTCATGCAAATATGATGATGCTCAAGCACTCTTAACAGCATCAAATGCAGAATTAACATTGTCAGGAAAGACTTCGAAGCTAAGAGACAGACAAATAGATTTATATTATCTAGAAGATATATATTACTGGTGAGAATAATTGCCCGGTCTTGCTTTGCACGTTTCACGACATTCCACAAATTGTTTCTTGAAGCTGGGTCTAATCCAGTACTAGGCTCATCCATATAAACAACCTTGCAAGATTTCAAAAAGATTTCCTATAAGTTGCATTATAGGAGATCTAAATATTCAAACATGAGGACTAGCATAGAGAGTAAGACATACTTTAGGATCTCCAATCAGAGAGATGGCAACACTAAGCCTCCTCTTCATACCACCACTGTATTTCCCAGCTTTTTTATTGCCAACACCTCCATGAAATAGGTTTACACTCTTCAGAGATTCTTCCACTGCCTGTAGCAACAGAATAGAAAGGGCACAAAAGGAAGAAACTCAAATGTGTGTTTGCTGAAGACGACCAGAAAACTAATGGCTTGCTCAGAATGGCTGTAACTTCACTGCGTCATCAGCTTCTGACTGACAATCTCTCTTCTACATGAAATAGAGTTTTAAGAAAATTAACTTGGTAAACCCCCTCATTCTTTATTTGGAAAACCTCCCAACCAAGAGTGAAGCTAATACTTCGATACCCAACCCATAAATATATACATTCCTTAATTTTGCAAAATTCTCTTTTACCATTTAACCTCCATGTCTAAGGAAATATACAAAAACAAAATACATTTCCAACATCTGTTTCATCACCTTGTCAAAACTGTTTCATCTTCTCAAAGTTTTGTTTGGCAAGCTCTAGATTTTTGGCCAAAAATACTAGTGAGTTTTATAACAAAATACATTTCCGACATCTTTTTCTTCATAACAAAATACATTTCCAACATCTGTTTCTTCACCTTGTCACAACTCGTTCATCTTCTCAAAGTCTAGTTTGGCAAGCTACAGCCGGGTTTGGATGCCTCGCCATCATCAATATCGTGCAAGGGGGAGAGGAGACCCCACTTTTTTCTCATCGCTTCTTCGTTGGGCTTTAAGGAAAACATGGTTAACAAAATTGACGCAAGCAGGGGGGAGGTAACAGTATTAGCTTCTCTCTAAATTGAGGCAGGACATTACAATTGTATTGTCATGACCTAGGGGGCCTTAATATGAGGATCAGGGTACTTTTCCCTAGAATTTTGAATGTGCATATTTTAGTAGGGAGAGGATGGGAATACTGTTAGTTGTGTACTGTTGTTAGGTCATTCTATTATTTTCTATTTGCAGTAAATCTAGTTTGAGTATCATGGAAAGAAATTACCAGCTATAAAAGGAATATCAGGACCGGCGGCACACATGACAGGGTCGGGACTCACCATTCAAAGGGTCTCACCTAGGAGATCTCCTAGTCAGAAACAGAACTGATTGGAGCACCAATCATCCATCCAATTTTTTTTCTTTTTTTTTTTTTTCGACAGTTCAAAACAACATGATAGATTGGGGTGATGATCATTGGAGAGGGTTGATTCTTGACCTTGGAAATATCCTAGGAATGTCCGAACCCTTGTATGTTGCCAGATGTCCTGATATTCCGTTTGTAGATATTGATTAGTGTTTTTAATACATATTTACCTTCTCTATATGCCATCATTTACATGTTTGGCACTGATAGGCACTTAAAGAGTAGGCCTGTCCTTTCATAATTATTGTAACTTGTATCTCTTTTATTTTAATAAATTAGATCAAGTAAATCTTAATTCGATTTTTCCGAAAGTGTGTTTTCTCTCCTCTTCTTTCTTGAAATAACAAAAATCCTCAAATGCATAACTGGCTAGTTCAAAACCCAAATCATAATTGACAGAACAAAATAAAAGTGATGGCAATGTCAACTTACTAGTGTTAAAGCAGCACCTTTCAGGTTCTTCAGTCTGCCATAAAATAGTAGGTGCTCACTACCTGTTAGTGTTTCCCAGAGCAGGCTGTATCATATCTCAAAAAACAAAAAGTCAGAAAAAAAAATGATTCATACTTCCATAATCAATTAGGACCCATCATCAATGGACTTTGTTGCTTCAATAGAGATGGAAGAAGAATATTTGTTGCTTACTCATGCTGTGGGCATACACCCATGCTGGTATATATTCTGTCCATGTCAGTCCGTATGTCCAAGCCCTGAACGAATGCTGTGCCGGAGGTTGGCATTATGAGCCCAATCATCTAAGAAGAGATACAAAAACTCCTTGAAGTTGTGTAAAGCACAAGAATTCCATATTTTCTATTTTGTGAGGAGAAGAAGAAGAAGAATGATCAAGAGCCAACAGGTAATTTTCATTAAGAAAGACTTCTCTAAGAAACCTTGTTTAGTGGATTACAGACAAGCAACTGATGTAAATAGAATAACCACATAAACGGACTAGCCTTAACAACAGAACTGGTCTTCTAAATACACAAAATATCTCAATGAAATATAGTGATCCCCTGAACAGTAATGCATGAAACACAACCTTGGCAAATTGGAAAAGTTAAATGAGCATTCTAGATTTACCATATTGATAAAAGAGGTTTTTCCAGCACCATTAGGACCGAGCATACCAAAGCATTCCCCTCGAGGCAAAGCAAGAGACAACCCTCTAACTGCGAATTTCTCAGGGTTTCCATCCATCCCTGGATACACCTTTTTGAGGTTATCACAGATAATGGCATGACTCATACTGGGTTCAAGCAGTAACTGTTCAACCTTCTCCCTCTGATATAAAAACAAAGAAGACAAAATTATTATCCATGTATAGAAAAGAAGAGACATGTTATAAAAATCGTCCTTAGAACAAGTGAAATCAAATTCCAATGATTTGTAGAAGAGAAAACCTAAGGTATCCATCAGGTAAAGGATGATCTACCTATGGCATGATTTAACAAGTGGTTTACGTGCAGGGGGTGGAACCTGCCACTCAATGAAGCCCACCCAGCCTTAAAAAAATGAATCCCACCAGTAATCTCTTATGCCTAAATCAACTGATGGGACTATCATAACCATCTGATCGATCAAATTATTTTGGATGGTAAAAATATATAGCGAAAAGCCCAAAAGAAAGATCTATATAAAGGAAAGTTATGATTAATGCAATTGTGTCGTTAGATGATGGGGAAAATACAATCGGCTCAGTTTGGGTCTAGGAAATCTTCCAGGGAAACCTGTAGTTTGATGGACAACAAATCCCACTCTGGCATGTGCCCACATGCAACATCTATGCCATTAATAGGCCATCCTCACAGTCTATTTGATGGTTACCTTATCTAATATATCCTCTTCTAAAACTGGCTCAAATAAATCAAGAACAAGCATAATTTGTGAATTAGACAGAGTTACCTCTTGGGAAACATCAGGTTTCTCCATTTGAACAAAAACTTTTGATCCCTGTCTCTGCAGACTTGGCCTCCGAAAAGATGGCAAAGACTTCTTTCGGAAGTTTTGCAAGAAAAACAAAGGGTGCTTCCTGACACCACTTCCTAAAGACACAACTTGATCAAAATAAAATGCAACAGGAAGCACTATCAACCATTCTACAAACATGATAATTAAGACTTCTCTCATCCCATTCGTGCCATCATTCAAATCTTTCCACCGCATCCCATCAATCCCCATATAATATCCATTGAACGAATATTGTGCCAACTCATATAGCCCACGATATAGAGAAAAGCCAGGGAAAATCTCCATAACTACAACCCAGCCTCCTACAAAAACAAAAGTTCAGTTCCAAAACAATTAGGGATTGGCGAAAAATATAAATATGGGAAGTTTTGGATCAAATAAAGACTACGATAAACATTTGAAACAGAGTCAAAGATGCACATCTAATAGAGTTAGAATTGTCAACCAACAACATAGGTTAACTCTTCGCACAAATGAGGGGAACCACCATGGATAGATCCCTTCTAGGAGATCAACCAGACCAAAATCAAATTTCGGTTTCAATACGGAAAATGCAGCAGCAGTTTCACCAATTGATTTGATTGACCACCCAGTGGAAGTCCTTATGGGATGATCCTAACCATCTGATCTATCGCATGCTCTTGAATGATCAGAAAAAGTATGAAAAACTGTTTGGGGAGAGAAAAAAAAGCAATAGATCGTGTTTAGAATCATTCGACAAGGTCGCCTGGGCCAATGGTGCATCCCACTGCATGCACGTGCAGCCCCGTGCACCACTATTAGTTGGACATCCTTATGGTCTAACCAATAGTTGCCACAGATTTCCTCAAATCTGAAAGGCGAAAGAATATATCTAAGACCATGTGAACAGGAGCATTTCATTTTTTGTCCTTTATTTCTTTTTTCCTTCACAATTTCATGTACTCACTCGGGAATGATGTGTCTTCAACAAAGGACTGGAAAAGATAGCCTCCTAAGAGCCCTGATCCGAATACGCATATGTATCCCAATACTGTCATCATCAAATTCCAATTGTGAAAATGTGTCAAATAATTGTTTAAACTTTTTACCCTTGATGACACATAAAATCATCCAAGTGGGGACCAAACCTGTAGCGGTTTTAACATTTGAAAAAATTGTTGCCACTAGAAAAGCAAGCGAAATCTGTAGGTTTATATAGATGAAATAGAACACAAACTGTATGCTGTAATCGTTCAACGTGAAGAACTTCAAACCTGCAAGCAAGAAACTCAATTAAATTCAAGCCACCCAATTTGAAGCATAAAAGTTCCATGGATAGTATCTTACCAATGAGAGAGCCGAATACCACAAAACATAGGATGTAGATTGAAGATAAGAAAAGAAAATAAGCATAGGAAATCGTCCAATAAGGAACATCGCCAAGCCCATGCATTTTCATCATGATTCTTAGATTTTGTTGCTTCTCGTAAACCAGAGATGTCAATATAACCTACATCATGAGACAGGATGTGGGAACAATATAAATTACAAACAATTAAAAATGAATTAATGCACATAGTCAATATTAGATTTGACTGCTGACCTTTCTCATGAAATTTTTTAAAAAATTATCTGAAGCTTAAAAAAAAGACTCTTCGAATAACATAACGAAAAATATCACCCAATGCTAAATCCATGCAATCTAAATGAATAATCTAAGGTTATTAAGTAAAATTTGGATCCAAAACATAAAATTAGAATTCATAGCATCAGTTTACCTGAAATAAAATAAAATAAAAAAATAAGGATACTAGAAGAATATAGGGCATTCAAGTTTTGGCTGAATCTAAAATATGTGGTTCCAATTCAGGGATATCTTCTCTTAGCAAATAAACTCATTCATACAAAACTCATGTGCACACAATAAGAGCTGCAAATTCTATCGGCAAGAGAAACCCTCTCCAGACATCAAACTTCTTTAACCAACATTAAGCTCCCTGCCCAGCTATTCTTCCATTTTTACATTGACCTCTAGCATTTGTTGAGTTCAGGCTTGTAACTATCAGTGTCTTTCTATTTGCTTCATTACAGTCTCTTGTTATGCAGTTGTTATGAGGGCAGCATTCTTTTTCATGTATTGTATGCATATCTAAGGGAATTTCCACCTTTTACCGTCTCTTGTATTTTCATGTAGCCAAAAGAGCTTCATATAATGATGTAAGACTCCATCCTCTCATATTGAAAGAAAAAATAGATAAAAGTGAACTCCATTCTCTCAACTCTCAAATCTGTTCACATAGGATTTAGAGAACTGTGGACTGTGCATGGACTTCAAGCTATCTAACAAGGAGACGGACACGTGCGTCGGTCTCCAAAACAAGAAGCCTGACACACATGTATTATTATATAATATTTTAGTTGTATTTAAACTAAGAAAATAAATATATAAAAAGTACAAGTAACCATTTATATACACCATGGAGCTATCTTTATACATATAGTAATTTTATAAGAGGAAAGACTATCAAACAATCTGTTTCCTCGATTTGTTCTCAGTTGGTTAAGTCTTCTTGATTTACCGAATCACCCAGTGACTCTGTCAATGATGATGTGACAGGTATTTGCCAATATCTCAACCATGCTTTCTACATTCTTAATAGTGAGGATAATCCAATTTTTCGTCTCCAGATTATGTTCCCAGCTTATGGATTGAATTTTGAACACCAAAATTTTGCTTTGATCTCAAATGGAACCCGAAAAACCCCGAAAAATAGTGGACCCTTGAAATTGACCCTTAGAGGCTTAGAGCCCAGGGGTGTTCACCACTCCTCAAAGTCTCAATATGCCATGCACCTCTCTTTGATGAAAAGCCATACCTCGCTAGCTTATGTGAATCCCGAACAGGATAGAGAGGAGTACTTTCATAGAGCAGTTGGCCTAGCTGAGGCAAGTATCCTGGATGAAATCAGACTGGAGGAGGATGGGGCAAGGGTAGAGAAGGGGATCGTCTCTGCCTCGTTAGCGATTTTGGTGGGACGGGAGTTAGGGATGACATGGGCAGACCACACAATAGGTGTCCAAGACCTATTTGACAAGGTCATCAGTAGGGATTTGAAACAACCTATCAAGGAAGGTATAGAGAAGGTGAAAGGGGACCCCAAGTTGGTTTTAGAACCAGCTGAAAAAAGTCGAGTCCAGACCAGGAAGTCTTTGAGAGTTTTGGCTGCAACAGCAAAGAGCTCCAAAAGTATAGGTGAAATGGAAGATCTTATTGAAATTCCAGTTCAAAGCGCTAGGGGTGAGGATTGGCTCGAGGATAGTTACGTGTTAGGTCTTGAAGACTAGGAGAGTATTTGGGAGTCATGGTTTCTATGTCATTAAATATCCTATCCTGGAATGTTAGAGGGCTAGGTGACCTAGCCAAAAGAGCCTCGATCAAAAAGATGATTTCTCTATCCAAACCCCATATAGTGGTCATCCTTGAGTCCAAACTATCAGTTCTAGATGAGAAGATCATAGGGCAGATTTGGAAAAAGAAAGAAATAGGGTGGAGTAGTGTCCCATCTCTTGGACAATCAGGAGGCATTATCCTTCTGTGGGACCTTAAGGCAGTGGAGGTCATAGATTCGATGAGAGGTGCCTTTTCGGTATCTATTTTGGCAAAAGTGAATGGGATACAAAGGCAGTGGATGTTCTCAGGTGTCTACGGCCCTGTACTCAGATCAGAGAAGGAACAATTCTGGGAGGAGCTTGATGATGTGCGGGGTCTATGGGAGGCACCATGGTGTTTAGGTGGAGACTTTAATGAGGTCCTCTCTAGGCTAGACAGAAAGGGATGAGCAATATGGAAAAGGGGAAGGAGAATGTTTGAGGAGTTCATGGATAGAAACAATTTGGTGGACATCCCCTTACACGGAAACTCCTACACATGGACTAACAACCAAGCCAACCCCAGCCTCAGTAGGATAGATAGATTTATTGTGGATGGAGAGTGGGATGCTATTTTTCCAAGGTATGTTCAACGGGGTTTATCGCGTGTCATCTCAAATCATATTCCCATTTGCTTGGACTGTGGAGAGTTCTCTCAAAGGCCGATCCCATTCAAATTTGAAAATATGTGGCTAAGATCGGAAGGATTTGTAGAAAAAATTCGGGGTTGGTGGGAGTCCTTCTCCTTTGAAGGAAGTGCAGGGGTTGTACTTAGAAATAAAATGAAGGCTCTCAAAAAAGTACTGCAGGAATGGAACAAGAAAGAGTTTGGAAGAGTAGAGGAGAGAATGAGAGGCCTCTCAGAACAAATCCGAATCATAGATGTCAAAGAGGAACAAGGCGACCTTACCATAGAGGAAAGAGTAGCCAGAGAGAATTTGAAGAGCCAATTTCATAAATGCGCCTCGCTAGAAGAGATTAGCTGGAGACGAAAATCAATAGTGAAATGGCTAAAAGAGGGGGATAATAACACAAAGTTTTTCCACAAAGTGGCCAATTATAGAAGGAGAAACAATCACCTCTCTACAATTAGGATCAATAGCGAGACAATCAGGACCGAAGATGAAGTGAGGTCGCGAATCGCATCATTTACTCTAGTCTGTACACAGAGAACTGTCAGTCAAGGCGCAGATTGGATGGCTTGGCCTTTGACTGCATCAGTAATGAATCCAGAGATGCCTTGGAAAAGAACTTTGATGAAGAGGAAGTGAGAAATGCTATCTTTGATCTCTCCAGGGATAAGGCTCCAGGACCGGATGGCTTCTCCATGGCCTTCTTCCAGGATTGCTGGGAAATTGTGAAGAAGGATGTTATGAAAGTCTTTGAGGAGCTTCATGAAAAGAACTATTTGGATTTTGGATACAATCAAACTTTCATTGTCTTGATCCCAAATATCAAAGGTGATGAAGACATCACAGACTTCAAACCCATAAGTCTGGTAGGCAGTATCTATAAGATAATCGCCAAGGTCTTAGCATCCAGACTGAGAAAGGTGATGAGTGAAATAATATCAGGAGAACATGGAGCATTTGTCTATGGGAGACAGATTCTGGATGGTGTGCTTATCGCTAATGAGTGCATTGACTCCAAAAGGAAGAGTGGTCAACTTGGCTTAATGTGTAAAATTGACATGGAAAAAGCCTATGATCACACAAATTGGGAGTTCTTGGACTACCTACTGGGGAGGATGGGCTTTGGCATCAAGTAGAGAGTGTGGATGAAGAAGTGCATAAGCTCTCCACATTTCTCAGTGCTGATAAACGGATCCCCATCCGGGTATTTTAAGTGCTCTCGAGGACTCGGGCAAGGTGACCCATTGTCCCCGTTCCTCTTCATAATCGTGGTGGAGGCTTTGGGCAGAATGATATCAAAAGGGGTCGCATTAGGGAGGATGACAGGATTCAAAGCTGGCCCTAGAGGAGTAGAGATATCACATCTGCAGTTTGCAGACGATACCCTAGTGTTCTTAGCTGATGCTCAGGAGCAGGTGGTGTTTTTAATATGTTTACTGTACAGCTTTGAAGTCTGCTCCGGCCTTAAAATCAACTTCAAAAAGAGCAGGATCATGGGAGTGGGAAGAGTAGAAGATTTAGAGGAGAAAGCCAGGATTCTGAATTGCACATCGGACTTCCTACCGTCATCCTACCTGGGGCTTCCCCTGGGAGCACAATACAAGGCAAAATCCATTTGGGAGCCAGTGGTGGAAAAAGTAAAAAAGCGGCTATCAGGATGGAAAGGGAGATATTTGTCTAAGGGAGGAAAGTTGATCCTTATCAAGAGTACCCTTTCAAGTCTCCCAGTGTATTTTCTTTCCTTATTTTCAATTCCAGTAGGGGTTGCAAATAAGATTGAGAAACACATGAGAGATTTCCTCTGGAATGACATGGAAAACACTTTCAAATATCACTTAGTCAACTGGAATCAAATCTGCCTCTCGAAAAAGGATGGAGGATTGGGAGTCAGAAAAATTTGCCAGATGAACACGGCCTTGTTGGCAAAATGGTTGTGGAGATTTGCATTAGAAAAGGACAATTTGTGGCAAAAAGTGATAGTAGGAAAATATGGGGAGGAGCCTGGCGGGTGGGTATCTTTATTTCCTAGGACGACGCCTTATGGGTGTAGTGTCTGGAAAGGCATTCTTAGAATCAAGGAGGAATTTTTAGAAGGCACCAAGAAGGTACTAGGCGACGGGAGAAGAATCAGATATTTTGAGGACATTTGGGCTGAGGATATTTGCCTCAAGGAGGCCTTTCCTAGATTGTACTCAATCTCTCAACGGAAAGGATTCTTCATTAGCTCTTGTCGGGATGGACATTCATCAGAGAATAGATGGAACCTGGGGTTTAGACGGAGTCTGTTCACCTGGGAGAGTGAGCAATTTGAGACATTGAAGGAGAGGTTGAGTTCATACTGGGTCTTGAATGCCGTAGAGGATTCATTTTCTTGGGTCCTCTCAAAATCCGGTAATTTCACAGTCCGCTCTTTTTATGATTCAACAAGCCTACCTTCGAATACAAACCAATCCCCTTGTCATCACATTTGGAAATCCAAAGTGCCCCTCAAAATTCGTTTTTTCGCATGGACAGCTTCCTTAAATAAGCTACTCACTATGGAGAATCTGATAGCTAGGAAATGGATATTGGTTAATTTCTGTGTGATGTGTAAGGCCAATGGGGAGAATACAAATCACTTGCTATTACACTGTGATTTTGCTTTGCAGGTGTGGCATCTCTTCTTAGCACAGATGGGTATTTGTTGGGTAGTACCGGAGACTGTTGGAGCATTATTGGGTGCATGGCCATACTTCGCCGGATCCACTAGGGGTAAGAAGCTTTGGAAGATGTTGCCGTATGCAGTCCTTTGGGGCTTATGGATGGAACGTAATAAGAGGACATTTATAGGAAAGGAGAGCTCCTTTCAAGATGTAATCCTTAGCATCAAAGCACTCTTATTTGGATGGGGTAGCATCTTCACGGAGATGAGGGGAGTATTTTTTGAGGATATGGTTGTCAGGTTTCATATTTTGTTGAAGGCATGAGTCAGGGAGTGTCATCCCATAAATGTTTTCTTGACGGACTTCGTATTTTGCTTGAGATCCTCTCGATCTCGTTTAATAGAATCTTGACTTATCAAAAAAAAAAATAAGAGGAAAGACTATCAAACAATTATACTTGTGTTTAATAACTTGACAAAGTATTGTATAGAGGATGGAACACACCAACCATCTTTAGAAATTATTTATATAATAGAAAATAATTAAAATAAAGGGTGGCACTGTTGTAAGTGTCCAAACGTGTGTAGGGATGTGTCGACAAGCGTGTCCGAGAGTCGGCGTGTCCAACACGGTAGGAAAACCCTAAAAGTGTCGTGTCCATGTTACATAAATTACATATACTTTAAGAGATCTCCGTTCCTTCAAGCAAAACTTCGAGCAGCATCTCTCATGATGAACAACTCTTGGTTGGTTCAAATAAGAATCAAGCTTTAAATTCAGTTATGGTGTGTGATTTTGGCAAACACTGAAATCATACAACTTGGTGGTAGCCGAGTAGTTGCCACATTTATATGAAATTTGCTATGAGTCAGACTAGCTACTTACATAAGTGAATAATAACAGCAACCTTGAAATCAAGACAACTTATTTGACTCAGTATACTCCGAGACTTTAAACCTGGGGAAATGGGAGCCTAAAAGTGTATTATGGAGTGGGAAAGAGTGATCTAAAAAAAAGTTAGCAAGCAAGAGGTCCCGTTGAGTGTACAAAAAAATGATGTTAAATAGTTTAAAAATGCAGTCATATTGTCCTTTTAGTACCTAACCTTGATAAAATCCATCATCATCATAAGCCTTTTCCCAACAGTACAGGTCAACTACACGAATCTTGTTCCCCCATTCAATCATGTCTAAAGCCATCTCTTCCATTAAGGCAAGTTTCTTAAACCTCCTCTCATAACCTCACTCCACGTCTGTTTGGTCTTCCCCTCGCTCTTTTAGGCTCTTCAACTTGCACATTCCTCCCCACTGGTGTTGTCATTGGTCTTCTTTGTACATGACCAAACCATCTCAATCGACTTTCCCTTATTTTATCACTTATTGGGGCTACTCCTATATTCTCACAAATGCATTTATTTCTAATTTTGTCTTTCCTTATCTTACCACACATCTATCTCAACATCCTCATCTCGGCTATACTCATTTTATGAACATGTTTCTTGATTGCCTGACATTCTGCTCCATAAAGCATTGCCAATCATACTGTCCTCTTATAGAATTTTCCTTTGTCTGATTGGCACATGTCGATCACATCCATTTCAAGAAGCACTTCTCCACATTAGCCTCCCCTCTCTAATTCTATGGGCAACATCCATCTCTCCTTCCTTATGAATATTAGAACCAAGGTAACAAAATTGGCCACTTCAAGGTATCTCCAAGTTGTCAATTTAATTGGCGAATTATCTCTATGTGAATCCTTATTAAAATTACATTTCATGTACTCTGTCTTGGTTCAACTTATTTTCAAACCTTCAGATTCCAAAGCATTCCTCCAGAGTTCTAGTTCTATATTTACTTTATCTGAAGTCTCATCAACTAAAACTATGTCATCTACAAATTAGTACCTTCATTCAAAACCTTGATAAAACTAGTTAACAATTTTCCTATTTGTTCATTCAGAACCTTCACTCCGAAGGCCAACTGGACAAGGTAGAAAGGGAAGGATGACATGTACTTGCTGGAAATAAATCTCACTTAAACTTTCTTCACTCCTTTCTTGTACTAGATATTTACTATATCACTAGTGGCACCCATGGCACATGAGCAATTTAGTCATCTCCATGAGTAGAAGCTCCATATTATCGTTTATGAGTCAACAAAGGAATTTACAGTCCACCTTGTAAGATTCTTTAACATGATTTTTCAAGAATAGTTTAATCATCAGCTTTTAGCTTAACTTTTTTCCAAGTCTTGTATGGTGGGAAATCTACAGTTGTTCTTGTTCATAACACACCCACCAACAAAATTAACAGATGATAAGTAATAGTGTTTAATTGGCATAGGAAGCAATATTTAGAATCTTTAAAACTTACAAGTTATAACAATTTTCATAACCAACTTTACAATGATATACAAGCCTCAACTACTTATGACATTCAATTCAGGTCAAAACTAATATAGAAAGTCGTGATGCCCATACTTACAGGGAAAAGTTGCAAAATGACCCATGTAAAGAAGAGTGCACCAAGAAGAGAAGAGAAATCCAGCCTGAGTCGTGTTTCAGGTTTGGGCATTTCTTTGACAAAATCAAATAGCATCTTTACACCAGTACCTCTCAAGAACTGGAGGTAAGCATTGGAGACCTATATATACATATATGGGAAATATCAGCATGCTTTTAGCTGTAGATTACTTAAACCAGATAGAAAAGAAAGATTCATTAAACCCACAAAAAAGAAGGAAATTATAAACAAAAAACAAGTGGATAGAAGCAAATGATAATGTTCTTCTCAGGGAAGCCTAACTTCTTGACTGTAAGGGTGGTTTTATGAGCTATGCAAGATTAGTATCACATAGAAAGCAATGTCTGATTGGAGCATTACCTAAGAAGGAGAAAGGCCAAGATGCATAAAGCAAATTACATAAGTTAAAACAAACTACTGAGTCTCGTTCAAGAAGGAAAGAACTGTCCAATTACCAATAAAGCTACACAGTATCGTTTCGGTATCGTTCATAGGCGATACCGAAACGTATCGAAAGTATTGTTCGGTTTCGGACGAAACCAACCGAAACATATGTAGTTTCATCCTATAGCGAAACTGAAACAAAACGGACGAAACGATTTGGTTTCGGCCAAAACTTTGAACCATGATAAAGCTAAAATAAAAAAATATACTCGTGTTGTTGCAAAGCCCAAGAAAGCCACACTAAAATCCATTGCTACAGTTGCTCAATCGTATTTGGAAAAGTTAATTTTCTACCCCTTAGGAAAAACCATCAATACTGAGAACTTATGATCGAGTCTAGAAAGATACTTCACACATCAATCACAAAGTTTACAATAACTATATATACAGTACACAAATAACCAACGAGGACTCGAAATGGCATCCCAACCATTGGGAGTTATATCCAGTTGCCTGATTACCTTTGGGGGAAAAAACAAATGAAAGACATTAATGCAGACAAAAATGGAAGCAATGTGCCTACCATTGATACCAATGCATGTGATATTTATCCTATGTTACCCGAACATTTCAAAATGGTTCCTGTACCCTGCCAAACACTTCAATCTCTATATTTTTTCATTTTTCTAAGTGTAATTGCCATGTCCATGACATAACTTGGTTGTGTCTCTGCCATAGCCAGACAACATAGGATTGAACACTAACCTAAAACTTGTACTAATAAGTTAAGAAAGCATAGTCATGATAAGAAGAAAACTCTGGTTACTTCATGTGATAAGTATTGCAACAATCAGAGTGCAATACATACAACAGCAAACCCTATGTTTAAGAAATAAATAAGCATGCTGAGAGTAAAAGGTGGCAAGACCAAGTTACAGGGAAGTAAAACTATAGAACAAACGGTTTGGACTTCTCAAGGACAAGCTAGGAATGATTAATGTGCATTCTCCACATTGAGTGAGTGTTTGTTAGTGTGTGTGTTTCTGAATGAAGTTATCCCTATAATTTCACTTTGTTTATTTCTCATTCCTTTGGCCTCTCCTAGGAATAACTCTAATTAAATTTGTCTTTTTGTGTAAAACAGGTAATGAGGGTACTTCGATGACATTATTCTTTTAATTACTTTTTTTTCTATTGAGATTTGAATTGTATAAATAAAAAGCCAACTTAACAATTTCACTTTTCAAGTCGCAAAACTTTCCATGTCGAGGAATCATGAACATCCAAAGCAAGAACTGACAAGCCAAAGCAAACAACCTTATCAAAGCCCTTGTGAAAGATCATTTCCAATTTCTACTGGGCAAGCTAGATCTGGATAATCTCCACATGAGTTTGAGGGAGTATTAGTGAAGGGTATATGTTCTTTCCATATAGCATTTTACTCTTTGTAATTTTGCTTATGTATACCATTCCAAATCAATGAAAATCTATGTTACCCAGATACAGCAAGGATGCAGGACCGATCCAATGTGGATACAACATAAACACTTCAATTGAAATATCTGATATGGACACATCACTTATTTTGAAGTATCCAGGTAGCACAAATGAAGACTATAAGTAATCTGCTTATTTATTTTTTCCCTAAAGTACCATTAGTGCAGTGGTCTTCTTATCATGAGCAATATTCTTTGTAACTTTGCATTATAAACTTTCCCAAATTAATGAAGACTAAACATGGCTCATGCTATCAAACCGAATCAAATTCGTACAATTCTGACACCCAATACTTCTCATCAATGTTCTAAAGCTAGTAATTGAACTGCAGCCGAATGGTTCATCAAATATTTTAACTCTAAAGCAAATATTCAATATGAAAACAATTGTTGGTGAAACTAAGATAAACCAGAATCCCTAATTGCCACTAAAATTATTTCTACCTCCTTAACTGAATCAATACATTAGTTAGATACAAAAATAACAGAGTATCACCAATCCAATAAGCATGAATAAAGATTAAAAGTCAGCAAGACATAAGAGTAAGATTATGAAGTTTAGGATAAGTACCACATTCACTGAGCGTGGAGCCCGCACCAATCCGAGAGGACCGCTCCCAGAGTCATTCTTATAGGTCGAGTTGTACCAAATGCTCACATTGAAGTTATTCTCATTTGAGTTTAAGAAATCGTAAGCTGCATGAAAATTTTGATATTTGTGTCTAACCCATCCACTAAAAACAAACTTCAATCATGTTGAACATATGAAAAGACAAAATGTAAAGTAGATCAACCTGCAATGATCTCATTTATCTTCCTCTCTGGATTTCCTTGTCGGTAGCCCTTAAACAGCTCATCATTTACCTCTAAAGAACTATTGCGCCATAGATGTAAACCTTGCACGCATCTTACCTCTAATTCCACATTCAAAGAAGTAATGATTGAGTGTGTGCTCACATAAATAATATCAATAAACAAGAGAGAGAGAGAGAGAGAGAGAGAGAGAGAGATTATATATATATATATATATATATGATACCGTAAGGACAGTCTACCAACTGCATAGCAGTAAACGTGGCACATAGGCAGGCACTGGACCCAATATTCAATGTTGAGACATCTCTTATGCCAAAAGTGACTAGATTTTATCACCTCAACTACCCAACCTATCAACTTTATTATTGGGCCATTTGCTTTTTTTTTTTCTAACCATCCAAAAGAATGTGATAGATTAGATAATTAGGATCATTTGATCAGGTAGGGTTTTGGCTTGTGTGATCTATGTCCTAGGTGAAAACAGCCAAAGGGCCCCCTCTCCATGTGCATTATGCATGCTACTATGAAGTTGGTAGACCATCTTTATAGATAACAGGAAAAAATTTCATTAGAGAGAAATAAATGATTTTTCCTAGTACACACTTCCATGCATACCTAGCACAGATATTTCGAAAAATGGAAGATATTGAGAAAAAAAATGAAGTAATCATGGATGCATTGGTCACAAGGTTCAGAACTTCAAATTTTCCCTAAACGGTGGTCATTTAAAATTTCAAATTAATTCAGGAAAGTTCACTTCAATTTGGAAAATTTTGATAAAAATTTGGAACTTGGGGAAATTTGGAATTTTTTTGCCAAAACATTGGAAAAACAAACTGATTTTTCAGGCCATCATAAAACAAGCATGATAACACACTTGTTACTCATTATATTACTAAAAAGAACCATCTAGAGAAACATAAGCAAGATTTCTAGCGTTCAACACATACAGCAGGTATCTAAAGTACTAAAATTTTGGGAACCAAAACTTACAAATATTTTCCAAATTAATTCTATTCATACAAACCAAAAATAGCGTACCTACAAAATGTCGTTATAACATCATCAAGTCATACGTAGATGTTTTTGGCTTTTATGTAATAGCATTCTTTTGAGTAATTAATTGTGTAATTTTTGGTTCTCTAAGTTTCAATGTTTTAGATGACTGGGTAAATATGTACTGAACACTATTGATTATGCATTTGTTGCTCTTAATGATTGTTTATTATATCATATGAGTTTTGAGTGTGCTTTCCAGCTTATTTTAGCATTTCCTGAAATATCAGTTCGTGTTTCCTACATTTTCGCAATAACCCCCTAAACTTCTTTACAGCTCCAAAATTCTGCAAGAAAATCGTAACTTCAACCAAATTTTTGTAACTTTTGTATTGAAATAGATAGGTGAATTTTTATAAATTTTATAGTACATTAGGACTTCAACCAACCAAAGAAAAATCGAAATAATTCCGCCTAATTCCATCCAATGATTTCAATTTATAGAACCGTGTTAGTCAGGATATATATATACCTTGTTGCATTGTCACGGATGCTATCTGGATGGGAATCGAAAATGTAGAGTTTGATGTGCACTGAGGTTGAACTACATACATGGGACGATTTGAGAGGAAAGCTGGTTCTAGAAAATTGGACAACTGGGTTTTTGTGTCTGTCCCCTGAAAGATTTCCAAAAGCCTCATTAGCATCGCCAGGCATCTCAAGAATAAACTAAGCAGCTTAAAGATATTAGAAGCCATTATTGTCTTTGTTTTCCCTTTGTTTTTTGAAGCCAATATTATTATCCTAATAATAAAAGATAAGAGAAAGAAATAAATAAAAAAACTCACCGGGAGAAGATTGGCTAAAGTATTCAAAATGTCAGAGGAATTGGGAGAAAAACCACTTGTAAATAAATTCCCCGCCAAGCCTATCAATATATTATAGATTAGGATTCAAACAAATAGAAAGCTTAAATTCCACAGTCAGATCGTGTGAATTAGGAAAAAAATAAAATTAAAATATAGTGGAGACAGACAGACAGACATACTTTCTCCCAGAGATCGATTACCCCCAGTTAGAAGTATAGTTGCTGGGCAGGAACCTGTCCTCTTGCACGACTCGTCTGGCAAGTCCGTAAATGGAATGAAATCAGTTCTTATGGCACGATATTCAGGACTGGGTGTTTGCAACAAAGCTGGCCATTGCGGAGGGCTAGGAATGGGACAAGTGCCCACTTGATCCAAAGTAGAGTACTGTATCCCACACACTTTCTCACATGTACCATCTCCATTTCTGTCAATACAGATACAGCCACACTTGTTCTCATCCTTATCCAATTGTTTGTTAACCAAATTTTGGATGACAACAAGCAGCACACAGAGGAAAAATGGGAATGTGACAAGCCTAACATTTGTCCTGAGATTACGTTTCTGCAAAATACAAATAGCACACAAAAATATCATCAAGTCAATAAATAGAAATTAAAAATCTTTTGAATTAATCCTTTAATGACTTAGTGATTTTCTTATTGCTTTTTAGTAGCTGGAGTAGGTCAGTTGGTTTCCTCCAGCATCCTTTCTGAATTAATCCATTGTGAAAGAGACTCCTTGGATACATTTACTCCTGTCCTATGTCTAAAATTTTAAGAATAATTGCTTTAACCCTGTGTGAGACCCAACAAATTTATTAGCTTCCAGACTCACTGCCAGGCAACAAAAAGGTTACAGTTTCTTCTTGATAGCAAAAATATTTGCACCCACAAAGTCTGCAAACTTGTTTATCCCTAGAACTCTAACTATCTGTTGATTCTCGACATAGTTCTCTATAAACATCTATTGATTGATCTGCTATCTTCCCTAAATATGCAACAACAAAAAAATATTGCACAAATCAATTTTGCTCCACAGAATATATCTGAATCGCCCAATAACCGTATTGGCTGCAGAGCATATACCATTCCAGAATTAAAACTTAAATAAAAGGTTAGAAGTAAAAAAATCAATTAAACCCACTAAAAAATCCATAAAGCATAACACATTAATACAATATCCTATGTTGCATTGATACAGGTACAAGTGCAGAACATGGATACAGATTTTCGAATTTGGCTAACCGAAAAAAAATCGGGGCATGGATTCAGCATCATATTTTAGATAATGTAAAAATAAGTAATTGTTTTTATCTTTACTATTATAAAGGGATTTCTCTAAGGGTAAAAATTGATACACATTTTGTCACTTCTGCATAAGATGTCCTCCACTCTCTTCAATCTTAACAAAAAGCAAAAGTAACAGAAAGGTCTTTCGCTATTTAATAGATAGACAAACAGAGTAAAAACTCCATTCTTATCTTTATAACATCTCTCCTACAACTGAAACCCATAACCGTCATCCCCTTAACTGCTTCCAATGATACCGTCAACTCTCCCAAAATTTCCCACTCTCCTAAAACCTTCCCTACTATGGATTATAATATGGTGTCTATCTAATGATTCTAATGATTTGAATCATATACCTATGGACAAGAGAAGAAATATGGGTAATATTATATTTGCTACATAATCATTCTCAACCAGAAAAAACAAAAAGAAACCCGGAAGTGTTAACATCAGATTCCATGGAGTGTCGGATTGGGTACTTATTTTTTTGAAGAACTTCATATTTTAGAAGAATCAAGCAAAGAATTCCCTCCACAAGAATTTCCAGTGATCCCATAAGAATCAAACAAGTACTAATCCCAAAACTAAAATTATTATACATAGAGAGAGAGAGACCTGGAAAGTAAGGTTCTTCCTAAGCAAAGCGTTCGCCTGCGTCAAGAAACTTGCGGGCCCATGTGATGAATCCGCCATTAATGGCTTCTTCAGAAGTCCAAGATTTCAAATTATACAGAAAGAGAAATAAAGCCGTTATGTTTTCCCGGCAAGAAAGAGAAAACCTTCAATTTCCCGCCAGAAGTTTAGGTGAGTGGCATACTGGCATTCTTTTCTCTCTGTTTCTCTTCACAACTTTTTGGCAATTTATAGGTTGTAAGAACTAAGAACTCCCAGCTAAGTACATAAAATGACTAATTGCCCCCCGTAGTTTCCGTAATGACGAAAGTACCCCTCCGTTATCTCCCTGATGATGACGGAGTAGGAGACGTGATTGAATGACCAAAACACCTATTCGGCGAGTGACTAAAACACCCTTCACGCGTTTAACGAGACTAATCAAAATGTCCAAAAAAGCCCCGGTAGTTTCTTAAGTCTCAAAAATACCCTTTCATTTTAATAAAACAACGTGGTCATCATAGATTCATAGCACTTGCATGAACCGTTCCGAGGTGAAACCCGGATCAGAATTAACATGAATTGAAGCAGAGCCAACTCGAACCCGTGATTCCAGAACCATTTTTTACCAGAGATCCAGATTGTGTGTCAAATGTGGATTGGATCAGCATATCTACTCTAAATTATTTATTTTAATCTTATGCCACGTGGTAAGGATCCAACCGGACCCCAGACCCATATCCAGATCCGACCACCAAGTTAGGGGCTGTTCTTTGATGCGGAAGTCCCTCAAATTGCAACGCAGTATACTCGTTCGGGCCCACTTGCCCCTTGAACGTCTGGCCCACACTATGATAAACCTACACACCAAAAATCAGCGTGATTGGTGATTTCTAGTCGTAGGATTTGAGCACTTTTTCATCACGGGCTTCATGAACAAGCCTGTGATTAGGTTCCAAGCCCATGATGAAAAAGTACTCAAATCCAATGGCTAGGAATTACTAATCAAACCGATTTTTGGTGCGTGGGTCCATCGAGATGTAAGCCAAACATCCATGGAGGCAGTGGGCCCAAAAGAGTCTACTGCGTGGCAAATTGAGGGACTTCTGCATCAAAACTTTGATACAGAAGTCGGTATCATAGATTTTTCCATGATGGGACGAAATCTCAGATCTCAACCACCTGATTTGATGATATTCCTTAACTACTACACCTTTCATAGGCTAGTTTTTGACACGTGCTAGTCTCTCCTTTACGTTATCTTTTGGATTCATGCGTGCCAAAACTAGCTACTAAATACGAATGACAGAATATATATATATATAGGGCCTCCTGTGCAACAAAAACTTAAGCCCAAGGTCCTCCCAGATATTACAAATAATTGGAGTAAGCCATTTCTAGGGGTCCTTTTAATAAATATCCAAAGAGTATAGTGACTATTATACATAATCAACAGTATAATATAGATGCAGTAGGATAATTTTATTTAATTAACGATAAGGACATGATTATGATGTTTCAACTTACACAAATAAACAATTTACTAGTTCCATCTATTGTTTTAGACTACATTGTAGATCATAGGTAGTCAATTCTCCAATCATCCACGAATGATTCACAACCTGTATGAATTATTCAAAGAGACATACCGAACAACGTCCTACTCAAATGTTCGGAAAAAAAAATTGGTCAAATTATTCCTGGATTTATTATTTTTTAGCATGAAAACTCATTCAATAAGACAAAAAAAAATTATCAATATTGTACTTTTTATTTTATTTTTACCAAAATTTATAACGCATTTTTTAATGACATACCCGAATCGTACCCAAACATTACCTATACCGTATTTTTTGCCGCACTTCAAATTGCTAACCATGTTGTAGAATAGTGTTCTTCGAAAAAAAATACTGGAGGTAGAAGTCTAATCAAGAATTTAATAAATTCAACAAGATTGATTCCGCGAATATAGATCGCGAAGAATATGAAACAGATTATAATTTAGTTCTGATTCACATAGGTCCATAAAAGACTTTGAACAAAGATGTAGCTTGATTGGATCTTCAAATAATTTCAAAAATTCCAAACATTTTTTATGATTAAAAGTCATTGTCAAAAAAGAAAAAAAAAGGTCTAACTTGCTTATGAGAATCAAAAGCGCGTATTAGGAAGGAAAAAAAAAAAAAGAAGCATGGGTTAGGAACTTGAACAGTTAACTAAATAAATAAATTTTCTTTATCATATTACTAATCTACAAGAAATATTAGCATGGGTGGAAAAGTAATACCCACTGGACACAAATTCAACAAGTTTTTTTTTTTTTTTGGATTGTTACAAATCCAATAAGTTCATGTCGCGTAATGACGCCAATTGAGAAATAGAAAATGCCACCTTCTGTTGCAGCAAGCGCAAAGGTTTAGTCATGCTAGATCATTCAACGATAATAAATTCCGAGAGTCAAAACTTGAAATAGTTCAGTTTTGGTCTGAAGAAAAAAATGGGAGTGGATAAAAAATTAAAAAAAAAAAAGACAAAAAAAAGATAGATTGAAAGTTCAGACAGTGAAATAAGCCATTAAAACATTATTACTATGAGTTACAAAATCGGCAAATTGCCCGACTCTGATGTGCCCTTATTAGGTCAATTGCCCCATCCAGTAGTAATTACCATGCTTGCATAAACTTAGAATCAACAAAAACTCTGTAGAAAAAATAGCTAGATAACCCATTGGCCATTTCTGGAGATACATGAAGTTAATACAATGTCAAAGAATTTAAGATATTACTCATAACTGGTAAAACTTGCAGTGAAGTCCATCACCCTCAATCCCAATGTTGTTTACAGAGGATTAGATGGGTCATGAGATACCCATATACAGGAAGACAGACTACAGGGAAAAAACTTCGAAGACATATTAGAGTGTAAAAAACTACCTGCTTTCCAGTTCTATCATGAGAACTCTAAGTCAGTATTTGGATCATAACTAGCCCACTGCAACTGCAGTCCCAACCCATCAACAACGCCGTAGATCTCATTGGACCTCGGATGGGATGTGTCTCCCACTAGAAACTTATGTACCATATCATCCACTTCTATCCAACTATATGCAGCTGTCTTCTGCACTCTGTTGTTCTTCATCAAGTTCCTCACCTTCAGGGCTTCTTGCCATCTTCCGGCACTAGCGTATATGTTAGAAAGAAGAACATAATTCCCCGAGTTCTCAGGTTCTAATACTAGTAGTTTCTCGACTGAGCGCTCCGCAAGCTCTACATTCAAGTGTGTCCTACAAGCACTCAATAAGGTCCCCCAAATAACAACATTGGGCTCCACTTCCATCTTACTTATAAACTCATAGGCCTCTTCTAACCGCCCGGACCTACAAAAGAGATCCACGATACAAGCACAGTGTTCAACCTTTGGTACTATGTCATGATCCGTTCTCATGCCTTCGAAAAGCACACATCCCAGTTCAACGAGACCTGCATGTGTGCAGGCCGTTAACAACCCCACAAATGTTATATCATTGGGTTTCACCCCGGTATCCTTCATTTTCATGAAAAGATCGATAGCATCCTTTGCAAACCCATTAATCGCTAGCCCTCCAATCATCGAGTTCCAAGAAACAATGTCTCTGTGAGTCATTTGATCAAAGAGTTGACGGGCTTTCCTAATATTCCCACACTTACCATACATGTCCAACAGTGCGGAGCCAACATAAACATTTGAGGCCAAACCTTGATTCTCTATATATCTGCCTATACGCTCTCCGGCATCTACTGAGCCCAATTGAGCACAAGCTGATAGAACACTCACAAGTGTGACATCATTAGGCTTAAAGTTCTCACTTTTCATCTGATCAAATAGCTCTAGAGCCTCATTTGATCTCCCATTTTGGGAATAACCTGCAATCATGGCACTCCACGAGACGACATCTCTTTGAGTCATCCCATCAAACTCTCGACGTGCATCATCCACGGCCCCACATTTCACATACATTTCCAATATTGCAGTTGACACTATCATATTTCTACACAAATCATTATCGTCAATAAACTTCTTTACTCTCAAACCCATCTCCAAGTCCCCCAATTTAGCACAAATAGACAGCACAGTCACCAGAGTAATTTCATTCGGCCGACACTTCTCAGTCTGCATTCTTTCAAAAATACTCAACCCTTCAAGAAGATCCCCATTATGTGCATAGCAAGAAATCATAGAATTCCAAGAAACAATTGTTTTCTCAGTCATCTCATCGAACAATTTCCTCGCTGCTAAAACCTCACCAGATTTAGAATACCCCGATATCAAGCAATTATAAGACACCGGATCCTTAACTGAAATCCCATAAAAAATCCGCTTAGAGGAATCCAAATCACCAGTTTTGGCATAGAAATCAATCAAACCGGTCTGAATAAAAACATTGGAATCAAACCCATAATTTATTACAAGAGAATGTACTTGTTTTCCTTCGTCGATCGCTGATAACAAAGCGCATGATTTGAGAACAGATGGAAAAGCAAAACAAATAATTTGGGTTTTACGGTGCATTGAAAAGAATGTCTCTAAAGCTTCCTTGTTCAGAGACAGTCTAGAGTAGGTGTAGATCATAGAGCTATAGAGATTTGGGTCTGGTTGAGGAATTCGATCAAAAACTTGACGTGCATAGTTGATGATGGATAGATTTAATAGCTTCTTTACGAAAATTGGGGTGAGATTGAAGTATTTTGTGACGACGAGAGCGTGGATTTGCTTGAATTGGTTGAGGGGTCGAGAAGATCGAAGTAGAGATATGAGATGTTGGTCCATGTATAGGGGCAAAAAGGAAACTTTTTGTACAAAGTTCTTCTTGCATCTCTTCGTGCACAGAGCTACTCGTTGGAAGCTAGCCGTTAAGAGAGAGACGTTTGAATTGAAACATGGGATTTGGAGGGAAATTGTGTCATTCTATTTATAAAGGCATTACGGTCATTCTTCTTTTCTTTTTCTTGTTTTTTTTAATTATTTTTACGGTCATTCGAAGTAGGGTAATATGTGATAATTGTTGCAGACTAAACCAACTATAAGCTCAATAGTAGGGCTGTTAAAGGACCGGGCCAGGGTAGGGCCTAGCCCCCTCACTTATAAGGGGTGAGTCCTTAATCCGGCCCTATCCCTTCAAGGGCCTGAACCAGTTAGGCCCTACCCCTACCCTCAAGGTCTAGGGCCAGATCAAGGTAGGGCCAAGGCCGGTAGAAGAGTATTAAAAAATATAAAATTTTCAAATAAAAAAAAAGTTGATATTAGAATAATGCACTTGGCTTGGTAACGTGTTTCTTTAGTTTAATCTATGTAAATTTTTCAATGAATGATATAATTTTTTTGTTACAGGGGTGAACGGTTAAGGTTTGAAAATGAAATCTTTTAGTCTTTTTAAAACCTTGATAAAATAAATGATTTAAAACCTCAATAAAATAAAGGGAATTTTTGACAAGACATACCACCCCCCCCCCCCCCCCCCCTATGACTCGGTCAACTGTCATTTGACCAGTGTTGACCCGAGTTAACTACCAAATTTTGTATTAATGGACAAAAGTGCCCTTGTCTTCAACCTTAGAACAAGGATTTGGGTTTGGCCAAAACCCAGACCCCAAATCAAACATGAAAAGTGGAGACTAAAAATAAAAATAAAAACCATTGTTGGTATACCTGAGATTTTGTTACTTTTATGAATTAAACAAAGATTGAAAATAAAAAACCATAAAAATAGATAAAACTCATGAGGAAATGCGATTTCTTCTTAAAATTGAGAGAACTCATCTTTCCAAAATCCATGTATCAAAAGCTTAAAATCTAAATTACTCTTATTCTTGTTTTTCATTTTTATTAATGAAATTTTTAGAAATATAATTGTATGTTTTATTTTTTTTTTCTTGATAACTAAGTTTTAAATTATTACCGGAGTAGTGGTCGGCCGGCCATGAGACTCTGGTGGGTTGGTCGCCGGTGATGGGCGGCCAACCCATTGGAGTCTCTTGGCTGGTTGTCGTCCATAGCCGTTCGTTTGGGGTTTAGGTTTTAGCCCAAACCCTTGTTCCAAAGGTGAAGACAATGGTGTTTCTGTCATTTAATGCAAAATTTGGTAGTCAACTCGAGTCAACACTGGTCAAATGACAGTGGACCGAGTCGTAGGGGGGTATGTCAAATTTTCAAAATAACATGGGGGGTATGTCAAAAATTCCCTAAAATAAATGATATATCATTTTAGAACTATTTTAAACCACTCTTAAATTTTTTCAAAATAGGAACGATTTTGGAACGTTCATAATTTTGGAATGGCTCCATCATTTGAAAATTGTCCAAAATTATATTTTTTTGGGGGTAATTGTAATGTCCAACACCAATATCGCCATGACACATGTACTTAAGGAAATCGGGAAACCATGCCAACCGGTTTTCCCGCTTTCTTTTGTATGTTCTATTTTTTAAAAAAAGATTAGATTCCGTAGGTAGCCTGGAACTCTCACTAACAATTGGACACTCTAAGTGTTCAATGAAAGGTGACCTTAGAACAACCCATTTTAAAAAAAAAAGGCAACTTAATTTAGTTTTAAATATACCACGCAACTATTGTCATTTTCTTAAAAAAAAATGCACTAAGTGCGTTGTTTTATGAAATATAATTTAAATAAATAAATAAAACAGAGACGATTCGTTAAGGGACAGGTAGGGCGGGCCCCCCTTGAGTGCCCTGGCCCAGTCCTTATTTAGAAGGGCCTTACATATTTGGGCCCAACCTAGAGCTAATTTCTTGAGATTTATAAAAATAAATAAAATAAAATAAATAAAAAATTTAAGGGCTTTCAAAGGGATGGGCCAGGCCACCTGACAAGAGGGCCAGATTGACACCCCTATCAATAGGGTACCCGGAGTCAGGACCCACCACACCATTTATTACTTGATTGAAGAAAGTAGTTTTTTTTTTTTTTTTTCTAAATCAAATTTAATGTTTATTAATTAAATCAACTCGATATTAGGTCTCCCTAGTCCGATAAGTTCCAACTGTTTATCAAAACTTCCTATCGACAAGCTTTGAAAGATGAGATGTGATCTAAGAACTATGATAAGTTATTGGATCAGTTATGGATCAACCCTGATTCAATTTGACCTGCTCCAATATTTGATAGCCCTAAGTGTGTGAATAGTGTTGTCTATGGATCAAATCGCCCTGGTGACCCAATCCAATCCAATCCTGATAACATTGGGCCTGGATCTAAGGATGTGATCCAATATTAAGCTATCGAATTGGTTCCAATTTAACCTTGATCCAATCCAATAATGATTTGAATTCAATATTATTAATTATAATATATACTATTATTGTACATATATTATTGGGATTGGGATTGGGGTTGGGATTGGGATTGGGATAGGGTGACACAGTTTTTTACACATGTCATGGGGGCCAGGTGGAGATGAGTTAAGGAATGATTTTTTGTTCTGAGGTCCTCACAAGAAATTAACTTCTTTTCTAAAACTTCTAACCCTATCAAATGTGGACTAAAGCTAACGGCAAAAATGGACGGTCTAGAATTTTTCAACTTGCATTTCACTTTTCGTAAGACATCAAATGTTATGAGCTGAGTTTTGGTGAGGATGATCTCCATGGTGAGGAAAACTATCCTCACCAAAAATCAACCCTTCTCTCATCTCCATCTGGGCCCACGACCATGTGTCATTATATGTATCAACCTATCCCAACCAATAGACTTCATGGAATATATTATATCAATGAAATAACCTTTTTTGTCATTTATTATTTGACTTAATAATTTTCAACATTCGAAATGACTTAATGTTTGATTGTCCTGATCTAATTCAATAAGTTCTGATAGCTTATCAGATCATTGGATCTAGATCTAGAATCGTGATCTGATAACTTATTAGGGTGGTTCTGGATCTACCTAATCCAATCCGAACCTGAGCCATTGCCAGCCCTATGTTTGAATGGTCCAATAAATGCAGCTAATGGTCCCTCATTTGATTAATTCAACCCTATGTGACCAAAATGTGCATCGACAGCCAGTACAGGAACATGGGAGCATCGAATTAATGGGCCCAACCTAGGTCAGTCCAGTTCTTCTTACTTGTGTTTGGTAACAATGCGAAGCCTATTTTTTGGCCACACTTTTTAGATTTTGTCCGTAAAGCGTGACTAGAGTTGGCTTTTTGGAAAGTTGTAACATCAAATCAGTTCTTCCATGATAGGAGTGGCGTTTGGTAAAACTTTTATTCAGACTGGGCTGGAATTCGGTGATTTTGGTAATTAAGTGGTGTTTGGTAAACAACTTAAGGTCTAAATAAAAGTGAAATTCAGAATGATGTATGGTTTTGGTGAAAAGCATCTCCAAAAGAGATTCTAAAATTCTCTCTTAAATACTCATAATGCCATTTTCTTCAAGCTTTTTCTTTGAGAAACTTACGAAAATGTCGTAATAAATATTTTAAAATACCCATAATGCCTCTGACTTAATTTTAAGACTTAAAATCTTAACAAACAATCCAATTCAGACATAAGTCATTAAGTTTCAGACCTTAAGCACTTTAAGCTTTTAGATCTGATAACTTAATTTACCAAATGCCACCTAAGCTAGTCCTTAAAAGCATGAACTACTTCTCAATAGGCCCTAAGAGCATCTCCAATCGTTTGTTTAGATCAATAGGCAATTCACTTAAAATGCCTAGCCATGTTAGCAAACTCCTCCTATCATTGGTTAGGCATTTGGGGTGAAGAGTAAATAGCCCATGATCGAAGTATACTTTTTTAAAAGAGTAGATATACATTTAAATAGTGTATGAAATCATGGAAAGTTAATTGTTTTCCCCGTAAAAAAATTCATCATGCATTTTTCACTCATGAATAGTTCACGTTTTATTTTGCATAGTCGCTATGTGCCAGGATCTTGTCTCCCCTCGCCCATATCGGCTGGTCAAAGGAGGTTGTGAGTTCACTCCGTGCACTTTTGGAACTTCAGCTGGGCGACATTCATCATTCAATATCTATAGTATAGTAGTTTTCACATTCCAAGCTGAGAAAATAGGTAAAATTGCCTTTATGCCTAATCATGGAGAACTGTATTAGGCATAAAGGCAAAAGTGAATAATTCGCAATAGGTAGTGAATTATTCGCGAATATTTCAGTCATACTCATTATTCTGCGAATTATTCACGAAAAATCATCATGCATTTTCCCCAAATTTACTATGGTCTAGCCTCAACCGTGTTGCCTATAAATTAAATAAATAAATAAAAAAAAAGATTTTGACGAAGATCAACCTGTTGCTCCAAGATCACAATGTCACTTGCTTAGACATTAGGGCCTGTTTGGTACATGAGAAAAAGAGTTCCGACGGCGAATATTTAGCCAGGCGAATATTATCTTGGCTAAATATTTGCTCATAGCAATATTTAACAATGTTTGGTACGTGTATGAGCTAGCTCACTTCAGCTTACTTCATTTTCTTTCAATTTGAGTGGGTCCCACATATCAAAGTAAGTCAAAAATAGGTTGGGCGAGTGCAGGAACCACATATTATGTCAAAGAATAAAAAAAATTTATTTTATCTTTTTTATATATTAAAAAATTAATTTTTATTTTAAAATAGTGATTTTCATAATCGGCGTGAAAATATTTTCACAGGAGAGGGGGGGTGGGGGGGTGGTGATCAAATGTTTTCCCGCCGCGGAGGGCAAATATGTGAGGCCGGCTAAATATTCGCCGAGGGCGAGTGGCTGCCAAATGCGGCCGGGGGAATATTTGCACGGCTAAATATTTTATTTGCCCGTCGCAGTGCGTTACCAAACAGGCCCTAATCCTATTCAACATTCCAACCTTATTTAGACTAATAGTAGAGAAAATTAAAATAAAGAGCAGTTATAATAGAAAAGTATACAGTGAGAAAATCCTATGCAATTGTTGTTTCGTGGACCGTGGATCTCTTGAATCCAATGGTAAATAGTCTCAACCATATACCTTTTTGTCCGGGGTTATCACAGTGTGGTTGCAATTTCCTAAAATATAAGTTTAAATATGACAAATCAGCTGAAACAACAGAGATTATTTATACATTAGTCAACCACGACTGACTTTGCTGTAATTTCTTTGTTATATCCTTCTGTCGGGATTTGTGGAATGGGTTGGGCTATATGGACCGGTCTTTTTTGACCGGCTCCCGTTACAAGACACAATATGAGCCACCTGGCACTCTTAGAGGACTCTGACCATATGGATGTTTGGTCAATTCCTAGGGTGGACCTACAAACCAAGAATCAGCTTGATTAGTGATTTCAAACCTTTGCATCTTTGTACTTAAAATACTGCTCAAATTTCCACAGTTGAGGTCAACCCATGAAAATAAGTCCAATCCAACGACTATAAATCACTAATCAGACTGATTTTTGGTTTGTAGGTCTACCTAGGGATTGGACAAACGTCCATATGGTCAGAGTCCTCTAAGAGTGTGCCACGTGGCTCATATTGTATCCTGTAACGAGAGCCGGTCAAAACTGGCAGGTCCCTTGAGCCTGAGCCTTGGTGGAAAAAGATGATTTTTATATAAAATCAATCAACTATATAGAAAGGTTGGCATGAATCACGTGACTGAGGGTAAGGCCCCAATTTAAATAATTAAGGAGATGCTACTAATTAAACTAATTTTCCATAGGTGGAATGCTATTCCTTGAAACGGCCTCCTTTAAACCTTGATCCATAGTATAGTAGTTTTCACATTCCAAGCTGAGAAAATAGGTAAAATTGCCTTTATGCCTGATCATGGAGAACTGTATTACGCATAAAGGCCAAGTGAATAATTGGCAATAGGTCGTGAATTATTCGTGAATATTTCAGTCATACTCATTATTCTGCGAATTTTCTGAACGTTTCAATAAACTGCTGTTCATTCGTAATTTTGAATAATTTGTTGACTTCACGAAAATTCCCAAATTTAGAATGGTCGAGAACCTCAACCGCGTTGCCTATAAAATTAAAAATAATAAATAAAAATAAAAAGATTTTGACCAAGATCACCTGTTGGCTGTTGCTCCAAGATCACAATGTCACTTGCTTAGACATTAAGGAATCCTATCCAACATTCCAACCTTATTAGACTAGTAGTATAGAAAAATAAAATAAAGAGCGGTTGCAACATAGAAGTATACAGTTGAGGCCATTGACAGTTGAATTCAAGTATCCTTTGCAATTGTTGTTTGGTGGACCGTGAATCTCTTGAATCAATGGTCAATAGTCTCAACATAACCTTTTCGTCCGGGGTTATCGGGTGTGGTTGCATTTCCTAAAATATGGGTTCTCGGTGTGGTTGCAATTTCCTAAAATATAAGTTTAAATATGACAAATCAGCAGAAACAACTGAGATTATTTATACATTAGTCAACCACGACCAACTTTGCTGTAATTTCCTTGTTATATCCTTCTGTGGGGATTTGTGGAATGGGTTGGGCTCCAGGACCGGTCTTTTTTTACCGACTCCCGTTACAGGACACAATATGAGCCATGTGGAACACTCTTAGAGGACTCTGACCGTATGGATGTTTGGCCAAGTCCTAGGTGGACCTACAAACCAAGAATACCTAAAATACTGCTCAAATTCCCACAGTTGAGATCAACCCATGAAAATAAGTCCAATCCAACAATTATAAATCACTAATCAGGCTGATTTTTGATTTGTAGGTCTACCTAGGGATTGGACAAACATCCATATGTTCGGAGTCCTCTAAGAGTGTGCCACATGGCTCATATTGTGTCCTTTAACGAGAGCTGGTCAAAAATGGCAGGTCCCTGGAGCCTGAGCCTTGGTGGAATAAGATGATTTTTATATAAAATCAATCAAGTATATAGAAAGGTTGACATGAATCACGTTACTGAGGGTAAAGGGTGTGACCCCAATTTAAATAAGTAACGGAGATATAACTAATTAAACTAATTTTCCATGGGTGGAATTAGGGTTGGCAATGGATCGGGTTCGAGTCGGATTGGTACTGATTTGGTACCGATCTGATAAGAAATCTAACCGATCCGGACCCGATCGGATCACTAAAATTCAGTTCCGGAACCGATCCGATATGAGTAGATTGGTTCCGGATCCGATCCGATCCCAAATGTATATAATATATACACATGTATAACATATATTTAAATAATATATATTTAAATACTTTTATGTAATTAAATATACTATAGTATAAATATCGGGTCTATATCGGATCGGGACAAGGTAGATCCGATACCGATCCGATAACAAAAAATATAGTTCCGGACCAGGTTTTTTTGGATCGGATCGGATCGGATCTCGGGTTTGATCCTATCCATTGCCAGCCCCAGGTGGAATGCTATTTCTTTATTTTATTGTCCTTTTTTGTAGAGAAATTCAACGAATTATATGTTGATTAACATTCTTTATTTCACAAGGTCGACCTCGTTAACTACTTTTTAAATGGTTGTTAAAAGTCTAATACAAAGTGACGTACACTTTATAACCAGCGAATACCTCTCACGATAGCAACGAATGAAGGAATAAAACTTACCCGACCTCCGCTGGTCAGGTAGCTACCTGACCACCTGCAATATAAGCAGCGTGGCAATTTCTTAGAGGACACTGACCTTATGGATGTTCGACCAATCCCTAGGTGGACCTATAAACCCAAAATCAATCTGATCAGTAATTTCTAAGCATTAATATTTTCATGGGTTGATTTTAACCGTAGGAATTTGAGCAATATTTACCATTATCTGGGTACAAAGATCCAAAGGTTTGAAATCACTAATCAGGCTGATTTTTCGTTTGAATCTCCACTTAGGGATTGGCCAAACATCCATACTGTCAGAGTCCTCTAAGAAATTTCCACGTGGCTCATATTATGGGTGGTCAAGGCTTCTCTGACCATCGTGGGCAGGCAAGTTTTACTCAGGATGAAGGGTGACATTAAAATTAAAAGGTATCCTTAACTCGCAAGTAAAGCCTGATTAAAAAAAAACACACACACACACACCCACTCACCCAAGAAAAGCCGAAACTCAGTTGTATTTTCCCTTTTGTTTTTTATTATATAATTAATTTCCCAAATTGTCCTTTTCGTTTTTAATGGCTTATTTTATAGTGACCAATATGCCCCTACCATTCAGACCTTAAATGACAAAAGTATCCTTTCACCTTGCAAGACGGTTAAGTTTGTTATTTTACACCTTCAGTATGTACCAATAATACCCTCCAAAGCACGTCATTGGAATTTAGTGCACCATTTCATTCTGTTGATTTACCAAAACACCCTCTCACTATAAACAGCCTACAAGTACGGGTGTTCACTGGTTTCGGGTATTAAGGTACTCAAAACCGGAACTGTTTTGCTCAGTATAACGGTTCCGGTTCCGGTTCCGGTTCCTAAACAAGTGGATCCAGAACAACAACTGAATAAATATTCGATTTTTCCCATGGGGTATCAGATATGTGAAAATATACATAAATAAAATAAAATTTATACAAATTTCCATAGAAGTTTGACTTCTTTTAACACTACTATACATATCGGTTCCGGTTTCTATTTAGTCCGAACAATAGTGTATTGTGAGAAAACTTTTGGAGCAGCGTGCAGACCGCAGTCCGCACCCAACAACACAGCGTAGCACACTCTTAGAGATCAATAACCATATGGATGTTTGGCCCGTCTCTAGGTGGACCTAGAGACCAAAAATCAGCCTGATTGGTCGTTCCAACTGTTAGATTAGAGTCTTTTCATGGGTTGATTTTCAACTATGGGATTCGAGCATTATTTTAGATGCTAAAATACAACGGCTAGAAATCGCCAATCAGGCCGCTTTTTCGTCTCTAGCTCCGCCATCCATACAGTGATCTCTAAGGTACCCAGAACCAAAACTAAAATAGGGGTGTCACTGGTTTAGTTCCTAAGGTACCCAGAACCAAAACTAACAGTTCCGGTTCTCAAAATGATGGAACCGGAACCGGAACCGGAACCGATTAATTGGTTCCATTGGGTTCTAGTTCCGGTTCCGTATACATTGGTTCCAATCTTGATAATATTACAGATTTAATATTATATTTATATATTGGTTCCGGTTCCTATATCGATTTTTGGGTCCATATCAAACTACCCAGAATCGGAACCATTATTATCGGTTTGGTTCCAATTCTTTTTTAGTCGGTTTCCAAAAAAGTGGAATCGGAACCAATGTTTTCGGTTCCGATTTGGTTTCGGTTAAAGGGGTAAAATTGACACCCCTATATTAAAATACTTGCTTCAAAATTATTCTCGTGTATCAAGAACTAGAACCTATTACATACTTCGGTTCCGAGTCCCTATTAGTCTTTTTGGGTTTAGTTCCGAAATAGCCAGTATCGGAACCAAGATAATCGGGACCGGTTCCAACCGGGTGGAGGTTATTCAGGTACATATTGACACCCTGGCCACAAGGTATTATCTCGTAATTTCAAGGAAAAACTGGGCAATTAAATTGATCATTCTATGTAACGTTTTTTTTCTTTTTTTTACCTAATACTCCGTTTAAACCGGGACCCGTTTAAACCGGTGACATGGAAAGCTCTCCTAGTTGAAACTGCGCGGGTTTTTCTTGGATTTTAAAGTTCTGTTTTTATAAATAGCTCACACCGTCACAGAGCATCCTCGAAATACATCGAATGACACTTCGAGCACTCTAAAACGAAGGGAAAAGAATGGTGGAGTTGCAGAGAGGGTTACCTCTCTTGCTTCAGCAATTCAAAGCTCTGTTCAAGAAAAACCTCCTCCTCTCATGGCGGCACAAGAGATCCACCTTTCTGCAAATCTTCTCCTCTCTGTTCTTCCTATTTATCATCTTCTGCATCGAAAAAGCCATCAATTCTCGTTTCTCTTCCACGACCTCGTTCGACAACGTCTTCGATCCAGAGCCTCTAATCTCTCCTCCGATTCCTCCGTGCGAGGACAAGTACTTCGTTAAGGTTCCGTGTTTCGATTTCGTTTGGAGTGGAAACGGAAGCGCGAGGATTCAGTCGATCGTGAGAAATATCATGGAGAACAATCCAGGAAGACAGATTCCTTCGAGCAAGGTATGATGGAATTAAAAAATTCTGGCTTTTGCTAGGATTTTAGAGTTTAAAAAAGTTTTGATTGGGAGAAGAAATTTTGTTTTAATAGGTTCTGAGTTTCGGTTTATTTACTGTGTGAGATTAAAAAATTAGATTTTGAACTTCGTAATATGAGATCTTAGTGTAATTCACCTTGATTGTAACTTTCCATGTTGTGCATGTTGAGAGTTATGCTTTATTATTCCTCTGAAACTATAGAAGTTTAGATGTGAGGTACTCATTTGAAGTTTTCATCTGATCACAAACCTTGTTCTGAGGTGTATTTATAGTCTTAATTTTAAGAATTACAATGGAGTTGATTGTGAGGAGAGGTACTCTACAGAGTTAAAAACGTAAAAAATCTTGATTGGTATTTCTTGAGATGGGATGCTTTTTTTGCTTTTCCCCTGAATTTCTTGCTTGATGTTGCATGCAAGAAATTCTGTTAATTTTATTAAGAAATGGCACAAAAGTAACTTACTGGTTTCCCCAGAACTGGGAATTGTTGTGCAACCTCAGCGGCCTTTTGCTTTTTGTTTACCCATTTGACATATTCTAATAGATGTTGCATTATGGTTAAAACAGAATATATAGATATCTCATATCTGGAATATTAGATTTATCAACTGATGCCTATTGATGGATTTAAGTACAATTTGAATCTCTCTTGTTACTCTATTTTATTTGTGATTATCAAAGTTTCTTGTTATAAAACTGTGTTTGAGGACATCTACAAAAGTTTAGTATGAAAAATGAGGCAGGCGGGTTTTTGAGCCCATATATAAATATTGGTCAAGATATTCTTACATGCCTTATCTTGACACGCCATATGACATGCCTATATGGGGCTACATGGAGATGATTCAAGGGCTGATGTTTTGTGAGGACAATCTCCTCACCATGGAGATCATCCTCGCAGAAAATCAGCCCATTCTGAAATTTCTGACCCTATCAATTGGACTTAAATTTAATGGAACCCTATCATATGGACTTAAATTTCGATGGTCTAAAATCTTCAAGGAATGTAGTGGAGTTTTCTTTGAAGATTTTGTCATCAAATGTGAGTCTTTTATTGTTTAGGGGAGGCTAAGCTTGTTCTCGTTTTCTCCTTTCCTATGGAAGTTATCTCAACCTCCTTGTTTTGTTATCTCGCTTTGCCTTTTCTCAATAAAAAAGTTCTATACTTATCAAAAAATAAAATAAAATAAACTAATGATGAAATGAACGGTCCAAAATGTTTTGATCGATGGGATGATTTTTGGTGAGGATGATCTCCCTCTCACTAAATCAGCCTTTGGTGTGTCATATGTTTGTACTTTTAATGAGAATTTATCTCACTTGTTTAATATGTTTCTTTAGAAAAACTGGTATCTGAAAATTCATAAAACCCCAACTTCCGAGCCTTATTTGTGAAATGTGCAGGTTAAATCATTTGGAACACCTGATCAAGTAGATGCTTGGCTTTTTAGTGATCCTATGCGCTGCCCTGGAGCTCTGCATTTTGTAGAAAGAAATTCTACTGTAATAAGCTATGGGATTCAGACTAACTCTACTCCTGTATCCAAACGAGGGAAGTTTGAAGATCCGACATTTAAATTTCAAATTCCACTTCAAATTGCTGCAGAGCGTGAGATTGCTAGGACTCTTATTGGAGGTACCAATTTTTTTCTTGGTTCCCCATTGCTGAGAAATCTAAATGAGTTTTTGATATGGTAAATATTCATAATGCCCTTTCTTTTCCACAAACTCTACTAATGCGGCGACTTCCATGCATGTATAGATCCAAATTTTAGCTGGGTTGTTGGACTTAAGGAATTCGCACACCCTGCTGTCCAAACTTTCTCTGCTGTGGGCTCAGTAGGACCAACCTTTTTCCTTGCAATTGCCATGTTTGGTTTTGTGTTCCAAATTGGTTCTTTGATTGTGGAGAAAGAACTCAAACTTCGCCAGGTATTGCTTTGTACTTTTTATGCAAAAAAAAAAGTAGCATTTAGATTTGGCCCTTAATTGTGGACCAAAATTTCTTGTATTTAATGGCTATGTTGAAACTTTCAGGCAATGTCTATGATGGGACTTTATGAATCTGCCTACTGGTTCTCGTGGCTCACTTGGGAGGCTTTTATCACACTTCTCTCATCACTTTTCACAGTTCTCTTCGGAATGATGTTTCAGTTCAACTTTTTCCTGCACAACAGTTTTGCAATTCTGTTCCTTGTGTTTTTCCTTTTCCAATCCAACATGGTAAGTTTCTTCCTGTGGTCACCCTTGTGGTCATCGAACCCCTTTATGTCTAAGCATTGTCTTTAAAATCTTTCTGAATTAATATAATATCCTGGCTTATGATGCTAGATTGGTTTTGCCTTCATGGTGTCAACTTTCATTAGCAAATCAGCATCAGCAACTACTGTTGGGTTTTCCATATTTATTATTGGCTTTTTGACTCAGGCAAGATTCCCTTTGTAAATTTTCAGGAACGGCTAGTTTTTTTGCAGTTACAATAACAGTTGTCTTTTTGTCATGCAGCTTGTTACCACATTTGGATTTCCCTACAGTAAAGACTACTCTAATACATATCGGGTCATTTGGTCTTTATTCCCTCCTAATCTTCTTGCGAAAGCTCTTAATTTGCTTGGAGATGCGACAGCCACTCCTGAAGGCGATGGGATTAGCTGGCGCAGACGAGCTGAGTGTCCACCATCTGAGTTCGACTGCGTGATAACTATTGTATGTTTACACTTCTAAGCTCAATATCACCTAAAACTAGATGATTTAGGACATCCTTCAGCAGATACCTTAGCTTTCCTTTTCTTTTTTCATATTAGATAAATGGTTGCACTTAAAGGTCAGCTCTTTACATAATTGAACATGATTTTTACAGGATGACATATATAGATGGCTTGTGTCAACATTTGTTGTGTGGTTTATTTTGTCTATCTACTTCGACAATATAATTCCCAACTCATCCGGAGTGAGGAAATCATTGTTTTACTTTTTGAAGCTTGGGTACTGGACAGGGAAAGGTGGAAACAAGGTGGAAGGTAATTGAGTCTCTGGAAGTTCCATCTATAGTAGCATGTTGTCCTTGTTGGATAGAATTTATTACCTGCACCTTGTAATAAAGATTAGCATGTTGTCATTGTTATTTCAGAGGGTGGCATTTGTAGTTGCACAACTTTAATTCCACCATTGGAAGATGTCACTCCAGATGATCAAGACGTCCTTGAAGAGGCAAATGGTGTAAAACAGCAAGTGACAGAAAATGCAGTTGATCCAAATATTGCAGTTCAGATACGTGGTCTTGCAAAGACATATCCTGGGACAACAAATCTTGGTTGCTGTAAATGCAAGAGGACTTCACCTTACCATGCTGTTAAGGTAAGAACTATGTAACAATGACACAGCCACGTGTGTTGGTGTCAGACAGAGATACAAGGTGTCTGATATGGTGCCTTCAAGAAGTCCAAAATGCGCACACATCCGTACACATGTTATTATAATATAATATTTTAGTTGTATTTTAATTCAAATATTTTTATTAAAATAAGGAAAGAAATATATAAAAAAGTAAAATAAAATATTTCTATATGCCATGGAGCTATGCAATAACATTATAAATATAAGTATTACTTATAAGAGGGAAGACTATCAAATGATTATAGCTGTGTTAACAGCTTACCAAAGGTTGAAGGATGGAACACACCAACCCTCTTTTAAAAATCATTTATTTAATGAAAAACATTAAAATAAAGGTTGTCACTGCTGTACGTGTCAGGATCTGTGTCCGGACCGGATGTGTCGACATGCGTGTGCGTTCCTTCTACCTCTGCTGTACACGTTGCATACGTGTGCAGTCCCATTAAGGAGATCCCATGGGCCAAAAATGGACATGATTGGATGGTCTCAGTAGTCTAATCTATGTTCTTCATTTTTTTCTGGGTGGTTCTCTATATGTTTTTACACAATCTAAAAGTATTTGACAGATTGGATGGTAAGAATCATCCAGTCTGATCTATTTTTGGTATGTGAGGTGGGACCAATTGAGTAGTGGTTCTCTATTGATCCAGCAAGCGGGTTTATGAAGTAGACCAAAATTTCTCCTCGTCTCAATGTCTGAATAAAGTGGGGTTCATAACATGACAAGGTGCTTCATTCATGTGTATACATTATAAAACGTCAGAAAGAGTTGGAATGTGCAGCATCTATTTAAAGATCGACACATGCTGAATCTATGTAATTATTTCTTGATTTCTAGCTTTCTAAGGGATCGAGGACCAGCATAGTGGAGATATCTGGTCTTCCAAGGCAGTGAGGATGGCACCTTCCCATTTCTCCCATCTAGACCCATGTATTCCTCTTAGATTTATTTATTTATTTTGATCATTGTATTCCTCTTAAATATTGTGATGGTCATATATCTTTTTTCTGCGTAACTATCAGCCAGTGTCAAGTTTAGACACAGGATAGAGGATGGGAAGTGGGAACACTTATTTACTGTGTGGATGGGTTTTTTGATAGTCCTTGCTGCTATACTATCTTCAGGGTTTATGGGTGAACTTTGCAAAGGATCAATTATTTTGTCTTCTTGGACCCAATGGAGCTGGAAAAACTACTGTAATCAATTGTTTGACTGGCATTACACCGGTGACAGGCGGAGATGGTAATAGCTTTTCTCAGGTTCTTAGGTTTCACGAATCTCAATTTTCATGTACATAAAGTGTGAGGATATTAATCACCTCATAAACTGCTTGACAGCATCGATCTATGGATATTCCATTCGAAACTCTGTCGGTATGTCAAACATTCGAAGGATGATTGGAGTCTGTCCTCAGGTGACACTTTTCCTTACATGTTTTTATTCCATTCAAGAATGTTTAAATGTATCTTGTTCTCACATTTCAGTAATGATTCATCCAGAAATAGAGAAACTAATTGTTGTTTGATATTAAATGTTTATGCACAGTTCGATATTTTGTGGGATGTCTTATCTGGTCGAGAGCACCTCCATCTCTTTGCTAGTATTAAAGGCCTGCCCCCTTCTTCAATCAAATCGGTAAGTGCTATACAGTCCTCAAAAGTGTTCACCTTTTCTTTCTTTCTTTTTTTCTATTTTTTTGTTTCCATAGATTGTCTGGACATGCTTTGAGAACCCAGAATAGCAATCCATTTGGATTCATTTGAGAAGATGTCTACGAGAGTCTAGTGGTTGATCACCCTAGCCATGTCAGCTTACATGAAAATTTGACTGTCAAATTATAGTCCCAACTTCTCTACATCCATGCTATCCACATAAAGAATGCTATTACTGGCAACGCAGGTTGCTGAGAAATCACTAGCAGAGGTGAAACTCACTGATGCGGCCAAAATGAGATCTGGGAGCTATAGTGGAGGGATGAAGCGCCGGCTCAGTGTTGCAATAGCCCTGATCGGGGATCCAAAATTGGTCATCTTGGACGAGCCGGTATGCAGATATTGGAGAATTTCTTATTCATACATGGGTTTTGTCCAATGCATTCTATGTGAAATTTCCTTTAATATGCAGACAACTGGTATGGATCCAATTACTCGAAGGCATGTATGGGACATTATAGAGGATGCAAAGAAAGGTCGGGCCATTGTCCTAACGACTCATTCAATGGAGGAAGCTGACATTTTAGGCGACCGCATAGCAATTATGGCAAAGGGGAAGCTCCGTTGCATTGGAACCTCAATCAGGTTGAAGTCACGGTTCGGGACTGGTTTTATTGCTAACGTGAGCTTCCTTGAAAGCACTCCTGGACAAACTCCTAATGTGAACGGGGATACAGTTGCTACAACTGAAGCTCATCATGAAGCTGTGAAGCAGTTCTTCAAATCTGTATGCCAGATATGCAAACCTCTTAAAATCTTTTTAGCCCACAGGGATCTGGTGTCTAACTTAGTGTATATATTTGACAGCATTTGGATGTGGTACCAAAAGAGGAGAACAAGGCCTTCCTTACTTACGTAATTCCTCATGAAAAAGAGGGTCTATTGACGGTAAATACATATTTCTCAATTTTTATTTTATCTCACCTGCTCTAAACTATCTTGCACATGCAATCACTACTCCCATAACACACACACACACACACACATGCAGGTACCCTCATAAGGTCAAAATTCAACTCAATCAGAGTAGTTCATTTGGATGATTATGATTATCCTACCTGACACATTCTCTTCAAAGGTTAAAGATAGTCTAGCAAATGGTCCAGTAGAAAGTTACTGGCTTGAGCAGTTCACCATAGGCCTTATCTTTAATGACTAAGATTGATTTTTTCTTGAAAGGTGAAATTTATCGAAAAAAAAACCTTTATGCCTTGCAACATAAAATGCACCTAGTTGCAGAACTTATTTTGACGCTATATACCAACAAAGACTTCACTAATAGTATTCAAGTTTCTCTTCTTCTTTGCTATCATATTCCTATTGCAGAATTTTTTTGGAGAGCTTCAAGATAGAGAAAGAGAGTTCGGCATATCAGACATCCAACTTGGTCTTACAACTCTCGAAGAAGTGTTCCTGAATATTGCAAAGAAGGCAGAGCTAGAAAGTGCTATTGCTGATGGGAGCTTGGTAACTCTGACTTTAACATCTGGAACCTTGCTTCAGGTAAGTTCAATTAACTTACATTATTACAATACGCAGCAGGCTACGAAATTTACATCGTTATAAATTTTTTATTCTTAATCATTGTCATAGTAATTGATTTGTTGAATATACTGGCTTATATGATGATCACGCAGATACCTAGAGGAGCCAGGTTTGTTGGGATTCCAGGAACAGAAACTACAGAGAATCCGAGAGGTTTTATGGTTGAAGTATACTGGGAGCAAGATGAGACTGGTGCCCTCTGCATTTCTGGCCATTCATCTGAAACTCCAATACCTCCAAATGTTCAACCAATGGCTTCTTCTGCGGCCACTTCCCACAGGACTTTCTTGCGCAGGACACGACCAATTCATGGAATTGTGATTGATCCTGATCAAATCGAAGGTCCAAGTCATCAGTAAGTTTCCCATGTGAAATAGTACTTGTATGTATCTTGCTTATATAAATAGCAGACGCTGATAGTGTTATACGTGCTCAATTCTTGTTCAGCTAATATATTGTGAAATTTTAAATTTTGCCATTCATAATTTAATGATCTTGCACTATCTCTTCGCTTAAAGGAAACTAAAATATTGTCAGTATTAAGCAGCAAATTAGAAGAGCATGGTATGAAATTTGTATTGTGGGATCTTGAATGAGCGACAACGAACTGGCTGACAGTATGAACTAATCAAACTGTTTCTGTTGGTTCTAATAGGGAAGGGTGTCACTAACCTTAATATGATCTAGGTTTGTGTCAACATTCACCGAGTCAGAGAAATTAGATCTTGAGCATCTGACCGTAAACAGACTTCAGCATCTCGTCTGGCTTGGTTGAACATGGACAGGGCCCTGTCATCGAAGGAGATGACAGGGCAGCAGATCACGGCACCTGGATTATGTACGGTTGGACCACCTCGGCCTCACCGCACACGTACACAGGTGAGTGTTTTGGCAAAAAGCACTAAAGTACTCACCTGGGTACGTGTGTGGTGAGGACGAGGTGACCAGTCCGTACAAAATACACGTGCCGAGATCTGCTGCCCTGTCATCTCCTGCGACGACAGGGCCCGGTCATCAAAGTTTTATCCGGTTGAACATTACATTATGTATGGAATCACTATGATCATGGGAGTGGTTAGTACAAGATCAGCTTTTTATGCTATTGATTTGATCAAGTGATTCAAGCATCTGCCATCAGTCATGTTGGGGCATCAGAACATGATCCGTTTCGTTATCAAGAGAGACGATTATTGATTATTTGATAATTTGATTTTGAGAAGCGTGCTCTTTTTAGCTGACATCCCGATACTAATCAATACAAAAATGTGGAAAGATTAATTGGGAATTTCATGAATCATTTTGTTAATCTAATAAAGATTACCATAAGAGTCTCATCCAAGCTAATTAGGGCTGGCCACATTAATTCTATTCCAACATTCCATGGTATCAAAGGACATATATTCTATTATATGTGCATTCATATCGGTCCATCTAGCAGATAGGCTATAACCTAAGAAATGTCACTGATCAGAATGTCCCAGACATCTGATCAATCAATTTTTTTTTCCAACGTGGACCATCCATCGCCTAAATTGTGTTAAATTAATTGTGTTAAGTTAATGATCATCCAGACAGGCAACTGATCAAGCCATTAGAAACGTGCAAAATGCTGATTTCCGCTTCAAGAGGACGTCCTCCCTATTTCATAGTGTTAGCGGAGGGTGTGCTGCCACGCATGTGTTGTGCTCGCATTTTCTCAACAGGTCGATCTTTTGAGGTAAATGGTTGTTTAATATGGTATCAAAGCGTTAAGGCCTAAGAGGTCGCGGGTTCAAGTCTCCAGCAGAGTGTATTCCCGTTAAGGAGGCGTGTTAACATATGGTGTGTTCCCACGCATGTGTTGTGTTGACCCGCGACCCGTTGGTAACTTGGTATATATAGTCGTTTCACCTTTCCCCAAAAAATCGATCTTTTGGGGTAAATGGTAGTTTAATACCTAGGAGGGTGATTGAGAATGTGTGAATCCCGAGACCATCTAATGGCTTGATCCTATGGAGGACGTCCTCCTGTGGCAGACACTAGCACAGCTCTAATGGAAAACCTATAAAGAGAGTTCATGCCCGAGCAAGAGGGAAGCCAGCAACATCTATATCCTTCAGTATATTGCACTGAAGGGATGAGGTGAAAAATCAGGACTTTTCCTCCAAAATAATTTATCGTTTTAGTTCTCTCTCCCCTTAGTGTAGAATACGAATACATACACCCTGCATGGTGTGCATGCAAGGAGGAGCCCACTATTCAGTGGATTCTTGCCTACAACATCTATCTGGGGAAGACAATCTAAGCGAGTGACCCTGACCATTAACTCTAAGAATTCTTGCTAGATCTCGAGCATCCGAATGAGTGCGATAGATCATCTAATTGGTTGATTTCTGGGGTAAATCACCTAAAAAAACTAGATAATGATCCCGAACCAGACCATTCATGTGGATGGGCTAAATTAACCCGGTTCAACTATTGGGGCGACCCAGTTAACCTGTGATAATCATGCTGATGCAATAAATCTTTTATTTAAAATAGATAAAATTAGGGAAGAATTCTTGGTACATTGTTGATAGCTTCAGTGAGGAGCTTCTACTGGTGCACATGGTCCGTCATCTTCACCTATTTCTTACTGAAAAAAACTACGGTACAGATTTCTGTATCAAAATTTTTATACTTAAAAGTCCAATGTGCCATGAGACACTTTCTTTCGGACCCAGTGATTCCACATCTATACACCAAAAATCATATGTTATAGATAATTTCTAGCCATTGGATTTGAGCACTTTTTCATCGTGAGCTTGAAACCAACTCAGAGGCCTGTTCATTAAGCCCGTGATAAAAAATTTTAAAAATAAAAAATAAAAAAGCTCATATCGAACTGCTAGAAATTATCAATCATGACAACTTTTGGTGTTAAGGCCCGCCAATGTGTGGACCAACCATTGTTGGGATCACTGAACCAGAAAGATTGCGCAACAGCTCAATTCTGAGGCCCACAGATTATGGTGGAAAATCAGTCCAATGTGACATTCCCCGTTAAAAATTGAGAAACCGGAACATCCAATTAGGTCAATTTTTTATATGGTTAGCAACGTCAACATGAACTGATAATTGTGATGACATGTATGGTTAGATTGTCCAACATTGTCTTTATGTGGGCCACCACAGGGTATAAAAAATAGGATGTAAGAAATGGGTGTAGCTCTGTACGGACTTTCATCTCAATAGTTTTTACTTCTCAACATTTGTGCGAGGTGGGAGAGACCGTAACCCTCAAAGAGGACGATTGCTGGTGCCTTTCATACAAAAAGAAAAAATCTTGACACGTGGACCTATGGAGATAACGATGCATGTAATCTCAAATTCAGCACTCCATTCACGTAGAACTAGTGATTTTTCCAACTGAGCAATCCAATCATGTCAATTTTCTCAGAAGGTCCCAATAAGGAAAAACAATCATATTCCCGTAATCCAAAGGATTTATACCAAAAATGAAAGAAAATCTCAATTCCAAACCCTATTATCAGGGACTACGATGAGAGCGGGATTACTAATTCAAAAATCTAAGTCAAACAATTTGCAGGACATTGTACTCCCCCCCCACGAGAAAAGCAAAACCTAACCCAGGACACCTGAAATCAAAAATCCTATATATGCCAACCCAGCAAGGAAAATCCTCGTAACAGAAAATTATGCCCGAACCTGTTTAGAAGGAAGAATAAATTAACATGGAAAAAAAGTCAAAAAATATGAAAACGAATAAGACAAATGGAGAAAAAAAATCTCATAGAAGGGAAGGGAATAGAAGAAGTCGTTTCCCTTCCACCTTAGCTTCACAAATAAATCCTAAAAAAGATTTAAAATGGGCTTTCATTTGTTTAAAGTTTAAACTAGGGTGCTTCAAAAAAACTGCAGATCTGAGCAGTTCGTCCCCAACCGGTCCAGTTCAACAGCCCAGGAGAACAGTTCACTCAATAGCGGGTTGATGTCAACTTTATCTTTTTCTGTTTGTGTGCGCTCGTCTGGCTAGCAGAAGAAGAACATCCAAGGGTGCAGTATCTTGAAAGGTTGAGACTTTTAGGATTTGGTGTCTTATAAAAGCTCTCTCCCGGGTAGGACCCATCAAACAGTACGTGGGACCCTCGGGATGCTGACCTCATCTCATGTTGAAGGTACGGATTAGTCTTTAGAAAGAGATCTCATTACTAAAATCCAAAATTTGATGGGTCCATGACGCAATTGTGACTGAAAAAGACTGGAATCTTGCAGACCTGACTATGTATAGATAGAGGTTAATGCTGCATCGTATTCTGGCAAATGATCCAGAATAGGATGCCTATCCCAAGATAGACAATAGTGAGATAATTCCACCATGACCATCCACAATAGACAAAAACAAATCGGGATACTCGGTACTACATTTTTTTTGCTAGGCAGCCATAGAAACATTACCAATGAGAACCAAACAACAAAAACCATAAGCATAAGCATGTAAAATCATGTACTCCAAACAACAAAACTAGAGATTTGAAATGAGAAGCCAAATATTCAACTTTCAATGACACATTCTGTTTAACACAAATGTTTTAAGGGTTCTCACATTGACAATTCTATTTAAAAGGGAAAAAAAAAAAAAAGAAATTTTTTAAAAATTAAGAAGGAAACAAACAAACCTAAATAAAACCAAACAATACAGTTAAGTCTATAGCTCTATACATACACTCGAAACACCACAAACACAACGGAAAATAAGGAGAAGCTTTAGGCACACCTCACACCAGTTATTTATCAACTCAGTTTCAGGTTTACATCAGAACTTTACATAACAAGGACAAAAAGAAAAACTGCAGACAAGTCACTTTTACCTTGTTTAAGATTACTTCTCCTTGGAACCCAATTTTCTGCAAAATCACCTCCTCCACTCTGCTTGGACAACCTTTTCTGAAAATTAACAAATACAAAAAATATAGGATAATTCAGGAATTATAAGATATCATTGTAAATTATTTTGCCTTGAAAAACAGAGGAAAAGAACAGAAAGTGATAGAATACAACAATCCTATATGAATCCATTTTTTCTATAGATAGCAATGATGCTTTGACTGATTCCAGATCATAAAAAAGAAAGAAAGGAAAAACAAAGATATTTACCAAATTCAGTAGAAGAAGAAAAATTAGCAATTTCTCAGAACTTATGTATCAACACAGATGTGTGCTGATGCGAGGTGCATGTGTCGAGAAGCCGAAACATACACGTCCATACAGATGAGTTATGATCTAATATTTAAGTTCTATTTAAATCAAAATGTTTAAAAAAAAAATAAGGAAAGGAATACATAAAAAAATAGAAGAAAACATCTCCATATGGCATAGAGCTATCCAAATAACTTAATTAATATTAGTAGATTAAAAAGGGGATGACTATCAAACAATTATAGTTGTGGTTAACTTAATGAAGTAGCATATGGATGGAACACACACCACCCCTCATATGTCTAAGAAAGGGTGGCGCATGTGTCTACATGAATGTGTTATGTAAGAGCATTCTTGATTCATTGCACCCATGCCACACCGAATCATACCTCTCAACAGAAGAGGTGGATCTATGTTAATAGAAGATAAAGAGTGCCTAAAAGACACTCCAGCAATCTTAGATTAGTATTTAATTAATTATTTTGTTATAGGATATAACTAATTACATTCATTGTATTTAGACTTTGTTGTGATTAAGAATTGAAATAGGATTAAGTATGGACTTATCTATTAAGAGTTTTAATTTTGTAGGAAAGCAAGTTAGCAAAATCTTTAAATATAGGTTCTCATTGATGTAAAGGTAGAGTTGGTTTGATTACTGAAATTTGGAATGCAGACTTGTGAGTGTTCTCTCTTTGGTTGAGCCTTCCTTTAGGGTTTTAGCCTACCAATGTGGATTCATCAAGACATGCAAAACGATTCATCGTTCTGCATCAATATGACATTGTGTCCGACATGGCAAATTTTCAAAAAACGCAATGTCCTGGTTACATAGAGCAGAAACCTACAAGAATACAAGCTGTGATTCAGCTGAACTTCCTTCTCAGCCCGGCTAAAAGCTGTAGGCAGTTGGGTGTGAGGACTAGAATGCAAAGTCACGGCTCAGCAAGAAGCAAAACACATATTCTTTTCTTATTCAGCATCTCCAAGTTTATCAAGATGAACAAAACTACTGGACATGAAAATCTCAAAGAAGATCGTAGGTAGTTTCCTAATGTTTCTTGGTAGTAAAATCCAGCAAGGAAACCCACAATATAACTAGTCCATGAAAAGAGAAGAAAAGAAAATGAACAAGGATAAGAAGAAAAGCTCGCGAGGTTTGAGAGTTCTTACCATTACCATCTCTAGAGGGCAATACAGATCTAAAAGAATAAGGATAAGAAGAAAATCCCAAGATGCTTACCATCTTTAGAAGACAATAAAGATCTATCATTTTTAATGCCTCCTTTGCCACTTGCTTGAACCAGTCTGTGTGTCCGTGGCGACAGTGAGCTCAATTTTCCATTGGTTGAAGATGGCAGAGAATGCCGTCTGGTGAAACCATTCTTCTCAGCCCCATCTTCATCAATCCTTGGGGAGCCTTGCCCTCGCAGCTTCGCCTTTGCAGATTCAGTTGCTGCCATATAGCTTGGCAATGTTGGAGTGTTCTGTACACCATTCTCTGGATATTCCTGCTTTGCTGGGAATGAAGCTCTCCTCCTGCTTGTTTTCTGGTTCTCAATGCTAGTTTGATCTTCCTTAGAGATTAACTCCCCATTCATTACAGGGATATTTTCATCTTTCCCACAGCTCTCCAAAGGTGGTAATTCCACTGCAGCATGATCATCATGTAAAACATCAGTCGGCCCATCTTCTGCCAATGGTTCCGGAGTAGTTTCTACATCAGGTTGTTTAGACACTGGCACTGTTGTATCTTTCTTTATCGTCTCAGCAGACTCACCCATGCCCTGGTCTGGAATGTCAGGAGCTGGGATGCTTGATGGCTTTCTCAGAGTCCGCTTCGGCTTCTCAGTCTCAACCTCTAGTCGGTCAGTAGTCTCTGCTGTGGAACTAGAGACTTTTCTCAGACTGCGTTTAACTTTTTCAAGCTCATTTTGTGGATTTTCTTGCACTGAATCTACTGGATGGCTTGAAACTTTCCTCAGGCTGCGTTTAGGTTTCTCAGATTCAGAGGTGGAATGTATCAAGCTATTGTCAAGATTTGCAGCAGGTACCCTTCGGACACTCCGCTTTGGTCGACCTGGCTCGATTTCTACATTTTGAGAACCCCCCCGCCTTGTCTGACATTTTGAATCAACAACCTTCTTCGGTTGTGGAAGTGGTTCCCAAAAACGGGAGGCTGTCCAGCGTTCAAGCCAGTTCCAGGATGAATTCGGATCCCCCAGATCATACTGGAGGCGCAAAGGCATCGCAATGGGTGAAGAAGCGAGAAGCTAAAAGCGATGAAAGAAGCTGG